>CM038230.1:53069993-54441243 GCA_021442155.1 Cymbidium sinense | reverse complement strand
GAAATTTTCAAAAATGTGGACATATTAACTCAAAATGTAAAATAATTGGTGGGTCTCACTTTAACAAGGCATTCTCTCTATGACTACATTTGCAATAATGTGATCCAACCATCCGCTCACCAATACCTAGATCAACGCGGTTCATGCTCTCTTTCCTCATCCTCATAATGGACACTCATAGGTTGCACAAGATAAGGACTCACCACAATAACATGTCCTTCAGTAGGGCAAGTGCTTGATCCTTCTTATAGATTCGTAGAGGTATCCAGAGCTTAAATCGTACTAGTGGGAGGAGTTGGCATGCTTACCTTAGCCTTAGGATTGGCAGTGACCTCTTCTGACTTCTTAATTTTCTTGGCTTTCATTTCAATATCTATCCACAGGGTCACAAGATCCATGTCATTGTGAGGACTTTTGGCATCCATAATAGTCATGTTTTTCTAGTTTTATAGACTCAACTTCTAAAGTTGAAAAATCTATTCAAAAAAGTAGTTAAAGACATTGTTGAATGCACTAAAGAAGGACAGAAGGATCCATATATAGCCTTCAGTGCATTGGAAAATAGATTTGATTAAAAGGTGATGTGATCATGTTATCTCAAATAATTGAATAAATTCTCTCTTTTGTATAGTTCATTAAATATTTAAAGCTAATTATTCTTTCATTCTTCTATCTTTTTTGTGATGTACCACTATAAGGAGTAAAAGAATCTAGGAGCAAATTGTCCCATAGTATGGCACAAGCCGAACTGGCCTTATGGTTCTGGTTACCAAGACAAACATACTTGCCACAAAAGTACTCGACAACGAAGGCTACTAGAATATACAGAGTCACTGGAAAATATATTCAACAGTAAAGGATCAACCTGAGCCAGCAAGTTGCATGCTTAGAAAATAAAATAATGATATAAACAAAAAGTCATGAATCAACTCAACGACAGCGATTGAATACTCAAAAGGATAAGATGGCTACTCCTCACAGGTAAGTCCTACTCACATACTTGCAAATGATGGGCTACTCATCTGAACTATCCATCAAGGTACAAAAAAAAATTAGAGAGGGCATGTCATAAAATTGCGTCGTTGATAGTGAGTGGATAAACAAATACTCACCAAGGATAGTGTTGACCTTGCCAAAACTAAGGTACAAAAAGAAAAACATTCATGGTGTGGCCCTGCAGCCTTGCCATGTCCTACTCTTTAGCACTTGGCTAACCAAGCTTGGTCGATTTACTCACCAAGTAGGAGAGATGAATGGTTAACACTTCACCTTGAATGTTCATTGGAAGAGGATTGAATCCATTGGATGCCCTCTTCTCACAAGTGCAAGATGAAGGTGGTGATACTCACTACAGAGTTGGGGAGAATTTAGGGTAACACAACTTGAAAAAACTCTAAAATATCCACCCACTTATGGGGAGAGGAAGGTTAAACCAATTTTTAAAATGGGCGAGTGGGATGTACAATTCTTTCATTCTGATTGAGTTGAGATGCACGCTTGTCTCAGTCAACCACAAAGTAAAATTATTGTCAATACAGTAGCCATAGAATACTGAAGTCATAAAGAAAGGCCAAAATTGAAAATCTCCTTGATCTTGTTAGAAAGTTGAAGCAACCTTCATCAACAAAGCAATTGTTGCTTATGACAAGAGTGAGACTAAGATCTACTCATTAATAAAGAGTTCTATTTGCATATTATGAAGAAGAAACAAGGTCTTAACTACTCTTAGAAAGAAAGAATTTATCGACACAGTAAGTAAAAAGCGATAATATGAACGTCACATTAAAGATTAAGTGAAAAATGATTACCTGAATCCCATGAATATCTTAAGTGACGGAAACTGCTAAAAAAACAAATAATGCCCAATAGTGTTGGCAAGTAGAGAAAATAAAAAATATATTATTTTAATAAAATGGGTAAAAATACTACACACTCTCTACAACCTTTAAACATCACTTTCCAGTAATTAAATTATATAGTCCGAGTGTCTGTCTTTGACAAGTCTGCCAATTCTCACACATATAATTAAATAAGAAATTCACACTAAAGAGTAGAAGGGATGTACAGTGTGACTTGACTGAGTTGTGAAGTAATGTTATCTCAGCCCTAATGGTTGCAAATTTGCGATACTCCACCTCCGTGGCTCGCCAGAGACTCCAACACTAACCATGATAATAGCTCACAAATGTTTTGCTGGAATGAGTCTATGGCTTCTTTTAAGAGAATCATCTCTCTTGGTAGGGTGGCAACCTTGGATGAGTTAGCAAATATTTCTGCTCATTTTCCCAATCATCTTCTCGACTACCGAGTAAACTCACGCTAGACTCGTTGTTACCTCTATGAGTAGGAGAACCAAAACCAAACATCATCTCCCTAATGTCAATTAAGGTGAAGTTGGTAGCTATGGTGGAAGCTTCAATGGTCACTTTTTGCTAGTGAAAACTTTTAGCCAAGTCCACCTGTGGCATCGCTAACTCAATCTACGACAAAATGTGTGTCACCTCTAGTCGATGAGGAGTTCATTAAAAATTTAAAAAAAGAAACTTAGATGAAGGGATTTTTTATAGGTCAAACCCTTGGGAATGAAAGCCATCTATTAAGTAAATAGAATTCCTCTTTACTGAAATTATGTCTTAGCAAATCATTCATGGAAAAGTGAAGTGAATTAGTAAGGCTACCTAGACTATTAGAGGAAATAACTTGAAGGGCTAGCCAATCCCCCTCAATATATTTTGTAATGCTTGAATGCTAGTCATACTCAATTAAGATCAAAGAAAATTTTCAAAAATGTGGACATATTAACTCAAAATGTAAAATAATTGGTGGGTCTCACTTTAACAAGGCATTCCTCTATGACTACATTTGCAATAACGGATCCAACCATCTGGCTCACCAATACCTAGATCAACGGTTCATGCTCTCTTTCCTCATCCTCATAATGGACACTCATAGGTTGCACAAGATAAGGACTCACCACAATAACATGTCCTTCAGTAGGGCGAGTGCTTGATCCTTCTTATGGGTCCCTAGAGGAATCCAGAGCTCAAGTCGTGCTAGTGGGAGGAGTTGGCATGCTTACCTTAGCCATAGGATTGGCAGTGACCTCTTCTGACTTCTTAATTTTCTTGGCTTTCATTTCAATATCTATCCACAGGGTCACAAGATCCATGTCATTGTGAGGACTTTTGGCATCCATAATAGTCATGTTTTTCTAGTTTTATAGACTCAACTCCTAAAGTTGAAAAATCTATTCAAAAAAGCAGTTAAAGACATTGTTGAATGCACTAAAGAAGGATAGAAGGATCCATATATAGCCTTCAGTGAATTGGAAAATAGATTTGATCAAAAGGTGATGTGATCATGTGATCTCAAATAATTGAATAAATTCACTCTTTTATATAGTTCATTAAATATTTAAAGCTAATTATTCTTTCATTCTTCTATCTTTTTTGTGATGTACCACTATAAGGAGTAAAAGAATCTAGGAATAAATTATCCCATAGTAGGGCAGAAGCTGAACTGGCCTAATGGTTCTGGTTACCAAGACAAACATACTTGCCACAGAAGTACTCGACAACGAAGGCTACTAGAACATACAGAGTCACTGGAAAAGATATTCAACAATAAAGGATCAACCTGAGCCAGCAAGTTGCGGGCTTAGAAAATAAAATAATGATATAAACAAAAAGTCATGAATCAACTCACCGACAATGATTGAATACTCAAAAGGATAAGATGGCTACTCCTCTCAGGTAAGTCCTACTCATATACTTGCAAATGATGGGCTACTCATCTGAACTATCCATCAGGGTACAAAAAAAATTAGAGATGGCATGTCATAAAATTGCATAGTGGGTAGTGAGTAGATAAAGAAATACTCACCATGGATAGTGTTGACCTTGCCAAAACAAAGGTACAAAAAGAAAAACATTCATAGTGTGGCCTTCCAGCTTCGCCATGTCCTACACTTTAGCACTTGGCTAACCAAGCTTGGTCGATTTACTCACCAAGTAGGAGAGATGAATGGTTAACACTTCACCTTGAATGTTCATTGGAAGAGGTTTGAATCCATTGGATTCCCTCTTCTCACAAGTGCAAGATGAAGGTGGTGATACTCACTAAAAATTTTTGGAGAATTTAGGGTGACACTACTTGTAAAAACTCTAAAATGTCCACCCACTTACGGGGAGAGGAAGGCTAAACTGATTTTTAAAATGGGCGAGTAGGATGTACAATTCTTTCATTCTGATTGAGTTGAGATGCACGCTTGTCTCAGTCACCCACAAAGTAAAATTATTGTCAATACAGTAGCCATAGAATACTGAAGTCATAAATAAAGGCCAAAATTCAAAATCTCCTTGATCTTGCTAGAAAGTTGAAGCAACCTTTTTCAACAAAGCAATTGTTGCTTATGATAAGAGTGAGACTAAGATCTACTCATTAAGAAAGAGTTCTATTTGCATATTATGAAGAAGAAACAAGGTTTAACTACTCTTAGAAAGAAAGAATTTTTCGACATAGTAAGTAAAAAGCGATAATACGAACGTCACATTAAAGATTAAGTGAAAAATGATTACCTAAATCCCATCAATATTTTAAGTGACAGAAACTTCTAAAAAATAATTAATGCCCAATAGTGTAGTGTTGGCAAGTAGAGAAAATAAAAAAAATATTTTAATAAAATGGGTAAAAATACTACACACTCTCTACAACCTTTATACATCACTTTGCAATAATTAAATTATATGGTCTGAGTGTCTGTCTTTGACAAGTCTTCCAATTCTCACACATATAATTAAATAAGAAATTCACACTAAATAGTAGAAGGGATGTACAGTGTGACTTGACTGAGTTGTGAAGTCATGTTATCTCAACCCTAATGGTTGCAAAGTTGTGCTGATACTCCACCTCCAGGGACTGCTGCCACAGAGACTCCAACACTAACCATGATCATAGCTCACTAATGTTTTGCTGGGATGAGTCTATGGCTTCTTTTAAGAGAATCATCTCTCTTGGTAGGGTGGCAACCTTGGATGAGTTAGCAAATATTTGCTGCTCATTTTCCCAATCATCTTCTAACTACTGAGTAAACTCACCGTTTGTAGACTCGTTGTTACCTCTATGAGTAGGAGAACGAAAACCAAACATCATCTCCCTAATGTCAATTAAGGTGAAGTTGGTAGTTGTGGTGGAAGCTTCAATGGTCACTTTTTGCAAGTGCAAACGCTTTGCCAAGTCCACCTATGGCATCGCTAACTCAATCTTCGACAAACATGTGTGTCACCTCTAGTCGATAAGGAGTTCATTGAAATTTTAAAAAAAGAAACTTAGATGAAGGTATTAGCTACAAGTCAAACCCTTTGGAATGAAAGCCATCTATTGAGTAAATAGAATTCCTCTTTACTCAAATTATGTCTTAGCAAATCACTCATGGAAAAGTGAAGTGAATTAGCAAGGCTACCCAGACTATTAGAGGAAATAACTTGAAGGGCTAGCCAATCCCCCTAATATCTTTGGTAATGCTTGAATGCTAGTCATACTCAATTAAGATCAAAGGAAATTTTCAAAAATGTGGACATATTAACTCAAAATGTAAAATAATTGGTGGGTTCCACTTTAACAAGTCATTCCTCTATGACTACAATTGCAATAACAGATCCAACCATCTGGCTCACCAATACCTAGATCAACGGTTCATGCTCCCTTTCCTCATCCTCATAATGGGCACTCATAGGTTGCACAAGATATGGACTCACCATAATAACTTGTCCTTCAGTAGGGTGAGTACTTGATCCTTCTTATGGATCCCTAGAGGTATCCAAAGCTTAAGTCGTGCTAGTGGGAGGAGTTGTCATGCTACCTTAGCCATAGGATTGGCAGTGACCTCTTCCGACTTCTTAATTTTCTTGGCTTTCATTTCAATATCTATCCACAGGGTCACAAGATCCATGTCATTCTGAGGACTTTTGGCATCCATAATAGTCATGTTTTTTTAGTTTTATAGACTCAAGTCCTAAAGTTAAAAAATCTATTCAAAAAATCAGTTAAAGACATTGTTGAATGCACTAAAGAAGGATAGAAGGATCCATATATAGCCTTCAGTGCATTGGAAAATAGATTTGATCAAAAGGTGAAGTGATCATGTGATCTCAAATAATTGAATAAATTCTCTTTTTTGTATAGTTCATTTAATATTTAAAGCTAATTATTCTTTCATTCTTCTATCCTTTTTGTGATGTACCACTATAAGGAGTTGAAGAATCTAGGAGAAAATTGTATACCCATCGTAGGGCACAAGTCGAACTTGCCTAATGGGTCTGGTTACCAAGACAAACATACTTACCACAAAGGTACATGACAACGAAGGCTACTAGAATTCACATAGTCACTGGAAAAGATATTCAACAATAAAGGATCAACCTGAGCCAGCAAGTTGTGGCTTAGAAAATAAAATAATGATATAAACAAAAAGTCATGAATCAACTCACTGACAGAGATTGAATACTCAAAAGGATAAGATGGCTTCTCCTCTCAGGTAAGTCCTACTCACATACTTGCAAATGATGGGCTACTCATCTGAACTATCCATCAGGGTACAAAAAAAATTAGAGAGGGCATGTCATAAAATTGCATAGTGGATAGTAAGTAGATAAAGAAATACTCACCAAGGATAGTGTTGACCTTGCCAAAACAAAGGTACAAAAAAAAACATTCATGGTGTGTCCCTACAGCCTCGCCATGTCCTATTCTTTAGCACTTGGCTAACCAAGCTTGGTCGATTTACTCACCAAGTAGGAGAGATAAATGGTTAACACTTCACCTTGAATGTTCATTGGAAGAGGATTGAATCCGTTGGATGCCCTCTTCTCACAAGTGCAAGATGAAGGTGGTGATACTCACTACAGAGTTGGGGAGAATTTAGGGTAACACTACTTGAAAAAACTCTAAAATATCCACCCACTTACGGGGAGTGGAAGGTTGAACCGATTTTTAAAATGGGTGAGTGGGACGTACAATTCTTTCAATCTGATTGAGTTGACATGCTCGCTTGTCTCAGTCACCCACAAAGTAAAATTATTGTCAATACTATAGCCATAGAATACTGAAGTCATAAAGAAAGGCCAAAATTCAAAATCTCCTTGATCTTGCTAGAAACTTGAAGCAACCTTCTTCAACAAAGAAATTGTTGCTTATGACAAGAGTGAGACTAAGATCTACTCATTAAGAAAGAGTTCTATTTGCTTATTATGAAGAAGAAACAAGGTCTAAACTACTCTTAGAAATAAAGAATTTATCAACACCGTAAGTAAAAAGTGATAATACGAATGACAATTTAAAGATTAATTGAAAAATGATTACCTGAATCCCATGAATATCTTAAGTGACGGAAACTGCTAAAAAAATAATTAATGCCCAATAGTATTAGCAAGTAGAGAAAATAAAAAATATATTATTTTAATAAAATGGGTAAAAATACAACACACTCTCTACAACCTTTATACATCACTTTTCAGTAATTAAATTATATGGTCTGAGTGTCTATCTTTGACAAGTCTGCCAATTCTCACACATATAAATAAATAAGAAATTTACACTAAAGAGTAGAAGGGATATACAGTGCGACTTGACGGAGTTGTGAAGTAATGTTATCTCTACCCTAATCATTGCAAAGTTGTGCTGATGCTCCACCTCCAGGGACTGCTGCCACTGAGACTCCAACACTAACCATGATCGTAGCTCACTAATATTTTGCTGGGATGAGTCTATGGCTTCTTTTAAGAGAATCATCTCTCTTGGTAGGGTGGCAACCTTGGATGAGTTAGCAAATATTTGCTGCTCATTTTCCCAATCATCTTCTGACTACTGAGTAAACTCACCGTTTGTAGACTCGTTGTTACCTCTATGAGTAGGAGAACAAAAACCAAACATCATCTCCCTAATATCAATTAAGGTGAAGTTGGTAGCTATGGTGGAAGCTTCAATGGTCACTTTTTGCAAGTGCAAACTCTTTGCCAAGTCCACCTGTGGCGTCGCTAACTCAATCTATGACAAAATGTGTGTCACCTCTAGTCGATGTGGAGTTCATTAAAATTTTAAAAAAAGAAACTTAGATGAAGGGATTTGCTACAGAACAAACCCTTGGGAATGAAAGCCATCTATTGAGTAAATAGAATTCCTCTTTACTCAAATTATGTCTTAGCAAATCACTCATGGAAAAGTGAAGTGAATTATCAAGGCTACCTAGACTATTAGAGGAAATAACTTGAAGGGCTAGCCAATCCCCCTCAATATCTTTGGTAATGCTTGAATGCTAGTCATACTCAATTAAAATCAAAGGGAATTTTCAAAAATGTGGACATATTAACTCAAAATGTAAAATAATTGGTGGATCTCACTATAACACGTCATTCCTCTATGACTACATTTGCAACAACAGATCCAACCATCTAGCTCGCCAATACCTAGATCAATGGTTCATGCTCTCTTTCCTCATCCTCATAATGGACACTCATAGGTTGCACAAGATAAGGACTCACCACAATAACCTGTCCTTCAGTAGGGCAAGTGCTTGATCCTTCTTATGGATCCCTAGAGGTATCCAGAGCTTAAGTCGTGCTAGTGGGAGGAGTTGGCATGCTTACCTTAGCCATAGGTTTGGCAGTGACCTCTTCTGACTTCTTAATTTTCTTGGCTTTCATTTCAATATCTATCCACAAGGTCACAAGATCCATGTCATTGTGAGGACTTTTGGCATCCATAATAGTCATGTTTTTTCTAGTTTTATAGACTCAACTCCTAAAGTTGAAAAATCTATTCAAAAAAGTAGTTAAAGACATTGTTGAATGCACTAAAGTAAAATAGAAGGATCCATATCTAGCCTTCAGTGCATTGGAAAATAGATTTGATCAAAAGGTGATGTGATCATGTGATCTCAAATAATTGAGTAAATTCTCTCTTTTGTATAGTTCATTAAATATTTAAAGCAAATTATTCTTTCATTCTTCTATCCTTTTTCTGATGTACCACTATAAGGTGTAGAAGAATCTAGGAGCAAATTGTATACCCATAGTAGGGCACAAGCCGAACTGGCCTAATGGGTCTGGTTACCAAGACAAACATACTTGCCACAAAGGTACTCGATAATGAAGGCTACTAGAATATACATAGTCACTGGAAAAGATATTCAACAATAAAGGATCAACCTGAGCCAGCAAGTTGCGGGCTAAATAAAATAATGATATAGACAAAAAGTCATGAATCAATTCACCAACAACGATTGAATACTCAAAAGGATAAGATGGCTACTCCTCTCAGGTAAGTCCTACTCACATACTTGCAAATGATGGGCTACTCATCTGAACTATCCATCAGGTCTATACCCATGACCAGACTAGGCGGGCATCCATTTGTTCATGATTTGCCCTATATCTGCTTTCTATGTATTGTCACTCCTTCGTATTATAAAAGGAAAATTCTTCTCTTATAAAGGACCTTTTTTTTGTCTCATGCCACTAGTCTTTGTACTCCAATTTTGAGGAATCAAATTTATTATTTCTCTTGCATATCCCTACTTTCTTATTTTTCTATTTATAGTATTTCTATCTGACCCTGTTCCACAAGTATCTTAGAAAGTTGCTCCTCCATCCATAGACAAATTTAGATTCAACATACATGATGAAACAAGATATATACAAAATGCTAGATTTTTTTTCCCTACAACTATAGGACTCTAACTGAATTCATGTAAGGAACATCCTCTTAATAATAATAAAATATATACAAAATGCTAGATTTTTTTTCCCTACAACTATAGGACTCTAATTGAATTCATGTAAGGAACATCCTCTTAATAATAATAAAAAGTTAATTAGTATCTCTTAGATCATAAGCAAATAATGTATATATCCCTTATGTAAAATAAATTCATTTCATTATATATAACATATATATTTAAATAATTATAGTAACAACAACAAATATCTATAATATGGGGCTAGCTACAAGAATCTTCTTTCTCAATTATACCAAATTAAGTGACATATTCTCATTTAATACTAAGAATGTAATGTCATTTCTTATACTTCTTAGCCAAGTCTTTCTATTTCTATCTCTACCTTAAAATTAATCTAATGTAATATATTTATTCTTTTAATTAGGTCTTCAAACAACTAGTAGTTTATGTGACCAAATCATTTAAGGTGACTCTTTCTAATCTTAACTACCACTAGAGCTATTACAAACTGATCATGTATATATTCATTTCTTATTTTTTTTCTTTATATGTAAAGCCTCTCATCCACTTGAGCATACTCATCTGTGTAACACATAACTTAATTTTATGTTTCTCCTTTACTAGCCAACATTCTATGACATACAACATTGTAGGTTTGACCACTATCTTATAAATTTTTTCTTGAGTCTAAGTGGTACTTTCCTATCATACCATAGGCTAGATTCATTCTTCCACTTCAACCATCCAACTTGAATGCTACTAATAACATCCCCATCTATATCACCATCATTTTGAATAGATGTGAGATATCCGTAGCATTCACTCTTTTTAAAGACTTGATTAACCAATGTCACAACTCTACCACTATATTTTCTATAACTAAAATTACACTCCCTGTATTCAATTTTATAAATACTCAAATGAAAGCCTTTAGATTCTAAAGTTGACCACCATAATTCATGTTTCTCATGAACTACTTTTTTATTCTTATCAACAAGAAGAATATCATTAGCAAAACGTATACACCAAGGTACATCCTCCTATAAAAGTCTAATAAGAACATCCATATCTAAATCATAAAGATATGTGATTAAACTTGATCCTTGATGTAATCCAACTAAAATACGAAAATACTTAGTCAATCCTCCTTTCAATAGAACACAAGTCATAGCTTTAGTATACATATCCTTAATGACTTGAATATAAGCAATATTAAATCCCTTCTTTTCTAAAACTCTCCAAAGAACTTCTCTTAGAACTTTATGATATGATTTCTCTAAATTAATAAATATAATATGTAGATCATCCTTACTCTCCCTATACTTCTCCATAAAATTTCTTAACAAATATATAACATCCACAACATGCCAAATCATTATAAATCAAAATTGATTTTAAGAAACTATTGCATCACCCTCATAATCTATGCCCAATTACTCTCTAATAAAATTTTAATGTATGTCACATTAACTTAATTCTTCTATAATTTTCACACTCATGTGCATCACCTTTATTCTTAAAAATAAAAATTAATATAGTCTTTCTCTACTCATCTAACATCGTTATTGTCATTAAAATAATATGAAAAAGTTTCATAAGTCAATAAATTTCTTGATCTCCTAAGAATTTCTATACTTCTATTGGAATATCATTAGTCCTACTATTTCTCCATACTTCATTTTTTTATGGCCAGTCCAACCTAAATTTCACTAATATGATGATAAAAAATAACAATATTTATTCTTATTTAGAGTATTAAGATCACTAAAGTCAATCATATTCTCACAAACTTTATTGAAAAGTCTATTTAAATATCTTATTCACCTATGTTGAATATTTAAAATAAAAAAAAATAAAATCTATAATTATGTAGTCCTAATGAATCTACATAAATGTATTAGGGTTTAGTAAAAATGAACCTCAAGAAGCATAGAAGATGAAATGTGATCATGAAAATTGACCTCAAGAAAGCTTTTGATACTATTAACTAGAGCTTCATCCTCAGAACACTTATGCAAGATGGTTTTTAGATAAGTTTTGCATCCTAATTCAAAGTCTTCTTGAAAATAGCCATTATATAACCCTCTTTAATGGACAATCCCATGGATTCTTCTAGGCTAGTAGAGGTGTTAAGCAAGGTGACCCACTCTCCCCATCTCTCTCTATATTATCTTTTGGACCCCCTCTCAAGAAAACTAAATAAGGAAGTTACATACAAGAAGGAAACTAGATTTCACACAACAAGAAACCTCAAGATCACACACTTGGCCTTTGTAGATGATCTATTACACTTCTATAATGGAAGGAAAAATCCATCAATACATAGATGACAATCATCCAAGAATTCACAACATTGTCAGGTATGCTAACTGCTAACAAATGTTTCTTTATGAAAGGGAAATGGATTACCTAAAAAAAAATTAAATGGATCAAAGAATACCAAGGAAGACTCACATCTTTCCTCTTCTATGAGCTCATTGATAAAACACAAAACAAAATAAACTCAAGGGAGAACTCTTTCCTTTCAATTGGTGGAAGGATCACTTTGGTGAAAAGTATCCTAAACTCAATTCCATTATACACCACTCAGATACAATAGATCTCCAAAAACATTTATAGGTGAATAGAAAAGATGCTCAATAGATTTATTTGGTGCCACAAACACAAATCAATTCATTGGGCCAACTCAAAGAAAATAAGCAAACTGATCTAAAATGTTGTCTTGGGATTCAAAATAATAGTAGATAATATTAAATGCAATATTATCGCATTATGGATTAGCTTTAGAGAAGAAAACTCCCTCTAGGTTAAATTCATACATCAAAATTATTGCTAATAAGCTTACCTAATGGCCATTAAACTGAAGAAATCAGACTCCACAACATGGAAACATATGTTGCAACATAGAGAAGAAGCTGAAAATCTGATTTTTTGGGACATGGGAGATGGAAACATAGAATTTTAGATTGATCACTAGAATGGGGAAGAGACATTCTTTAATTGGAAAATGAACAGAAGACAACAATAATCATAGAAAATTTTAGAATTTTGAAATTATTTAAATTGGAATGTAATCAAACTGAAAAAAACACCTCCCATTAGATATATGTAAGGAAATCAACACTATACCCATATAAGGAAACAAGAAAGGCAAACTCATTTTAGAAGGTCATTCTAAAACCTCATCTATCTCCAAAACTATCTATGGGAGTTGGTGGGAGGGAAGCAAAAAAATTCCATTGGGACACACATTATGAAACTCAACCATCAAACCATCAATTTCCTTTGTTTGTTGGAGGCTTTTTCATAGTTTTATCCCAATGGATGGCATGCTTAAGCTTAAAGGATTACATATTCCATCAATATGTTTGTTATGCAAGAAAGATGAAGAGAGCATACCATATTGCTTCATACATTCTAACTTCAGCACATAGATATGGAGAGTATTTGTAGACCTATTACAAGCTGACATGAATTATAAAGCTGCATCAATATATGAGCTAATTAAAAGCTGGAAAATGAAAGATAGTTGGAGTATAAACATCACGTTTATCACCCCTCTGATTATCTCATGGTTCATATTGATGGCTAGAAATAAAATGAAGCATAACGAAAATACCATTACAATAAAGAATGTTATATCAAAAATTAAAACTTATTTGCTCAAGGCAATATGTAATGGGACAATAGAAAGATCACACTTCAATGGGCAAATGCATTGCTCAGATATACTAGGACCATGTGAAGACAACACCAAAAAAAGGTGGGAAATCATTTACTGGAAAAAACCATCCCATGGCATTATCAAAATAAACATTGATGGGAGCTTTGATACTAAAATTGGAAAAGCTAGAAATGGACTCTTTAGAGAAAATGATGGTAAATGCTCAATCCACTTATTTTCATTCTCTCCCCTCTACTCTAAAGTGGTAGCATGCCTCTTTGCACTTAAGAATGCCTCCATCAAACCTCACTATGAATACTTGATTGAACCAGATTCCATGATCCTTATCCAACTACTTAAGGAGAAGAAGAAATTATACGCAACTTGGTTTATTATTAATGGTTTCAAAGCCTTGACGAACTTGCTGAAAAAAATTGCACATCTTCTTCTCCCATATATGGCGAGATTTGTTGGCCAAATGAGGAGTTGTCTCTCAATCATTTTCCACTTTTAGGAATATTCACCCAAAATTAACCTTCCTTGTGAATAGTGACAATATTGACTTACTTTAAATTAGATCTAAATATCTGTAACACTTCTCTTATTTTGTCATTTTGGATTACTTGTATCTTTATAATGATCAATGAAATATTTCATTTATGAAAATAAAAATATGTATTAGGATAAGGCAACCTACAATTTAATTTCAGATGTGTTTAATTAGGAGATGAAGCAAAGGAAGAGTTCAATTAATACTATATTTTAATAAATTATTAAATTATAATTAATTAGTTAGCCTCATTTCTCTCATTAATAAGTTTTCCATTATTATACTCATTCACACACTTTTTTAAATTTTATAATGTGATGAATCAGTGAATTTACTAAATTAATGATTTAAGGTAGAATCAATGTTAAATAGGATTCAAGATTCTATTGTATTAAATGTTATTTATTTTTTGTTTGGCAAGATTTAGGTTAAATACTACACTAATCTAACTCAGATCAATGAACTAAACTATTCTTAAATTTAATGGGAGAAAAGAAATGCAAAGGAAGCTACCATGCTATGTTTTAACATGATATTTATAGTAGAATCTATGCATAAACTAGTTCAAAATTAAAAATCAAAAAAAGAGGAAGAAAACATAACTTATTACACTAGGGAAGCTGAACAAGGAGGCAGCGAAGCAGGTAGGGTTTGCAGGATGGGGAGGATAGAACACGATATGTGTTAATAGGCTTGGTCATAATAGCAGTTTAAACTGCTACAAAAATGGTAGTTTAAACCTCTATTGAAGCCATATATATACAATGATTTCTAATCTACTACTATGATGTGCCGTGTTAGTATTGAAATTTTAGTATATAACATACATACACAAAAAGCAGTTATATCCCACATAGTTGGACTTAATACCCATGGGTGCCAAGCCCACCTATCTTAATGAGCTATGTTAAAAGAGAAAACAACACCTGCAAGAAAAAGCATTTAATTTAATTTATTTTTTAGCAACTCTTTTAATTAAGCAGAACCCATGCAAAAAAATATTATTAGTCTAATAAATAATGTCCTTCCATCTAAACTATGCACAGAAAATCCTTACATTCAGTCTAAAATATTACATCACAAAATAATAAAAGTAATATATCACATCAAAATATTGTCCTAATCTAAGTCTAAGATTGGTGACCTAGTATTCTATTGTGTGCAGAGAGGGCTAGCATGGCAAGTGTGTACTAGGATTCTTTAAGTTTAAGTTTTCAATTGAATTTAATATTTATTTGATTTACCATTAGTTTGTTTCAACTTTAAGTGGTTTAGATGATTTCTTTTTTTTTTTCTTCCCATTTTAGTTCCTTCTTTATGTTAAGATTTAATTTAGGCTATAAAGAATAAATAGGAGATAAAGTATAAAAGATAATGAATAAATTTCACATTCGTATCCATTAAAAAATTAAAAAAACTCATTATCTTGATTTTTAAAGTTTGTGAATAATCACAATCCAAAATTATATATATTATTTATTTTAACTTCCTATAACTATATATTTTACTAAAAATTTAAATGTATAACAAATGTAAGATTAAAAAAAAAATTGTATTTATGAATTCAAAATCACATGACATATAATGTACTTGATTACATATTTAGTTGAAGGTTGCAACTCCATATTATATGAAATCGTAAATTAACTGCAATATATCTTTGTAAAATGTATGTAGGATTTTCATTAAGACTCTCTAAATATAACCATGCATATTTTCTTTAAAACAAAATAGCAAATAAACATTGTAAATATATATATATATATATATATATATATATATATATATATATATATATATATATATATATATATATATATATATATATATATATATATATACATACATACTTCTAAAACAATCCCAACAGTCATACTTTTACATAAAGAGTTGAATTAAATACTTTTAGTTTAACATTATACTCAACTGAAGATAATAAAAAGATTATAACACATGAATTGTTATGAATTTTTATAAAATGAGTAACATAATTAATTGAAGAAAGTATGACTATAATGTAAGAAATAATATGATGGACCAAGATACTTTACACACAATGCTTGTTTTAAACTATCCAAACAACATTCTTAATACTTGAGCCACTTAACTATATATTTAAGATGTAATAAAAATAATTTATTTTTTTTAGTTTAAGATTTAGGAAAATTACCATTTTTTTTTTTGCTTGCTCTCAAATTTTGTTGAATCTTCCTGCAGTAGAGCACACTACTGTCTATGATGCTGGTCATCATGATCCACGCGATGGATGAATTGCGGATAAAAGTGAGTTTGAAGACGAACCCTTCACTACCACCGGTGGTTTTGTTGAAGATTTGCTGGATCAAAAAGGTGAGTAGGTTGTTGGCGGAAAACTTGGCAAACATGGAGGATGGCGCCCTTCAAATCGAAGCCAACTTAGAAGTAGTTGTTCGGCAAGAAGTGGAAGTAGTGGTGAATTTCTGTAATGAGTTTTTCTGGTAACTCGCTGATGGGAAAAAGTTGCGTGAGGTTGCAACAATGCCGCCCCATAACTCGGCGTGGTTTTTTTTTAGATGAGAGGGAGCTCGGTTTGTGCCAAAAGAAGAATAGAAGAGACTACTACTAAGAGATCTATTTTAGCTAGTGGAGGAGAGAAAATGAATATTGCTGCATATTTTCTTTGGAGTGGAAGGAGATGAAGGTATGGGAAATGGGAGCTACATATCCCAGTTTGGTGTGTTTGTCACGGAGTGGATTACATGCTCTCGGTTAGGAGAGAGCTGCAAGTTTCTAAAGCCAAAGAGAGAAGGGTTAGTGCAAACCTCATTGTAGCTAGGGATGCATAAGAATCAGAAGCTATAAAAATCAGTTGAGGAGGCACAATTCTAGAGTGATCTCAGATAGAAGGGCAAACGGGTGTTTCTCGCATGAGAGGTGAAAGTGTGCTACTACATTTTTTTTTTGGTCTGGGCTGTAACTAGGATTTGGCCTTGATCGAGGGAGAATGATTGAGATTGGAGATGGAATATTAGGGATGCAATTTGTTCTCGTGAAGATGAGGGATGTTTCCACTTGGTTGTCTTTTTGTTTTTCTTGTTTTTTGTGTCCCTCGGAGAGTCTTCATGCATGGGATTTGCAGACAAAAAAGAAATAAAGATTGACAGAGATGGGTCACATCAATGAAGAAAGCATGAAAGTTGCGTGCCATGTGAATAAAGAACCTTGATACTTCTTAATGTGAATAGAAAAAAACTGAAGTATAGAGACTTTTTTTGAAGAGAATGCTGACCTTTTGTATCATTATTATAATCTTTTCATCTTCTTAAAGAAAAAGTGATGGGAAGAGAGCGATTTGGCTGATTTTCTAGGATTTCACCTAAACTTTATTCAACAATTTCTCAAAAGTCTTAAGTATAAAGACCTTTAATAGGAAGGCCATGGGTCATGAATATTTCATTGGAGTATTTCAACAATGTGTTAATCTTGTAATTAAGGCTCGCACTTAAGATTGAGAATTCTCCATCTCAAGATATAATCAACTAAAGATTCTCCTGCCTCTTTTCTTTCCAATAATTAAATCCCCCACAATGATGTGGAGCTGCATGCTAGTGAATCACTTCACAAATGGTTTTTTCCAGTTTAGTAAATGTGTCCACTAAACCATTTGGTAACTTCACATACCAGTTAAAGAAAACTCTAGTTAAACTACTGACAAATTGCCTAAACAACAAGGCATCACTCCCTCCGACATTGCAATAACTTACCCAAAAAAATGTGCCAGATGTTGTTTAGGGTTACCTGTCCCATCAAAAACTTGGAATGAAGGGGGTACAAATCCCTTTGGGTAAGGCACAGAATCATATTCCTCAGGGCAGGGTACCTTTTGGAATTAGAGTTGCACCATGATACTATGCCAATGCCTCCTTAACTTATTGTCCCACGAGAGATTTTAGATCAATTTTAGGAGTTACATCATCTATTATTTTATTTTTTCAATAAAGAGAAAATTTTATTGATTACTAGAAGATTACAGTTATCCAAAAGATGAAAAGAAAAGGGGGTGGTTATAAGCATTTTGTTCTAATGTATGGGAGGCCTAGCTTGTCACTATGTACAAGTAAGCTCAGCTCTTTGTCAGGGTGTTTGGAGGATGAGAGATTAGATGTTATGCTCCTCGCTTTGTAAATAAATCAACAGGTATATTACCTTCCCTCCATATATGGGAGCAAGAGACTTTGAGGTTCCTTCTTAGTTTATTGATAGCTTTAAGGAGGTTGATAATGAATCAAAGGGGCTGTTGGATCTTATCTTCGTTCAAGATTTGTATGGGTGGGGTCTTCTTGAAGCAAGAAGGAGAGCAAAATGAAGTCCTATGGTTAAAGCATGAAGTGCTAAAAGGGCAGTATATATCAAGGAGCAGAAGTAGATGTAGTCACCTTTATAGTTCTTGAAGATGCTGCCAATTCCAGCATTATTGGTTTTGGTATTGAAGCTACCATCTATATTAATTTTGATGTGCTCTTGGTTTGGTTTCTTCCAGAAGACAAGATTGTAGGTTGGTGGTTTGCAGTTGACTGTATTCACATACTTGTTTTTCTAGTTCAGAGTTTCTTTTCTTTCCATTAGTTGGAAGTGGGATTTGATAATGGGCATGAGTTGATAAGATCTTCTTCTATTAAAGAGGACCACCTTTCCCTTCCCTTTATTTTGGGAAGTGGTAGGTCTCCCTAAGATTTCTCTCTCAAGGCTTCTGGATACCTAATCGTTCATGACCCTAAGTAACTCCTCTTTAGTGCAAGAGGAGGACCCATGAGTTCTATGAAGAATCTATTGTAATCTATCACAGGTTTCCCTATTCAGCAATCTAAAGTTTTTCTTTCTTTCATAAGTTAAAGGATGAGGTGGACATCTCACTATCCTAGACATGTCCTCCTCTCCCTTGATTGTAGAAATAAGGTGGAATCTGCTACTTTATAAGAGAAAAGTATCTGGAAAGGTATATCTATCCCTTGCCTTAGATAGTTCTATTTCTATCATTTCTTTTTATTTTCTCTCTTTCAGAGCTTGTCTTCTAAGTCTCCTACATCTATTCTTTTTTGGACTTTTAGTCATTTGGGAAGGCTCAAGAGTGGACCCTACCTCGAAAGTACTAGGAAAGAAAGAAGCATGTAATGTCTCTACAACAGGCAGTTTGATTTTTTATTTTAGGATAGGGCTAGTCTGGATCCTTTAAGTAACCTCAATAGTAACATCCCTTCCAATAGTAAGGGTATTTTAGGGTACACTAGAGAACTCCAAAATGGGTTGTTTGTCTTTAATTGCTACTTCACCTATAGGAGCAAGAGTAACTCCATTAGCTATAATGTTCAAATATTCAAATCGAACTCCAAACTTGATGATAAAATCATCGGCTAATCTACTACTATCAACAGAGAAGCTAATCTCAGATGTGTTAGCAAAAATGAGTTGCCCAAACCTTTTCTATTTTCAGATACAAAAATTGAATAAATTATAAGTGGCTTTAACTAATATAATGTAGTCAAAAGAAAAAATTTTGACCCATTAGAAAAATTTAGCCATTTTTATTATGGCTAGAGTTTTTAAAAGTAAAATTTTTAATTTTTGAAAATGTAGAATTTATAGAACCCTCTTATTTAATTTCAATAAATAGGAAAATTCTATATCTTATTAGATATTCAATATACTCTACCAAAGATGAAATTGAGAGATACCCAATAGAATGAAAAGCAATCTTAACCCGTGTAAACACAAGTGCATTGTCAATGCATAGAAATAAAAGTCTATTTCTCAAGATGGAGAGAGGAACTATTCCCTTGTAGAGTTGACAGAAAAATTTGGTGGTAATTTTAATTTGGAACATTATTCAAATATGAGGGGTACTTATTTAGATATTTCAATACATCATTAAAGGATAAATATATTATCTCAAAAGATAAATATATTTCTCTATAATGGATTCAGTTACTTAACAAGGTCTCTTAAGGTTTTCCCTTGAACTACATGGAGAAGTAGAACAAAAGGCACATTTCCTTATAAGAGCAAACTCACAGGAATGAAGGATCTATTCTTAAGAATACTCTTGATTAAGGAAATAAATTTTTATTTCTATGAAGTTCAAAGCCTATCTTAAAAGGGTGGTAATTTAAAATTTTGATAGGGAACACTCTCAAAAGGGAAAGAATTCTTGTATAGGCAAATTAGGATTAAGTAGGAAATGCTTATAGATATTGGGATGCCTAGTAAGTATTTTAACTAACATACCATTGGGATTTATAATTTTGAGATTGAATTTAGTAGAGTTTGATTTGGCATTTTAGCAGAAATCTAAGGCTTAGATTCTAGCATCACAAGATTGCAAAAATTCCTAGGATTGAAGACTTATTCTAGAAGGGATACTTCAGAACCTAACTCTACAAGTGCTCTTAATATAAGTTAGAGGCTTGACTTATTTCAACTTTTGAGAATTATCGGCTCTTTCTCTCACTTGAGAAAATGAACATATCCCTGTCTCTTTTGAACCTATCACCCACCTAAAAGGACTATCAGCTAATATCACCTAAGTTATTTTTAAATCTATGAGTTTAGTCTTCATTCTATTCAAGATGGCTAGGTTGTTATATTTTAGGAATGAATCTATGAACCTAATCACTTCCTAACCCTAAGATCATGTTAAGTATGATATGCACCTAACTAATGCAACAAATTTCATTTTTTTTATGTTCTGGCTCACAATTCCTTTAAGGCATTGGGTATGTAATTTATACCTATAATGATTTATAGTTAGAAGTGGTTGTGGGCCAAATCAGAAGAGAAGGCACATTGCCACAAGAAGGGTGGTTATCCTCAATGATCATAAGCCCCCTTATATGTAATGGGTGAAGCACCTAATTTATGGAGAATGAATAATATGCTATCATGTTTTGCAAAAGCTAATGATTTCTACTTTGTTTTAAGGTGTGCCTAGGCTTTAATTAATGTGAGGTTATAAGTTTGTTTATTTTTGTGTTCAAGTTATTTAGATTTAAATTGGGTATAAAATTTAATTTTCATAGGAGCCTAACATTCTGAACATTTCATCATAGAAACATAACACAAAAAAAAAAACCTAGAAAAGTAGGTTGTTTCTAATATTCACCCAAAATAAATCAAACTAACTTAATTAAATCAAGCCAATGTCAGCTGAGTACTGCTGTACATTTTGGAAGAAAGAGAAAATGGGTAGTTGAGCTTGCCCTTATATAATCAAGCCTAAAAGTAAAAGTTTGATCTATGGGGATCTTCTTCCACAATTGTCACCTTCTTTAGGGACCTCCACAAGCTTTACAGGGGACCATTGAGACCATGCACTAGTAGGATCTGCTCCTACTATTCCTAGACTCCATAGATCCTAACCTATTTCTAGGCTTAAATTACATTTACAATTCCAAAAAAAAAAATCTTGAACCCTGCAAAATAGACATTAGGAAATACAAATAGCACTCTAGTAGTTATATTTATAAACATGCAAGCTATGCATTAGTTGCTTGCCATGCCCACCTATCTTATTGGGCTGTGCTTAGGGACTTAAACATACATGCAAGAAAATATTAGTTTTAGGCAAAAAAAATGTCATACCATCCAAACTCGTGAGCAAACAATCCTACCCATCCAATCTAAAATAGTACACCACAAAATAAGAAAAATATTTCACATCACATCACAGAATATCATGAAACATCGACCTAACTTAAGTCTGGGTCAGTGACCTAATGATCGCTGAAAAAATACCATTAAGGATACTCTTTGTCATCTTTGTTGAGATAGGTAGGAGTATTTTTTCATGTGGTAGATTACTATATGTTCAACTAGATTTTCCCTAACATTATATTAAGGTTTATTTAGTTCTCAATCCACTTCCTATGAACACAAGCTTTAATAATTAATTATTCCTCTTACCATAGTAAGAGAGCACTCTCAATTATGGTTGAAAACAAACATATCTTATCTAATATGACTTGGTGTTTAGCAATACATACTATGACATAAATGACTGTCATTAAATTAAAGTGTGTATAAAAGGGGAGGGACGAAATGATGACACACCCAATCAAGATCCCATGGTTCTATTATCCTAGGCTATTATGGTTCGTAGTCAACCAGGGGAAATAGTTCCTAACTGAAGACTCCATGTCAGCAGCTATGAGTTATGTCTTCCAAAGTGTTCTTGTAGACTTGGGTGATATTCATCTAAGGTGATAAATTTATGTTAAACCTAGCTAATATAAGGGTTTTTAAGCTATTAAATATATTCCACAATTCATAGCTTAAGAAGCAAAGCTATCTAGGGAACATACAAGCTATTACCGTGATGAAATATAGTGGAGCAAATAAAAGCCAAGCCACCCGATCATAAGGTTTTGGTCGTATTTGCATTTCATGTGGTATCATTTGATGACCAAACTATACATACAAAGGACATAGGCCACATCCTTACTAGCATTAGATTATTTGAGTATGAATATAATTATATTTAATTTGACATTAACTATTTGTGAGTAGAGCTTTTCTTATCTTATCACTCTTGAAAAATAATGATTGATAGGTTGATGATTATTTGCTTTAAGTTATTTTGAATGATGAACTTCCTCCAATATGAACATGTCCCCTTTAGATGAAATTTACAATCAACACAACCATCATTAAGAAATGATTAGGTTTTGTTAACTCGAACCCAGTAATTAGACGCAACTAGAAATATTAACCTGCACAGCATCCTTAGAAATTTAATTTAGGTAATTGTTACTATATCGAGGCACATGCGAGTATTTTCTATAAATTTCTATTGATATTAAAAGATTATCTTTAAATTTGTACGTAAGTGTGAAATTCAAACTTATTTTATATTAACTCGTGAAACATCCTCAAACATAAAACTTAGGCAATTGTTATTATGTTGAGGAACATGCAAGTGTTTTAAGTCTACTTTTATTAAATTCCATAATATTAAAAAATATGTTTATTAGAGTAGTGCCTCGGCGTTGGGAACATAGCTCTTCGGCATTGAGAACATAGCGCCTCAGCACTTGATAGCACTGTGGAGCTGTCAAATTGGCACCATGGCATCTAATGCTTAATACTATAGAATTCTAGGGTAGATATTCATGTTGACCAGCTAACTAGTGCCTAGGCATTGATCATATGGTGCTACGATACCAATCAAAAGTCAGTTCAGATGTAGATATACATGCACTTTAAATAGAAAGGATAAAATTTTTGACTAGCGTTGTTGTACTACATCAATGCTTGCACATTTTCTATTATGAAATTCATGATAATGGATGCTCATTTTGACTAGCACAATAATAGACTTGACTAGCTAACTAACACCTCGATGCTGCAACGCTATGTTACTGTTTAAGAACCCGAGTGGTTAGCATCTCGACACTGACATTATAGTACCATGGAACTTTGCCGAGTTTATAAATAGACTTCTTGGGCTGCTCATTTTTCTAATCTACATTTTCTATTCCTTAGAGCTCTTTCTCTTTCAGTTTTCTAGTTTTCTCTCCTTCTAAGAAAGTGATCATGCTACTCAAGAAGCTTGTCAACAAGAGAAGGGTGACTTCAAATGAGTCTAGCAGATTTATTAGTGTAGAGGCTGAAGAGAGGTATTAACATGCCCTCACTTATAAGCATCTCATCTCAGAAACAAGCTTCTATAATCCTGGTCGAAGAGTAGAAGGGTTGATCAATGAACGTTGTTTGGCTAAGCTAGCCTACGAAAGTAGTTCCTATGTCATCCACATGGTGTGAGTGTTGTTCGCCACTGAAAAGAAGCATCAGAACAAAAAAGTTTTCATTTGGGGGAAGTTGGTAAGTTTCGATTGCATTGCCATAAATGCAAATTATGAATTTTCAATTGTGGTCTATGATCAATATCTTTCCTATTATAATGACCACCTAAAATTTGATGAAATTCTTGATTTTCTCATTGGTAGAAATGCCAACGTCTAGTGAAAATGGTGGGTGAAAAGAATTATTAACTTTCCTACCACATCAGCCTAATGGCAGAATTAAAAGCTCGACATTATTTCATTTCTGATAAGTTGATGCCCACTAGTAATATTAGTGAGGTAACCAAGGATAGGGTTGTTTTGAATTTTGCAATTCAAAAGGGATTTACAATTGATATAGAGAAGATTATTTATAATTATATTTGTAATATGCTTAGGGGCAATACTACAGTACAGTATCGTTATCTCTCTCTTATCTATAGTTTGTATACTACCGCAGCTGCTTTAAGGGAGCCCAATGAATATGTTCTTATTCAAAAGGCTCCTCTAACAAAAAGGCTTATTGAGGGGTTTAGCTTGAGGTTTGAAGTGGGGGAGAGCTCACATGCCCCATGACCTCAACCTCAATTTTCTCAATCCTTAAATGAACAAGTCTCAAATTTAAGGAAAGAGGTAGGTTAGAGTAGTTGTAGGCATTGGGCTTTAGAAAAGAAATTTGATTATCATATGGATCAACATCAAAAATAATTTTCTTATATAGACCAGTTCATTATGGAACTCTTCCATTTGTTTGAAAATTATGATTTTAGGAATTCATGTTAGGCTTCTTTTCCTGTGGTGCCTCAATATCCCCCTTATGTAACTACCTTGTCAGAGCTAAACACAAAATAAGAGGAGGATGATTATGACTATTAGTTTCCCCCTTTCTTCCTTTTTTTATTTTATTTTTATTATATATATATATATATATATATATATATATATATATATATATATATATATATATATATATATATATATATATATATATATATATATATATTTTATTATAGCAAATTTTGGGTAATAAATTTCTCACAACTCCCTTATGTTTGTTACTATGTAATGCTCCAAATTTAAAATTTTCTAAACTGAAATTTTTTTGCTCAATAATAAGGCTTAGTGCCTCAGTGCTGATAGACTAGTTCCTTAGTGCTATTATGCTAAAATGATTGATTCAAAAACCTGAGAGCTCAGCGCCTCGATGCTGTGGGTTATAATTTGGATTACATCATAAATGTCTTAATATTATTATTTTAAGTGTAGAAACACAGCATCTCATTGCTAGTCTGCCAACACCACGTTAATATGAGAAGCCCACCAAAGTTAATTTTCTAAGGGCATAGCGCCTTGCTGCTATAATTGTAATACCATGGATCTATGGGAATAACTTGTATCATTACATAAAAAACCTTAACATTATCATTTGGATTCAATTTTCTGAGTAAAATGCCTCAGTGTTATAAGATGGCAGCATAAGCTTAATTTTCTTAAGCACACAATGCCTTGGCGCTGTGCCAATAACACTGCGATGTTGCTTTACTGATATCTAAAATTTAAAGTTTTGGTGGCATAATGCTTTAGTAGTGCTAGGTTTATACATATTTTAGTTCAAATCACTCTTCTCCCTTATTCTAAATCCAAGGTCGACGGAGGGAGAGTTTCATTTCACAACAAAATTAAGTTCAAAGGTGGAGGTTATAGCACCTCAGTGCTAAAAAGGAAGGTGTTGTGGTGTCGTATTAGAGATAAGGGGACCCAAAGACTTAGTGCAGCAATGCTGAATGACAGCCCTTCAGCACTAATAGAATGACTTTATGCATAAGAGGTTAGCACTGCGACACTTGATTCTTAGTACTTTGGTGCTCTAGATAGGGTGTTGAAGGTTTCATTCCTAAGAGCTTGGTTCCTTTAGCGCCATAGTGATATGGGACTGAAATGTCTATATTGAATTGAATTCTTGAATATATTAATAAGTGTTTATGAAAATTTACCAGTATAACACCTCAGGAGTGCTAAGTTTTTACATATTGTAGTGCAAACACAAATGTCTCCCTTATTTCAGATTGAAGATTGATGGATGGAGAATATTCTTCTCACACAAGAACTAAGTTCAATGGTAGAGGACTTAGACATTCAACACTTAAGATTATGGCATATTTTAAGTCTTAGGGAGCTTTATTTTTTACTCCAAATCCAAGATCTATGGAGATACACTCTTTTATTTCTCACTGGATCCAAAATCGAAGGTGGAAATTTGGGTAAATTTCATTTTCAGAAAGAAAATTGTGTAAAGAAATCATTCTTGAAAGTTTTTTTATAATTAGAATCGATGAGAGTAAGGCTTGATCTTATTTCTTCTATGAGGAGATCACTGTTATAGCAGTGGGAAGCATGCTATTGATAGTGCAGACCACCGAGAGCATAAACAGTGAACTAGGTTAGAGTGAGAATGAGGGAGGAAGGAAGAAGAAAGAGAGAAGCTGCTTTCCCCTTTTTATAGCTACTTTCCTCCCGCTGAGGGCAATTATATGCTCTATAATTATTCCCCCCCTCCATTTAGAAGATTATCTCTGTTGGGGTGGGGACGGTGGCTTTCATGATTTAAAAGTTGAGGATATATAACACCACCTCAATGCTGGTATCACAGCTGGCAACACTGTGCTATTTTGTCAAGAAACCATCAATGGTTGTTTGAGCTTCTAATATATTTTTTATGGTGGAAATAGTGCCTAGGAACTACGATTGCAATGCCACGATGCCCCAAAACTAGGATGTGTAAAGTTTTATCAATTTTCATTTACCTCATGTCATCATTTTTCTTAGATGCAAATAAAATTGCCTCCCGATGAATGTATCATGTTGATTATACATGATGCATTTGTTGCTTCTTTATTTTTTTTTATTTGTGACTTTATGTATCATAATAAATAGAAAGAAAATATGAGCTTTAATCATTTTCATTTATCATGTAAGATAATGACATAGTAGAGGTTACGACTATAGGTGATTGGCTTGAATTTCTCTAATACAGACATAGGCTATTGAGCTCTATAAGTTATAATAGACTGCCTCTCTCTAGCTTTATGAAGATGTTGAATGATAGCCTCCTGGTCATGGACCAATAAGAAAAGGACCCACTCAAGTTCAGTTACTTGGGCATCTATCTATGAGTGGTTTTCTTCTATTACTTGATAGCCTAACTAATCATAGTTCTTCTTTCGAATAGATCTTATTTCCTCATATGTAACTCTCTCAATTTAGTTGACATATCTGGGAGCTCAATCTATGCTCTAAAAAGCTCTCTTTGATAGGATCTCAAAACTTTGAAACTGTGCTCGAGGTTTTGGCGAACTAGAGAGACTTGATGTGAAATAGTGCTAAGTGAGGCCTTTAGAATAGTGATTCTTGATAAATAACCTCCTGATAAGTACTGTACAATGAGAATATCTCAAACTCAACATCTCTATACAGGGATCCTGAAGCTGCAACTCTCATGTTTCAAGACCTAGGATGGCAGTACAATCCAATATCAAGTTTGCTTCCATGCAAAAGCTAGAAAGCTCTGGTAACACTTCTGGATCAACTCTCAAAAGTAGATGGCATAATGGAGTCATTATATGGCATAGGCTCTTTGAAGAGCCACATGTAATAAGTTTGAAGGCATGTGTTGTACTCTTGAGATAAAATGAGAGATCTCCATGCCAAATAGCCTCTGAGCTGTATCTTTCAAGCTAAGAATATGGTGACTCTTTGCACAACAATTAATATTTGAGGAATCAACTTGAGTGGCTAAAACTATGAACTTGACAAGAGAGGCTCATAGCTAATCTTTAGAGTGTCAGATTCTTCTATGTGTGGGTCTTCTTCAACATGCATATGCTCGCTGGTAACAAGTTGAGTAGACACAACGGAAGTAGCACTAATGTCTATCAGTAATACTAGTGTGACATCATTATACATCTGTCCTATGGGTGGCTCAACTAGTACTAGTGGAATAGGTATATAAATAAGTTCATCTATCCCTGCTACTCCCATATCATGACCAACTGTTATAGGGCTATGAGCATCTCTATCATCTCTATCTTGAGCTAATGAAGCCTTTCATCATCACTTTCTACTATTACCCAACTTATTTGATGATCTCTTAGGAGCATGAGTTATGTGTTAGGGGAAAGCACATGTCATGCTGGTCTGGATCTCCCTAATCTATGACTATACATATAGAAACCTAGCTTTAAAAAAGAAGAGTATGCATGACGAATCCACAGTAACCATAGGTGACTAACCCATTTGTATGTCTCTTATGAAGCTATACAAAAATCTTAACCAATTTCTAGGTGAAGTTTGAAATCCCATGCTATGGACGCTACTGTTAATCGAATAGATAGTGGAAGCATCCCTGGGGAATGCGTATTTGCTATATCTACTATCTATGGTAGTGCATATATAGGTGTAGCCTAAGTGATATCATACTATCTAGCCACTCTATTATGATTGTATCCCTCTAATATAATAGACTCATAACATCTATAACAAAGCTAGACATGTCTTAACTTGATGAGATATTATGCTATGCATCTATATCATAGCTTTGATAACATCAGGGGTGCCTCTCTATCTATAAGAGTGCCTTTGAATTTCTCTCTCAAGCTATAATCAGGTAGACTATGAAAAGTTAATCTATGGATGTTCTGAAAGTGAGCCATCATGTGTGATGAAGTAATCATAAAGGTCCAGATATGATCTCTATCTAAGGCGACTGTAGCCCTGGTCAACTACATGATCATAGGGAAATGCTACTCTATAAAATAGGATGGCATCTCAAGATAACTAAAAGCCTCTGATATATGTGCACGAATCCATCCATGTAAGTAGTGCCAAGGAGCATCTATGTTGGGGCATCATGAATCAGTCATTACACTCACTCTGCCTAATCCTTAGTATAGGAAAGCTACTAATGCTAGCATAGTGCTATCCTCTCACCTCAAGCATGCAAGCTGGCCATCAAATGAGTGGAAGAAAAGAAAAGTCCATAGTGTCATAGAAATATGAAATATCATAGAGCTCCTTATCAATATCTCATGTTAAGATTTGCCTAAAACTTACTTTTTCTTCTAGCTTGAGCCTGACACTGAATGACTCTTCATCTAAATAAGATCCCATATCAAATGGAATCTCTAATCATTCAAAGTGGGGTGTACACATTATTGTATCAAGAAAGCTCTTGGACCATGTGTCTATAGTAACTGTGCTCTATCACCTATGACCTGATCTCCATTCTTTGAATAATCTCTAGTAGTGACTAGAGCATAATGGAGACCTAAGGAATATACATGATGGCCTCTCCTACATTGACCATTTGGTTGACGCTAAAAAAGCTCATGATCAAGAGGTACCCACTCCTCATAGGGAATGCCTATGATAGGAGGACCTATTATATTTTGCATGTCGACCAAAGTAATTGTCATCTCATGTGGACCAATTCAGTAGGTATTGGTGATCTTATCCCAATGCTCTACTATACTCTAAATCCAAGTAAATGGGAGGCAACTATAATTAAAAAGGGATGCCTATATTGCATGATATATACCAGCCCTCTTGAGGATGTCACCCTGCATTTATAAGTGATGATATGCTCAATATGTATACCATAACATGTATCGTGAAATGACCCACTCTAATCTTATGCTTCATGGTGTAATATATGATAACCCAAAAGTCTCACTATGCCTGCAAAAGGAGATATATTTACAACTAGCTGAAGCACATCCTAATCTCCAAAGCTAAGGAGGTCTGCGATTCACTCTAAAGGAACATCATGACTATGTCTCAGTGTTAAGTTAATTACCAAATCAACAGAGTCATGGCCTGATGGAAGCTTTGAATTGACAGATGACATGTGTGATGATCGAGCAAATAAATCCTCAAAAATATCCCCGTGCATTAACATATCCTAATGCCATGAGAGTCGCTTCTGCAACTTAATTGCACCACATGGATCATTCAATAGTGGGCCATATCTAGTCCTTGATAGGTTTTGTAAGAGGCATATCATATGTTCATCTTCAAGTAAATATCATAGTTTTTTTTTTTTTTGGGAAACCCCATGATACGGGGGTATTTTATTGCCACAAAAAAAAAGGTTACAAGGTCCTTAAAGGGGATAAACTCACTCAAAGAGCTACAATCGACCTAAGGAGTAAATCCCAACTAAGTACATCCAAGAGCAAAAGAAAACATTAAAGCAATCAAAAGATACAAGATGATTAACATAATAAGCTAAAGAAAAGATAAGGTCAATGCTCTGATGGTTGTAAGAGTGCTTGGTAATATGGAGCAAACACCAGATAAAATGAGAGAAACACACGCAAAGTTATAATAAGAGAGATTAAAACGTTAAGGTAATACAGACAAAAGATAGAAGAAAATAGTATAATATGAGTAAGATAATAAGAAAATGGGATAGAAGGCTCAGCTCAATCACACCATGTTGGGCGATGCAAATATGAGCATCCAAACTTAGAAGGGTTACATCACATGAGCTACTACCAGAACCAAAAGGAGTGAGAACATCATAACCAACAAACACGTGAGAAGGAAGCAGTTGTGAGCTTTATTACACGCAAACCTAAGCCAAATCATATCTAAAATATATAGGTAATTGCTAAGAGCAGAAGGATAAGGAGTCTCATTCAAGAGAATTATCACCAATATAGCCATCTTGACATGAGAATACATAAACATAAGTGAGTGAGCCATCTTAATTCTCACGAATAGCCATGTTCGGGAAGGAATTAGTTCAGCATATAATCCCTCCATAAGATAATTGGAGACAACTAGCTGAAAATCTTTAAATAAGTCAATGAGCCTATAATTAACACCATCCCAATCACATGATATGTAAATGAATCTTTCGGTCAGAAAACAACCCGTGAAACAGTCCCCTTGTTAATGTCACGAGAAAGCAATAGTAAAGAAATACGGCATAGCTCAACACGGAATGAAACCAACCCGAGTTAGAAAGAGCAGTTAGAGCGGCCTCCAATAGTAGCATTCGAATCACCATTCAAATAATCCAATCGACAATCAATCCAAAGAGCAGACAAAAGGCAAAACCTCCAAAATGACTAAAGTGACTAATAATACCATTCTTTGAATAAAGCGCTCATAAGGTGACCAACCGGTAAAAGAGGTAGCGGTGGTGGTCGAGAGAAAATAGGAGATAAATACGGGCAATCCAGCCAACATAAACTAACATTGGAACCCTCCATAAAAGAAATCAACAAGTGAATAGAAATGAGGCTCAACATTAAAATCCAGAAAAGACAGCAGTTAAAGGCATCCAAGATAGGAAGTTACAGCAAATTGGCCATAAAACTCCTCAATCAGAGTAGACATGGCAATAGTAGATAAACAAAAAATTAAGGCATATAGACAGTTATCTTGAAGGTAACAAAACATACAGAAATCACCAAAAACCCTCACCATCGGATAGCGGGGAACATCTTTGGTCATGAGACCACGAAATGTTACAACCAACAAAGAAAGAGCGAGGAGATAAGGAAAAATAGAAAGATAAATCTCCAAGACAAGAGACAACCTAAACAACAACCATCAGTAGCAGATCAGGTAGATACAATGATAATCCCTTGAAAAACTCCCCTGGCGATCATGGGAAGCAAAACCGAAGCAACAAGACTAATATAGAAAAAATAACACAACTCCATTCTGCAAAGAGATATTATTGTAGAGATGGGATATCTCAATCCAAAATAAAGCGCAATAAAGAAAACTACAACCAATAGGTGCTCAATAGCGATCCAAGAGCAAGCAGTTAGTCTCATGCATTCGATTAAGAAACCACCGGTGAAAGGTAAATCGGAAAGTCGACCTAAATTACCACGAACTTATAGCATTAAAGTCTTGATTAAGGGATCAAGGATAATGTAAGTAACAAATCCGATCGGTGAAAATCGAAAAGTTACCACATAAGGAACATTCATAACGTAACACTATCCCAATTCACAATCTTTGGAGAAATACACAGCTTGCCATAATAATAATCATTGAGTATACAAACCATATGTTAAGATCCGAGAAACGGTTGATTAGGTACGGTGATCTGCACAATACTAGCAGCAGTAAAAGAGATACTATAGCAGGTTACGACAGTAGCCCATGGACAACTAATCAGATAAACCAAATCCACAAACATCCAAAATCTTAAGACATCAATAGGCAACATCAGACTATAATACTTCTCAAACAGAAATAACACTCCAATCCAAGAAGGTAACAACACAAACCCATTAGATGCAGGATTACAATATAAACAATGATTGTAAATATGATTCACAACCACCCTGAAATGAGCAGCAATCCAGCCAGAAATAATCCGGGCAATCAGTAAGTCACTCCCATGAGAGCAACTAATGCAACATTGTAAGCCACTAGAATGTAAAATAAGAAGATGATTCCAAATAGAGAAATCATTACCAATCAGGAATTTTAAGAAAATAAAGGTCCAAAACCAGAACTTGCTAAGACAGTAGGCAAGATGGCAAAACAAGGAGGAAAAGCGGGAGGAGCGGCAGAAAAATCTGCGGCGGCCAGAACCCATAGTAATGAAAAAACCAAATCAACAAACAAATCAACAAACAACCATGACAAACCTCAAAACCCAAAAAATAATTAAACCTAATCCATTCCGTATAAGGATTTTAGACCAAAATAACCATTAAAAGAGACCAGTATTACAATTTCTTCCCTTGCGAGGAAAGCATCTTTGAAGTTAGACATTATACAAGCAAGGGTATACGAAAATCCACAAGCCCAACAACCAACCAAAATCCTTTCATCATAAGTGATGGAACCTTTATGAATAAGGCCTTTAAGGTGTAAATAGTCCCAAGGAATGTAAGCAATAGCCAAAAAGATACTATAATCATCAAAATAAAAGCGCACCAGATAATGCACACTAATCCGATGCCTAGAGTCAACATAGTTAGTAGCAATGCTCCAAGCCTTATTGTCTGAGAAAAAAAGCGGTTAAAGGAGTTAGTATAAAAGTCCCAAAATAGATAACTTCCTCCAAACAATGATTAGTTATTTCGGTTTAGAAATAATTGTATCAATGAAATTAAAGTCCCAAATTGGGATTAGTTATAAAACCGATAGGGTAAAGGTAGGTTCCAATTCAAGATTAATGTGCATATAGTTCAACATCCATAATATTGTAAATGCCAAAACATAAATCTTCCAACTAAAGGAGAAGGGGTAGAAAGAAGTCATGGCAAAGAGCACAAAACGAATGATATCTATGAGGAGTATCCATAAAGAACACAAGGAAACGAAAACCGAGAAAAAAGGGGAGGCAAGAGGAGAATTAGATTCGATAAGGAAGCGAGTTGTCCAAGTTAACCGCCACGCAAGTATTTGGGTAATGTAAATTGATCAAAGAAGATGATATCTTGTCTAATCTGTACCCAGTTGCAAGGTAATCAAGAGGCATTACCTTCCAAACATGAGTGATGGTAAAATTCAGGTTGAGAGAAGAACCCTAGTTTGCTTGAGGAGGCAGTACAAACAAGCGTTGCTCGTATTGGTAGAAGTTAAAAGATCAATCAGTAGAAGAGCGTCCACCTCTATCCAAATATTGAGCCAGCCATTTTGAATACAAATTTCTAAAGCTTTGTGGATTGCCATAAGCTCGATTATAAGATGATCTTTGGAAATAAGGGGATAAGCAAAAGCACATAGGACTATGCCCTTAGAGTCCCTGAAAATGCCTCCACAACCAGAGCCATTATTAGAGACAGAGCCGTCAGTATTAATTTTAATAATATGATCAAGAGGTTTCTTCCAAAACCATTCTATCATTTTGATAGTAAGTTTGGTGCGGAAGGTTGAGGCCCGTTTATTAGCTACAGATTTAAAGCCTTTAAAATGTTTGTGATGAATTAAGTTGGCTTTAAACAATTCACAAATTTTGTTTTTAGTTCTAGCAATAATCCTCATGTGATTCATACGAATCCCACGATGTTTAGTATCATTTCGGTCCATCCATATGAACCAAATAAGAGTAATGGCGATTATGATTTTAATATGACCTTTAATTGCATTATCAAAGTAAACTCCAAGAAGTTGATATAAATTAAAAGAACAATTAAAATTGTGATGTTGAATAGATCGTTATACCAAATCCAAATTTTAGAGGCAATAGCCCCATTAATAAAAATATGGTTAACATTCTCAATATGAGAACAACATTGACATTTAGAGGGTAAGTAAAACCCTTTACCCCACAACAAAGAGTCAACAGGATTAAAGTTTTTTAGGATACACCAAGTTAGGACAGAGTAAGAAGACAAGATATTATTATTCCAGATTTTGGAGAACACAATAGAAGAATCCTGAGTGTCTTTAGTGTGAAGCCACACATTTTTAAGGTTGAAATCTCCATTATGAGATAGCTTAAAGATAATCTGATCATGATTGTTAGGAGTGATAGGAATATTAGTAATCATATGTAAGAAAGCGGAAGGAATAGAATCAATAATCTTACTAGTATTCCACTTGTGGTTTTGCCAGAATGAATTGACTCTAAGAGCAGAGGTGGAGTGAGTGTAGAGTAAGTCATCAATGGATCCACAACCACTCAGTTGTCTTGCCAAAGAAGGAATTGCGAGTTTATGCCCCAAAAAATTAAGGATTAGCATCCCATTTGTGAGAACATAGTCTTCTCCATGCGGAGAATCACCCGATTTAAAGGGACAAATGAGAGGATGTTTACCCTGGCAATATTTGGAATTCATGAATTTTGCCCAAAGACTATTATTGCTCCTAAAATTCCACCAAAGTTTGTAGGAGAAGGCATTGATTACTTCTTTAATGGATTTACAACCCACCTCCCTCTTCAAGAGTACCACAATTTTGGACCAGATGACCTGCATTCTTTTAGAGGAGGTATTGGTTCCCAAAGAATTTGTTTAAAAGATGCTCAATTCTATTGATGGTAGAGTTGGTAGGCACAATGGTTTGGAGAAGATATATAGGCATGGAATTTAGAGTGCTCTTGATCAAGGTAAGCCTACCACCAAAAGAGAGTAAATGAAATTCTCAAACCGAAAGTTTGTTAGAAATTTTTTGAATTAGATCATCAAAAGGTGTGATCTTTTATGGCCTTTATAGAGAGCCCCAAGGTAATTAAGAGGAGTTGATTTTTCTTAAAATTAGTAATTACGGATATTTGGTTAAGTCTATTAGGTGGAATCTTAGTTGAAGGTATAAAACCGCATTTTCCTTCATTAAGAAAAAGGCCACTAACTTTACCAAAATCATTTAGAAGGTTCTTAATGGTTTTAACATGATGAAGGGAGCTGTTGCAGAAGATAATGAAATCATCTGCAAAGTTAAGATGAGAAATAGGGAAGCCACCATGAGTTTTAAAAGACATATTGGGATTATTAGAGAAAAGATTGTTAAGGCTCCTTGACAGGTATTCAATAGCGATGATAAAAAGAGAAGGTGATAGTGGTTTGCCTTGCCTCAAACCATGGCTAGAAGGAAAGAAACCTAAGGACTCACCATTCAAGATAAGAAAACCGGACATTTGATACACCTTTTTATAATCCGGATAAAACTATTAGAAAAACCAAACAAATTCAGGATTTAAAAGAGAAACTCCCATGAGAGATTGTCAAAGGCTTTAGTGATGTCCAATTTGAATAAGATGTTGCCTCCTCTAGAAGGGACATTAATGTCATGAACCAGTTCTTGTGCAAGAAGAATATTATCCGATATTAATCTATTTTTAACAAAACTAGTTTGATTAGGGAGATGATTTTAGGAAGCAAGAGCTAAGTCTATTGTTTATTAATTTAGCAATAAGTTTTGAAAAAGGTGCAAAACTAATCGGTCTAAAATGCCCCAAGATTGATGCTAGTTTTGGAAATAAGGACAATAGAAGTGCTAGAAAAGTATTTGGGTATAGGATTGCCATCAAAGAAATCAATAACAGCTAAGTCGATTTTAATAAATGACCAACAATGAAAAGTGGGTAAATATAAGTCACGACAGAGTCGGTGTTCATGTTCTTAAGAGTATTACTAATCTCCTCTTCGGAAGGACACATAGTGAGTAAATGATTGTCCTCACTATTAATCATAGAGGGGATAAGATGAGTGTTTGATAAAGTTTCCAGCAACAAATTAGAATTTAATAAAGTTTGGAAATGATGAATGACAGAATCCTTAATATCATTGTTATCGGTTATCCATTCACCATTAGAGTTCTTAATTTTCTTAATTGAGTTTAAGGCTCTCCGTTTATTACAAATGGCATGAAAATACACGGTGTTTTTTTACATCACCATCGTTATGCTTTTTTTGACACCAATAGGTTTCTTCCATGTTTTGATAATTAAGGTATTCTTGGCAATGTTCAACTCCTCTAGTTTACTGGGATCAGTGGAGACAACCTCTTCAAGAGAACAAACCTCTTGTTCCATAGCTTTAAGATTTGTGAAAAGGTTTTTGAAAATGTGTTTGTTCCACCAATTGAGATTTTTTGAAGTCTTTTGAGCTTAAGCTAGAGGCAGTCATACCTTTAACGATTATCCAGGAAAAGCGGGGCCATCCAATTGGTGAGGCGACATTGGTGAAGTCACTATGTTGGGTCCACATATTTTGAAATTTGAAAGGAGAGGGAGTAGCGGGTAGGGGATTTTTGAAGGAAATCAAAAGAGGAGCATGGTCGAGACAAAGTTACGCTCAAATGCTCAACTGGTAGTAGCCATTGATCCAGAATTAAAGTGGGTCCTATCTAGGCGCTACAAAGTCTAGAGTTGTGCCACGTAGTAATTGAGAAACTAATGTCGTCGATTACAATCGGGATCATATTTGAGAAGTCCTCCATGGAATGAAGGTTAGGAGAACATCCTCCCTTCTTTCCAAAGCTATGATAGTATTGAAATCCTCCAACCAACCGGGAAGGTTGGTGAGGAAGCGAAGGTGCGTAAGTGATTCCAAAGGAGATTCCTACTCTATTACAAGAAGCATAGATAAAGAGCCAAAAGCGATAAATCACCTAAGGAGATTTTGACATTAACAATTGGTTAAGATCATCAATGATGGAAATGGTGATGGAGTTGTGCCAAAAGCACCAAATTTATTATTAAGATTAGATTAAAGAAATTATGAAAACCAAGGGATCTAGCAACAAAAGCAATCTTAGAAGAATTAATGAGGCGTTCAATAAGAACAAGTAACTTAATATTATGGATACAAAGACTCTAACACGATTGGACGGAAGAGTCCACAACCGGATATTCCAAATAAGAAAATTAATCATAAAGAGACAACCAAAGGGAAAAAAGAAAGAAAGGAAAGAGAGGAAAGAAGTGATGCCACATTACTTTTTTTGGGGTGGAAGCGAGTGGTTCTATTGAAATTATTATTAGAAATTTTGCTTTGTAGGGTTTTGTATTTAACAATTTGAAAAGGTCTATCGAATCCAAATTATCTCCATCGAGAAAGAGATTGATTTTGAGTTCGAAATAGTAGAAGGATCTATCAATGTTTTAGAAGAGGATTTCACCTTCTTCCCTATCGATAGAGTGTGAGAAATTTGGTTCAATTGTTGATTATCACTCAGGGAAATAGATGGGAAGTTCTAGCACCATTCGTAATACAAATATCTTTCTCAATATGTTCTGAAGCCATAGGGTCGTCATTGTTTTGGTCCATTATATGATTCTCATTCAAATTATTCAGTTGGATGTCCAATATAAGGCTACCATTCAAATTTTTAGTACGATTTAAATGCAGCAAAGAGGTATCTTGGGAAACTAGATTATTACAAGCAGGGGTGAGGTTAGGTAAATTGTCATTGGTATCATCACACCCCTCAATGTGCATTTTAGTACCAAGGTCCGAGTGTTTTCCACTAGACAAATCAGTAGTTGGTGTGGGAAGGAGAGGTTCTTTTTGAGTATCTTTAGGCACATATGCTAGAATAGTGGTTTTCCCAGTTCCATTAATGGTAGTCTTATTCTGTGGTAAATTTTTTTGAGATTAGGATGAAGCACAAAGCATTACAGTGGTCATGCCCAGTGAATCTTGCGTGAGTGCAAGACGGAAAATTTTTGAATTCGACTTTTGACTATATCCAAATTTTTGAGCCAATCCAAACCTCTTTGGGATATTTTTTTATGATGTCTATCTCAACGAGAATCTGGCGATGGATGGCCTAGATCTAGTGGTGTTGCTTGGTCAATTTGGAGGCCTACCAAAAGGCATGCAACAAACAAAACTTGATGATGACATAATGTATCGCATGTTAGGAAATGCAAGCCAAAGAGGGACAATGGGAGATTCCTCTTTGACAAGAGGAGACCATTTCAATAGCCGCATATGACAATTATGCACAAAATAAGAACGACGGCGAAAACCCATAATCTAAATCATTTGAGAGTTGAATAAGAATGTGACGGATCGATCGGTAGATGAAAGTACCGATAATTTTAAACTATGAAAGAAAGAAGCGAATATTATCAAGAGTCGAAGGGAGAATTTACCCACCAAAGTGAACTCGAAGGGCTTAGCAAGTTTCTCAACATCATCGAACACATTCTCCACGATAAGATGTAGAAATGAGATTAAGCATTTGGGCTAGGGAACTTACCGGATAAAGCGTCTTTGAATGATTTAACATTAACGGAGCAATTGAATCAAAAAACCTATGGAGTCGAGGCCAAAGCCGTTCTTGTCGTCGAAGCGGCGACGGCGGGGAGAGACCTCGCCATTTCTCTAATCGAGGATGTCACACCATATGGGAGAGCAAATCCGCTCAAGCGAGAAAGCAAGCGACAAAGACCGAAGCGCCAATCCAGGGGAACTCAAAATTGCGAGGGAGGCGTAGAGAGGTTGTGTTTAGGATAGGTGTAAGATAACCCAAGCAGCAGTAAATATCATAGTTAATCTGTAGCAAATCTGGATAAGAGAAACATATAAATTTCACTATCATTATCAAAAGCATTAATATCTAAATTTGTAAATAGGCTATGCTTATGCATTTTGATTTAATCATCACTAATTTGACAAAGTTTGAATTTAATTTATTGAATCAAGATTTATATTTAGACCCCTCCCCTTTGGGTATATTTAGACTTAAATCCTATGTTGGATTTAAGCTTAGACTTAGATTCGACCTCTTTTGGACATGATGGAATCAAAAGTTTAGATTTTAAATCCAACCCCCTTTTTAGCATGATGGAATCTAAATTTGGGTTAAGATCTAGCCTTTTTGGAAATTATGGATCTAATCCAGCCTCTTTGGGCATATTGGACCTTTTATTTAAATTTGGATTTGTCCCTTTTAAGCATGATGGATTTGACCCAACACCTTTGGGCATGATGGATCTGATCTGGACACTTTGAGCATGATGGATCTGTGAGAAAAATTTATGACACTATGTAGCGTTTAGGAATTTATTATTAAGATGATCAATTATGTCATCAAGGAATAAACATATTATCTTGAAAGATAAACATGTTTTTCTATAATGGATTCAATCATTTCAATAAAAGACTCCTAAGACTAATGGGTCTTTCATGTACTAAAGATTTTTCCCCTGAACTACATGGAAAAGTATAATAGGGTTTATTTTAAACTGGATTCATGGTTCTCTATAAAGGCAGGCCCCTATAGTTAATTACATCCTAAGATGGGTCCTTTCTAAGAATACTCTCAATTAAAGAAATAAGTTGGTCTCTTTCTAAGAATACTCTTGATTAAAGAAATAAGTTGTTATTTCTAAAGATTTCTAAGGTGGTTTTCAAAGGATTAATTCTTTGGAATTTTCAATTCAAAATGATCCAAATTGGAGAGAGTTCTCTTAGAGGCCAAATGGGGAAAAGTTGGAAATGCTTATTGATATTAGGATGCCTAGTAGGCATTTCAACTATCCTATAATTAGGTTTTAAATTAGGAATTTAATTTAGATTTTGAGTTGACATTTCTTTAGAAATCTAAGACTTAGATTCTAGCAGCACAAGACTGCTGAAATGCCTAGGGTTGAGAACTTATTCCTAAAAAGGATGCTTCAAAATATAGTCTACATGTGTTTTTGACACATGTCTGATGCTCGACCTAGTTTCTATCTTGGGAATCATTGGTCATTCCTCTCAATTAAAGGAATTAACTTATCTCACGACTTATAACTTCCCGGAGAGGCACACCTAAGCGCATTTTAAATTTATGAAGTCAAGTCTTATGAAGGCAAGATGTTTGGGCTATTGCATTTTTAGGAAAGGAATCTATGAACCTAGACTCACTCCTTAATCCCTAAAATCATGTAGGTTATGAAATGCATCTAACTAATGTACATTTTTCATATTTTTATAAATTTTGACTCAATATTTATTTTAGGCCATGGGTATGCATTTATGCCTATTGTCATGCAATTAGAAATGGCTATGGGATAAATCAAAAATGGAAGGTAGGCTTTCCCAAGAAAGTGGTCATCCTTACAGGAAATATGCCCTTTATGTACAATGGGTGAAGTTGCCCAAATCAAGGAATGGAAACAATATGATTTCATGATTTCAAACCAAATTATTTCTAATTGATCTTATGTTATGCGTAAGGCTTTAGTTTATGAAGTTTTCAGTTGTATTTATTTTATGTTTCCATCGGTTAAGTTTAATTAGGTAGAAAATTTAGTTTTCTCCTATGAGCCTACGTCCAGGCATTCATTCACAGAAAAATACCCAACAGAAAAAGAAACCTAGAAAAGTAGGTTGATTCTATTGCGCACCCAAAATAAATCAAGCTAACAGAATTTAAGAAAAAGGCCAATGCGACCGGGTACCACTGTAAACCACGAAAGAAAGAAAAATGGGCAACCAAGCTCTGCCCTTATACAGCCTGGCCTAGAACTACACATCTTGATCTATGGGTCTTCTTTCTAGGACAATCGCCTTCTTCAAGGACATCCATTAGGCTCCATAGAGGATAACTGTACCATCTCCTGGTAGGGTCAGCTCTTTCTAATCCTAGACCCCATAGATCCTAACCTAATTCTAAGATCAAATTTATAATTTAAAATTCAAAAATAAATCCTAAGCCCTGCAAAATAGATGTTAGGACATGCAAATAGCACACATCAGTTATATTTTGCAAATATACAGGCTTAGCTTTAGTTGTTTGACAAGCCCACCTATCCTATGGATTATGTTAAGGGGTATTTCAATGCCTGCAAGAAAATAATAATTTTATAATTTTTATTTATAACAGCGATCCCTTTTAACACAGTCCCCTGTAGAAAATAGTGTTAAATCTAAAAAGAATGCCATACCATCCAATCTAATGAGCAAACAAGCCTAGACATCTAGTCTAAAGTAACAAACCACATAGACATGTGAATCATAGCATATCTCAACACATTAAAAGAAAATCACAGAACGATATAACCTAAATCTAGAGCCCATGACCTAAATAATCTAGTGCGTGTAGAAGATGGGCTTGTCTGGTGGGTCTTTACAAGACCTTTTTTAGTTCAAGTTTTAATTTAGGGTTTGAATTTGTTTAAATTTTACCATTGGGTGGTTTCAATTCAAATGCTTTGGTAATTTATTTCCATTTTTATTCCATTTTATTTTGGTTAAAATAATATTTAGGTTTTCAAGAATGAAGAGTAGAATAGATCCCATTTTTGGATGGAATTCATTCTATTCTACATTTGAATTCCTAATGAAATCTTCATCTTAAGATGTAGATTCATCCTAAAGGTCTAACTAAGATCCTTAAGTATCTTAATTAATCCTTTTTTATTTTATTTAGTTTATATTTGAATTGGTTTTGATATTTATTTATTTCATTTGATTTACTTTGATTTAATTCATTTGATTTGTTTCATTTTAGATTTATGTTGACTTCATTTGATTTTAATTGAATTTATTCAAGTTGTTTAATGAGTTTATAAAATTAAGGTTGAATTACTCTTAATATAGTTTATTAATTTCATTCAATCCTAAGCATAAGATTGGGTTTAGGTTTATGTGTGTTGAATTATGTCATTTAATTTTCTTGAATTAGTTCATTTAATTTGATATATTTTATTTAGTTTAATTTGAATCAGTTTATTTGGTTTACATTAATCTTTTGGATTAAGTCATGTTGATTTTATTTAGTTTAGTTTATGTTAACCTAAAATACTTAGGTTAAGGTTTATGTTCATTCTTGGATTCGATTAATTGTAAATGTTAAGATTCATTTATATTAATCCATTTCATTTAATTATGCTTTATTAAGTGTTATTAATCCTTAAGTATTAAGTTCTTTTGACTTAGGATTGTTTAATAAACCTTCCCTATGCTTAACTAAGATTAGTTTAGTTTATTTAATGGTTTAGTGGATTAATAAATTTTATTAATTCATTATTTGATTAATATTGACTTAGGAACTTAAAAATCCAACAATTCCCAATCCAGAGATCAATTGGATTTGAAATTTTTTTGACTAGTGGGGTTACAAGCCAATTTCATGTGTCCAAAGTTTCATCTTGATTAGATTTATAATTAGGGTGTAATTAAAGTTTTAATGATATTCTTAAAAGTTAAATTAAGCTTAATTTAATGAAGTTCATTTAGGGATTTCATATTATATTGATTACTCACTGAAATATGTTTCTAATGAGGGTTCATTCATAATTTGTGGACAACTCATTTATTCATTATGATTTAATTAAGTTCTGGTTGATTATTTGATTTAATTTATTTATTTAATTGATTAATTAAGCCAATTTGTGAATTATTAAATTAAGGTATGTTTTATTAATGTTTTAATGTTCATTAGGGCTTATTAGGTTGATATAATGTTTTATGGTTCAATTTTATTAATTATTTCAATTTAAATTAATTTATTTAATTAAATTTAAAGTTTAGGATTTAATTTTTTTTTTTTTATAAAATACAGTGAATTTAAATATGAAAAAAAAAATTTTAAGTGTATTTCAACCTTAATTTCATTTCACCAAAGTTCTAATTCAATTGGATTAGTGGTTTAAGAGTAATTAAGGTTTCATGATTTCCAGTTAAACCCAAATTAAGGCTAAAATACCCAATATTATTTAGAAATTTTAATTTTTATGGATTCCTTTAATCAAGATGAATCCATAGAGCCCTCATTTGCATTTTTCGAATTTATATTTAGTTTTCTATAATTTTTAGAACTTCTGGGTGATTTTAACATTTTTTAAATTTAGAAATCCAAATTTCTTCTTTAAACTAGTCAGTGTTGATGTGGAAAAGTGTGCCGCATGTCTCATGCAGATTAGTCCACATGGGATCCACGTGGATCCCGCATTAAAAGGGCGACGAGATGTGATTTCGAGCAGGATTGTTCGATTAAAGATCAGACAGTCCACAAGTGATCCACGGGTCTTTAAGGGTTTAAATCAAGTGGTCTACCTATATCTGAGCTGTCCGATCCTAATAGAAGAATCAAATGGTCAGGATTTAATCCCACAGCTCACTGGCCAGAAATGGACATCGTTCGTGATTTCTCCTTAATCATCAGCAATCACCGATGAATTAAGCCATGATTTTGATCCCAAATCATTCAGGGATCGATTTGGGACACATCCATGTGGATATATCCAATTGGGGATTCAATTTTCTTCATAAAGCTCCAAAACTGATAGCCTAGAGGATGAGAGAGAATGCATACCCGGATTTCAACCATCACTAGCAGCAAGATTGAATCCATTAGGTTCACCTCGACCTAACGAACACGTGGATGAAGTTTGGTGGCTTGCCTCCTCGTGGATTGCTCCCTAGACCAATGTGCATTCGATTTGAGGTGGCTATGATTTCACATGGTGAGGGGGTTTTGTGGAGCTCACTTCAACTCTTAGAACATGTTGGAAGCTTCAATTTGTGATGAAATCCACTCCCTTGGATTTCACCATTGGAGGACATTCGACGTTTATCCGTTCGTCGGCGTGCCAATGGCGAGGAGGTCAGGAACTTCATCTCTTACCTTGGCAAAGCTTTTGGAATGAAAATGGGGAGGGAATAGACTTCTCCTCCCCACTTTCCATATGTGGCTAAAAATCCTATATGGAGAGATTTTGGTGGCTGAACTCCAGCCACCAGTGACGTCATGATCAGCTAAGGGGTGGGATCAACTCCCCTTAGCCTTGTGAACATGTTCGGATGTTCACTTGGGAGGGAGGAAAGCTCCTTGCTTGGTTTCCATGTTGGCTGATTCTTGCTTCTTCCCTTTTTCATTTTCTTCTTCTTTCCTTTTTTCCTCTCTTCCTTGGAAGTAGCCAAATCTGCTTTTGCTTTGCTTGCTTGCCTTCACTTGAAGATAGCCATCCTCTTAAGAGGTGGACTGCTTAGCATGGGAAGAGGTGGATGAGGGGAATTTTGTTTTCCCTTCTTTACATGGTTGATGGCATCACTATTAATTTCCTTAGACTAATAGGTAGCTGCCCATCTTCAAACTCAAGTGGATTTGAGTTTAAACTTGAACCCATTTGACTTGGGTTGGAGTTTGAATCCAAATCAAATGCATTGATTCAATGTGTTTAGATTTTGATTTAATTTTCTTTTTCATTTTGATTTTAATCATCTTGACATGATGATTAATTGATTTTTTTGATTTAATCAATTGATTGAGATTTGAATTTATTTCAAATTTCATTTCATTTTAGCCCATTTGATGTAAATGAGTTAAATTTGGTTCCAATTAAGTTCAAGTGACCAATTTGACTCAATTGGAATGGGTTTGAACTCCAATCATGTTTGATCACATGTGTGAGATGATTTGGAGTGATTGATTTCATTGATTTTCAATTAAATTTCAATTTGATTTATTTGGATTTGATTTGAGTTAATCCAAATTGGAAATTTGGGTTGATTCCACCTAGGCTACTTAGGGTAAATCAAACCCAAGGACAATTCCCTAGGATTGAGATATTATCCATTTATAGGAGGTATATGTCTTATCTCTTTTACATCAATGAGCTGATAAGCTCCTCCTTCATATATTTTTCAACAATATATGGCCCTTCCCAATTTGAGTCAAATTTTCCACCTATTCGTTGGTATGGAATGATAGGCCTTCTGCATGCCAACATGAGTTCACCTACTTCGAAGCTTCTTGGGCTAACCATGCAGTCATGAGCTCAGGTCATTCTTGCTTTATATATTTTTAGATTTTTCTTGGCTTGTAATCATACTTATTTGAGAGCTTCTAGTTCTTCAAGACATATTCTAATATTTTCTCTATTGTAAGTTCATTTTGAACTATTATACAGAGTGAAGGTTTAGCTTCTGCTCCAAAGACTAAGAAATATGGTGTTGCTTGTGTAGTAGTTCTATATATGATACGATATGACCACAAGGCTTCTATTAATTTGTCATGTCATTCTCTTTTATTTTTAGAGAGAACTTTCTTGAAGAGTTTGACCAACATTTTGTTCAATGCTTCTGCAAGATCATTGGCTCTTAGATTATAAATTAAAGAATATTGCTAATCTATCTTATATTTTTAAATAAAATGATGGACTTTAATATTCTTGAAGGGGGTGTCATTATCTGATATAATTCTTTGAGGTATTTTGAATCGATAGACAATATTGTCTCGAAATAATTTCATTATATTGTTTGCTTTAACTTCTTACAATGGAATTGCTTATGCTCATTTGAAAATATAATCAGTAGCAACTAATATGAAATGATATCCCCTAGATGATGAATGATCTAGTTGACCTATTATATCAGTTCTCTAACTTTTAAATGGCCAAGATGCCACAATTGGATGTAAATTATTAGGTGGTCGATGCAACATGTCAACATATATTTGACATAGATGACATTTTTGGCATGTTTAATGAAGTCTTGAACCATACTAAGCCAATAGTATCTCATTCATTTTATTTTTAATTTTTAATTTAGCAAAGCAACAAGTTAGGGTAAGTCTACTCATTAAGAATTTGAGAGGGTTGACTTTAGATATCGAAGTTATCTCATGTGATAACAGATGATGCTAAAGTTTCTGGGTAGCAAATATCAATGCTAAACATTACTTCTCAATAGGAGAATAACTTATTTTAGCTCCTATCAAATGTTGACTTATATAATATAGGGCATTTTCCTTTCCTTCTTCATTGTTTTGAGCTAGCAGAGCTCCCAATGACTCTTCTAAGGTTGTTGTATACAATATCAACGACTTTCTTGTTATTGGTGCTACTAGAATTAGCAGATGTAACTATTGTTTTATGCTGTCAAATGCTTCTTGACAAGTATCATCCCATATAAAAGGAGCATCTTTTTCATCAATTAGACAAAAGGTTGACATCTCTCCAAAAGAGTAGAAATAAATCTTCTAATGTAAACTAATTTGCCTTGTAGTGAGTGTAATTGCTTTAAGGTCATATGTGCTGGCATTTCTATTATTGCTTTTATTTTAGAAGGATCAATTCAATCCCTTTATATCATATAATAAAGCCCAATAATTTTTCAATTATCACACCAAAAATAGATTTTAGTGGATTCATCTTTAAGTTGAAACTTCAAATTATGTCGAAAACAACTCTTATATCACTTATGTGCTTGCTTTAATTATTGCTCTTGATAACTAAATCATCAATGTAATTGTTGACCACTTTTTTGGGTAAGGTTAATATCACCTCTAAAATCAATAATTAGGGCACGTAATCTTATATTAGGAACTTCTTAATTAAGTTCTCAAGACACTATACCTAGGGACTTAATGCACCCTCCTTAGGTTTAATCTAACCTAATGGTCGTAGGTAGACTTGACCCAAATTCTAAATTTAGATTAAATCAAATCAAATTCAAATAAATCAAATTAAAATAAATCAAATCAAAATCAAATTAAAACAAATGGATGAATCCAAAACTAAATCAAAGTCAATTCTAGTCAATCCATTTGACAAAAGTTTGACTTAGGTGGGTCTCACCAAGTCAAAGTCAATTCTAGTCAATCCATTTGACTTAAGAATTTGACCAAAGTAAATTATTTCAAATATTTCAAATGATCAAATAAATATGTTTGATCATAAATCTAAAAAAATTTAAATTTATTTTGGCCTTAATTAGGTAAATTAGACCACTTAGTCTAAATAACCTTAAATGGGTCCTATTGGGTTCAAACCCAAATCAAATTGAAATCAATTCAATTTGATTGCTCAAAATCATTTGAAAATGATAATTAAATACAATTCAACTCATCATTAGGTCCAATTTGGTCAAATTGTTCATTTGAACCAAAGGGAACTCAAGCTTAACCCAATAAGTATAATTTGGGTCAAATGAGTTTAAATTGAAATCCACTTAAAATTAAATAAAATCAATCACTCCAGATCATCTTACACATGTGATCAAGCATGATTGGAGTTCAAACCCAATTCAATTAAGTCAAATTGATCATTTGAACCCAATTGAAATCAAACTTAACCCATTTAGGTGTAATTGGGTTGAAATGAAATAAAATCTAAAATTAATTCATTTCTAAATGAATTAATTGAATCCAAACCTAATCAATCATCAATTAAAGATGATTAAACTCAAAATTAAAAGAATTGAATCAAAATCACATACTTTGAATCCAAATTCTTGGATTGGATTAAAATTTTTGATTCAATTCAAATGGATTTTGTCTTAACATCAAATTCTTCTTAGGTTTGAATTTGGTAGCTACACATTAGTCTAAGGACTTTGGTGGTGATGCCATGAAAACAAAGAAAAAAAATGAAAGAGGTGGAATATGAGAGGAGAGGACTTAAAAATTCCTAAGAAGAAAGGCAAATATCAGTTCCCCTCCTCCATATTCCTCATTACATCTCTGAACTTCAAAAGAATTAGATTCATTCCACTCAATTAAAAGCCACTAAGAAGAACTCAAGGAGAATTTGGCTTCTTCTAAGGGAGAAGCAAAGAAGAAGAAGAGAAATGCCAAGAGAGAGGGGGCTTGGCCAAGCAAGGAAGAGGGGGAAAATGTCCTCCTCCCTATGAATCCTTCATCCAAACTTGCTTACAAGGACAAGGGTGATTGAATCCACCCCTTGGCTAACCTTGCTGCTGGTGGTCAGAATTTGACCACCTAGAAGGCATAAAGCATGGTTCTCGGAGATATATGGAAAGAGGGGAGGGAGAGCAAATTACGTCCCTCTTTTCAAGTCAAATTATTCACAAGGGAGGAGATGAAGAAGGCAAACCTTCCCCCATCCCCTCGCCACCAGCACCCCAAAAGTCGAACAAATCTGGCAGCCATCGAGCTCCCTTCAATGGTGAAATGCAAGAGGGAGTCTATCACTTCCAATTGAACATTCCAACATGTTATAGAGGTTAAGGCGACATCAAATGAATCACCACCCGTCCCCTCATCACCGATGAGCCAAAAATGACCAAGGCCGATGAAATCCAATCTGAGTTTAGTCTAGGAGGAGATCCATGGGGAGGAAAGCCACCAAATTATGTGTACGGTATCATCACATCAAGGTGAAGCTAATGGAGTTGATCCCACCACCAGTGATCACTAGAATTGAGGTATGCTCCACCACTGTCCTCCTATGCGTTCAATTTTTGCACTTTTCAAAAGGAATTTGATCCCCAAGAGAATAAAACTACATGGATTGGTTGTAAAATAATCCATAATCATTTTGCAACCAAAACTAAGATAAAATTTGCCAGCGATCACTAGAAATTTGATGAAAATGATGGACGGTGTCCTTCTCTCATCAGAAATGTGTGGTAGATGATCTCCACCATTCGATCCTTCTATTTGGAATAGACGGCCCAAATATAACTAGATGATCTGATTAATTTTCTTAAGGATGCCACAGAATGAATCGAGACTATCCAATCTTCGATCAGATGATTGAGATTCATCCTGCATGCCATATCTTTTGACCCAGATGCCACGTGGGATCCACGTGGCCCAATGTTGTAGCGCCACATTGTCCCACTACTTTAAAAATGTTAAAATTTCTTTTAATTAATTAAAAATCACAAAAATCTCAAATAATCATAGAAAATTAAATATAAATCCACAAAATGAAAACTTGGGTTCTATTGATTCACCTTGATGAGAGGAATCCATTAAAATTAAAATCCTCAATTAATTTTGGGTACATTGGCCTTAATTTGGGTTTGAATGAAATCAATTAAAACTTAATTATTCACAAACTATTAATCAAATTGAAATAAAACTTTAGGGAATTGAAATTGAAGTTAAAACACACCTCAAAAAAAACATTTCCTGAATTATCTCCATATAATTCATGAGATATTAAATTTCAAATATTAAATCTCAATTTTAATTAACTAAATTAAAATAAAATGAAACAACTCATGAAAATGTATTAAATAATTTCAAATCAACTTAAAAAAATTTTAATGAATAAAAAAACACTAATGAAACTCATTAGAACTCAATAAATTATAAAATGGCTCAATTAAGTAATTAAGTGAATTAAATAATTCAAATAATTAATCCAAACATAATTAAATCACAATAAATCAACCAAATTTTAAAAAATTATGAATTAATCCTCTTTGAAAACATCTTTTAGAGGGGAATCAGGGAAAAATAAAATCCTCAAATGATCGTCACAAAATTAGGTCTAATTTTGATTTTAATAAAATAATTAAAACCCTAATTATAAATTTAATCAACATGAAACTTTGAAAATATGAAATTGGCATGGAAACCCCTTTCCAGAAAAATTTCAAACCAAAGTGATATTTGGATTAGGAATTATTGAATTTTCAAATCTCTAGGTCAATATAAACCAAATAATTAATAAAAGAAAATTTATAAATTCATAGAATTATGAAGCAACTTGAAATAATTTACATCAACATCACAAATACTTAGGATAGTTCTCCAACATCCTAAATCAAAGAACTTAATATTTTCCATACGTAAGGGTTAATAAAACTAATAATGAAATGTTAAATTTAATTAAACTCATAATTAAACAACGTAATGAAACCTTAAAATACAATCAATCTAACCTAAGAATGAATTCAAACATTAGCTTAAATACCTTAGGTTAACATAAACCAAACCAAATGAAATGAATTAAACCTAAACATAAATAAAATATTAATGCAAACTAAATCGAAACATTAATTTAAACTATGTCAAATGAAAAAAGATTCAATCAAATTAAAAGAATAAATTAAATCAAGAATGAAAATTAAATCAAATAAAAAGAATGAAATGAAGAATCAAATTCCAAAGACAAGAATTGAAAATTAATCCAAAATACAAAATAAATTCAAACCCAAATCATTTAAATGAATGTAAAAGAATTAATTAAGATACTTAAGGATCTTAGTTAGACCTTTTGGATGAATCTCTATCTTAGGATGGTGGTTTCAATCCATTAGGAAATAGGATGTTCAATAGAATGGGTTCCATCCAAAAGTGAAATCTATTCTACTCTTCATTCTTGAGAACCTAAACTTCACTTTAACAAAATAAAAGTGAAAATGGAAATGAAAACAAATCATTAAATCATTTGTATTGAAACCACTCGAAATTAAAATTCAAAGAAACTCAAAACTCAAATTGAAACTAGAATTAAAAAGATCTAGAAAAGTATTGCTACACAAGCCTATTCCCTTCACACACTAGATCATTGGGTCATGGACCTTAGACTTAGGTTAGGTCATTCAGTGATTTCTTTTTATGAATTTTTGTGTTGTGATGTGATATGCTTCACATGTCTTTGTGATGTACTATTTTAGACTATATGTCTAGGATTGTTTGCCCATTAGACTTGATGATAGGATGTTCTTTTTTATTTAACATTGTCTTCAACAGGGGGACTATGCTAGGAAGGACTTCTATCATAAATAAAATTAAAATGTTATTTTCTTGCATGTATGCTTAAATCCTTAAGCATTTCCCATAAGATAGGCGGGCTAGATAAGTATCCAATAGTAAGCTAGTATGTTTGTGAAATATAACTACGATGTGTTGTTTGTATTTTGCTGACATTTGTTTTGCAAAGCTTAGGATTCATTTTTGAATTCAAAATGTAAATTTGAGCATAGAATTAGGTTAGGATCAACGGGATCTAGGATTAGTAGGAGCTGACTATACCATAAGATAGGTGTAGTGGTCTCCTGTGAAGTCTAATAGATGTCCCTGAAGAAGGAGATTATCATAGAAAAAAGACCCATAGATGTAGACTTGTAGTTCTAAGCCAAACTATATAAGGGTAGAGCTCAGCTACCCGTTTACTCTTTCTTTTGGGGTGTACAATGGTACCCAGCTGCATTGGCCTTTTTCTTAAATTAAATTAGCTTAATTAATTTTTGATGTGCAATAAAATTAACTTACTTTTCTAGGTTTCTTTCTATGTTGTGCTTTCCTCTGATGAATGCCTGGATGATTAGGCTCATAGGAAAAAATTGAATTTTATACCCAACTTAAATTTGAATAACTAAAATAACAATGAAGCAAACTTGAAACCTTACATAAATTATAGCTTATGCAAAACATAAAATCAGTTAAAAAAAATTAGGTCTTCAAACCTTAAAATCATTTTGCTCTAATCCTTGGATGGGCACCTCTCCCATTGCACATAAAGGGCATCTAACCTGTGAGGATGACCACCTTCTTGGGGAAGTCTACCTTCTCTTAATGATTTGGACCATAACCATTTCTAATTGTATGACATGTTTGCATAAATTGCACACTTTATATCTCAAATGAATCATAAATAAAAAAATATTTAAAATCTCAAAAATAAGCATTAGTTAGATGCATTTCATACCCTACATGATCTTAGAGATAAGGGAGTGAGTCTAAGATTATTAGATTCCTTTCTTCAAAAGACAACAACCCAACCATTTTGCATTCATAAGACTTAGCATCATGAATTTAAAAATGCGCTTAGACAGTGTTAGCTGTCAGCCCCTCTAGGCGGGTTATATGTTCAGAAGAGTCAAGGATAGGTTAGTTCCCTCAAGTGAGAGGAATGACTGATAATTCCCAAAATAAAATTAGATCTAGCATCTCACATGTGTCGAAAGCACTTGTAAACTAAGTTCTGAAGCATCCTTTCTAGAGTAAGTCTTCAACCCTAGGCATTTTTGTAGTCTTGTGTTGCTGAAATCTATGTCCTAGATTTCTAAGAAAATGTCAACTAAAAACCTAAATTAAATTCCAAAATTCAAAGCCCAATTCTAGGATGGTTGAAGTGCCTACTAAGCATCTTAATATTAGTAGTCATTTTCTACTTCATCTCGTTTGGCTTCTAAAAATAACTCTCTCCACTTTGGATCAATCCCAATTGAAATTTCAAGAATCAATCCTTTGAAACTCAACCTAAAAATCTTTAGAAATAACAACTTATTCCTTTAATCGAGAGTATTATTAGGAAGAGACCCTTCTTAAGATGTAAATAACTATAGGGGCTTGCCTTTATAAAGAACCATGAACCCAGTTTCAAATAAGCCTTGTTCTACCTTCCATGTAGTTCAGGAAAAAATCTCTGGTACCTTCGGAGTCTCTTATTAAATGATCAAATCTATTATAAGATAATATATTTATCTTTCAAGATAATATGTTTATTTCTTAATGATCCATTTAATTATCTAAAGAAGAAATTCCTAAACTCTATGTTGTGTCAAACAAAATTTTCTTCATCAGAGTATATTTTTTGGAGACTTTACTGTTGCATGGTTTCTCTCTCCATCTTTAGAAATAAGCTATTATTTATATACATTAGCAGTGTACTAGTTCCACTCATAGGTCTAGATTACCTTTCTTTTCATTGGAGGTCTCTCCATTTTATTCTTGGTTTATCCCATCCAACATCTTAAATTAAGGTCCTAAAACTCTTCGTTTGCCACAGTTAAATGAATGCCTAGAACCAAACCCTGAAATAAAAAAGCGGAGAGAAATAAATGAAAATCAAGTCATTTCTATTAGACCTAAGTCTGGTCAAGATGAATTTGATACCATTCCAATGTGGAAAAGAAATGTTAAATTCAAAATTTTTGAAAATTACTTAAAATTTTGAAATGTATATCTCAAAAATAAAATGTCAAAGTTAAATTTGTACTTGATCCTACTTTGGCTTTTTACTAAAGCTAAAAAGAATTGGGACAAATACTGAAGGATGTATATTGAAATGAAAGAGTTCCTTAAAATCTCAAGAATATCCAAATTAGGGGACGAAGGCAGTCTTACCCCTTTACCAACACAATTGAAACTTGAATTCCATTAGAAAGAAGAATCAATTCAAAAGAAAATTGAAAAAGGAGGGATATATAAAAAAATCATTCCAAAATAATGCTTTATTGACCTTATATAGATGTTGATTAAGGAATTGAGTGTGAATCTTCTACTCTTATAAAAAGAAATTTGCATAAATTCAAATCAGCTTTAATCTTAATGCATCTCCATAAGTCCACTAAAATTTTGGAAAATTAGTTGTTCAAGCTGATTGGCCAATTCTAGGGAAAGACTTGGAGATATCCCTCTTTTAGACCTCCAAAACTGTGAATATTTAAGAGTTTAGGAGAGAGTCAAAAAAGAAAGATGACATGATATTTTGAATAAAAAAATGTTGACATGATTTACTTTGGCTCCTAATCAATAAAAGAAAAGAGAGGGTAGCGAAAGAGAATTTTGATTCTCTTGATAATGTTGAAATGAATGAAATTTAAATCTAATCAATCTAATTCAACTTCTTTAATGAGAATCTTCTCCCATTGAGTGTTTGATATTTCATACATGGCCTTAATTAAATTTAAGGATAAATCCTAAAAAGAAAATAAATGAAGATTTTAATCCTTCTAAAGAAATCATAACTTTAATATTGGGTCATAAGGGTGATGTTTTTATCTCTTAGAGTGAAAGTATGAAACTTCTATCTCTGGTAAGTTGATAGATAAATCACTTAGGACTTTGTTAGTCCAAAATCAATAAAGAAAGCCTAGTTTTATATGCCCAGAAACTAAGGCATTATATGCTTACATTCAAACTGAATTTAAGGGGAATCTTTTGCAATGTCTTATGACCCATCTAACGTTGTCTTGATGTCTAACATGGTGGTAAAAGATTTTATTGTAATTTGAGATTACTTTTAATCTTATTTGTGCTGTAAAAAGTACAAGTCATACTTGACTTTTTAATAGCATATCTTCTGCCCTAGAGAATCCTCTTTTAAATAATGATCTTCCAAATAAATAAATCATGAGGTCTATTGATCTATTGAGGATAAAGTTAGACTTACCCTCCCTCTTCTTGAAATTAAAGTTAAAATGGCAGAGTCTTACCACCTTAAATGATACTGAAAAGAAATGGCAAATAAGTTATCTTTAACATATGATGTTTTGTCCATCTTAGAGAAGTTGCTTGCAAAATCAAACATCATAATGCTCTATAAAAAATAAAATTAAAAGGAATAAAATAAAAGAAATAAAATGAAAAGAAATAAAAAATGGAATGACCATTAAGCAAGGAACTACATATTTATGTAATTTTCATTCTTTAATTATAAGCAACTTCTTGATGTGGCATTCCACTAGAAAAAAGGTTCTAGAGTTATCTTCTATGATGAAGATATTCTACTAAAAACTTATCAACAACCTAATCAAATTGAAAAATTCAAAAAAAAAAAGAAAGAGTAAAATCTATAAAATATTTGTTGATTTGGGTGCATCAGTCAACATCAAGTTTACACTAACATGAAAATGAATATACATAGGCCTAATTCTAATATAACCTTGATAAGATGGTGACATGTAAGTTCAATCAAGTAAAGAAAAGAGTTTTTAGTTTAATGAAAACTTAATCTTGAAAAACCAAATTAAAAGAACTTAATCTCAATCATATTATTGATTGAAGATAAAAGTTCAAACATTGAAAAAGATACATAGAAATTTAGGGACATCTTTAAATGCTCTTGGATGGTCCTAGTCAGCCTAAATAAAGAAAATGAAATGAAATGAAAGAAAAAAAGAAGAAAAATAATAATTAAGAAAGAATGTTTGAATCAATTATGTAATCACAAGTGTAGAGTCTTTAGGAATGTCATTTTATCAATCCTAAATGACCTCACTAAGTCTTGTATTTTACAAAGAATTAGAAAAGATCGTACCATACAATATGATCAATCAATCAAAACACATAATTGAACCATATCAAATGTTGTATTCAGACAAAGAGTCAAATACATCCATTATCTTAATAAATATTTTATCTAGGAAAATTTCCAAATGTAATATTTTACAAAGAATTGAAATGTTACTGAAGTGTTAACAAAAGAAAGAAAGAACCAGAAAGAAAGAAAAAAAATTAAAGGGATGGAAGGACTATATCCAAGAACAAAAGGATGATGCATGAAATTTCTAAGTATGTGGACATTTTAACTATAAACTTCTCCACATCAAAATAAAATGGTAGGATTGGAATTCAAGAATTGCTCCTAACTTAAAAAATAATCAGATTCTTGATACTTTATTATCATGGCCTTTCCATGTTGGGTGCGCTCACATGGCAGGTTAAAGAGATAATGGATCTTATTCCCCAAGAATCCTTATCCTTAATATGTTAAAGATTTAATTAAGTAAAATATGATTCCATCGCAAGAGGCCTATAAATAAAATAAAATCCATAAGCAAGAATAGCTATGGAACTGTAGAGCCATTACAAGATGAAAATTGTTAAATAGTTAGGGTCTTAAATTTCTCTACAACGACACTCTAACATATTAAATAAATGTTGTTTAGATGTGTCTGGAGACCTGTATAATCATCATGTTTAAGATGCACCCTAGAATTTGAAGAAAAAGCTTAAATCCATAATTGAAAAACTAAAAGAATTTAATAAAAAAGAAAAAAAATAGAAGTTGATCTACCACTGAGCTCAATAATCTAACTCTTTGATGAGTAAGATATTGATGACTTGATCAAGCTATCTTTAGAGTTTAAAGACTACATTATTTGGAAATAAAATTAAATGATCTCTAGATGTAGTAGTCTATAAGCTAAGGCTTGATGTCATTTCAAATGAGCTAAGTCTTTTGATGAATGTGGTCAAGACTTCAAAAGAAAAGCAAGATATTGCTAAACTACAAGCTAGTTAATGATGGCTTTACATGAGAAGAAAATATTCTTCTTGGTTGGCTTTCAATCATTAAAACTAGAATAAAAAAAAGATCAAATCCGCATGTGCCACATCTTGGAACTTGGATAAAATCTCTATCTTAAAGATGGATTCTTATTACTCGTACTTGATTTTAAAATAAAAATGCTTTTATATACAAGATTATCCTCATTAAGGATAACTTGCCTAAATATCATTAAAATAAAATAATTCTAGAAAAATAATTGAAAGCATATGATATGATATTCAGAATCATCACAAGAATGTTTTGTTATATAGTCATATCATTCAATTTTAAAATATTGAGACAATTTTAACAAAGGATCATGAACAAGATTTCCTGTAACCTCACTTTTGATTAGGTGAAGTGTTGTATTGAAACTCTTGCTAAGAAAGAAGTGTGAAAGAAGAAAAGAAAAGAAAAGAAACTTCATTGTGATTTGAAAATGATCATGTCACTACATGCAAGTTCCTAAAATATACCTTTGAGGTAATATCAAGGAACTTGTAGCAAAATTTAGAAGGAAGAAAGATAAAAAAAATACACAAATAAGAATTAATCAAAGCCATTTATGAAATATCATTTCGTAAAACCACAAAGAATAATAAATCAACTTAAGAAATTCAACTTCAAACTTATCAGGAGAATCATAATTTTTCTCATAAGTTAACCTTCTCAATTCCTTTATTGATTAGGGATAAAGAATAAAAAAAATATCTTAATGAGAATTTAAGTGTTTGCTTAGCCTGATTCTCATTCACTTCAGAAAGAGAATCTCTTGATCTTTATTAAATCTAAGTGAAGGCTTTATAAGTTGTTAATTTATGTCAAAGAAACAAATATATATATAAATGAATGGATTACATATGAAGAAAAAAAAATTATTTGAGAAGCATAGTTTGACTTTGGTTTTTGCTGCCTAAGAACTAGAAAGTCACATGCAAGCTCAAAAGCTAATATTCTCAGTTTAGTATCATATGGTGTCTTGCCTAAAAGTGCATTAGACATCCAGCATGGTCATATGTAACTTTGAGATAAGAAAAAAGAGAGAAAATATGAAAATAAGTTTGATGAAATCCTATGCTTATGACATATGAAGCATTGGGTCCAAAATATACCCAAATCCTTCTTCAAAAATAAACTTCAACTCTTTGAAATCTTCTTCACTAAACTTCTTCATGTGTAAGAAGCATTAGTGAAACCAAGAATTGGATGCAAACCTTTCAACACCTCTTGCTAGCCAGACTAATCAAGTAAAGATTAAGTCCATGCGATTGGAGGATTATGAATTAAGTCACTCTAACTCCTTTTCCTCACTCACATCATCTATGAGTTAGGAACAAGCCCTTTGTGGCACCTTTCCTATATATAACATGAGTTAGGACCAAGCCCTCTGAGGTACCTTTTTAATGTCTTCCCATAGGTTTGGAGAAAGCCACTTTTGACACCATTCCTATTATCCATAAGCTAACTAGGATAGGAATAAGTCATCAAGACCCATTTCCTATTAGCCAAACTTTTGAGGATTGGATTCAGTCACCAAGACCCCGCTCCTCTTCTTTAGCTATCTAAGTTGGATTAAGCATCTTAATAGCTAATCATATAGGTGTAAGTCCTAGAGAAGGCATCCTTTCAAATGACAAGGTCAAAATAAAGTCATGAAGACCCCTTCCCTATCATACTAGCAATATATATTAGGAATAAGTATTTTCTTTTATTATCCAATATTGAGGATTAGATTAAGTCATGAAGACCCCTTTCCTCTTCTTTAGCTATCTAAGTTAGATAAAACCATTGAAGGCCCCTTCTTAATAGCTAATCACATAGGTGTAAAACCCATAGCAGGCATCCTATTAAAATGACAAGGGTAGGATAAAGTCATTAAGGCCCCTCTTCCTCATTATGGATATTCAAGAAGGACTTAAATGATTAAAGTCCCCTTTTGATTAGCCAATCATAAAGGAGTAAGCCCCTTAGTAGGCATCCTTATATGAAAAATGTAAAGTCATTAAGACCCCTTTCCTTTGCAAGCAACCTAGGTTAGAATTAAGCCATTGAAGTCCCCTTCAAGTTTGCTGAACTCCATTAGAATAAGATTTAAGTCCTTGTGAATCCTATTCTACTGAAAACAAAAGAAATTAAGTAATGAAAATAAGCCATTAAAAGTCCCATTCCTATGGACTAGTCAAACCAAGAATTTAAGTCTTAATGACCCCTGCTTAGTAGTCAAATGTTGAGGTTTAACATTAAGTTATTCAATCCTCGTCTCCTTAGCTTAGCTATCAAGGTTGGAATCAAGTCTCCAAAGACCACTTTCTAATAGCTAACTTAATACGAGTAAATCACCTAGTGGTATATTCCCTGGTTAAAACATCATGTAGTATGGATTAGGAATAAGTGCTCATATTGGCATCCTCTCTAACTACTATTCTCAGATAAGAGTAAGTCCCTTGAAGGCATCTCTTTTAATTATAGTGATTGCATTAGGATTAAACCATTCTTTGGGTTCACTCCTAAGGACATCCCTATTCATCGTAGAACATAGTGAATTTAAGTTCTTAAGAGTGAATCACTCCAAAACAAGTATAGCATACATTTGGCTCTCTTTCACAATCAAGTCCAAAACAAAAATTGAAATCAAAATCAGAATCAAAAATCAAAATTCTACATTTGAACCCCATGCTTATGCTTGTAATGTTGATCAATTTAGTCAAACACTAATATATGCAATGTACTCTTACTAATCCACTACACATATTGGGGGTCCATTTGTTGACCACATTTATGGATGAGCCTAATATCACCTATGACTTCAATAATTAGGACACCTAATCTTATATTAGGAACTTCTTAATTAAGTGCTCAAGACAATATACCTAGTGACCTAGTGCACCCTCCTTGGGTTTAATCAAATATAATAGGCTTAGGTAGACATGACCCAAATTCCAAATTTGGATTAAATCAAATCAAATGCAAATAAATCAAATTAAAACAAATGAATGAATCCAAAATAAAATCAAAGTCAAATCTAGTCAATCCATTTGACATAGGTTTGACTTAGGTCAACCAACCAAGAATTTGACCAAAGTAAACCATTTTAAATATTTCAAATGATCAAATAAATATATCTGATCATAAATCTAAAGAATTTTAAATTTATTTTGGCCTTAATTAGGTTAATTAGACCACGTAGTCTAAATAACCTTAAATCGGTCCTATTGGGTTCAAATCCAAATCAAATAAAAATCAATTCAATTTGATTGTTCAAAATCTTTTGAAAATGATAATTAAATACAATTCAACTCATCATTGAGTCCAATTTGGTCAAATTGGTCATTTGACCCAAAATGGAACCTAAGCTTAACCCATTAAGTCCACTTTGGGTCAAATGGGTTCAAATTAAAATCCACTTGAAATTAAATAAAACCAATAACTCCAAATCATCTAACATATCTGATCAAGCATTATTGAAGTTCAAACCCAATTCAATTGAGTCAAATTAATCATTTGAACCCAATTGGAATCAAACTTAACCCATTTAGGGGGTTGAAATAAACTAAAATCTAAAATTAATTAATTTTTAAATGAATTAATTAAACTGAACCCTAATCAATCATTAATTAAAGATGAATAAAATTAAAATAATTAAATTAAAATCAAATACTTTGAATCCAAATGCTTGGTCTGGATTCAAATTTCCAATCTAATTCAAATGGATTTGGACATAACATCAAATTCAGCTTAGGTTAGTATTGGGTAGCCACACATTAATTTAACAACTTTAGTGGTGATGCCATGAACCATAAAAGTAAAGAAAAAATGAAAGAGGTGGAATATGAGAGGAGAGGACTTGAAAATTTCTAAAAAGAAAGGCAAATATCCCCTCTTCCATATTTCTCATTCCACCTTTTAACTCCAAGAGAATTAGATTCATTCCAATCAATTGAAGGCCACCAAGAAGAAACTAAGGAGAATTTGGCTTCCTCCAAGAGAGAAGCAAGAAAGAGGTAGGAGAAAGCCAAGAGAGAGGGGGCTCAACCAAGCAAGGAAGAGGGGGAAAAATGTCCTTCTCCTTATAAATCCTTCATCCAAACTTGCTCACAAAGCAAAAGGGGATAGAATCCACCCCTTGGCTGACCTTGTCGCTGCCGGTGGTTGGAATCCAGCCACCTAGAAGGCATAAACCATGGTTCTTAGCCATATATGGAAAGAGGGAGGGAGAGGAAATTTCATCCCACTTTTCATCTCAAATCATTCACCAAGGGAAGAGATGAAAAAGGCAAACCTTCCCCCATCCCCTTGCCGTAGGCATGCTAAAATATGAATGAATCTAGCAGCAACCAAGCTCCCTTCAATGGTGAAATGCAAGAGAGAGCCTCCCACTTTCAATTGAACATTTCAAAATGTTCTAAAGGTCGAGACAACCTCAGCGAGCCGAAAAATGGCCAAGGCCAATGGAATCCAATTTGAGCTTGGTCTAAGAGAAGATCATGGTGAGGCAAACCACCAAATTGCATGCATGGTGTTATCACTTCAAGGTGAAGCTAATGGAGTTGATCCCACTACTGGTGATTACTAGAATCAAGGTATGCTCCACCACCAACCTCTTAGGAATTCAATTTTGGCATTTTTTGAAAGGAATTTGATCCTTATGAGGATCAAATTGCATGGATTGGTTGTAAAATGATACTTGATCATTTTGCAATTGAAATCGAGTTGAAACTCATCAGTGAGCACTAAAAATTAGGCAAAATGATGAATGGTGTCCATCTCTTATCGAAGATGTGAAAGAGGTGGTCTCTACTGTTCGATCCTTCTATTTGGAATAGATGACCAAGATCTATCCTGGCGATCCAATTAATTTCCCTAAGGATACCGTGCAATGAATCGGGATCGTCCGATCTGCGATTGGATGGTCGAGGTTCGTCCTTCATGGCATCAGTTTTGATGTGTATGATACGTGAGATCTGCATGGCCCAATGCCGCCACTCCAGGTGTCGAAAGCGCCATGTTAGCCCGCAACTTTAAAATGGTAAAATCTCTTTTAATTAATTGAAAATAATAATTAAAAATCATAAAAAACCTAAAAAATATAGAAAATTAAATATAAATCCAAAAAATGCAAATTTGGGCTATATGGATTCATCTTGATGAGAGGAATCCATTAAAATTAAAATCCTCAATTACTTTAGGGTATTTTGGCTTTAATTTGGGTTTAAATAAAATCAAATAAATCTTAATTATTCACAAACCATTAGTCCAATTAAAATGAAACTTTGAAGAATTGAAATTGAAGTTAAAATACACCTTAGGAAAACTTTTCATGAATTATCTGCATGTAATTGATGAGAAATAAATTTCAAATCATAAACCTCAATTTTAATTAAATAATTAAAAATGAAATGAAATAACTCATGAAAATGGATCAAATAACTTCAAATCAACTTAGTAAACTCTAATAAGCATAAAAAACACTAATGAAACTCATTGGAGCTTAATAAATCATAAAATGGCTTAATTAAGTAATTAAGTGAATTAAATAACTCAAATAATTAATCAAAACTTAATTAAATCATAATAAATCAACCAAAGTTTGAAAATTTATAAATGAACCCTCTTTAGAAATAGCTTTTAGAGGGGAATCAAGGCAAAATGAAATCCCCAAATGATCTTCAATAATTTGGCTTAATTTAGGTTTTAATGAAATAATTAAAACTAATTATACCCTAATTATAAACTAATTAAGATGAAACTTTGAAAACATGAAACTGGCATGGAACCCCAGTCACTATAAAAGTTTCAAACTCAATTGACCTTTGGATTGGGAATTATTGAATTTCCAAATCTCTAGGTCAATATAAACTAAATAAATAATAAAAGAAAATTTATAAAATCATGAAGTAACTTGAAATAATCTACATTAACATCAAAAATACTTAGGATAGTTCTCCAACATCCTAAATCAGAGAACTTAATCATTTCCATACTTAAGGGTTAATGAAACCAATAATGAAATGTTAAGTTTAATTAAACTCATAATCAAACAATTTAATGAAACATTAATATACGATCAATCTAACCTAAGAATGAATTCAAACATTAACCTAAATACCTTAGGTTAACATAAATCAAACAAAATTATATGAACTTTAACCTAAACATAAATAAAATATTAATGCAAACTAAATCAAAACATTAATCCAAACTAAATGAAATGAAATAATTCAATCAAATAAAATTAAAATAAAAAATTAAACCAAGAATGAAAATCAAATAAAATAAAAAGAATGAAATGAAGAATCAAATTTCAAAGATAAGAATTGAAACATTAATCCAAAATCCAAAATGAGTTCAAACATAAATCATTTAAATGAAAGTAAAAGGATTAATTAAGATACTTAAAGATCTTAGTTAGACCTTTTGGATGAATCTCCATCTTTGGATGAAGGTTTCATTCCATTAGGGATTAGGATGTTGAATAGAATGGGTTCCACCCAAAAGTGGAATCTATTCTACTCTTCATTCTTTAGAACCTAAACTTCACTTTAACAAAATAATAGTGAAAATGGAAATGAAAACAAATCATTAAATCATTTGAATTGAAACCACTAGTAGGTAAAATTCAAACAAACTCAAAACTCAAATTTAAACTTGAGTTAAGAGAACCTAGCAAAGTCTTGCTACACAAGGATATTCCCTTCACACTAGATCATTAGGTCACAAACCTTAGACTTAGGTTAGGTAGTTAAGTGATTCTTTTTTATAATTTTTGTGGTGTGATGTGATATGCTTCACATGTCTTTGTGGTGTACTATTTTAGACTACATGTTTAGGATTGTTTATTTGTTAGATTAGATGATAGAATGTTCTTTTAGATCTAACATTATCTTTAGCAAGGGGGATATGATAGGAAGGACTACTATCATAAATAAAATTAAAATATTATTTTCTTTACAGGTATGCTTAAGTCCTTAAACATAGCCCATAGGATAGGTGGGCTTAGCAAGCAGCTAATGTTAAGCCTTTATGTTTGTGAAATATAACTGTTACGTGTTGTTTATATTTTGTTGACATTTGTTATGCAGGGTTTAAGATTCATTTTTGAATTTAAAATGTAAATTTATGCTTAGAATTAAGTTAGGATATATGGGTTCTAGGATTAGTAAGAGCTGACTCTACTAGAAGATAGGTGTAGTGGTCCTCTGTAAAGCCCAATTGATGCCCTTAAAAAAAAGAGATTATTCTGGAAAGAAGACCCATAGATCTAGACTTGTAGTTCTAGGATGGGTTATAAAAGGCCAGAGCTCAGCTGCCCATTTGCTTATTCTTTTGGGTATACACTGGTAACTGGGTGCGTTGACCTTTTTCTCAAATTAAATTGGCCTGATTTATTTTTGATGTGCAATAGAATCAACTTACTTTTTTAAGTTTCTTTCTGTGTTTGGCTTTCCTGTGATGAATGCCTATACGATTAGGCTCATAGGAAAAATTAAATTTTATACCCAACTTAAATCTAAATAACTAAATCAAAATGAAGTAAACTTGAAACCTTACATAAATTAAATCCATAGGCAAAACATAAAATCAATTAGAAATAATTAGGACTTGAAACCATGAAATTATATTTCTCTAATCCTTGAATGGGAACTTCTTCTATTGCACATAAAGGGCATCTCACCTGTGAGGATGATCACCTTCTTAGGGAAGCCTGCTTTTTCTTAATAATTTGGCCCATAACAATTTCTAATTGTGTGACATGTAGGCATAAATTGCATACCCAAGAAATCAAATGAATCATAAATCAGAACACTTAAAAATCAATAAAATATGCATTAGTTGGATAAATTTCATACCCTACATGATCTTAGGGATAAGGGAGTGAGTCTAAGAGTCTTTGATTCTTTTCTTTAAAAGATAATATCCCAACCATCTTGTATTCATAAGACTTGGGGTCATGTATTTAAAAATGCACTTAGGTTGTGTTAGTTGGTAGCCCCTCCAAGCAGGTTATAAGTCCAAAAGAGTCAGGGATAGGTTAGTTCCCTCAAGTGAGAGGAATGGTCGATAATTCCAAAAATAAATTTAAGTCTAGCATACGACATCTGCCAGTAGCACTTGTAGGCTAGGTTCTAAAGCATCCTTCCTAGAGTTAGTCTTGTGCTGCTAGAATCTAAGTCCTAGATTTCTAAGAAAATGTTAACTCAGCCTAAATTAAATTCCAAAATTCAAAGCCCAATTATAGGATAGTTGAAGTACCTACTAGGCATCTTAGTATCAATAGGCATTTCTTCATCTCATTTTGCTTCTAAAAATAACTCTTCCCACTTTGGATCAATCTCAATTGAAATTCCAAGAAACAATCCTATGAAACCCAACTTAGAAATCCTTAGAAATAATAACTTATTCTTTTAATCAAGCATATTCTTTGGAAGAGACCCTTCTTAAGTTGTAATTAATTATAAGGGCTTGCCTCTATAAGGAACCATGAACCCAGCTTAGGAAAAACATTGTTCTACCTTCCATGTAGTTTAGGGGAAAAATCTCTGGTACATGAAATAGCCATTAACCTTAGGAGTCTCTTATTAAATGATCGAATCTATTATAAGATAACATATTTATCTTTTGAGATAATATTCTTATTCTTTGATGATGCATTAGACCATCCAATTAAGAAATTTCTAAACTCTACATGGTGCCAAACAAATTTGTACTCAACAGTGACATTCACATACCTATGTATAAGATTATCAAAGATGCGGGTCATTTCCCTTTGGTATGTACCACCAATAATTTTTCAAGCTAAATGACATCACTTCATAGCAATATATGTTGATTGTTGTGCAAAAGGACATTTGATTTTCATCTTCCAGTGCCATTTTAATTTAGTAAAAGCCTTAAGAGCCATCCATAAATGAGAATATGTCATAGTTGAATGTATTATCTACAATGAGTTCTACATTTGGTAGCGGGAAGTAATATTTTGGGCATGCTTTGCTTAAGTCCCTAAAGTCAATACAAACATGGATTTGTCCATTTTTTTACTGGGATAATATTGGCAATCTAGTCAATATACTTCTCTTCCTGGATAAATCCTGCTTCAATGATCTTTTTGGTTTTAGTGATCACTTGCTCTTCAATTTATAAACACATTTGCCGTGATTCTTGGTTTATCAGTTATGCATTAGGTTTAATGGCAAGTTTATGTATGGTCACATCTAGCGATAGGTCTGGCATTTCACTATAATTTCATATGAAGCAATACTTATATTCACATAGTAGTGTTTTTAATTTCTCCAATCTTTTTTATGTGAGTTTAGCACTAACAAAGGTTGACCTAAGCTCTTCTTCAGTACTAAGGTTAATTTCATGAAGTTCATCAATGGTGGCTTGATTGCCTTCCTCAGATTCTTTTGGGGAATCTTTAAGATCAATGATTAATTCTTTTTCAGGTACATTTTTTTTATTCTTTTGTAGTTTCCTTAGGGACTTCTTCTTCATAGGATATGGCATGGCATGAATTCATTGAGGAAGATGTCGAAGCAATATTTCCAAATCCCCATGTGATGCATTTTCCATATCCTATGTGATTTTGGGTGTTATCCCCTTACTAGAGCCTCTTAAATAACCGAGCTTGTATGCTTGATTATATAGGTTGAATGTAATTTTTAATCTATTTCTTTAGAGTTGGTGAGAAATATTAAAGAGTTATTATTGAAATAACTTCTTCCTCAAAATATTCTTCTTCAAACCACATTTGCCTAGAATTTGGGGTTTGCTCTTTTATCTTTTAGAAGATGATTCCATGTTCATTATGGCCTCTTATAGAAGGAACATATAAAGTTTTTAGCTATTCTATTTCCTCATTTTTTGATGCTATTAAGGCTTTTATGTGTGTCTTTAGCATTGTAGTTTTTTTCATAGCCTTGTTGAAGACTTGGGATTCTGGTACCCTTATTATAGAAACATGAGTTTCCTTTGATTACATTATCACCTTATTAATATTAGCTTCTTTTTTTTTGATTACCTAAGGCTTTCTTGGGTTGATAAAGTATTACCTCCTCTTCATCATCCTCAATATCACTACCAAGGTGGAGAATTATCTTAGGTTGCTTTAACTCATTGGTATCATTGGCACTTTTATTCTTTGCACTACTACCTTTCAATATTAGTTTGATAGGTGGAGCCAATTATTTTTGAGCTTTGACTTTCTTCACCTTCTTAGGAATGAAATACTTGGCATCATTATAGATATTGATTTCATGTATCAAGAATGGATTCCTGTTACCATCAATCTTCACCATTTTGAACATGCTTCAAAATTGATGAAGAGTTGAAGGAACAATGACATATTCATGAATCCATGACCTACCAAGGAGCACTTTGTAAGCAACCTGGTCTTTTATCATATGAAATTTAGTTTTCGTGTATAATTTCCCAAAGCATATGGGTAGAACATGAGACCCCAATATTTGTTGTCCTTATTCATTAAATCTTTGTAGAAATATTATACATTTATCCAAATAGTGAGAATTTAAAGCTAGTGCTTATAGCATTTTCACTGTTATAAGATTAACCAAAGCATTTGGATCAATCAATATCCATTTTATTTTAACAACATTGCTTTCAGCTATAATATAAAGGGGTTGATTATGTTCGGTCGTTGCTAACAGTATGTCATTCTTATTGAATGTGATTGTTGCTAAATTTTGAGAGGTTAAGTCCTCTTTCATTTTTTTTTCTTCAGCAAAAAATGCTTCATATTATTCCAGGTTTTGCATGGCTTTAATTAATGTCTCACGTATATCTTTGGAAAACAAGAGAGCATCACAGATACTTAGAAAAGTAGGATGTTCGTGTAAATATGCCAGAACATTATAGTCTACTTCTATTTTGATGGACTTTTGAGGTTTAATCGGTGATGGGGGTAAGGCATTTTTATTTGCTTAAATTTCTTTGCCTTTTTCACTTGCTTTTCATTATAGAGGTGGCAAGATTCATTTTTCACTCCTTAACTAGACTTGTGTCATTTCTTCTATTTGACTTCCCCTATCAGAAGAAGTCTCTGAATTGTATGTTTCATCGGAGTTTTTAAAATTTTTAGTACTTTTAGAATTATTGCCTAATTTAGGATGTAATTTTTTGAGTCTGACTTGACCTTCCATTTAGTAGGCTTTTCTCTAGTAAAGCATAGTTCTTCCTCAAAAAATTAGTTGAAGTTGAAACCACATTTATAACATGACACGTTTCTATCAGAACTTCTACTTCAAAATTTCTTTATTTCTGTTTAAGTTATTTAGATTGGGTAAAATTTGTTTTTCTTAGGAGCCTAATGTCCAGGATTTCATCATAGAAAGCACAACACAAAAAGAAACCTAAAAAAGTAGGTTGATTCTTTTGTGCTCCCAAAGTAAATCAAGCCAAATTTGAATTAAAAGAATATGCCATTATGATTGGGTACAACTGTACACCCTAGAAGAAAAAGAAAAATGGGTAGCCAAGCTATGCCTTTATACAGCTTGGCCTATAGATCTATGGGTCTTTCTCCAAGATTATCTCCTTCTCTAGGGACCTCCACGGGCTTCACAGGAGACCACCAACTACTAGGGTCAGCTTTTGCTATTTCTAGAGCACATAAATCCTAACCTAATTCTATATTCAAATCACATTTAAAATTCAAAATCAAATTCATAAGCCCTACAAAATAAATGTTACAAAATGCAAATAGCACACCAGAAGTTATATTTGCGAACATCCGGGCTTAACATTAGTTGCTTGCCAAGCTGACCTATCCTATTAGGCTATGCATGGGGAATTTATAGCTCGTGAAAGCCAACAACATTTATTTATAATTTATTATAACAATCCCTTTTAGTACATCCCCATGTAGAAGATAGCATTAGTTCTAGAAATAATGTTCCATCATCCAATCTAACAGGTAAATAATCCTAGTCATCCAATATAAGACATTACACCATAAAATAATAAAAACATCATAGAACATTACAGATCAACCTAACCTAAATCTATTGTCCGTGATCCCAAAGAAATCTAGTGTGTGGAGGAGAGCTTTATGTGGCATCACTGTACTACATCTTTTAAGTTCAAGTTTTGTTTTGGATTCCAAGTTTGTTTATTTAATATTGGATGGTTTCAATTTAAATGATTTAATTAATTTTTAATTTTATTTGCATTTTTAAGTTCAATTTTTTGTTGGGCTGAAGTTTAAGTTTTGAAGAATGAAGAATAAAATAAATTGCACTTTGGGTGGAACCCATTCTATTCAACATCCTAAATCTTAATAGAATGAAGTCTTTACCCTAAAGTGAAGATTCATTCTAATGGTCAAATTAAGATCTTAAGTATCGTGATTAACTTCTTCTTGAATTATTTTAAGTCGGATTTGGTTTTATTAAAGTTTTAATTTTGATTTGGATTTGAATTAAGATTAATTCATCTATTTATTTCTTTCAATTTGATTAATGTTATTTAGTTTGATTAATGTTTAAATGAATTGATTTATTCATTATTTTGGTTTTAATTTTGTTTTGATTAAACGTTTATTTATTTTCATGTGTTTTAATTACTTAATTTGTTTTATTTAAATTGATTTCATTTTTCATTTCATTATTGTTATGTTAATGACTTTGGATAAATTAACTTAATTAATGTCAAGTTATAATTTCATTCTTTGATATTATTGATGTTATGTTTATTAATTTTTATGTTTTATAGCTTAACCTTCATATTCAATCCTCTTGATTTGGTTCATTATTCATTTAATTGTGTTTATTTTATTTAATTTATTTGATTTTAGTTGAATTAATTTCACTCTTTAATTTAATGTTTACTTCCTTCAAATGATTTGATTCAAGTGATTGTATTTATTTGTTAATTTAATGTTTATTTCCATCAAATGATTTAATTCAAGATTTAATCATTAAGGTTTATGTCCATTAATGTTTACATTTATTAATGTTCATTAGCTTAAAAGAATTTAATTAACACTCAAGCTTGGTTTTAATTTTATTATTTAAATGATCTATTATATTTAAATTTCATGATTTATAATTTATAATCTATTATTTAGATTTTATGTGATTTTAATTACTTTCATTCATTCATTTCAATAATTGTTATGGATTTGAACAAATTAATTTGACTTATTTCTCTTTTATGTTGTTTTGTTGTATATTATAATTTATTTTATTCATTTTTAATTTCATGTTATTTTCTATTTGATTCAATATTCAACTGGTTTTCAATTCTATATTTTAATTGTTTGAATGCGTTTGGTTTCATTTATTCATGTTATGAATTTGATTTCCAAATTATGATTTCATTCATTAATTTACATCTATTTAAGTAAATATAAATTTATTTAATTGATCTTAATCAATTTTTTAGGAAAATATAATTTAAACATTTAGGAAATCTAGGAGATTGATTAATTTAGGGCACCCAAACTTAAATTTAGGCTATCTTAGTTCCTCATGCGTTTTCTTATTTAATTAGCTTAATTAGTCATCTTTAATTTTTTATTCTTTTTTAAATTTATGTTTAAATTCTTGTTTTGGGATTTCTTTATACCAATGAGTCCCATGTTTTAATATGAAATTTAAAGATGGGTTAATATTGAATTTTAGTTAATTAATTGGACTATTACAAGTTTAGTGATTTAATATTTAACCTAATGCTGAGGTGGGGGATCAAAGCGAAGGAATGGATTGGGGAGGAGAAGTTCGTCTCCATGCACCTTCCTCTTTCCATAGTATAATATTTTCTTTTGGATGCATTTGAACCTCCTTATGATGTTTAATCATGGCTGGCAATCATCCAAACCCACCTTAAGATGAGTTTAAATGATTTGGAAAGTGATTAGTGTAAGCCTTAAGCTTACATTTCCATCTTTAATGCATTTAGGCTTAAATTAATTCATAGTGAATTAATTACATTTTCTTTGATTAGTTGATTTTATATTTTTAGGTTCCAATCATTTTTGATTATTCAATGGGAAATTAGGAATGTAATTATCCCATGCCATATGAGAATTTAAAGTGATTGGAGCTAAGTTTGACCCATTTTGACCAAAATAGGTCAAATTGGATCACTTAGCTCAAATGCCCCTTTTTAAGATTTAATTTGGGTTCAATCATGTTCATTTGATGATTTGTAATGTGCTAAATTAATTAACCTTTTTGGGTTTTAAATTGATTTTTGATTTCATTTCAACTTGACCCATTTAGATTTAACTGGGTTAAGTTGAGTTCAATTGAATTTAATGACCAATTTAGCTCAATTAATTTCTATTTAGACTTTAATAATGTTTAATTACATGTGTAAGATGATTTGGAGTGATCAATTTTATTTTATTTGAGATTAATTTCAATTTTGGAACTATTTGACCCAACTTGTGCTAAATGGGTTAAGTTGGGTTCATTTGGATCAAATAACCAAATAGGTCAAATTAAATCCAATGATTGGTTGCATTAGGTTTAATTATGATTTTGAAATGATTTTGGATAATCAATTTGCATTGATTTTGATTTTATTTAATTTTGAATTTAAGAAGACTCATTTTGGCCCATTTTGAACAAATGATCTAATTAGTCTAATTAAGGCCTTAATGAATTTATATTTCTTTAAATTCATGTTTAAACATGTTTACTTTATCATTTGGATCATTTGAAATGATTTCATTTTGTCAAATTTTAGGAGGTTGACCTTTGACTTGGTGGCACTCACATAAGTCAAGCCTATGTCAAGAGAGTTGACTAGATTTTACCTTGAATTAGATTTGACTCCATTTATATTCATGTTATGATTTCATGGTTTAATTTGATTTAAATTTAGGTTTATTTTGATTTAATTTGGATTTCTTTAGGTTTAAGTGACTTTAGGGTTAAATAGGATAATCAGGTTAATTATCGTATTCATCTTAATTTAAGTTCAACTAGATTCAGATTTTAATTATTTTAGACTTGGATTTGAATTTGGTCTAGCTTCATCTAGTCTTATTGGGTTAGGTTAGACCCTAAAAAAATGCACTAGGTTACTAAGTAAAGTATCCTAAGTGTATAATTAGGAGATGTTTAATCTAAGATTAGATATCCTAGTTATTAGTCTTAGAAATGATGTTAACCTCATCCAAAAATGAGGTCAACAAACACTTGTCCATATGTTCAAAAATTTTGATTTTGGGGATCCACATCAGGCTTCTTTTCCTATGGTGCCTCAATATCCCTCGTATGTAGCTGCATCATCGGAGCTAGACATAGATGAGGAGGAGGATGATTATGACTACTAGTTTCTTCCTTTCTTTTTTTTTTCTTTTTATTTATTTATATTATTTTTTATATTGTTTTCTTTTTATTGTAATATTTTCTTTTGTAATAAATCTCTCACTTAATAAAGATGTACCTTCTTTATTTCTATTCATGTTTGTTAAAAGATTTAAAATTTTCAAAAAATGAAAACGCTCGCCTCAATGCCTTGGAGATGTAGACCTTAATTGGCTAAGTTAAAATAGTTGATTTAGAAACCTAAGATCTTAGCACCTCGGTGGTATATTTATTGCATCATGGCATTGTGGGTATGATTTGGGCTACATCGTGAATGTCCTAATATTTTTATTTTAAATGTAGAAATAAAGTGCTTTAATGCTATGAGATGCCCACCAAAGTTAATTTCCCATGGGCTTAGCACCTCGATGCTATAAATGTAGCACCATCGTGCTATGGGTATAACTTGAATCATCATATAAAAAGCCTTAACAATGTCATTTGGATTCAATTTTGAGAGTACACCTCGACATTAGTATATTAGCACCATGGTAGTATAAGATGGTGGCCTAAGCCTAATTTTCTTGAAGAGGACTACAACATCGCAGTGCTGATTTACATATATCTAAAATTCAAAATTCTGATAACTTAACACTTTAGCAATGCTAATTTTTATAATTTTAGTGCAAATGCACTCTTCTCCCTTATTTTGGATCCAAGATCGATAGAGAAAGGGCTTCATTTCACACCAAAATCAAGTTCAATAGTAGAGGATATAGCAGCTCGTGCCAAAATGATGACATTGGGGCACCATATTAGAGATAAGGGGACCCGAAGACTTAACATAGTGACGCTGAATGATAGTGCCTCGATACTAATATAATTGCTTTATGCTCGAGAGCTTAGCACTATGGCGCCTGATTCTTGGCACCTCGATGCTTTAGATAGAGTGTTAAAGGTTTCATTTTTGAGAGCTTAGTGCCTTGGCACTGGGCCTTGGTGCCGTGACATGACGGGATGGAAACGTCTATATTGAACTAAATTCTTAAAGATTTTTATAAGTTTTTATAAAAATTTGGTAGCATAACGCCTTACCAGTGCCATATTTTTGCATATTTTAGTGCAAATGCACTCTTCTCCTTTGTTCTGGATCCATGATCAATGGAAGGAGGAAATTCTACTCATGTCAGAACCATGTTTAATTGCCGAGGACTTAGACAATCAATTCAAAATTCTGGCATATTTTAACTCTTAGGGAGCTTTCTTTTTACTTTGGATTCAAGAACGATGGAGATATGCTCTTTTACTTCTCACTGGATCCAAAATCAATGGTAAAAATTTGATTAAATTTTATTTTTAAAAATAGAGTCATGTAAAGAAAGCATTCCCAAAAGTTTTTTTTTACCTGGAATCGACTAGAATAAGCCTTGATCTTATTTTTTGTGCAAGAAATTACTCTCTCTACATAGTTATTTCTACTGGGTTAGGGATGGCAACTTTCTTGATTTAAAAAATCGAGGATACACGACAACACCTCGATGATGGTATCATAATGTCGTAGCGCTGTGCCATTTTGTCGAGCAACCGTCAGGGGAGGTTTGAGCTTCTAGGTTTTTTTTAATGTGACAACAACACCTAGGCACTATAATTGCAAAGCTATGGCGCCCCAAAGCCAGGATGTGTAAATTTTTATCATTTTTCATTCTTCTCATTTCATCATTTTTTTTAGATGCAAACTACGAGAAAATTTTCTAACATCACATAGAATTTAGAAATTTTTTAATTACGTAATTAAATTCATCATTAAGGAATAAACATATTATCTTGGAAGATAAACATGTTACCATATAGTGGATTTAATCATTTAAATAAAGACTCTTAAGGCTAATCGATCTTATTAATATTCAAGAGATTCTTCCTTTGAACTACATGAAAAAGTTGAATAAGGTTTATTTTATATTGGGATCATGATTCCTTATAAGGACATGCCCTTAAAATTAATTATATCTTAAGAATAAGATTCTCTACCTAAGAATACTCTCGATTAAGAAAAGAGAGATTTATTTTTATAGATTTCTAAGCTGGTTCCAAAGGAAAATCATAATTTGGAATTTTAAAAGTGAACACTACAAAGTAGAAGGAGTTCTTTTAGAAGCCAAAAGAAATAAAGAAAAAAAATGTCCATAGATACAGGGATACTGAGTGAATATTTTAACCATCCTACTATTTTGCTTTAAATTTTAAAATTTAAATTAAATTTTGAGTTAAAATTTTATTGGAGATCTAAAGCTAATATTCTAACATAGAAGACTGTTGAAATGCTTACAGTTGAAGACTTACTCCAGTAGGATGCTTCAAATACTAAGTTTATAAGTGCTTCTAACAAAAGTTATTGACTTAATGAGCCCTATCTCATATGAGATTAATTTTGATGATAACAAATACATGCACAAATGCTATTAATAAAGTTCAATTCAACTGTGTAGAAAAAAATTCTTTATCTCCTAATTCTTCAGTTATATCAGAATGCTAAAGCTATTAGACCTAGACTAGGTGGGAATTTTTCTAAGAATAACTATATTAAGGCAAATGAAATGCTCACTAAAATAAAATATATCATTAATTCATTTTAAAACAATCTATTTTAAACTATTCTTTAAAAGTATTTCACATTTATAATTATTCTTTAAAATTATTAATTTTTTGGATAATGTGAACTAGATGCATAAATCTTGTTACATTTATTGTGCTTCCATGCAAGTTAAATTAAGTTCACATCTCATTAAACTATTTCCATGATAAAGTATGTTCATTATCCATTTATTACTTGCATAAGATCCAATTATCTTGAAATTATCCTTTGTATTCCTATTTTTCATTCTAAACTTTTTGGACAAATTTGTTTATGATAATTTGCTAAATAAATTGTGTGAGACTTATTCAAATTATTTCCATAATTATCCCATATTTTTCTAAATTAAACAATTTATTTATTTGAATCTTTAATTTGAATTATTTTCGAATTGAAATTGAATATTTTTTATGACATGCAAATTTGAACCCTCCTCTTTATGGAATGTTCAGTGGCTAGTCATATGTTACTCCAGTTTATTTAATTTATATTCATTTAAATTTATTTAAGTTAATTTAAATTCAATTAAAATAAGCCATGGAATTATCTTTTTTTACTTTTATATAAATTATATTTTTGGAAACCTCCCATGGTCAACCATATCTTTACTTAAATTCAAATTAATCTCTCGATGAATATTGATTTGAACTCTCCTAAGATCTAATTCATCCTCATTTAATTTGAATTAAGTACATTAAAATAAATTCAATCTATTTTGGGATTGTAGTTTGGCAGAATTTTCAATACTTCCATTGGATTTTATTTAAAATGTTCTAGAATAATATCTTTCCTTCTTTCTTTTAATCAATTTCAATTAATTGAATATTCAATGATATTGCATTGAATTCCAATTAAATCCCATCATGGAAACTCCTTTGGCTGATGCTATCATGACGATCTATTTAAATAAAATTTCAGATTCTTAAAAAACCTCTATTGGCTAAATTTCCATCTTAATTAAATTTAATTGATTAAATTCAATTACTTACCATTTGGATTTCCCTCTTCCTTGCCTTGGCTAAAATCCCTCTCTTGAAAATTGAAATTCAAAATTAATTAATTCAAATCAACTTGTCTTACGAAATAGGATCTCCCTCCTCTTTTGGCCTTGGTCGAACCCTTCATCATGAAAATTACTTTTATTTTTAATTGATTTGCATTTAATCAATTCCAAATTTGTTTTCCCTCTGATTTCCTTCAGCTTGGCCAACCTCTATTAACTTCTCAACCTATATATGTATCTCTTTAGACTATCATTAACTTCTTGGATTTTTCTCCTCTTGAACGAACCCTTGCAAAAAGATTTCCCTTGGAGATTTCTCTTGGTGAATCAAGTGCTAACCTCTTCAACATTCTTCTTCTTTCTTCTTTCAAGTTTGTACAAAAGAACTTGGAGGAATGGTGGATTTTCTTGTGGCTGAAAGCTTAATAAGGTGCATTCATTTTATTTTGTGATTTTTCATTCTAAGTGACCTTGTTCTCCTTATTAGCTTAAGTTTCTTATGCATTTAATCAATTTGTTTTGTGCTTAACTTATCTATTTCTATATTTTTCTCAAGTTGGCCAAAAGTTTTATGGTTCATTGATTAAAGTTTATTATTACAATTTGGTTTCTCTTCTTTACTCCTACATATTCTAGAGAGAGATTATTTTCTTGTTGATTATTTCATATAAAATACTTATGAGTAACAAGTTTTATTATTTTTAAATCATCTCATCATTTGAGTTTATGTGCTTTCATATTGCATATACATTTGATATTTCCTAAACTCAAGTCTCTTTGAAATAATTTAATTGGTATAGTTTTAAAAATCATCATTGTGCTACATTTTAAATCATTAACTAAATCACTTTCATTTCAAGTTATTGCTTTCTTTTCAAATCTTTTTAAAGTTTATTTCATATCATATACATCTTTCAAGCTTAATCATTGCATTCAAGTTTAAACATCAATTTGAGTGAACTATCTTTCTTACCTTTGTTTTCACTTGCCTTAATATTATTGTAGTTGCATTTTGAGAGCAAAATTAATTTAAAATTGAGAGTTAGATACTTATTTATTTTTCTTTCTTGTTCTCTTATTGGGTTGTACTTGCCCATTAAGAAAAGTATGTGATGGGTTGTACTTGCCCATCAAGGAGAGTACGGGAGATTTGTTGTAATCTCAACTTTGCTTTAGTGAATTCCTAGCTTGGGTGGCTGGCATGGACGTAGGCCAATTTTGGGATTTGCTAGAACCACATAAAAATCTGTGTTCTTTTTCTTTACTTTCCTACACTTTACTTTTATGCTATTACCTTTCTATTATTTCATTTTACTAAAGCATTATCATTAAGTATTTAAGTTTGTTATAACAGTTAAAATTAAGTTTTCTAAAATTTATTTTTAAAAACCTATTCTGAACTCTTTTGGACTTATAATGCCCAGAAGGGCTGCTAGCTAATACCACCTAAGAAAATTTTAAAACCATGATGTGAAGTCCCATGAATGCAAGATTATTAAGCTGTTACATTTTTAGAAATAAATTTAAGAACCTAGACCCACTCCCTAATCCCTAAGATCATGTTGGGTATGATATGTACCTAACTAATACAATAATTTTTAGCTTTCATATCTTAACTCACTATTCATTTAAGGCTTTAGGGGTATGCAATTTTTGCCTACAATGAGAAATAATTATAAGTGTTCATGGGTCGAATCAAGAAGAGAAGGCACACTTACCCAAGAAGGTTGTCATTCTCAAAGGTCAGATACACCTTATCAGGAATGGGTGAAGCACCCAATTCAAGAATTTAGAACAATATGCTAGCATGATTCACAAAAGCTAGTTGTTTCTAATTGATTTTAAGTTATTCTTATTTCTTTAATTTATGTGAGAAGTTTTGAATATCTTTATTTTTGTTTAAGTTTCTTAGATTTAGGTTAAATACAATATTTAATTTTTCAAAATTCAATCCAACCCAAATTGGATTGAATCAACCAATTCAATCTCTTCTACAATGTTTGTTGATCATCCTTGATTAACCAATTGCAATCAATTGGGTCAAACAAAATCAATTTGATCATTTGATCAAGTTGACCCAATTAACCCGTGGACCAAAATGAACAAAATCTCATTCTAACTTCAATTGATTGAAATCAATGACTCCACTCAATCATAAATTCAGTATGGAAGATGACTCAGCCACTAATTGGACCAAACCAAGCCAACCTGGGCTCTTGATCCAAGTTGACCTAATTTTACCTAAACGGCCAAATTGGGGCAAATAAAATCCTAAACCCAATTGAATCAAACCAACGCATCCAATCAATCATAATTTGATCATTGAGCATGATCTTACCATCAATTGAACTTAATTTAATCAAACCAAGTCAATTGACCCATTTAGCCCAATTTGACCTAAAGGGTCAAATTGAACTAAATCATTCCCAAATCCAAATCAACACCAATAATCATTTTGAAATCATCATTTGAACCTAAACCAACCTTCCACCCATACCAATTTGGCCAGTTTGACCAAATTGGTCAACTTAGCCCATTTGACCCATATGAACTCATATGAGTCAAAAATCAAATCCACTTCAAATTAAACCAAACCAATTGAACCAATATATTCCAAATGATCAAATGAACTTTCCTAAACCATCAATTTGACCCAATTTGACCAATTGGCCAACCTAACTCATTTGAACCTAATTTGACCTATATGGGTCAAATTGAGCCAAACCAAGTCCAAACCTAACCAAACTTGGCATGACTCATCCTTTGGTCACCATGGGTTAGCCCAAATGTGCCCAACCTATGGTGAACCTAATTTGGATCAAAACCCATGAACCAACCCACCCAAATGAGATAAAATCTCTATTTCCATGGTCTCACCTACTCACCAACCCATGACAACAACCCTTAACTCATTTTGGACACTTGGACCACTGACCCAACCAAACCCAAGGCTGTTATGTTTAGCCTTGGGTCATGAGAGGGTGAGCTTACCCTTAGCCCACAATTAGTTCACTTGGGGGAGGTGGTACACAGCTTGCGAGCCCTTGTAGCTCCCTCAACCTCTCATTACCCTCCACCTTAGTAGTCCACTACCATCTTCGGCCACCTACCCCAGCTAGATAACTGCCAAAGGCTAAGCCAATCTTAGCCCTTGGTTTACTTGGGGATGTGGGTATATTCCCCCCATTGATTCAAACTTCACACAGAGTTTCTCTAGGTGATTCTGAGCAGTCCCAGAGCCTTCCATGATCCCCTAGTGCATCCCATCACTGGCAACACCAAGCTTCGTTCGAACCCAAGCCCTCTATCCATCCAATCTCACTAAAATCCCACCAAATGTTAATTAACTTCTCCCACACCTTCCCCAAGCTTCAGTGAGTCGAAATGAATCAATTCCCGATCGATTCGAGCATTGGAGACCACTCCTAAACTAACTTTGCCTACTATTATGGTGGCATTTGGTCCATAAAGGTGTTGACAGGGAGGCAACTCGAGAGCTTCTCAATAGAGCATCATTTCTTCAAGATGAAGCTACCTCAGTCATTGGACCACCAGTCTTTACGTCTTGCAAGCTAAATTCTAGTAAATTGTAGAAAATCTATAGTAGGATCTCCTCAGATCTTCTCCCCAAATATTTTAGAGTCAGTCTCAACAATCTGTGAGCTCCAATAAGCTCGGATCGAGTAATGGAAGGCAGATGGTATCCGTCTTCTGCCTCTCGAAGGATGAAGGATCATCCTCCATCCATTCTGTGTGATTAGAATGGATGGCTATGATAATTTGTTAGAAAATATGATTTAATCTTTTAGATATCATAGGATTAATCCTCTTTATCTAATCTGATATTGGATGGTTGGTCGGATCGGATGGCGGAACATGAAACCACGTTCGCCGCCACTGACTTAGCCGCCATGGGGTACATTTTATGTAGCCTATCCAATGGCACCACGTGGAAAGCACTGCCTCATCAGCTTCCATGTGGTGCTGATGAGTTAAGGGGATAATTAAGTGTTTAAAATGTGATTAATCACTCTGAACTTTGAAAATTTATAACTAATAGTAGCCAAATTCTAAAAATATAAGTTAACCCATTTTGGAAAGGGTAAATAGAGGAGAATTTAATAAAAATATGATCCCTTAATTAGGTTTAAGTTTTTTCCTAATTACTTTAATTAAGCCTTAATTACTTGGCCAATTAATCTCAAATTGGATATGTTGATTCCTTGGGATGTCCTCTGGCTCCCATAACTTTCTTAAGATTTATTGGTCAGGTAATTAAGAGAATCAGAAATTCAAATCTTAATTACCATCATTAACCAATTTAATAAATATTAAAATTGCCAAACAGTAAAAAAATTAATTAATTAATTAAACTTTATTAATCACTATGAATAGTGAAATGTTGAAGGTGAATGATTAGGCCCTCTTTCCTAATTATTTCCCTAAGTCTATTTCATTTAAGAGGGATAATTAACTTATGGATTTATTGAGAATTAATTATGCAATTGATGATGAAATTAAATCAAATTGAAAAGATAATTAGATTAGAAAATTTAATTTGAATTTGTGGGTTCCTCTTTATGTGTTTAATAGCATAAAGACCCTTAAGGAACATTTGGTTAACCCATGAGTGTGGGAAAACTGTGTAAGTACTTAATTAGATTCCTCTTTAATCTAATTAATCATTAATCATGAGCCTAATTATATTAGGTCTTGTTAGGAGCATTGAAAATTTTAATTTCTCATTTGCATATCGTTGGAGGCCCATGGTTAAGTGATTAATTAAATTGAAGAGACTTAGGAAAGGGAAATTAAATGAATTGCTTAATGATTCAAATTTAATTAATCCATAAAAGTTACTTAATTATGTTTTTTTTAAATATATTAAGTCACTCACATGGGATGGGGCAAAACAACAAATGTTATTTCTCCTCTTTAAGTTTAATAATTCAAACACAAAATCAAATTTCATGAGAAGCTTTGGGTAACCTTAAATGATTTTATTCAATTTGATTGTCCTTAGGAATTAATGTGATTAAATGTATTATGTGGTAATATTTAATTATTCATTTTCAATCATTGTAAGCTTGTATGCCATTTAAATTTCAAAATTATTTTCAAAGTTATAAAGTAATAATGAAGATTGAAATTGATATTGGTTATGAATATTCTATATGATTTACCTTGGTTTATAGCTTAGACATATTAAAGTATTATTTTATTTTCATAATTCATGTGTATGTTTATATATATTTGAATGTTAGTAAGTATATTGTATGGATATCCCAAGAATATGAGGCTTTAAGTAGCTCCAAGGAGGTCTTAGATTACCTCACTTCCCTTATTAATAATGGCATGTACTTACTAAATTTCATTCATATGTTTGCATACATTAGAATTTGGATAAAAGCTTTATTTTACATGAATAAATAAATTTGTTCACATACAATCTTTTGCATGATTTTCATTCTCATGGTTGTGTATACATTCATATATATTTAGGATAGCAAGTATATAGTATGGACATCCCAAGAATACGAGGCTTTAAGTAGCCCCAAGGAGGTCTTAGATTATCTCACTTCCCTGGTTTAAACAATGACACATAGTTGCTTAAACTTTTAATACATGTGTATATGTACTTAGCCAAGGAATGAGATTCTTCTTTTCTACCAAAAATATATGCATTCACAATTATTTAACTATGTCAAAAATACATTGCATGTATAAGTATGTTAAGTTCTAAATCAATGCATGCTATTGATTATGAAAAGGAATAATACAACATTAACCATGTGATAGTAATTCAATCCCATTAATCTTGAGATGCCTTTCATGTTTGAATAAGGTTCTTTAAGATTAACCCAAACTTAGGATTAATTAATTATTTAATAAGCTATTCACTAAAAGAAACCAAGTCATAATAACATGCCTTTAAAAAAATTTTAACTTAGGATAGGGGTGAAGGAGGTTAAACCTCCTTCTTATGTTTACAAAAATTAGATGCTAAGTAAATATCAGATGAAATAAAAGAAAAATACAAATTAAATCCACCAATCCTCTTTATAACTTAAAGTGAAACCTCCGCTGTAATCACATCTAGCTCTAAGTTAGGATGGTGTATGTTATTATGTTGTGTTTTATTTTGTGATGTAATATTTTAGATTGGATATTAGGATTGTTATGCGTAGACTGAATGTTACATCATTATTAGCCAAATGTTGTTTCCTATAGGGGATTTTGCTAAAGGGGCCACTATAATCATAAATATAAATGCTTCTACTTGCAGATCACTTATGCCCCTTTGCATAATCCATATTAAAATAAGTGGGCTTGGTTACCCATGTGTAGGGTGTAAAGTCCAAATTATGGAATATAACTGCTTGGGTTTGTGTGTTTGACTTAGCTAACATCTGTCTTGTAGGTGTAGTTAGATTTTATTTTTCCAAACATGTAGTTTTGCAATAGGAATTAGGATTAGTTCTATGGGGTTTAATATGATAAGTGGCTAGAAGGAAAAGTCCTAAGAGGCCCTGTGATGCCTTGGAGCTAAACCAAACTAAAGGAAGAAGGAAGAATGATAAGTAAGGAATGAAGATCACCATAGAATTTAATTCAATTGTAATTGTAAAATTTTATTGTAATCCGGGTTATATAAAGGTAGAGCTCGACTACCCAATGTTTCTCTTTTTCAGAGTGTGTGGCAGAACCTGGCTGCACCGACCTTTTATTATTTTATGAAATCTATGAATGTTTGGTTATTGTGTTTAAATGGCATAATATAAATGGCATGATCTTCATAGGTTTCTTAAGCTTGATGTTTGAATGTGTGGCCTGGATGCGGTAGGCTCTTTAGGATAAAATTAATTTTTCTATTCCCACTAATAACTCATAACTAAATTCTAAAATAATCCATAACCTTACTTTATAATCAAGATAATTAAAAGTTTTAGCAATCTCTTAGATGAATGTTGAATGTTCTAACACCATTCATATCAACTTGTTCCATTCTCGAATAGGGAGGGTCTCCATTCTTGCATGATAAGGGAATGCTTGACCTTTGAGGGCATCCCTTGTAATGGAGAACACCTCCTCCCACTGATTTAGCCAATAATCTAATTTCCTCATGCATTTAGGGATAATCATTTTAAGCCATTGTCCAAATGAATGTATCAAAGTGATATAAAAATTGTAAATTTTGCATTTTGTCTAAGTCATGATTTCATACCAGTCATGATCTAGTCTCTTAAGAAGTGAGTTTATGACTCTAGTCACCTTTCTAAATTAAATAACAGCCTAACGATCTTGCAATTTCATAAGATTGACCTACATTATTTTGAAGCATAAGACTTAGCTGGCGGCCACTCTAGGCGGTTGTAAGCCTAGAAGGGTCGGGATGGGTTTGTCCTCTCTTGTCGAGGTAAACCACTATGTCCCCATTTCCACTTAGATTTTAGTTGTGCTAAAGCATCCTAGATTTAGGATCCAATGTTACTTGTTTCCTTTTGGCTATGAGTATAAGTCCTTATCTCTTAGGCATTTCAACAATCTTGTGTTAATGGACTATAAGCCCTAACATTCGAATGAAATTTCAACTCAAATTAAAATAAATCTTCTCTTTCAAACATATAAAGCCTCACCATATGATAGATTGGAGTGTTCACTAGGCTTCCTAGTATCATGAGTACTCCCTACATATCCTCCTTTGGAATCTAAAAATAAGTCTTCTAAATTGAACTTTCCCACTTAATTTCCTAAAATACCCAATCTTTTGATAGTCTAACCTTGAAGTCTTTGGAGATAATTGATTGTCTACTTTAATCGAGAGTATTCTTAAGAAATTTCTACTTACTAGGATGTAATTAACTATGAAAGCTTGCTTCCATAGGGAACTAAAGAATCGAGCATAAAATAAACCCTTATTTACTTTTTCATGCAAAATATAAGAAATATCTATGGTATATACGAAGACCCATCCTCCTTAGGAGTCCTTATTAGGTGATTAGGTCCATTGTAGAGTAATGTTTCCATCTTTCAAGATGGTACATCATACCTTAATGTCATACCCGATCACTTCAATAAGTACCCCTTAAGATCAAAGTGGTGTCCTAACAACTCTAAATTAAAAAACCACAGATTTTTCTGGCGATTCACGGGGATAATTACTCTCTCCATCTTTAGTAGTCATTCTTTATCTCCAAGCATCAATAGGGGACTTACATTTTTTATATAAGCCTAAGACCATCCTTCTTTCCATTGGGCACCTTGCTTATTTCATCCTTAAGTGAGGGCGGTAAAAATCCTTTAGGTTTAAGACCTCACTCCAAGTAGGTCTCAAAATCCTTATTAGACCTCCAATAAGTAAAAGAAAATTAATCAAAGAAATTACCCAAGAATAAATTAAACAAAATAAAGAACCTCTTACTACTAGGTTGGTGAAGTAAGGTTCATCCACTATTCTCAAAATTCCAATGAAGTTCAAAAGAAAAAGATTCTTCTCCAAAATTTCCAAATTTCTCTAACATATAAAGGAACCCCATTTAGCATAATCAAATTTGTTAAATGAGGGTTCCAATTCAAAATAAAAAAATATCAAAATCAACAACAAAGCAAAATTCTATTCCTATTCTCTTTTCCCATAGTGAAGCAGAATTTCTAGCCCTCTTTTCTCTCAAGTAGTCTTCTACCATGTCATCCGGCAAGCTCATTTTTTTTTTCACTTTTGGTGTGGATTTGGCCCTAGGTTAGGCCATACTCACCACTGCCCCATCATCAAGTTTGTCCTTGGCTTTGAGCTCTTCAAAGTCACTTATGAGGGACTTTCCCTCACCACGGTTTGTAGAGATGAGGTGGTAGATAAGAAGCCACTTCTATAGTTTGACCTGCACTCTGATATTGAGTTCCCCTCATTGAATAGGAAGGCCATTGAGGTTACCCTACCATGAGTGCTAGTTGCACCTACCACAGTTTCAGTGAGGACTAGAAACACCTCTATAGTTGCCCTAGTCTTTAAGTAGAAGTCTGTCTTAGCTTCTGAGATAGTCTCTCTCTTATTCAAGGTTGGTTCTAGCTCCCGTCCTGCTCCACTAACTAAGACCCAATGCCATAATAAGAAGCAAAAAATTAAGAGACATTACAAGAATATGGTGAAGGAGGTCGAGGAAGCCTCCCATATGGTTATGGAGGGTTCCCCTCATGAGACCTCTCCCCTTCTTAGTGGTAGTAGGTTTCACCCCCTTTCAACTATAGAGGGAGAGGATAATGTTATAAAGATTATTTCATCACCCACATAATCTAAAGAGTATGAGACACTAAAAAGAGAGAGGAGGAATCCCTATACTGGTCTATAGTCTGTGCTCAAGAGAGTTGAGAGAGCCCACTGACGCTCGGATCTGTTACATTGCATGACTTCAGACGTATGATCCCTAGGAGTGTTAGGGATCAGATCCATAGAGAAATGGCCATGGAGGCCAAGGTTGTTGTCCAAGTGGGCAAGAGGGATAGATGGAGGTTTATCAAATAGTCGACAACCTCCACTTTGATTGATCATTTCGATCGATAAGTTGATAGATCTAATCATTCTAACAAGATAGTACTCACCAGTTCCAGCCATAGGAGGAGATCTCTAGTGGAGAGGTAGTTGATGTCACCCTCATTACAATGCTCCACTCCCCAACCATCTTCACCCATTCAAGTTTAACCATCTGAAGTTCCTATCAAGTTCCATAAATCCACATCTAGAGAGAGAGAGCATTCCCCTTGGTGATACAGCTACATCCCAAGGACCCCACTTCATCTACTCCATCCATTGAGGTGAGGCCGAGCTCCCCCGCTCGACCTTCCATCCCAATAGTTGAAGAAGGACTAGTGGCCTAAGAGTGTCATATTTGCTCCACCACTACAGCTGAAGGAGAAAGAAATAGGGGATCTCAAGGTGACCCCCACAATTGTTGAGATAGTTAGTGAGAGCACTCCTCTTGTCTATAGCATTTAGTGCATGGATTCTACAAAGCCTAGTCCAGTTGAGAATCATCATTCAACCTATGTTCTAGTAGCACCAGCTCGGCTAGATGACCAATCTTTGGAGGATATTTTGGAGGACTATCATATGAAATGCAAACCATAGCTATAAGAGCAGCATGTCATTTAGATTTTGCTAAAGAATATCCATGGCCTGGTCACCTTCATGCTCAAGGTCTTTATCATTAAAGCATTTGAGGAATTAATTATCAAGGTGGCTAACCTACAAGAGGAAGCCAAATGGTTACCCTTCCCAGACCAATCATCTAAGCCCAAGCCTCAAAAGGTCTTTGAGAAAAAGTCAGGCATTGTAGTGGCAGTGGATTAAGGGAAAGAACCAGTGAGAATAAAGTTTGAGAGTCCTAAAGTCTAGTAGCCTCCACTACCTCTTCCTCTTCAACTACCTCAGTAGCCACAATGGCCACCACCATAGCAGCCTACTCAGCAGTGGTACCAGTATCTACCACCAAGTAGCTACTTTCTGCCTACTCTTGTTGACAAACTCAATAAGCCATATTCATTCAAGAGGGTGGTAGTTAGGAATTTTTTTAAGAATCTTCTTAAGAAGCCTACTTTTTTGCTACCAGAGCCTAGAAAGCCAACCGAAGTCGGTAGGAGTGATGATCCTAACTGTTGCCCCTACCACTGTTTGCTAGACCATGTCTTAGAGGATTGTTTCACCTTCAAGGATTAGCTTGAGCATAGCTATAAGTTAGCAGCCACAGTTATCCCTAAAGAATACTTAGTAGAATAACCCTCTAGTTCTATTAAAGTAATCTTTGGGGATACATCTAATCCTCTTAAGAAAAAAGAAGGTTGGGATTCTCCTTATCCCATACCTCCAAAGAAATAATTTCTAAAATCAAGAAACTTTCTTTATAGGTGTCTAACTCAGCTCAAACCTCCAACACCAAGGAAGGTCTACCAGTTGTTAGGGATAACTCAGGGAGGGTGGAAACCTAGCAGCAGCAGTAGCCATCACTTGCCCAAGATAGTTCCATAGTGTAACCACCATTTGAATCCAACATTCCTCCTTCCACAGTTGTAGCTATCACATCTACTGGCTCCTCCACCACTAGCAGGAGTATTGTATCTACGGATTAGGGCACTAAACCCCTCATACTGCTTACTTTACTTGATTTCTACCATGTGCCACTGCCAAAATTAAAGAAATAAATGAAGAGGAATAATTCAACTTACATCCTATCTACATTTGATGATCTTAGTGATTTTATTCCTATAGAAAGCTCTCCAAGTCATAATAATAACAATCCAAATAGTTTTGATCAATCCCACTCTGATTCAGATATTGATTTTCATTTTCTGAATCATCAAGGTTCACCTCTTGACATTAATTTGGAGTCATTCGACTCTGATGATCCTTTAGGAGAACCTGTAGGTATACCTAATAAGAAGGTAGAACTATCCGCAAGATCCTCATCTCAAGAAGTCATTGAAGTCAACCTCTATAGTGGAAAAGTTCTACCTCCTAGGGTAGCACCTCAAGATAAGGGTAAATAGGTCATTGGTTCTAGTGAGCAGATAGCCCCTCCATAGGATGCTCCACCCATGGATATGCTTGTGGAGGACTAGCCCAAAGTCAACTATAATGTCTTGGCATATCTTAAAAAGATACCAACTAATTTAATCATATATGATGCCCTTGTCTTATCCAAAGAAATGGTCAAAGCCTTGCTTGACCCTGAAATATGCTTAGCTCAATTGGCCACTATTGTAGAGGAGGCATTGTGGTGTTTTAATTTGGAGTCATTATAGACACCACACAGATCTTAGGGGTACTTATTAAAGTGATCGAGTACGATATTAAGGTATGAAGTATTATCTCAAAAGATGAAAACATCACCCTACAATGGACCTGGTCACCTAATAAAGACTCCTAAGGTAGATGGGTCTTCATATATACCAGAGATCTTTCTCCTACTTTACATGGAAAAGTAAAGTAGGTTTATTTTATGCCAGGTTCTTTAGTTCCATATGGAGGCAAGTCTCAATAGTTAATTACATCATAGGAAATGGGATTTCCTAAGAAAACTCTCGATTAAAGTAGTTAATCAATTATCTCCAAAGATTTCAAGTTTAAGACTATCAATGAATTGGTTATTTTTGGAAAATAAAATGGGATTGTTCAATTAGAAGACTAATTTTTAGATTACAAAGGAGGATAAGTAGGGAATACTCATGATATTAAAAAGCCTAGTGAACACTCTAATATATCCTATGGTGAGGCTTTATATGTTTGAAAGAGAAGATTTATCTTAATTTGAGTTGAAATTTCATTTGAATGTTAGGGCTTATATTCGACCAGCACAAGATTGTGGAAATACTTAAGAGGTGAGAATTTATGGTTGTAGCTTGAGAGAAACAAGTAACCTCAGATCCTAAATCTTGGGAGCTTTAGCACAAGCTAGAAGCATGACCTAAATCTAAGAGAAAAGGAAGCATAATGGTTTTCCTCCACAAGAGAATAAATTGTCTGACTCTTCTAAGCTTGCAACCACATGGAGTGGTCACTAGCTAACATCTCTTATGATTTTAAACCCATGTTGGTCAATCTTATGTAATTATAAGATGGTTTAAGATGTTATTTAATTTGGAAGGAGACTAGAGTCATAAACTCACTAAGAGACTAGATCATGTCTGGCATGAGTATATGACTTAGTCTAAATGCAAATTTTTGGAAGTTTTAGGTTATTTTTGACACAATATTTTGGACAAAGGCTAGGGATATTTTATGCCTAAATGCATGATGAAATTTGGTTATTGGCCAAATCAGGAGAGAAAGAGGGTGAATCTCCACCTTGAGGGGGTTCTCTCATAGGTCAAGCGGTACTTAAAGTGCAGGAATAGGGGCCCTCATTTTGTAAGAGTGGTATAATATGATATGCATGATGTTAGACATACAATATTCAGCTAAGGGTTTGCTAAATCTTTTAATTATCTTGATTGCAACCTAAGCTTTAAAGTGAGCCTACGAGTTATTTAAAAATTTAATTATGAGTTATTAATTGAGGTAGAAAAATTAACTTTTTCCTAAGAGCTTACTGCACCTAGGCTACACATTCAAACAACAATCATGAAGAAATTCTAAAAATCATGATGTTCTAGTGCGCAAGCTAAACATAACAATAATTATTTTATAGACTACCATGAAAGAATAAAAGGTTAGTGTGGATGGGCATTATCGTACACCCTAGAAAAGATAAAAAATTGGATAGTCGAGCTTTACCCTTATACAACCCAGATTACAAAATAATAATTACAATTGAAATTAAATTAGATGCTATGGGGGTCTTCATTCTTCATTTCTTCCTTCTTCCTTCTTTCTTTTGATTTGATTTACTCTAAGGCATCATAGGGCACCCCAGGACTACGCTTTCTAGTCACTGCTTATCCTAAATCCCATAGCACTAATCTTAATTCCTATTGCAAAATTACATTCTTTTATGAAAAGTAAATCTAACTACACCTACAAAATGGAGGTTAGTTAAACATACATACAGACCTAAGCAATTAATCAACTTGACCCAACCTAGTCCAAATTATAGAATATAACTACTTAGGTTTGTGTGTTTGATTAAGCTAACATCAATTTTGCACGTGTAGTTAGATTTTAATTTTTTCAAATATGTAATTTTGCAATAAGAATTCAACTTAGTGCTATAGGGTTTAGGATGAGCTATGGTTAGAAGGCATAGTCATGGGAGGCCCTGTGAAGCCTTCGAGCAAAATCAAACCAAAGGAAGAAATAAAAAAAAGAAAAGCAAGGAATGAAGACCCTCGTAGCATTTAATTCAATTGTAATTGTAAAATTTTATTATATTCTGGGTTGTGTAAGGGTAGAGCTTGGAACCCAATTTTTCTCTTTTCTAAGGTGTATAGTAGTACCCGGCCACACCGGCCTTTTATTATTTTATGAAATATATGAATGTTTGATTGTTTTGTTTAAATTGTGCAATAGAAATGGCATGATCTCCATAGCTTTCTTAAGCTTGATTTTTGAATATGTGGCCTAGATGTGGTAGGCTCTTTAGCATAAAATTAATTTTTTTATCCCCACTAATAACTCATAACTAAATTCTAAAATAATTTATAACCATACTTTAAAGCCTTGGTTATAATCAAGATTATTAAAATATTTAGCAAACCATTAGTTGAATGTTCAATGTTATAACACCATGCATATCATCTTGTTCCATTCTTGAATAGGAAGGCTCTCCATTCTTGCACGATAGAAGAATGCTTGACCTTTGAGGGCATCCCTTATAATAGAGAACACCTCCTCCCTCTAATTTAGCCAATAATCTAATTTCATCATGCATTTAGGAATAATTTTTCTAAGCCTTTGTCCAAATGAATGTGTCAAAGTGATATAAAAAATTATAAATTTTGCATTTAGTCTAAGCCATGATTTCATACTAGTCATGATCTAGTCTCTTAGGGAGTGAGTTTAGGACTCTAGTCTCCTTTCCAAATTAAATAATGACCTAGCTATATTGCAATTTCATAAGATCAACCTACATGATTTTGAAGTGTAAGAGGTATTAGCTAGTGACCACTCCAGGCGGTTGTAAGTCCAGAAGAGTCGGGATGAGTTTTTTCTCTATTGTGGAGGTAAACCACTATGTCCCTCTTTCCACATAGATTTAGATCATCTTTTTGACTTGTGCTAAAGCAGCATAGATTTTGGATTCGAGGTTACTTGTTTTCTTCGGGCTACAAGTATAAGTGCTCACCTCTTAGGCATTTCACAATCGTGTGTTGATGGACTATACACCCTAATATTCTAATGAAAATTCAACTCAAATTAAGATAAATCTTCTCTTCCAAACATATAAAGCATCACCATAGGATAAATTGGAGTGCTTACTAGGCTTCCTAGTATAATGAGTACTCCCTACTTATCTTCTTTTGGAATCTAAAAATAAGTCTTCCAAATTAAACTTTCCCACTTGATTTCCAAAAATACCCAATCCTTTGATAGTCTAACCTTGATGTCTTTGGAGATAATTGATTGACTACTTTAATCAAGAGTATTCTTAGGAAATTTCAATTTCTTAGGATGTAATTAACTATAGAAGCTTACTACCATATGGAACTAAAGAACCTGATAGAAAATAAAACATGCTTTACTTTTCCATGTAAAATAGGGGAAAAATCTCTCGTATATTTGAAGGCCCATCTACCTTAGAAGTCCTTATTAAGTGATTAGGTCCATTGTAGGGTGATGTTTCCATCTTTCGAGATGGTACATCATACCTTAATGTCATACCTGACCACTTCAATAAATATCCCCAAAGATCTGTGTGGTGTCCCAACGAATCCAAATTAAAACACAATAGTCTAGATATAAGGGTCTTCCTTAAGGATTATCTCCATCTTCATGGACCTCCTTCGGGCTTCACAGGGGACCACCAGCTAGTAGGGTCAGCTCCTACTATTTCCTAACATAATTCTAGGCTCAAATTACATTTAGAATTCAAAAAGAAATTTCTAAGCCCTACAAAACAAATGTTAGGAAATACAAATAGTGCACTAGCAGTTATATTTGCAAACATATGGGCTTATCATTAGTTGCTTACCAAGCCAACCTGTCTTATTGGGCTATGTTTATGGACTTATGTATACCTATAAAAAATAACATTAATATATAATTCATTAAGGTGGTCCTTTTTAGCACAGGTATAAGACAACATTAATTCTAAAAAGAACATCCTACCATCTAATCTAACAGGCAAATAATCTTAGCCATCAAGTCTAAAGTATTACACCATAAAATAATAGAACATCACATCACAGAATATCATAGATCAGCCTAACCAAAATTTAAGGTTGGTGACCTAATATTCTAGTGTGCGAAGAAAATGGGATTGTGTGGTAAGACTATATAAGGTCTTTTCAAGTTCAAGTTTCAATTTGAATTCCCACTATTTAATTGAATTTCATTTTGAGACTTTTAATTTTTATAATTTTGTTTCAAAGGAAGGTGTCATTGGCATACCAAAGATTTAAGGTATCAAGACCTCCTTTCGACCAGTAGCTCTACAACCTGGGGTGTCTAGACTATATACCATATGTTGCTAATTATAAAAAAAATTTATTTTTGTTCTTTAAATTTCTTTTAGTCTTAAAATTGGTTTAATTTACCATGGGTGGTTTCAATTCAAATGATTTAATAATTTATAATTTTATTTTTATTTTTAGATTCATTTTATGTTAAAAATGAAATTTAAAGTTATCCAGAATGAAGAATATAAAAAGTTTTGCTTTGGGTAGAACTCATTCTATTCAACATCCTAAATCCTAGTAGAATAAAGTCTTTAACCTAAAGTAAAGACTCATTCTAAAGGCTAAACTAAGAACCTATGTATCTTTATTAACTTCTTCTTAAGTTCTATTAAGTTGGATTTAGTTTGATTAAAATTTAAATTTAAATTTGGATTTAAAATAATATTTATTTTCTTAATGTTGATTATTATTTAAATGATTTAATTTATTTATTATTTTTATTTTTTTTTGTTTTGATTAAATGCTTATTTAATTTCATATATTTTAATGATTTAATTAGCTTGATTTAAATTGATTTCATTTATTCAATTCATTGATGTTATGTTTGTTAATATTTATGTTCAATCTTTTTGATTTGGTTCATTATTCATTTTATTGTGTTTATTTTATTTGTTTGATTTTAATAGAATTAATTTCATTCATCATTTCCTTCAAATGATTTGATTCAAGTAATTAGGTTAATTTAATTTTATTATTTCATTAAAGTTTATGTCTATTAATGTTTATGTTCATTTAATTTATTTAAATCTAACTTAACTCATTTAAATTGGTATTATGATTCATTCTTGATTTAGTTTAGGTTTTGATTTTAGCTTGTGTTAAGATTAGCTCATCCCCTTTAAATTAAATTTTATTTATTATAACCTAAAGGACTTAGGCTATTTTGGGCACCAATCCTAACTTAGGCCATTCCAAGTTCTTAGATTATTTTAAGTTTAATTAATTTGATTAATCACTTTTATTTACATTTAGAATTACATTATTCATTAACTTAAATGGACTTAAGAAGTCTTCCCATGTGTATTAGATTAAAATCTCAATTGAAATTTTAGTTTGATTTCATTAATTTATTATATTTCAATGTCATAATGTATTAATTAATTTATCATTTAAATTTACTTAATTTTAATTATATTCACATTTAATGAATGTTATTAGTATTATGTTAATGAACTTAGATTAACTTACTTGAATTCAACTATCATTTAGTTAGGTTATTTCATGTTGAAATTTAACTTCTTAAAATGAGATTGTACCCATTTTAACCTAAGTCATTTCAAAATTTTGAGTTATTTAAGTGTGATTAATTTATTTATATTTTAATATTGTATGACTTATTCACACTTAAACAAATTTAGGTAATTTTCATATAAATGAGTTTCATATTTACATATGAATTTGAAATGTTAGTTCTCATTTTAATTGATTAATTAGTTTATTATAGATTTCCTAAATTGATTATTTAGGATTTGATCAAATTTCATGTTCTTAATTATTTCATTAAGCTCTAATGCATAATTAATTGAATATCTTAATTTCAGAGGGTTACAAAATTTTTTTAAAGTGTTTTGATGTTAATTGAAATATTTCAAGCTGATTTCATGAATTTTTATAATGTTTTAAAATTTTTTGACTTAATATTTCACGTAAATTGACCTAGAGAATTGAAAATTCAATCATTTCCAATGTATATATCAATTTGCCTTAAAAGTTGGAGAGGATGCCAACATGGATACTTACTCCTTTCCAAACTATATGAATTTTAACTAGGGAAAGATACCACTAGGGGATTCACTCTTATCTGGTTAGCTATTAGGCAGGTGTTTTTAAAGTTTGATTTCAACCTGAATAGCTAACGTGAGGGGAAGGGTTTTAATAGCTTAATTCTTAATCCTCAAAATTTTGACTATTAGGCAAGGGTCACTTGGACTTAATTCCTAATCTAAATAGTCCATAAGAATGGGGCCTTTAATGGCTTATTTCCACTATTAAAATTTTTTTGTTCTGGATTAGAATAGAGGTGACAAGGACTTAAATTCAACTAATATGAAGGGACCTTTAATGGCTTAATCCTACATAAATAGCTAGAAATAGAAAGGGGTCATAATGACTTTATCCTAACCTTATAAAGATGCCAACTAAGGGACTTACTCCTTTATGATTGGTTATTAAGAAGGGACCTTTAATGTCTTAATTCCTTCTTATATAGCCATCATTAGGAAGTGAGGTCTTAATGACTTATTCCTAAACCTCAAATTTTTGACTAATAGGAAAGGGGTCTTGCTGACTTAATCATAATTTTTAAGTCTATTTGAAAAGAAAGGATCTTGGTGACTTAATTCTATTTTTTCTTTCAGAAAGAATGCCTACTGAGAAACTTAATTTTTTTCATTTAGTTGTTAAGGAGGGGCCTTTAATGGCTTAATCCAACCTAAATAGCTTAGGATGAGCTAAGGGGTCTTTGTTGACTTGGTCCTAAACTTCAGTTTTGTTTTCTTTTTTGCTAGCTAGAAAGGGGTCCTCATGAGTTAATCCTATCCTTGCCATTTGGAAGGATTCCTACTGTGAGACTTACTCCTATGTGATTAACTATAAAGATGGGGCCTTTAATGGCTTAATCCAACTTAAATAGCTAGAAAAGAGGAAAGGGGTCTTGATGACTTTATCTAATCCTCATGTTGTGACTAATAGGAAAAGAGTCTTAATGACTTAATCCTAATCTATGTAGTCTATTTTGATATGAAGATCAAGAATGGTGTCATTTAAAGGCTTGTTCCAAACCTGTGAACAATAAGAATGGTGCCATAAAAGGCTTGCTCCAAACTTTAGATGATTTATAGGAAGGGTGCTCAAAAGGGCTTTTTCCAATCCTATGGAAATTGCATTTTTTTTTTAGAAAGAAGTGTATAAAAATTTGTAAAACATTAAATGTCATTATACAAAATTTTAACATATATAGAAATTTGAATCATAATAAATTACAAAAGGAATAAAGATAAACATGGTTTTATTGATCATTATTTTGAAACTAAGTATAAGTCACACCTAATATTTCACTAAGTAAACCCATTTATAGGTGGCATTAGACGTTCACCATTACAAGAAATTAATTGGTAAGATCCACCTCTATAGATTTTTTTCACTACAAATGGTCCTTCCCAAGTTGGTTCAAATTTACTGCCTATCCTGCGGTGAGCCATAATTGGTCATTTAAGAACCATGACCAAGTATCCAACTTGGAAATTTCTAGATGGACCAACTTATAATGTGCTTGAACCATATTTGACTTGTATAGTTCAAGATCTTGTTGAGCTTTGAAGCATCTTCCTTTGAGACTTTTAAGTTCTTCCAACTAGAGTTTGTGATTCTGATCAATTGTAATGTTGCTGTTAATTGCCACCCTTAATGATGGTAACTATACTTCCAAAGGAAGAATAGCCTATGTTCCATAAACTAATGTATTTGGCATAGACTAAGTTGGTGTTCGATATGTGGTCTGGTAAACCCATAAAGCTTTGACAAACTCTGCATGCCATTGGCACTTATTTTCATCTAATGTCTTTTCCAAAATTTTTATAAAGGTTTTATTAAATGCTTCAGCCAATCCATTTGCTCTAGGGTAATAGATAGTTAATATCTCTAATCAATTTTATGTCTGGCCACAAAGTGATTTAATTTAGTTGACTTGAATGATGGACCGTTATCGAATATGATTTAGCGAGGAATAATAAATTGATATATGATATTTTCCTATAAGAATTTTAGTACATGGTATTCTTTTACTTCGTTCAATGGTACCGCTTCAATCCATTTAGAAAAATAATCCATTGTGACTAATATGAAATGATGCCCTTTTGATGAAGGAGGAGAAATGGGCCCTATGATGTCAGTAACCCAACTCTTAAAGTGCCAAGAGGCATTCATCGGGGGAAGTACATTAGGAGGTTGATGTATGACCACACCATGTATTTGGCATTGGTGCCAATGATGTGCAATTTCCATGTAGTCGTTTAACATCGAAGGCCAGTAGTACTTGTGTTTTTTAATTTTCAAATTTATTTTTGGTTCGGATTGGTGGGCACCACACAATCCATAATGTACCTCAGTCACCATCTTATGGGCTTCATGTTTATCTAAATAGCATAGCCACATTTGATTGAATGACCTATGGTACTATTTACATCAAAAAAATGAAATAAAATAAAAAAATAAAAAATAATTTTTTTGGTTATAGCGCCGTGACCTTACGTCCGTAGTGTCGAGGTGCTACCCTGTTCATCTATAAGAAACAACTACCCAGTCCAGCTATTGAAGTATGACACATCATCGCGGTGCCACGATCTTGGAACCAAAGTGCTACTTAACTGCTTGGTCTAGCTACCAATTTATAGTAAACTGGCAATGTTTCATGATCTTGGCACTGAGGTGCTACACCAGTAATTGAGAAGGATAGTTATCAACCCACTCCTATAAATAGGAGTGAGAAGTTGTGGGGACAGTGTCGTGGTGTTGTGGTGACAGTGTCATGGCACTGTGGAGATAATGTTTTTTATCTTGCCTTGCTGCATGTGAAAAAGGACTTAAAATTTTTTTTGGAAGGGAGGAAATAATATCCCATAGTGCCACAACGCCATAGGACAGCAACATGGTGCCCGCTTCTTGGGTTCTTCACCTATCTCTAGTGGCAAGAGTACTACCAAGATCAAGTTGCACCTTGGTTTGATTTTTTTTAATATAAGTGTTAAAATTTATTTATTTATTTATCTTAGAGCATCAATAAAAACAAATATATATATATACAAGCATACAACACAAACATAATAGAAAGGAGAATTTTATTTCTTTAAAAAAATTATAAACTACAAACTATAAATTATAAATAATAGAAAAAAAGAAAATTATAAATGAGGAAAAGCTAGTAGTAGTACTCGTTGCCACCCTCCTGTCCTTCTTCTTCCTCCTCCATGTTTGATAGCGGCAAGGTAATCACACATAGTTGATATTAAGGTGTCGTAGGGATGGAGACATGGCTATGATATGCAAGATTGTAATTCTGAAACATGTTGACCAGTGTAGTGTTGAACTAGTACATGTAGGAGAAATGCATCTATTATTGATCCATATGATGATCAAATTTGCATTCTTACATATCTTGCCTATGACTACTTTTATCTACAATCTTTGGTAAGTCTGAAACCTGGCTTCCCATCTTTCGAACTTGCTCGACGAAGGACTTGGGAGAAGTTTAGGATCTAGATTAACGAGGATGTGAACTCTCTCTCACTTTATATCTATTCTTGAACTCCCTGATCACCCTCTTCATTAGACGAGCCTTCTGAAGGAGTACCTCCTCATCAGGCCCCAATATTGTACTCACCGCTACATATAAACTATAAATAGAAGAAGGGTGGCCATACTCGATAGAAGTGCTCCCCTTCAACATGTTTGTTGACCTCACTTTTGGGAGTGAGCTCTCAACTTCTTCATCATAGATCTAGGACTCTTGTAGACACTAAGAGATACTAAGTCTTAAGACACTTCTAGTGATTAGGTGAATACTTAACTTAAGCCTAGAGACTTAGAAGAGTTAGCCATAGGAATAGGTTATGCATTAGGCATTTGGGAAGACTTCCCTGCCCTACAACCTTAAACCCAATCCTTGCTTCCTTCGTTCAAACCAAACCTCAAATCCTATCCCAAAATAATAAATCCAATCAAAATCAAATGATTGAAACCAATGATCAAATTTAAATTCCAAATCCCTTCTTAAGCCCTTTCCTTTTATCTTATGGACTTAACCTTAACCAAATTCAAATCAACCCCAACTCAATTTATTTTCTCAAATATTAAATTCAATCTCAAATCAAATCCCAACCCAAATTATAAATCCAATCTCAAATCAAATGATTGAAACCCAAGATTGAATTCAAATTCCAAATCCCTTCCTAAGCCATGTGAACCACCTTCATATGCTTAGCCAAAATCTCCTTTGAACCAAATAAAATTTGGATGATTTCTTTATAAATCAATTATTCCTTCATTTATATTCACAAATATAAATGAAATCAAAGTTCAAACCATTCAAATCAAATCAAACCAAATCATTTCTCAACTTAAGCCCTTTTGACCTACATCCCTTAACTTGGTCAAATTTGATTCCAAATCACTCCAAACCCAAGTGATTTTCTCATGAACCATTTATATTTTCATTTATATTCACAAATATAAATGAAATATAAATCTAAGTGGCCAAAACCAAACCCAAATCAAATTCCTAATTTTTGCCCTTTTAGCAATTTCTTAAACTTGGCTAAATGATATCCAAATCAAAACCCATGGAATTCTTCATGATTCAATCACTCCTTCAATCATTGTTACAAATATAAACAAAAACCATAATTATCAATTCAAACCCAAGTCAACCCAAGTTAAGCCCATGTTGACCCCTTTTGACTTGAAATTGCCATATGAACCGAAATTCATTTGACTCCAAACCACTTATAATTGGATTTATATTTCCATCCTAAGTCCATATGTCAATTCAATTAAAATTGAATCAGGCCATGATCAAGCTAATTGAACCATTTAGGTCCACTTGACCCAAAGTGACCTAAAAGGCCTTTTTGAGCCAAGTTTTAATTCAACCCAAATTAGATTCAAACTAAGCCCATCCAAACCCCATATCATGATCAACAATCATCTTAGGTTAATCAATTATCTTGTATTGGGTCAAACCAAGTCAAACTAGCCCTTTGACCAAGTCAACACTTAACCCAAATGAAAACCAAACTAGAAAAAATCTACCATATACCAAATTGATTAAAACCATTGACTCAAACCCACTCATAATTAATGATTGAACATGACCAAGCCATCAATTAGGCCAAACCAAGTCCAATTGGCCATTTAACCTAAGTTGACCCAAATTGGCCTAAAAAGCTAAAATGAGTCAAATCATGATTTGATCCAAATTGATTGTAACCATTGGCTCAAGTTCATTCCAAATCACTTATGGAATTTGACCAATTGGTCATCTTGACCCAACCTAGCCTAAATTGACCTAAAGGGTCAAATTGGCCAAAATCCAAATTAAATCAAACTAAAGCCTATAATTACTTTCAATCAACTAATTGAACTTGACTCAACACCTAACCTAACCCAATTTGGTCAAATTGGTCAACTTGACTCATTGACCCTTTTGAATCCAAATGTGTCAAATTCAAACTTAAGCCAAATTAATCAAACCAATTGAACCAAAACATCCCAAATCATCATATGAACCTAACCCAAGTCTTGGTTTGACCCAATTTGACTAATTGGTCAACCCAACCCAACCTAACACAAATGAGCCTATTTTTGACCAAATTGAGCCAAATCACCCAAAAACACCTTATGGAACCTTGGTGGCTGACCTAACCCAATTCAAATTAACCCTATGTCAGCTCCAAACCAGTACAAGTCTATGTGGGACCCATTCCAAGGGGATTAACCAATGGACACCCTCTCTTTGCATTAGATTCTTACTTTAAATGGCTAAGTCCACTTTGCCTCCCCCATGGCAACCATCAAAGTGCAAAATGAGGAACTCCTAGACCACCTTAGCCCACCCTAAGCCATCCTAGCATCTTCCATGGACCAAAGGAAACAAGCCATGCCATTCCCCCTCATGGTCGAACCCAATGGATGCAATTAAGATTAATCCCACACAATCTCCACATATCACGCTTGAGACTCCTGCCACCACTTCATCCACTCTTTGCATGCCATGTAGAGCTGATGGTGACCCCTCTGATGACTCGATGGTGACCAATCAATAGATTTTGTGGGATCAATCCCGTCTATCAATCATGGGCAATTGAGGGGTATACCCCCTCAATTCGAGTAGGGTTCGATATGAATTACTTTGTGAGACTTTCTAAGCCCATTTTGAAATCCCACAGAACTTCCTAGAGCATCCCAAGCCTTCCTCGATCGGCATTCCTTATCCTCGAGTAAAGCTAAAACAAGACACCACTCATCCGAGAAAAACACCCCCTCCACTAAATCAAACTTCAATTCCTTCCACCCACACCATTCTCATACTCTATCGAAGCCAACCGAACCATCTCCAAGCCTTCCCGAGCATCGGAGATTGGAGTTGGATCAGAGATGAAGCTTTCATGCACGTGGATTGGTCGACCGAGCACTCTACCCCAAATCAAGCTCAAAGCTTTTCAACAGGGCCTCACCTTAACTAGGAGAAGCTACCTCCGTCGATCCACCGCCGAACATTAGCTTCGGTGAGGTAATTTTACAAATCAAGCCTTGTATGAAAAATCACTTGGTCTTTTGTGAAGTGAATTTGCACATCATGTGTTTTTAGCCATTGGATGTGTGCGCCTCCCCTCCCCAAAGGTGTGGGATGAATTTGGAGGAAATCTGAGCTTAGGCGAGCTTAAATTGAATGTGGAAAGATGGATGCAATCCATCTTTTACTGCTCATGAATGAGATAGATCATGAGCCATCCATTTCATGTGATTAGAATGAATGGCTCTGATTAAATCCCACATTAGATCCCTTGGTTCTCTTCCTAAACTACGGATCTGATCATGGCCATCCGATCTTAGATCGGATGGTCCACGGGAAAGTGCATCCATAGCCATCCGAGTCAGCCTTCGGGTGTGATAGCTTAAATAGCCAATCCCATCGTGCCACATGGAAAGCAAGCTATGTTAGTGAGCCATGTCAGCCACCACATGGCTAGACGAGATTAAGGCTTTAATTATGCCTAATTAATCTATTTTTAAGCATGAAACTTCCTAAATTCATAACTAATCCTAAAAAAATCCCAAAAAATTACAAACTTAGGCTCATTTTGAAGATATTTTAGAGTAGAATCTAGGAAACTTATTATTAATTAATTTTGAACAATGATTTTAGCTTAATTAAGGTTTAATTAGAAATTCAATTAGCTTACTTACTCCTTAATTAATCACCCAATTAATCTCAAATATTTTGTGGATGTTTAGGAGGATGACCTCTGCCTCCCCTATATTTTTGGGATTTTATTGGTTGCTGAATTAGGAAAATCAATTGATTAAGCCTTAATCACTCTATTAATTTAATTAATGATAATTAGTGAATGAATAGTAGCTTAATTAATTATTTAAGCCTTATTACCTCTGTTGAACAATAAGGGAACTTCGAAAATGAGATTGGGATATTTTTTCTAATTCATTTCCTAAGTTTTCCTTCAATTTTTTGGAATTTGATTAATTAATGATTAATAAGGTAATTAAGTACTTAATTAATTAATTAATCTCCAAGATAAAAATCAGAGCCTATGTAATCAAATATGGGACTTAGAGATTGAGATTAAGGCCTCTTTCTTGATCTCTCTCCTTAAGCTAATTCCATTTCATTAATTGAAAATGTTTAATGCTTAACCAAATGGATTAATAAGCTTAATTAACTCAATCTAAAATCCACTTCACATCTAATCACCTTTAATCAAATCTTGGGTAGCTCTTTGCATGTTTAATAACCTAAATAGAGAGCTAATAAAATTATGGTTAACTCACATGTGTGCGAAATTAATAAAAGTAGTTAAGTGAGATCCCTTAAGCTTAATTAATGTTTAATCATGAGCCAATTGCATTAGGCTCCCTTTCATTTCTTAGGAGCATTTCTAATTTACTTTTTATGTGGTTGCATATCATATTGGCTCATTATTAATTAGTTAATTAACTTAAGGTGATGTAGGTAAGAGTTAATTAATTGACTTAATTCATACCCTAACCAAATTAAGATATAAAATCAACGTAATTATTCTTCATTAAAACAAATTAACTCACATATGGGGAATGGGATTAGGATTAGAAAACCTCTTTCACTTTTGTTAACTCCAAGCAAATATGAAAATGAAATTACATTAAAGAACTTTGGTTAATCTTTAATAATCTCATTTAGTTTGATTATCCTTAGGACTTAGTTGATTTGAATGAAATCACTTGCTTGTGTTATTTTATTTCCTTCCATTCATGCTAAATGTTGTATGTCATATGTACTCATGCATTCATGTCTTTCAAATTAATCAAATGAAAATGATATTCTTTATGTCAATTTGCATGTGTTGATTTAAATTAAAAATATGTGTGGCTAGTATCACTATTAAATCTCAAATATAATTTCAAAAGTCTATTAATGAATGAATATATATATATATATTAAATTTAGTTATATATACATGGGAAATGCAAGTGAATATAGATTTGGTGTATGAAATAACGTCTTTTCCTTACATTCATGTGTTGATTTTCATAAGTAAGAATGTTAGCAGTATATTAGTCTGGACATCCCAGGGATGCATGACCTTAAGTAGCCCTAAGGAGGTACCTACTTCATTCCCTTGGTGTAGAATAATGGTGACATACCTGCTTGATTTTTTTCTTATGCATTTTAACATCAAAATTTAGATAGAGCTTTAATTCATTTACACAAAATAAATTAATCAATTCAAAATACAATTTTTACATGGTTTCCTATTCTTGTAGTTGTTTATACATCCATATGTATCTAAGAATAGTGGCATATTAGTCTAGACATTTCAGGGATGCATGGCTTTAAGTATCCCCAAGGAGGTTCCTACCTCGTTCTCTTAGTGCAAAATTATGACACTGTACTTGCTTAGAACTTTTATACATGTGGATGTGTACTTAGCTAATGAATGAAAACCTCCTTTTCCTATTAAAAAGACATGCATTCATATTTTACTTAATTGGTTGAGTTGAGTAGTCATGTGATTTAAAGTTCTTTGCTTATGCATTTGCATAAGAATTTAGATATAGCTTTAAATTAATATGACAAAAATAATTCAATCAAATGAAATAATAATTCCAAATACATTTACTCACATTCATCATCTAACTGTGCTAAGATATAAATTGCATGTAATGCTATGCTTAGGCTTTAATCATATGCTTGATATACATGATGGAAAGAAATGAATAAACATTTATTATGTGATAGTAATTCATTCCAACTAACCTTAAGATGCCTTTCTTATTGAATAAGCTTATTTAAATTGAACCTAAACTTAAGAATAATTAAAACATATAATAAGTTATTCACTAAAGAGAATTTATTAATTAATTTGCTTTAAAATTGGCTTAAGGTAGGGATAAAAGAGAGTGATCCTCTCTTTCTCTCTCTTCATAACACTTAGTTATTTTGTGTAGGTCAAATGAAACAAAAGAAAATATTAAGTAAAATTTGCAAATCAATTAAACCATTCAAAGTGAAATCACCCTTGATAATTAAATATCTTTTCGTACTTAGCAAATATTAACTCTAAAGCCTAGCTAAAATATACCTCACAAGCCTCAACAAACACATTAGATTAAATCACCACTTCTAGCTTTATGTTAGGGCGGTGCATGATTTGATGCATGTCTTATTATATGATGTAAAGTTGTAGATTGGATGTTAGGGTGTATGCCTCGTATACTTGATGTTAGGCCGTGATTAGCCTAATCATATTTTATGCAAAAAATTATGCTTAAAGGGGTCCTTAAAATAAATAAAGATATTTTATTGTGTAGGTTGCTTAACCCCTAAGCATAATCTACATTAGGACAGGTGGACTTGGTTACCCATGTGTCGGGTGCTAAGTCAAAATTATTCATATAATTGCTTGGGTTGTGTGGTGTGTTTAGCTAACACTTATTTTGCAGGTATAATTAGATTTACTTTCCTTAATTTTAATGTAATTTTTTATTAATAATTAAGATTAGTGCTATGGGGGCTTAGGATAAACATTGGTTACAAGAGCAAGTCTTATGTACCATGTGATCCTATGGAGCTTTCCAACCAAATGAAAGAATAAAATGAAGGAAAGAAGGAGCTTTGAAGATCCCCCATAGCTCCCATTCATTTGTTGTAATTAAATTATATTTATTCTTTCATTGTACTGGGTTGTATGAGGGTACAGCTCAGCTACCCATTTCTTTTTCAGGTTGTATGGACATACCCGACCGCACTAGCCACTTATTCTTTTGCATTAGCTTTATAAAATTATTTGATGATCTATTTAGCTTGTGCATTAGAAAAGGCATGTCTCTTCATAGTTTATTTATGATTGGTGATTGTTATATGACCTGGATTGGATTAGGCTCTTAGGATAAAAATAAATTTTCTACCCTAATTAACAACTCATAAATAAACTTTTAAAATAACTCATAACCTCATATAAAGCCTAAGCATTAAATCAAGATAATAAAATATTTAGCAACCCCTTAGTTGGATGTTGTGTGTTTAACATCACGCATATCATCTTATTTCACTCTTATTAAGAGAGGGCTTCCATCTTTCCAGATGGAATGGGCTTAACCTTTGAGAGCCTATGATGGAAGAACACCTCTTTCTCTTTAATTTAACCCATGATCAAATTCTCCATGCATGTAGGCATATAAAGATCTTATAGCCATTATCAAAATAAAGAGTCAAAAATCAAATAAAACTTGATAAGATTTGCATTGAACTAAGTCATTATTCATACCACTCATACTCTAGTCTCTAGGGAGTGGCTTTAAGGACTTTAGCTTCTTTTCTAAATAATAACCATCTAACCATCTTACAAAATCATGAGACTTGACCACATGATTTTAAAACATAGGAAGAGTTAGCTGGCTGTCACTCCAGACGATTATAAGTCCAATAGTCGGGTTATTTACTCTCCCTTATGAAGGTAAACAATATACCCACTTTCACCTTGGATTTAGGTCATGCTTTGTCCCTCGCTAAAGTTCCCTAGACTTAGGATTTGAGGTTGATATTTCTCTTTGGGCCTATAAGCATAAATCCTCACCTCTTAGGCATGTCCACAATCTTGTATTGTGGAGTTATAAGTCTTAGATTTCTAATAAAATTTCAACTCAAACATATAATTCTCCTGAATTTCAAATATATAAAGCCCATCCATAGGATAGTTTGGGATGCTCACTAGGTTTCCTAATATCATGAGCATCCCCTACTCATCTTCCTTTGGCTTTGATAATAAGTTTTTCTGTTGGATCTATCCCCTTTGATCTTCCAAATATAACCGGTTTATTGATAGTCCTATCTTTGAATTTTTTGGAGACAATAATTGCCTACTTTAATCAAGAGTATTCTTAAGGAACTCACCTTTCTTAGGATGTAATTAACTACAGGGGGCTTGCCCCCATAGGTAACTTTAGAACCCAATTTAAATAAACCCTACTTTATTCATCCATCTAAAGTAGAGGAAAAATCTCTTGTACATTCAAGGACCCATCATGCCTTAGGAATCCTTATTAGGTGATTAGGTCTATTGTAGGGTAGTGATTTCCATCTTTTGATATAGTACACTATTCCTTGATATCATACTCAATCACCTTAATAAGAACATCCTCAGATCTATGTGGTTTCCCCCTACATATACACACACATGCACATGAACAGAAAATAAACACTACAGATTTTTTTGGTGACTCCGCTGGGGATGGTTCCTCTCTCCATCTCTAGTAGATAATTGTTGTCTTTGAGCATCGATATTGAACTTGTATTGCGTATGAGTCTAAGACTATCTTTCCTTCCATTAGCACATAGCTTATTTCATTCTTAAACAAAGATAGCCAACATCTTCTAAGTTTTAGGACCTCACTCCTTGTAGGTCCTAGAACCCCTATTAGGTTTCCTAATAGGTGAAAAATAAAATTAACTCATGAAAGGAAATGACAAAAATTTGAAACCTCCTTACCACTAGCTTGGTGAGGCAAGGTTCATCTTAATGATTAAGAAAATAAAATATTTTGCAAAGTGCCACTTTCTAAAAGCACCTTTCACAAAATTCATATAAACAAACCTCACCTAATAGTCACTATGATTGTTACATGGAGGTTTTTTCAGAATTAAAATCAAAATCATCTTTTTTCAAAAGCACATTTTTGAAAATGACCATTTTCATTCAACATACCCAAGATTGTTGAATGAGGAGTCTATTATCAAATAAGATCATAACATAAGATTGAAACTCCACTTAACATATTTCATATATGCTAAAGTTTGGGTTTCCATCTTTTCAAAAAGCACATTGAAAATGACCATACCCATTCAGCATACTCCAAATTATTGAATGAGGAATCCATTTTTCATATAAAATCATTGCATAAAATTGAAACTTCACTTAACATATTTCACATATGTTAGAATTGAAGCTTCCCTCTTTTCAAGAGCAAGTCATGTCATATTTGATTCCCACTTAACACACCAAACTTATTAAGTGAGGACATACAAATTTGGCTTTCACTTAACATACTCCATTTGTTAAGTGAGAGTCTCATCTTCAAAACATGCATTTGACTATCACTTAACATATCCAATTTGTTAAGTGAAAGCCTCATTTCCAAAACATACATTTGGCTTTCACTTAACATACTCCATTTGTTAAGTGAGAGTCTCATCTTAAACATACACATTTGGCTTTCACTTAACATTCTCCATTTATTAAGTGAGAGTCTCATCTTAAACATACAAATTTGGCTTTCACTTAACATACTCCATTTGTTAAGTGAGAGTCTAATTTTCAACATACAAATTTGGCTTTCACTTAACATACTCCATTTGTTAAGAGAGAGTCTCAATTTCAAAACATACAAATTTGGCATTCACTTAACATACTCAATTTGTTAAGTGAGAGTCTCATTTTCAACATAAAAATTTAGCTTTCACTTAACATACCATATTTTTTTAAGTGAGAGTCTCATCTTCAAAACATGCATTTGACTTTAACTTAACATATCGCTTGAAACCCTCTTCTTGACCACAACTCTTTGAAGAGGCATGATTAATATTGAAAATTAGAAAAAAAAAATAGCTTGGGATAAAGGAAATTTTTAATAGGAAGGGATCACTAAATGAAAATCCTTAATAGTTTGGGCCTCTATTTATAAATCAAGACCTAGCACGACAGTGCCCAAACTTGGAGCTGAGGCGCTACCCTCTTAGGTTGAAGAACATAGTCTTAGCATCATGATGCCCACATGCAGCACTGAGGCACTAGTCAGCTCATCACATTGGTTATTGTGTGATCAAAAAGATAAAATTAATTATAATAAATTTTTATAACTGACATGCACGAAAAGAGAGCAATGTAGTAGCGCTTTGACCCAATGCCAGAAAGCTCATTAAAATGAAGCTATCATTTTCCCTTAAAACTCGTTGTATGTCTTTCAGGAATCTTAACCAGCGTCATAGCACTACAAGGTTGTGCAACAGTGTTGTTCAAATAATCAAATGACCAATAATAGTGGCACCATAGTGCTACATATGCTACATCGAGGCACTAAGCCTCCATCTCATCTAGCCCGTGTCATGGCACATAAGCACACTATCATCATAGTTTCTGGATCCGCGACCGCGTGGTGCTAGATCAAAGTGTCATGGTGTCGATCCCAAGACAGGGGCCGGATCCTGTCGATGCTGGTCTATAAATGGGAATTTTATGTATTTTTTTTTAAAATAAAATTCAACTTTTTATTCGTTTGCTATGCAAACACCACTATGTCTACCTAATATGTGGAAAACCTTAATTTTGACATCCATAGGGATGTAAGCTCAGCCTCCTATTCATTCATCATGTAAACATCTATTCATTCGCAATGTGAACACCACCATAATTCATTCCCCACACAAACAAATTATATCTATCCACCATGTAGGACAACCCAAATTTTTTTGCATTCCAAAGGGATGTAAGCCCAGTCTTCTATTCATTCACCATGTGAACATATATTCAGTCATACTGTGAACACTAGCTTAATTCATTTGACACACAAACAAATTCATATCCGTCCATCATGTGGACAACCCTGATTTTTTTTTTTTTGCATTCTAAAGGGATGTAAGCTTAGCCATATATTTGTTCACAATATGAACATCTACAAGTTTTCCATGCGAACACCTTATAATTTGCATTCTAATGAAGAAACCCATGGCTGCTAATCAAATTTTTTGGACATTACAACTATGTCCCTCTGATGTTGGTAGGCTAGATAATTTAATACTAGGATGATGGAATCATGTGTCTTAATCAGGATTACACTCCTATTTTCTACAGTCATCTATGCCACACACACTTCTATTACACTAATTGCATATCACTAAGATATGTTTATTTCCAACATTAATTAAGAGTGCTCTCTTGCTATGGTAAGTGGGGTAAATAGCTATGGAGGCTTGCATCCATAGAAAGTAGAACCTAGATCTAAATAAACCCTAAGGTAATGTTAGGAGAAATTTAGTTGAATATATATCAGCCTATCTCATGAAAAAACATACTCTTACCTACCTCCAAAGATGGTGGAGTGTATCCTTTAAGATGTTTTTTTCTAAGCAATTAGTTTTTTGGTGACTCAGATGAGGATTACTTCTCTCTCCATCTCTAGTTGAAAAATTAGAAAGATAAATGGATTTTTAGGAGTATCATGGGTTTTATTATTTAGATTCTTTGACTAATCTAGTAAAGCTTGACTCTAGATTTACCCTCAGGCTCAAAATCATCAATGGAAAACTCAAATAATATGATGACTATCTGATTAGAAGAGGAATCCACTATCAGATTCTCTCAAGCTATAATTAACACCAGTTATGCTGGAGCCACTATCCAATTTAGAACAATCACTGAGGTTGTCTAGTTTCTACCAGTTAGACCAGTGAATGAATTCATACCCAAAGTGTACAATAAAAGAAACAAGTCAACCCTAAATAATCCTAGGCCTGACATAACCTCAAAGAGAATATCTGCCTTTGATAGGTTATCAAAGACAACCCCACATGCTAAGGATAAATTGACTACCAAGCTCAAATTTAAATCTATCATAGTCAAACCACTTAGCATTGCGTTTGAGGAATAGCACCCAGCACAAAATGTTATCCTAGTTCTGAGTATAAAAAATGATCCTGAGGCATCTTCTTCGAGCACTAAAATGTTCAAAAGAGCTCGAAAGAAATACAATGCCTCTCGTAGAGCTGCCAGATTACCCATTCATATTGAGCAGCAATCTGACCCATAGGTAAAAGCCAACATACCTATATGTAATACCTTTGACCTATTGAAATGGGTCAAAAGAAATAACCCTGTAGTAATTATAAGGAAATCTTTCTAAGGCCAACCTACAAGTTCTTTCTCTCAAAATCAGTCACAACAAAAAAAAACTATTTCTTCTTGAATCTGAGGTCTTGAGAATATCTATAAAAGACAATCAAGACAAAAAATTGGATGATTGGTGAAAATCAACAACAAGCCATCCAATAAAAAACAAATAGGTGGCCAGTTTTCAGAAGGCCCCAACAACAATATCAAAGAAAGCCACATCACTTAGACCTTTCTAACCTAGTCAGTGAGCACCAAGGTGTGACATCTAGGACTCATTCTCAGAGATCCATCACTGGGAGATCCTAAATTATATAGAGAGACAAAGAATTAAAAGATATTAAAGAGGAAGGAGTTCATCATAAATAAACTCCCCCAAATAATGAAGAAATTGACTCTCCATCATCAGTTGGAAGCATTGGTCTAAAAAGAACCAACCAGTGGACGATGACATGGATGATCAAGTTTTTTGAGAAGATGAATATCTCCCAACCAATGAATAAGTACAAAGTTTAGATCTCCAAGATAATGAAAAAGCTAATCACGTGGAGGTCGAGATCATTAGCATGGTTGATACTCACCTAAGAAACAAAGGTGTAGTGTCCGAAAAAAAATGAGGAAGATCAACAAGGAAACCTAAGTCACCGAGAGCATAGAGGTGAGGCTCAAGTAGAAGTGGAAGTGATTGAAGAAATCACATATATTGTAGCAAGGCTACAACAATAGATGGGTTCTAAACTCTAAAGGAGAGACCAAAAAAGTCAGCTCAACAACCAGCTTAATGAAATGTGTGGGCTGATGAAGGACTTATTTTGTTAGCTTAAGCTTATAACAACAAAAACACATTGGATATCTTCAAGGAATCTACTAGTGATATATAATCTAGTGGTGGAAATGAGGGTGTACAAAATTCTCCACCCAATTTACAAACTACTGCAGCACAGAGACATGAACCTCCAGGGGAAGCCATACCGAACATTCATCAGGAAGGTTATAATATCACCAAGTCCCAAGTGGAATATCTTATAAGTCAAAAGGTCAAAGTAGTTATCACCTAAGAGACTGCCAAATAGCTAGTAGGAAAATGACGACCATATATAGTTGGGTACAATCAAGTGCATCATCCTAAGGGATACGTAGTTCTGAAGTTCAATACCTTCTCAAACATAAAAAATCCATAAAAACATTTGGCTCAGTTTAAGGTATCATTGAAAAATACTAATAGAAATGACACTTTATTGCTATGTCAATTTGTCAGTAGTCTTACCCAAACGGCCTTTGAATGGTATGCTGAGTTACCTAATGATTTAGTAAAAATATTCACTAAGCTAGAGGCACTCTTCGTCAAGAGATTTGCAAGTGCAATAAAGAAAGTAATAATTATAGATCTCACCATGGAAAAAAGGAGGAAGGATGAGAGTGTTACTAAAAATTTTACTAGATGGAAGAACCTAAGTGTAAGGTGTGATCAATAGTTCACAGTAGTGGAACTCCTCATAGGAAATATTAATGATCAAATGGCCCTATACCTTGCCATGGCTATAATCAATACCATTAAAGAAATATTAGATCATGTGGCTAAATTTGAAAGGTTGCCTAAACAAAAAGAGCTTTATTTGGGTTATAGTAATAACTATGTTGAAAAAAGAAAGTAGCCTAAGCTGCAAGAGTCCAAGAAGAATGATGTGAGTACAACATTAACATTTACACTAGAAAAAAAAGGAAATTGAGAAGTGACAACCTCATGACCAGTCACAAAGCTGAAAGAGGAAAAGAAAATAGTACCATCCCTTTTGGAGAGGATGGCTAAGTAGTACTCATTTAAGAGAGAATGTCCTACTAAGATCTTCAAACATGCCTTAATGTTGGGGTTACAATTGTGAGAGCCGCATAGACCAGATCAAGTAAATAAGGTCAATGATCCCAACTATTGTCCCTTTCATAGGCTTATAAGTCACTCAATTAAATACTATTTTATTTTCAATGACTAGGTTCAGAAAAGCTATTGCAATGGGGAACTTTCCTTTTTAGACAACATCTTAACTAATCCTAAAAAGGAAAAGGTAAGTGTTATTATGGCACAACCAAATGAGAAAGTTGAGTTGAGCAAGACTCAGGACACAAATAAAGACAAAGAAAAACACCATAAGTACAAGCAAAAGAAGAAGGTGACTGGGAAACTTTTATCTCAAAGAAGACTAAAAGAATGATCAATATTCTTTTAACTATAGAGGGTGTTTGACAGAGGAATACCCTAGATGCTAAAATTTATCCTAGGATACTTCTTCTAATTAGGGAGAAATTTCTATATAAAATGATGGAGCAGATGAAAAATAATGAGCATTCATCAAAATCGTATTAGTCAATAAAAAAAGAAGAAAGCTCATAAACAAAAATTTGAGACATAAAAAATGTTAAATTCTCTAGAGGAGTATGAACAACCTCCTTGAAGACTGATTAGGTTGGAGGAATGTATGTGCCATTTATAGCTTGACACGGAAGAGCCTAAAGAAGAAGTTGTAAGAGAAATATGTCAAATGAAAAGTATGGTTACAACTTCTACTAATTCTGAAGAAGAGGTATATTTTCCTAAAGAAAAGTGTTGACCTCATTTTTGGATGAGGTTAACATTCCTTCCAAAGACAATCTTTATGACTTTTAATCCTAAATTAGAAAGTCTCCTAACTAATCACTTAAGTCATCACACTTAGTGATCTAGTGCATTCTCCTTGGACTATTCTAACTTAATGGGTTTACTTAGATTCAACCCAAATCTTCAACCTAAACATACACCACTCTAAGTTTGAAATAAATTAAGCTTAGATTAGGGTTTAATTAGGGAACCAAACATAATTACCTTAATTAAACTAATGACCATATAAACATAAGAAAATTAATTAAATCTAAACCAAACACAAATTAATTGAAATTAGAAGCATAAAACCCTGATAAAAAATTAAATGAATCTAAATCCAAAGCAAAGGTCAAAAATTTGTCAAGCAGTTAAAATATATTTGACTTATGTGGATCCCACCAGGTCAAAGGCCATCCCACCAAAATTTTACCAATTAAAATCACTCCAAATGTTTAGGATGATCATAAGAACATATGTAAACATGAATTTAAAAGAATATAAATCCAATATGGCCTTAATTAGGCTAATTAGGTCATTTAACCTAAATGGGCCTAAATGGGTCTTATTGGGTTTTAAAATAAATCAAACTCAAGTAAGAAAAAATCAATTATTTAAAATCATTTGAATATGATTATTCAACATAAACCAACCCATCATTGGGTCCAATTTGGCCAATTGGGTCATTTGACCCAGACGAAATCATAACCCATTTAGCCCAACTTGGGTCAAGTGGGCTCAAAATAAAATAAAATTGGAATTATTTTATGCAGTGCATTCCAAATTACTTGGATTAACCCAATTGAAAATTAAACACTATAATTAAGCCAAATAAACTATTTAACTTAATTAAAATCAATCCAAACACATCAAAATGGACTAAACCTAAAGTAATCACTCCATAAATTTTAAAATCATTAAAACCCTTTGATTAAAGAGTTCATTAATGATTAAATAGGCATAATCCAAGCATCAATCTAAGGCTAATCCATCAAGTGAGATAACTTAGATTAAACTAATAAAGAAAATAATTAAATGACATAACTTAAAAGAATCTCAATCTAATCTTCAATTAATTCATTTAGGATGCAACCGAATCATTCCTAAACTTGATTAATGTTGATCCATAGCCAAGATTATGTCTCTTAAGAAACTTCAAAAAATCCAAATCCAAGAAGATGCCATGGCAAATCAAAGCCATGTAAAGCCAATTCCAAGCTTATAGCCTCATTCCCATTCCAACTCTTTAGCTTAGGCAGGTGTAAGATGGCTAGTAAGCCATGTAACTAAGTTTTAAGCTTTGCAATCACCTCAACCAACCAAGAGAAGAAGAAAACTATGCTAAAGAGGCTTAGCATCCATGGAATATTCACATAGACTAATTCCCAAGTGAAACTGACCTTCCCATCACCTTCCCTACCTCACATGAAGTTGAAATCCATCTTCCCCCGATTCCTTTGCCATCAGGATGCTTCAGAATGACCAAAGCTGATGAGATTTAAACCAAGGTTAGTCTAGGAGGCAATCCAGAGGGAGGCAACCCAATTCCTTTGGCACATAAGCTCCCCACATCATTCCATAGCTATTGGAGTCAACCCCACCATCAAAGATTGCTAGGACCGAGGTATACTATTAATGACCTCCCTTGAGCTTCTTAGTTTGGTACTTTTTAAAGGAAATTTGATCTTAAGTGAGATCAAACCATTTAGATCTCCATATTTTCATTCAGTGATGGATTTGTAATCAAAATTGCTTCATTTTGACAGCAATATGGCCAAAAATCATGCAAAAATGATGGATGGCTCTCGGCTTCTGCCATCATCATAGAAGACATAATCTCCACCGTCCATTGCTTTTAAAAGGAATGGATAGCCAAGATTTAGTCGGATCTCTGATTAAATATGATACGATGAATTGTAGGTTGAATCATAACCGTCTGATCTTCGATCTGGCCTATAAATAACCCATGTGCACTGCCTTATAAATGTTGATCTACATGGATCCTGCGTAGTGTGATGATAGGGCACTACGTGAAAAGCGATGCCACATGAGATCCATGTCGGGCTGAAATGAAAAATTTAGGTATTCTGAATTAAATAATTAAGAAAAATATGCTTAAAAATTCAAAAAATCATAGGACTTTAAATATAAATTCAAAAAATGCAAACTCAAGCTCTATAGATTCATCTTGATGAGAGAAATTCATTAAAATTAAAATCCACAAATTATTTTAGGTATTTTAATCTTAATTTAGGTTTAAATAAAAATTTTAAAACCCAAATTAATCCTAAACAAAAAATCAAATTGCAATAAAACTTTGGACAATTGAAATTGATGTTAAGACACACATTAGGTAAATTTTGCATAATTTATTGACCAATAAATCTTAATATTAGAAATTTAAAATCCTAAACCTTCATTTTCATAAAATAAATTAATAACAAATTAAATAAATGATGCAAATTCATAAAATTAATTTAAGACACCATGATATTCCTTAATTATCATAAATAAGACATTAAAATCTATGGGAACATAATAAATCACAAAATGGATTAATTAGCCATTAATTTAATTAATTAATCCAATTAATTGATGTGAACTTAATTAAATATCAATAAATAACATAAAACTCCAAACATTATGAATTAACCCTCCTTGGATGCATATTCCAAAGCGGAATCAAGGAAAAATAAAACTCCTAAATAATTTCTATTAAATTAGGCCTAATTTAGATTTTAATGAAATAATTAAAATCTTAATTACACATCTAATCAAAGTGAAGCTTTAGAAAAATCAAATAGGCAAGGAACCCCACTTGCCATAAAAATTTCAAATCCATTTGACTTTGGGATTGGGAGTACTTGAATTTCTAAGTCTCTAAGTCAATTTAAGAGGAATATTAAATCAAAAAAATTACAAAAATTATAAAATCTATAATATAAATTTAAGACATTATAATTGATATCAAAACACTAAAATAAACTACATAAACCCACTAAAAACAATAGAACCTAAATAATCTTATGTTAAAAATCAAGATTATAGGAAAATTATGAAACTTAATCATATTTAATAATAATATTTCTTTAAACCATAATAATTCCATTTATAAATTGAAATATAAAGCTTATTAACCTCTAAAATTCATAATTTATCAATATATGAATACATTAAAGCCATTTGGATTAAGTAATGAAGTAGTATAAATGAAAATATGAAAGGTTAAGTATAATTAAAACCTTAAGCTAGGTTTAATTAAATTTAAAATAAGAAAGTTACATAAGGAAAGTTTGAAACACAAAGGGATAACTGTTCTCTAAATTCCTTAAGTCATGAAAAGGAAAAACTACCTTAGGCTAAGTGTTCTTTCTAAATGATATAATGATCATTCCTTTCAAATTAGTTAAAGTAAATTAAACCATCCCATAATATATGAAATAGACAATTTAAAATTAATCATCTAAGCCTAAATTTATTAACAAACCTTAAATAACTTCATGAAATGAATAAATTAAAACAAGAAAGAATCATTAATGCAAATAAGCTATAAAGTTGAAGAATAATAAATTGAATAATTTTAAACATAATAAATTGAATATAATTTTACTTAGGCTAATGAAAATTAATGAAAATGAACAAATGAGATTAAATTGAATTGAATGGATGAAATACCTACACTTAAATATAACAAAAAAACTATATGCATCTTAAAATTAAATAAATGAAATAAAAATAAAATGAAATTATACATAAAGCTTTATCTTAAATCAAAATTAATAAAGCCAATAAAAAAAAGATAAATATTAAGTCAAAGATTATAAACATTAAGAACCCAATCAATCTAAAGTTATACAACTAAGAATAGATTTAATATACAAGTAAACTTAATAATTTAAATTTGAAAAAATATCATTATAATCATCATAATCTTCAAGTAAAGTAAACATAAATATCATTATATTCAATAAAAAAACATGTAAAATAAATCAAATTAAGAAAATAAATGATGAATATCAATATCACAATACTAAATAAAGGGAATTAAATGAAACTAAAATCAAAATAACAAGTGAATTGACTTAAAGAGAAAAGTAAATTGAATCATACTAACAAATGAATTAAAACCTTGAGTTAAAATTAATCACAACATTATTGATAAAGAAATCAAAGCATAAAACATTAAATGAAAAAGAATAAAGAAATTTAAATAAACTGAACTAATTCAACCTTTCTAAATTTAAGGAAAAGTTCAATTAAAATACTTAAGATTTTAGTTAGACTTTTAGGATGAATTTTTACCTTTGAATAAAGATATCATCCTATTAGGACCTAGGATATTGAACGAAATGGGCTCCACCAAAAATAAAACCTATTATATTCTTCATTCTTAAAACCTAATCTAACTATAACATGATAAAATGTATCTAAAATAAAAATAAAAATTAGTAAATTATTAAATCATTTGAATTGAAATCATCTAAAGTTAAATAAATAGATACTCAAAACCATAAATTGAAACCTAAAAGCCTAGAAATATCTAGCCACACAAACCCTCTTTCTTCACACATTAGAGTTATAGGTCACAGACTATAGACTTAGGTTTGGTTGTTTTGTGATGAAAATTATTTTTATTGTTTTGTGGTGTACTATTTTAGACTGGATGGCTAGGATTAATTGTTATTAGTCTAGATGGTAGGATGTTATTTCTTGAATTAATATTATATTTTGCAGGGGGGTGGATTAAAGGGACTACCATCAAAAATAAAAATTAGAAAATTATTATTTGCTTATAGGTGTTGAATAGTCCCTTAACATAGCCCATAGGGTAGGTGAGCTTGGCAAGCAACTAATGTTAGGCCCGCATGTTTGTAAAATATAATTATTGTGTGTTGTTTGTATTTTCTTAACATTTGTTTTGTAGGACTTAGGATTTATTTTTGAATTTAAAATAATAAATTTGAGCTTAGAATTAGGTTAGAATCTACGGGGTTTAGGATTAGCCTACCAGGAGATGGTGCAGAAGTCCCCTATGAAGCCCAATGGAGGTCCTTGAAGAAGGAGACCATCCTGAAAAAAGATCCATAGATTTAGACATGTAGTTTTAGGTCAGGCTGTATAAGGGTAGAGCTTGCTTGCCCATTTTCCTTTCTTTTGGGGTGTACAGCGGTACCCGGCTGCATTGGCCTATTTTATAAATTTAAATTTGTTTAATTTATTTTGGGTGTTCAATAGAATCAACATGCTTTTCTAGGTTTCTTTATGTGTTGTGCTTTTCTATGATGATTTCCTAGACATAGGCTTATAGGAAAAAATTAAATTTTCTACCCAATTAAATTTAACCAATTTAAACATAGATAATGCAATTTGAAACCTCATATAAATTTAAATCCCTATGGAATAACTTAAAATAAATTAGAAACCCTTTAGTTTAAGAAAATCATGCAATCATATTAATTCAATCCTTGAATTGGGCAACTTCTCCCATTACACATAAAGGGCATCTAACTTTTGAGGATGACTACCTTCTTGGGGAAGCATACCTTTTATTATTGATTTGGCCCATGACTTTCTTCTAATTTCATACCATGTAGTCATAAATTACATACCCATGGCCTAAAATGATTATCGAGTCAAAATGTTAAAAATTTGAAAAATGTGCATTAGTTAATGCATTTCATACCCTACATTATTTTAGGGATTAAGGAGTGAGTTTAGGATTCTTGGATACCTTTCTTAAAAAGATAACAGCCCAGCCATCTTACATTCATTAGAATCATCATGAATTTAAAAATGACTCTCTCCACTTTGGATCAATCCTAATTGAAATTCCAAGAATCAATTATTTGAAAACTAACTTAGAAATCTTTAGAACTAACAACTTATTTCTTTAATAAAGAGTGTTCTTAAGAAGTAACCCTTCTTAAGTTTTAATTAATTATAGGGGCTTGTCTTTATAAGAAACCACGAACCCAGTTCAAATAAACCCTATTCTATCTTTCATATAGTTCAGGGAGAAAATCTCTGGTACATGAATGACCTATTAGCCTTAGGGGTCTCTTATTAAATAATCAAATCTATTATAGGATAACATGTTTATCTTTTGAGATAATATGTTCAATCCTTAATTAAGTATTTGATCATCCAAATAAAAAATTCCTAAACTTTATATAGTATCAAACAAATTTTTACTCAACAGAGAATATTTTCTGGTGACTCAGCTAGGGAATGGTTCCTCTCTCCATCTTTAGAAATAAGTTATTATTTTTATGATCGACAATGTACTTGTGTGTACATAGGTCTAGATTATGTTTCTTCTTATTGAATATCTCTCCATTTCATCCTTGGTAGAGCATATTCAACATAACAAAAGAGAATATATAGAACTATCCCATTTGTGAAAATCAATTAGGATGATTTTATAGTTCCTCTATTTTTCAAGAAAAATATATTTTGAAATAAAATAAAGAAAATTTTAGCCATAAAATTGGCTAAAATGTTCTAATTGGTCAAAAGTCTATCTTTTGACTAGATTTTGGTTATTTTAGTTATTATTCAATAATTCTCATTCAAAATTTATTATTATAAACAAAAATGGTTGGAGAGTTGATCTTTGCCGCTACATCCAGGATAAACTTCTCCATGGATAATAGCCGACTGGCTGATCACTCCATCATTAAGTTTGGAGCTGGTTTTGAAAAACTTAAATATCACTACAAGTGACTCTTGCTCTTATTGCCAAGGCAACACTTAAAAATAAGCAACCCATCTTGGAATTTTCTAATACACCTCCTCCTGCTCCTGTCGAAGGCAAGAAAGTTACTAATCAGGCTATTGAGAGGATCCAGCTGGGTCCTACTCAGAAGAATGTTATGCTACCCACTTCAGAGACATTACCTGCTCCTTTCCCATCTAGCACTTTTTAGATAGGCTCCACCTCTATGCCCCCCGAGATGATAAAGAGTCAAAAGAAAAAAATAGGGGTAGATGGCTTAAGAAGTTACCCTAGGAGAGGAGGACGTGTCCAGGATTGCAAGTTCTCCACCTCGTCCCTTTGTGCATGAAGAAAAGAAAAGTTTCAAACTGCTAAATAAAGAATCTCTTGGTAGGTTATGTCACCCTAGTCATACACTAAGGAGGAGTTATTAAGTGCTATGAAAGATCATGCATCGAGAAGCCTAGGAAAAGAACACTTAGGCAGACTTGCCACTTTCGATTACAAGGGAAGGTTAAGGAAGTTGTTCCTGATAGATGCAAGTCTTCTTATCTTGTGTATGTAGCACTAGAGTAATAAAATCACCATGGACAATCATCGGCATGGAACAAAGATCAGTCTATTAGTCTAGAGAGAGATAGAGTACATCCTAAAAAAACAAAATAAGAGAGTTTATGTTAGAAGGTTCCATTGGCACCTGAGCCTATGGTGCCTTCACCAGCTTTGCCATTTACATCTCTAGAGAGACTTGTCTCTAGCCATACTCCAGATAGGCCTCTATCATCTTCACCTGGGCCTTGAGCTGAAGGTCCCTCATCATTTTATGTTTCCAATAAGGAAATGAAGTCTCCTCATCTGTCTCCTTATGTTAGAGAGACTATTGATGAGTGTCACCTTGGCTTGGGAGCCACATTTGAGGAAGTCTTGCTTCCCAAGAGGGCATAAAAGGTGAAGAATCTGATATGGGTGACAAGTCTAATATCATTCTCAATAGTAGTAGTACTCCATTTTATCTATCCAAAGAAAAAATGGAAACTATTGTCAAAGATGATGAAGAAAATAAAAAAAGAAAAAGAATGCATGAACACTATGATTTAGAGTAGGATGATCTGCTAGATGATGATTAAGAACTACTCGCAACTCATATCTACATGATAGACACTAAATCATCAAAGAAAGAGCAGGATGAACCACCAGAAAATCCTGCGCTACATTTCACTCAGCAATTCATCCTTAAAATTTAAAAAAGGATGATCATATTGCTTCAATGGAAAATAGGATGGAGGAGATGATTACTACTATGCAATCACTTCAGAGCATGATCCCCTCTTCTTTATTGCCTCACTAGATCAAGCAACCTGACTTACCACATCCCACTGATGACTTGAGGTTTGGTTTGGAGGAGTACCTCCAGGAGCCAAAGCCTGTGGATGATGTTCCCTCTACAACTAAACTAAAATTATTAGTGGAGCAGCAAGTAAAACAAACCCTCGCACAGTCACGAGGCACGACCTTGGTTTCAAAGGGTATACCCTACCATGAGGAATATGATTATGTTCCCTACGACAAAGGATTCATGTCTCCTTCCTTTAAAGTATTCGATGAGGTTGGGATCTCCAGACAGCATTTAGCTCACTTCCAAGCAAGTTATTGCAATGTTGGAGGAGCGATTTTTTATTATTTAGATAGTTCATTAGTAGCTTGAGCGGAGTTTCTTTCGACTAGTATGCAGATCTGCCCAATTGTTCGGTGTGCACTTTCACTGAACTAAAGGGCATGTTTATAAAGTGATTCACAAGCACTCAGCAACACATCACTATAAGTGATCTGGTAGTTGAAAAACAAAACCTTGGTGAATTACTAGTGGACTATATCTTGAGATGGAGAATCCTCAATCTCAAGTGCGAGTCCCAACTGTAGGAGCAGCACACTATTGAGCTTCTCCTTAGGAATATCCATTGTCCTGTTGCCTTCTTATTAAAAGGCTTTGCATTTAAAACTTTGAAAAAATTCTAAATAAAGCCTCCAGCCTCTAGGAAGAAGCCCCTAGGATGACCTTCTTAAAAGATCATTCTTCCATAGAACAATCCAAACCTAGGAAGCTTCTAAAAAAGAAAGGAGGCAATGTCTCTATGGTGAATAGAGGAAAAGCTCCCATGCAGATATAGTCAAACTGGCCTTTTTCTTTTAGTCCACCACAGTAGTAGATATCATCATCCCTTAAGAAAGTTCCAACCAACCCTTTTTATGAAAGAATGAACCAAACATATTCTTTCAAAAAAAGGTGGTGAGGAAAATTTTCAAAAACTTGGAAAAGAAACTAGATTTTAAACTACCTTACCCGAAAAGGCATGAGGAAGTTGGAAAAGTAAATGACCCTAACTACTATCCATACCATCAGATATTAGGGCATACCATTGAATATTTTTTTACATATAAAGATTAGCTTGAAAGAAATAACAGGAAGGGTTGGTGATTATATCGAAGGAATACTTTGTGGACCATGGACAAGGAACTATTAAGGTTATCACAGGTGACTCTACTTCTTCTACTGTTCCTTCTATATATGAATGGGATATAGCTTTATCTCATTCTTAAAAAAATTATATGATGAAAAATTTTAAAAATGCTACGCAGGATCATACAAAGACCTAGAGAAAGATCATCTAGACTAAACCACTAGAGTCTAGAGAGAGCGAGTTCGACCTCTACCTGATTCAACATCTTCATCTATGCAGAAGACTGGAGTGTGTGGTAAGGGAAGGACATCTATTATATATGATAGAATCTTGTATGATAAATATGGAAAGGAAAAACCTTATATGCCTTTATCTTTTTGTACTCATTTTGAAAAGATAAATAAAAAGTCTACCTCTAAAAGCATTACATATATTCTTGCTATTTCTGATGAGCATTTATTGAAAATAATGAAAAGGAAAGTAATAATAATAAAAGAGTCTCATTATGTGTTATGTGAATTAGGATCAGATTCAGATAGCCATATGGAAGACCTACAAGGCAATCCTTTTTCGCATAGACATAGAAGTATCAGATTCTGATCAATCCCTAGAGAAGTATGTTAGAGATGAGGATTAGGTTGACACAACCCTTGGAGATATCACTAAAGTAAATATAAATAGTAGAAGAGTTTTACTACCTCACCTACCTTCTCCTTTTAAGGACAAAGGAAATCAGATTGTGGATTAGAACTCAAATCCATAGCCTTTGCCTACAGAAATAATAGTTGAGCCAAATGTTTCTAAGGTAGACTACAAGATTTTGGTCCATCTTAGAAAACTTCCTGCTATGTTGAGGATTTATGATGCTCTTGTTCTTTTAAAAGAAATGAGAGAGTCATTAAATCTGACAATATGCCAACTAACAACAAACTTTCTTTCTTGGATGAGGCTTGCTACTTTAAGGAGATCCTAGTTACTTTCTCTCATCTACTATAACCATCATAACATCTCTAAAATAGAAAACATCAAGTTGAACACAACCCATCATTTGGTCCAATTTGGCCAATTTGGTCATTTGACCTAAATGAACCCAAATTTAACCCATTAAGCCCATCTTGGGTCAAATGGGCTCAAAATAAAATAAAAATGGAATTGTTTAATCCAATGCATTCCAAATTGCTTGAATTAACCCAATTAAAAATTAAACACATTATAACTAAGCCAAATAAACTATTTGACTTAATTAAAATCAATCTAAACCCAATTACATCAAAATGGACTAAACCTAAACTAATCACTCCATAAATTTTAAAATCATTAAAACCCTTTGATTAAAGAGTTGAATAATGTTTAAATGGACACAATCCAAGCATTAATCTAAGGCTAATCCATCAAGTGAGATAACTTAGATCAAACTAACAAAGGAAATTATTAAATGACATAACTTAAAAGAATCTTAACCCAATCTTCAATTAATTCATTTAGGATACAACCAAATAATTCTGAAACCTCATTCATGTTGATCCATGACCAAGATTAAGTCACTTAAGTAACTTCAAATAAATTCAAAGCCAAGAAGATGCCATGGCAAGTCAATGCCATGTAGAGCCAATTTTAATGGCTAGTAAGCCATGTAACTATGTTCTAAGCATTGCAATCAGCTCAGCTGACCAAGAGGAGAAGAAAACTATGCTTAAGAGGCTTGGCATCCATGACATCTTCACATAGAGTAATTCCCAAGTGAAACAGACCGTCCCATCACCTTCCTTATCTCACTTGAAGCTCAAGCCCATCTTCCTAAATTCCCTCATCGCTGAGAGGCTGGATAATGACCAAAGCTGACGGAATTCAAGCTGAGGTTGGTCTAAGAGGAAATCCAAAAAGAGTCAACCCAATTACTTCGGCATATATGCTCCCCATGTCATTTCACAGCTATTGGAGTCAACCTTGCCATCGAAGGTTGCTAGGACCGAGGTATGCCATTAACGACATTCCTTGAGCTTATGGGTTTTGTACTTTTCGAAGGGTATTTTATCTTAAGTGAGATAAAACCATTTAGATCTCCATATTTTCATTTACATGTGCATTTGCAATCAAAATCGCTCAATTTTGACTGTCAAGTGGCTGAAACTCATGAGAAAATGATAGATGACTCTTGGTCTCCACCGTCAACATAGGAGATGTAATCTTTGATGTCTGTTCCCTTTCAAAGGAACGAACGACCGAGATTTAGTCATTTCTCTGATTAAATCCGATAAGACAAACTGCGGGTCAAATCACAGCCGTATGATCTTCGATCGAATGGTCCATAAATAACCCATGTGCGCTGACTTTTTAAATGTTGATCCACGTGGATCCTATGTGGCGTGATGATGAGACACCGTATGGAAACTGACACGACATCATATCCATCCGACATGTCGAAATGGAAAATTTGGGTATTCTAAATTAAAAAATTAAAAAAATATGGTTGAAAAATCAATAAATCATAGAAAATTAAACATAAATCCAAAAAATACGAACATGGGTTCTATAGATTCATCCTGAAGAGAGGAATTCATTAAAATTAAAATCCCCCAATTATTTTAGGAATTTTAGCCCTAATTTTGATTTAAATGAAAATTTTTAAACCATAACTAATCCCAAACAAATACTTAATTTGAAATAAAACTTTAGGGAATTGAAATTGATGTTAAGACTCACATTAGGTAAAGTTTTCATAATTTATTGAGTAATAAATCTTAATATTGGAAATTTCAAATCTTAAACATTTCTTTTCAAGAAATAAATTAATAACAAATTAAATAAATGATGGAAATTAATTTAAAACACCATAATATAACTTAATAATCATAAATAAGTCATTAAAATATATGGGAATATAATATATCACAAAATGGCTTAATTAGGCCACTTATTAAATTAATTAATTAATTTGAATTTAAATAAATCATAGTAAATAAACCAAAACCCCAAAAATTTTGAAAAAATGCTCCTTGGATGCATATTCTAGAGGAGAATCAAGGAAAAATAAAATCCCTAAATATTTTCTACTAAATTAAGCCTATTTTGAGTTTTAGTGAAATAATTAAAGCTATAATTACACCTTAATTACACATCTAATCAATGTGAAACATTAAGAAAATTAAATAGAGAAGGAACCCCACTTGCCATAAAAATTTCAAATCTATTTGACTTTAGGATTGGGAGTACATGAATTTCCAAGTCTTTAGGTCAATTTAACAAAAATATTAAATCAAAAAAATTATATAAATAATTATATCTATAATATAAGTTCTAGATATTATAATTGACATCATAACATTAAAATAAAATACCTAAACCCATTGAAAACAATAGAACCTAAATAATCTTAAGTTAAAAATCAAGTTTAATGGAAATTTATGAAACTTTATCATATTTAACAATAATATTCTTTAAACCATAATAATTCCATTTATAAATTGAAATATATATCTTATTGACCTCTGAAATTCATAAGTCGTCAATATATAAATTCATTAAATCTATTTGGATTAAAGAATGAAATAGTATAAATGCAAATATGAAAGGTAAAGTATAATTAAAACCTTAAGCTAGGTTGAATTAATTTAAAATAACAAAGTTACATAAGGAAAGTTTAAAACACAAAGGGATAACCTTTCTCTAAATTCCTTAAGTCATGAAATGGAAAAATTACATTAGGATAAGTGATCTTTCCAAATGATATAATGATGATTCCCTTCAGATTAGTTAAAGTAAATTAAATTATTCCATAATATATGAAATATACAATTTGAAATAAATCATCTAAGCCTAAATTTATTAACAAACCTTAAAGAACTTCATGAAATGAATAAAATAAAATAAGAAAGAACCATTAATGTAAATGAGCTATAGAGTTGAAGAATAAAAAATTGAATATAATTTTACTTAGGCTAATAAACATGAATGAAAATGAACAAATGAGATCAAATTGAATTGAATGGATGAAATACCTACACTTAAATATAATAAATAAACTATATTCATCTTAAAATTAAATAAATAAAATAAAAATAAAAGGAACTTATACATAAAACTAATACTTCTTGGGAAAGCCTGCCTTATATTATTGAATTACCCATAACTTTCCTCTAACTGCATAACATATAGGCATAAATTGCATACCCATGGCCTGAAATGATATTGAGTCAAAATATTAAAATTTTGAAAAATGTGCATTAGTTAGTGCATTTCATACCCTACATTATCTTAAGGATTAAGGAGAGAGTCTAGGATTCTTAGATTCCTTTCTTAAAAAGATAACAACCTAGCCATCTTGCATTCATAAGACTTGACATCATGAATATAAAAATGCATTTATATGGTGTTAGGAGGCAAGAGAGTTATAAGTTCAAAAGAGCCAGGGATAGGTTAGTTCCCTCAAGTGAGAGGAATGGTTGATAATTCCTAAAAGTGTAACTAGGTCGAGCATCTAACACGAGTCAGAAGCACTTGCAAACTTAGGTTCTGAAGCATCCTCTTCGGAGTAAGTCTTGAAACCTAGGCATTTATGCAGTTTTAAGCTGCTAGAATCTAAGCCCTAAAGTTTTTTAAAATATATATATTAATTCAAAATCTAAATTAAATTTTAAAATTTAAAGCCCAATTATAGGATAGTTGAAGTGCTTACTAGGCATTAAAGTATTAATAAGCATTTCCTACTTCATTCCATTTAGCTTCAAAAAATAACTTCTCTCTACTTTGGATCAATCCCAATTGAAATTTGAAGAATCAATCCTTCGAAAACCAACTTAGAAATCTTTAGAAAAAATAACTTGATTCTTTAATTGAGAGTATTATTAGGTAAAGACCCTTCTTAAGATGTAATTAACTATAGGGGCTTGCCTCTATAGGAAACCATAAACCCAGTTCAAATAAATGTGGTTCTATCTTCCATATAGTTCAGGGAAAAATTCTCTGGTACATGAAAGACCAATTATCCTTAGGAGTCTCTCATTAAATGATCAAATTTATTATAGGATAACATGATTATCTTTTGAGATAATATGTTTATTCCTTAATGAAGTATTTGACCATCCAAATAAGAAATTTTTAAACTCTATGTAGTGTCAAACAAATTTTTACTCAACAAAACATTTATCAAATAGAAAATTAAGCAATGCTCTAAGAAGTTACAACCTGAATCAAGTACTAATTCTAAAAGTCATGAAAACTCTAGGAACTCCAAAAAGTTACAGAGCTCAAAAATTTTTTTGATAAAAAAAGCTAGGCAAAAGAAGTAATACAGGTGCAATTAAGAAGTGGAAAAATGATTCCTCCACCTCGGTAACACAAAACCAGTGAAAAGGTAAAAAAAACTTCAAATTAATGAAATGCCTTACCTCCACCATCGGCTAAACCCCAAAATTCTATTAAAACAGTCGTAGACTATAACATTCTGGCATTCTTACGCAAGCTTCCCGCTCTATTAAATATATATGACACTCTCATGTTATCCCAAGATATATGAGAGACCTTAATAAAAGGGTTACAATGTTCAAAATAATATGAAGCATTCTTTGTTGAAGAAAGATGAAAGAAGATCTTACCTTACAAATGCCAGCAACTATTACTTTCAATGATAAAGACTTACTACTTGAAATGACTAAACATAATCGACCTCTCTATGTTATGGCTGAAATTAATTCTACATACATAAAGAAAGTGTTGATTGACCTAGGTGCTTATGATAACCTCTTGACAGCCAAGACAGTTAGGGCATTAGCTTTAGATGCTCAATACCTCAATAAGAGCACAATAATTTTACAAGGTTTCAATGAATAAGGGAAGCAAACCTTAGGGTCTATTGTCCTGCGCATATCCTTTAGGGAATTATATATAGTAGAAAAATTTTATGTAATCGAAGCCAAAGTTGCATATAAGGCACTCCTAGGTAGGCCATGGCATTCATGAGTATGGTATAGTACCCTCAACTTTTCATCATTGCATGAAATATATCTAAAATGGTAAAGAACATCAAATTGATATAGATATGAATCCATTCTTGAAATAAGAAATCATGATATACGATGAGGCCAAATACTATATCTCTAAGAAGATTGAAGAGTTTAACACCCAAAAGAAAGAAACTCCACCTATCAAACTAATGTTAAAAAGTGGAAATCCAAAAAGTAAAATTACTAATGAATTATAACAACCAAAGGTAGTTCCCCACCTTGGTAATGATGAAAGGAATTGAGGAGATACCAAGGAGGCTAGTACTAGTGGTGTGACCAAACAATTAGAAAAAACACGTATATCTTTAGTAAGATTATCTGAGTCTGAGGTCTCTGTTAAGGATATGAAAATAACATTAATACCAAAAGCACACATAAAATCCTTATCAAATGCAAGGAGAGAAGACATTGAACAATGAAAGACGTTCTATGTTCCTCCTAGAAGGGGTTCCAAAGACTATAGAATCTTCTTCTCTAAATTTGAAGACCAAATCATAAATTCCACATAGGAATCATTTAAAGAAACTAATTTTGAGGAAGAAAACATCTCAATTATCATCCCTTAATACTTTTCATCAGCTCTAAAGAGGCTAATCAGAAATAATGTCTAGCTATCAGAATTGAATGCACAAGCTCGATTATTTAAAAAGGGGATAATGTTCAAAGTCCCATTATTTATTAAAAATTCACTACAAGGGGATTAGGATATATTCCTTCATCTAATTTATCAACAAGTTCATGTTATGCCATATCCGATAAAGAAGTAATTCCATTTGAAACCATAAATCTACAAAGGGGTAACTCACAGGGGAATAAAAATGTGTCTAAAGATGAATTAATAATCTACCTCAAGAAGCCCTAAAAGAATTTGAAGAAAGCAATCAAGCCATAGTCAATGAACTTCAAGAAATTAACTTAGGTACCGAAGAAGTGCCCAGGCCAACTTTTGTTAATGGTAATCTTACATCAGAAAGATTGGAAGAATTAAGAGCACTACTCTATGAATATAAAGACTGCTTTGCATGGAATTATTGTGAAATGCTAAGTTTATTGCCAGATGTAGCTATACATAAAATGGCTATTACAGTTGATGTATGGTTAGTAAAGCAAGCATCAAAGTGATTGCATAAGTAATCTCTGAAATAAAAAAGCTCATCAAAATAAGGTTCTTCTGAGAAGAAAAATATGCTGACTGGATTGCTAATATTGTCCTAGTGAGGAAGAAAAATGGCTAGATTTGAGTCTGTATCAATTTTTGAGACTTAAATAAAGCATGCCTAAAAGTTGATTTCTTATTGCCTAGTTGAACTGATGGTGGATAATACGTCCAACTATAATATGTTCTTCTAAATGGATGGATCAAAAGACTATAATCAAATAAAATTGGCTCTAAAAGATGAGAAGCATACATCATTATGCACGCCAATTGACATATATTGATACAAAGTGATGTCATTTGGCTTGAAAAATATGGGTGTCACTTACTAATGAGCTATAACTTGCATCTTTGATCACCTCATACATAAGTATGTACAATATTATGTTGATGATTTGATTATTAATAGCAAAATAAAAAGCAAGCATATAAGCAATCTAAGAATTGTATTCAATAAGATTCAAAGTTTAAATCTAAAAATGAATCCTATAAAATGCACTTTTGGTGTGACCTTTGGAAAACTTCTAGGCTTTATTGTATGCCATAGAGGGACTGAAATCAATCCCTCTAAAATAAAAACAATAATGGAAATGTCACCATCTAAAAATTTGAAATAATTGCGCTCCCTACAAGGAAAATTGGCTTATATTAGAAGATTCTTTTGTAATCTCTCGGCCATATAACAATCTTTTGCTCTATTGATGAAAAAGGATTTTCCTTTTATATGAAATAATGCTTGTCAAGGAGAATTTAATAGCATAAAGTAATATTTATTGCAGCTCCTAATCTTGGTAGCCCCAAATAATAGGAAACTATTAATATTATATATGGTAGCCCTAGAAGAATCACTAGGAGCTCTGCTGGTACAAAATAATGAAGAAGAAAAGGGAAACACTCTATATTATTTAAGTTGATGTCTAATAAAGCTCAAATAAAGTATTCTTCTATTGAAAAGAAGTGTTTAGCATTAATATTTGCTACTCAAAATCTACTCCACTACATGTTATCCCACAAGATAACATTAATATCCAAAGTCTATCTAATCAAATTTTTTATTATGAGGCCTACCATAATAGGTCACTTGGATAAATGGACTATCATATTGCTGCAATTTTATATAACATATGTCCCACAAAAGTAATTAAAAGGCAAGCCTTGGATGATTTTTTAGCCACTCATCCCTTACAAATAAACTCTCCCCTTAATGATAAGTTGCCAGTGATTAGATTTTTGAAGTTGAAAAAGCTCAGCAACAATCATAATGGGTGCTTTATTTTGATGGAGCTTCATTTTCACAAACAGCTAAGCCCTCTAGCTTACCTATAATGCAAGTTAGAATCGACCTGATATTTGTAACATTGTAAGGAGTATACTATGATATTCCTATAGTCTTACTGAGCCTCTAACTAACAATGAGGCTGAATATGAAGCATTAATTATGGGCCTAGAGCTAGCAATTAATTTAAAAATTAAGAAGCTTCATATTTATGGAGATTCTCAACTCATAATCTAACAAATAATTACTACTTTTAAGATAGATAAGCCAGAATTAGTGATTTACCGTAAGTATGTCTTAGATCTTTTAAAACAAATCCATGAAGTAACCATTACAAGGGTGTCATGTTAAGATAATGGCAAGGCTGACACATTAGCTTAATTAGCTAAAAATGATAGACCCTCAGGGAAATCTGATTACAATAATAGTTTAAAATAGGCTAGCATTAGCATCGACTCTCTTGTAAGCCTTTAAAGCTAAAGAAAGTCAAGAAATTGTGACCATGATAGTAGAAGATGGCTGTTGGGAACTATTCATCACTTATCTCAAAGGTGGTGGACTGCCAAAAGATAAGTCAAAGGTTCATCAAATTTCACAGAGAGCATTATTATACACTCTTAAAAATGACACATTATATTGGCATGCATTTGATCAAATGTGGTTGTGATGCATGGGACCAGATGAAACCAAGACATTAATGGCTGAAGTTCATGAAGGATTGTGTGGAGCACACCAATCTGGTCCTAAAATTAAAATCAAAATTAAATGAATGGGATATTACTAGCCTAGCATGGTTCAAGATTGCAACAAATATGCTTAAAAATGTCATCAATGTCAAATACATGCAGACACACTACATCGACCACCCAACAATAGAATCATGGCCATTCCAAAGCTGGAGAACACATATAATAGGTCTAATAAATCCTCCATCATCTAGAGGACATCACTACATTTTAGTTGTTACTGATTGTTTCTCAAAATGGACAGAAGCAATCCCATTAAGAGAAGTTAAAGCAGATGATGTAGTAAAGTTTTTTCAAGATCATATTGTTTATGAATTTAGAATACCTCGATGAATTATATCAGATGATGATACTGTCTTCAAGAATACCAAAGTCTATCATTTATGAAAAATATAACACAGATTGGTGATATTTCTCAATATACAGTCCAAGAGCCACTAGTTTTGCAGAGGCATTTTACAAAATGCTAATTAAGTTATTTAAGAAAATTATTTTCAAAAATAAAGGAGAATGGCACGATAAATTAATAGAAGCATTGTGGGCATATCATATCACTTATAAATCTGCTACACAACAAAATGATATTTTTAATTCTTTAGAGTAGAAGTGATACTTCCCCGTGAAGTAGAAATATTTTCATTCTACATAGTAGTTCAAAGTGAACTTTCAATAAAAGAAAGTATTCAAATACAATATGAAGAGCTTGAAGCCTTAAATGAAATGTGACTACAAGTCTAAGAAAGTTTAGAAACACATAGAGTAAGAATGACCTTAGCTCATGACCATATGATTTGCCCGAAAAGCTTCAAAGCAGGTGAACTAGTTTTGGTATGGAGAAGACCCATTGTTCTACATTAATGAGTTGGTGTAAAATTTGATCTAAATTAGGAGGGACCATATATCATTGAAAAAAGTATATGAATGTGGAGCTTATTAGCTTATTGATATAAAAGGCATTAGGCCCATGCCCCCTATAAATGGATAATATCTCAAAAGATATAATGTGTAACTATGAATAAAATATGCTCATTTCAATGAGAAATTCCTCAATTAATAGAGGGCAATTTTATATATCTTGTAGAGAAAGATCTCTTGCAAAGTAGGATTTTCTATCAAAAAGAAATGATGCACAATCAAGCTAAATTAAAATAAGATCCACCGTGCCTAAAAAAGAGCCAGGCCCAAAACCTTAATTTAAATTCCATCATATCTAAAGGGATTGGATCTAAATTAAACTAGGATCTCCATCATGCCCAAAAGGGCTAGATCAGATCCACCATGCCCAAAAAAGGGCCAGATCCAAAACTTTAATTTAGATTCCATCATTCCCAAAATGGTTGGATCTAAATTAAACTAAGATCCATCATGTCTGAAGGGGCTGGATCAGATCCACCATGCCTAAAAAGGCTAGATCCAAAACCTCAATTCAGATTCTATCATACCCATAGGGGTCAGATCTAAATTAACTAAGATCTATCATGCCCAAAGAGGTTGGATCAAATCCCCCATGCCAAAAAGGGTTGGATTTAAAACCACAATTTAGAGTTCGACCCTAAGGGGTCAAATCTAAGTTAAACTAAGATCCATTATGCATAAAGGGGCTAGATCAAATCCATCATATCAAGAAGGGCTAGATCTAAATCTAAATTTTGATTCCAATATAGTCAAAAGAAGCGAGTTTAAATATAAATTTGCATAAAAGATTAAATTAAAAGATCTCACACATATAGCTCATGTATAAATTCAGATATTACTATCAATTTATAAGACTCTTAAAAGCTATATGCTTCTCTATTCCAGATATATTATAGATTGATTCCAATGTTTATCTTGAAAAGACTAGATGATATGTCTTCCACTGAGCTTATTAAAGACCAGATATGGGCTATTACTGAACCCTATTATCCATATAGTACAACCAGGGTATAGGACAAATTATCATGGCACCATGATATATTAAGAGGCAAAAATATTTTTGAAGAGTCATTTATTCGATCATCACGTCTCCTAATATCTGATTCACATTCTCCAACTTGTTACGATCCAATTATCTGGGTAATCAATTTAAAATTGAGACATAGTCATGATGTCCCTTTAGAATGAGTCACAAATCACCTTAACTTTGGTGATCATAATGTACTCCAACCAGTCGAAGACATTATTCTGCTCACTGGGTTACCATATATTATATCATGAAGTAAAAGATTGGAACCCAAAATTAATTTTTGGCACTCCAATATCTACTGTTAATAGCTATGTATATTGGGCTCGACTTCATTTGTAAATGCATGATGATGTTCTTAGAAAAGCTAGTATATATCGTGCAGTTTATGCATCACTCTTTGATTATAGTCGCCCTACTATCATCAAAGATAGCATATAGACATATCATAGAATATCTTATTGGATTGAAACCCACTTGCTTATACTATTATCGACGTGAATTTACAATCTTGGAAGGTTACAACCCTAATAGGGTGGTTGAGCTATTTGAATTTACTCAAGCTACACTTATATATGGATTACCACCAATCATGGATATACTAGACACTCATTCCTTGGGAGCACTCCAACTAGCAGTCCATTTACCGGTATCCTCTATAGCATGGACCTTCACACTTCACCTAGGGACCCATTCTAGTTTCTATATAGCTAAACAAGAGACTCATATAGGGGTCAATTATTTATTGTTAATGTGGATCCACCGTACCTTTTCTTTCTGCTTGGAGCTAGGCTTTCACATATACAATCATAAAATGCAAAAGACCGGACTTGTCCAACCTATACCAGATGTGACTGATGCTTCTAAAAGAGCATTTTATGACCAAAGAGGTAGTAGGAAATTACAGTGTCAAAACTCATCTACTCAATAGAAAGGTGATTGAGATCTCTACACCTCCCCACTTGTTGGTTCTAACATACGAGTTATAAATATAGACAACTATATTCATGTTTCTATCTTGCCAATAGCAACTGAACTACTAGAAGAACAAAAGGATGGTGATGCCACACTAGAATTATCCATAAATACTATTGCAATTTCTCTAGTATATATCCAACTTGCTAGCATTGATCATATATATACTAGAGAAAATACACATACAAAGGAGTTAAACACTATGGCTACTAGTTGTGAACCACTTTTATCAGATACAACTTAGGTAATGGTGAGTGCGACCCAAGATGACTCTTCGGACGGAGATTCTTATGCAGAAAGTCGCCCTATCTTTAGTGAGAAACATATAGTTCAAAGGTAAATTATCTGGCCTAAAAATTTCATGTTTTGTTTCCAGAATAGATCCCAAGGCTTCAACTCCCTTACATGATAGTCCTTCAAAAATCTTATACCATATAACAGTGGCCTTGTGTCAACTACTTCTAACTGTTGACTTAGAAGTTCTACATGATCCATCCAGCTTCTATGTAAACGTAAATTCTTTACTAGATTGTGCTGCTCTAGGCCTTAATGCAAAAGAATTACAATTATGAGAATCCCTCTATAGACGTGTTGAATTTGAAATGTTCTCTATGCACACTACCTACAAAGAGGTGTTGTGAAATACACTTACTACTATAAAAATGTTAGTCAATGATAATTCATATCAAGTCTCCCTAATTTGCCAAGACCTAGAGCATAGCCTAAAAGCCTTGAGATCCTTCCAAAGGAAGCTTTCTAGAGCACAAATGGAACTCCTCAATATCTCTACTAAATTGAGAGAACTACAATAGAGGAGATGATATTTGTTAGAAAGGAGGGCTATGATCAAACAAGCTATCACATCCATAGAAGAAGATTGTTCATAGGTAGATGTTCAGGTGTCCAAACTTGAACAAACTCTTTCTTCATTGGAGTGTGATCAGGAGGATACCCTACAATATCTCCATGAAACGTGAGAGAGATAGGCTACTATGGCCTAAAGAGCTCATACAGCATCTATTTATATTATAGAATCCAGGCCAACTATTGTAGCTAAAAGTTTCTCATATAATTGTTTCTATTATCGTATAATACATGAAGATTATTAGAGTAACATGTTAGAGGCTTCAATTCTTTTGCTTAAATTATCTCTAGATATGCTATAACTAATAGAAGATCAAGACAATAAATGCATCATGTCCTAATGACATGATACATTCATTAGGGCACAATTATGTTTACATCAAAAAAGAAATGAAATAAAATAAAATAAAATATAAAAAATTTTTGCTATAGCACCACAGCACTATGTCCATAGCACTGAAGCATTGCCCTCATCTTTTAGAAGAAACAACTACCTAGACCAACTATTAATGTACGATACAACTCTGCAATCTTGCATCGAGATGTTGCTTAACTGCTTGGTCTAGCTATTAATTTATGATATAGTACTGCAGTGCCATGATCTTGTAGCCGGTGCTACACTAGCCATTGAGATGGAATAATTATTAGCACACTCCTATAAATAGCAGTGAACAGTACAGTCAAAGGACTTTTTCATCATTTTAATGCTATTCTTTCTGAATGGTACTTGCACTTCACTCTGAGTTTCTCACTTCAAGTAAAGGATTTATGCCTTTCTTACTAGTTTGTCAAAAAAATCCCATTATTAATATTTAATCTGGTGTGGAGAACTTGGAGATTTGAAGATCTCTGTCATTTAATTTTATGCCAGTGAGAGATGAAACCCCCTCCTCTCCGTTGATCATAGATCTGGAATAAGGGAGAACAATTTTGAAACCCAACACTGCTAAAGCAAAATGTTGCCAAATTTTCTAAAAAATTCATACTCTAAATTCAAAATTTGACCTATAGCACCGAGGTTCTAGACATCAGCTCTACAGCATCGTGATCTCAAGTATTCATGTTATAAGAGCAGCACCATAGTGCCCAAGAATTAGCATTACAACGATTGAATGAAAACCCATAGCGCCACAATGCCGCAGTGCCATACCCACGTGTCACTTGAAATATGACTTAGAATATTTTGACAAAAAATGAGATAAAATCTCACAACACTATGGCGCTATGAGGACAGTGCCACAGTGATATGTCAGCTTGCTACATGTGAAAAAAGACTTAAAAAATTTTTTATTAGGGAAGAAATAATATCCCACATCACCGAGAAGACGTAGGAAAGTGCCATGGTGCTTTCCTCTCGGGTTCTTCCTCTAGCTCTGAGGCACTGGCATACGAGCGTCGAGGCACCTGCATACAAGCACCGAGATGCTGGAATACTAGTGTTGCGATGTTGTACCCTGATTTGATTTTATTTTTTATTTAAGTGTTAAAATTCTGTTATTTATCATAGAGCATCAATATATATATATATATATATATATATATATATATATATATATATAAGCATACAACATAAAGATAATAAAAAAGAGAATTTTATTTCTTTAAAAGAAAATTATAAATTATAAAATATAAATAAAAGAAAAGAAGAAAAATATAAATAGGGTGGGGGAAAGCTAATAGTCTTACTCGTTGCTACCCTCTTCTTATTCTTCTTCTTCCTCCTCCTCTATGCCTGATAATGGCAGGGTAATCACACAGGGCTGATATTAAGGTGTCATAGGGAAGGAGACCTGGCTAGGATCAGTATAATTGCAATTCTAAAATAAGTTGACTAGTGTAGTGTTGAACTGGGCTAAGTAGGAGAATTGTATCTACTGTTGATCCATATGATGATGAAATTTGCATTCCAGCACCTCTTGTCTATGACTACTCTTATCTGCCCTCATATGTATGTCTGAGACCTGGCTACATATCTCTTGAACTTTCTTGGCCAAGGACTTGGGTGTTCGTGATCTAGATTGAGGAGGACGTGGACTCTCTCTTACTTCAATTATATTCCCAAACCCCCCAATCACCCTCTTTTTTAAAGGAGCCTTCTGAAGGAGTACCTCCTCATCAGGGCCCCCTACTACACCCACTACAACACACAAACCATAAATAAGAGAATGGTGGCCGTACTCGATAACAGTGCTCCCTTTCAGCATATTATAAATATAATTAAAAATAAACTTCTCGATATCGATCGAGAACTTCTTTTGAATAGAAAAATTCAAAATAGTCATTTCCTTGGTAACCTCACTAATCTTATGAGAGGGCATAAGAATAGTAGAAATGAAATAGTGCCAAGCCTTAGAGGCAGCTATCATTTGAGTGACAGAAAAGTTGATAATATTTTCTTCCCATAGTTTCCATTGCACGCTTTCATTTTCACCACAAAGAAAAAGAATAATTTGATAGAAATCATAATGATCAATGTATTAGGAAAGATATTGATCATACTCAATATTAGGGAGATCATAATATGCATTTATAGTACTCCTATTATAACTTACCAGCTTTCCCTAAACGTATGCCTTATTGTCCTAACAATCTCATGCATTTATGAAGAATTCATGCATCACCTGGATGATTCACAAGTTATTTTCATAGGCCAGTTTGAGCAGCCTCCGCTCCATAATTATCCCCTCTACCTTACCACCGAGATTCTAGAATCCCCTATATGGAATAATGTGCTTGTAGTGGAGAGCGTGTTGGTACTGCTCCTCAGCGTCGGCGTTAATAAAGCAATTGGCATCACTGGATGTCTTCTTCTTGCCCACAACTCTTCTAAGAGGCATTATTAATAATGAAAATTGAAAAAAAAAATAGATAGTGAGAAAGAAAATTTGTAATGGGAAGGGATCACTAAATGAAAATCCTCAATAACTTGGGCCTCTATTTATAAATCAGGACCTAGCATCACGACGCCTAGACCTGGCACCAAGGTGCTACCCTCTCATGTTGTAGAACATGGCCCTAGTGCCATGTCGCACACATTTAGCACGAAGGCACTGGTCAGCTCATCTCATCAATTACTGTGCAATCAAAAAGATAGAATTATGTATAATAAATTTTCATAACCAACACATGCGAGAAGAGTGCAGCGTGGAGCTCATTAAAATGAGGTTATCATTAACCATTAAACCTCATTGCATGTCTGTCAGGAATCCTGACCAACATCACAGCACTACAAGGCTACACCATGGTGCTACATACACAGCACCGAGGTGCTAAACCTCCATCTCATCTAGCCCGTGTCATGCTACATAAGCACTGGTTCCACTATCATTACATCGTGGCATTGGATCCCAGCACTGAGGTGTTGGGTCTTAAAATGAAAGTTTTATTTTATTTTATTTTATTTTTAATAAATTTAACTTTTTATTCATTTGCTACGTAAACACCACTATATTTACGTAATAGGTGGACAACCCTAATTTTGGCATTTTAAAGGAATGTAATCTCGGCCTCTTATTATTCACCGTGTGAATTTCTATTCATTCACAATATGAACACCACCATAATTCATTCATCGCGCATACAAATTCATATACATCCACCATGTAGGATAACCCTAATTTTTTTTTTTCATTATAAAGGATGTAAACCCAACCGTTTATTTGTTCACCATGTGAACATCTATTCTTTCAAAATGCGAACACCACCATAAATCTTTCATCATGCAAACAAATTCATATCCATCCATCATGTGGACAATCCTGATATTTTTTTTGGCATTCCAAAGGGATGTAAGCCTAGCCTTATATTCATTCACAATGTGAGCATCTACATGTTCTCCATGTGAACACCTTATAATTTATTCACCACGTGAACACTCTTGCACCACTTACACTAAAATTATATGTCTACTTGAGATATCTGAAATAAGACAACCCATGGCTGCTAATCAAATTCTCTATACATTAAGATTATGTCCCTCTAATGTTGGTAGGTTGGTATAACATAATCCCAAGATGATGGAACCATGAGATTGATCAGAATCGCACTCCTATTTCTTACAGTCATCAATGCCACACACACCTCTAAGACACCAATTATATATCACTAAAATATGTCTATTTCCAAAATTAATCGAGTGCACTCACTTACTATAGTAAGATGGGTAGTTAACTATGGAGGCTTATGTCCATAGGAAGTAGAACCCATATTTAAATAAACCCTAACATAATGTTAGGAGAAATCTGGATGAATATATATCAATCTTCCACATAAAAAACATATTCCTACCCATCTCCAAAGATGGCAGAGCGCATCCTCGATGGTGTTTTTTTTTTGAGTGATTAAATGCAACACGTTATTAATTAATGCATAAGACAGGACACATTTTTTAATTTGATTTGTTAATGGCTTGTCCTCAGGGAGCCTTCCCTCACTTAAATAGTCAATGAATGGTTACCTCCAACCCACTCTTCTTGACTTTCGGTAAGGGTGGCTATCAATTGCATTTTTATTTTTTTGTTCATGTAATCAAAATATATAGGAGACGGGACTTGTTGATTTTAGACTTCTATATAAATATATTCCTTTTTTGGAGATATAATTTCTTTGGCAAGCTTAGCCAAAGCATCTACTATAGAATTATCTCTACGAGATAATCTATACAGAGTTACAAATGGTATCTTTTCAAGTAATTTCATTATGTATTGATAATAATTGAAAAGCTTAGGGTGAAAAATCTTATGGATACCACTCACTTGATTAATAATCAACTGAGAATCTCCAAAGATTTTAATATTTTTAATATCCATAAGGATTGCTAATTCTAGCCTAGTTATAAGAGCCTCATATTCTGCTTCATTTTTTATATAAGGCTCAAATAAATGATAGGAATATCACATCATTCTTTTATTTGGGGTTATAAAATGCCATCAAAGTAAAACACCAAAGCGGCATTAGGTTCATCTTTTAAAGACATGATCTATTCAGTTGAAGATCATCATTTAAATGAGATACTTTGGGTAAAGAATGTGCTACCAAGAAGTTAGCTAAAACTTGCCCCTTTATAGCATAGAGAGGAATAAACTTGATCTCAAATTATAATATAATCATTGACCAACATGCTAGACGTCCAAATAAAGTCGGGTGGGTACATAAGATATTTCAATGGATTCACCCTTGAAATTATATTCACTTTGTGTGAAATCATATAATGCCTTAATTTCTAAGCAATGAAAACTAAAGCCAAATAATAATTTTCAATAGGCAGATAATTCATTTCTACCGAGATGAGTCTATAGCTTAGATAATAATGACCATTTTCTTTCCCTTCTTCTTTGACTTAGGCCAATAAAGTTGTAAGTGATTCATCTATGGTGGCATTATACATAATTGATGGCTTTCCTGGAATTGGAGAAGCCAAAATAAGAGGGCTCATTAAATATTATTTTAAGCCTTCAAACACATTTTAACACTTTTTATCCTAAATTTATTTGGAATCTTTCTTTGTTAATGTCATGAATGGTTGGAATCTTCTTGATATATTTGATATGAACCTTTTTAGTATGTGAGCCTTCTGTGGAATGATCTTCATTATGTAAGACTTCTAGGTGGCAGCATTTCTATAATAGGTTTTATTTTTTCAAGATTGATTTCTATCCCACAGTGCCTCACTACAAACCATAAGAACTTCCCTGATGCTACTATAAAAGCATATTTCAAGGGATTCATTTTAGGTTGTGATGGCACAACCATTCAAACATGATTCGTAAATCATACAAATAATTTTCTATTTTCTTAATGACTAAATCATTTATGTCGCATTCAATTTGATCATTAATTAAGTCATCAAAGATTCCATTCATGGCCCTTTGATAGGTAGCCCTGACATTTTTGAGATCGAATGGCATGATCATGTAATAGAATATCCTAACAAGAGTTTTGAATGTTGTATACTTTTCATCCTCTGGAGCCATTTTTATTTGGTTATACCCAAAAGATCCATCCATGAATGAAAAGAGTTCATGTGATGAGGCTATGTCCACCATAAGTTCAGGTATCGGCAAAGGGAACTTATCTTTGAGACAAGCCTTATTCAAGTCTCAAAAATCAACAAAAATTTATATTTGACTGTTCTTTTTCTTGATTAGGACAATGCTTACTATCCAAAAAGGATATTTTTCTTCTCGTATAAAGCCAGCTTTAATTTATCTTTTAACCTCAGTAATGACTTGTTATTCAATTTCTAGATGCATGCATCTAGGAGCTTGCTTCATTGAAATTGCATCAGATTTTAACTGTAACATGGGGAGATAAACTTGGCATCTCCTCATATTTCCACATCAAACAATCTTTATATTCAGATAGTAAGTTGATTAACCATTGGGAATCTTCTCGACCAAATAATTAACTAATGAAATTTGGTATTGTGTCTTTCACAGTTCCTAGGTTGATTTACCATAATTCATCAATAGTGTATTTTATTTCTTCTTAGAATTTTTGTGGGGCATCTTGAACTAATCAATCATCTAGATTATCTAGTGTTTTAAGACATGATTCTTGTAAAGGATTAGATAGGATCCGAAAAAGCTGATCAAAATCCATATGATTTCTTATCACTAAGTAATGTTCATTATCATCCAAGGGTCCAATGGTACCTAACCCAACACCAGCATTAGATTTAATTTTTCATATTTTGTATTCTATAAGCATTAAATGTGTTGAGCATCACCCTTGGGCCAAACATTAAGAATTAAACTATGCTTTATAGCCTTTTTTACACACTTAGGGTAATAATCAAATGGGAGTTCTATTTTTTTATTTGAAGATGGGTCTTCAAGCTTTACATCTACTTCTGAGGTTGACGGTCTGAGTATAAAATATAATTTTGACATCCGTCCACCTTCTCCTATAAGGTTAGGGGCTACTTTAACATCTAACTATGAAATTTTATTTTAAAATAATGGAGTTAGAGTTAAAGTATCCATATGTTTCTTTAATCTTACAAAAGTTGATAAATTAGGATCATCCTTTAATGCTTGCTTTTGTTCATCATCACTATCCGATTCTAATTAAATTTCAAATTTTATTGAGGCTTCCTTTTTATTGGAATCTTCATCAGAATTGGATACCAAATCAATTTGGATTATTGGAGGTTCTTTTTCTTTTTCCTCCTTTTCTTTCTTTTCTTCTTTTTCATTTGATATGATATATTCTTTTTTTTCCTTCATGGCTCAATAATAATAAATTTCATAGGATCAGATACTTTCATTTTAGGAATATAATAGGCAGCATTTTCATAAAGTTCAATCTCATGAATAGAGAATGGTTGTATGTCACCTTTTATGGTGTACTCTACTCCATCCCTAGTGTATTTAATACACTGGTGGAGTGAGAAAGAAATCATCATATACTCATATACTCAAGGTCTACATAGAAGGGAATTAATAGATGTTTCTAAGTCAATAATGTGAATTTTTTCTTCAGATTTCAATCCTTCTATTTCTAACAATAGTGTGATTGAGCCTAATGGTTTCTCTCCTATTTCAATAAACCCTCTCAATAACATCCTATCAAAACTAAGTGTTATTGTATTAATTCTTAGGAATGATAGTGTTTTGAAGTTCATAATATTCACTGAAGCACCAAGATCAATATGGACTCTTGACAATCTGACATTCTCCACCTTAACGAAAATGTAAGGGGGTTTATTGTGATCTGTAGTCCCCAAAAGTAGATCTTTATTAGAGAAGGTAACTCCAAGGATCTCTTTGAAGTAGCAAGCCTCATCTGAGAAAGTTGTTGCTAGCTGAGTCAGGCCTATTTTTAGGTCAAGTAATGCTTGGACTAATGAATCCTTCATTTCTTTAGATAGAATAAGGGTAAAACATAGTCTAACAAGAAGTTTCCTAAGATGGGCTAAAATGTTGTACTCAACTTCAAGAATGATCGGTTCGATTGCTGGATCTTGCTGTAAGGGTTCTAAATTTTGATCAATAATTTGCTCTTCTTTATCTTTAAGAAGAAGAAGATGAGGTGGTAAGACCTTCCCACTACTAAGATTAACCTTAGGAATATCTCCAAGGGTTGTATCTACCTGACTCGCATCAATGATAGCTTTTTGCAAGGATTGGTTAGAGTCTAATAGTTCCATTTCTATACTAATAGGGTAGCTCTGTAAGTCATCTATAGGACTCTTAATATCTGACCCTAGTTCACAAAATACATCATCATGAGATTTTTCTTTCTTTTTTTTTCTTTATTTTAATAGCACATTCATCAGAAATGGCAAAAAATAAGAAATACCTTTAGAGATAGGCTTTTCATTCATATCTTTAGCGAAAGTGAAGCAATCTTCAATAGTGTGACCCAACATCTGATGATATGGATAGTAGTTTGGGTCATTCACCTTGCCAATGTCCTCTAGCCTCTTTGGATCAAGAAGTTTAAAATTAGCCTTTTTATTTAAATTTTTGAAGATTTTTCTCACTGCCTCTCTCTTGAAAGAATAAGTCTAGTTTATTCTCTCACTGAATGGGCAAGTGGGAATCTTCTTAGGGGGTGGTGATAACTACTACCATGATGGCATAAAAGATGAAAGCCACTCTAACTGCACCTGTATAGGGGCCTTCCCTTGTCTACTATAGAGACATTGCTAGCTTTCTTTTCTAATTGCTTTTTAGGCTTTGATGGTTCTAAAGAAGAGTCCTCTTTCAAGAGTGGCATCCTAGGGGCTTCTTCTTGCAGGCTAGTGGCTTTATTTAATAACTTTTCAAATCTCTTAATAATAAAGCCCTTTAATAGGAAGGCCACTAAACCATGAATATTTTTTAGGAGTATTTCAATATTGTGCTACTATTGTAATTGCAACTTACACTTTAAGTTGAGAACCCTCTATCTCAAAATATAATCAACTAAGGATTCGCCTGGCTTTTATTTTTTTAACCACTAGGTCACCTATGGTAATGTGGTGTTGTGTGCTAGTGAACCTCTTTACAAACATGTTTTCTAGTTTAGTGAAGGTGTTCACTAAATTGTTTGGCAACTCAACATACCAATTGAAAGCAACCCTAATCAAGCTACTAACAGGTCATCTAAATATTATGGCATTACTCTCACTGGCATTACAATAACTAACATAAAAATGTGCTAAATGTTGCCTGGGATTTCCCATCCCATCAAAAATCTTTAAAAAGGAGGCACGAATCCTTTAAGATATGGCACAAATTTGTATTCTTTAGGGTAAGGTCTACCCTAAGGAATTAGAGTCGTGTCATTGGATTATGCTAATGCTTCTTTTACTTGTAGTCCTACTAAATTCTTCAAGTAAGTTTTGGGAGGTATATCATCTACAAGTTTGTGTTCTTGATGATGACACTCTCCTAAATTGAGCTTCACTTTATGAATATGATGGGATTCTTCAGGTTGCATGATATAAAGATGTTGGGAAGAAGAAGGAATCGTGCTCTAGAGTGATTTCATGATAGTAATCATTAACTCCATTCTCTTTTCCATCCTCATAATCTAATAATCCTTCTTCTATAGCTAAAATATTAGTTATTATGCAATATCAGATATAAGATTTTTTTGTGCTTCATCCTATTCTTTCTATAATGACCTAGTGTCTACCATAAAAATATGTGCTACATGAAGCTTCAGGTTATCAACTCCTAGATCATCCTGATCTAGATCAAAGTGTTTTTGTATTTTTCTGTTTCTTCATCCACTATTTATAGTAGTTTCCCTTTCTTCTTCCATTAGGTGAAGTGGAATACCACTGCTATCAAGGATAACATCAAACTCGTCTCTAACATCCATGGGTTTTATCCCAGATGTTTCATCCTGTGTAACCTCTCAAATAATAGGGGGTTCTTCTGTAATAAGAGTGGCTCCCAAGCCAAAGTGCCGCTTATTTGTAACTTCTCTATCATAAGGGGATGAATGAAAAGACTCTATTCCCTTACTGGAAACATAAGATAAGGACTGTCCTTCAGCTCATGACCAAAATGAAGGTGATGAAGGCCTAGTAATAGGTGCTTTCTCTAATGGTGGAGATGGTGAAGAAACATTTCGCTTAGGAGCCAATGGAACTTTCCTAACATAGATTTTTTTTCTTTTCTAGGGAAATTCCTCTTATCTCTCCCTAAACTACTAGGTTGCTCCCTATGCCATGTCAAAGACCTTTTTTAAAAAGTTATATGATTTGGTATAATAGGCATAAGATGGTAAGAATTTCTTTTATGATGGAAGACCACCTTTCCCTTTCCATTTTCTTTATTCCAGGAAGTGGTAGGCCTCCCTATAACTTCTCTCTCAAGGTTTCAAGATGCTTGATCTTTTGTAATCCTGATTAACCTTGGAGTTATATGAAGAATCTGGTGCAATCTACCATGTGTTTCCTTATTCACTATTTTAAAGCTTTTCTTATTTTTATAAGTAAATGAGCGAAGTGGAGAACTCGTTATCTTAGATATATCCTCCTCTACCTAGGCTATAGAAAGGTGATGGAATTATCTACCTCCTAAAAGAGGGGAATTATCTTGAAGGGTATATCTATCCCTCACCCTAACCAACTCAATCTCTACCATTTTCATTTGTTTTCTTTTTTTAGGGCTATCCTTCTAACCCTCCTCCCTCTATTATTTTTTTTGACTTTTAGTCATGTGGGGAGGCTCAGAGGTAGACCCTACCTCAAAGGTGCTAAGGAAGAAGGAAGCAGTCAATGCCTCTATAGTAGGCAATTTAAGCTTTTTGGGATAGGACCTAACTGGACCTTCTTAGTGGCCTCAATAGTGTTTACCTTACCAATGGCAGGGGTATAATAGAGCACACTATAGAACTCAAAAATGGGTTGTTTATCTTTAATAGTTATTTCAATAATAGGAGCAAGAGTAACTCCTTTAGCCGTAATGTTGAGATTTTCAAATTTAGCTCCAAAATTAATGATGGAGCCATCAGCCAGTCTACTACTGTCACCAAAGAAGCTGATCCCAAATGTGCAACAAAGATAAGTTGCCCAACAATTTTAAATTTTCAAATAAGAAAATCACATTAGTTTTAGATGATATTAATTAATGTAGTCAAAAGAAAAGGTTTTGACCCATTATGAAGGCTTAACCATTTCTGTTATGGCTAGAATTTTTAAAAGATATTTGATTCTTTCAAAAATATAGGAGCTGTAGAACCATCTCATTTGATCTTAACAAATAGGATAATTTTATACCCTAATTAGTGGATGTTGAGTATATTCTCCAAAGGATGAAATGAAGAGGTGCTCAATGGAAACAAAAGAAATCTTGACCCGTGAAAATGCAGGTACATTACCGATATATAAAAATAAAAGCCTATTTCTAAAGATGGAGAGAATAACCTTTCTCCAGTGGAGTTGCCAGAAAATATCTCTATGGGGAAAATTTGTGACACCACATATAATTTAGGAATTTCTTTTTTAGGTAATCAAATTTGTCATTAAAATATAAGCATATTATCTCAAAAGATATATATATTCTCTTATAATAGATTTAATCACTTACATAAGGACTCCTAAGGCTAATGGATCTTATTAATATTTTAGAGATTCTTCTCTTGAACTAAATGAAAAGGTAGAATAAAGTTTATTTTATACTGGGATCATGGTTCCCTATAAGGGCAATCGCTTATAGTTAGTTACATCATAGGAATAAGGATGTCTTCCTAAGAATAATTTCAATTGAAGAAATAAGAATTTATTTCTATAGATTTTTAAGCTCGTTCCAAAGAAAAATAATAATTTGGAATTTCAAAAGTGAACACTACAAAGTGGAAAGAGTTTATTTGGAAGCCCAAAGGGATAAAGTAGGAAATGCCCATAGATACTGGGATACCCAGTGAACATTTCAATTGTCTTACTATAGGCTTTAGATTTTGGAATTTAAATTAAAATTTGAGTTAAAATTTATTAGGGATCTAAGGCCTATATTCTAATAGCACAAGACAGTAAAAATGCCTAGGATTGAAGACTTACTCCAATAAGATGGTTCAGATCTTATGTCTATAAACACGTCTAACATAAGTTAGATGCTCGACCTAGTTTCACTTTTGGGAATTATTTGTTCTTTCTCTTACTAGAGAAAGGAAACCTATCCCTAACTCTTATAGACTTATAACCCACCTATAAGGGCTACTAGCTAATATCACCTAAGTGAATTTAAATCCATGATTTTAAATCTCATGAATGCAAGATGGTTAGGCTGTTGTATATTTAGAAAATAATATAAGAACTTAGACCCACTCCTTAATCCCTAAGATCATGTTGGGTATGATATGTACCTAACTAATGTAATAAATTTTAGCTTATATATCTTGACTAATAATTTATTTAAAGCTTTTAGGGGATGCAATTTATGCCTACAATGAGATGCAATTAGAAGCGGTCATGGGCTGAATCAAGAAAAGAAGGCAGACTTGCCTAGAAAGGTGCTCATCCTCAAATGCCAGATGCCCCTTATGTGCAATAGGTAAACCAGCCAATTCAAGAATTTAGAATAATATGTTAGCATGATTTTCCAAAACTAATTATTTCTAATTGATTTTAAGTTATTTATATGGCTTTAATTTATGTGAGAAGTTTTAAATTTCTTTATTTTTGTTTAAGTTGTTTAGATTTAGGTTGGGTAGAAAATTTAATTTTTCTAAAAGCCAAACGTCCTGGCATTCATCATAGAAAACACAAAAAGAAACCTAGAAAAATAGGTTTATTCTATTGCACACCTAATGTAAATCAAGCCAAATTTAAAATAAAAGAACAAGTCAATGCATCTGGGTACCGATGTACACCCCGGAAGAAAGAGAAAAATGAGCAGTTGAGCTCTACACTTATACAGCTTAGCCTAGAACTACAAGTCTAAATCTATGGGTCCTTCCTCCAGGATTGTCTCTATCTTCAAGGATCTCCATCAAGCTTCACAAAGAACAACCAGCTAATAGGGTCAACATCTACTATTCTTATACCCCATAAATCCTAACCTAATTCTCAGATCAAATTACATTTAAAATTCAAAAAGAATTTCCTAAGCACTACAAAATAAACTTCAAGAAATACAAACATCACACTAGCAGTTATATTTATAAACATACGAGCTCATCATTAGTTGCTTTCAAGCCCACCTGTCCTATTGAGCTATGCTTAGGGACCTAAGCATACCTACAAGAAAATAATATTTATATATAATTTAATATGACAGTCCCTTTTAGTATAGAGCCCTGTAGAAAAAAAACATTAATTATAGAAAGAACATCCTACTATTCAGTCTAAAGAGCAAATAATTTTAGTCATCCAATCTATAACATTACACCATAAAATTATAAAACATTATTGATCTCATTTTTTGATTAGTTTAACATCACTTCCAAAATTAATAATTAGGACACATTATCTTAATTTAAGAGCCTCCTAATTAAGTGCTCAGGATACTACACCTACTGACCTAATGCACCTTCCTTGGGTTTGATCTAACATAATTAGCTTAGGTAGACTCAACCCAATTTCTAAATTTGGATTAAATCAAAATAAATCCAAATATATCAAAATGAATTCAAATTAAATCAAAATGAATAAATTCAAATCTAAATCAAAGTCAAATCTAGCCAACCTGATTGACATAGGTTTGACTTAGGTATGTCTCACAAAGTGTTTGACATAGGTAGACTCAACCCACCAAAAATTGGACTAAATTAAATCAGTTCAATGATAAAAAAATATGTTTAATGATAAATCTAAAATAAATTTAAACTTATTTAGGCATTACCTAAGTTAATTAGACTGCTAAGTTTAAATGAACCTAAATGGATTCAGTTGGATTCAAACCCAAATCAAATTGAAATCAATTCACTTGATTACTAAAAATCATTTAGAAATGATAATCAAACATAATCCAACCCATCACTGGGTCTAATTTGGTAGAATTGGTCATTTGACCCAAATGAACCCAAGCTTAACCCATTAAAACCCACTTTAGGTCAAATGGGTTTAAATTGAAATGAAATTGAAATCAAATAAAATTAACCACTCCAAATCATCTCACACATGTGATCAAGAATGATTGGTATCCAAATAAAATCCAATTGAGTCAAATGGCTCATTTGAACCCAATTGGAATCAAGCTTAACCCATTTAGGCCTAAATGGGTTGAAATGAAATGAAATCCAAAATTAATTCAAATCCTAAATGAATTAATCAAATCAAAACATAATTAATCATCAATTAAAGATGATTGAATCCATCATTTAATGAATTGAATCAAAACCAAAACACTTTGAATCCAAATGCTTGAATTGGGTTCAAATTTCCAATCTAATTCAAATGACCTATGAGTTTGACTTAGGTAGCTGCACACTAGCCTAAAGGTTGTGATGGTGATGCCAAAATCCATAAATGGGGCCAAAGGAGAGATGAGTAGAAGTTTTGATCAAGTAAAGATTCTTGTTGGATCCTTCCTTCTCTCTTCTTTCAAATTCCATGGATTTTATCCAAGTGACCTTTGACTGCCTCTTGGAGAATGGTTCAAAGGCTGAGAATCAAATGACCAGCCCTCAAGCAAAAGAGGACTTGGTCTCCTCCATGAAGAAGAGGAAGAAGAGGTAAGGGAGAAAGCCAAGAGAAACTAAGTTCACAGCCAAAGGAGGAAAGGGGAGGAAAATTCCTCCCCTCAAACTTCTTATCCCAAGATGCATACAAAGCCAAAGGGGACAAAATCCATGTTTTGGCCGACCCTCCCACCATTGGTGGATAGAATCCAGCCACCTAGAAGGATAATTACATGGCTTTCAGCCAATCATGCAAAGAGAGGAGGGAGAGCCTTTCCTCTCCTTCTTTTCATTTCAAAACACTCACAAAGGGAGGAGAGGAAGAAAGGAAGCATTCCTCCGAGCCCTACTACTAACAAGCTCGAATTCATCCAAATCTGATGGCCAACATTTTTTTAATGAAAAATCACTAGGGGAGTGTTTAACTTCAATTTGAATGTTCCAACATGTTCTAAAGGTTTAGGCAAGCTCAAACGAATCTTCATCGTGACCCCTCACCACCGGTTAGCATGAGAACGGTCAAACCCCATGAAAAACTATTGCACATTGGTCTTCAAGGTGCTTGGCGAGGAGGCAAGCCACCAAATCACATCCACGGCTTTGTCACATTGAGGCGATGGTGTTCAAGTTTATCCCATTGCCATAGATCATCAGAGTTGAGGTATGCTTCATAACCAACCTTTATATCATTTAGTTTTGGTTATTTGTGAAATGAATTCGATCCCCATGAGGATCAAACTATATAGATTGATTACAATTCAATCTTTGATCATTTTTCAATCGAAATTACATCAAAATTGGTCTTGGATCGCCAAAATCTAGTTGCATGATCTGATTAATCCCTTTAAGTAAATTGTAGAATCAATCAGGATTGTTTGATCTTTGATCAGATGGTCGAGATTCATCCCATGGGCACCACTTTTGATGTGGCCGCCACATGGATTCCTTTGTGAACGAGTGCTGCCACACTAAGTGGTAAAGGCTTCACGTTGGCACCACATCAGCACCACCATTTTAAAATGGTAAATCCCATTTTTAATAATTAAAAATAATAATTAAAAATCTCTGAAACTTCAAAAAAAATCATAGAAAATTAAATATAAATCCAAAAAATGCAAATGAGGGCTCTATGGATTCATCTCAATGAGTAGAATCCATTAAACCAAAAATCAACAATTAATTTTGGATAAATTTGACTTAATTTGTCTTTAAATGAAATTAATTAAACTCAAATTAGTACCAAACCAGTAATCTAATTGAAATGAAACTTTAGAAAATTAAAATTAAGGTTAAAACACACCTGAGGAAAATTTTCATGAATTATCTCAAAGTAATTCAAGAAATATCAAATTTCAAACTCTAAACTTCAATTTTAATTAAATAAATTAAAATTAAATGAAATAAATCATAAAAAAAAATTAAAACACTTTAAATCAACATAACAAACATTAATGAACTTAAATACACCAATGAAACTCATTAAAACTTAATAAATCACAAAATGTCGTACTTAGGCAATTAATTGAATTAATCAATTCAAATAATTAGCAAGAACTTAGGAAAATCACAATAAATAAATAAAAGTTTTAAAAATTATGAATAAACCCTCTATGATGCATTTTTCAAAGATGAATCAAAGAAAAATAAATTCTCCAAATAATCTTCATTAAATTACGTTTAATTTAGGCTTTAATGAAATAATTAAAATTTTAATTATACCTTAATTATGAGTCTGATTAAAATGAAACTTTAGAAATATGAAATTAGCATGAAATCTAATTTTTCATAAAAATTTTAAACCCAATTGACCTTTGGATTGGGAATTATTGAATTTCTAAATCTCTAGGTCAATATAAATCGAATAATAAATAAAAAAACTCATAAATCTTAAAATTTTTAAAATAATTTGAAATAATCTTCATCAACATCAAAACACTCAAAGATAATTCTCCAACATCCTAAATCAAAGAAGTTGATCATTTTCATACTTAAGTGTTAATGAAACTAATAATGCATGCTATGTTTAATTAAACCTTAAGGTTAATAAGATCATAATAAAACCAATTAGTGAAATCCTAATCCACAATCAATGTAAATTAAAAATTGGTTAAAACACTAGCCTAAATGTCTTAGGGTAACATAAATCAAACCAAATGAATATCAATTTAATAAACATAAATATAATTCAAAATAAATGTTAAACCAATTCAAACCAAATCAAATTAAAATAAAAATAAACTAAACCAAGAATAAAAATTAAATTAAATCAAAGAAATAAAATGAAGAATCAAATCCCAAAAGAATTAAAAATTACAAAACTTTAATCCAAAATCCAAATTAAATTTAAACCCAAATCATCTAAATGAATCTAAAAGGATTAATTAAGATACTTAAGGATCTTAGGTAGCCTTTGAGATGAATCTTCATATTAGGATGAATGTTTCATTCCATAAGGGTTTATGATGTTGTATAGAATCGATTCCACCCAAAATTGGAATCTATTTTACTCTTCATTCTTGAAAACCTAAACTTCCCTTAAACAAAATAAAAGTGAACTTGAAAATAAAAATGAAAATAAATCATTAAATCGTTTGAATTGAAACCATCCAAAGATAAAAATCAAACAAACTCAAACTCTAAATTAAAAATTGAACTAAAAGGCCTAACAAAGTCTTGCAACACAAGCCTATTCTCTTCACACACTAGATCATTTGGTCACAGACCTTAGCTTTCAGTTAGGTAAATCTGTGATTCTCTATGATACTTTATGTTGTGTTGTGATGTGTTTTTCATGTCTTTATGGTGTACTATTTTAGACTGCATATCTATGATTGTTTTCCCGTTAGATTGGATGATAGGAAGTTCATTTTAGAACTAGAATTATTTTCTATATGGGGCTATAGTACAAAGGATTGTTATCATAAATAAACTAGAAATGTGATTTTCTTGCAGGTGTGTTTAAATCCTTAAGCATAGCCCAATAAGACAAGTGGGTTTAGCAAGAAACTAATACTAAGCCTGTATGTTTATAAAATATAACTACTATGTGATATTTGTGTTTTTTTAACATTTATTTTACAAGGATTAAATTTTATTTTTAAATTTATAATAAAAATTTGAATTAAGAATTTGGTTAGGATCTAGGGGGTCTAAGATTAGTAGGAGCTAACCCTACTAGGAGATGGTGAACAGGTCCCCTATGAAGACCAAGGGAGGTACTTGAAGAAGGAGACGATCCTGGAAAGAAAGACTTATGGATCTAAACTTGTAGTTCTAGGCTGGGCTATATAAGGACAGACCTCGATTGCTCATTTTCCTTTCTTCCAGGGTGTACAGCAGTATCCAGCCGCATTGGCCTTTCTTTTAATTAATTTGGTTTGCTTTATTTTTGGTGTGCAATAGAATCAACCTACTTTTCTAAGTTTCTTTATGTGTTTTGCTTTTTTTGATGAATGCCTAGATGTAGGCTCATAGGAAAAATTAAATTTTCTACCCAACTTAAATCTAGTCAACTATAACACAAAAATAATGAATTTCAAAACTTGACTTAAAGTAAATCCCTAGGAAGAACTTAAAATTAATTAAAAATAATTAGCTCTCAAAAGTCATGCAATCATATTACTCTAAATTCTTGATTTAGGCACTTCACGTATTGTACATGAGGTATCTAACCTGTGAGAATGTCTGCCTTCTTGGGGAAGTCTACCTTTTATTAATGGTTTAGCCCATAACCAATTCTAATTACATACAATGTTGGCATAAATTGCATGCCGAATACCTCAAAAGAATCATGTGTCAAAAACTTTTAAATATGAAAAATGTGCATTAGTTAGTACATTTCATAGCCTACATGACCTTAAGGATTAGGAAGTGAGTCTAGGATTCTTAGATTCTTTCCTAAAAAGACAATAGCCTAGCCATCTTATATACATAAGACTTGGCATCATGAATTAAAATGGGTTTATATGGTGTTAGCTGGTAGACCCTCAAGGCAGGTTGTAAGCCAACAAGAGTCAGGGATAGATTGGTTCCCAGAAGTTAAAGCAATGATTGATAATTCCCAAAATGAAATTAGATCGAGCATCTAACTTGTGTCAGAAGCACTTGTAGAATTAGGTTCTGAAGCATCATTCTTGGAGTAAGTCTTCAATCCTAAGCATTTTTGCAATCTTGTGCTACTAGAATCTAAGCCATAGATTTCTAAGAAAATATCAACATAAAAATCTAAATTAAATTCCAAAATTCAAAGCCCAATGATATGATAGTTTAAATGCTTACTGGCATCCTAGTATTAATAGGCATTTCCTACTTCATCCTGACTGGCTTCCCAAAATAACTTTTTTTCACTTTGGATCGTTCCCAATTAAAATTCTAAATATCATTCCTTTGAAAACCAACTTTGAACTCCATAAAACTAATAACTTATTTCTTTAATCGATAGTATTTTTAGGAAGAGACCCTTCTTCATAAGATGTAATTAACTATAGGGGAATGCCCTTATAGAGAACCATGAACCCAGTTTTAAAATAAACCCTACTCTACTTTCCATGTAGTACATGGGAAAACTCTCTAGTACATGAAAGACCCATTAGCCTTAGGAGTCTTTTATTAAATGATCAAATCCATTATATGATAACATGTTTATCTTTTGAGATAATATGTTTACTCCTTAATAACACATTTGATCATCCAAATAAGAAATTTCTAAATCCTATGTGGTGTCATAAATTTTCCCCATAAATATCATATCACATCACAGAATATCATAGATCGGCCTAACCAAAATCTAGGGTTGATGACCTAATATTTTACTTTGTGAAGAAAATGGGCTTGTGTGGTAAGACTATACTATGACTTTTTAAGTTCAAGTTTCAAATTGAATTTCTAATATTTAAATTAATTTTATTTTGAGAATTTTTAATTTTCATAATTTTGATTCATAGGTATGTGTCATTATTATACCAGAGATTTGAGGTATTAAGACCTCTTTCAAACTAATAGCCCTACGACTTCGAGTGTCCAGAGCATACACCATATATTGTTAATTATGAAAAAATTTTGTTTAGTTCTTTAAATTTCTTTTAGTCTTAAAATTATTTTAATTTATCGCGGGTGGATTCAATTTAAATAATGTAATAGTTTATAATTTTATTTTATTTTTAGATTCATATTAAGTTAAAATGAAAGTTAAATTTATTAAGAATTAATAATATAAAAAAGTTTCATTTTGGGTGGAACAAATTATATTCGACATCCTAAATCCTAATAAAATAAAGTCTTTACCCTAAAGTAAAGATTCATTTTAAGGGCCAAACTAAGATCCTAAGTATCTTGATTAACTTCTTCTTAAGTTTTATTAAATTGTTTTTAGTTTGATTAAAATTTTAATTTAAATTTTGATTTGAATTAAGATTCATTCTTCTTAATGTTGATTAATGTTTAAATGATTTAATTTATTCAGTGTTTTAGTTTTTATTTTGTTTGGATTAAATTTTTATTTATTTTCATATGCTTTAATGTTCTAATTAATTTAATTAAATTGATATCATTCATTCATTTCATTAATGTTATGTTTGTTAATATTTATGTTCATTTAGTTTATATGTTTAATCTTTCTTATTTGGTTCATTATTCATTTAATTGAGTTTATTTTATTTAATTTGTTTGATTTTAATTGAATTAATTTCATTCACTATTTCCTTCAAATGATTTTATTCAAGTAATTAGGTTTATTTAATTTGATTATTTTATTAAAGTTTCTGACTATTAATGTTTATATTTATCTAATTTATTTGAATCTAACTTAATTCATTTAAATTGGTATTATGATTGATCCTTGTTTTAGTTTAGGTTTTGTTTTAACCATAATGCTAAACCCCTTTAGATTAAATTTAGTTTATTATAACCTAAGGGACATAAGGCTATTTTGGGAACCAATTCTAACTTAGGCTATTTGAAGTTCCTAAATTATTTTATGTTTAATTGATTTGGTTAACCACTTTTATTTGCATTTAGAATTATATTATTAATTAACATAAATAGACTTAAGAAGTTTTCTCATGTGTATTAGATTAATATCTTAATTCAAATTTTAGTTTGATTTCATTAATTTATTATATTACAATTTCATAATATATTAATTAATTTATCATTTAAATTTACTTGATTTTTATTATATTCACATTTCATGAATGTTATTACTATTATGTTAATGAACTTAAATTAACTAAAATTAAACTCTCATTTTATTCTTGGTTTTAGTTAGGTTATTTCATGTTGAAATTTAACTTCTTAAAATGAGATTGTATCCATTTTAACCTAACTCATTTCAAATGATAGAGATATTTAAGTGTGATTAATTTATTTATGTTATAGGTTTATATGACTTATTCACTTAAACAAATTTACAGAATTTTCATACAAATGAGTTTCATATTTAAATATGAATTTTAGAGGTTAGTTAGTTCTTATTTTAATTGATTAATTAGTTTATTATGGATTTCATAAATTGATTAATTAGGATTTGATCAAAATTTATGTTCTTAATTGTTTCATTAAGCTCTAATGTATACTTAATTGAATTTCCCAACTTCAAAGGGTTAGAAAGTATTCTTTAAGTGTTATAATGCTAAGTAAAATATTTCAAGTTGATTTCATAAATTTTTATAATTTTTTGTACTTTTTAATTTAATATTTCATGTAAATTGACCTAGAGGCTTGGAAATTCAATAACTTTCAATCCAAACATCAATTTGTCTTAAGATTTTTATGGCAAGAGGGTTTTCTTGCTGATTTGATTTTTCTAAAGTTTCATTTTAATGAGGTGTATATTTTAAAACTAATTAAGATTTTAATTCTTTTATTAAAACTTAAAACCAAGCCTAATTTAGGTAAAATTACTTAGGGGAATTATTTTCTTTAGATTTCTCTATGGAAGATGCATCCATAGATGGTTCATCTATAATTTTTAGATTTTTTCTTATTTATTATGATTTTCCTAAGTTCAGGTTGATTAATTGAATTAATTATTTCACTTAATTATGAAATTAGGTGATTTTATGGATTATTGAATTTCAGAGGGTGTATGTCAGTTATGTAGATTCATTATAGTTTTCTATTATAATTTAAGGTACTCTTAAAATAATTTATGATTTTCTTAATTTTATATTAATTTATTTCATTAAAATTAGTGTTTAAGGTTTGAAATTCGATATCTTTTGATTTACTTTGAAATAAATCATGACAGTTTTTCTTAAAGTGTATGTTAATCTTAATCTCATTTTCTCAAAGTACCAATATCAAATGGTACTGTGATTTGGTATTAATTTGAGTTTGACTGTGTTTATTAAAACTCAAATTAACTAAAAATTGCCCAATAAAAATTAGGGATTTTTGGATTAATGGATTCCTCTCATTGAGAGAAATCTACAGAGCCCTTGATTATATTTTTAATGTATATTTTATTTTTTATAATTTTTTGAAGTTTATGTTAATTTTTGTCATTTTTGAATTCAAAAACCTAAATTTCCTACTTAAATGCATCGGGGCCACATGACATCGCTTTACGTGTGGCACCACGTGATTCATCTATGTGGGATCCACGTGTATCTCATGTTAGAATGGCAGTGAGACATGGATCGTCTGATCTTTGATCGGATGACTTAGATCAAACCTGTGATTACCTTTAGGGGTTTAATCGATTGGTTCAACTAAATCTCATCCATCCATTTTAAATAGAAGGAATGGACTATAGAGATTGCATCTTCTTCAACAGCGATAAAAGTTGATAACTCTTCATCAATTTCAGATGATTTTCGGCAATCCAATTGATGAAATCACCCTATTTCAATTCCAAATCCATTAGGAACTCACATAGATCACATCTATGTGGTTAATCTCACTTAAGATTAAGTTTCTTTCACAAAGGATCAAAATTAAAAGTAAAGGAGGTCGGGTTTAGTGTGTACCTCACCAGCGGTGATTTCACACTACAAGGATGACTCGATTAGCTTCGTGGAGTTGCGACGAGCCTCTAGAAAGGAGGAATTGGATTGCCTCCTTGTGAATCAGCATGGAGACCAAGCTTTTCACATTTTTTGATAGGTTTGGTTATTTTTTTGGCTTACTGGCAACATGGGGGTTGGGGAAAGGTTGATCTCAACTTTATTTTGCTTAGGGAAGGTGATGGGATGAGAATGGGTCTCCCTTTGATTTCCATTTATGGTCTAAAGCTTTATCCAAACTTCACTCTTCCATTGGTCAACCAAGGTGATTTCCACCCTTAGAGGCTAGCTCCAAGGGTGGTTGGTTGCCTAACACATGTCTAAGGGTGGTTAGGTGGAGGAACAAAGAGAAGTAGTTGATTGGGGAAGAGAATTTGTCTTCATGCACTCTTCTTTTACCATGGCATATTCTTTTCCTTGGATTGACTTAGACTTCATTAATTTTCTTAATCTTGGCTACCAATTATCCTAAGCTCATCTTAGGATAGGTTTGGATGTATTCCAAGGTGTTTGGTTTAAACTTGGATTCAAATATTTTTGAAATTATGCCAACTTAGGAACTTTTTATATGGCTTAATATGGTTTGCTCCATTTAGTGGATTAACACTAAATTGATACTTCAATTATATCAATTATATAATTTTTGATATTTTTAATCAATGGTTTTATGGAATTTGAAATTGATCATTTGCTTATTCCATATTAAACCCATTATGGCTTAAGTAAATTTAGTTGAATTGAATTGAGTCAAATTGACTTGCTTGGCTCCATCCTAATGTATTTATCTTTCAATTATGTTAATCCATGCATTTGGAATGGATTGGATTAATTAATTTCACTTATTTAGAGTTTAAAACCCATTTTAGCCCAACTTCATCTTAATGGGCCAAGAATGGGTTAATTAGGTTAAATGGTCATTTTTACCAATTTAACTCCAATAGTTAATTGATTTATGTTTGATAATCATTTTTACATGTTTTTGACCAATCAATTTGAGTAGATTTCAATTTGATTTTGATTTTGAATTCAAGTAGGCTTATTTAAGCCTATTTAGGTCAAATGATCTAATTAGCCTAATTAAGTTCTAAATAATTTATATTTCTTTAAATTAATGTTTAAACATGTTTATTTTAACATTTAGACCCTTTGAAATAATTTTATTTGGTCAAATTTTGGTTGGTTGACCTTTGACTTGGTGGGACCCACATAAATTCAATCCTATGCCAAAAAGGGTTGACTAGATTTAACTTTGATTTTGATTTGATTTTATGCTTGTCATTTGTCATGGCTTCATTTGATTTTGATTTAGTTTGAATTTTTTAAGCTCAACTGACTTTAGGGTTAGATAGGATAATTAGGTTAATTATCCTATTCATCTTGATTTAAGTTTGCTTAGATTTAGATTTCAAATTTTTTAGATTTAGATTTGAATTTAGTCTAGGTCAATCCAATTCTAGTGACTTAGGTTAGACCTTCAGAAGGTATAGTAAGTCACTAAGTGAAGTGTTCTAAGTGTCTAATTAGGAGATTCCAAATTTAGGATTAGGTGTCCCAATTATTAACTTTAGAAATGATCTTAACCTCATTCAAAAATATGGTGAGTTCAAACACCTAATAATTGATCGTGTGAAGAAAAATGGGCTTGTGTGGTATGGATTTACTAGGCATTTTTGGTTAAAGTTTAAATTTGGGTTTCAAGCTTTGTTTTAATTTGATCTAAGGTTTTCATTTTTCATAACTTCGCTTCATTGGTACATGTCATTATTAAACCAGAAGTTTTAGGTATCAAGACTCCTTCAGACCAGTAACCCTGTGACCTCGAGTGTCTAGGCTATATACCATATCTTTACTAATTATAAAAAATTTATTTTCATTCTTTTGATTTCTTTTATTTTTAAAATTTGTTTAATTTCCCATTAGGTGGTTTCAATTTAACTGGTTTAATTTATTTATGATTTCTTTTCTTTTCTTTTCTTTTTTCTATTTTATGTTAAAGTAGAATTTAAGTTCTCAAGAATGAAGAATAAAATAAATCTCACTTTGGGTGGAACCCATTCTATTCAACTTCCCAAATCCTAATAAAATGAGATATTCATCTTAAGAAGAAGATTCATTCTAAAGGTCAAACTAAGATCTTAAGTATTTTTATTAACATCTTTTTGATTCATTTGAGTGATTCATTTTAAGTTCAATTTCTATTTCACATTTTTCTCTTAAAATTAAAGTTTTATGAGGTTTGATTTATGATCTTTAATTAAAATTCAAATGCTCCTTCAAATCTTAATTTAGAGTCTATGTTACCATGATTTAAATTAATTATGGTTTTCATTTTAAATTTAATTTGATTTATTTATACTTGATGTTACTTAATCATTTTTTATAACTTATTCGATATGATTTTTCTTTTGATTTAATTAAATATTCATTTGATATTATTTGCATTAACTATTTATTTATTTGATTTGGATTAATCTCATTTATTTATTTCATAAATGTTTATGTTTAAATTTATTAATGCTTATTAGCTTGAAAATCTTAATTCAAACTTGTTTTTTATTTCATAATTTAAATGATCTATTATGTTTCAATTTCAAGATTTATTTATTTATATATTCTTTATTTATCATTTAGGTTTCTTGATCTTAATTAATTTTGTTTATACATTTCAAGAATATTATGTTGATGAATTCGAATAAGTTGGCTTAATTAATTTCAAGTGATGATTTCATTCATCCATTTTATTAATGTTTATATATATGATTTTTATATAAGTTAATTCAATTACTTTCAATCAATCTTTGGGATGTCTTGATTTTATCAATTAAGAAATTCTTTATATTATACATTATAATTTCTTATTCAAATTAAGTTTAATGTAACATTATGTGTTAAAGTTTCATAACTTGGTCTAATTTATTAAGATAGAGTTTTTTTTACTAATCTTAACCTAAGAAGCCTATGGAATGAACTACTTTTAGGTTTTCAACTTAAATCTATGACATTTTTAGTTCTTTAGACAATTTAATAAATTCAATTAGTTATTTCATCTTCATTTACAGGAAGAATTAAATTCATTTTCTTTAGACAATTTAATAAATTCAATTAGTTATTGCATCTTCATCTACTTAAATCTATGCCATTTTTGTTAACAAGTGAGACAATTTAATAAATTCAATTAGTTATTTAATAAATTCAAATAAAGTTAATAAGTTTTTTATTTTCTATAGTTTTTTGAATTTCTATATATTTTTACCACTTTTTAAATTAAAAAATGTTGATTTTCCATTTTAAACAGTTGACACCACATGGCACTAATGCAATGCTAATGCAATGTTGTTTTCCATGTGGTGCGGTACCATTCATTTAGCTGGATCCACATAGAACCAACTCAAAAAGTGGCGACCACACTAGATGATTTATGACCGTCCAATCTTTGATCGGACAGCAACGATTTCACCCGCAGATCTTATATAGGATTCAATTGGATGTCCAACTAAATCTCAACTGTCTGTCACTAATAAAAGGAATGAACAATGAAGATTGCACCTTCCTTATCGATTGTGAGAACCGAGCATCGTCTGTTAATTCCAAATGATTTTTAGTGATATAGGTGGAAAAATCACTTAATTTTATTTGCAAATCCATCAAAATGCATTTATAATAAATCTATATGGTTTGATCTCACTTGAGATTAACTTAGTTTTCAAAATTACCAAAATTGAATGCTTAAAGGGTCAGTTTGATTCCATACCTCTTCAACGATGATCTCCGGCGGTGGGGATGATTCGGGAAGCTTCGTGGGACTTAGTGAAGCTCTAGGAAGAAGGAATTGGATTGCCTCCCTGTGGATTAGTCTATTGATCAAACTTCAATTCTTTTTTAGTGTATTTAGTTGAACTCTGGCTTGCCAGCAATGTATGGTGTGGGGGAAGGATGCCCCTTCTTCATTTTGCTTGAGCAAGGTGATGGAAAGCTCAAATTGGTTTGAGATCAACTCTCTCTCATTTTGTCATGAATAGCCTAGAGCTTCAAAGGGAGAATGGTCAAACTTGTTAGCCATGATGATTGCCACCCTTGAAGGCTAGCTCCATGGGGTGGCCAATTGAATGAGGTCAGACCAAGGCAACAAAGATGAGGAATGGAGGTGAGCAAATGGATTTGGGAAGAAGTTTGGCTCCATGCTTATCTCTCTTTCTCCATGGCATATTCCCTTTCTTGGATGGGCTTGGACCCTTCAAATTCTCTTAATTTTGGCTAGTAACTATTCTAAACTCATCTTAGGATGAGTTTGGATTCATTTTAATATGATTAGTGTGGGTTTGAGTTCAAATACCCACATTAGGTCCATTTAGGTTTCATTCAATTTGGATTAAGCTAAGTATGATCAATTCTTAGTATCTATTAGTTTAAATTGATAATTACTTATTCAAATCATAATTAAGATGATATATGAGTTAAACAAACTCATTTCAATTAGGTTTAGGGATGAATACCTTAGGTTAGTTCACTTAAACATTTGTTTTCCTTGGGTTTAACTTAGTTTTTTTATTTGATATATTGGATTTAAATTTGGGCTTTGATCATGTTTATTTAAGTATTTAATATGATTTGTATTAATATATTTTATTTCATTTGAAGTGAATTTTGAATTTAATTCATTTTGACCCATATTGGATTTAATGGGGTCAACATGGATTTGATTGGGTCAAATGATAAAATTAATCAAATTAAACCCTATAATTGGTCACATTGTGTTTCAAGATGATTTTCAAATAATTTTAGATAATTAATTTGAGTTTGAGTATAATAAGGTCAATTTAGGTCTATTTAGATCAAATGATCTAATTATCCCATTTAAGGCCATAATAGATTTTAATTCAATTAATTAATATTTATCCATGTTTATTTAATGATTTTAAGCATTTAGAATGATTCAATTTGGTCAAATTATGATAGGTTAGCCTTTGACTTGATGGGACCCACATAAGTCAACCCTATGTTAAATAGTTTACTTTCATTTGGATTTGGCTCCATTCATATTCATGTAATGAATTTTATGCTTTTAATTTTATATGATTTTAATTTATTTTGATTTTATTTGAATTTTTTGGGATTCAAGTGATTTTGAGCTTAAATAGAGTAGTTGGATTAGCCATCCCAATTACCTTAGCTTAAGTTCAATTAGATTTAATTTTCAAATAGAGTACATTGAAATTAATTATTTATTTAGATTTAGGTTGAGATTTGATCCACTTAATCTCATTAGGTAGGATCAGAGCCTAGAAGAATCCACTAGGTCACTAAGCATAGTGATTTAGGTGCTGAAATCAATAGGCTCATAATCTAGGATTAGGTGTCCTAATTCATAGTTTTAGAAATGATGTTAGCCCATCAAAAAAATGAGGCTAACATTCTTATTATTCACATGATTGGATTAAGTCATCAAAACCTCTTTCTTATAAATTAGACTATTTAGGTTAGGATTAATTCAGTAAGATCCCTTTCTTTTTATTCAAAATTAAGTTAGGAAAAAGTCATTAAGACCCCTTCCTCCTTTTTAACTATATAAGTTGGATTAAGCCACTAAAGGACCCATCTTAATAATTAACCAAAAAGAAGTAAATCCCTTATTAGGCATTCTTCAATTGATAAGGAATGGATTAAGTCACTAAGACCCCTTTCCTACTAAATAGACTTCATGGTTAAGATTAAGTCGCAAAGACACCTTTCCTATTAGTCAAAATTTTGAGTTTTAGGATTAAGTCATTAAGACCCCTTCCTCCTTTTTAACTATATAAGTTGGATTAAGCCACTAAAGGACCCATCTTAATAGTTAACCAAAAAGAAGTAAATCCCTTATTAGGCATCCTTCAATTGATAAGGAATGGATTAAGTCACTAAGACCCCTTTCCTACTAAATAGACTTTATGATTAAGATTAAGTCACGAAGACACCTTTCCTATTATTCAAAATTTTGAGGTTTAGGATTAAGTCATTAAGACCCCTTTTCCGCCTTTTAACTATTTAAGTTGGAATAATCCACCAAAGGCTCCATCTTAATAGTTAACTAAATAGGAGTAAGTCGCTTAGTAAGCATCCTTTTGGAATGATAAGGTTAGGATTAAGTCACCAAGACCCCTTTCCTATTAATCAAAATATTAAGGCATTAAGGCCCCTTTTCCTCAACATAGCTATTCAAGAAGGAATTAAGCTATTAAATGCTTGTTCTAATTAGTTGAATTTTACTATATAAGGATTTAAGTCTTTATGACCCCTTTTCTAGTTCAGAATAAGAGAAATTAAAGAGTGGAATAAGTCAATGAAGGCTCTGCTCCTATAAACTACTCGGGTTAGAAATTAAGTCCATGCGACCCCTACCAATTAGTTACAATCTTAAGGTTTAGAAACTTTTCCTTAAGATCAACTAAATTCAAACACATCCAAGCCTATGCTTATGTTCTTGTTAACTAGATCAGCCAACACCAATATGTGTGGTGTACTCTAGTTAGTCCATAACACATATTAGGGGTCCATTTGTCAAACTCATTTTTGGTAAGGTGATCACTCTGAAAAAAACACCATGGAGGATGCGCTCCACCATCTTTGAATGAGATGGGGTAAGAGTATGTTCTTTCCAGATTGATATATATATATTCAACTAAATTTTCCCCTAACATTATGTTAGGGCTTGTTTAGATCTGGGTTTTACTTCCTATGGATGCAAGCCTCCATAGTTAATTATCTCTCTTGATGCAGCAAGAGAGCACTCTCAATTAAGGTTGGAAATAGACATATATTAATGATATGTGATGGTGTCTTAGAGGTGTGTGTGGATTTAGAATTCACATAGCGAATAAAGAGATTGGGGTTACATCCCTTTGCAATGCCATAATATAATTTAAATATTCGCTTAACAAAAAATATAAGTTTCCAATGTATAGCATATAATAAATAATAAATGAAGTTATCATTTAACTTAAAGCATATATTTGGGGAATGATGACATGCCCAATCAAGATCCCAAGGTTCCATCAACTTGAGCTATCGTGGTCCCTAGTCTACCAAGTCGGAGAAATTATTTATGATTAAAGAATTCTTGTCAGCAGCCATGGGTTGCATCATCCAAGGTGTTCATGTAGACTTGTGGTGATATTTATCTAAGGAGATAAATTTATGTCAACCTTAGCTTACATAAGAGCTTTTTCCTATTAAATATATTCGATGATTTATAGCTCAAGGAGCAAATTCATTAAGAAACATATGGGCTATTACCGTGACTAAAATTTAGTGGAGCTGTACAAATGCCTAACAACCTGGTTAGAGGGTTCTAGTCATGTCCTCATTTCCTATGGTGTCATTTGCCAGCATAACCAAGCAAACATAGGACACAGACTTCATCCTTATTGGCATGAGATTATTTGAGTATGAAAATAGTAAAATTTATTTGAGACTGGCTCTTTTGTGAGAAAAGGTTTTCTTTGATTATCATCAGTGATAAAAACTAGTGGGTGGATGGATGATTATTTACTTTAAGTTATATTGAATGATGAACTTCATTCAATTTGAAAATATCCCCTCTGGATGAATTTTACAATTGGCATGACCATCATTAGAGAAAGATTAGGTTTTCGTATCCCGAACCCAGTCATAGGACCCTATCGGGGAATTATCTCGTGTAGCATCCTCAGACTCTAGAGTTAGATGTATGCACATCGGGGCACATGCAAGAATTTTAAGCCTATTTTGTGTTAACCCGCAAAGCATCCTTAGGCAATAGATTTAGGTAATTGTTATTATGTAGGGGTCCATGCGGGTTATTCAAGCTTATCTCAGGCATAATTCCTTAGTGATGAAAATATGGTGCCTTAGCAATGTATCTCGTGTCATGGCACTACATGGTCAGCGCCATGGTGCTGATGTCATTAACTATGTTGACAACTTTACTGGCATCTCGACACTAATAATATAACACTACATTGCTAGTCAAAAGTTGACTTATAATAACTGACAGATGTTCAAGCTATTTAATGACATGGGATAAACTTTTTGACTGCTGTCGCAATGCTACATCAATGTGACACATCATTTTTTATTTAAATATTTATGATAATTAATGTCCCTTTTGACCGACACAGTAACTGACATGACCACCTGGCCAGTACCATGGCATTGCATCTGAGTGCCACAATGTTGGGCTGATGTTTCAAAGCTTGAGAGGTTAGCGCCTCAGTGTTTCCTTTATAGTGCCTCAGCTCTTCCTTTGTAGCACCTCAATGCTGCCTTTGCAGCACCGTGCTACTAGGCCTGGCTTATAAATATACCCCTTGGGGTAGCCAAAATTTTCACTTTGCATTCTCCTTAGAGGTTTTCTTTAGAGTTTTCTCTCCCTCTCTTTCTTCTAGTTTATAATTTTTCTTCCTCCATGCCGATAAAATATTTCAATAAGGGTAAGAAGATGGCGACCATCAGTGACACTAACAAATTTGTTAGTTTGGAGGCTAAGGAAAGGTACTACCATGCCCTCATACAACAAGCACTTGATCCCATAGAGGTGCTTCTACAATCCTAGCGGGCACATGGAGAGCATCATTACCAAGTGAGGCTTAGAAAAATTGTCCTACCACAATAAATTCGATGTTATCCCGATGGTGATGGAGTTCTTTGTCAATGAGAAGGAGCACCAAAATAATCAAGTTTTCATCCAAGGAAAGCTAGTAAGTTTTTCCAGTACTGTCATTAATTCATATTACGGTCTACTGAATGTAGATTATAATTAGTATCCTTTTATTATAATGATCATCTGGACTTCAATGAAATCCTTAATTTTCTCACTATTAAGAATTCCAATACCTATTGGAAAAGGCAGGAGGAGAAAATTATTAATTTTCTTACCACAAGTTTTACAGATAAGGCTAAAGCTTGGGATTACTTTAGTGTTGCTATGCTGATGCCCACTACGAATATCAATGAGGTAACTAAGCATAGTACCATTTTAAATTTTGCAATTCATAAGGGCTTAACTATGGATATGGGGAAGATTATTTATAATTTTATCTCTAATATGTTTAAGGGTAGTACAATAATAGGATTTAGTCACCCGTCTCTTATTTATACTTTGTCTATTGAGGCAAGCACAATAAGAGATCTTGATGAGGAAGCCTTTATACAAAAAACTCCCCTGACCAAAAAAGTCATTAAAGGATTTGGTTCGAGGACTGAGGTGGGGGAAAGCTCACATGCCCCTAGGTCTCGGGGCAAATCCTCCAAGACCATAAATGAGCAACTTTAAAAAAATTGAATCATAAGTCTCAGACCTAAGAAAAGAGATCAATGAACTAGTCGGTGCCAACAGGAACTAAAGAAAAAACTTGACCATTACATGGATCAGCAGCAGCAACAGTTTTCATACATTGCTGAGTTTAAAACCCTGCTTGTGCACATTTTGTAACTTGTGATTTCTATGCTATTCTTGGTGAGGCATTTTTATTGTGGTGCCTTATTATCAATCCCATGTAAGCGCCCCACCAGAGTCCAATGAAGAAGAGGAGGAGGAAGATGACCAGGACTACTAGTTTTTTCCCCTAAATTTTATTTCTTTTTTTTTGTATTTTTTTTCTTTCTTTTTTTATAATTTATGTAACCCCGCCTTTTCATATATTAATGAATACATCATTATCTCTTTTATGTATTTACATTTCTCTATGTGTACGTTTTCATGTCATTTGAAAAGCCCCAAGATTAAAATAATAATTAAAAAATAGCATCAAAGGGGTAGCACCGTGGTACTATTATTATAGTGCCTCAGTGCCCTCATGCAGCAAATGTTAAGCTTAGAACCTGAGACTGCAGTGCGTCAGCGCCCATTTTGGAGTGTCATGGCACTCTATAGATGTTCATTTCATTCAGTTACCTTAGCAGATGGTGCCTCAGCTCCCATTATGTAGCGTCGTGAATCTTTGTAGAGGTTCACCCCATTCCTCTACCTTAGCAAACGATGCCTCAATGCTCATTATGTAGCATTTCGATGCTCTATAAAGGTTCACTTCTTTTCTCTACCCGAGTGGGCGAAGCCTCAATGCTCATTCCTCAGCACAGAGACCCTATTGTAGGCAAAATTCAAGTGTATATTTTTCCTAAATGTCCCAAAAGTGTTAAAATGTTATAGCATCATGATGCTTAATATACAACATTGAGATGCTGATCATATTTTTTATATGGCTAGAATAAAAGAAGTTAGCATCGCGGTGCTCATGATATAGTGTCAAGGTGTTGTTCATTTAATGCCTATAATTGAACATTTCGATGGCATAATGCCTTAGTAATGCTAGATTTTTTTTACATGTTTAGTGCATGGCACTTTCTCCCTTAATTTAGATCTAAGATCAACGTAGGGAGGGTTTTGTTACATGCTAGAACTAAGTTTCACAGTAGATCAAGTTTTAAGGTGTTGTGCCTCGGTGCTTAAGGAATGACTTTGTAGCATTGAATTAAGTGCAAAAGACCAAAGGAGTCAACATCACGGCACCGCATAGTCGGTGCCATAGTGCCAACAAGCAAACCAACAAGGCTATGTTTCTCAAGAGCATGGCATGTCAACATTGGGATTTGGCACTGCAGCACTACGAGTCAAGAATACACCTTTCAAAGAGAAATTCTTGTGAAATCTAGTAATTTTTATGAAAACTTTGGCAGAGTTACATTTTAGCAATGCTAGATTCTCATATTTTGATGCAATTCTTCCTTGTTGTAGATCTAAGATCAAAAGAGGAAGGTTTCTCTTCTTCTCATACCAGAACTAAGTTCAATAACAAAGGTTCTTTGATGAAATCTAGTGCAAAAAAAGAAAGACTGAGTAAAAGAATTCAAGAAGCATTATTATAGTGAATTATTTATCTAGAGTGGATGAGAGATGGCTTTAGTAAGAGCAAGAGTCAATCTTATAGCTAATGTGGGTTCCCAGAAGTAAGAATCAACCAAAAAAACTAGAGAATATGTGTAGAATTAGAGAGAAGTAAGAAGAAGAAGAGGGGGGAGTAGTTTTCTACCCTTTTCATAGAGTTCTTTCCACTAGTGGGACAATTATCTACCACAAAATCATTCCCCCTATTCCCTTGGCAGGTTTAGCATTCATGCGGTGGAAAAGGTGATTTTTCTTGCTTCTTTAAACTATAAATTGTGCTCGCAATACCTCAATACTATCATGGCAATGCTGTGGCACTAGGCCATTGACTTGTCAACTAAATCAACGATGAATAAAAAACTAGAGAATATGAGTAGAATTAGAGAGAGGTAAGAAGAAGAAGAAGAAGAAGGGGAGAGAAGTTTTTTCCCTTTTATAGAGTTCTTTCCACTAGTGGGACAATTATCTACCCCAAAATCATTCCCCTTGTTCCCTTGGCAGGTTTAGCATTCATGCGGTGGAAAAGGTGATTTTTCTTGCTTCTTTAAACTATATATTGTGCTCGCAATACCTCAATACTATCATGGAAATGCTGTGATGCTAGGCCATTGACTTGTCAACTGAACCAACGATGAATAATTATAGTGCCATGGTGATAAGATCATACCTCCATGGACCTATAATAAAAAAAATTTATTTTATTATTTTTTTGTATTTTATGATGCAAACAAAATTGATCCCCAATGAATGTGTCATGTTGATTTGATATGATACATTCATTGTATATTTATTTATTTATAATATAATAAATAGAGAGAATCATGAGCTTTAATTATTTTTTATTCACCATGTGAAGTAATGATATAATAAGGGTTCAGCTACAAATGATTCATCTAAATTTTTCTAATACTGATAGAAGCTTCATGGGCTCTATATGCCATAGTAGATTGCCTTTCTTGTGCTTCATGGAGATGCTGAGCAGTAGCCTCTTGGTCATAAACCAATGAGGAAAAGACTAGCTCAAGTTCAATTAATTGAGTGTTTGCTTGTAAGCAATCCTCTTCTATGGCCATAATAGTCTACTTGATTACAGCTCTTCTCTCAAGTAGATATTGCATCCTCATCTATAATTCTTGCAATTCAGTTAATATATCAAGAATCTTAAAATGTGCTTTAGAAGGTTTTCTCTAGTAGTTTTTTATGGCTCTAAGACTATTCTCGAGATCTTGATAAACTAAATAGACTTAGTATGAGGTAGTATTGAATGAGGTCTCTACAATGGTAATGCTATCTGACAAAACCTTCTCATTGGTACTGCATAATGAGAATATGTTGAACTCAACATCTCTACATTTGGATTCTCAAAGATGTAGTTCTCTTACTTTAAGACCTAATAATAAAGAGTCTACCTTTACACAAAAGCTGTGAAGCTCAGGCAAGACCTCAGTGTCAACGCTTAGCAGTATGTGATGTAATGTCATTATTATATCAGATAGGCTCTTGGAAGAACTACACTATAATGGATATGAATGCCTAAGATGTATCCTCGAGACAAAGCATGAGATCTCCAGGCCAAATAATTATTTTTGAATTGTGTAGCTTGGACTAGGCATAGAAAGACTATCTACACAAGTGTTAGCATTAGAGGAATCACACTGAGTGGTATTCACTATTACTCAAGTTGAGTCAGATAAGAGTAGTTCATGACTACTTGTTTGCATGCCAGATTCCTTTGTACATAAGCCTTCTCCAATATGTAGAAGATCATCACTAGTGGGCAGAGTAGAACCTGGCGAAGTTGTACTGGCATCTGTTGATAGTAATAATGTGGCATTGCTACTTGTCTATCCTATTGGTGGATGGATAGCTATTGGTAGCTTGATTGCTGCTGGTGACTCAAGTACTACTAGTGGGATGGGAATACATGTAAAATAATATATCCCTAGTGTTCTCATGCCCTGATCAACTGGTGAAAGACTATGAATATTTCTATCTTCTTGCTCTTGAGTACATGAAGTCCTTCATCGTCACTTTTATTGACACTCTCCTCCTCTAATGATCTTTCAGGAGCTTGAGTTGTGTATCAGGAAGAATGTAAATCTTGAGTTGGTTTGGCTCACTCTATTCTATGATTGTATATGCAGAAACCTAACTCCAAGAAAGAAGACATGATATGGTGTATCTACAATTCCCTTATGTTACTAATTCATATGTAAGCCTTCTGAGGAGCTATATAGAAGCCCAAACTAGTCCCTAGAAAAAGTTTGAAAGTCAATATTGTAGTAGCTACAACTTGGTGAACATATAATGGTAATGTTTCTAAGGAGTGAGTATCTGGCACATTCGGTATTTATGACAGCCCGTATATGGGTGTAGCCTGTGTGAACCTGTACTACCTAGCCACTCTATTGGGATTATATCCCTCCAAGATCATAGACTCATGGTGATGATAGCAAAGCCAAGCTGGTCTCTTCCCGATGATGTATTCAGCTATACATTTATGTCTTGGCTTCACCAATAGTAAAGGCATCCCTCTATCAATGAGAGAATCCATAAATATTTGTCCTAGACTTTGAGCAGGTAATCTATGAAAAGCTGATCTATGGATGATTTGGAAGTGATCCGTTATGAGGGATGGAGCAAACATGAATGTCTGGATCTTATCTCTATCTAGAGAGACTATAGCCTTGCTCAACTACATCATCACATGGAAGTGGTGTTCTCCAAAATATGAGGGTGTTTCGAGACAACTGAATGCTCTCAAAATATGAGCATGAATCCACCCATATAGATAGTGCCAAGGGACATCCACATCATAGCATCGTGAATTAGTCATGATTATCACTCTATCCAATCCATGGTACAAGTAGGCTAGTATTGCAGGTGCTAGCGTGTCCTCTCACCGTGAGCGAGCAAACTGTCCATAAGAAGAGTAGAAGGATAAAAAATGTTGTTATGGCCTGGGAACACAAAGTAACATAACTAGGTTGCAACAAAGGCTATTAAAGATAGATCTTCATCAATTCCTCATGCTAAAATATGTCAAGAATTTATTCTACCTTTTGGTTTAAATCTATCACCATCAGACTTCTCAGAATAGTGAAATTCCATATTAAATGGATCATCTAGCCATGGAAAATGAGATAAGGACACTACTGACTCTAGGAAACTTTTGAACCATGTATGTAAAGTGAACGTGGCTATCATCTGTGGCCTGCTCTTCTCTTTCAATATAGCTCCTGGTAGTGAGCTAGAGCAGGATGGAGGTCTGTTGAGTGCATATAACTACCACTCCAATGCTGATCAGCTAGCTGGCCCTAGAAAAGTTCATGATATGGAGGAATGCATTCCTCATAAGGAGTGCCCAAAACTAGAAGGCTTGTTATATCATGTATATCAGCCATCATGACTATCATCTCAAGTGGGCCAATCCAACAAGTATTGGTATACCTATCCCAATGTTTTGCAACACTCTAGATCCAAGTGAAAAGTAGGCAACTATAATCTAAAAGGGATGCATGGACTGCATGATATTTGCCAACTTTTCTAAAAAAATTTCCATGCAACTCCAAGTGATGATGTGCCTAATATATATAGTCGCTAACTACTATCAATGGTGTATCGAACACTGATTTTGGATCCCAATCTTCTTCTTCATGATGTAGTATGTGGTAACCCAATAATCAGACTATACCTACAGTAGAAGTTATATCTTCAGTTGGTTGAACAATATCCTGATCACTGAAGCTAATACAATTTGTGATCCACTCCAGAGAAATGTCATGGCTATGCCTCAATTTCAAATTGGTCACTTAGTCAGTTGGATCATGACCTACCAATAGTTTTGAATCTGATGTCATGATGCATGATGATCGGGTAAATAAACCCTCAAAGATAGCTCTGCCCAACAACATATCCTGATGCACTGAGTGTTACTCTTATTGTCTGAATGTACCATGTCGGTTATATGCCTCAATAGTGGGCCATATCTACTCCTCAGCATGCACTATAAGTGGCCTATCTCCTAGCCATCTCCAAGTAAACATCATAGTCAATCTATAGCTAATCTGGTTAAGAGAACCATGTAAATTTCACAAGCATTATAAAAAATAATAATATCTGAATTTATGAAAAAGTAGTGCTTATGCACTTTAAAGAGTTTAAATTTATCTTCAATATTAATCTCTCTTTGAACATATAAAATCTAGATTTATGTTTAAACCTACCCCTTTTTAGACATAATAGTATCAAAAGTTTGGACTTTAGACCCATCGCATTCTTGGCATGATGGATCTGATTTAACTATAGATCTAGTCTTTTGGACATGATGGATCTGATATGGCCCCTTTGGGCATGATGGATCTTAATTTAATTATAGATTCAATCTTTTTGGACATGATGGATCTGATACAGCCCCTTTGGGCATGATGGATCTTAGTTTAAATATAGATCTCATCCTTTTAAACATGATGGATCTGATCTGGCCCCTTTGGGCATTATGGATCTTAGTTTAAATATAAATCTTATCCTTTTGGACATGATGGATTTGATCTGGCCCATTTGGGCATGACGGATCTGATTTAAATTATAGGCCAGCTTCGAATAGAGAAGTTTTCTTATCAATAGAGTGTTTTCCTTCCATTGTAAGGCTTATAAAAGCGCCCCTTATTTATAGGAGACTTTCCTTTGAGGCGAGTATTTTTTTGTCAAATTTTTGATGTGGAGTATCACTTCAATTGTGCACCTCATAGTTGATTTTTACTTTTATAGTTGTTATGCATAATATCTCTTGAGATATTGGCCACTTATAAGGGGCATGAGCCTTATCCATTTTCCATCAATGAGCTAATAAGCTCCCCCTTCACAAATTTTTTTCAATGATGTATGGTCCTTTCTAGTTTGGGTCAAATTTTTGACTAGTACATTGATGTGGAATAATGGACCTTCAACATACCAGAACTTGTTCTCCTACTTTGAAGCTTCTCAGGTGAACCCAATGGTCATGGGCTTGAGCCATTCTTGCTCTTTATATTTCTAGACTCTGTTGAGCCTGTAGTCATATTTCATTAAGAACCTCTAGCTCTTCGAGTCATATCTGAACACTTTCTTCCATTATAAGTTCATTTTGAACTGCTATATGGAGTGAAGGTAGCTCCACTTCAAGAGGCAGTATCACTTTTGTTCCGAAGACTAAAGAGTATGACATTGTTTGTGTATTCATTTTGTATATGGTACAATATTCCCATAGTGCTTATGTTAATTTTTCATGTCAAACCCTTTTATTTTTAGAGAATTTTCTTGACAAGTTTAGTCAACATCTTCTTCGATGCTTCTGTAAGGCCATTGGCTTTGGGGTTGTATTTTGAAGAGTACTGCCAATCTATCTTATATTTCTCAATGAAGCTATAGACTTTAGCATTCATGAATGCAGTGTCATTATCAAATATAATTCTTCTAGGTACACCGAATCAATAGATGATATGATCTCGAAAGAACTTCACTATATTATCTGCTCTAACTTTTTTTAAAGGAATCGCTTCTGCACATTTAGAAAAGTAATCATTTGTAGCTAGAATGAAATGATGTCCCCTGGATGATGGAGGATCTAACAGGCTAATTATATCAGTCCCCCAACTTTTGAATAGCCATGATGCCCCCATTGGATATAACTCATTGTGTGGTTGATGCAATGTGTTTGCATATATTTGACACTGATGACATCGTCTGGCATGTTCCATGGAGTCTTACACAATTCTAGGCCAATAATACCCCATCTGTTTAACTTTGATTTTTATTTTAGGACCAAATTGGTGTGCATTGCATAATTTTTTATTAACTTTAGCCATTACTTTTTGGGCTTCAATTGGTCCTAGGTATCACGGCCACCTTGGGTTGAATGAGCACCTGTATAATACATCATTCACAAGAGTATATCGTAATGCTCTTTGCGAGATCTGATGAGCCTTAAACTTTTCTTTTGGTAATCCACCTCTTTTAAGATAGGTGATGAATGGTTCTCTACATTCCTCTTCTTCTATTATCATAGAGATTTCTTGGTTTTGTTTACCATCAAAAGCCTATAGAAGGGTTGGTGTAACGCTAACATGCTTTGGACTATTATGGTAATTGGCTCTCCTTGTGGGGCTATCATTTTATTAGCTAATTTAGCTAATGCATCAGCTTTATCATTATCTCAATATGACACCCTTGTAATTATTATTTCAGGGATTTATTTAAGGAGCTCTAGGACATGCTTTTGATAAAGTGCCAATTCAAGCTTGTTTATCTTAATGTCTCAATTATCAATTAAATTATGAGTTACGAATCTTCGTAAACATGAAGTTTCTTTCTCTTCATAGTTCTAGACCTATAATTAATGCTTCATATTTGCTTTTGTTATTGGTTTGAGGTTCCGTTAAGTTGTACGAATTTCAGAGAATACCGCCTTGTAGTATCATAAATACTAATCCAATCCTGACATATATTGTAGGCAAACCATATGGCATAGCTGATTTTATTGATGAAGCTCCATCAAGGTAAACTTCCCATTCTGATGGTTACTCCCATTTTGATGATAGTTCAGCTTCTTCCACATCGAAGATTTTCATCTGACAATTTATTATTTAGCGAAGAATTTGCTAGTAAGAGATGAGCAGCTACGAAGTCAGTTAGAGCTTATTATTTTATAGCCTTTATGGGACATATGTTATATCAAATTGAAGTAACAAAACTACTCACTTAGCTAAATGACTCGTCATAGTCGGTCTAGTTATTAGAAATTTTATAAGGTCAACTTTGGATATTAATATTATCTTAGGTGATAACATATAGTGCCACAATTTTTGAGTAGTGAATATCAATGATAGACACTGCTTCTCAATAGAAGAATATCTTATTTTAGCTACTATTATATGTTGAATTATGTAATACAAGGCATTTCCTTCCCTTCTTTTTTATTTTGAGCTAGCAGAGTTCTTAATGATTCTTCTAGGGCTGCTATATATAGTGTCAGCAGCTTCTCTATTATTGGTGTTGCTAAAATTAAGGGATTCAACTAATATTATTTTAGGCTATCAAACACTTCTTAACAAGCATCATCCCATACAAAAGGTGTATCCTTTTTCATCAATCATGCAAAAGGTTGGCATCTCTCTGATAAATTAGAGATGAACCTTCTAATATAAGCAAATCTTACTTGTAATGAGTGTAACTGCTTCAATGTCTTAGGCGATGGAATTTCCCTTATCACTTTTATTTTAGAGGGATCAATTTTAATCCTTCTATGGAACACAATAAAGCCTTCAAATTTTCTAGATGCTACACTAAAAGCATGTTTTAATAGATTCATCTTCAAGTTGAAACTCTGAATTCTTTTGAATACAACTCTGAGGTCATTTATGTGCTCGCTTTAATCTTTGCTCTATACAACCAAATCATTTATCTAGCATTCCACATATATTTGTATGAGGTCATCGAATATATGACTCATTTCCCTTCGGTATGTTGCATCGGCATTCTGTTGACCAAATGGCACTACCTTGTAGCAATATTTATCAATTGGTGTGTGGAAGGATGTATGTTTTTCATCTTCTGAAGCCATCTTTATTTAATTATTGCTCGATGACCAATCCATGAAGAAGAACATATCATAGTTTAATGTGTTATCAATCATGAGTTTAGCATGGAGTAATGTGAAGTCATCTTTTGATCATGCTGTATTTAAGTCCCTGAAGTCGATGCAAATATGAATTTGTCCATTCTTCTTTTTAACTAGGACAATAGTGGCAATCTAGTCAACATATTTTTCTTTCTGGACGAATCCTACTTCGATGAGCTTTTTGGTCTTGACGATAACTTGCTATTTGATTTCTAATCATAATCACCATGATGCTTATTTTATAGGTGTGGCAAGTTTATGTATAACCACATCTAGTGATAGGCTTGACATTTTTCTATAGTTCTATGTGAAGTAATCTTTATACTCATAGAGTAGTGCTTTTATTTCCTCTAACGTTTCTGATGTGAGGCTAGCATTAACAAAAGTCAGCCTAGTTTCTTCATCAATGTCTAGGTTGATTTCTTGGAGTTCATCAACAGTGGCTTGATTGTTATCCTCAAATTCCTTTAAGGCCTCTTTGAGGTCAATGATTAGATCTTCTTCAAGTATATCCTCATTTTTGTGTGAAGTATCCTTAAGTTCATATGTATTTTTTGTAAGGACTTCTTCTTTGTAGGATATGACATAGCATGAGCTCATTAAGGGGGATGCTGAAGCAATATATCCTAATCCCCATGTAGTGAATTTTCCATAACCTATAGTATTTTTGGCATTATCCCTTTTCCAGAGCTTCTTAAACAATCAAGTATGTGCACTTGATTGTGTAGGCTGAATATTGTTCTTGGCTAGCTTTATTAGAGCCACCGAGTATTATAGAGGGATTATAATGTCTTCTCCCTCAAAATCATCTTTCTCAAATAATATTTGTGGGATTAAGAGTTCTCCCTTCTACTTTATAGAAAAGAATCCCACATTCATCATAGCCTTTTCTAGGAGGAACATAGAAAGTTTTTAATTATTTTATTTCCTCACCCCTTGAAGCTATTAAGGCTTTTATATGCTCCTTTGGCACTATAATTATCTTTATAGCATTAGTGGAGACTTGAGATTCAAGCTCCCCTATTAGAGAAACATGAGTTTCCTCTAATAATTTTATCACTCCACTAGTACTAGCTTCTTCTGTCCTTTAGCTAACTGAGCCTTTCCTATGTTGATAAAGTACTAATTCATCTTGATCACCCTCAATATCACTGCCAAGGTGGGGGACTATCCTCGATTGCTTTAAATCATTAGTTTTTTTTTTACCTTTTGAAGTATCACCTTTCAGCATTAGCCTTATAGTTGGAGCTATTTGCTTCTAGGATTTGACTTTTCCAACCTTTTTAGGCATGAAGTACTTAGCATCTTCATAAATCTTGATTTGGTGTATCAAGAATGCATTATTGTCACCTTCAATTTGATGTTATTCACCATTTTATGTGTATTTCATACATTGATGAAGAGTTGACGATATTATGCCATATTCATGAATCCACGACCCACCAAGAAGTGCTTTGTAGGCAACTTGGGCTTCGATCATATGAAATTTAGCTTCTGTGAGAAATTTCCCAAAGTTAATATGTAGAATAAGGGATCCCAAAGTTTGTTGCACTTGTTCATTAAACCCTTGAACAAATACTATCCTTTTATCAAAATATTCAGCATCTAAAGTTAGTGCTCATAGTGTTTTAGTCATTATAAGATTGACTGAAGCTCCAGGATCAATCAAAATCCTATTTATGCGGATAGAGTTACTTTTAGCTATAACATAAAGGGGTTGATTATTTTTGCCTATCCCTAATAATAAGTCATTCTCACTTAATGTAATGGTTGCTAATTTTTTGTAGGCTAAATCCTCTTTCATCTTCTCTTCCGTGAAGAATGCTTCCATGAAGAATGCTTCATCTAATGTATATCCTTAAACAGTATGAGAGAATATGCTTAGCAAGGCAGGGATCTTGAATAGGTGTGCTAGAATATTACATTCTACCACTTCCTTGGTAGAGTGTTGAGGTTTAACTAGTGGTGGAGGTAAGGCATTTTCATTGACTTAGATTTCCTTTCCTTTAACACTGCTTTTCATTATGGATGTAAAGGAGTTCTTTTTTCACTCTTTAGCTGGACTTTGGTCACTTCTTCTATATGACCCTCTTTATTAGAAGAAGTTTCGAAATTCTGTGTTTCTTTAGAATTTTCAAAGTTCTCAATGCTTCCAAAATTATTACCTAACTTAGAACATAATTTCTTTGAGCTTGACCTAACCCTCCTTTTTGTATATTTCTCTTTGAGAAAGCATAGCTCCCTCTCAAAGTCAGTTGAAGTTACAACCATGTTTATGATGTGATAAGTTTCTGTTGAAACTTCTTCATAATTTTTTGCATCAGTTTTAAATGGGTCATGTATTTTTTCCAGCCTAATAGTCCTTCAAGGAGGTTGTTCATACTCCTCTAAAGACTCAATCATTTTCTGTGTTTTAGATTTTAATTTTCTTGATTTTCTTTGTTTCTTCAATTTATGAGGCTTTAATTAAGAAGCCTCACCTATTTTTGTATACTTCTTTTATTATATATAAATTTTCCTCTATTGGGGAAGAACCTCCTTGGATCGGCTTTGAGCTCCAAAGAATTCTTCCATCGAATACCTTTTATAGCCTCAAGAATGTTAATCATCCGTTTGGTCTTTTTGGAGATGAAGGTTTCACAACCACCTTCTTCTTCTTCTTGCATTTGAGGGGTATTGTTCTTATTATTAGTCATACTTTGTCGTTCAACTTGCTCAGTGTTTTTGCCTTTTATAATAGGGATTGGGCAAGCTGAGATGACTTTCACCAATTTTTTTGGATGTATCAACACAATATCTAACTAGGTGAGTTCTCCATTCTAATAACTCTTCTTTACCCAATCTTTAAAGATAAAATATCCTTCTATTGGGTGGTTTACGAGCCTATGAAATAGATAATAGTTGGGATCATTGACTTTGCCCATGTGGTCTAACTATCCTGGCTCTGGTAATTGTAGTCCCAACTTCAGGGCATGTCTAAACATTTTAATAGTGCATTCTCTTTTGAATAAGTACTACTTAGATATCTTTTCATGAAAGGTTAACCCCTTCTTCTTATCTTCAGTTTACTTTGCCACTGCTCATGGAGTTGTTGTTGGTCATAAGGTTGTCACACTTCTGTTCCTCTTTTTATCAATTACAAATGTGAATATTGTGTTTACTTCATTCTTTTTTATTTCATTCAACCTTGGTTGTTTACCTTTTCCAAAGGTATTACTGTAATTAGTGTTGAGCCCTTTGTTTCGGTAACCTCTCAAATTTGGCCACACGATCCAATAGTTTTTGGAAGTTGATAATCATGACCATGGCTAGATATGGAGCCATTTGATCATCAATATTTCCCATGAGGAGTTCCACAACATGTTTCTTTATGAGTTGCTTGTCATACTTCATGCCCAGGTTCCTCCATCTAGTTATGTATGTCATTGCACTCTCGTCTCTCCTTATATTTTTCAATATGAAATTTGCTATTATTGCCTTTTTGGTTGCTCTAGCAAATATCTTAACTGAGATTGTCTCCAATTTGATGAATGTCTTTATTGAGTCATTGGGTAGTAACTCAACATACCACTCGAAGGTCGTATTGGTGAGACTACTAATGAATTATCATAGCAGTAGGACATCATTTCCTCTAGTATTTTCACATGTGGCTTTAAGTTGGACTAATGTTGCTGCAGATTTTCTATGCCTGTGAATGTGTTGAATTTTAACACAACATTATTTGATCATATTTGGCTGAGTATGGTCGGCCTTTTCCAACTGCTACTCAGAAGTTTCTGAAGCGATAACTACTTTAACCTTCTGACATATAAGGTCTTCCACATTGGACTTAGTGAAAATATCTGCCTTTTGGCAGATATTTATTGTAGCCTCTCCTAGGGCTTCTTTCCTTTATGTTGGGATTGTTGGCAAGTTGGTTGTAGTATTTTATATACCCCTAGTTTCAGCTATCAAGTTGCTCATTTTTAGAGGATCCTTTGAAGCTATATGATGAATTGTAGTCATAATCAGATTAAGCTGATCGAATGCTCTTTCATTATCCCTCATTTCATTAAAGTGGACATTGAGCTGATTGATCTCTTAATATCTTCACTGGAGTTGAGAACCCATTAGTCATTACAATCCTATTACAACATCAGCTAGCTCTTCCATTACTTCAACCTCTACTCAAGCTTTAACTTTATGTTGTTGGTGATTAGGGTTCTCTTGGTGCCCTCCTTCATCTTATTGTTTGAGCACCTCATTTCTATTTCACAAACAAATGTCAACCATACAAATTATTTTGACCTCCATGTGATCAATATCACCATTGCTATTGAGGTCCTAAAATGATTGCTCTTCATTAGTTGGAAAGTCTTCATCTTCCTAGAAGAGTCGATTATCTTTCTCATCATTTATTTCCTGACTTTTATCAGACTGTCATTTCTAACTAATGATGGGGAATCTACTCTTTTTTTCTATGGCAGGGTGAGCTTGTGATCGATGATTTGGGATGCTTATAGTACCCAAACTGATTGAGACCTCCTATTGGTGGATCTCTAGGTATATGTTCCAGATGTCACACCTTGGGGTTCATCGAATGTATGTAATTATCAAGACCTTCCAATAGTGGCTCTCTAAGATTGTATCCCATATGTCACACTATAGTGCTCACCGTATGTAGGTTGTCATTGTCAGGACCTTCTGACGACTAGCCACTCAATGTCTTTGTGTCTGAGGGCTTGCTATCGATGTACATCGACTACGGTGCTCACAGGCTTGAAGTCCTGTTAAAAATGAGTAAGATATTTTTGAATATTCCTATCTCTTTTGAGGTAGAAGTTTGTAGGGTTGACAACTTGACTCACCAACTTCTTTATTCTTCTAGAAAGATTTCTATTTCTGAATGCCTTCAGAACCTTATAAATTTTGGAGGAAATGGTTCCTCCTTGTGTAGTTGATTTACGGACCGGGAGTTATATGCTTATACTAGAATGATTTCTTCATAGCTCCTCCTGAGCTATTTATTTTGAACCATCTTAGTGGATCAAAGTTTTTGATGGTGGGCACATTCACTTTCACTAGTGAGTCAAATTATTGTTTAAAATATATAGACAATCCAGCAATGTTGCTGGTAGCAGTATATTTTATGTGGGCCCTCTTGGATGTTTTGGTGCCCGAGACAAACGCTTTATAGTCATGTGTGCCCGGGGTTTAGGGATTAAGAGACCTGATATATTGTTGATTGGGTTAACTATGATGGATTTCAACTTGGGCTTGACGGCCAGTTTGTCCTCAGAGGGGATATTTGGTGTTGCCTTTGATAATATCTCAAAATTAGAGTGCTTTGGGGTTGGAAGCACTTGGGATGATCACATTTGGCTACCTCCGCTTGGTGAATGCCTTTGTCATTCCAGTTCCCTTGATCATAGGCTTAGATCCAGCTGGCAAGAACTAGACAACCTCTGATATCGTTTCAAACTTGTGAGAAGCTCTAATGGAACCAACACTGATTACTACCTGAGGGAATCTTAATGTGGATCTCTCATCGAGCTTTATAGTCATCAAGTTCTTGATGTTTTCCACTGAGAAACCTAGTCATAGATCTTGAAATTTTAAAAGATTATAATGCTTTATATATGATAAGACCATATTTTCAACCAGAGATGGAGAGAGAAGTAATCTCTAATGGAGTTGCCAGAAATATGATCTCTCTAAAAAACACTGTGGAGGATGCACTCTGCCATTTTTGAATGAGATGGGGTAAGAGTATGTTCTTTCATAAGGTAGATTGATATGTGTGTGTGTGTGTGTGTGTGTGTGTGTGTGTGTGTGTGTGTGTGTGTGTGTGTGTGTGTGTGTGTGTATAACCATATTTCCCCTATCATTATGTTAGGATTTGTTTAGATCTGAGTTCTACATCCTATGGATGCAAGCCTCCATAGTTAATTATCCCTCTTGCTCTAGTAAGAGAGCACTCTTGATTAAGGTTGGAAATAGACATATCTTAGTGATATGTGATGGTGTCTAAGAGGTGTGCGTGGCATAGATGACTATCATGTTGAATTCGCATAGTTTATAAAGAGATTGGGCTTCAATCCTTTTGGAATGCCAGAATATAATTTAAATGTTCCCATATTAAAAAATACAAGTTGTTAATTGATAGCATACAATGAATAATGAATGAAGTTATCATTTAACTTAAAGCATATATTAGGGGGAATGATGACATGGCCGATCAAGATCCCATGGTTCTATCATCCTGGGCTATCGTGCTCCCTAGTCGACTTAGTTAGGAAAATTATTCCTAACGGAAGAATCATTGCCAGTAGCCATGGTTTGCATCATCAAAGGTATTCTTATAGACTTTGGGTGATATTTATGTAAAGAGACAAATTTAAGTCAACCATAGCTAACATAAACCTTTTTTGCCTATTTAATATATTCCATGATTCATGTCTCAAAATCCATTAAGGATCATATGGGCTATTACTATGACTGAAATATAGTAGAGCTATATAAATGCCAGTCCACCTAGTTACAGGGATCTAGTCATATCTGCATTTCCTATGATGTCGTTTGACGGCATAACCAAGCAGATAGAGGATACATGTCACATTCTTATTAACTTGAGATTATTTGAGTATGAACATAATTATATTTGCTTGACATTGGCTCTTTTATGAGCAAAACTTTTCTTAGCTTATCATCCTTGATAAATAATGATGGTTGGATGGATGATTATTTGCTTTATGTTATATTGAATGATGAACTTCATTCAATTTAAACATATTTCCTCCACATGAATTTTACAATTTTTTATTGACCTCATTTTTTAACTTTATTTTGAGGAGAATCTTAACAGCAAACTGCTCCTATAGTTGTGGCTCGCACTTGAGACTGAGGATTCTCCATCTCAAGATATAGTACACTAAAGACTCTCCAGGATTTTATTTCTCTACCACTAGATCACCTATAGTGATGTGGTGTTGAGTTACAGTGAATCTTTTTACAAACATGTCTTCTAGTTTAATGGAAGTATGCACTGAACCATTAGGCAGATCTGCATACCAGTCAAAAGTAACTCTTGTCAAGCTACTAACAAAATTTTTGAATAACAAAGCATCGCTCCCTCCAACATTGCAATAGCTTTGCAGAAGTCAGCTAAATGTTGTCTAGGATTTCTAGTCCTATCAAATACTTTGAAGGAGGGAGGCATGAATCCTTTAGAATAGGGAATAGAATCATATTCCTCAGCGTAGGGTCTACCCTTTAGAACTAAGGTTGTGCCTCATGATTATGCCTGGGCTTCTTTAACATGTTCTTCCACTAATGACTTTAGTTTAGTTGCAAAGGGTATATCATCGACAAGCTTTTGTTCCTTATGATACTCCTCTAAACCAAACCTCAAATCATTAGGACGTGTTAATTCAGGTTGTTCAACATGATGAGGATGTGAAGAGGAGGGGATCATACTCTAAAGTGATTGTATGGTAGCAATCATTTCCTCTATCCTCTTTTCCATCAAAGCAATCTAATCATCCTTCTTTTGTATTTGAAGGATCAATTGCTGAGTGGGATCTATTGTAGGATTTTCTCTTGATTTATCATGTTCTTTCTTTGATGATCTAGTATCCACCATGTAGATATGAGCTATTGGTAGTCCTAAATCATCATTTAATAATTCATCCTACTCTAGATCATAATGTTCTTGCTTTCCTTTTCTTTTCTCATTTTCTTCATCCTCTTTTATAATGGTTTCCATTTCTTATTTTGATAGATGAAATGGTGTGCCATTGCTATTAAAAATTATATCAAACTCATCACCCATATCCATGGGTCTTATTTCAGACTCTTTACCTTTTGTGACCCCTTGGACAGCAAGGACTTCCTCAAGGGTGGCTCCCAAGCTAAGGTGTCACTCATCAATAATCTCTCTATCATAAAAAGATGGATGAAGAGACTTTATTTCCTTACTAAAAACATAAGATGATGACAGCCCTTTAGCTTGAAGCCTAGTTGAAGATGATGGAGGCCTATCTTGAATAGGTGTAATTATAGCTACTCTCTCTAAAGATGAAAATGGTGAAGGTACTCTAGGCTTAGAGGCCAGTGGAACCTTCATAACATAAACTTTCTTATTTTCTTTTCTAGGAAGGATTCTATCTCTCTCTAGACTAACTAACTAATCTTTGTGCTAAGTCAATTATTTTCTAGGGTAATTATATCGCTCTGGTACAATAAGCACAGGAGAAGAAGTCTTTCTTCTAACAAGAACCATTTCCTACTCCTTCCCTTTGTAATAAAAAATAGTAGGTCTTCCTTAGAATTCGTTATCTAGGCTTTTTGATGCATGATCCTTCATAGCCTTGAGTACTCCTCGTTAGTGTAAGAGGAGGGTCCAGGGATCCTATGGAGGATCTAGTGCAGCCTACAATGTATCTCTCTATTTAACATTTTAAACTTTTCTTTTCTTCATGAATGAAGGGGCGAGGTGGAGAACTCATAATCCTAGATACATCTTCCTCTCCCAAAATAGCAGAAAGTGGGTGATATCTACTTCCACCTATGAGACGGGAAGTATCAGGGAGGGTATAGCCATCCTTCGCCCTTGCTAGTTCTATGTCCAACATCTCTTTTTGTTTTCTCTCCTTGAGGGCTATCCTTCTAAGTCTTCTACCCAAAATTTTCTTTTAACTTTTAGTCTTCTTAAGGGGCTCAAATATGGAACCTACCTCAAAGGTACTAGAAAGGAAAGGAGCAGGAAATGCCTTTAAAGTGGGCAGCTTGACTTTCTTTTAAGAAAGACTTATCTGGACCCTCTCAGTAACTTGGGCAGTAACTTTCTTGCATTCAATAGGGGTAGGAGGAGATGTGTTGGAAAACTCCAAAATGGGTTGTTTATTTTTAACAATTGCCTCAACAATAGGATCTAGTGTCACTCCATTTGTAGTAATGTTAAAGTTTTCAAAGTTGGCTCTAAACTTAATGACAAAGCCATCAACCAACCTACTACTATCCATAGAAAAGCTAATCCCGGATGTAGGAGTGAAAATTAATTATCCAACCATTTTTTATTTGAAAATAATAATAATTTTCAAATGAAAATTAATGAATAATAACCAAAGTATAATCATAAGAAAGGCTTTTGACCCATCAGGAAATTTAGCCAATTTTATGGCTATGATTTTTTTATTTATTTCAAAAGATATTTTTCTAAAAATATAGCAGTTAAAAAAATCATCCCACTTGATTTTCACATGTGAGATAGTTCTATACTCTTTCTTTTGTTTAGTAGATGTTGAATATGCTCTGCCAAGGATGAAATGGAGAGATATTCAATGGGAAGAATGATAATTTTGACCCGTGAAAACACAAGTACATTATCGATTATAGAAATAATAACTTATTTCTAAAGATGGAGAGAAGAACCATTCCCTTGTGGAGTCACCAAAAAATAACCCCTGTAGGTAAAATTTATGACACTGCATAGAGTTTAAGAATTTCTTATTTGGATCATGTGTCATTAAAGAGTAAACATATTATCTCAAAAAATAAACATGTTATCTTATAATGGATTTGATCATTTAATAAATGACTTTGAAGACTAATGGGTCTTTCATGTACTAGAGAGTTTTCCCCTGAACAACATGAAAAGTAGCACAAGGTTTATTTTAAACTAGGTTCATGGTTCCCCATAAGGGCAAGCCATTATAGTTAATTACATCTCATGAAGAAGGGTCTCTTCCAAAGAATACTCTCAAATAAAAAAATGAGTTATTATGTCTATGGAGTTCTAGGCTAGTTTCCAAAGAAATGATATTTGGAATTTCAATTAGGAACGATCCAAAGTGGAAAGAGTTCTTTTGGAAGCCAAACAAGAAGAAGTTGGAAAATCCTGTTGATAATGGGATACCTAGTAGGCTTTTCAACTATCTAATCATTGGGATTTAAATTTTGAGTTGACATTTTTTTTGAAGTCTAGAACTTATATTTTAGCAGGGCAAGACTACAAAAATGCCTACAGTTAAAGGCTTACTCCAAGGAGGATGCTTCAGTACCTAAGTTTACAAATGCTTTTGACTCACATCAGATGCTCGACCTAATTCCATTTTGATAATTATCGCCCATTCCTCTCACTTCAAAGAACAAACCTATCCCTGACTCTTCTGGACTTACAACCCTCCTGGACGGGCCACCAACTAACACCACTTAAGCATATTTTAAATTCATGATGCCAAGTCTCAAGTATGTAAGATGGCTAGGCTGTACCATTTTTATAAAAAAGAATCTAACAACCTAGACTCACTCCCTAATCCCTAAGATCATGTAAAGAATGAAATGCATCTAACTAATACACATTTTTTAGTTTTTTAAATATTTTGACCCATGATTCATTTAAGGCTTTAGGGTATGCATTTTTATGCCTAAATGTCATGCAATTAGAAATGGTTATGGGCCAAATCAATAAGTGAAAGGTAGACTTCTCCAAGAATACAGTCATCCTCATAGGTCATATGCTCTTTATATGCAATCAGTGAAGTGTCCAATTCAAGAGGTGAGAGCAATATGATTGCATAATTTTTAGAGCTAATTATTTTTAATTGATTTTATATTATTCTTAGGGCATTAGTTTATGTGAGGTTTTGAATTTCATTATTTTTATGTTTAAATTGATTAGATTTATTCAAAAAAAAAATTTAGTTTTTTTTTCTATGAGCCTATGTCTAGACATTCATCACAGAAAGCACAATATAGAAAGAAACCTAGAAAAGCATATTGATTCTATTATGCACCCAAAATAAATTAAGCCAATTTTAATTTTAAAAGGAGGTCAATGCAGCCAGGTACTGTTGTACACCCCGAAAGAAAGAGGAAATGGGCAGCTGAGCTTTGCCCTTATACAGCCCAGCCTAGAACTACAAGTTTAGGTCTATGGGTCTTCTTTCCAAGATCATCTCCTTCTTCAGGGACCTCCATTGGGATTCACAAGGAACGTCTACACCCATCTTCTAGTAGGATGAGCTCCTATTAATCCTAAACCCCATAGATCCTAACCTAATTCTAAGCTTAAATTTATATTTCAAATTCAAAAATAAATCCTAAGCCTTGCAAAATAGATGTCAGGAAAATACAAAAAACACACAATAGTTATATTTTACAAACATATAGGCTTAGCATTAATTACTTGCCAAGCCCACCTATCTTATTGGGCTATGCTAAGAAACTATTCAGCTCCTACAGACAAGCAATAATTTTATACTCTATTTATGATGGTAGTCCCTTCTTAGCACAAGCCCCTGCATAAGATAATGTTAATTCTAAAAATAACATCCTACCATCCAGACTAACGACAATGGATCCTAGCCATCCAATCTAAAATAGTACACCATAAAATAATGAAAGGCATTTCACATCACAACATCATTGAATATTATAAAAAATCACATAATGACTTAACGTGACTCTAGGGTCTGTGACCTAATGATATAATGTGTGATAGGAATAAGCTTGTGTGGCAAGACTTTGCTAGGCCTTCTTTTTAATTCAAGTTTCAATTTAAATTTTTGAAGTGCGTTTATTTTTACCTTTGGGTTGTTTCAATTGAAATGATTTAATGATTTTCAATTTCGTTTTCATTTTAGATACATTTTATGTTAAAGTGAAATTAGGTTTTCAAGAATGAAAAATACAATAAGTTTCATTTTGGGTGGAACCCATTCTATTCAACATCCTAAGTCATAATAGGATAAATTCTTCATCCTATGATGAAGATTCATCCTAAAAGTCTAACTAAGATCCTTAAGTATGTTAATTAATCTTTTTAGATTCATTTAGATGATTTGATTTGAATTAAGTTTGTGATTTTCATTCTTTTAAAATTTGATTCATCTTTTAAGTTTCTTTTACTTTTATTTAGTTTCATTCTTTTTGTTAATGTTCATATTTAATATTTATTTTTATTTAATTTTTATTCATTATATTAACTGAACATATTTAAGTTAATATCTTTTATTCTTTTCCAATTCATTCCTTAGTATTATTATGTTTGCTTTCATTTAAGTTAAACCTTTATATTTACTTTCATTTAACTTAATGTCTCATCTTTTATATTTTTTTTGTTTTATTTAAATTATGTTAATTTCATTTGTTTATTTAGTTTTGGAATGCATTTAGTTTACTTATTACATTTATGTGTATGTATCTTATTCATTTATTCAATTCAAGTTAATTTCATTTATTCATTTTCATTGATGCTTATTAACTTAAGTAAATTTAAATTTAATTTTAAGTTTAGTATTATTCAATTTATTATGTTTCAATCTTATAACCCATTTGTATTAATGTTTCCTTCTTATTTCCATTTATTCATTTCATGAAATTTTCTAATTTTTATTAATGAAATTTGACTAAGATGGTTGATTACAAATTATGATTTCATACATTATGGGATAGTTTAATTTATTTTAATTAATTTAATGAGAGTGATAATTATGTTATTTGAAAAGTTCTTTTTATCACTTGGCATAATGTAGTTTTCCTTATTCATTATGACCTAAGAAGTTTAAAAAATGATTATTTTCATGTGTATTAAACTTGCCCTATGTTACTTTTGATCTTTATGCCATTTCAAGTTCAATTCAACTTACCCTAAAGTTGAATTATACTTAGTCTTTTATATTCACGTTTGTGCCACTTTATTCCTTAATATAAATGGCTCTAATGTATTTATATGTTGATGGCTTATAAAGTTTTGAGATTAATAAACTTTATATGTTAGTTTATTAATGGGTTTATTATGGTTTAAGAGGTTATTACTCTTGGAATATGATTAAATTCCACATTTTGTACCTATCCATAACCCTTAACTTAGGATTAGTTTGGTTCCTTTGCTTTTAGCTTGCTTGGGTATTTTTATTGAAGTGTTTTGATGTCAATTATGATATTTTAAATTTGTATTCAAGGTTTTATAATTTCTGTGATTTATTTTATTAATTATTTTATTTAAATTGACCTGGAGAATTAGAAATTCAAGAGTTCCCAATACAGAGGTCAATTGGGTTTGAAATTTTTATGGAAAGTGGGCTTCCTTGACAATTTGATTTCCCTAAAATTTTACCTTAATGAGATGTATAGTTTGGGATTAATTAAGGTTTTAATTATTTTATTAAAACTTAAATTAAGCCTAATTTAGTGAAGATCATTTAGGGGTTTTCTATTTTCCTTAATTCCCCTCTAGAATATGCATCCAAAGAGGGTTTATTCATAATTTTTAGATTATGGTTGATTTATTAAGATTTATTTATGTTCAAGTTGGTTAATTAAATTAATTAATACAATTAAAGGCAAAATTAAGCAATTTTATAATTCATTTGGTTTAAGTGGATTATAATGATTTATTCACGTTCATTAGGATGTGTTATGAGGTTTTGAGTTGAATTGATTATTTTTCATAATTTATTTCATTTAAAATTAATTTATTTTATGAAAATTGGGTTTTGTAGTTCAAAATTTCAAATATAAAGATTTATTATTCAATAAATTATGAAAAAATTACTTGATGTGTATCTTAACATCAATTTTAACTCCCCAAAATTTTAAATCATTTTGATCGATGTTTTGGGATTAATTTAGGTTTGAGATTTTTCATTCAAACCTAAATTAAGGTCAAAATATCCCCACATAATTTGGGGATTTTAATTTTAATGGATTCCTCTCATCAAAAGGAATCCATAAAACTAGAGTTTAAAATTTTTTAAGTTATATTTAATTTTCTATGTTTTCTTGAATTTTGTAGCAATTTTTCTTAATTTTTAATTTTAAAAACATGAATTTTCAATTTAAAAGCATTGGATCCACGTGGATTTGATGTGGCACTTCTTTCCACATGGTGTCACATCATTTATCCATATGGGATCCATGTGGATCCCGCATCACAATAGTGGTGCACGTGGGTTAATTCTAGGCTATCTGATCGAAGATCAAATAGCTCTAATCGATCCACAATTTTTCTTAATTGTTTCATCAAATGATCTAGCTAGATCTCAGTCATATATTCCTTATAGAAGGAAAGGATAGCAGAGATTATTTCTCCTTCAATAGGGACAAATGCTGAGAGTCGTATGTTGTTTCGAGATGGTTTTTGGCGATCTAACCATTAGAATCACTCGATTTCAATTCCAAAATCATCAGTGAATGAAATAAAATGTATCTATATGGTTTGATCTCACTTGAGATCAAATTTCTTTCAAAAAGTCCTAAAACTGAATGCTAAAGGAGTGGCATTTATGGCATACCTCAACTTCGATGATCTCCAGTGGTGGGATCAACTTGAACACCTTTGGAATGATGTGACAAAGCTATGGGAGGAAGGATTTGGATTGCCTCCTCATGGATTAGCTCCTAGCCCAAGTCATGGATGATTTTTGGTGACATTCATCATTTTTTGACTTCTCGACGATGAGGTGATCAGGGCAAGGTATCGTTCATCTTCATTTTAGGTGGGGAAAGTAATAAAATGACCAATTTTTCTTGAGATGCTCTCTATTAGGTTTTACCATTAGAGGCCAAGCCACTTATCTCTTCTTCTCCCTTCCTTTGGTCGGCCATAGCTAACTGGGGTCTTTGGAGGCTAGTTCCAAAGCTCCTTAGCTGTTTAACAGCTGTTCAAAGCTTTTAGGAGGTGGAATGCTAAGGGGATGAGGGATTGGGCAAATTGGATTTGGCTTTATGCAATCCCTCTTCACCATGGTATATTCCATCATTTTGGCTTGACTTAGACTTGATTAATTTGCTTAAGATTGGCTAACAATCTCTCTTAACCCATGCTAGGATGAATTTAGGTAGGTTTGAATAGGTTTAATTTCGATTTGAATTCATTTGGTAATTAATCTTAGCATTAGATTTAATTTAAGTCTTAAATTCTTTAATCAATATTGATTGTATTTAGATTTTGTTTTAAATCATTCTTGATTTCCCATTGGATGATTAGGAATTGAATTAACCCATGCCACATGAAGGTTTAGTCCAATTCCAAGTCAACTTGACCCATTTTTCCTTAAATGGGTTAAGTTGGATTTATTGAGTCAAATGGCCAATTTTAACTCAATTAAGTTATGTTCACACTCTAAGTATGTTTAATTACATGTTTGAAATGATTTGGAGTGATTAATTTCATTTAAGTTCAATTTTATTTCAATTTGAACCCATTTGACCCAAATTGGGCTTAATGGGTTAAGTTTGGGTTCATTTGGGTCAAATGACCAAATTGGCCAATGATGGGTTGTTTATGTTCAATAATTATTTTTTAATGATTTTGGACAATTGAGTTAAGTTGATTTGATTTTAATTTGGGTTTGAACCTGATAAGACTCATTTAAGTCCATTTAGGTCAAATTATCTAATTAGCCTAATTAAGGCCATATTGGACTTGTATTCATGTTTAAATATGTTCATATCATCATCCAAACCATTTATAATGATTTTGTTTAGTCAAATTTTGGTGGGTTGACCTTTGACTTGGTATGACCCACATAAGTCAAACTTATGTTTGAAAGGTTGACCATTTTGACCTTACTTGGGTTTAATTTAATTTTATTTAATTTGATCTGATTTTGTTTTAGTATATTTTGATTTATTTTGATTTAATTTGAATTATTTAAGTTTATGTCATTTTCTAGCTTAATTAGGGTAATTAGGTTTAATTTCATAAATTAACTTAACTTAAGCTTAATCAAATTTAGGTTTTAATTGGTATGTATTTGATTTGGAAGTTCACTTTTGTTTGAGGTTTGGGTTTAGTTCACTTAAACCCATTAAGTTATACTAAACCTACGAAGGAATGCACTATGCTACCAAGTATAGTGCCCTATGTGCCTAATTAGGAGATTCCTAATCTAGGATTAGGTATCTTAATTAATAGGTTTGGAAGAAATGTTAACCTCATCCAAAAATGAGGTCAACACGGCCATCATTGACACTAATAGACTTATTAGTTTGGAGGTCGAGGAAAGGTACCACCACGCCTTCATACATAAGCATTTGATCCTAGAGAGGAGCTTCTATAATCTGAGTGGGTGTGTGGAGAGCATCATCACTGAGCAAGGCTGGAAGAAATTGGCCTATGATAATAAATTGGGTGTCATCCCCATGGTTCAAGAGTTCTTTGCCAATACGAAGAAGTACCAAAATAATCAAGTTCTCATCCAGGAAAAACTAGTAAGTTTTGCTAGTACTATCATTAATGAATATTACGGTCTATCAAATGTAGATTACGATCAGTATCTTTTTTTATTATAATGATCATCCTGACTTTGATGAAATCTTTAATTTCCTCACTATTAGGAATTTCAACACCCAGTGGAAAATGCAGGAGAAGAAAATTATCAATTTTCGTGTCGTCGGCCTCACTACTGAGGCTAATGCTTGGCATTACTCTATTTCTATCAAGCTGATGTCTATTGGGGATATCAGTGAGGTAACTAGGGATAGGGATATTTTTAATTTTGTAATTCATAAGGGCTTTACTATGGATATAGGGAAGATTATTTATAATTCCATCTATAACATGCTTCTAGATAATACTATAATAGGCTTTCATCATCCTTCTCTTATAAGCTTAGGTCAACGTTTTCTTATTTACAATAACCTTCAGCTATTGATTCATGTCAACAAAACAAAAAATGAAATACATGCCCAAACAAAAATAAAAAGAAATTTTATTTGAGAAGCACTGGTTAACTTTGGGTTCTTACTACCTAAAGAACTATAAAGTCACATGTAAGCTCAAAAAGGTAAAATTCTCAAGTTGGTACCTTATGATGTCTTGCCAAAAAGTGAATTAGACATCTAGCATGGTTATATATAACTTTGAGATAAAAAAAGAAGAAATAAAAATGATGAAATTCTATGCTTATAGCATAGTAAAGCATTGGCTCCAAAATATACCCAAATCCTCCTTGAAAAATACACATCAAATCATTAGACCTTCTTCACTAAACTTCTTCATGTATAAGAAGTATTAGTGCAATCAAGAAATGGAAGCAAACCTTCCATTGCCTTTCATCAAGATAGACTAATCAAGTAAAGATTAAATTCGTTTGACTCTTGCTTATTAGTCATAAAGACATTAGGAATAGGAATTAAGTCACTATGACCCCTTTTCCTCACTCATATCATCCATATGATAGGAGCAAGCCCTTTGTGGCACTTTACCTATACATACCTTGAGTTGGGAGAAAGACTTTATAGCACCTTTCTCATGTTTTTCCCTATGAGTTTGCAGTAAGCATTTGTGCACCATTCTCATAAACTTTGAGTAAGCCTTTTATGGCATAACTCTTTGTTTCTATAGGTTAGGAGTAAGCCTATTTATGGCACCTTTCCCATATAAATCTTGAGTTAGGAACAAGCCCTTTATGGCACCTTTCTCATGTTCTCCTTATGAGTTTGGAGTAAGCTATTGTGTACCATTTTCATAAATTCAAAGTAGGCCTTTTATGGAATAACTCTTTCTTCCCTTAAGTTGGGAGTAAGCCCATTTGTGGCACCCTTCTTATAAGTTCCCATAGGTATGGAGCAAGCCTTTCATGGAACCATTCCTATTGTTTACATGATTGCATTAAATCATTAAGACCCCTTTCATGTCACATAGGCTAATTTGGATAGGAGCAAGTCATTAAGACCCCTTTCTTATTTGCTAAACTTTTAAGGATTGGATTAAGCCATGAAGACCCCTTTCCTCTCCTTAGCTATTTAGGATAGTAAGTCATTGAAGGACTCATTTTAATAGCTAATCACATAAAGTCTCATAGTATTCATCCTTCTAAAATGACTAAAGCTAGGATTACGTCATTAAGAACCCTATCCTTCAGTCAAAATAAAATTTAAGGTCTCCACCCAAGCTATTTAGGTTGGATTAAGCCATCGAAGGCCCCTTCCTTATAGCTACCTAGAAATAAATAAGTCCCCTAATAACCATTCTTTCTAAAAGACAAGCATAGGAATAAGTCATGAAGACCCCTTTCTTGTCAAATAGGCTACTTAGGTTAGGAACAAGTCATGAAGACCCCTTTCCTATTAGCCAAAATATGAGATTTAGGAATAATTCATTAAGACTCATTCTCCTCATTATGGTTATTCAAGAAGGAATGAAATCATGAAGATAGCCAATCATAAAGGAGTGAGTCTCTTAGTAGGCATCCTTATAAGGATAGGATAAAGTTATTATGACCCCTTTGCTTTCTAAAGCTACCAAGGTTGGAATTAAGCCATTGAAGGCCCCTTCCTGTTAGCTTTCTTCATTAGAATAGGATCCAAATCTTTGTGATTCCTTTTCTAATAAAAACAACTAAAGAAACTAGGGAATGGAATTAAGCCATTGAAGGACCCATTTTTTAGAACTACTTAAACATGGATTAAATCCATGTGACCCCTGCTTAGTAGTCAAAATGTTGAGGATTAGGATTAAGCTATTCAAGCTCCTTCTCCCCAGCTTAGCTATTTGGGTTGGAATCAAGTCTTAAAAGACCACTTCCTAATAGCTAACCAAATAAGAGTAAATCCTCTAGTGGTATCTTTTCTTGGTTAAAACATTATGTAGTATGGAATAGGAGTAAGTGTCCATATTAACATCCTCACCAACTACTATTCTCAGACAAGAGTAAATCTCTTGAAGGCATCTTCTTGGACCATAGTGACTGCATTAGGACTAAACCATCCTTTGGGTCCACTCCTAATAACATCTCTATTCATCATAGAACTTAGTGAATCTGAGTTCCTAAGAGTGAGTCAAATTGAAACAAGTATAGGCTTACATATGCTTATCTTTTACAATCAAAGTTTTTTAAAAAAATTGCAATCAAAATCAAAATAAAAAAAATTAAAATTCTGAATTTGAACCTGAGCTTATTCTTATAATGTTGATCAATTTGATTAATGCCAAGATGTGCAGTGTACTCTGGTTGATCTACTACACATATTGGGGGTCCATTTGTTGACCTCATTTCTGAAAGAGGTTGACAGCATTTCCAAAATCAGTAATTAAGATGACATAATCTCAAATAGGAATCTCCTAATTTAATTCTTAGAAAACTATTCCTAGTGACTCATCCCTGGGTTTGATCTAATCTAATTGGCTTAGGTGGATTCAACCCAATCTTCTAATTTGGAGTAAATCAAAATAACTCCAAATTAAAATCAAATTGAAACCAAATTAAAACAAATGGAACACAAGCTTAACCCATTAATCCCACTTTGGGTCAAATTAGTTCAAATTGAAATCTAATTAAAATTAAATTAAATCAATTACTCTAAATCATCTCACACATGTGATCAAGCATGATTGGAGTCAAAACCCAATCCAATTGAGTCAAATTGATCATTTGAACCCAACTGGAACCAATATTAACCCATTTATGTTTAAATGGGTTGAAATGAAATCAAATTCAAAATTAATTCAAAATTAAATGAATTAATTAATTCAAAACTCAATTGATCATTAATTAAGGATGATTAAATCCAAAATTATAAGAATTAAATTAAAAGCCAAACACTTTGAATCAAAGTACTTGGTTTGGATTCAATTTTCCAATTCAAGGCAAATTGGAATTAGACTTGAACTAAATTCATTTGAGTTCTATGTAGGCTGCCACCTATTGGTTTAAAGAATTTAATGGTGATTCCATCAACCATAAAAATGTGGTGGAATTTTGAAAGCGAGGATTTCAAAATTCATAAAAAATTAAAAGATAATAACAAGTTTCTTCCCCTTTTAAATAAGCCTCATCCCATCTCTTGTCCTAAAGAGATTGGATTGATTCCAATCAATTGAAGGCCACCATTTCTAAAAGAAGAAAAGAAGACTTTTCTTTCTCCAAGGGAAGAAGCCAAAGAGAAGAAAAGAAGGAAACAAAAGAAGAAAAGAAGAGGAGCCAAGTGGGGTGGGGGGGTGTGTTCTATCCTCAAATCCTCATCCAACCTTGCTCACAAGGCCAAGGATTGAATCCACCCATTGGCCGGCCTTTCCACCACTAGTGGTTGTATTCTAGCAACCTAGAAGTTCATAAAGGAGGTTCTCAACCATCCATGGAAAGAGGGGAGAGAGAACCTATTCCCTCCCCCTTTTAATTCTAAAATGTCCACCAATGCAAGAAATGAAAGAGGGGACTCTTCCCCAGCCTCTCACCATTGGCACGTCAGTAAATATATGAAAACTAAGCCTCAATCATGGTGAAATCCAAGGAAATGGTTTTCTTCATCCAATTTAAGGTTCCAATATGTTTTAGAGGTCGAGGCGACCTCAAACGAATCGTCATCTCAACCCCTCACTGTCGGCGAGCCAAAAAATGGCCAACGTCACTGAAAAATTACCTTAGTGTTGGTCTAGAGATTAATCCATGGGGAGGGAAGCCATCAAACTTCACCCACACCTTCATCAAGTCAAAATGAAGCTAATGGAGTCGATCCCATCAATGATGATCACCGGAATCAAGGTATGCTCCCTCACCAAGCCTCTAAGCTATCCATTTTGGTCCTCTTGAAAGAAATTTGATCCTCAAATGGATTAAGTCATATAGATGGGTCGTAAATCAATCACTGATCAATTTACAATCAAAATCATGATGAAAATCAATGACGATCACCAAAAATTAGGTAAAAAAGATGGACTGCGTCCGTCTACCGCTGGCGGATTATGGGATTGAATCTCCACCGTTCAATCCTTTTATTAGGGATGGACGGGCTTGATTTAGTCAGAAAGATTGATTTAAACCCCTTAAAGAACCGTGGAATGAATCAGGATCATCCGATCTTTGATTGGATGATCAAGGATCATCTCGCATGGCATTATTTTTGATGCGGATGCCACACAAGATTCGTGTGGCCAAATGGCACTACGCCACATGGCATCGAGGCCACAGAGGTGCCATGTCATCCGCAGTTAGAAAACGGTATTCTCCCTTTAAAAATTGATAAAAAATTAATTAAAAATAATAAAAAATTCAAAAATTCATATAAAGTAAATATAAATCAAAAAATTACAAACTTGGGCTCTATGGATTCATCTTGATGAGAGGAATCCATAAAAATTAAAATCCCTAATTAATTTTGGGTAAATGAAATTGATGTCAAAACACATCTTAGGAAAAGTTTTCATGAATTATTGCAATGAATTTCATGAGGAATGAAATTTCAAATCTCAAACCTCAATTTTAATTAAATTAATTAATATTAAATGAAATAATTAAGGAAAATGAACTAAACAACCTTAAATCAACTTAATAAACCCTATGAATATTAAGACACTAATGAAACTCAATGGAGCTTAATAAATAACAAAATTACTTAATTGGGTAATTAATTGAATTAAATAATTCAAAGAATTAATAATAAATTAATTAAATTATAATAAATCTACCAAATGCCCAAAAATTATAAATGAATCCTCTTTGGAAACATCGTTCAGAGAGGAATCAATGAAAAATAAAATCCCTAAATTGAAGTAAATTAAGCCTAATTTTGGTTTTAATGTAATAATTAAAACCTTAATTACACCCTAATTATGAATCTAATCAAGATGAAACTTTGGAAACATGAAATTGGCATGGAACCCCACTTACCATAAAAACTACACATCCATTTGATTTTTGGATTGGGAATTTTTGAATTTTCAAATTCCTAAGTCAATATGAATCAAATAATGTATAAGAAAATTCATAAATTCATTAAATCATGAAATAACTTGAATTAATCTTCATCAACATCAGAAATACTTAGGATAGTTCTCCGAACATCTTAAGTCTAAGAACTTAATGATTTTCTATATTAAAGGTTAAGAAAAGTGATAAAACATATTAAGGCTTAACTAAATCCTAAGCTAATGAACTTTTAATCAAACCAATGCAAACTTAAATATATAATCAATCTATCCTAAGAATGAATTCAAACTTTATACCTAAGTGTCTTAGGTTAACATAAATCAAACTAAATGAAATGAACATAACTTAAAACATAAACATAATTCAAATCAAATTAAATGAAATAATTCTAACCAAACTAAATTGAAAACTAAACCAAGAATGAAAATCAAATTAAATTTCAAAGAAAAGAAATGAAACATCAATCAAAATTTAAGCAAACTAAATGAAATTAAAAGGGTTAATTGAGATACTTAAGGATCTTAATTAGACCTTTGGTGAGGATCTTCATCTTAGGATGAAGATTTCATTTCATTAGGAACTAGGATGTAGAATAGAATAGATTCCATCCAAAAGTGGAATTCATTCTACTCTCATTCTTGAAAACCTAAACTTCACTTTAACCAAATAAACTTGAAATAAAAAAATAAAAATAAATCAATATATCATTTGAATTGAAACCACCCAAATGTAAAATTCAAACAAACTCAAACTCCAAATTAAAACTTGAACGAAAGAAGCCTAGTAAGTTTTTTCCACACAAGCCTATCTTCTTCACACACTAGATCATTAGGTCACAGACCCTAGACTTAGGTTAGGTCATTCTATGATTCGTTATGATTCCTTATGATGTGTTGTGATATGATGTGCTTCACATGTATTCTTTTTAGACTATATGTCTAGGATTGTTTGCTCGTTAGACTAGATGATAAGACATTCTTTTTAGATCTAACATTATCTGCTGTAATAAGCTATGCTAGAAAGGATTGCTATCATAAATATAAATTTAAAAATGCTATTTTTTGTAGATATGCTTAAGTCCTTAAGCATAGACCATAGGATAGGTGGGCTTGGCAAGCAACTAATGCTAAGCTCATATGTTTGTGAAATATAATTGCTATGTGTGATTTATATTTTGTTGACATTTATTTTGCAGGACTTAGGATTAATCTTGAAATTCAAAATATAAATTTGAGCTTAGAATTAGTTAAGATCTATAGGGCATAGGATTTACTGGAGTTGACCCTACCATAAGATAGGTGCAGTGGTGCCCTATGAAGCCTAAATGGATGACCCTGAAGAAGGAGACTATCCTGGAAAGAAGACCCATAAATCTAGACTTGTAGTTCTAAGTCAGGCTATGTAAGGGTAGAGCTCAGCTGCCTATTTGCCTTTTCTTCTAGGGTGTATAGCAGTACTCGACTGCATTGGCATTTTTATTAAAATAAATTGGCTTGATTTATTTTGGGTGCACAATAGAATCTACCTACTTTTCTAGATTTTTTTCTATGTTGTGCTTTCCTGTGATTGAATGCCTGGATGATTAAGCTCATAGGAAAAATGAAATTTTATACCCAACTTAAATCTAAACAACTAAAACAAAACTAAAGAAAATTTGAAGCTTCACATAAACTAAAGCCTTAGGAAAAACATAAAATCAATTAGAAATAATCAAGTTTTGAAACCATGAAATCATATTGCTCCAATCCTTGAATTGGGCAACTTCTCCCATTGCACATAAGGGACATCTAACTTGTGAGGATGACTACCTTATTGGGGAAGCCTACTTTTATTATTGATTTAGACCATAACCATTTCTAATTAAATATCATTGGGCATAAAATTCATACCTATGACTTGTAAAATAAACCTTGAGACAAATCTAAAAAATGTGCACTAGTAAGATGCATTTTATACCCTACATGATTCTAGGGATTAAAGAGTGAGTCTAGGTTTCTTAGATTCTTTTCCTAAAAGTACAATAGCCTAGCCATTTTGCATTCATGAGGCTAAGCATCATGAATTTAAAATGTGCTAAGGTGGTGTTAGCTGGCAGCCCTCTCTAGGCAAGTTATAAGTCTAGAAGAGTCAGGGATAGGTTATTTCCCTCAAGAGAAAGGAATGGCTGATAATTCACAAAATGAAATTAGGTAGAGCATCTAGCATGTGTAAAAAGCTCTTGTAAACTAGGTTATGAAGCTTCCTTTTTAGGAATAAGTCTTCAACCATAAGCATTTTTGCAGTCTTGTGTTGCTAGAATCGAAGTCTTAGATTTCTAAGAAAATATCAACTCAAAGTTAAAGCCCAATTATAAGATGGTTGAAATGTCTACTGGGCATCCCATTATCAATAGGCATTTCTCACTTCATCCCATTTGGCCTCCAAAATAACTCTCTCTAATTTAAATCAATCCTAATTGCAAATTCCAAAAATCAATCCTTTGAAAACCAACTTTGAAATCCTTAGAAATAACAACTCATTTCTTACTCGAGAGTATTCTTAGAAAGAGATCCTTCTTAAGATGTAATTAACTAAAGGGGCTTGCCTCTATAGGGAACCATGAACCCAGTTTAAATTAAACCCCATTCTACCTTTCATATAGTTCAGAGGAAAAATCTTTGGTACATGAAAGACCCATTAGCCTTAGGAGTATTTTATTAAATGATCGAATCCAATATACGAAAACATGTTTATCTCTTGATATAATAAGTTTATTCCTTAATGACGCATTTGATCATCTAAATAAGAAATTCCTAACCTCTATGTGGTGTCATAAATTTTTCTCAATAGTAACCCCTCATTTTTATATATATCAATAAATATATCATTTTTTCTTTTATGTATTTATATTTCTCTATGTGTACATTTACTTATCATTTGGAAAACTCAAGGATTAAAATAATCATTAAAATATGACATCATAGGGGTAGCACTACGTCATTATTATTACAATGCCTTGACGCCCTCATGTAACAGGAGTTAAGCTTAAATCTTGAGAGTGCAGTGCCTCGGCACCCATTTTGGAGCACCGCGATGCTCTCTAGATGTTCATTTCATTCATTTATCCGAGTGAATGATGTTGTTATGTAACATTGTTGCTCTCTATAGAGGTTCATTCCATTCCTCTACCTGAGTAGGTGGCACCTAGTGCTCTTTATGTAGTATCGCGGTGCTCTGTAGAGGTTCACTTCATTCCTCTAGCTGAGTGGGCGATGCCTCAAAGCTTATTGTTCAGCACCACAACACAGTTATAGACAAAACTTAAGTGTATATTTTTTTCTAAAATGCCCCAAAAGTGTTAAAATTTTATAGCGCTAAGGCATTAATGGCATTTTTCATATGGATAGAACAAAAGAACTTAACACCGTAGTGCTCATGATACACTGCCGACATACTATTCATTTAATGCCAATAATTAAAATTTTCCATTATGTAACACCTCAGCAATGCTAGATTTTTTACATGTATAGTGTAGGGCACTCTTCTCTCTTATTCTGGATTTAAGATCAATGGAGGGATGGTTTTGTTACATGATAGAACTAAGTTCGACTGCAGAATAAGTTTTAAGGTTTGGTGCAACGTTGAATTAAGTGCGAATAACCAAAGGAGTCGGCACTGCTGTGCTGCATAGTCAGCATCGCGAGACCAACAGGTAGAGTGACAAGGCTATGTTTCTCGAGAGCATGGCGCTTCAATGTTGAGATTTGGTGTTGCAGTGCTAGAATTTGGGAATACACTTTCTAGAAAGAAATTCTTACAGAATCTACTTATTTATATGAAAATTTTGGCAGAGTCATGTTTTAGTATTGCTAGATTCTCATATTTCAATTCATTATTTCTTATTATCTAAGATCAATGAAGGGAGGTTTCTCTTCTTCTCACATCAGAGCTAAGTTCAACAGGCAGAGGTTCTTCAATAAAAACCAATACATAAAAAAAGACATGGTAAAAGAATTCAAAAAGCATTATTATAATGAAGTGTTTACTTGGAGTGGATAAGAGATGACTTTCGTAAGGGTGAGAGTCAATCTTGCAGAAAACATGGGTTCTCGAAAGCAATAATCAACTAATATAACCAAAAGAATAATAGTTGAATTGGAGAGAGGAAGGAAGAAGAAGAGAGGGAGGGGACAGTTCCTTCTCTTTATAGAGTTCTTTTCACTAATGGGGTAGTTATCTGCCTCATAACCTTTCTCCTTTTCCTAGGTAATTTAGTGTTCATGAGGCAGGAAGGGTGATTTTTCTTGCTTCTTTAAACTACAGATTGTGCTCATAGCACCTCGACGTTGTCATGGCAGCGCCGCATTGCTAGTCCATTGACTTGTCAACTAAATCAATAATGAATAGTTATAGTACCATAGTGTAAAGGTCACAGGCTGTGACACTGTAATAAGAAATTTTGTTTTTTATTTTTTTTCACATTTTTTTGATGCAAACATAAGGTTAACATCACCTCTAAAACTAATAATTAGGGACACCTAATCTTTGTTACCTAGTAAATTCTCCTAGGTTTGACCTAAACTAATGGGATTTGATGGATCTAAACCCAACCCAAATCTAAACAAATAATTGACCCAAACACACTCCAAATGAAAACTAAATATAATTGAACTTAGGCTAAGGTGATTGGGATGGTTACCACTACCCTACTTTAGCTCAAAATCACTTAAACCCAAAAGAAATTCAAATAAAATCAAATCAAATTTAGATCAAATCAAATAAGAAGCATAAAATTATTATATGAATCAAGATAAATAAAAATGGAAGTTAAATGAAAGTCAACCATTAAACATGGAGTTGACTTATGTGGGTGGTCCCACTAGGTCAAAGGTCAACTCAGTAAAATGTTCCCAAATGAAGTCATTCTAAAGACTTAAAATCATAACATAAACATGTTTAATCATGAAACAAATGAATCTAAAACCAATAAGGCCTCAAATGGGCTAATTAGACCATTTGGTCTAAATAGATTTAAATGGACCTTATTGAACTCAAACTTAAATTAAATTGAAAGTAACCCAAATTAAATATCAAAAATCATTTGGAAATAAACTTATAACATAATATAATCAATTAAAAATTTTAATTTGATCAATTTGATTATTTGACCCAATCAAACCATGTTGACCCATTAAATCCAACATGGGTCAAAATGCGTTTAAATTTAAAATTCACTTCAAATGAAATGAAATTTCTTAATACAAATCATCTTAAATACTTGAATATGCATAATTAAAGCATAAACTTAGATCTGATCTATCAAATGGAACAAACAAATTTAAACCATTGGGAACAAATACTTAACTGGTCTAACCTAAGGTATTCGTCCCTAAATCCAATTGAAATGAGCTTGTTTCACTCATAAATCATCTTAAATATGATTTAAACAATTAATTGCAATTTAGAAAAATATATACTAAACATTGATCACACTTAGCTTAATCTAAATAAAGTCAAATTTAAATGGACTAAATGTGAGAATATGAGCTTAAATATATTAGTCATATTCCAACTCACCTAAAGTCATCCTTGAATGAGTCTAAAAAGGTTGGCAACCAAATTTGGGAGAATAAAAATCCCTAAAGTCAATCCAAAAATGAGGAATATTCCATGAGAGAATGAGAAGGAGCATGAAGATAAATTCCCCAATCCAAAGCACTCCCTCCATTCCTCCACCACTCCTCATCCTCATTAATTTTAAGTGTTCCCAATCAATTGACCACCCCTTGGAACAGCCTCCAAGGGTGGTAATCACCCTAGCAAAACTAAAGTGAAACACCTCCCTATATAGCTCTCGTCCTCTCATGGAAAAAGGCTAGAGATAGTTTCTCAAGCCATTCTAAGCATTCAAAAACCTTCCCTAAGTAAACTGAAGAAGAACGTGCCCTTCCCTCAATCCCCACATAGATAGCAACTTGGAGTTCAACTAGACCCACTGGAAAATGAGTGGAGCATGGCCTATAAAGCAACCCATAAGGAGGCAATTCAACTCCTTTTACTCAGAGCCTCACCACATCACCATGAAGCTTTATGAATCATTCGTACTACCAAAGATCATTGCCAGTGAGGTATGACTTGAACCCGACCCTTTTTGCATTCAGTGTTGGTTCTTTTCAAAACAAACTTGATGTCAAGTGAGATCAAGCCATATATATATGCACTTTATTTGAGGTCTTGATGGATTTGTAATCAAAATTGAGTGATTTCATCAGCTAGATCACCAAAAATTATTTTGATTTAAGGGACAATGTTCGGTTCTCACTATCGATAGAGGAGACAGAATCTCCATCTTCCATTTCTTTGTTAGGAATAGACGGTTGACTTAAATTCTACATGGAATCCAAGCCATCTGATCTTTGATCAGATAGCTTGGATTAAATTGTGTTCAACTGCTAATACAACATGGAATCCATGTGGATCCCATGTTGCCAAATCACGCATCACCGCATGTAAAGTAGCACCACATCAGTGCAACGTGGCATCGACAAAGATAAATAGGAAAATTTCAGATTTTTTGGATTTAAAAATTATAGATGAATACCAAAAACTTCAATAAGTCATAGAAAATAAAAATTGTTGAAAACCTTATTGAGTATTATTTTGGTTAATTTTGGTTTAAATAAAAATAACAAACTCATGTTAAACATAAATAGTTAATCGAATTAATTTCAAACTTTGGGGAATTGAAATTAAGGTTAAAACACACTTTAGATAATTTTATCAAGATTTATTGACAAGTAAATCTTAAATAAAAAAATTTCATGACATAGGCCTTGATTTAATAAAATAAATTTATATTAAATTAAACAATATATAAAAAATCATGGAAATAGCCTAGATCATCATAATGAACTCCAATAAACCCAAAAATATTATTAGAACACTCTAGATGTTAATAAACCCCAAAATGACTTAATTAAATAATGAATTTAATTAATTAATCTAAACTTCAAAAAGTATAGTAAATCAACCAAAATTCTAAAATTTTTAAATAAACTTCTATGGATGCATCTTGCATAGAGGAATTCAAGAAAAGTAAAATCCATAATTAATTCCTTCTAATTTAAGCTTAATTTAGATTTTATTGAAATAATTAAAATCCTAATTAGTCCTAAATTACACATCTGATTAAGATGAAACTTTAGGGAAACTAAATTGACAAAGAATCCCACTCGCTATAAAAATGACACTGGATTTCAAGTTGTTGAATTTTAAATTTCTAGGGAAATGTAAATGAAATAATAAATTATAAAATTATAAATTTTATAAAAATTCATAAAATCAACTTAAAATATTTTCATTAGCATTTTAACACTTAAGAAAAATTTTCCAACCCTCTAAAATTAAGGAATTTAATTAATTATATACTTAGGGTTTAATAAAATAATTAAAAAACATAAAATTTAATCAAACTTTAGGTTAATAATTTATTAAATTTATAATGAATAAATTAATCAATTGAATTTCAACATTAATCAATCTCTAGATTTCACACTTAAAATATGGAATTCTTTGATATGAATGGTCTTTAAACCCACAAATAACATAATTCCAAATATGAATAAAAATTGAATATTAATTGAAACAATTAAATTCATATAGGGTAATAAACAAAAGCAGTCTATATTTAAGTTGGATACCCAAAATAGTTTATTTCTTAGGCTTCATAGGTTATGATTAATAACCTAAATTTTATCTTAAAATTAAACCAAGTAATGAAGCTTTAACATATAATGTTACATTAAGCTTAATTTAAATTATAAATTAGAATGCATAAGATACTGAATTCTTTAAATGATAAAATCAAGAATTCTTTAGGATTAATTGAAACTAATTGAATTAACTTACCCATATTCATAAACACAAACATTAATGAAATGAATGAATGAAATCATTACTTGAAACTAAATAAATTAACTTATACAAATCCATAAACATAACATTAGTGAACTTTATTTAGATAAAGAAACCAAATGATTAAAATACATAAGTAAGATCAAATAAACTAAATGATTACAATACATAAGTAAAATCAATAAACTCTTAATCAAATGAAAAAGAAACATAAGATCAAATATGGAGAAACTAAGTCATAATAAACAATATAAAACATTAAATAACATAAAACATAAATGAATCAAATAAACTAAACTAAAATTAAATTAAATTAATCATGATATGATAACATAAACTTTTAATTAAGAATTAATGAAACTTTTTAAATTTTAGTTAAAGGTAATAAATCCTAAACCTTTAAATCTTAAAGAAATTAAATTAAATTAAATTATATAAATCCTAAACCTTAAAAAGAAAATTAAAGCATTAATCAAACCAAACTCAACTTAAAATAAATAAATTCAAAATAGGTTAATTAAGATATTTAAAATCTTAGCTTGATCCTTAGAATGAATCTTCACCTTAGGATGAAGATTTCATTCTACTAGGATTTAGGATGTTGAATAGAATGGGTTCGACCCAAAGCGGAATTTATTTTATTATTCATTCTTGAAATCTTAAATTTCACATAAAATAAAATTTAAAATAGAAGTAAACTTGTAAATTAATTAAATCATTTAAATTAAAATCACCTAATGTAAAACTGAAAAAAGAATATAATTAGAAAATTAAAAGAATGAAAATAAATTTTTTTTCATAATTCACAAACATATGGTATATAGTCGAGATACTCGATGTCATAAAGATACTGGTCTGAAGGGGGTCTTAATATCATAAACTTCTAATTTAACAATGACACACACACATATATATATATAAAGAAAAATTATGAAAAGTAAAAGAACATATCTCAAATCAAATTAAACCAAACATTAAATCTAAAAAAAAAAACTAGTAGAGTCATACCACACAAGCCCATTTCTTCACACTAGATTATTAGGTCATAGACCCTAGACTTAGGTTAGGTTGATGTTCTGTGATATTCTATGATGTGATGCGAAATGTTTTTCTTATTTTATGGTGCAATATTTTAGACTGGATGGCTAAGATTATTTGCCTACTAGTCTGGATGGTTATACATGTGTGTGTGTGTGTGTGTGTGTTTGTTTGTTTGTTTATGTGTGTGGGTGTGTGTGTGTGTGTGTGTGTGTGTGTGTGTGTGTGTGTGTGTGTGTGTGTGTGTGTGTGTGTGTGTGTGTGTGTGTGTGTGTGTGTGTGTGTGTGTGTGTGTGTGTGTGTGTGTGTGTTTGTGTGTGTGTGTTTATGTGTATAAATGATGTTTTCTTGTAGGTATGCTTAAGTCCTTAGGCATAGCCTGATAGGACAGGTGAGCTTGGCAAGCAACTAATGCTTAGCCTATATGTTTACATTATAGCTACTAATGTGCCCATTGAAAAGCATTGTTTAGCTTTGGTTTTCACTACTAAGAAACTAAGGCATTACATGCTTTCACATAAAGTAAACTTGATCTCAAGAGTGAAGCCTTCGTAATATCTTATGACTAGCCTGATGTTGTTTGGACATCTACCACATTGGTCAAGTTGTAGCTGACTTCTTAGCAGTACATACCCTACTTGAAGGTTCTCCTTTAAATGTGAGCTTTTAGATGAACAGATCATGATTTTAAAAGATGAACTCAATGCCAATTGGGAATTATATTTTGATGATGTGACATCATAAAAAAAATATAGAGTTGAACTCTTCTATGTTTGCATCTAAAAAATGGAATAAATTGAACATCCCAACTAGGGGCATCGTGTTGCTACAATCGTAGAGCCTAGGCTCATTTGCCGCCTTATAGAATCTAAAAACTCAAACAGCCCCTCACGGTTTTCTACTTTAGTAATACAGTGTCGTGGCATTGTGATCCCAATGCTTAGGCATTGTCATGATGGCTTTTAATTTAAAAAATAAGAAAACTAACCCTTCCCACCCAACAGCGATAACCACCTAAGGGGGGAGCAGGGGGAACTGTTATGGAGTGGAAAATAGCTCCAAATGTGGGAACAATTTCCCAAAAACTGTATAAAAGATGGGAATTTCCCTTAAGATATTCTTCTTTATTTTCCCTCACTCTCCTTTTAAACCATCTACCCTATTCTTACTCCTAGTCTCTTGCACTCTCAACAACATGCTTTTTGCTACTACATGATGCCGCTCTCCTCGTACATGAGACAATATCAAAGCCTACTACTATTAACTCTAGATAAAAAATTCCTGGAAATACTTTCTTTATATAATTTTTTCTTTGAAATGAAAATTTAAAAGTTTTCCATCATCGATCTTGAATTCCGTGAGAAATAAAGAGACTTATTTCCATTGATCTTGGAACCAAAGTGAAAAAAGCAAACCCCCAACACCAAAATTTTAGAATCTTGAAATCCAAAGACCTCCACCATTGAACTTGGTTCTAGTGTGAGAAGAAAAACCTTTCCTTCATCGATCTTGGATCCAAAATAAGAAATAGTAATGCTTTTGCACTAAATAAGCAAAATTTTAGCATTAACAAATTGTTATACCATCATTTTTTTACAAATATTATCAAATTATGTAAAAATCTTGTTCAAAAGATAGAGTTCCTACTACACGGCACCGCGGCACCAAGGTCCAATGTTGAGGTACTAAGCTCTCAAGATTGAGGTCTTTGACGTTCTGCCCTACAGCACTGAGACGACAGATATCCTATGCCATGGTGCTAAGCATTGGGGTTGGTATCTTGTTTTTTGTGTGGCAACACTATATTTCAGCATCGCAGCACTATGTCTTCAAGTTTCACTTCTTTAATGTAGCATCGTAGCATTATATTTTTAGTATTGAAGTGTTATATCCTGAAATCTATTCCACCTTGAACTTGGTTCTAGTTTAAAATAAAATTATCCTTCTGTTGATCTTAGATCTGAGGAAAGAGAGAAGGGTGTCAAAATTTTAAATTTCCTCACAAAATTATTAAATCTTAAGCACTGATGAAACAACGTTGTAGTGCTAACATCTCAGCATCGAAGCACTGAGCTCTCAAGAAAATTAAGCTTAAGTGTCCATTCCACAATGCCAAAGCGCTGATGTTCTGGCCCCAAAGTGCTAGACTTTTGAGAAAATTTAAACTACAATACTCATCTGACAGCACCATGGCACTGATATCTCAAGTTTGAGGCACTACACTCTCATGAAATTAAGCCTTAAGCACCCAATTGATATCACCAAGGTGCTCATATCATAGTGCCTAGAAGTTGATCTCTATAACATTAAGCTGAAGTCACACTTACAAGGCCGCAGTGCTACCAATGTAGTGCTAAGGTTCCAACCTCTCAAGTTCTAACCTTATATCTTTCAACTTAATAAAGCCAAGGTGTTGGTTTGGCAACATGAGGTGCTAAGCTCCTAATATTGTTCATTTTGAATGAAAATTTTATTATTAAACTTTTAAATTTTGGAGCAATCAATAGAAACATAAAGCATTAAAATAAAATTGTATTTATAAATAACAAAACTGATTACAAATATTTTACAAAAATAGGAGAAAATATAAAATAAAGAGAAAATGGGGAAAATTAATAATCGTAGTCATCATCATCCTTCTCCTCTTCTTCTTCCAACTCTGATGAGGTGCTCACATAAGGGTAATATTAAGGTGCCACAAGAAAATAAGCCTAACTTGAGCCCTCATGAAAGCCACAATTTTCAAACATATGAATGTGTGCTAAGTTAAACTTAGCCATGTATGAAAATTATTGCCGCTAAACTATGTAATAGTCAAAATTTCTCCCAAGTTCCTGCTGCTACCAACTAGTCTCACCAACCCATTTCCTTAAATCTGAAGCATGCTCCCCAATTTCTTGGAGGTGCTCATTCAAGGTCTTAGAGGCTTTGGGTTTGGATTGAGGGTGCATGAGCTTTCTCCCACCTCAATCCTCTAACCAAATCCTTCAATTGATCTCTTAGTCAAGGGAGACTTTTGTATAAGGATTTCTTCAACTGACTTCCCTCGTGCACCCATCGAAACACAAAAAAAATAAATTAAAGAAGAATGAATGTACCTTATGATAGTACTACCTTTAAGCATATTACAAATATAATTAAAAATAATCTTCCTTATATCCATAATAAAGCTCTTTTGAATCTCAAAATTTGAAATGGCTCTATCCCTAGTCACCTCACTAATATTATTAATGGGATTTAACTTGGATGAAATAAAATAATGCCAAGCTTTGGCATTAGTAGTGAGGTCGATATCAGGAAAACTAATAATTTTATCCTCCCACCTTTCTCACTGGACATTAGAATTTCTAATAGTGAGAAAACCAAGAATTTCATCAAAATTGAGATGATCATTACAATAAAAAAGATATTGATCCTATACTACATCCTGTATATTATTATATGCATTGATAGTACTAATATAAAAACTTACTAGTTTCCCCGAAAGAAAAGTCTATTATTTTGGTACTCCTTCACATTGGCAAAGAACTCCTGCACCAAGGGGATGATCAAGATACATTGTCGTAGGCCAACTTCTCCTAGCCTCGCTCACTAATGATTCTCTCTTTGCTCTCACCTAGATTGTAGAAATTTCTCTCCAAAATGAGATGCTTATGGATGGGAGCATGCATATATCTCTCATCTACTTATACACTAACAAACACGTTAGTATCATTGACACCTACCCTCCTCTTGCCATTATTGACATTCTTCACTATCGTATTTGCTATCTAAAAATTAATAAAAGATGAGATAGGAAGAGAGTAAAGATTTCAAAAAGGAAACTAAGACTTTAGAATGAAAAATTCACAGCATAGGGGTCTCATTTATAGACTACATCCAATGCCTCATTACTACATTGACAGCACCGAGGTGCTAGCCTCTCAATTTCTGAGATTAGGACCAACACAATTGTGCTCTACATGTGGTGCTAAGGCATTGGTCACCCAGTTAAAATAGTTGTTGTGCCAATAAAAAAGATCATTTATTGCTATTTATTATAATTAATTATGTGACTGATCATAATTGAAAAACATGTTAGACATTGATGTAGCACCACGATGTTCTGACACTGTGACCTAGTGCTAGTTAAAAAGTTTATCCTTTCCAAATTAAAATTTTCTATCTATCTGGAAACTTTTTTAAACCAATTTTTAACTAGCACGGTCATGCCAAATTACCAATGTCGAGGCACTAGTTAACTGGTCACCATGATTAAATTATCCCAATCTCATAATATCTTAAGCTACAACACCGACCATATAGCATCGAGGCACTGACCCCTCAGGTTTTTAAGAAATAAAGTTGCTCCTTATAGTACAACAATGCTAATTACTCAATGCCAAGATGTCATTTTAATACAATGCCCAGGCTCCATGTTTCCAATGCTACCCTTCAGAACCATTAATTAATATTCACTATGTGAATATCCTATAAATCTACTTTCTTGTTGTGTGAACTTTTAAACCATAAAGGCATTCCCAAAGGATGTGAGTCCAATCTATGAGTTTGCCATGCAAACAATCCATACCCAATGACCTTCCAAGGGATGTAAGTCCAATCCATATGGTCATAAGACAAACTTCTAAAAATAAATGGCATTTCAGATGGATGTAAGTCCAATCTATACATTCATTATGTGAATAATCTAAATCAATATGGAATTTCCCATAAAATATATGAACAATCTAATTATTCACACATGCGAATACCACCATATACTAGCTTTCCCATGGATGTAAGACCATTCAATCTAGTTGTTCACCATGTGAACACCAAACCCTATTTAGCTATCCAATAGATGTAAGCCTAGTCTTATGTTCTCCATGTGAACCTCCCAACAAATAAAGGCATTCCAAAGGGATGTAAGTCCAACCCATGTGTTCATCATGCGAGCACCCTAATGGCATTTCAATGCATGTAAGCCCATTCTTATGTTCACCATGCGAACATCCCTACACTAAACCTCTAGTATGCTTGAGATATCTGACACGATCAACCCATGGCTATTAATCAGACTCCTTAAACATTACGGCTAGTTCTTTGATGTTAGTAGACTAGAATAATGAAGTCCTGGGATGATGAAACCATGTGATCTTGATTAGTACTATTCTCCTATTTCTCTTGGACAGCCATTTATGGCTACCACACACACCATTAGACACTAATTCATATGAAAAAATATATGTTTATTTTCAACCATAATTGAGAGTATTCTCTTACTAAGATAAGAGGGAAAATTAACAATGAAGGCTTGAATTCATAGGAAGTATAACTTAGATCTAAATAAACCCTAATATAGTGTTAGGGGAAAATTTGGTTGAATATATAGCAATCTACCTCATAAAGAACATACTCTATCCATCTCAATAAAGATGGCACAGAGCTACCTCAAAAGTATTTTTTCTTAGAAATTAGATTTTTGGTGCTCTATTGAGGATTACTTCTCTCTTCATCTCTAGTTAGAGAAAGAAAAATATATGGTGTTACCATAGACTTAAATATCAGGTTATATTTTTTGAAAGTTTAAGATCTAAGAGAAGGTTCAAAACCTCCAATGGCAAACTTCACAAATATAATGAGAGGGGTCCACTATTAGATTCCCTCATGATGTTATCAATGCTGGTTCTACTAGAGCTACTCTCCAGTTCAAAATAATTTCAGAGGTTGTATAGTTTCTACCTACTGGACTTATAACTAAGCCTATCATTAAAGGCATTGGAATGCCAAAAGCATTCAATAAAGTAAGGAGACCAATTATGTTTATTCCTAATGACCCCAAGCCTAAAGCCTTAACCTCAAAAAGGGTTTTGTCTTTTATTGGCTATCAAAGGTAATTTCAACAATGTCTGTTAAGGATAAGGTGGCTGTGAAGTCCAAGCTGAAGCTTATCATTGTCAATCCACTTAGCAGTGCATCAAGGGATCCAACTATTCCACAAGACGCTACTTTTACTATAGACTATAATGACCATGAAGCATCTTCTTTGGGAACTAAAATGTCTAAGAGGGCTAGGAGAAAGTATAATGCCTATGACAAAGCAGTCAGATTGATTATTCATATTGAATAGTAGTATGTTCCATTGGTGGAAGAAAACATACCCACTAATAACAATTTTGACCTGCTCTAATAGGTCAAGAGAAATAATTATGGATGAACTATTAAGAAGTCTTTTTGGAATGAACATATACATCCCATGATATAAAATCAACCATGAAAGGAGGAGGCCATCTCTTCCAAAATCTATGAAGTCTTGAAGGCTGTTAAAAATAGAAACCTTCAAAGAAGAATCAAGAAGTTGGTGAGCCAAGTCACCAACCCAACAAATTCCTACTCTAAGAGAGGTGGAAATATTGAAAAATACCATGCCCACTTAGAGAAAGACTCAAAATCTATGGATATTATATTTGATGAACACCGACATGAGCCCTTAGATATGAAGATACTAAGTGGCTAGTTGTTAGAAGGTCCTAGCAACCACCATGGAAACAATAATATAATTCAGCTGATGAACACTAGGGTGTGACTTCTAGGATGCATTCCTAGAGATCTATCACTAGAAAGTCCCAATCAAATTAGGTACCTAAGGATTCCCAAGTCATTAACGTGAGACAAATCAATATGAGTTAGCCCCACCAAATGATAAAGGACCTAAATCTCCTATCACCAATTGGAAACACTAGTCTATAAAAGAGTCAGCCAATAGTTGTTGAAGTGATAATCAACTCTTCTGGGAAGATGAGGATATTTCAATCAATGAAGAGCATCTAATTCTAGACTTTTAAAGTGATGAAGATATGGATTGTATGGAAGTAAAATTTATTCTCATGGAAATACACATTTACAAAATAGAAATTTGATACCCAAATAACAAAATAAGGAAGAATAGTGGAAGAACCCAAATCATCAACAACGTGGAAGTGAAGCTCAAGTAGAAGTTAAAGTAATTGAAGAGCTAACTAATGTTGTAATAAGGTGACAATGACAAATAGGTTCTCAACTCCAAAGAAGAGACTAAGAAATTAGCTAGCTCAATAACCATCTTAATGAAATGAATGGGATAATGAAAGAGATATTTGGCCAACTTAACCTCACAGCAACCATAATGCTGCAAGAATTTCCAAGAAATTCACTAGAGATAAGAAACCCAATAGCCAAAACTAGGGGCATGCAAAATGTTATACCTTATTTACCAAAACCTTCAATACAAAGGTAAGAAGCCCTAAGAGAAATTAAAATAAATGCCTATCAAGAAGCTGATGTTATCACCAAATCTCAAGTAGAAGATCTCATTAGTCAAAAAGTCAAAGCAGTTATCACTTCAAAAATTTTTGAATACCTAGTTGGAAAAGGCCAACCATACTAGGTCGAATACGACCAAATACACTATCCTAAACGAAATGTTATGCCAAAATTCAACACATTTTCAAGCATAGAAAATCCATGGTGGCATTTATCCTAGTTCAAAGCCATTTATGGAATTATGAAAGGGAATGATGCATTACTGCTATGACAATTCATTAACAGTCCTATCAACACTTATAATAATACCGGAGGGAATGATGTCTTAAGTGACGAAGGCTCCCTATAGACAAGTCATTAGCAAATCAAAATAAGAAATGTGCCTTATTTTATTCATTAATCAATAATGTGTTGTATCACGAGTCATTTGATCAAATGTGGCTATGTTTTTTAGATAAATAAGAAGCTCATAAGATTGTGACTGAAGAACATTCTGGATTGTGTGGAGCTCACCAATCTGGACCTAAGATGAAATTGAAAATTAAAAGACTTGGATATTATTGTCCTTCGATGTTAGATGACTGCATGAAAATGGCACATCATTGCCATCAATGTCAAATACATGGTGTAGTACTACATCAGCCTCCTAACATACTACACACAATGATTGCCTTTTGGTCCTTTGAGAGTTGGGGGTGCTGACATCATATGGCCTATTGATCCTCCTTCATCAAAAAGACATCATTTTATATTAGGTGCAATTGATTAGTTTTCTAAGGGGTTTGAGGCGCTTCCACTAAAAAAAGTGAAAGCATGCCATGTACTTAAATTCTTTCAAGAAAATATCATTTATGATTTTGGCATTCCTAGTTGAATCATATCTGACAATGGTCTATTATTTAAGTCCATTAAATTAAATCAATTTGTGGCTATACAAAAAAATTAATTGGAGATATTTGACCATGTATTACCCTAGGGAAAATGGATTAGCCAAAGGATTTAATAAGACTCTTGTATAAATTCTGAAAAAGTACTTGATCAAAATAAATGTCAATGGCATGATGATCGCTCAGAAAAAACACATTTCTCTGCCATCTTTATTGAGATGGGTAGGAGTATATTTTTACATGAAGTAGATTGATATTTATATTCAATCAGATTTCTTCTAATAATATGTTAGGTTTATTTAGATCTGAATTCCACTTCATATGAATAGAAGCCTTCATAGTTAATTACCCCTCTTATCGCAATCAGAGAGCAGTCTTGATTAAGGTAAGAAATAACTATATCTTCCTGATATGAGTCAGAGTCTAGTAATGTGTGTAATATGGCATAAATGACTAACATTTAACTTAAACTGTATACGTGGAGAATGATGACACGCTCAATTAAGATCCTATGGTTCTATCATCCCAGACTATCATAGTCCCTAGTCTACTTAGCAAGGGGAAATAGTTCCTGATCGAAGAATCCTTGTCAGCAGCCATGGGTTGCATCGTCCAAGGTGTTCTTATAGACTTGGGGTGATATTTATTTAATATTACAATATTAAGTCAATCTTAGCTAACAAAAAGGTTTTTTTTCCTATTAAATATATTCCATAATTTATGGCTCAAGAAACAAACCATTAGAGAACATACGGGCTATTGTCATGATCTAAATATAATGGAGCCATATAGAAGTTAAGCCACCATAATAGGGGGTTCTGATCATATCTGCATTTCATGTGGTGCCATCTAGTGGCAAAACCATGCAACCAGAGGATACTGGCCACGTCTTTACTAACATGAGATTATTTGAGTATGAATATAGATATATTTAATTTGACATTAGTTATTTATGGGCAAAGGTTTTCTTAGCTTACCATCCTTGATAAATAATGATTGATGGGTGGATGACTATTTATTTAAGTTATTTTGAATGATGACTTCTATTCAATTTGAACATATCCCATTTGAATAAATTTTACAATCAACATGGACATCTTCGAAGAATGATTATGTTTTGTTGACTTGAACCCTTTCATGAGATCAAACCAAAAAATTAATCTGTAGCTTCCTTAGATATTTAATTTAAATTTTAATACATGTGTTGAAGCATATGAGGGTGTTTTTATATATTTTTTTAAAATTGGAATATTGATTCATACAGGCAATTCAAATTTATTTTATGTTAACTCATGAAACATCATCATACACTAAACTAAGGTAATTATTACTATTCTGGGGCCCAAGTGGGTAATTCAAATCTATTTTTATTAAGTGCTAAAACACTAAAAATTTGTTAATTAGGGTAGCACCTCGGTACTTGATAGTATTGTGGCACTATCAAATTAGCACTTTTGCATCAAGTGCTTCGTATTGTAGCATTCTAGGGCAGGTATGTGTGTCTACTGATTAGCACTGCAGCACTTAATGTTAGATTTATTTAACTTAGTTTGTTCATGTTGATCAGCTAACTAGAACCTCGGCATAAAACATATGGCGTGGTGCCAATCAATGGTCGGTTCAAAAAAGTTGGCATACAAATGGGCACTTAAAATGAGAAAGGGCTAACTTTTTGACCATCAATATGGTACTACATTAGAGCATTGCGGTGCTACATCAATGCCTAGCATGTTTTATAGTATGGCTAGTTATGAAATTAATGGTAATGAATACTCTTTTTGACTAACACAGTAACCAACTTGACCAGCTAACTAGCGCTTAGGTGTTACATATGACGGCTGCAACGTTAGTTCCTATTCTAGAACCCAAGAGCTTAGCACCTAGGTGATGTTATTATGATGCCGCAACACTATGCCTGGTTTATAAATAGACCCTTAGGCTATAAGATTTTTTTATTCTACATTCTCAATTCTTTAGAGCTCTCTCTCTCTCTCTCTCTCTCTCTCTCTCTCTCATTCTCTCAATTTTCTCCCCTATTAAAAAAAGTAATCATGTTGCTCAAGAGGCTTGCTAATAAAAGGAGGGCTACTTTGAGTGAGGCTAATAGATTTTTTATCATAGAATTTGAAGAGAGATATTAGCACACCCTCACCCATAAGCATCTCATCCCAGAAAGGAACTTCTACAACTTAGGTGGGATAATAAAAGGGGTGATCAATGAACGTAGCTGGGTAAAGCTAACTTAAGAGAGCAGCTCCTGCAATATTCCTCGTGGTGCGAGAATTCTTTGCCAATGAGGAGCACTAGAATAATAAAGTTATAATTTGTGAGAAATAAGTAAGTTTTGATAGCATTGTCATCAATGCATGTTACGAATTATCAAATGTGGCTTACGATCAATATCTTTCTTATTATAATTAGCACTTGAATTTTGATTAAATTCTTAGTTTTCTCACTAGCAGAAATGACAATGTATACTAGAAATGATGGGAAGAAAGGATTATTAACTTTCTTATCGTCGACCTAATGGCAGAATATAAGGCTTTCCACTATTGTATTTCTATCAAGTTTATGCCCAATAGTAATATCAGTGAGGTAATCAAAGATAGGGCCATTTTGAATTATATAATTAAAAAGAGCTTTACAATTGATATAGGGAAGATTATTTATAATTCTATTTATAATATGCTTAGGGGTAGTACTACTATAGGGTATAGTCATCCCTCTCTTATTTATATTTTGTGCACTATAGAGGGTGTGTTAGGGGCACCCAATGAAGAAGTTATTATTAAAAGGCTACTCTAACAAAAAGGTTTATTGTGGGGTTGGTTCAAGGTATGAAGTGGGGGAGAGATCACGTGCCCCATGACCATGACCTAATCCTCTAAACCTTTAAATGTGCAAATCTCAAGTTTAAGGAGAGAGGTGGGTGAGAGTAGGAGTAAGTATTAGGTTTTACAAAAAAAATTTTGTTATCACATGGATCATCAACAGAAATAATTTTCTTATATGAACCAGTTTAATACAGCACTGATCCATATGCTTAAAAATTATGGCCTTGGAGATCCAAGTTAGGCTTCTTTTTCTACAGTGCCTCAATATCCCCCTTATATAGCTACCTCGCCAAAACAAGACATAAAAAAGCAAGAGGATGATTATTACTACTAGTTCCCCTTCTCTTCTTTTTTATGTTGTATTTTCTCTATTTTTACTATTATTTATTTATTTATTCTTTTGTAATAATCTTTATAATAGATCTTTTCATACTTAATATAGATGTTTTTTCTTCATTTTTGCTCCCTTGTGTTTTTCACTATGTAATGCTCCAAGATTTAAAATTTTTTAATAGTATAAAAATCTTCTACTTAACATCGAGGGCTCAATGCCTTTAGCTCATCGACATTGGTAAACTAGCATCTCGGCACTGTTAAGCTAAAATAATTAATTTAGAAACTTGAGATCTCAGCGTTGTGGGGTATAATTTAGATTACGTTGTGAATGTCTTAAGATTATTATTTGTGTGTAGAAATACAATGCCTTGGCACTGAGATGCCAGCACCATGGCACTATGTGATGCCCACTAAAGTTTAATTTTTTTGAGGACTTAGTGCATGCCAGAGCGCTATGGGTATAATTTGAATTATGATATAAATGCCTTAACATTATTACTGGGGTTTCAATTCTAAAACACTATTCCTTGGCACTGAAATACCAACGCCATGGCACTATGAGATGCCTATCTAAACTTAGTTTTCCCTGAGGATGCAGTGCCATGGCACTGGAACTATAGTGTCGCAGCATTATTTTGTTGATGTCAAAGATTCAAAATTTTGGTAGTATAATGCCTTAGCAGTGCTAGTTTTCATAATTTTTTAATGCATTATAATTCTTCTCTCTTATTTTGGATCCAAGATCGATAGAAAATATTTCATTTCATATTGGAACTAAGTTCAACGATGGAGGATATAGCACCTCAACACTAAAATGATGGTGCTGCAACACCATATTTGAGGTGAGGGACTTGAAAGCTTAGTGTGATGGTGCTAGATGATAGCGACTTGGCACTAATAAAATTGCTTCTAAGCCTAAGAGCTTAGCACCATGGTGTCTAATTTCCAATGCCTTGGTGCTATAGACAAAGCATTCAAGATTTTCAATCCTGAAAACTTGGTGCTTCGGCACAAGGATTCGATGCCACAGTACTATGGGACGAAATGCTTGTATTGAATTGAATTCTTAAAGATTTTAATGGGTTTTTTATGAAAATTTGGCAGCATTATGACTTAGTAGTGCTAGGTTTTTTACATATTTTAGTACAAACACACTCTTCTCTCTTATTTTAGATCTAAGATTGATGGAGGGAGAGTGTTCTTCTCATGCTGGAACCAAGTTCAATGCTAAATGTCTTCAACATAAGATATTCAAGGATTTTTAATTCTTACAGAGAGTCCTTTTTACTCCACATCCAAGATCGATGGAGAAGCGATCATTAATTTCTCACTAGATCTTTAGTTTGATGGTGGAAATTTGATTAAACTTAATTTTCAAAGAGAAGATTGCATAAAAGAAACATTATTCCAGAAATATTTTAGCTGGAGTAGACAAGAGATTGTTCTTGTAGTGGTGGGAAGCATGACTGTAGAAAGCACAAACCACTAGGAGCAAGAACACAACAAGCAAACTATAGAGAGTGAGTGAAAGAAGAAGGGAAGTTCTTAGGGGACTACTCTCCCCTTTTTATAGTGAATTTCCCTCTAATGGATGGTTCTTGCTGCTTTAACCATTTCCCCCTGCTCCCCTAGACAGTTATTATTGATGGGGCTAGGATGATGGATTTCTTGATTTTTAAAAAATTGAGGATTTGTGACAGTGCCTCGATGTTGTACCATTTAATCAGGGCACCGTTGGGGGCTATTCGAGTTTCTAGATGCTTTAAAGAGGCAACAATGCCTAGGCACGTGATTGTAGCGCCTTGGTGCCTTAAGATGGGATGTATAATTTTCATATTTTTATTCATTTCATCATTCTATTTTAGATGCAAACACATGAAAAGTTGATTGAAGCCTTATGGGTCTATCGAATCATATATAGGAGACCAACTCAATCTACATCATATGCTTTGGTTTATGGAACTAAAACTATTCTTTCATTAGAAATACAACTATATTCTTTGAGGATAGCAATTAATAATAGCATTGTAGTATATTAGAATAAACTTTGACTGGAAGAACTTGAGAGTCATGAAGAAAAATGTTTAAAGCTCGACAAGACCTTGAACTTTACCTATCGCATATGGTTCAAGCTTATGATAAATTGGTCCATCCTAGAACTTTTCAAGTAGGAGGCTTGGTCTTAGTTGTTAAATAGTCAATTTTAGCTCATCATAGGACAGGCAACAAATTTTAGCCAACATGGGAAAGACCATTCATTATGGAGCAAGTCTATGAAAAAGGTTCTTATCAATTGATAACATGTAATAGTGAACATCAACTATTACCTATTAATAGATGTTACTTCAAGAAATATTTTGTATGTAATGTACTTCAATTTTAAAAATGATGATAAATAAAAATATATTTATCTCTATTTTTGCAATTTATTCAACTCCAAATATTATTTCTTTTAAATTTGGTTTTGTACAATGTCTCTTAGACCTTTGCAAATTTCTTCAAGTCCTTCTATACATAATTTTTGCATTCATATAAAATGGAAGCAAGCCTATTTGTGGCAGCCTTCCTATAAATCTCTTGGGTTTGGAGCCATTGTGCACAATTCCCATAGGTTTGAAGCATGCCCTTCATGATGCCATTCCTAATATTCACAAGATAGGATTAAGTTACTAAGACTCCTTTCCTATCGAATAGACTATTGATGAAATGATTAAATCATAAGACCCCTTTCCTCGCTTTTTCTATTAAGCCATTAAAGGCCTCATCTCAATAGTTAACCAAAGAGGAGAAAGTCCTTTAGTAGGTAAGCTTTCAAATGACAAAAATAGAATTAAGTCACCAAGACCCATTTTCTTGTCAAATAGACTATCTAGGTTAGGATTAAGTGATCAAGACCCCTTTACTACTAGTTGAAATTTAAGGATAGGATTAAGTAATCAAGTCCCCTTTCCTCAACCTAAGCTATCTAGGTTGGATTAAGCTATTAAAGGCCCCATTCTAATAACTAATTAGATAGAAGTAAGTCTCTCAATAGACAATCTTTCTAAAAGACAAAGATAGGATTAAGTCACCAAGACCCTTCTTATCAAATAGCCTATATGGTTAGAATTAAGTCATCAAAATCCCTTTCATACTTGTCAAAATTGGAGGTTTAATATTAAGTCACTAACACACATTTTCCTCATTATAGCTATTCAAGAAGAAATTAAGCCATTGAAGGCCCCTTCTTAATAGCTAATCACATAGGAGTAAGTCCTTTAGCAGACATTCTTATAAAAAAATTAGGATTGGGTTAAGTTATTATCACCTCTTTCTATTTCAATCTATTCAGGTTGGAACTAAGCCATTGAAGGCCCCTTCTTATTACTTGAATTTCACTAAATTAGGATTTAAGTCCTTGTGACCCTTTTTCTAGCTCAAAATAAAAGAAATTAAGGAGTGAAAATAAGTCATTGAAGGCCCCATTCTTATAGACTACTGAGGTTAGAAATTATGTCCTTGTGACCCTGCCTATCAGTCAAAATCTTGAGGTTTAGGAATTAAATCGTTGAAGACAGTTTTTCTTCAATATCAACTATTTAGGTTGGAATCAAATCTTTAAATACTTATTCTTAATAGCTAACTAGATAAGAGTAAATCCCCAAGTGGTATCTTTTTATGGTTAAAATTCATATTGTTTGGTTAGGAGCAAGTATCCAAATTGACATCCTCCCCAACTATTATCTCTAAATAGGAGTGAGTATCCTTAGTGGCATACTTTCTAGAAAAATATAACTTTAGGGTTACTTATAGGTCCTTCCTTTTAAAATTGGTAAGTTATTTAGACTACCTCCTAGCTAGTTTCACTTAGAAAAATATGAGCCCTACTACCTTCTTTCTAAGTTAGCCATTGAAAATCTATTGTATTTAGAGTGAAAATAAGTCCCTTAAAGGTATCTTCTCTGACTACTATCACTGTGTTAGGAATAGATTTCTCACTGAGTCTTTTTCTAGTGGCATCTCTATTCTTCTTAAAAACTAGAAAATCTAAATCTCTAAGAATTAAACATTCTACATCAGAACAATTTCAGGCATGTTTATGCCTATCTTTCACAAAAAAGTCAAAATAAAATTTGAAATCAAAACCAAAACTAAATCTAAATTCTAAATTTCAAAACCAAACTCAAACTATTTCAAGCTTATGCTTGTGCTCCTGTTGAGTAGATCGATCAACACCAATATGTGTGGTGTACTCTAGTTAGTCCACCACACATATTGGCAGTCCATTTGTTGATCTCAATTTTGGATGAGGTTAACATCATTGTTAAATTAGTAATTAGGACACATAATCCAAAATTAGGAGCCTCATAATTAGCCACTTAGGACATTATACTTGGTGACCTAGTGAATCCTTCTAAGATTTGACCTAACTTAATAGGATTAGCTGAACCAAAAATAAACTTAAATATAAACAAATGATGGAATCAAACACATTTTAATTGAAATCTGAATCCAATTGAGGTTAGATCAAGGTAATTGAGGTTGTTAATCCAATTATCTTAATCTCAAAATTAACTAAACCCAAAGAAATTTAAATAAAATTAAAATTAAATGAAATAAAATCAAACAAAAAGCATGAAGTAACTATATGAACATGAATGAATTTAAAACTAAATTCAAATGAATGTCAAAGATGGTTAACCATTTGACATAGAGTTGACATATGTGTGTCCCACCTACACCAAAATTTGATCAAATTAAGTCATTCCAAATGCTCAAAATCATCTAATGAATATGTTTAAACATGAATCTAAATAAATATAAATCCAATGAGGCCTTATTTGAATTAATCAGGACACTTGATCTAAACAAGCATAAATTGACCTTTTGAAACCTAAGCTTAAATCAAATCAAAATCAATTCAAATTTAATGTCCAAAATCATTTGAAAATTTTCATTAACTATAATTCAACTAATTATTGGGTTTAATTTAGTCATTTGACTCAATTAAACCCATGTTGACTCATCAACCAGAATTTAAATTAAAGTGGATTAAACTTTAAAATTAATCTCAAAAATAATGAAATCAATTAAATTACCCTCAAATATAATTAAATTCTGATTACACTTTAATTACATTAATTGAAATCAATTAAACCTAACTTAATATAAGATGGGTTTGTTTGTGAAGAAATCAAATTAATTCCAAATCCAATAGAATTAATCAATTAGAAATATCATAAACCATTAAATAAATGCAATTAAAACTCAAATCTAAATCTAATCCATCAAATGGAATAAATTAAAATAAGTTAAAAGAACATAAGAAATTTTGAACCTAAACTCAAGATGAATTTTTTTGAATCACTTTAGGCTTGGGTAGGTGATCATTAACCTAAAGAAAAGATGGATAAATAATGAGCATTGATCATATTTCACCAAACCTAAGTCAAATTTAACTTAAGCTAAATCAAGTCTAGTTCAAATGAACCAAATGTAAGTGTTTTAGTTCAAACTCAAACTATTCATGTTGGAATCCACTTAGACTTAATCTAAGATGAACCTAAGGTGGTTGATAACCAAAATTAAAGGTTTAATAAGGTTTCAAGTCTATCCAAAAGAGAAGGAATATGCCAAGGTAGGGGAAAATGCCAAACTGAGCCAATCCCTTCCTCCTTTCTCCAAAATTCCTTCTATGTGTGCAATGTCAATCACTCTAAGGGATTCAAAAGTAATGTTTGACCTGCTCCCTACCTTTAGCTCCATCATTGGATTTCAATTCCCTGTGTCTAGTGACCTCCATTGAAATCAAATAAAGGAGCTCTCGACAAAATTTATATCGGAAGAAGGAAATTAAATTCACTCTTTCTCTCGACTCCATCACCTTCTCCAAGTGAAATTGAACCCAAACATACCTTCCCATTCCTACCAAGCTCCCTCGACTGCTTCCGACACCAAATTCTAGTGATGTGTGATGAACATCTGTCTCCACGTCGATCTAGAGGGAGGTAAAGCTTGATTCTTCCTCCAAAAGTTTTGTATCACCTTCTTGAACATTTTTAAAATGCAACCAACCTCACATCAGTGAGGTATGGCTGAAATTGACCTCATTTTCAATTGGAATTAGTTGCTTATGAAGTGAAGTAAACCATATGATCGATCAAATAGTATACATCTCTTTAAAATTACTTCCTAATCATTTTACAATCAAAATCTTATGATCTCATTACGTAGACCATCAGTAATTAGCCATAGATGGAGAAGACAAAATCATGACCATATATTCTTTCTATTTGGAACGAATGGCCATAATCTAGATGGATTGCTTGATTAATCTACTTTAGGAAACCACAGATGATCTAGAGTCCTTCGATCATTGATTGGATGGCCTGAATCAAACCTCATCCCTGCCACCAAATTAACACCGGATTCTATGGATCCCATGTAGCCAAATCACATGACACCGCATGTAAAGTGATACCGCATCAGTGCCACATGGCACTGACTATTTTAAGAAAAATAAATATTTTTTTTGAATTGATCATATTTAACCTGAAGGACATATGGATAATTAACCTAAATAAAAGAGGCATAAATAATGAGCATTAATCATATTTAACCCAACCTAAGTCAAGTTTAACTTAAGCTTAATCAAGTCAAGTTCAAATGAACCAAATGTAAGTGTTTGAGTTCAAATTCAAACTAATCATGTTAAAATCTACTTAGATTAATCTAAGATGAACATTAGGTGGTTCATAACCAATATTAAAGGATTATGAAGGTTTCAAGTCAATTCAAAAGTAAAATATTCCATGGAAAATCATTCCATTCCTTCTATCTCAACCTTCAAATATCTATCATTATTCCATCTGGACCTCCATTGAAATCCAATGAAGTCCAACTTATGAAGGCTAAATATTCTCTCTCTGACTTCCCCTCCTCCCCTAAGCTCCCCTGATTGCTCCTAACACTGACTTCTAGTGAACTGTGATGGATATACATCTCTATGTCGATCCAAATGGAGGCAAAGCTTGATTCTTTCTCCAAAAGTTTTGTATTACCTTCTTGAACATTTTTAACATGAAAATCACCATCAAGACTCCACGCTAGTAAGGTATGGCTGAAACTGACCCCATTTTCATTTAGATTCAATTATTTATGAAGTGAAGTAAACATTAAAATCAAACAAACCATATAGATCTCTTCAAAACCACTTTCTGATCATTTTGCAATTTAAATCTTGTGATTTCATTGCATAGATCATTGGCAATTAGCCATGAAAAGTGGACAACACTCGATTGCCGCCATGGATGGAGTAGACAAAATCATGACCATTGGTTCTTTCTATTTGGAATGAATGGCCATGATTTAGCCAGACTACTTGATTAATCCCCTTAAGGAAACCATGAGATGATCTAAAGGCATCTGATATTTGACCAAATGGCCTGGATCAAACCACATCCCTACCACCAAAATAACATGAGATTCACATAGATCCTGCATGGCCAAATCATGTACCTCCACATGTAAAGTGGTTTTATGTTAGTGCCATGTGGTGCTGACTATTTTAAAGAAGAAAATAAGATTTTTTTTAACTTAAAAAATATTAAAAAATGTATAGAACTTTAAAATATCATAAAAAAATAAAATACTAAACCAAAAAAATATAAATAAGGGTTCTATGGATTCATCTCAATGAGAGGAATCTACTAAACCCAAAATTCTCAATTTTTATTAAATATTTTGAGTTAATTTGGGTTTAATTAAAAATAATCAACTTAAATTAAACCCAATGTACAAATCTAATTAATTTGAAACTTGTGGAAATTGAAATTAAGGACAAAATGTTGACTTCATGAGTCCCACCTTATATAAGATTGGTTTTGATGATAACAAACATATGCTCAAATGATACTAATCAGTTTAAATTCAAGTGTAAAATTCTTTAACTCTAGATTCTTTAGTCAAATCAGAAAGCTAAAGCTATCGAACTTGAACTAGTTGAGAATTTTTCTAGAAATTACTATATTAATGAAAAAAAAGCTCACTTAGATAAAATAAATGATTCTTTAATTTTAAAATAATTTACTTTGAAATCATTTATATTTTCTATATCTTAAAATTGCAATTATTCCTTAAATTATCCATTTTGTATAATATGAACTAAATGTATGACTTATCTTCCATTAAATGTGTGTTCAATCAAGATAAACTAATTATAAACTTCATTAAATCATTTCCATGCTAATCATAATTTTTATTCATATTTTTATTGCATGAAAATTAAATCATCCTTAAATTATTTTTTTATTCTACTTTCTCTCTCATATTATTCTTTCTTCTCTCTCTTATCATCTTTACTATCCTTACATTATTTTGGCTTTTTTCATTGGATTTTAGCTATTAAATCATGTTAAATTTATTGAAATTATTTTTATATATAATTCCCTTAATTTTCATTATTTAAAAGTTCATTAATTTGAATTTTTGAATTTGAATTATTTTAAATTTAAAGTGCTTCAATCATGGCATATCCTTGCTAAATTAAATCTAATCTTTTATAGAATGTTTTGAACATCCAAAGAAAGATTTATTTTAATTATATGGAGTTTAATTAAATAACTTAAAATTATTTTAAAATTAAATTTAAATCAGCCCTTATTTATAACAATTCTTTTTTTTAAATTAAACAACTTTAGGAAATTGTTTTGGGTCAGCCATAATAATTCAAAATTAAAGTATATTAAATAATCAGTTTTGATCCTAATTTATTCATTGCATTAAATTGGGAATATCCTATTTTAGGAAGCTAGTGTTGGCCAAAATTCTCTTGGGTCACTTTGTAGAAATTATTTTATTCAAATTAATTTATATTCCTCTTTATTCATTACTATTTTATTTAATTAAATATATTCTTCATATCTTGCATTGATTCCTCACATTGTATTGAGCTTGGTAGACCCCCATCATCTCAAATTTATTTGTTTTCATTGGACGATATATTCTCATAATCTTTTAGTGTGATTTTGAAATTCTCTCTCACTCTCTCTCTCTCTCTCTCTCTCTCTCTCTCTCTCTCTCTCCATAACATCCTTGGCCAACCTCTTTGCTTCATTCCATTAAATTCAAATTATTTCCTAAACTATTTTCCCTGTCTTCCTCTCTTGGTCAAAATCAATAAAGATTGAATTTTTGATGATATTTATTTTAATTCATGAAATCTAATTCAAATCCTTTCCAATATTAACTTCCCTCCAATACCATCATGCCTTAGCCTACCCTAGCCTACTTCCTTTTCTATTTAAGTGGCTTGTTAGAACTTAAAAAAGGTTCTCTAGTTCTATTTTTCTCACTTGGCCTCTTGCTCACCACTCTTCATTTGGCAAACCTTGCTACAAGAATTTGTGGAGATCTTTGTTGATTCAAGTGCAAATACTCCTCATCATTCTTCTCTTTCCTTTGGACAAATAGTTTGGCTTGAAGATTGCTTGGGAAATCGAAGGATTTGTGAGGTACACCCTTGGCCAACAGCTTCAAAGGTTCTTCTAATTTTTCTAAGGTGCTAAACTTCTATTTTACATTGCTTCTTTCTTGGACTAGAGTTACATAAGATTATTCAAATTGTTTTGGGCTTTATCTTCTTATATAATATTGTTTGCTTGCTTGGCCAAGACTTTTACAAGGGAATTTAATTTATTTTGTGCTTAATCTTTTCATAATTCTTTGAATCTCACCTTGGCTGAAAGATATTCATATAGGTTACTCAAGTTTAGTTGTGTTAACATCATACCTTCTTCAAACATTGTGTTGATCAACCACATCATAATTCTTCTTAGAATAAATTTGTGCTTAATGTTTACTTCTTCTCATTTGATATCTTTCTTGTGTTGTTATTCTAATTATTTTTCAAGTGTTCTTAGTTGCAATTTATTTATCATTTGGATATAAGTTATCTATTATGAAAAAGAATCCAAACCAAAGTTATTTGAGTTAATGTTTCATATCAAGGTGATTCATAACTTAATTTAAGTTTGTATTTTCATTAAAAGTATATTAGTGGGTTTCAAAGTTATAAAATCATATCATTTTGAGCTCTTATAAAGTGTATCTTAAGTCAAATTTATTTGAAGACTTGCTTGCATTGAATACTTAATTGAAGATCTTATTCAATTTTAATTTTTAAATAAAGTGAGTTCTCTTTCATTTTATTCACTTTCCTTAATATTGGTATAGTTGGGTTGTGAGTGCAAAAACCTTTAAAATTGAGAGTTAGATATTTCCAATTTTCCTATTGTCTCTTCTTGTTCTGCGTTGGGGTTGTACTTGCCCGTTGTAAGAAGTATGTGTTGGGTTGTATTTGTCCATTGTAGGAAAGTATATGTTGGGTTGTACTTGCCCATGTAAGAGTATGGGAGATTTGTTGAAATCTTAACATTAAATTTGTGAATTCCTAGCTTGTTGCTAGGCCTGGATGTAGGCTAATTTTTGGGTTTGGCTGAACCACGTAAAAAATCTCTTTATTCTCTTTTATGCTTTTCTTGCTCCTTTAATTTTCTTTATTGTTGTTTATTATTTGCTGAGAATCTCTCAAGTAAATTTATTTACAATTAGCTTTTATATAAAGCATTTAAACTAAGTTTTAACTTGAAAATATTTTTAATATACAATTCACCCGCCCCCCGCCCCCCAAAACTCATGGGTCCTATAATTGAATAAATACACATTAGATTAAAATTTGGGAATATATTGATGATCAAATTGAAGGATTCAAAATTTTCAATTCCGAATCTTTAATTTAATATATTAGTTGATAATAACTTAAGAAAATCAAAGAAAAGTATGCAATCAGTCCCAAACATCATAATATACATTAATGAACCTAATAAGATTTAACCTCTATGGAACTTAACAAATCTTAAAATAACATAATTAAGTAATTAAATTAAGTAATTAATTAATTAATTTGAAAAATTGTAATAAATCAACCAAAACTTTTAAAATTCTAAATGAACCCTCTATGGATGCATCATTCAAAGAGAAATCAAGGAAAATTAAAACCTATAAATAATTCCTTCTAATTAATGCTTAATTTAGGTTTTATTAAAATAATTAAAATATTAATTAGTCATAAAATATGCATTAGATTAAGCTAAAACTTTAGAGAGATTAAATTGTTAAGGAACCCAATTCAAAACATCTTCATTAACATCAAAGTACTTAAGAAAAATTTCTTGACCCTTTGAAGTTAATGAAATTAATTAATTATTCATTTAATGCTTAAAGAATAATTAAGAATATAAGAAATTAACTAAATCTTGAATTATAAAATTAATAAGATTATAACAAACCAATTATTTAGTTGAAAATCAAATTTAATCAGCTTTTGAATTTCATGCCCAAATATGAAATTCATTAATATTGAGATTACTTAAATCCATTTAATATTAATGATTAATGTAATTCCAAATATGAAAAAAATGATTAATCATGAAATGGCCTAAGTTAGGATTGGTGCCCAAAGTGGTTCTTTTTCTGAGGTTATAATTGATAAAAAAAATTTACTTTAAAAGATTCAATTAAATAATAATATTTTAATTTATATTTGTCCATAAAAACCAAATTAAATGTTGAATTAAAAATTCCAAGCTTGATGAATTCCCTTAAAGTTATGAAATTAAATTATAATGGATTACTTAAATGGTGAGTCAAGAAATGAAAAACATCAAAATTAAGCATGAATTAAAAATCAACTTACATTGACAAAGTTAACTCATTCAAGTCAAATAAATATAAACATTAATGAAACAAATAAATGAAATCACTTCAAATTAAATAAATTAAATAACATATGAAATTAAATGAACATTCAATAACAGAAAGAAACCTAACTCATTAAACTATACACATTCTAAACAACACATAATAAAAAAACTTTTAAATAATTAAAGACAAAATAAAAATAAGTGAATGTAATCACTTGAAACAAAAAAGAACTTAAAAGTAAACACCAAATAAAATTTAATCATGACATATGATTAAACTCTTAGTAAAGTTTAAAGAAATACTATAAATCTTAAATAAAGGTTTTAAGTCAAAAAAACCATAAATCAAACTAAGAAACGTTAATCAAATCAAAATAAACATAAGGAGAAACATAAGTTTAAAATGGGAAACTATATGCATCTTAAATAATATAAAAAATTAAATAACATAAAATATAAATCAATCAAATCATTTTATATCAAAATAAAGTTAAATGAAAACTAGATAAAATTATGATAACATATACTTTTAATTAAGACTTAAAGAAAAATTTTGAATTTTAATTAAAAGTAATTGATTAAACTAAAGAAACATTAATCTAGACAAAAGAAATGTAATAAGAATGAAGTCTCCAATTCTTAATAACATTATATTACATAAACTTTACAAGAAAATTAAAACATTAATTAAATCAAATCCAACTTAGAAAAAATCATTCAAATGAAATCAAAAGAAGTTAATTAAGATACTTAGGATCTTAGTTTGACCCTTAGAATAGATGAAAATCTCATTCTATTAGGATTTATGATGTTAAATAGAATGGGTTCTGCCTATAGCATAATTTATTTTATTCTTCATTCTTTAAAACTTAAAATTCAACCTTAACATAAAAGTAAACTTAAAAGTAGAAATAAATTCATAAATCACTTAAATTGAATATATTCTAAAAATTAAATAAAAGAAACCAAATAAGAATAAAATATTTTATAATTTGCTATCATATGGTATATAGTCTAGAAACCTGAGGTTACAGGGCTATTAGTCCGAAGAAGGTCTTGATACCTTAAAACTATGGTTTAATAATGACATGTACCTATAAAATAAGATTATAAAAAGTAAAATATTAAATTTTAAACTAAACCAGAACTTTAACTTTAACATAAACAAAAGCCTAGCACAAATATACCACATAACCCCCTCTTCTCACATATTAGAATACTAGGTCACCAACTCTAGATTTAGGTTAGATGGGTGATCTGTGATGTTTTGTGATGTGGAATAATTTGATGCTTTTTCAAATTTTATGGTGTAATATTTTAGATTCGATGGCTAGGATTATTTTCCTGTTAGTCTAGATGATAGAGCATTCTTGTTAAGTAAACACTATTTTCTATATGGAGCTATGTTTAAAAGGATTATTATAATAAATATAAAATAAATGTTGTTTGCTTGAAGGCCTTGCTTAAGTTCCTAAGCATAGCCCAATAGGATAGGTGGCATTAACAAGGAACTAATGTTAAGCTTGTATGATTAAAATATATTTTTTTGGTGTGCTACGTGTATTTCCTGATATTTATTTTACAGGGATTAGAATTTCTTTTTGAAATTTTAAAATGTAAGTTGAGCATAGAATTATGTTAGGATCTATGGGGTCTAAGAATAGCAAGAGCTAATTTTACTAGTTGGTGGTCCACTATGAAGCCCATGGAGGTCCCTGAAGAAAGTGATAATCATGAAAGAAGACCCCTATTGATCAAAAAATTTAGTTCTAGGCTGGGCAACATAAGGGTAGAGCTTGGCTATCCATTCTCTCTTTCTTTCAAGGTGTACAATGGTATCTAGCCTCATTAGCCTATTTTATTAAATTTAATTAGCTTGATATATTTTGAGGTATGCAAAAAAAGTATGTTTTAAGCTTTTATTTTGTGTTGTGCTCGTGATGAAATGTTTGGAATGTTTGGCTCCTAGAAAGACTACATTTTCTACCCCACCTAAATTAAATAACTTAAACATAAGATAAAAACTCATAACCTCATTTCAATAAAAGGCCTAGGAATAACTTAAAAGCAACTAGAAATAATTAGCTTCTGTGAACCATGAGGGCATATTATCCATTCTCTTTGAATTGGGTGCTTCACCCATTGCACATAAGGGGGCATCTGACTTTTGTGGATGACCACCCTTCTTGGAGGAAGTGTGCCTACTTCACCCACGATCATTTCTAAATACATATCGTCATAGATATAAACTGTATTCCTAAGGCCTCTAAAATAAATTATGAATCAAAACATATAAATGATGAAATTTATTGCATTAGTTAAGTGTAGAACATACCAAACATTTTATTAGGGATAAGGAGTGAGTTAGGCTCTTACCTTTCTTCCTAAATGAAATAACCTAACCATCTTGCATACATAAGTCTAGATTCATGGTTTTCAAAATCACTTAGGCTTTTTTAAGTGGATTATAAGTCAAGAAGAGTTGGAAATTGGTTCATTTTTCTATGGTATAAAAAGAACCAATAATTTTTTAAAAAAATTTATATTAGGTCGAACGTCTAACTTATGTCAGAAGCATTTGTGGACTTTGGATCTAAAGCATCCTATTAGAATAAGCTTTCAACCGCTAAGCATTTTATTATCTTTTACTACTATAATCTAAGTCTTAGATTTTTAATAAAATGTCAACTCATAATTTCATTAAATTCAATCTCAAAAAAGTAAAGCTCAATAATAGGATAGTTGAAATACTTATTAGGCATCCTAGTATCTATAAGCATTTCCTACTCAATCCCTATTAGCCTCTAAAAAGAGCTCTTCCCCTTTGAAAAAATTTGTTTCAAAATTTCAAATTAAACATTCTTTTAAGAAAACCATTGAAATTCATAAAAATAAGACTATTTTTTTTAATTGAGTGTGCTCTTAGAAATAATTCCCTTCTTCCTAGGATGTAATTTATTATAGGGAACTATGAACCTAGCGTAAAAGAAACCTTGTCCTACTTTTCTATGCAGTTCAAAAGAAAATTCTCTAGAATATCGAAGACCCATTGGCCTTAAAAATCCTTATTAAGTAATTGAATCCATTATAGGATAACATATTTTTTTCTATGTATAATATATTTATTCCTTATTGATATATCTGATTACCTAAATAAAAAAATTTCCAATTCTATGTGGTGTCATAAATTTTTTTCCCACAATATGATGAAATTAAGTTATGGGCCAATCCATGAGGATTCTTCACGCAAGGGGTTTCTATCAATGGTCCTACTCTCCCCCTTATCATGCAATGAGTAAAGATCCTAAATGTTCTAAGAAAGAAGATAATATGCTTGCATGATGTTATCCACATTCGTCATAGACCTATCATACCTAACTTAATTTAATTGATTAATTCCCATGGCTTATAGTAAGGTTATAAGTTGCATTAATTTAAGTTAAAATTATTTATTTTACTTAGATAGAAAATTTAAAGTTTTAAAGAGCTTAATAAAATCCAAGCCATATATTAATTATCATGCATTAAGAGACCTAAGAAAAAACATGCAGTTGTACTGCACAAATAAAGTAAACACGCCAATTAATCAATCAAATTATGAGGATAATAAAAGGCTGGTGTGGCCAAGTTCTGTTATATACCCTAGAAAAGAAAAATAGTTGAGTTATTGCACTTAACCCTTACACAACCCAGATTACAATTACATGAAAGAAATGAAAGTAAGCCATGAGGGTCTTCATCTTCACTTATCTTCATGAATTTGAATCCTTCATGCATTACAAGGCCTTCCAAGTTTATGCCTTATAACTTCTCCTCATCCTAAACCATATGGCTCTAACACTATTCTATTATAAAATTATATTTGAAAAAGTTTAAAATGAATTCTTAACTAAATCTATAGAATGAATGTTAGCTATAACATACCTACACACCATGTAATTATATGTCACATAACTGGACTTAGCACCCATGGATCCCAAGCCCACCTTTCCTAATGGGCTCTACTAAAGGGGAAGCAACTATTTAATATTTCTTTTTATTATGTCGACCTCTGTAGAAAACATCATTAGTCTAATAAATAATATACTACCATAATTAAGTTCTAACATCTACTCTATAATATTACACCATAAAATAAGAATATCAATACATTACAACAAATCACCAGCCTAACCTAAGTCTAAGATTGGTGACCTGCCAATCTAATATGTGTGTGAAGGTTAGTGTGGTGAAGCAAAGCTAAATTTTAGTGTTTAAGTTGTGAGTTCAAGTAATTAACCAAAAGTGTGGTTTTGATTCAAGTAATTTGTGATTTAAGAGATGGAATTTTAGTTTTTAATTCATTCATTTTTTATTATACTTAGCATTTTGAAGAGTATGAATATTCATAAGCTTCACTTAGAATGAAATTTATTCCTTTTTAATACCCTACATTAAGGTTAAACCTTGAAGATGTATTTCATGATTTTTAATCTTTTTTAATGAAGCATTGAGACATTTAATAATTCTTAAGTTTGGATTAAACTTAAATAGAATTATAATCACATGAAAGATGCTTTTTAAGGCCAATAAGAATAAGAGGTGACTTACTTAATGATATCCTCCAACCCATTATCACCTTAATCATTCAAATTATTTAACATATCCATTTTATTACTTATTTATTTTATTTTAAAATAACTATGTATTTATTCTATCAGTTTAGTATTCTATTTTGAAATAATTATGTATTTGTTTCATCACTCTAATGATCCATCCTTGAATAATTATTTATTTATTTCATCAATTTAATAATTATTTTTTAAACAACTATGTATTTATTTTATCATTTTAATATTTTATTTTTTCAAGTACTTATGTGTTTATTTTACTCTTTTAATAATTCATTTCAAAATAATTATGTATTTATTTTATCAATGTAGTAATTCATTTCTTTCAAATAACATTTGTTTTTCTTTAAACATAAATATTGTTGAGATAAATTTTTGAAATCTTTATGATATAAAGTAAAAAATGATTTATATTTTCACATGTATTTTCTTCACCACTTTTCAAGTAAGTGTTGTTATTAAGACCTCCTTCAAACTAGTAGGTTTGAGCCCTCAAGAACTAGACTATATAAATTCAAAGAGGACATGTTATACACATGAACCACACATAGGAGTTTTATCTATTGGCTTTATGAGCCTCATGTTCAATCCTATTAATTTTGATGATAACAAACATATGCCTGGATGTTCTAATGTATATTTTATGTGTTTTAGATATATTAATTGCTAATACATATCTAATACATCTCATAATATGTTTGATGAAATTGCAAGTATGGAAGAATGAAAGATAGATCAAAATGGATACCTTGAAGCTCAAGGTACAATATTTTAGGTTACATGCATTTATAACTATCTTAGAGACCCATATGAGTTCATTAGCATGAATTAATTTGCTCATAACTTAACATATTATTTTCATTTATTTTGAACAATGATAATGACATTAATTTATATAAATCTTTATCTAATTAATATTTAATTATATGCTTCATACATAGCATTTAAATTGTCAAAATAATAAATGATAATTAATTATGACTATTGAGTGTAATTAGTTTATATACTTAATATAATTAAATATTTTAATTTAATTTAAAAGTTATATGATAACTAACATATGTATGATTATATCTAAATTATATCATAATTTTTTAAATTTCATATTTTAAAATTAACAAAAACTACATGAAATTTAGTATTTCAGCCAAAGTCATTTTATAATCACAGAATTTAAATCTGATTTCATCTCCAACAGATTCCTTAGATTTTTTTTTCCTTTAATGTGATAGGTTACATGACCCATGTTGGATTAAAATTGAATTTATTATAATTTTTCAAACATTTGCTGATTTTAATAATAAATGCATGTTACATGCTTTGAATATATTAAGAGCCATATTTGATTATTTTTGACTTGCCCATGTGATTAGTAGATTTTTGGCTATTTTAATTTAATATTTATTTAATATAAATCATATTTTTATTGAATATTATATTAGTATATGATAAAATGATGTTAGAATTGTATATTTCTTTAAAATAATTCAAAATGATCTTCTTGCTTATAAATAGCCCTCATTCTCTTCAGAAAGGGTTGCTTATTTAATTTCAAAATCTCTCCAACAAATCTAAGATAAAACTTTTTATATTCTCTTTCCATGTGTTCTCCAAATATTTCAAGATCAAATCCTTATTTTGGAAACTTCAACATCTTCAATTAAGCAAGCTTTCTCAAATTACTTGAGTTTATTTTTCTTGATCTTAATCTCTTTTAGTTGTTCATATTATTTTCACCATCTATTTATTCTTCCAAATTTTTACTTTTTGGTGGATTATCTTTAGAAATCAAAGTTTAAGTTGTTTACATCAAAGTTTCTTCAATCATTTTCTTATGAAAAACTCTTGTGGTAATTTATAGGATTTATTTCATATTGTTGAAATTTTTATCTTCCTACAAATTTATTTTGGTTTCTTGAAGTGTTTCTTCCTTAGTCTTATTTGAAAGATCATTTATTCTTAGATCTATTTTATAAGTATACTTTAAGCATTTAAAATTAATTTATTATGGTGAAAAAATATTCATATTTGATATATCTCTCTTTTTAATTAAAAGCTTACTAATTTACTTAGATCTATCATATGCTAATTTTATTTTAAGTATTTTGTGATCATTTGTATTAATTAAAAGCATAATTTTTGCTAAAATAATATCAATTAATGCTAGAATTTTAGAGTATATGCTAAATCTATTATATATCAAGTTTCTTTATCAAAATAAAATTTTTAAAAAGTTAAATTATTTTATTTGTCACTTATCATTTTATTCCAACAAATATCCTTTGTTTAAATAATTGTTTCTTTTTGAAATTTAGCAAAGCTTGCTATTTTTATTATTTAATAATTAAGAAAAAAAGAAGTTTAGTGGAGAGTTAATCATTCATACACTATTATATACATTCTAGTTATAGTTTCTTTTAAATTTAAAATTATTCATTGTTGAAATTTATTTTATTGTGCAATAGACTATTTGCAAATTTATTTTCAAATAATTTTCATATTAGTCTACAAATTATACTACATCTTAGTATGATTACTTTAAGATATTTATTTTATTATTTCTTATCAAAATTAAGTGAGCATTCTATCTTGTCAAAATTATAAGTTGTAAAGTGATCACGTATAAGTTGCGAGATCACTTTTTAAATTGGATAGCTTGGTATATTTGTGAAAGATATATTTAATCAAAATTTATTATTCTGTATTTTATTTTTTATTTTAAAAGCTTTTTTTAGGGTTGTACTCTCCCCTTTGTAGGAGAGTACATGTTGTTGTAGGGGTTGTACTCGCCCTATTATAGAAGAGTATGGTTTGTAAGCTATTTTACATTTAGTGGATTCCTAACCTGGGGTGGTTAGGTGTGGACGTAGGCCAGTTTTGGGATTTGGCTAAGCCACGTAAAAATTGTGTGCCTATTGTCTCTTTTTAATTTATTGTACTTTATTTTTTGCTGCATTGAGAATTGTATCTTCTCATTATAAAATGAAAATTTTATTTTCTACTAAAATTTAAAACTTAAATTTAACATTTTAAAATTTTTAATAATGCCCAATTCACCCCCCCCCCCCACCCCACCCCCCCCCCCCCCAAGAGAGTTAATCATTCATACACTATTATATACATTCTAGTTATAGTTTCTTTTAAATTTAAAATTATTCATTGTTGAAATTTATTTTATTGTGCAATAGACTATTGCAAATTTATTTTCAAATAATTTTCATATTAGTCTACAAATTATACTATCATAAACATCTTAGTATGATTACTTTAAGATATTTATTTTATTATTTCTTATCAAAATTAAGTGAGCATTCTATCTTGTCAAAATTATAAGTTGTAAAGTGATCACGTATAAGTTATAGATCACTTTTAAATTGGATAGCTTGGTATATTTGTGAAAGATATATTTAATCAAAATTTATTATTCAGATTTTATTTTTTATTTTAAAAGCTTTTTTAGGGTTGTACTCTCCCTTTGTAGGAGAGTACATGTTGTAGGGTATTCACTATTATAGGAGAGTATGGTTTGTAAGCTATTTTACGTTTAGTGGATTCCTAACCGGGTGGTTAGGTGTGGGCTTTGATTTGGGATTGTAAACCATTAAAATTGTGTGCCTATTATCTCTTTTTTATTTATTTATTTTTTTTTGCATTGAGAATTGTATCTTCTCATTATAAAATGAAAATTTTATTTTCTACTAAAATTTAAAACTTAAATTTAACATTTTAAAATTTTGCCCAATTCACCCCCCCACCCCACCTACCCCACCCTCTTAGGTGCTATAGTGATTCACATCATTCACTTCAATTAATTTTAGATTTGGAAATATTTTGGCTAAGATAATGAGAATATTATTTTTGATTTAATAAAAACAATAACAATACTACTTGTATACATTACGCACCTAAAGAATTAAACTTTAAACATGAGTATAAATTAGCCATACATTCATAACTGAATAAAGGATATCAAATGGTCATCTTAAAGTGATCCACTTAATCTATAAAATCCTAAGTTCTTTCATATGAAAATAATGTTATTTAAACTTAATCAATATTTCTTAATTAATGCATATTAATTGTGATTAATTAGGATTACTTAAGATAAATCAAATGATGGAATTTCTCTCACACACCCTCTAATTATTAATTAGATTTAAGAGTGAAATGGTAATTTTTATGAATTAATTAAATTTTAGGGAAGTTTCTGAAGTGTGGATTCGAAGTAACTTTAGGAAAGTTTCTTGGGTTCATTATCCAATACTGTGGAATTGAAATCGACCCGGAGAAGATTAAAGCTATATTAGAAATACCACCCCCTAAAAGTCTAACCCAACTTAGATCATTCCAAGGGAGGTTGTCGTATTTAAGATGCTTTATTTTTAACCTATGAGGCAAATGTCAACCATTCTATGCATTAATCAAGAAGGATGCCAAGTTCAAGTGGGATGATAAATGCCAACATGCATTTGAGAGTGTCAAGCAATAATTTATGATGCCTCCAGTCCTAGTTGCCCATTCCTGGCAAACCTCTAATACTCTACACTATTATATTGGATGACTCCCTTGGCACTTTGTTGGCCCAAGCCAAAAATGAGGGAAAAGAGAATGCACTCTACTATCTCAGCCATTATCTGATACCTGCTGAGGCAAACTATCCACCCATTGAGAAGCTTTGCCTAGCTTTAATCTTCATAGCTTAGAAGCTGCGGTATTATATGCTCTCTCATAAAGTAAACTTAGTTTCTTGAATCAATTCACTGCAACATCTCATGACACAGTTGATGTTATCTTGATGTTTGGCATGATGGTACATGATTTTATCGTATTTTGACATCACAATCGTACCCCTCCATGCAATGAGAGGACAAGCACTCATGAATTTCCTAGTGGTACATCCACTTATGGTGGATTTCCCACTGAGTGATGATCTCCCTAATGAAAAAATTATGAACTTAGGGGTTGCGAACATTCACCATTGGGAGATGTACTTTGATGGTGCAGCTTTCTCTCAAAGAGGAGAAGAACCACAATCTACTCTCTCAGGTAAGACAAGGATAGGGATAGCCCTCCAAATGTCAAACTGTGATATCATGAGATTTTCATATCATCTATCCAAGCCTTGCACCAACAACGAAGCCAAATATTATGCTTTGATCATCAGTCTGGAGTTGGCCATCTCATTAGGCATTCAAAATATAAACATCTTTGGGGATTCACAGCTAGTTGTCAACCAAATCATTGGGTCCTATAGGGTCATGAAGCTTAAACTCCATCACTACCATAAGTATACCATGGAGTTGCTAGCCCAAATCCCAGAGGTCATAATCTATAAGATCCCCTGAGGGGAAAATATCATAGCTTATGCCTTAGCTAAGCTCATCAAAGAAATAGCATGTCTAGAGGATGAGTCCATATCAATAGAGGTCCATAATAGACAAGTCCTACCTCTTATTGATGTTCAACTCATCAATAAATACTCTCTTAAAGGAGAGGTTTCCATTTCTAAAAAGAATGAAGAACTAGATTAGAGGAAACCTTTCATTGATTACCTAAATAAAGGCAAGCTACCTCAAGAGAAATCGCAAGCACATCAGGTGAGACAAAGGGCACTCTTCTACGCCCTTGTGGATGGTGTCTTATATCGAGGGAATTCAATCATACGTGGCTATGTTGTTTTGACAAACATGAAACTCATAAGATCTTGACTGAGGTACATTTAGGACTATGTAGAGCTCATTAATCCGATCCCAAGATGAAATCCAAAATCAAGAAACTCAGATACTATTGGTCGACGATGACTACATACTGTATGGATGAAGCGAAGCATTGTCACCAATGCCAAGTGCATCGGATGGTCCTAGACCAACCGCCCAACATTCTACATTCAACCTTGGCCTTATGGTCATTCAAGTGTTCAGGCACCGACATAGTGGATCCAATTGATCCTCCCTTGTCCAAGGGTCACTCATTGATTCAAGCTGCTACAAACTACTTATCCAAATAGGCGGAGGTGATTGCACTCAAAGAAGTCAAAGCTCAGCATGTGCTCCAATTCTTCAAGAACCATATCATTTATATATTAGGGGTACCCTGCCGAATCATATCTAATAATGGCACCGCTTTCAAGAGCACCAAAATTAATAACTTTTCCCAGAGACACAATATAGATTGGAGATATTCTACCATCTACTAATCACAGGTGAACGGTTTGACAAAAGCCTTCAATAAAATTCTCATCCAAATACTCAAGAAGATGCTCAATGACAATAAACGATAGTGGCTTAAGTAGTTAGTTGAAGCCTTATGGGCTTATCATACTACCTACCAAACCCCAACACAATCTACCCCATTCTCCTTACTGTATGGGTCCAAAGCCATTTTACCATTGGAAGTCTAGCTCCCATCACTACAGATAGTTCTGGGTAGCAAAATCTCTACCGAACAGAATGCCAAGCTATGGTTAGAAGAACTCGAAGGTTTAGAAGAAAGATGCCTGCAAGCATGCTAGAACCTCGAGTTGTACAAAGAAAAGATGGTTCAAACTCATAATAACTTAGTCCGCCCTAGATATTTTTAAGTTGGAGAGCTCATTTCAGTTCTAAGAAGACCAATTATGTCCCGTCGCAAGATGGGAGACAAGTTTGAACCTACTTGGGAAGGCCCTTTTTCCATAGAAAAGGCCTACCAAGGTGGATCCTACCAACTGATAAATCACAAAGGTGAACACCTCATGCTTCCGATCAACAGTCTTTACCTAAAGAAATATTATGCATGAATAATGTCCAAAACAATTTTTCATCAATAAAATTCCTTTTTTTATCAAATCTCTCTTCAAGATAAAATGTTTCCAATTACCAAATTCTTGATGTGTTTAGGGTAGGCATAAGAGAACCCAAGCGGCATCTTATCCCTTAGTGGCACAACAAAAATATAGAATTGCACACAAATAAAAAGAAATCATATACAGATCTAATTCCTTTGAGCTACTTTGAGCCGAGATAAGACCCCCAGCGGCCCTCACTCAATAGTTGCTCTAGGCCGGGATTGATCCACTACTTAACTAGTGTGTCTCTTTAGTGGTTAATCTTTTGCTTAGGAGTATGTGAGACCCTATACTTTCTTCCTAGCTTGACCTCTACAAACTTATGGGTGCCTTGTTAGCTCGGTATATCTTATTGCATGACTAATAAGCTATCACGATGACTTGCATTGCTTAAGAAGATGTGAGTCCCTAAGCTTTCTTCTTAAACTAGCCATCGTGCACTAAGTGGGTCTGAATTTATATATTTGAGGATTAGGGTAAGACCCTAGTGGCTCCTCTTCCTCCTAACTACTTCAAGCATGGGTTCAATCCTTCTTTGTGACTCCCCACTTAGTAGTTTCCTTAGGTCAGATAGTAGTTGTCTAGCTGACGACTGACTATCCTGATGATTAGTTTCTCTTAAGAAGGTGTGAGTCCCGATGCTTTCTTCCTAGTTTGATCATCACAAACTGATGGGCATCTTAGGTTGGCTAGAGTTCACTTTACTGATAACAACCCATCTAGTGGATAACACCACTCAGGTAGATGTGAGTCCCAATGCTTTCTCCTTGAGTCAGCGACCGTATACCTATAAGCTTTATACTTCAAGGATTAGGGTAAGACCCTTAGAGGTACCTTCCCTATTGGCATTCTATTTGGACTACATCTTCATGACCCCATCTAGACCTGACTCAGGTTACTATTGGATTGGACAGCTTCCTTTCCTAGTAACCACCCCTCTGGTTAGAATCTCTGTTCTACAAATATACAGACTATCCCTTAGGCCAATAAATTTAAGATATGCCAGCCCCTGTGGCTCCTACTTAGTGTGGCCCATCACAAACCAACAGGGTCAATGCTAAATAAATAAACAAACAAACAAACAAAATAACATCTCTTATGGATTAGGATAAGACCCCCAGAGGCTTCTCTCTCAAGTAAGCATCCTATCTTTAGGACAGTGTCAACAAACTACCTATAGGAACTGCCTCAACTATCTAAGTTGAGATAAGACCCCAAGAGGCACTCACTTAGTAGTTGCCCTAGGCCGAGTTTGACTTATTGTGCCAACAGCGGGTCACCCCAATGGCTGACTCTATTTTGGAAGATGTGAGTCCCTGAGCTTTCTTCCAAGTGCAGCCATTGCAAACTAATGGGAAACCCTTAGGTTGGATAGTTTGTACTATAAAACAAGTAGATTGCTCATTTAGATTGATAAATCTAAGGCAAGACCAGGATCACATAGCCCCACTTAAGTGTTGTGCATCACAAACTAACAGGGTCCACATTAAATTAATTAACAAAATCAAAATCAAAATGAATCACCAAACTCAAACCAAATCAATCAACATAATCAAATCAACATAAAACCTAATTTCAAATTAAAACTACTCAACATAATTCAGATATATCAAACAAATTCAATCAATTCTTAATCCCCAGCAGATCCCCCTTTATGACCTTATAATCCAAACAAATTCATGTGCAAATTCCTAGTGGATCTCTCTTCGTGTCCTTGGCACAAATCAAACCAAATCCACTTAACTCTCTCATGCCCTCAACATGAAATGAGTTACATCACACTGGGATTGTAATTCCATTTACCTCTCCACTTAGGTATGGGTAGTCATCGATAGTGCCTGTGATTTCTCTAGATGATATTGATCATCTCGGTCAATCCCAATACGTACAGTGTGCCTTGCCAGTTATACCACACCTTTTGAGGGTCCTTTTATTGATGTCACTTTTGGAGTGAGGACTCATTCTTCCCATCTTTGACTTAGAAAACCAAAACCCTTCTTTGGCTCATCCAAACCTAAACCCATGCTTATTACACCAACCTATTGAATTCTGGCTAAAACCCATGCTTGTCAAGCCAAAACCAACAAGCCAATTTTTAATCCAAGGTTTGCTCTATGTAATCCTTTGATCCATCTCAAATATTATTCAAGTAAAATAAATCCAATTGATTTTCACAAAAGCACTCCAACCATTCAATAGACCATTTCAAACTCTTCCAATACTTACAATCAATCCAATTGAACCAAATAAATCCAATCAACCCAAGTTAGCTCATTTAGCCCAAAAGGTCCAAATAAGCCAAAATCCAATCAAATCCAAATCAATTACAATCAATGCCACCAATCAACCCTAAATACTTCATTGAACTCTTCTCAAATACCCAATTCCACCAATTCAACTCAATCAACCTAATTAGTTCACTTGACCCAAAGTGGCCTAAATGACCAAATTAACTCAAACTTCAATTCAACCAAAATTGAATTGAATCAAACCATCCAATCCCTTCCATAATGATTATTGATCATCTTGGATAGACCAATTGCAATCATTTGAATATCACCAAACTAAGTTGACCAACTAACCCAAGTTGACTCAATTTGACCTAAAGGGATAAATTGGGCAAAATCTCATTCCAACCCCAAATTGATTGAAACCAATGCCTCTAATTAATCATAAATTGAGTATTAAACAAGATCCAACCTTCAATTGAACCCAATTTGGTTAACCTAATCTAATTGACCCCTTTAGTCCAAATTGACCTAAAGGGTCCAATTGAACCAAATTCTTCCCAAATTAAAATTGAATTAAACCAACACTTACAATCATTCTCGAATGATCAATTGAACCAAAACCAACCTTCCACCCAAGCCAATTTAGCCAATTTGACCAAATTGGTCAACTTGGCCCATTTGACCCAAATGAACCCATATGAGCCAAAATCAAATCTACCTCAAATTAAATCAAATCAATTGAACCAATACATTTCAAACAATTATTTGAACATACCCAAACCCTTGACCCAATTTGACTAATTGGTCAACCTATCCCAATTGAATCCCATTTTCCCCATATGGGTCAAATTGAGCCAAATCATATCAAACCAAGTTAAAACCTAACCAAACATGGCATGACTCATCTTTGGGTCACCATGGGTCTGCCCAAGTGGGGCCAACCCATGGTGAACCTAGTTTGGGTCAAAACCCTTGAACTAAGCCATCCAAATGGGAAAAATCTTTATTTGGATGTGTTCTCCCACTCCCCAAGCCTTGGCAACCACCTTTGGCCATTCTTGGAAACTAGGACCACTAACCTAACCTAACCCGAGGTTGTTGGGTTCAGCCTTTGGCCATGAGAGGGTGAGATCACCCATGGCATGCCATTGGTTTACTTTGAGGAGGAGGTACACCCCATGCCACTACTTCAGCCTCTCAAGTACTTCCACCTCAGCAGTCCACAGCCACCTCCGGTCACCTACCCTAGCCGGATGGCTACCAAATGCTGAGCTAATCTCAGCCCTTAGTTCACTTGGGGAGGAGAGTATACTCCTCCCCATCCATTCAAACTTCATAGAGAGCATCCTCAGAGGATTTTGAGTAGTCCAAGCCCCCAAATCTCTAGCACACTCCATCACCAACTAGACCAACCACCAAACAAAATTGAGAATCCTGTCTATCCAACCTCACCAAAACCTTACCAAATCCAATTAACTCTCCCCACACTTTCCCCTCACTCCGACAAGTCAAAATGAATCGATCCCCGATCAATTTAATCACAGGAAAGCACCCCAAGACCAACTCCAACGAGCTTTACGGTGGCACTTGGTCCACAGAGGAATCAGCAGGGAGGTAGCTCAAGATCTTCTCAACATGGTTTCATCTCTTCAAGATGAAGCTACCTTAGTCGACGGACCATCGGTCTTTAGATCTGGCATGGTAAAAATCTGGAAAACTATAAATTTTCCCCTAGGTGTTGGTCTTTTGTGAAATGAATCATGATTTTATGCAATTTTCATTATATGATCTTCTTAAATCTCCTCCCTGCACATTTTGGAGTCATTCTCGTCATCCCTTGAGCTTTGATGAGCTCGAATTGAGTGGTGGAAGGCAGACAGTGTCCATCTTTCGGTGCTCAAGGGACGACAGATCATTGGTCGTCTATTCCACGTGATTAGAATAGACGGCCATGATTTAATCTGCTAAATTTTTTAATTTATCCCTTTCAAAACCACAGAATTAATCCTGCCCATTTATTCTGAGATCAAATGGCGAAGACAAAATTGTGTCTGCCGCCGCTGACACAGCTGCTGCATTAGACCTTTTAAATAACCTATCCCATGGCACCACATGGAAAGTGCCATCGTGTCAGCTTTCGCATGGTGCTGACGATTTTTGGGAGTTAATTAAGTGTTAAAAAAGGATTAAATGGATAAAATGTTGGAAATTCATAACTAATAATAGGAAAATCTACAAAATACAAATTAACCCATTTTGGAAAGGTTAAGCAAAGCAGAATTTAATAAAAATAAAATCCCTAATATTTGGTTAATTAGGTGATTAAAATATAATTAAATAGCCAAAACTTTAAAAACTCATAACTAATTATAGAAAAATTCAAAAAATATGAGTAAACCCATTTTAGAAAGGTAAATAGAGGAAAATTTAATAAAAAAATTCTTAATGTTTCATCAATAAATAGTGCTTAATTAGGGTTTGAAGTTTAGGCTAATTACCCTGATTAAGGCTTAATTACTTGGCGAATTGATCTCAAATTTGATAGGTTTTGATTCTATGGGATGTCCTCTACCTCACATAATTTTCTTAGAATTTATTGGCCATGTAATTTAAAGAATTTAAAATTTTAATTCTAATTACACTCCTTAATCAATTTTTTGTCTCTTAAAATTGCAAAATAGTAAAAATTAAATGGTTAATGATGATTAATCGCTGTTAATAGTGGGAATGATAAGAAAAAATAATTAGGGCTTCTTTCCTAGTTATTTTCTTAAGTACATTTTCATAGTTGGGTAAATTAATTCATATGTTAATTAAAGGTTAATTAAGTAAATTAATGGTAAAATAAAATCAAATTGAAATGATAATTGGTTCAGATAATTCAAATATAATTCATGGGTTTCTCTTTATGTGTTTAACAATATAAAGATCTTTTTAAGGAACTTATGGTCAACCCATTAGTGTGGGAAAATCATATAAGTACTTAGTTCAGTTATTTCTTTAATTTAATTAACCTTTAAGTATGAGCCTCAATGCATTAGGTCTTGCTAAGTGCATTGTAAATTTTAATTTCTCATTGGCATACCATTAGAGGCTCATGGTTAACTGGCTAATTAAATTAAATAAGCTTAGGAAAGGGAAATTAAATTAATTGCTTAATGACTTGAACTTAATCATTCCATAAATTTTACTTAATTATTCTTCTTTAAACACACTAAGTCACTAATGTGGGATGGGGCAAACACTAAGTGTCTTTTATCTTCTTTAGGTTTTAATAATTTAAACACAAAAATCAAACTTCATAATAATTTTGGTTAATCTTAAAGACCATTTATTTAACTTGATTGTCCTTAGGAATTAATGTGATTGAATGTATTATGTGGCAATGTTTAATCATTCTTGTTCAATCATTATAAATTTGTATGCCATTTGTATCATGTATTCATGTTTTCAAATAAAAGAATCAATTGAATATGGTTATATATGTATAAGTTGCAAGTGTTGAATTAATCCTATTATATGGTGTGGCTATTATCACTAAAAAATCTCAAATTACTTTCAAAATTATAATCCAATGATGAAAAATTAAAGTGATGTTGGTCATGAATATTCTATGTGATTTGCATTCTCTTATAGTTTAAACATGCTAAAGGAGTATTTTATTTTCATGATTCATGTGTATATTTACATGTGTTTGAATGTTAGCAAGTATATAATCTAGACATCACGGGAACATGAGGCTTTAAGTACCCCTAAAGAGGTCTTAGATTACCTCACTTCCCTGGTTTAACAACTGCATGTACTTGATTAATTTCATTCAAATCTACACATGTATTAGAATTTGGATAGAACTTTGCTTCACATGAGTAAATAATTTATTATAATTCAGTCTTTGCATGATTTCCATTCTCATACTTGTGTATAGATTCATATGTATGTAATAAAGCAAGTATATAGTCTGAACATCCTAGAAAAATAAGGCTTTAAGTGGCCCCAAGGAGGTCTTAGATTACCTCACTTCTTTAGTTTAACAAAGGCACGTACTTGCTTAAATCTCTAATATATGTGTATGTGTACTTAGTTAAGGAATGAGATCTCTCTTTTCTACTAAAATAGACATATTAACAATCATTCAAGGATGCCAAACACACACACACACACACACACACACACAAACACACATATATATATAAATTAAATATCAAAAATTATAGAAATGAAAACATATGAATCTTATTGATGATGAAAAGGAATGATGTAATATTATCCATATGACTATAATTCAATCTCATTAACCTTAAGATGTCTTTCATGTTTGAATAGGATTCTTTAAGATTAACCCAAACTTAGGATTAATAAAAATATTTAATAAATCATTCACTAAGAGAAACAAAAAATCATAACAACATGCCTTTAGAAAATAACTTAGGGTAGGGATGAAGAGGGTCAAGCCTATTTCCTCTCTTTATAATAACTAGGTGTTAAGTAAATATTAGGTGAAATAAAAGAAAATATAAATTAAAATTGATTAATCTTTTTAATAACTTGAAGTGAAACCTCCCCTCATGTGTAACTTGAACATTCCAAAACCTTTGGACAATCATATACCTAAAACCTAGTTAAGACATACCACAACAAACCTTAGCACACACTTTAGAATACTAAGTCACCACTTCTAACTCTAAGTTAGGATGGTGTATGTTGTGGTGTTATGTTTTGTTTTGTTATGTAATATTTTAGACTAGATATGGTATGGTGAAAGCTTATTAGCTAGCTTTGCAAAAGATATATTTCCTCATGATGTAACTATTTCTAACTTCTAGAATAATGGGTAGGGATAATCATAATTTATAAACATTACTTCCTAAATCTTACTACAAATGAATCTCATTAATAGCTACCAACATGAACTCAAAGGAAAAGCTTACTATAAAAGGTAAGAGAAACTCCTCATCTATAACTAAAATTATCTATGATTGGTTGAGTATAATTATATACATTTATACATATGAAGTTCAGTCATAGTGACCAACTAAACTATAGAATGACATAGTCATATTTATATGACTTGACCAGGTTAGAACTAACTAAAAATGGTATTTATTAGTTCAAGTTTTTTCATGAAAAAAATACATTGATAGGGAATTATTACATAACCTTACCTCTAAAATAAGGTAAGTTAATATTATCACCAACAATAAGAGCTTTTAGATAATTAGATGCATAATGGGAGATGGAGGTGAGTTGAGTAGCTTCTCCAAACCTGGCAAGATGGTCTGTTGCTTGGTTTCCCTCCCTAAACATGTGAGATAGTGTCATCCTCTTATTTATGTTGAGATTCCAAATAGAGGTAAAGATATAGACCATGCTCTAAGAAAGTTCCTTGATTATATTAAAAATGCTGATCAAGTTTGTCAATTCTGATTCATACCAAATAGGGTTAGGGATTGCAAGAGAGACCTTGAGTGTAAAGTAAACTACATCAGCCTTAGCATATAATCCATTAATCAGTTAACATTGCTTATGAAAGGAGCAGATGAAGTTGCCATTCCAATCCCTAAGAATCCCACCAAAGCTAGCAGTTTTGCTGATAAGATTAAAAGATTCATCAATATTGAATTTAATCCAAGGAGATTTTGGCTTGATCTAAAAAATAAGTTTGCTTGAGGCTTCATCTAGGTGTAAACTAGCTTTCTTTTCTTGTATATCCAGCACTCAAGTTTATTATAAAATTAGATTCTTTGAATGTATGTGAGGATTTGATGGACAATGGCATCAAGATCTTTTGAATTATTATTGTGCTTAGTTTCATTTCTATCCAACCAAATGTGCCAAAAGGTGAAGATGGGTATGAATTTGAAAGGTTGCTTATGATGTCTAATCTTACCCAAGCTAGCTCAGGAGAGGAGAAGATGAGTAGGATCACCTGAATGTTAAGAGCTATTCTTAACTCAGTAGATGGACTACAACTTGTTCCATATGGTAGTAGCTTTATGGCAATGTACAAATAAGTGTTCAATGCCTTCTTATTCCTAATAGTGTTGGCACTTAGTGGGTAGATGGATACTTTTAAGTTGTAGGTTGTCTTAGTGGGTAAAACTTAGTTAAAGAGCCACCAATAGAAAAATGAGATGGTGGGTTTGTAGCTTTTATGCCAAATGTATTTGCCCCATGGGATTAGTGTGTAGGATGTTGTACCTTTGTATAACATGGTGGAAATGGATCTAGCACCATTTGGTGTGATTAAATGTCTGTCCCATGCAGTTTTAATAATGAGAATGTGCACAATTTTAGTTACAATGTCTTTGTGTAGGCTTAGAAGGAGCTCTTCATCATTCCAAGAGGTATAGCCCTTGTAATATTGATAAAAATCTCTAACCAGCTATTTTGGTGTTTGTTTGAGCTAGTGGGTGGATAGAGGTTCATCCTATAACCAAACATCCTACCATAATATGACATTTCCTTCCATAATTCTCTATTTAATGAAGTGGTCGACAGTGACCCGGATCTTGAGTAGATTCTTCCATAGTGAAGAGTCAAGTGCCTTTTGCTGAACTTGATTGCTTACGAAAAGTATTTGCAAAACTCCACCATCTTTATAAGATGTTTAGAGAGTTTGTATTTATGAGGCAGATTAACATATATTCAACCAGATTTATCTTAATATTATGTTAAGATTTATTTAGATTTGGGTTCTACTTTCTATGAATGCAAGCATTCATAGTTAATTACCCTCTTACTATAGTAGGAGAGCACTCTTGACTAAGTTTAGAAATGAGCATATCTTCTATATGAATTGGTGTCTAGAGGCATGGTGTAGATGACTATTTAAAAAAAAGGAGGGTATGTTGACCTCATTTTTGGATGAGGTTTAATATCATCTTCAATCTTATTGATTAGAATTGATAATCTTAGATTAGTGATTTCCTATTTAGGTACTTAAGTCACTGCACTTAGTGACCAAGTGTATAGCAAATCAAAACCAAAGTTAAAAGCAAATCTCAATACCTTAAGGCCTAGGCTATCCTAGAGTATCTCTTTGGGATTTGACCTAACCCAATTGAATTAAAATGAACTTAAACCAAACTCAAATTTAAACAAGTGAATAAATTGAATACATCTTAATTAAAATTTAAATTCAACTAAGCTTAGACCAAGATAATTGAGATGGTCAGCCTAATTAACCTACCTAAGCTCAAAACCACCTAAATTCAAAGAAATTCAAATAAAATGAAAACAAATGGAAATTGAATCAAATAAAAGCATGAAGTCTCTACATGAACATGAATGAACCTAAAACTAAATCCAAATAAAGGTCAAAAATGGTCAACCATGTAACTTAGAGTTGACTTATGTGGGTCCCACCAAGTCAAAGATAAACCCACTTAGGAGAGCACGTGCTCTCCTACGATTAAATGAAATAATGTCAAATCATGCTATCCTAATTAGACTAAATTAAATCATTCCAAAGACTTAAAATCATCAAATGAACTCGTTTGAATATGAATCTAAACAAATTTAAATCCAATAAGGTCTTAATTGGGTTAATTAGATCATTTAATCTAGATAGACCTAATTGGACCATAGTGAACCTAAATTCAAATTAAATTAAAATCAACTTAAATTAAATATTAAAAATCATTTAGAAATCTTCATTAAACATAATTTAAGTAATTATGGGGATTAATTTAATTATTTGACCTAATTTAACCCATGTTGACCCATTAAGCCCAATTTGGGCCATAGTTATTTTGCATTCAAATTTAACCTCAAATAAAATTAAATTAATTAATTCAAATCATCCTAAATACTTGGCGAAACACAATTAAAGCCTAAACTTAGGAACAAACCAAGCTAAACCAAAGGAAATAAATACTTAAGTGAACTAACTTAAGGTGTTTGTGCTTAAACCCAATTTAAATGAGTTTGTTTAATTCATGAATCATCTTAAAATTGATTTGGATAGCTAATTATTAAATCCCTATGAATGAATAATAAATATTGATCATGCTTAGCCTAATCCAAATCAAGCTAAACCCAAATGGACCAAATGTGAACATTTGAGCTAAACCTTGCTCAAACAATATCAAACCCTCATCTAATATGGTTCAATTGGCTTCCAAATTGTCTATTGAATAATCAACATTGATTGAAATAAAAATAAAAGCTCAATTACTAAATAGAAATTTAATCAAAATACTTTAATCAATTTAAATCAATTTAGCACCAAATTAACTACAATAATTAAAACCAAGTCAACATGCCTAACTCAAAAACCACTTTCAATTTGATTAGGACTGATCATACATCAGTTCAAGTGAGGTGAAAATAGCCCAAAATAATAATTTTATAGGTTATATAAAATAATGGAAGAAAGAAAAATAAAATCAAAGCATATGTTGCAAAATCCCATTTCCTCTTCCATGCCTTAGCCACCTCTTCATTCAAAGTCGATAAAGTCTAATCCTAATCAGTTGACTACCTCTTGGAGCTAGCCTCCAAGGATGTCAATCACAATAGGAAAATCCACTTTGAGTTCCTAATAAGAAGCTTTCAACCATATAGAGAAAGAGATAAAGGAGAGGAACTATTGTCATTCTAAGCATCCTTATGCATTCTTAAGGTAAAGAGAAAAAGAAATGACCCTAGACCTCCCACCGCCGGCTAGTCAGAATTTAACTAGACCCGCTGGCGAAAGAGTGGAGCTTGGCCTCTACAATGCTTGGAGAGGAGACAACTTAATTCCTATCTTCCAGAGGTTTGCCACATCCCCATGAAAGTGTTTGAAGCATCCCCACTGTTGAAGATCATCATCGGTGAGGTACTCATCAAACCCGACAATCTTTACTATCATTTTTGGTCCTTTATAAAGGAAGCTTTAGCCAAAGTGAGATCAAACCATATAGATGTGATCAAAATGGAGCCTTGATTAATTTGCAATCAAAAATACATTAAACTCCCCCTTGGATCACTCAATTTTGACACTTAAACATAGACGATCAGCGATTCTTGCCAACGAGAATAAGGGTGAAATTTGCATCATATGTTCCATCTATTTGGAGTGAATGGCTCTAATCTAGCCGAACAACCTTATTTAAATCCCTTAAGGAATGGTGAGTCATATCTTGACCATCTGATCTTTGATCGAACAACTCTAAAAAAACCTACAATACTCACAACCATTGAGCTGGATCCACGTGGATCCAACTAGTCCAATGGTATTGCGCAACATGGCAAAGAACACCGCGTTAATGTCGCATAGATGCTGATTGTATTAAGTGGAAAATTAGCCTTAATCTCATTTTAAAAATGCAAAAAATACACAAAACTTCAAAAATTCATAAATAATAAAATACTTAGCCAAAAAGGAAAATAAGGGCACTATGGATTCAACTTAATAAAAGGAATCTATTAAACCCTAAATCCCCAGATTTTATTGGATATTTTTTATTTAATTTGAGTTTAATTAAAAATAATAAAATCAAAATTAAGCACACCATTATTCCAATTGATTTGAAACTCTAGGGAAATGAAATTAAGGCTAAAACACACTTTAGATAAATTTCTTAGGATTTATTGGTAAGTAAACCCAAAGATATGAAGTTTTCAAACCTAACATCTTTATTTAATCAAATAAACTAATAACAAATTAATAAATTTGGAAAATTTATAAACTTAGCTTGATACATAATAATCCACATTAGTAGACCTTAGGAAAAATATAAAACCTCAATGAAACCACCTAATCCCCAAAATAACCTACTTAGGTAATTACTTGAATTAATTAATTCAATAAATTATTTTGAATTTTGAAAAGTCATAATAAATTAATCAAAACTCTAAAAAATATAAATAACCCTCTAATGGATTCATCTTCTAGATAGGAATCATGGCAAATTAAAATCCCTAATTAATTCTTAATGATTATAAGCCTAATTTAGGTTTTATTAAAATGATTAAAACTTTAATTATCCTAAAATATACATCTTATTAAGATGAAATTTTAGCAAACTTAAATTGGCAAAGAACCACATTTTCCATAAAAATTTCATGACCAAATAACCTCTAGATCAAAAGTTGTATACTTTCTAATCTCTAAGTTAATTTAAATGAAATTAGAAATGAGAAAATTACAAAAATTATTAAAATTATAAAATCCATTTAAGTATTTTTATTAATATCATAACACTTAAGAAAAATCTCTTAACCCTCTAAAGTTAAAGACTTTAATTAATTATATACTTATGGTTAATGAAATGATTAAGAAAGTGTAAAATTTATCAAACCCTAAATCATTAAATTAATGAATTTACATTGAATCAATTAAATTAATTAAAATTAAAATTAATCAACCTTTGAACTTTATACCCAAATCAAGAAACTCATTAAGATTAAAATTACTTTAAGTCTATTTTAATGTTAATGAATAAAAATCAATAATCAAATCAATTAAATTAAATGACCTAAAATATTAAAATAGCCTAGGTTTAGGTTGGTTACCCAAAGTTGCTCATTTCAAAGGTTTCCTAAGTCATGATTAATAAGTCGAACTTCATCTTAATTGGTTTAATTGAATAATGAAACGTTAACATATAATGTTACATTAAAATTAATCTAAATGATGATTTTAAAAAATGCATAAGTTATTAGATTCTCTTAAAATATGAAATTAAAATATAATGAATTCTTTAATTAGTGAAATCAAAACTACTTAAAAATTAATTGAAAATAATTAAGTTAACTCATCCAAATTCATAAATATTAATGAAATGAATAAATGAGATCAATTCAAATCAAACAAACCAAATAATTAAAACACATAAGACCAAATGACCACTTAATCAAATAAAAAGAAATATAAATTAAATATAAAGCCAAGTTATAAAAATAATTAAAATACTAAATAACATAAAATATAAATGAATCAAATAATTTGGAAAAAAATTAAACAAAAATAAAAATTACATTAAACTTAATCATGATAACATAGACTTTTAATTGAGATTTAAAGAAAAATTTTAAAGTTTAATTAATGGTAATAAATCAAACTAAAGAAACATTAAGAAATGAAATAAGAATGAAGTTAAAATATTAATTAAATCAAACCATAAAAGGAAAATTAAAAAGAAAATTAAAACATTAATCAAATCAAAGCTAACTTAAAATAAATCATTTAAATCAATTCAAAAGAGGTAATTAAGATACTTAGGGTATTAGTTCGATCCTTAGAATGGATTCTTATCTTAAGAGGAAAATTGCATTCTACTAGGATTTAGGATGTTTTATTGAGTGGGTTCCACCCAAAGTGAATTTTATTTTATTTTTTATTCTTTAAAATTTAAATTCCATTTTAGCATAAAATGAACCTAAAAATGAAAATAAAAAACAAATTTTGAACATAAAAAAAATTCAAATTAAAATAAGGCCTAGTGCAATCATACCACACAAGCCCTTCCTTCACATACTAGAATATTAGGCAACTGACCCTAGAATTAGGTTAGGCTAATGATTTCTGATGTTCTGTGAAGTGATGTGATGTTTTTCTTATTTTATGATGTAATATTTTAGACTTGATGGCTAAGAGTTTTTACTCATTAGTCTAGATGTTAGGGCATTCTTTTTAGACTAATGCTATTGTCTTCAGAGGGCTATGCTAAAAGGGATCAATGTTATAAAAATATAATAAATATTATTTACTTGTAGGTGCTGCATAAGTCCCTATGCATAGCCCAATAGGACTGGTGGACTTGGCAAACAACTGTGCTAAGCTCATTGTATGTTTGTATTATAACAATCAATGTTGTATGTATTTCCTACTATCTATTTTGCCGGGCTTAGAATTTTAATTTTGAAATTTTGAAATATAATTTGAGCCTAGAATTAGGTTAAGATCTATGGCATCTAAGAATAATAGGAATTGACATTACCAACTGGTGGCCCTCTGTGAAGCCAATGGAGGTCCTTGAATATGGTAATGATCCTAGAGGAAGACCCCCATAGATCAAAACTTTTACTTCTAGATCGGATTATATAAGGCTAAAGCTGAGCTGCTTATTTTTCTTTTTCTTCTAGAGTGTACATCAATACCCAACTACACCGGCCTATTTTTTAATTTAATTTGGTCTGATTTATTTTGGGATGTGTAATAGAATATCATGCTTTTTTTAGGTTTCTTTCTGTGATGTGCATTTTATGATGAAATGCCTAGAATGTAGGCTCCTAAGAAAATTAAATTTTCTACCCCACTCAAATTTAAACAACTTGAACATAAAAATGAAAACTCAGAACCTCACATTTATTAAAGCCCTAGTATTAACTTAAAAGTAACTAAAAAAATTAGCTTTCACTAACCATGAGAGCATACTATTCATTCTCTTTGAGTTAGGTGATTCACACATTGCATATAAGGGGGCATCTGACTTTTGAGGATGACCACCCTTTCTGGGGGAAGTGTGCCTTCTTGTTTAGATTTGGCCCATAACCACTTCTAACTATATATCATTGTATACATGAACTACATACCCCAAGCCTTAAAATAAATCTTCAGTCAAAATACATAAAAGAAAAAAATTTGTTGCGTTAATTCAATGCATAACATGCCAAACATTATCCCAGGGATAAGGAGTGAGTTTAGATTCTTAAATTCCTTCCTAAAATATAATTTCCCAACTGTCTTGCATACGTAAGATCAGAATCAAGGTTTTCAAAAATCTCTTAAGTGGTGTTAGCTGGCAACCCTTTCAAGCAAGTGCTAAGTCTAGAAGAGTCCGAGATAGGATCATTTCTCAAGTGAGAAATAGAAACAAAAATTTTGAGAAATTACATTAGGTCAAGCTCTTTGACTTATGTCGGGAGCATTGTAGATTTAGATTCTAAAGCATTCTATTAGAATAAGTCTTCAAACACTAGGTATTTATGTAATATTTTGTTGCCAGAACCTAAGTCATAGATTTTTAATAAAATGCTAATTCAAATCATAATAAATTCAATCTTAAAATGTAAAGCTCAGTGGTAGGATACTTGAAATTCTTATTAGGATTCCCATTATCTAAAAGCATTTCCTACTTAATCCTGATTGGCCTTTAAAAATAACTCTTCCCCTTTGAAGCGTTCTATATTGAATTTTCAAATTAAACATCCTTTTAAGGAAAGCTTTTAAATCCAAAGAAATAAAAGTCTATTTCTTTAATTAAGAGTATTCTTAGGAGGAGATCATTTATTCCTAAGATGTAATTAACTATAGGGGGATTAATGTTATAGGGAACTATCAACTTGACATAAATTAAACCTTATTTTACTTTTTCATGTAGTTTAAAGGAAACATCTCTACAAAATTAAATGGCCCATTAGCCTTAGGAGTCTTTATTTGGTAATCAAATCCATTATAAGATGACATTTTTATCTTTCGAGATAATATATGTATTCTTTAATGAAGTATTTAATTATATAAATAAGAAATTCCTAAAATCTATGTGGTGCCACTAAAAATTTTTATTATAGAGATAGTTTCTGGTGATTCCAATGGGAATAGTTCTTCTCTCCATCTTTAGAAATAGTCTTTTATTTCTATACATCAGCAATGTACTTGTGTCTTTCATTGGTCAAGATTGTCTTTCATTCCATTAAGTACCTCTCCATTTCATCCTTGGTATAGCATACTCAACATCTGAGTTTATAGAATTTTTTTATTTATTAAAATCAAATAATAGGGTTCTATAACTCCCACATTTTTAAAAATAAAAAATATAAATCTTTTAAAAACTCCAACTATAATAAAAATGGCTGAATTTTCTTTAAAGAGTCAAAATATTTTTGACTACATTATATTAATTAAATCCTATTATAATTTGATAAAATTTCTTGTTTGAAAAATAGAAAATGGTTGGACAACTTAACTTTGTTGCTACATCTAGGATTATCTTTTTCGTTGATACTAGTAGACTACCTGATAGCTCCGTCATCAAGTTCTGAGCCAGTTTTGCAGATTTTAACATTACTACCAATGAAATAACTCTTGCTCTTATTAATGATATGGCTATTAAAGATAAGAAGCTCATTCTAAAGTTTTTTGAAGTCCCATGTAGTAGTCCAGCCGTCAGTAAGGGAGTGATTAGAGAGGCCATTGAGAAGGTTCAAGCATGACCTATGTCAAAGAAAGAAAAATTTCCCACTGAGGAGACACTTGCTCCCTTCATTTCTAGCACTTTAGAAATAGGATCTACTTTTGAGCCTTCATTAATTACTAAAAGTTAAAAGAAAAATATAAGTAGATGGCTTAAAAGGTAAGCTCTAAAAGAAAGAAAAGAAAAAAATGTTAGAAATCGAGAAAGCCAGGGTGAAGGAGGGTTATACCCTTTTGGATACTTCTTCTATTCTAGGAGGTAGCACATTCCATCTTCTTTCTACAACCTAAGAAGAGAAAGACATATCTAGAATCATGAGTTCTCCACCTAAACCTTTCAATTATAAAAGCCAAAGGATCTTTAAACTAATAAATAAGGAAACCCATGGTATATTATAGCAGATCCTTCATAGGTCCCCTAGGTACTCTTCTTACACTAAGGAGGAGTTACTTAGGGTCATGAAGGGACATGTCTCTAGCGAGCTTGAGAGAGAGATCTTATGGAGACCTATGACTACTTAGAACAAAAGCATGGGAAATATATTCTTCTCTAATAAAGAGAGAGCTTATCGACCTATGCCTATTATACTGGATCGATACCATCATTCGGGAAGGTCATTAACCTGGCATAGGGATTCGTTAGCCAGCAAGAAGGGATAAAATCTTCCCTATAAAGGAAACCAAAAAGGTTTATGTTATGAAAGTCCCATTGGCCACTAAGCCAATTATTCATTCACCATCAAAATTAGTGATACCATCTATTGTTTTGCCTACTACAAAGAGGCCTTAATCACCTTTGCCTAGGCCCAGAGCTGAGAGGATGTCCTCATCTCATACTTATTGTAAGAGGATAGATACTCTTCATCTATCTCCTTATAACAAAGAGATTTTAGATGAGCAACACTTAAGTTTAAGAGCCACACTTGTTATAGAAAAAATCCCTATTATTTAAGAGGCTACAAAGAGTAAAATATCTAAAATAATACCCATGGATATAGAAGATGAGTTTGAAGCCATCCTTGATAGTAATGGTATTCTACTTCATCTTATAGATAAATAAATGGAAATCATTGTATGATAGGATGAAGAAAATAAAAAATAAATAAAATTTAAGAACACATCAACCTAGATCAAGACCATTTGTTAGATGATGACCGTAAGCTATCCATAATGCCTGTCATCGTGGTAGATATGAGAGCATCTAAGAAAGAATAAGAAGAAACACATGAATGTCCTATACCTGATCTTACTAAGGAGTTAATCCTTCTATCATAGAAGAAAGATGATCGATTTTGAGGATGGAGAAGAAGATGGAAGAGATGATTGTCACTATGCAATCACTCCAAAGTCTAGTTCCCACCTCTTCTTTGCCACATTCTTTAGAAAGATTTGAGAAGCCCCATCCTACATATGAGATGAAGCTTGGTTTAGGAGAGTATAATAAAGAAATTAAACCAATGGATGATATATCTCTCAAAATTGCCTTGAAGTCTCTAGTGGAATTGTAAGTGAAGAAAGCTTTGGCACAACCCCATGGCGCAACTCTAATTCTAAAGGGTAGACCCTACCCTGTGGAATATAACTTTGTACCATATCCAAAAGGATTTGTGGCTCCTTCTTTCAAAGTGTTTTATGGGACAGGAAATCTCAAATAGCACTTAGCACATTTTTGAGTGAGTTATTGTAAGCTAGAAGGAGTGATGACTTATTATTTTGGTAGTTTACCAACAGCTTGACTAGGGTTGCCTTTGATTGGTATATAGAAATGTCAAATGATTTAGTGCATACTTTTATTAAGGTGGAAAGTAGGTTTGTGAAGAGATTCACTAGCACATAATACCACATTACTATAAGTGATTTAGTTACTGAAAAGTAAAAGCAAGGTGAATTTTTAGTTGATCATATATCAAGATGGAGGATTCTCAGCCTAAAGTACAAGCCTCAGCATCAAGAGTAGCACATTGTATAAATACTCCTCCAAAATATTCATGGCTCCATTGCCTTCATATTGAAAGGCTTTACTATCAAAACTTTTAAAAAAAACTATTAAGTAAAGCCTCTAGCCTACAAGAAGAAGCTCCTAGGATGTCATTCCTTAGATACTAGTTCACTATGGAACCAACCAAACCTAGAAAAGTGTTAGAAAATAAGGGAGGTGATGTCTCTATAGTGGATAAAAGAAAAGCTCCAATCTAGGTTCAAGTAGAGCAGACATCATCCTATAGGCCATTACAACAACAATTATCACCACCTCCCAAGAAAACTCCCACTAGCCCTTTCAATGATAGAATGAATCAAACTTACTCTTTCTATAGAGAGGTAATGAATAAGATCTTTAAAAAAGTTGAAGAAAAAGTAAGCTTTTAAGCTGCTTGATTAGAAAAGGCTAGAAGAAGTTAACAAAGTTAATGACCCAAATTATTGCCCATATCACCAGATGTTAGGTCATACTATTGAAGACAGCTTCGCTTTCAAGAATTTTCTAGAAAGAAATAATAAGAGAGGGTTGGTGATAATTCCTAAGGAATATCATGTGGACCCTAGATAAGGGTCCATTAAGGTGATCACAGGTGAATCTTCCAACTCTTCTAGTTCTTCTCCTTCAAATGATTATGATATATTTTTATCCCATTCTTCTAAAAAATATTTGATGAAAAAGTTTAAAAATTCCATGCAAGATCAAATGAAGACCCAAAATAAAATCATCCATATCAATCCACCGGCATCAGAAGGCTTAGTTCTTCCTCAACCCCATTTAGCATCATTAAGTATCTAGATTTCTGGAGTGAGTGGTGAGAAAAGAATGCCTATTGTATTAGATAGGATTTTTTATGATAAAGATGGAAAGGCTAAGCCTTACACTCTTATATCTTTATGTACTCATTTTGAAAATATGAATAAAAAGTCTATCCTAAGGGCATTTTTTATGTTCTTACTATTTCTAATGAGCATACTGTGAATGAAGAAAAATATCAAGATAAAAAGGAAATTTCTCATACTAAATGTGATGTATTTTGTGAATCAGGATCAAAGAGTGAGAGTTCTATGGCTGATTTGCAAGGTAATCTTATAAAGTAAAACTTTCATATTCTGATTAGCCATTAAAAAAAGACATTAGTGACCAGGGATAGGTTAAGATGACCCTTACATTTGACTTCGGAGATATAATTGAAGTCAATCTCCATAATGGAAAGATCTTACCACCTCACCTACCTCCTCCTAAAGATAAAGGCAAATAAGTTGTTGACCAATATTCAAAACCATTATAGAAAGATTTGGTGATTACTCAAAAAAAATATATGTTTGAGGATGCTCTCCACCATCTTTATTGAGATGCATAAGAGTATATTTATCCTGAGGCAGATTAATATATACTCAACCATATTTTCTCTAATATTACGTTAGAGTTTATTTAAATATGGGTTCTACTTCCTATGATTGCAAGCCTTTATAGTTAATTATACCTCTTACCACCGTAAGAGAGCTCTCTCGATTAAAGTTGGAAATAAACATATCTTCCTAATATGAATTGGTGTCTAGTGGTGTGTGTAGTATAGCATATATGACTGTCTAAGAAAAATAGAAGAGTAATCATAATGAAGACCCCTTGGCTCTGTCATCCCAAAATTATATTATTCTAGTCTACCAATATTAGAGGGATAGTCGTAATGTCTAGGAAGTCTAATTAGCAAGCCTCATCTCAGATATCCTAAGTTGACCAGAGGTTTAGTGTAGGGGTGTTTACATGAAAAATGTATAGATTGAACTTACATCTCTTGAAATGCTAGTTATAAGAGTATTCACATGGTGAATGAATAATAGAGTGTTCACATAGAGAATGTATAGAAGATTGGGCTTACATCCATTTAAAATGATAAATTTATAAGAGTGTTCACATGGTTAATGAATTATAAGGTGTTCACATGGCGAACAATAATAGGTTGCTTTAGGGGATGGTACCTCGATGCTAAAAGTATTGAGCCTAGGCGCTATGAAAGGAAGTACCTTAGTGCTATAGATCATGACACCTAAGCATTATTAGAAAGGCACCTCAACCCTGGGAAATGAGTGTCACGGTGCTATAGTAGAGATTTATATTTAAGATCCTATGTAGCCAGCATTTCAGCACTACCAAGAAAAAAGTATAGCATCATAGTGCCATAAGTGCTATAAAAGATGGTTGAGAGTAGTTTGGCAAATTGACCAGCACCTTAGCACTGATTATCGCACTATGACACCAATCAAAGGACCGATCAAACAAGTTGACAAGTTGGTAAGCATATTTAATAGATAGGATAAGATTTTGACTAGCATTGCATCAGAGAGCCGCAATGCTACATCAATATCTAACATGCTTTTCAGTTCAAATTGATTATGTAATTAATAGTAATAAATGGTAATAAGTGCTCTTTTTTACTAGCATAATAACTACCTTGACCAGTTGACCAATGTCTAGGCGCTATGTGTAAGTACTGTTATGATGGTTCTTTGTTCCAGAACTCGAGAGGTTAAAGCTCGATACTACTAATGTAGCACCATGATGTTATGTCTGGTTTATAAATAGGCCCTCTAGGCTAGGAATATTTCATTATGCAATCTTATTTCTATAGGAACCTTTATAGACTTCTTTCTCTCAGCCATTTTTCTCACTGTAACAAAGTAATCATGCTACTCAAAAGCTCATTAGTAAGAGGAGGGCAACCTCAAGCGATGCTACTTGGTTTGTTAGTGTGGAAGTTGAGGAGAAGTACCAATATGCTCTCATTCACAAACACCTCATTCTAAAGAGAAATTTTTACAATCCAAATGGGAGTATGAAGAGGGTCATTATCGAGGGAGGTTGGGAGAAGCTAGCATATAAAAGCATCTCCTGCGTTGTTCTTGTGGTGAGGGATTTCTTCACTAATGCAAAGGAATGCAAATATATTAAAGTTTTTTGTCTGGGGAAATTGGTAATTTTTTGATAGTACTATCATTAACGCATATTATAATTTACAAAATATAGTGTACGATCAATATCTTTCCTATTATAATGATCATCCTAATTTTAATGAAGTCCTTAGTTTTCTCGCTAGTAGAAATGCCAATATTTAGTGGGAACGATTGAAGGAAATGATCATTAACCTTCCTGCCACCAGCCTAACGGAAGAGTTTAGGATTCACATTATTTAAATGGATTTACAATAGATATAGGAAAGATTATTTATAATTCCATTTGTAATATGCTTAAGGGCAATACTATTATAGGATATAGTCATCCTTCCCTCATTTATAGTTTATTTGTTGTGGTGGGTGCATAGAGGAAGCTTGATGAAGAAGTTCTTATTCAAAAGGCTCCTTTGATGAAAATAATAATTGGGGGGGTTTGGGTAGAGGTTTGAAGTGGGAGAAAGTTCACATGTCCCACAACCTCAATCCAAATCCTCTAAAACCTTAAATGAGCAACTCCAAAAAATCAGAGGGCATGTCTCAGATTTAAGAAAATAGGTTAGCAAGAGCAACCATAGGCAACATGCCATAGAAAAAAAATTTGACTGTCATATGGACTAGCAGTAGAAATAATTTTCTTATATGGCTGAGATTAACTCAACATTAGTTCATATGTTAGAAAACTACAACTTTGCAGGTCTAGATCAGGCTTCTTTTCCTAGGGTGACTTAATATCCATCTTATGTGAGCACACCACCAGAGTTTGGAGAACAAGAAGAGGACGATGGCAACAACTATGATTATTAGTTTTTCAATTTTTTTTTCGTTATTTTGTATTTTCATATTTTTATACAATTTATGCAATCATTTTTATTTTTTTATAAAAATATTTTTTACATTTTTTTGCATTTCTACATTGATTGTTGTTTGGATGCCGTAAGATTTAAGATAAAAAAAAAAATTAAGTCTTAAAAAAAGGTCATTAGGGTCACGACACCTTGATGCTGGGAAAACAGTACCGAGGCACTATATCATATTATACTCGAGGACTTAATAAAATTTATATGGATGAAACCCAACCTTAAATTCAAAGAGGGCAGGCATGTGGTGGTAGAAATAGGCTTAGAACCTAAACAGTGTTGTGGTGCTTAAGAAGCAGTGCTACAACACTCAAAGTTAGGAATTTTTGTTGGTAACCCAAGAGGGCAGCACTGAGACACTTGATATGCAGTGGTGAGGAGCTCTAAAATAGAAAACTCTTATTTTCCAACCTAAGAGGGTCATGTCATAGTGCATAGTGTTCAACGTTGTAGCATTAAGAAGAGAAGACTTAGATTTTAGATTTAGTGAGGTCACTATTCCAAGTGTTAGAAATCATGAAATTTTTGCAGTGCCTCGATGCTTAAGTGACAGCATTGTGCCATTACAACTAAACCTGAAACAGTAATAAGAAACCATCACCTTGGCACTATCAGATGCTTTCTTGAGATTCAAGATTTTTGAGAGCTCAATGTCTCGACACAGGACCCATAATTCCATGGTGTTGTTTTATCAGTGCTTAAGATTTAATAGTTTTTAGAGAAATTTGAAATTTTGGTAACATGGCAACTTAGCAAGCTAGATTTCACAATTTTTACTACATTAGCATCTTCTCTCTTAATTCAGATCTTGGATCAACTGAGGGAGAATTTTACTTCACACCAAAACCAAGTTTGATGGTGAAATAAATTTTAGGTTGTAGCACCTCGGTGTTGGAAAGATAGTACTTTGATGCTATTTTAAATAGGTGAAACCCGAGATCACTGTGGTGTTGAGATATAGTGCCAAGGTTCTATAAAAAAGGTACCAATCCTGAGAGCTTAGCTCTACAGCACCAGATATTTGGCACCTTAGTGCTACAGTATAAAGCATCAAAATATTTCATTTCCAAGAACTCAGTACCTCTATGCTAGACCTCAGCACCATAGAGCGGGAACTCTATTTTTGAACTAGATTCTTGCAAAATTTGATAATTTTTATGAAAATTTGGTAGCATAATATTTTAGCAGTGCTAGATTTTTACTTCTTTAGTGTAAAAGCACTCTTCCCCCTTATTCCAAATTCAAGATCATTAGAGGTAGGGTTTTTCTTCTCATGACTAAACCAGTTCAATGGCTGAGGTCTTCAAATTTCAAGATTCTAGAATTTTAGTCTTAAGGATGTTCTTTTTCACTCTAATCCAAGATCAGTGGAGATATTTCTCTTTATTTCTAATTGGATCCAAGATTTATGGTGGAAATCTCTTAAATTTTCATTTCAAAAAAAATGCATAAAGAAAGCATTTCCAAAAATTTTACCTAGAGTTGACGGTAGTAGGCTTCAATCTTATCTCGTGTACAAGTAGAATGCTCTCATGTTGCAACAAAAAGTGCTCTATAGAGAGTGTAGGAGACGAGACCAAGAATAGAGCAAGTGGGATAGAGGGAGAGTGAAGAAAAAGAAGAAGAAGAAGAAGAAGAAGAAGAAGAAGAAGAAGAAGAAGAAGAAGAAGAAGAAGAAGAAGAAGAAGAAGAAGAATAAAAATGAAGAAGAAGAAAAGAAGAAGAAGAAAAGAAGAAGAAGAAGAAGAAGAAGAAAAGAAAAGAAATAAACAAAATAGAAGAAAATAAAATAAATAGCTGAAATAAATAAATACTAAGAAATAAATAAATAAATAAATGAAGAAATAATAAGAAATAGATGAAGAAGAAAATAAAATGAAATAATGAAATAGATAAAATAAAAATAAATGAAATAGCTGAAATAAAGATAAATAAAATAAAATAGCTGAAGAAATAAGAAATAAATGAAGAAGAAAGAATAAATAATAAATAGAAGAAATAAATAGCCAGCTGAATAAGAAATAAGAAAAGAAGAATAGAGCTGAAATAGAAATAAGAAGAAATAATGAAGAAATGAAATAAATAGAAATAAATAAAGAAATAAAGAAATAAATAAATAAAGAAATAGAAAAGAAATAAAAAAAAAAGAAATAAAGAATGAAATAAAACAAATAAAGAAATCAAGAAGAAGAATAAAAAGAAGAAGAAGAAGAGAGAAGAAGAAAAAAGAAGAAGAAGAAGAAGAAGAAGAAGAAGAAGAAGAAGAAGAAGAAGAAGAAGAAGAAGAAAGAAAGAAGAATTCTCATTTGTGAAGGATTTCACTATTGGGGCGCTTCATTTATTAATCATTCACCGTGCAAGATCGATAGTTTTCTTGCTTTTAAAACTAAAGGCCATCATGATAGTGCCTAGGTGTTGGGATCATTATGCCACAGTGCTATTTTATTTAAGTATGCAACCATCAGGGCTGGCAGATTTGAGTTTCTAGATTCTATAAGGTGGTGGCAGTGCCTAGAAGCTACTATTTCAGTACCTCGGCACTGCAAGTGGGATGTTCAATTTATTTAAATTTTTTAAGATGCAAACATTTGGTAGCTAAGCCAACTATTCCCAAGGTCAACTACAACTTCTTTGCCCTTCTTAAAAAACTTCCTACTATACTAAGTATTTATGCCTTCTTTATTCTATCTAAATAAATAAGGCAATCATTAGTCTAGGCATTACTTGACCCAAAGATAAGCCTAGCTCAGCTAGTAGCAACTTCCTCTGATAAGGCATGATACTTAAAAGAGACCCTAGGGTTACCTTCTCTAATAAAGATTTACTTTTGGGAACCATAAATCATAATCAGCCACTTTAAATTTTCAGTAAAGTAGATAACATTAGATTATCAAGTGTTCTTGTTGACCGTGGCACTTCAATCAATATCATGAATTCTAAGACTTTGTCTTTTTTTTGTGAATTGATACACGAAGATTAAGTTTAGATAAAATGATATTAAAGGGGTTTCAATGAAATGGGTGAGAATGTTTTAGCTTCAATCACTCTATTGTTGGAAATAGATGGATTAAAAATTGAAGTGAAATTCTATATTATTGACTCAGAGACATCCTTTAATGCCCTCTTAGGCAAACCATGAATCCAGCTCCTTCATCATTCCACCATTGTATTAATTACACAAGAGATGGAATAGAATACACCATAAAAGGTGATATACAACCATTCTCTATTCATGAAATTGAGCTTTATGAAGATGTTGCTGATTATATGCCTAAAAGGCAAGTGTCTGATTCTATGAAATCAAACATTATTAAGGCATCCAAGAAAAAAAAGAAAAAGAGGGAAAATAAAAATAAAATGAAAAAGAACCTCTAATAATACAAATTGATTTGGAATCTAGGTCTGATAAAGATTCCAATCAAAAGAATTCCTTGATAAAGTTTGCAATTTCATTAAAATCAGATAGCAATGAAGAACAAATACAAGCATTAAAGGATGAACCTAAGCTATCTACTTATGAAAAACTAAAAGGTATGTGGACACTTTGACTTTAACTTCTCTTTCTCAAAAATAAAATCTCATAGTTAGAAGTCAAAGTAGCCCATAGCCTTTCAGGAGAGGTTAGGAAGTTATCAAAGTTTTATTATGTGCCTAGATCTTCAAGTTCAAAAGTAGATGTAAAACTTGAAGATCCATCTCCTAATGAAATAATAGAACTCTCATTTGACAAGTATCCTAGTTGTGTTAAGAATACTATAAAACATGGTTTGATACCATTTGTTTGACCTAAGGATATAGCTTAACATGTGAGAAGCTTATGGAATACTAAAAATAAAAATGTGAAATCCAACTTATTTTCCTAGATATTAGCCAACAACTTGTTCAACAACTTATTTTCCTTTATCTTTAGGAGGAGGTAGGCAATGTGGCAAGATCTTCCCACAATAGAGATTGACTTCAGTTATATCACCTGAATCAAATGTAATGGTCATGTCAACCTGTCCCTCATCACTAATGTCTTTTCTAATGACTGATCAAAATCTAAAAGTTCTACTTTTATAAGATTGCCTTGCAAATCAGCCATAGAACTCCCACTCTCTAACCCTCATTCACAAAATACATCACATTCAGTGAGAAATATCTTTTTCATCTTCTTGTTTTTTTTTTCATTCATAATATGATCATTAGAAAGAGTAAGAACATAAGAAATATTTTTAGGGGTAAGCTTTTTATTCATATTTTCAAAATGTGTACATAAAGATATTGGAGTATAAGACCTAGCCTTCTATCCTTATTATATAAAATCTTATTTGAAATAATAGACATTCCACTCTCACCACTCTCTCCAGATATCTAGACATCTGATGATGTTAAATTGGGTTGATAAGGAACTAAGTCTTCTAATACTGTTGGATTAATCTGGATGATCTTCTTTCAAGTCTTCATTTGATCCTACATGGAATTTATAAACTTTTTCATCAATTATTTTTTAGAAGAATGGGATAAAACTATTTCTTAATCATTTGAAGGAGAAGAACTAAAAGAGGTGGAACATTCACATGTGATCACCTTAATGGAACCTTGTCCAGGGTCCACAAGATATTCCTTAGGAATTATCACCAACCCTCTCTTATAATTTCTTTCAAGCAAATCCTTGAAAGTGAAGTAGTCTTCAATAGTATGATCTAACATTTGGTGATATGGGCAATAATTTGGGTCATTAACCTTGCTGACATCTTCTGGCCTTTTAGATCAAATAGTTTGAAATCTAGCTTTTTCTTTAAACTTTTAAAAATTTTTGTCGCTGCCTCTATCTTGAAAGAGTAAGTCTGGTTCATTATTTCATTAAAAGGGCTAGTGGGAGCTTTCTTGGGAGGTGATGATAAGTGTTGTTAAGATGCTCTACTTGAATCTGAATTGGAGCTTTTCCATTGTACATTATAGAGACATTGCCTCCCTTCTTTTATAGCACTTTCTTAGGTTTTGATTATTTTGTACTGGACTAATCTCTAAGGAATGACATCTTAGGTGTTTCTTCCTACAGACTAGAGGCTTTACTCAATAGTTTTGCAAAAGTTTTGATAGTAAAGCCTTTCAATAAGAAAGTAATAAGACCATGGAAATTATAAAGGGGTATTTCTACAGCATGCTACTCTTGTAGCTAAGGTTTGCACTCAGGCTCAAAATACTTCATCTCAAGATATAATCAACTAAGGATTCACCTATCGATAAACTAAGGATTCACCTATAGTAATGTGGTATTGTATGCAGTGAATCGCTTCACAAACAAATTTTCTAATTCTATGAAAGTACACACTAAACCAACTGGTATCTCTACATACCAATCAAAAGTAATCCCAATCAAACTGCTGATGAATTGCCTAAACAATAAGGCATCACTCCCTCTGGTGTTACAACAACTCACCTGAAAATGCTCCAAATGCTATTTGGGTTACCTGTCCCATCAAAAACTTTATAAGGAGGCACAAATCCATTTGGATATGGTATAGAATTATATTCCTCATAGTTGGGTCTTCCCTTTGGAATTAGAGTTGTACCATAGGATTATGCCAAAGCTTCTTTCACCTACTGTTCTACTAGAGAATTCAAGTCATTTTTAGAAATATATCATCCATTGGTTTAGGTTCTTGATGATATTCTCTTAAACCAAGCTTCATCTCATCTGTGGGATGAGACTTCTCTGATCTCTCTAAAGAATGTGGCTGAGAAGAGGTGGAAAGTAGACTTTGGTGTGATTGTATAGCGACAATCATTTTCTCCACCTTCTTCTCTATCCTCAAAATCGATCATCCTTCTTCTATAATAGAAGGACTAACTAGTGAGTAGGATTAGGTATAGGACCCTCAAGTGTTTCTTCTTATTCTTTCTTAGATGCTCTCATATCTACCATTAAAACATGTGTTATGGGCAGCCTAGGGTCATCATATATAGATTATAAATGTTCACAAAATCTCTTGAACATAATGAAGAATTTGAAAACTATCAATATTCTTTTGTACTTCATCACAACCTACAAGATCAACAAATAATTATTATCTAGATTCACTTTTTAAATAAGTGACATACATATAGACAAGAAAACAAAACTACTAATCACTTGACTAAATGTGGTGCACTCAATGAAGACTTCATCATTTCAACCTTACTAGGCAAAAAGTTAAGCTAACTTTTTAAAGGTGACAACCTAAACATCCCATACATAAGAAGCAAATCCTTGTAACTTCTTTTGCTCTTTTGATTTTTAGATTACTTATACTTCATAGCAATCAATAAAATTCCTTTATTTCAAAAAAAATTTATTGAGATATGTTTACATCAAAAGAAAAATAAATAAAATAAAATAAAAAATAAAAATAAAATAAAATAATAATAATAAATAAATAAAAATAAAATTTTTGGCTATAACACTGTGGCGCTACATCCATAGTGCTAAAGCACTGCCCTGGTCTTCTAGAAGAAATAACTACCCGGTCCAATGATCAAAGTGTGGTACAATGCCGCGACTCCATGATCTTAGCGCTGAGGTGCTACTTAACTACTTGGTCCAGTTGTCATTTTACGATATAGCACCATAGCATTGCGATCTTGGCATCGAGGCACTTCACCAGCCATTGAGAGGGAATAGTTATCAGCCCACTTTTATAAATTGGAGTGAGTAGTTCACTCAAGGGACTTTTTAACATACTTTTTCCCTCCCTCTCTCTCTCTCTCTCTCTGAATGGTGCTCACACTTCTCTCTGAGTTTCTAAAGAATTTGTACTTTTTTCTTAATAGTTTGATAAATCCCACCATTGATCTTTGATCTGGTGTGGAAAACTTGGAGATTTGAAGACCTCTACCATTGAATTTTATCCCGATGAAAGATGAAAACCCCTCCCTCCATTTATTTTAGATCTAGAATAAGGGAGAAGAGTGCTTTGCACTATACAATTTTGAAACATAGCACTACTAAGGAAAAATGCTACCAAAATTTTTAAAAATATTCAAAAAATTAATAATTTAAATTCAAAATTTGGCCTATAGCATCAAGTACATAAGTGGCACCATAGTGCCCAAGAATTAGCTTTGTGATGCTTTAACAAAAATCCCATGGTGCTAGAGCTTCAGCGCCACAGCACCATACCCACATGTCACTTGAAATATGACTTAGAATATTTAGATCAAAACATGAGATAAAAATCACACAGTGATGCGGTGCTGAGCAGACAACGCTGTAGTGTTGTGTCACTTTGCTGCAAGAAAAAAAGGACTTAGAACTAGGTATAATCCCACAATGCTTTATAGTCCTTTAGTCTTTCTACAGTGGTGGGGCGCTAGCATACAAACATCATAGCCCTATACCCTGATTTGATTTTTTTTCATATATATAAGTGTTAATTTGTATTATTTATTCTGGAGTATTAATAGTATATGCAAGAACATAATGTAAAGATAATAAAAAGGGGAGTTTTATTTCTTCAAAAGAAAATTATAAATTACAAATTATAAATAAAATAAAGAAAATTCAAAAGGAAAAACTAGTAGTCACTCACCACCCTCCTCTTCCTCTTTTTCCTCCCTCTTTATGCCTAACATCGATGGGGTAAATAGACATGGCTGATATTGTGGCACCGTAGGGAAGGAAGCCAAGCTAGGATCTGCAAGATTGCAATTCTGAAATAAGTTCACTAGTACAGTGTTGAGCTGGGCCATGTAAGAGAATTGCATCTGTTGTTGATCCATATGATGAAAAAATTTGTGTTTCAACATCTCCTATCAATGACTACTCTTATCACCCTCTTTCACAAGTATGAGACTTGGTTGTCAATCTCTTTAACTTACTCGGCCAAGGACTTGAGAGTTTGGGATAAATATCAAGGAGGATGTGAAGCCTCCTCATCAAGCCCCCCTACTGCACCTACCACCATACCTAATGACAGTGCTCCCTTTCATAATATTATAAATTGAATTAAAAATAACATTCTTCATATCAATTGTGAACCCCTTTTGAATAAAAAAATTTAGAATAACCATGTCCTTGGTAACCTCACTAATGTTACCAGAGGGCATAAGCTTAGTAGAATTGAAATAGTGTCAATCCTTAGATGTAGCAAAAAAGTTGATAATCATTTCATCCTATCATTTCCATTGCACACTTTCATTTTTGTCACAAAGAAAAAGAAAAATCTCATCAAAATTGGGATGATCATTGTAGTAAGAAAGATATTGATCATATTCAATATTGAGAAGATTGAAATATGCATTTATAGCACTACTATTGTAACTCACCAACTTTCCCTGGATGTATGTCTTATTGTCCTAGTCGTCTCATGCATTTATGAAGAATTCATGCACTATCAAGATGATGCATAGATTATTGTCATAGGCCAGCTTGAGCCACCTCCGCTCTATGATTATCCCCTCCATGCTTCCACCTGGATTCTAGAATCCCCTCTCTGGAATCAGGTGTTGTAGAGGAGAGCATGCTGTACCGCTCCTTGGCATCTGTGCTAACGAAGTGATTAGCATTGCTGGATGCTCTCTTCTTTCCCACAACTCTTCTAATAGACATGATTTATAATGAAAATTGAAAAACTAAAGAGCTAGAAAAAAAAAGAAAATTCTTAAATGAAGGGATCACTAAATGAAAATCCTTAACAGCCAAGTCCTCTATTTATAAATCAGGACCTAGCGACGCAACGCCTAGAGCTGGCACCGAGGCGCTACCCTCTTAGGTTGTAGAACACAACTCCAATACCATGGCCCCCACATGTAGTGCCATGGCACTAGTCAGCTCATCCAATCGATTACTATGCGGTCAAAAAAATAGAATTACTTATAATTAATTTTTGTAACCACCGCAGCACTCTAATCGAGCACTATGACGCTTACTAAAATGAGGTTGTCATTTCCCCTTAAAACCCTCTGCATGTCTGTCAAAAATCTTGGCCAACACCATAGCACTGTTCAAATGGTCAAATGACTAATAATAGTGGAGGATACATATGTAGGTAATGTGCTTTCGACTCACCTGCCCCCATTTCATGCCACATAAGCACTGAGCTCCACTTTCACAACATTGTGGCACTGGATTCCAACGCCGAGGCACTAGATCCTAAAATGAGGTTTTTTTTAAAATAAAATTTAAATTTTTATTCATTTCAATCCAACCACCACTATGCCTACCTAATATGTAGACAATTCTAATTTTTGCATTTGAAAGGGATGTATGCCCAACAACCTATTTGTTCACCATGTGAACATTTATTTGTTTGCCATACTAACATTCCATAACTCGTTCACCATGTGAACAAATTCATATCCATCCACCATGTGATAATAGTGATTTTTGGCATTCTAAAGGGATGTAAGCCCAGCCACCTATTTGTTCACCATATGAACATCTATCTATTCGCCATGCAAACACCCCATAATTCATTCACCAAGCAAACAAATTCATATAAGTCAACCATGTAGATAATAGTGATTTTTAGCATTCCAAAGGGATGTAAGACCAACCTCACCATGTGAACATCTGTCCTTTTGCCATGTGAACACCCCGTAATTCATTCAGCACGTGAACAAATTCATATCCATCCACCATGTGGATAACTGTAATTTTGGCATTCCAAATGGATGTAATCCTAACCTTATATTTATTTATAATGTGAACATCTACCCGTTCGCCATGCGAACACCTTATAATATGTTCACTACATGAACACTCTTGTACCACTTGCACTAACATTCTAAGTCTACTCGAGATACCTTAAACAAGACAACTCATGGCTAGTAATTAGATTCTCTAAACAGTACAGCTATATCCCTCTGATGTTGATAGGTTGGCATAACATAATCTTGGGATGACGGAACCATGGGATCTTGATCGGGATTACACTCCTATTTTCCACAAGACAGTCATCGATGCCACACACACCTTTAAGACACTGATTACCTATCAAATAGATATGTTTGTTTCCAATCTCAATTGAGAGTGCTTTCTTACTGTGATAAGAGGGGTAATTAATTATGGAGGCTTGCGATCATAAGAAGTAAAACCCAGATCAAAATAAACCCTAACCAAAATGTTAGGGAAAGTCTGGTTGAAAATATATATATATATCAATCTACCTCATGAAAAATATACTCCTACCTATCCCATATAGATGGCGGAGTGCATCCTTAATGGTGTTTTTTTAGAGCAATCGAGATCATACAATACAAACTAGTTCTTACAATATAATGTCATTTTAATAATATAGTCATAAATTTCTTATTTTCTAATTGTGGATTATGAATGTCAAAATTTATAACATTTGTATATATTAACCCAAAGTTATTTTAAAATAATGCAAACCTCTCCAATATTAAAATCAACATACAAATGGATAAAGTAAGATGACAACATAAATTAATACAAATAAAAGTGAATAATAAACAAAATGCAAAACAACAAAAATAAATATATAACAATTGATAACTAAAAAAGAATAGTTAACTTAACATGCATTTTTAAGTAAAAAAATTATTGTTTTATAATTTATTTTCATAATTTTAAGTGTTTATGATAGGAAATCACTTATTGGAGAAAGAAAGAAATTCAAAAAATGCAAAATCTCAATATAGCACTATGGCGTTACATTACGACGCTTAAGCACTAGTATTAGAAGAAAAGATTGAAATAGAGAAAACAATGCCGCAACACCAAATACGTAGCACCGAGGCACCACCCAACACCGCAATGCTACATTATAGCACCGAGGCACCACCCAACACCGCAACGCTACATTATAGCACTGAGGTGCCAGAATCAAAAAGTTGAAGCCAAAAATTTAAGATCACAACACTTAAGAACTACAGAATCAGCACTAAGATGCTACACCAGACCAGAGCAATTTTAGAAAGCAGTTTAGGAATTTTTTGAAGCAATTTCAAAGGGGAGTGAACCAATAACTATGCAAATGACTTCAAGGCTATAAATAGGTGGTGTTTAGTACTGTAAAAGAGTTTTTTGGAGGTGAGTCAATTTAGTAAAATTATGTGAGAGTGTAGTGATAACACTTAGAGAGTGATACTCCAAGTGTTGTGTGTTGTGTGTTGAGTGTGGAGTGTGTGAGGGAGATCGCAATAAGGAGATCAAGGAGAAGAATAGACAACAAAAGGAGAGAATTTTTTGATGCACTCTTTCCATTTTCTCTATATTTTCTAATACTTCCTAAACATATTTATGTATTGTGTTTGTGTTTTACTTTCTAAAATGTTGAACTAAGTGTGTGAACTCTGAATTTATGTGAGATTTTAGATGATTATGTTGTATTAAACTTTGTTTATGGATTAATATAAGAAAATTATTTGTGCTTTTAATGAATATGATAATTTGCATTTTTGCATGGTTCATTTACTTGTGATCTGCCCAGATTACAAAGTTAAAATCAAGTCTGATCTAGAGATATCGATGGATTCTTAGAAGAATAATTAGACAAAAGCTACATAAATGTACTAAATAATCATTAATGTGAAAAATAATCCAAAAGTGATAACCATTAAAAATATATTTTTTTTAAGATTCATAGTCATTTAAAAAGAAATATGGGTAACATAAGTAATCAAAATTTACTTAGCACTAGGAAAAAAATTGGGTAAAGGGATTTATTTTATTATGCTTTTCTAGACATAGAGGATATAATAATTTTACTCCTGGTTGACACTACAAGCTTAAAATTTATGCACTACTTAGTTTAATATAATATATAATACAAAAACTCCATAAATTTAGAGCACCTCATTTAAAATTAAGAAAAATACTCATATTTTTCATAAAAATCTAAAAATTAGTCTTTTTAATCTCTTAAAAAAATAGTAGATTTTTATTTTAATTAAGTATTTTACAAGTTATTAGATAAAAATCAGGTTTTAAAAGATTAGTACTTAACTCAATATAAATTTAATATCTCATTTTTCTCTAATCCTTATGGGAATGATACTCTATTCATTTTATATTACTTAATTTGACACATGCATATTGGGCAAAAAGTATCAATTAAGTTTTTGGCATTGTTGTTGGGGATTGGAAGCAACCTAGTAATTTGTATTAAGTTAATATTACTCTTGCTAAATTATTTTTAATTCAACATTTTTATTACATTTATTTGTGTTAGGTGTTAAGTGTGAAAAATCTTTTATATACAATCTTTGTACCTGTCATTAATACCTTAACAACTATTTAGTATTATTGTTAAAAAGAAGCTAAAGCAGAAGAGGAGAAAGAATTGAAAGGTAAAGATTAAAGAACAAGAAGTTCATGACCTTCGTTTTTTGTGTGTTTAATTATTTTATTATAGTCGTATGTGAGTTTAGGGGAGTTGGAGAGATAGTTTCATTATTATTGAAGTTTATGAGTATACAAAGTTGAAATGTTTTATTATGTAGAATTAATGCAATATAGTATTTAAATAATCATATTTATTTTATTTTAATAGTAAAAGTTTATAAGTATTAGTTGCCCTTGATAATTACGTGTTATTTCTTGAAACTTGAAATTTTATTTAAAAAATAAAATTTGAAATTAAAACTAATTAAATAATATTTTAATTTAAAAAATAGAACTTGCATTAAAATTATTAAATAATAAATTATCACTTAAACTATTAATAACTATGATTTCTTATAAAAATTAGTACTTTCAAATGAGTTAAGAAATTTCTTACACACACCACACATAGGAGATTCTTATTGAGTTGTGGTAATTGGCCTGAAATAAATAGAAGTCACTAGTATTTTAATAATATAATTTCGATTAGTATTAATTAGAGATTAGCCCATTTAGTGAAAAATTATAATCCATTTGAATTATGTTAAATATATAAGCAGAATAGAAAAGTATGAACATCAATAATAAGTATGGGTTACAAAGCCAATAAGGTGAACTTTTCAAGTTAAAAATAAAAAAAGAAAAGAAAAGAAAAAAATAGGGATGAGAAGAAAATACTTGAGGTTGAGTATCATACAATAATAATACGTAGAAATTCTCTCAATTATCTAACCAAGTCAATGAAATTATTAAAGGAACTAAATGTGCTAAATTCAAGAGACAAATTCATGCTATAATTATTTAAATATTAAGTGATGGCTATTTTTATAATAGTGAATTAGCTAAAATTCAAAAGAATTAACTAAGTTAATACTAAGCATTGAAATAACTTAACTCAAATGAAATATTAATTTGAGCAAGAATTTAGGGTATTATAGTTATGTTATTTTTCAAATTTAATAATGATCCTTGTAAGTTTATTATTCAATTAAAATTGCTCTTTAATGATTTTAAATTCTAAAACTTTTGCTACTAAATAAATTTAAGGATTCATGAAAATACATAATTACTTGAAGATAAGTAATGATTTGAGTTTAAGGGTGTTTGATAAGTGAAAAAGTTTAGTTAAATTAACATGTACTTTTAAGTAAAATATTTATTATTTTAAGATTTATTTTCATAATTTAAAGTATTTATGAGAGGAAATATCTTATTGGAGAAAGGAAGAAATGCAAAGAAATGCATAATCAACGTACAACCATGGCACTACATTGTAGTGCCTAAGTGGTAGTATAATAATAAAAAGCTATGTTAAAAAATGTAGTAGATAATGCCATGGTGCTAGATTTGCAGTGCTAAGGTGCCAAACCCATCTCCGTTGCACTACATTATAGAGTCAAAGTGTCAGAATCAAAAAGTTGAAGCCAAAAATTAGAGAAAATAGTGCCTAAGTGCTATAAAATCAGCGTCGAGGCTCTACGACCCGACCAGAGAAGTTTTTGAAAGCAGTTTAGCTAATTTTTAGAGTAGTTTCAAGAGAGACCAGACCGATAATACTGCAAGTGACTTAAAGGCTATAAATAGTGGGTGTTAAGCAATGTAAAAGAGTTTTTTTGAAGGTGAGTGAGTTTAGTGAGAGTATGTGAGAGTGTAATGACAACACTTGAGAGTAACACTCCAAGTGTTGTCTTGTGTTGTGTGTGTGTGTGTGTGTGTGTGTGTGTGTGTGTGTGTGAGGGAGATCACAATCAAGAGATAAAGGAAAATGATACACAACAAAAGAAGAAAATTTTTTCTGCACTCTTTCCTTTTTCTTTGTATTTTATAGTACTTTTTACATATATTTATGTATTGTGTATATGTTTTACTTTTTAAAATATTGAACTAGGTGTGTGAACTTTAAATTTATGTGAGCTTTTGCATGATTGTGTTGCATTAAACTTTGTTTGTGGATTAATATAAGATAATTATTTGTACTTTTAATGAATATAGTATTTTTCTTTTCTCCATGCTTCATTTACTAGAGATCTGGCCAATTACAAAGTTAAAATCAAGTGTGATCTAAAGATATCAATGGAGTCCTAAAAGAATAATTATAAAAAGGGAAATGAATGTACTGAATAATCATTAATGTGCTAGATAATCCAGAAGTGCTAAATAACCACTAAACATATGATTATTTTAAAGATTTGTAATCATTTATCGAAACATGGGTAATACAACCAATCAAAATTTACTTAGCATTGGGGATAAAATTGGGTAAAGGGATTGGTTTGTTTATAATTGTCTAGACATATAGGGTATAATATGCTTACTCCTTGTTGAAATTACAAGCTTAAAATTAATCCACTACTTAGTTAATATAATACATAATCCAAAAACTTCATAAATTTATAGTATTTATTTTAAAATTAAGAAAAATATCTATATTTTCTATAAAAAATACTAAAAATATAAAATTTGGTTATTTTAATCTCTTAGAAAATAGTATATTTTCAATATAGTTTTAAAAGATTAATTTGTAATTTAATATAAAATTAATATCGAAGTTTGCTCTAATCCTTATAGGAATGATACTCTACTCATTTTATGTTACTTGATTCAACATGTGCACTTACGTATTGGGTAAAAAGTGCCAATCAACAATACATTTAAAATTGATCATGACTCAATGACTTCAAGTACCAATTTCAATGATTTTTAGCTTATCCCTCCGAGTGATTAAGGTACTAAATCTATCTTGACTTTATGGTTTAGTAAAGATGTTTGATAGTTCACTTATTTGTCAATAAAATATATATCTACATCACCTTTAGACACATGATCACATATGAAATGGTGGTATATGTCTATGTGTTTTTTTAAAGGTGTAAATGAGTTGAGTTGAGCTCGGTTTGTAATGAACGAGCTCACCTCGTTGACCAAAGATGTGGCTCTAACATAAGCTTGAGCTTGAGTTAGCTCTTTTTATGAACTCAACCTAGACTCATCTACTTATTATGCAGCATAAGTGCTTAACTCCATCTCTTGATGGGTTGATGCATTCCCTCTAATGATAGCTTGATGGGATGAAAAAATTTTCTCCGATGATGAATGTAGTAAGAGGCTAAAGAGCCAATCTAACTTAAGCTCAAGCTTGAGTTCATGGCTTGATAAGCTTGACTCAGGAACTTATATGAAAGCCTAGTTTGAGCAGGATTGGATCACATACACTCATAGTTTTGTCCTAGAGTGTTATATGGTATTCTTTTGATATAACTTGCATCTATATTGTCATATATTATGGGTATAAGATTAATTAAGATTTCAAAATCATGAACCTCTTGCTTATGCCAAAAGACTTGAGTGACATAACTCCATATTATAATGTACTCAGCTTTAAAAGTAGTTAAAGGAACCAAGTTTTAATTTTTGCTGGGCCATATAAATAGTAAATGCTTTATTAATTGGCATGTCCTTGATATACTTTTCTTATCCACCTTACATCAATATTTAAATTTCTTATGAGATAAAAAAGGCATTATTCCTAAGATACCAAATTCTTAATAGGTGTACTAATAAATCATTATAATATTATCTTAATAATTATTAAACATTAGTATCTTGATAGATATTAAATATGATGCTTTTAGATTAGCTTAAAATAATACACACAAAAAATGATAAATAACATGTCATGCTGAAATGTGATAATCAACTTATTATTCTAGCTCATGATGGCTTTCAAACTCTTATATCTATCCATATCATAATTCTTAGTGATTTCTTTAATATACTTTGTCTGGCATATAAATGTTTCATTCTCTAATTTAACATAAAATCCTAGCTCCTTCGTCATTCTCACATCAAACTCATGACATGAATTTTGATGAGAATTATATTTAGTAAGTAATATTTTAATGGATATTGAGAGTTAAATAGCCATGGATCTTTAAATTGATATCTAAAGATATATTTTGGAATTTTGGTGGAATAATGAATGGCATAGGACAATATGATAGTGGGAATACCTAAACTAGTCCAATATTGGCTAAGTTTGGTCGAATTAAAATATAGCTTTAAAGAATGAGCTTTAAGTGAGGTAAATGGCTAAACATACTTGTTTAGGCTTAAGTTAGGATATTTATTTATGATCTAGAGTAGTTGATTGGGAACTATAGGGTCTAAGTGGTTAATTTAGTGTAAAGACTAGGACTAGGTCATAATCAATAAAGTAGAGGTATTATTGAGTGAAACGAAGGTATAGTCTTATGAAGGAGAGTAGTAGGCTTAGTGGATGGTTGGAGATGATATTAAGAGGTATAAAAATACTAAAAATAAATTACCTTGGGTATTGGAGGTGAAAAAAGAAATATATATTGGAAAACTAGTGCTCCCACCAAGCATTGCTAAGGTTTGGCCACCAAGCTCTCAAACCACAAGAAAAACTCAAATAATTTGTAATTTCTAAAAGATCTTCTTTCATTCCAAGAAGGGGCACTATTTTTATCCATTACAATCATCTTTCAAAAAAAAATTTGTAATATGGAGGGAAAAGTGGGTGGCGACATTACAGTGAAGCAAATAATTTATGTCATCCACCTATTTCACATGCTATTATTTTATGTGGATTCAACCACTTCACATGTCATGCTTTAAATTTTTAAATTCAAAGTCTTAAACCTTGAGTTTCTAAAATAAAATTAAAAATTACATAATTAAAAAAAGATGAAATCATAAAATGGTCCTTCGCAGGTTAATGGACTAAGCATTCTTCTTTCTAGAGTTTCTTGGGCTTTAGCTTGAGATCTAGTAAATGGACCTTGAGCTCTAATTTATTGAGTCACATGATGTTCTACATCAATGATTCTCATATTGAATCAATTTTACTTTAGAAACAAACTGAGTCTATTATACCATAATCTTAGTGTCTACTATAAATCACATAATGTCTTTTTCAACTTATAAACATAATTTTAAGTATTTTGAACTTTCAAAGATGGGAGGTTGCATAAAACACACATATTTGATTATGTCATTCAAAAAAGCACTCTATGCAACCATTTGAAATAATTTAAATCTTGCAAGGAATGAAAATGCTAGTAGCAGATGAATATCCTCAAGTTATGATATTAGTATAAAAGTATATTTAAAATTTTACACCTTTAACTTTATTAAAACTTATTGCAACTAACTTTATCTTATTTCTTATAGCAATGCCTAACTCATTCAACTAATTTTTAAATAGCCACTTGGTACTTATCACACTTTAAATAATAGGTCTTGCCACTAACTCTTAAATATAATTTCTTATAAAGTAATTTTATGCTTTTTATTTATCTATATCCAATACTCATATAATAGTACTTTTCTACATTAGTAAACTCTATTAGAGAAATAACTGTAGTATTATTTTGTTTTAAGTGTTTTTCTAGTCCTTAATCTTATAGATGGTTCTCCTGTGATTTAATCATTGGGATGACTAGATGTATACTTTCATTATCTTAATAGTGCCACTTACTCAAGTTATTTTTATTCTAGATTTTTAATGTTGGGTGTGCTCTCCTCACCTACATAATTTGATCTAATGTAGAATATTTAATTCATTACACTGAAATGTACAAACTCTTTCATGATCAACTTTCTTTTTTAAAATATTTTTCAAGCCTTCTTAGTAAATGAATATCCTTAAATCACTACTTCATCATACTTTGCAATAAAATTTTCTTAGTTATACTTGCCATTATTCTATATGAAGAATTTACAACACAATACGTGGTCATGAGATAGATTCAATGTTTTATACCAAAATAACTCACAAGAGGTTCTATTTAATTAAAGATGAATATTCAACTTTATTTTTAACATAACATATCAAGTTTATGGCATCTACCTAAAAATACTTAGGCAATAGGTTTTCATTTAAGAAGATAACTCAATTTACAATAATGTTTTGTATACCCTAGTGCATAAGTGGATTGTATACCCATGAAGATACACTATAAAAAAGATGAATGCTAAGAAAATATCATCTTAATCGGAAGGTCATAGTGCAGCAATAGGCCTCATATAAGGAAGAGTTACTCGAAATAGGGTGAATATAAAAACATGCTTAAAGAAAGGTAATCAATATCTAGTGACCGATGTCTCATGCAGGCAACTGCACATCTAGGAACATGTCAAACTACTTGCCTCTTTAACACTAGAGACAACATATAGAGAACTCAGCACTAAACATATAGCACTTGCCTTTTATTAGCAAAGTCATTCCTCATTGAACTGACTTAGTTGATGTGTATCTTCCTTATGTAATCTCCCCATGATCCTTTAAATAAGGAGATTTTTGAAGATGGGGGGTTAGCTTTTTCTGGACTTTTGACCCTTTATACTTTTATAGAGAGAGAGAGGAGAGATCTTTGTATTCAAAATTATTAACAAAGTGAAATTTCCTACACTTGCCTTTCTCTTTCAGTTTATACTATTTTACTACCATTCTACTTGATGTAACTTTTTTCCTCCCATGCCTAGGTGGTACTTTTTCATTCCATGAACAATTAAAATTTAATAATTCTATTATTTTTTTAGCAATATCAAATTTATAGAGTTTTTAATGTTAAAAAAATGGTAGGTGATCCTTAATTCCTCATAAAATTTTTTTGACTTTTTCATCCATAAATTTTCCACCAAGGTAATTATAAATTATAAAAATCAAATACCTTATGTTTTATCTAAATATAAATATCCAATGCACTATGCACATTAAAAAAAGTCACTTTTTTAGCTAAAACATTAGCCTAAATGAATCTTATGTAATCATTAACTATAAAAAAAATCCATATCACCTTTCTCCTATGTTAGTTGTCCTAAATAGAACCTTATGAGAAAATTTTCAATAGTCTAGATATTATGATAAACTTGCTAATATATAACAACAATCTCTCTTACTTTCATAATTAACATAGATTACAATGTGGTCATGATTATAATCTAGTTCTAAATTCTTTAACTAAATATAGTTGAGTAATCTTTTTATGCATTTGGGTATTTGGATGACATAGCCTTTTGTGCAACATCCATAACTTATCTATTACAATTTTCATATAATACATTTTAGCAGTTAGACTTATTCTATCAAGATCTAATATATATAAATTTATTCATTCTTTAATCTTTAAAAATAATTTTATTATTTAATTTAAATAAATGAGTATTATATAAGATTTTTACAACAAATCCCTTATCACAAAGTTTACTTATACAATGTAGACTTTGTTTCAATCCATCAAATAAAGGAACTTTTCAATCATAAATTTACTATTCAATTTAAATTAAATCACAAATCCTTTACACTAATTCACTCCCCATCCTTGGTTATGTCATATAGTTCAATTGTTATTTGAAAGAGATACATTAATTAAAGTTTTTCAACATTTAAAGTAGTTCCACATGTTATAATATTGTAGAAGAAACACTATTAGGATTATTTAAGGGTTTTATTTTTTTATTTCATGATTTTCCTGTGGAATATGCATCCATTGAGGGCTTATTCATAAATTTTGGACTTATGGTTCATTTATTATGATTTTCATCAGTTCATGTTGATTAATTGAATTAATTAATTCAATTAAATGCCAAATTAAGTGATTTTGTGATTCATTATGTTTCAGTGGGTTTCAATGATGTATTTAAGTTCATTATAGCATACTATGATGTTTTCGATCATTTCCAATTTTTTTTTCTAATTTATTTATGTTATATTTAATTATATTTATTAAAATCATGATTTAGAATTGAAATTTTCATATATTTAGATTTAGTGTTCAATAAATTATGAACAATTCACCCAATGTGTATCTTAACACTAATTTCAATTCTCCAAAGTCTCAAATCATTTTGATCAATGGTTTGGGATTGATTTAAGTTTGAAATGTTTTATTCAAACCCAAATTAATGCAAAAAATACTCAAAATTAATTAAGGATTTTAACTTTAATGGATTCCTCTCATCAAGAGGATTCCATAGAGCTTTCATTTGCATTTTTTGGATTTATATTTTATTTTCTATGATTTTTTATATTTTTTGAGATTTTTCCTTAATTTTTTAAATCAAAAAACCCTGATTTTTTGTTTTAACTATGTTTGATCCATGTGGATCAAATGTGGCTTCGCTTTCCATGCAGTACCATAGTATTTGTCCATGTGGGATCCACATGAATCTCGCATTTGGCTTCATGCAATCCCTCTTTTCCATAGCATATTCCATCATTTTGGATTGACTTGCATTTATTTAGGTTGCTTAAAATTGGCTGCCAATCATCCTAAATTCATTTTAGGATGGGTTTTAGTGCATTCCAAGGGATTGGGTTTGAACTTCGGTTCAATTTTCCATTTAAGATATTTTTTATTTAGGTTAATCTAACTTAGTCCATTGAATGTATTAACATTAGATTAATGCTTTAATTACATCAATTCAACTCTTTGTGATTTTCCTAATTTAAAGATTACATAGAATTTGTAAATATTTATTTATTTTTATTCTATGTTATATCTATTATATTTAAAGTGAACTTAGGTTGGATTAGATTAAAAAAATGGGTTATTTGGCTCAATTACAATGTACTTTCTTTTTAATTGTGTTGATCCAAGGATTTTGAATGCATTGGATCAATTAATTTCATTTACTTAAGGTTAAAAACCCAATTTGGCCCATTTTGGCCTTATGGGTTAAGCTTAGGTTCGTTTTGAACTCATTTAGGTCAAATTAGGTTCAATAATGAGCTACTTTGTGCTTAATTATCATTTCTAATGATTTTAGATAATTAATTTGGGTTAGTTTTGATTTGATTTGGGTCCATTTAGGTCCATTTAGGTCAAATTACCTATTTAGCCTAATTAAGGCCTTATTTGATTTTTACTCTCTTAAATTCATATTTAAACATGAATATATTATCATTTAGATCATTTGGGGTGACTTTATTTGGTCCAATTTGGTGGGTTGACCTTTGACTTGGTAGGACCCACTTAAAGTCAAACCTGAGTTAAATGAGTTGACCACTTTTTGACCTTAGTTTAGATTTAGACTTATTTATGCTTTTAATTTGACTTCAAGGTTTTATTTGATTTTGATTTGCATTAGTTTTAATTTAGTTTGAATTTTGTTAAGTTTAAATGGTTTTTTGACAAAATAAGGTAATTAGATTTATTACCCTATTCACTTTTATCTAAGTTTAAATACATTTTAGATTCCACTTAATTTAGGTTTGGGTTTGGGTTTGGTCTAGGTCTATCCAATTTTATTGGGTTAGATCTTAGAAAGGTGCATCAGGTCACAAAGTGAAGTGTCCTAAGTATCTAATTAGAAGATTCCTAATCAAAGATTAGGTATCATAATTGCCAATTTTGGAAGTATTGTTAACCTCATCCAAAAATGAGGTCAACAGATTCATGGTCTTAAAAGGGATTGATTCTTTATCAGATATGATATAGCATAAGCTTGTTGAGGAATTTTATGAGAGAATATATCCTAATCCCCATGAAGTGAACTATTCATATCCTATGAAACTCTGAACATTATCCCCTTACGAGAGCCTTTTGAACAATCGAGCTTGTGCATTCGATTATGATAGCAGGACATTGTTTCTAATTAGCCTTTGTAGAGCTAATGAGGAGTATTGAGGAATGATTATTGAAACATCTTCCTCAAAATCATCTTCTTCAAATGGTTCTTGAAATTTTTGATTCGCACTTCAACTTTATAAAAGAGGATTCCACAATTCTTGTAACCCCTTCTAGGAGGAACATAGAATGTTTTTAATTATTCAATTTCATCTTTCCTTAGAGTTTATAAGGATTTTATATGTGCTTTTGGTATTAAAGATATTTTCATAGCCTTATTAGAAATCTGAGATGAATACAATCTTATTATAGATATGCATGTTTTTTTAATTGGTTAGTAACGCCACTAGTACTAACCTCTTCTTTCATTTGACTAGTTGAGGCCCTCCTAAGTACTAATTATTCATGATATAGGGCATTCCTCCATCGAATGCCCTCTATAGCTAAAAGAATATTGATCATTCTTTTAGTCTTCTTTGAGATAAAAGTTTCCTAGCCACCTTCCTCTTTTGCTTGTACTTGTGGAGTTTTTCTTTGTCTTTATTTGTGCCCTAAGTCTTGCTTGACTCAGCTTTCTCATTCAACTATGTCATAACAACACTTACCTTTTCCTTTTTAGGATTTACTAAAATGCTATTTGATAAGGTAAGTTCTCCATTGATAGCTTTTCTTAACCTAATCTTTGAAAATAAAATAATCTTCAATCGGGCAACTTATAAGCCTATGGAAAAGATAATAATTGGGATCATCGACCTTTTCTAATTGATCTAGTTGACGTGGCTCTAGCAGTAGTAACCCCAATTTTAGGGCATGTTTGAAAATCTTAGCAATAAATTATCTCTTAAATAAGTACTGCTTAGTCATCTTCTCTTGGAGAGCTTTTCCTCTATCAGCTTTGTGGTTGGTCATGAAATTGATGTCATTTCCCTTTTTGTCTACTATAAATGTGAATGTTATATTCACATCATTCTTTTTGGACTCTTGTAGCTTGGGCTACTTTCCTCTTCTAGTGAAGTAATTATTACAGCCCAAATTAAGCCCTTTTTATTTGGGCAACCTTTTAAACTTGGCTACATGATCTAATAATTCTTGGAATGTATTGATTGTAGTCATAGCAAGGTATGGGGTCATTTGACTGTCAATATTTTCCATGAAGAGTTCCACTGCATGGTGTTGATCACATCACATGCTTAGGTTCCTTCATCTGGTGATATATTTAGTGACAGTCTTCTCCTTTCTCCTTTTTTTTAAGGCGAGATCTCCAATTGTTACTTTCTTTATTACACCTATAAATCTCTTGATGAAGAGTACCTTTAGCTCTACTAATGTTTTTACTGAGTCGTTAGGTAACTCGGCATGGCATTCAAAGGTCATATGGGTAAGACTGTTGATGAATTGACGTAACAATAAAGCATCATTTTTTTCCAATATTTTCACATGATTCTTTAAATTAAGCTAAATGTTATCATAGATTTTCTATGCTTGAGAAGGTATTAAACTTCAACATATTATATCCATTAGGATATTGTACTTGATTGTACTTGGCTGGATATGGTCATCCTTTTCTTACCAGTTGCTCAACAGTTTCTAAGGCTATCACAGCTTTAATATTTTGGCTAATGAGAACTTCCACTTGGGATTTGGTGATAACATCACCTTCTTAATGAGGGTTTGATATGGCTTCCCTTAGAAGTTCTTGTCCTTATACTGCAACTGCTAATAAATTGGGCAGAGCATTTTGTACACCCTCATTCTTTATTGTTAGATTATTTATCTCTAGTGGATTCCTTAGTTATATCTGTTATGTTGTTATTTCTATAAAGTTAAGAAGCTTAAATAAGTCCTTCATCAACCCACTCATTTCGTTAAGGCAGTTGTTGAGCTAATTAATCTCTTGGTCTCTCTTTTGGAGTTGGGAACCCATCTATTATTGTAGCCTTGCTATAATATTCATGAGTTCTTCAATCACTTCCACTTCTACTTGAGCCTTACCTTTAGGCTCTTGGTGACATGGGTTTCCCTATTGATCCTCATCACTTTGATGTTCAGACACTACACATTTGTTTCATTGGCGAGTGTCAACCATGCAAATAATCTCGACCTCCATGTGATCACCCTCTTCATTATTTTGGAGATTTAAAGTTTGCAGTTCATCATTGGTTGGGAGATCTTCATCTTCCCAAAAAAGTTGATCAACCATATCATCATCCATTGGCTAGTTCCTTTCAAATTGATGCTTCTAGCTGATAATAGAAGAGTCAGCTTCTTCATTATCTGAGGGAGCTGATTTATGCTGAGCTCCTTCCTCTTTGACATCTTTTCTTCTTTTGGCTCTCCATATGAGTCAGGACATCCCAGTGATGAATCTCTGAGAATGAATCCCTATGTCACATCCTAGTGCTCACCATTTTCTTTGATATTATTGTTGGGACCTTCTGATAACTGGCCATCTATTTATTTTTTTATTGGATGGCTTATTATTGATGCTCACTGATCATCCAATTTTTTGGTTTTGATTCCTACACAAGATAGGCAAGATGATACTTCTTAATATTCTCACTCCTTTTAAAGTTAGAATTTGTTGGTTTGGTGACCTTGGTCACCAGCTTTATTACCCTTCTTTGAAGACCTATATTCTTGATAGTCTTCAGGACCTTATAGATTTGGGAAGAAATAGTTTCCCTCTACCATAATTGATTTTGAGATATAGGATTCATAGGTTTGCCCCAAAAATATTTCTTTATATCTCCTTCAAAATTATTTCTTTTAACCCATTTCCACATGTCAAAGCTATTACCTATATTTATGTTAGCCTCTACCTATGGGTCAAATTACTGCTCAGTATGAATGGGCAGTTTGACAACTCTACGAGAGGTATTATATTTACTTCAACTTCTTCTGGACATCTTAGTGTCCGAAGAAGATGCTTCGTGGTCATTTTTTGCACTATGAGCTAGGATAGTTGTTTATGTTGGGCTCTATTCATCAGACGTGATGTTGAGAGGGTTGATTATAATAAATTTCAATTTTGGCTTAGCATTCATTTTACCCTTACCATTTGAGGCTGTCATTGATAACTTATCAAAGATATATATTCATTTTGAGCTTTTGTCAGGCCTGGGTTCATTTAGGGTTGACTTGTTTCTTCTGATGTACACCTTAGGTACGAATTCATTCAATGGTCCAGCTAGTATAAATTGGACAAACTCGGATATTATTTCAAATTGGATAGTGGCTCCTTCGAAGTTGGTGTTTATTATGACTTGAGGGAATCTGATAGTGGATCCATCCCCTAATCTAACAGTCATCATATTGGTAAGTTCTCCATGGATGATTTCAAACATAAGGGTAAATTTAAAATCAGGTTTTACTAGAATCAAAGAATCTAAATATTATAACCAAAGATATTCCTAGGACATAATTTATCTTACTAATTTTCCAACCAAAGATGGAGAGAGAATCAATCCCCAACAGAGTCACCAGATATCTGATCACTTAAAAAAAACACCATCGAGGATGTGCTCCGCCATCTTTGTGGGATGGGCTGTGAATTTTATTTGTGAGGTAGATTGGTATAAATATTCAGCCAGATTTTCCCTAACATTTATATTAAGGTTTATTTTGATCTGGGTTCTACTTCTTATGGACGCAAGCCTTCATAATTAATTACCCCTCTTACCGTAGTAAAGAGAACTCTATACCAAGATCCATCATTCCGTCATCCCAGGTTTACATTCTTCTAGCCTGCCAACATCACAAAAACATAGCCATAATATCCAAAAAATCTTATTAGCATCCATGGGTTGTTTCATTTTAGGTATCCCAAGTAGACTTAGAATTTTAGTGTAAATGGTATAAGGGTGTTCACATGGTGAACAGATTATAAGGTGTTTGTATGGAAAACGGGCAGATGCTCACATGGTGAATGAATATAAAGCTAGGCTTACATCGTCTTTGGATTGCCAAAATTAGGATTATCCACATGGTGGATGGATATAAATTTGTTGGCATGGCAATCGAATTATAGGGTGTTTGCAAGATGAACAGACAAATGTTCATATGGTGAATAAATAGGATGTTGGGCTTACATCCCTTTCGAATGCAAAAATTAAGGTTGTCCACATGATGAATGGATGTGAATTTATTTGCATGGCTAACTAATTATGTGGTGTTCATGTGGCAAATAGACATATGTTCACATGGTGAAATAATAGTAGGTTGGGCTTCATCCATTTATGGAATGCCAACATTATATGGGTGATTGCATAGAAAATGGATAGGAAAATTGGACTTACATCTCTTTGAATTGTCAAATAGATGAGTTATCCACATATTTGGTAGACATAATAATGTTTGAATAATAAATGAATAAAAATTTAATTTTCATTAAAAGTACATAAAATTCTCATTTTAGGGACCCAACACCTTGGCTTTATGATTCAGTGCCACGTCGCTATGATAGTGGAGCCCATTTCTTAAGTGTCATGTATTGGGGGCGGATAACATGGAGGCTTAGCGCTTCAGCGTTGCATATGTAGCATCGCAGTGTGAACATTATTGGTCCTTTGACTATTTGAACAGCGCTGCGATGTCGCCTCATAGTGTTGTGACACTAACCAAGATTCTTGATAGGCATGTAGTAGGTTTTAAGAGGAAACCACAACCTCATTTTAATGAGCATCGTAATGTTGGGTCAGAACACTGCAACACTATACTCTTTTTGTGCGCATCAGTTACAAAATTTATTATAACTAAATCTATCTTTTTGATCGCACAGTAACTGAAGGGATGAGGTAATTAGCACCTCAGCGCTACATGTGGGTGCCACAGCACTGAGGCAGTGTTCTACAACCCGAGGGGCTAGTAAACTTGCTCAGCCAAGGACTTAGGAGTTTGGGATCTAGATTGGGGAGGACGTGAACTCTCTCCCACTACAAATCTATTCTTGAATCCCCCAATCACTCTCTTCATTAGCGGGGCCTTCTAAAGAAGTACCTCCTCATTAGACCCTCCTACTACACCCATCATGACACACAGATCATAAATAAAAGAAAGGTGGTCATACCTGACAGTAGTGCTCCCCTCCAACATATTACAAATAGAATTAAAAATAAACTTATCGATATCGATCGAGAACCCATTTTGAATAGAAAATTTTAACATAGTCCTATCCTTGGTAACCTCATTGATGTCATCAGAGGACATAAGCCTATCAGAAATGAAATAGTGTCAAACATTAGAAGAAACTATCGTACCGGTGGAAGGAAAGTTGACAATCTTTTTCTCTCATCATTTCCATTGCACACTTTCATTTATGCCAAAAAGAAAAAGAATGATCTCATCAAAATCATGATGGTCATTATAGTATAAGAAATATTAATCATACTCAATGTTAAGAAGATTGTAATATGCATTTATAGTACTACTGTTATAGCTTACCAGCTTCCTAGACATATGCTTCATTTTCCTAGCTATTTGGTTTGTTTGCAAAGAATTCACGCAGCACTGGGACAATGCATGAGTTGTTATCGTAAGCTAGCTTGAGCCATCTTTATTGCATGATCAACCCCTTCATGCTATCATTGGGATTCTGGAAACCTCTTTCTATAATCAGGTTTCTGTGAAGGTGAGTGAGCTGATACCACTCCTCAATGTCAATGTTGATGAAGTGGTTAGCATTGCTGGATGCCCTCTTCTTGCCCACTACTCTTCTAAGAGGAAAGATTAATATTATAATTTAGAAAGAAAAAAGAGCTAGAAGATAAAGGAAATCCTTAGGAGAATGGATCGCTAAATGAAAATCCTTAGCAGCCTTGGCCTCTATTATAAATCAGGCCCCAACATCGCATCACCCAGACTTGGTGTCGAGGTGCTACCCTCTCGAGTTATAGAACATCACCTCAGCATCATGACGCCCACATGCAGTATATCTGTGTGGTCAAAAAGATAGATTCAGTTATAATAAATTTTGTAACTGACGTGCACGAAAAGAGCATAGCACCATAACCCAGAGTCATGGCACTCATTAAAATGAGGCTTTCATTTCCCCTTAAAACCATTTGCATGTCTATCAAAAATCTTGACTAGAATCATGGTGCTACAAGGTCGTGTTGTAATGCTATTCAAATGGTCAAAGGACCAATAATATAGGCATTACAATGCTATATACATAATGTCGAGGCACTAAGCCTCTAGCTCATCTGCCCCCGTATCATGCCATATAAGTAATGGGCTTCACTATCCTAGTGCCATGGCGCTAAATCCTAACAGCAAGGCATTGGGTCCTCAAATGAGAATTTTTTGTACTTTTAATAAAATTCAATTTTATTTGTTTTCTATGTAAACACCATTATGTCTACCCAACATGTGGATAACTTATCTATATATGGCAATCAAAAAAGTTGTAAGTCCAGTTTTCCTATTCGTTTGCCACACAAACACCCTAATTTTGGCAATCTAAAAGAGATGTAAGCCCAACCTGTTGTATATTCACCTTGTGAACATCTGTTCATTCTTCATGTGGACACCACATAATTTGTTTGCCATGCAAACAAATCAATATCAGTCTGCCATATGGACAAACTTAATTTTGGGATGTAAGCCAAACCTCCTATACTTTCACCATGTGAACATATATTTGTTCATCACATAGACACACATAATTTGTTCACCATGCAAACAAGTCTATATCCGTCCACCATGTGGACAACCTTAATTTTAGCATTCCAAAGGGATGTAAGCTTAACCTTCTATTTGTCCACCATGTGAACATAAGTCTATTCAACATACGAACACCATATAATTCATTCATAATGCGAATAAATTCATATTCATCCACCATGTGGACAAACCTAATTTTAGGATGTAAGGCCAAGCCTCCTATTTGTTCACCATGTGAACATCTACCCATTGAACACTTTATAATTTGTCTACTACATGAACACTCTTGCACCACTTACACCAAAAAATTATAAGTTTACTCAAGATACCATGGATCCTAATCTGATTCTCTGAACATTATGACTATGCCCCTCTGATGTTGGTGGACTGGAATAATGTAATCGTGGGATGATAGAACCATGGGATCTTGATCAAGAATACACTCTTATTTTCATTTTGATAGTCATTTGAACTACACTATAGCTCTAACACACCAATTGCATATTAAAAAGATATGTTTATTTCCAACCTTAATCAAGAGTGCTTTCTTACTGTGGTAAGAGGGGTAATTAACAATGGAGGCTTGTGTCCATAGGAAGTAGAACCCAAATCTAAATAAACTTTAAGGTAATGTTAGGAGAAATCTAATTGAATACATATATATATATATATATATATATATATATATATATATATATATATATATATATATATATATATATATATATATATATATATATATATATATATATATATATATATCAATCTACCCCACAAAAGAACATACTTATGTCCATCTCAATAAAGATGGCTGAGTGCATCCTCAAAAGTGTTTTTTTGAAGCGATCAAAGACGAATATGACCACTAGTTTCCTCTCATTTGTATTTTTCTCTTATTCTTTTTTTCTATGGTTTTAATATTCAATTTTAGCAATAAAATTTCTCCCTTTTTTATAATTATGATTATGCTTGTGTATTATTATCACTCTTGATTCTCTAGGATAAAAGGATAAAATAAAATAAAAATTTTAACACTTATATATAAAAAAAAAGTCATTTCACAGTACAGGTCCATGATGTTGATATTGCTAGGGCCTCGGCGCTGGAGATAGAATGAAGAACTCAAGAGGCGAGCACCATGATGCTATCCTGCAGTGCCACGACACTATGGGATATTATTTCCTCCCTAGCAAAAAATTTTCTAAGTCTTTTTTCACATATAAAAAAGTGACATAACGCTATGACACTATCCCCACAGCACCATGGTGCTATGGGTTTTATTTATTTTTGATCAAAAATGGTTCTAAGTCATTTTCCAAGTGACACATGGTTATGCCACCATAGTACTGATGTTATGGTGTCATGGAGCTATGATGTCATTTTACTAACATTATGATGACATGGCACAGCGGCACAGCTTCTATTGCGTCATGGCGCTATGGGATTGTGTTAAAGCAGCATAGCACTAATTCTTGGGTGCTACGATGATGCTCTTATAATATGAATATTGTGGTGCTGATATTCAGCATCGTGGTGCTATAGGCCAAAATTTGAATTCACACTTTCAAATTTTTTAAGAAATTTTGGTAGAAATTCACCTTAGTAGTGCTAGCTTTTAAATTTGCATAGTACGGAGCACTTTTCTCCCTTATTTTGGATCTTAGATCAATGGAGGGGAGGGGTTTTATATCTCATGTTGGATTGAAATTCAATGGCAAAGGTCTTCATATCTCTAGGTTTTTCACACCGAATCAAAGATCAATGGTGAAATTTTTATTAAACATGTTTTCAAAAGTAAAAGAACATAAATTCTTTACCTTAAGTGAGAGATCTTGGAGTGAAGAGAGATCACCAATTCAAAGAGAGTGGAGTCAAGTGGAAAAGAAGATCCTTGGAGTGAGATGCTCACTCCTATTTGTAGTAGTGCACTGATAACTATTCCCTCTCAATAGCCGGTGAAGCACCTCAGTGCCAAGATTGCGGTGACACGATGTTATACCGTAATTTGATAGCTGGATAGGGTAGTTGTTTCTTTTCAAAGGCTAGAGCAATGCCTCGATGCCAAGATTATGGTGTCGCAATGCTGTACCATAATTCAACAACTAGATCAAGCAGTTGTTTCTTCTAGAAGACTAGGGCAGTGCCGGAGTGCTATAGCCAAAATAAAAATTTTTTTACTTTAACTTTATTTCATTTATTTTGATGTAAACAATCACACTAAAAATTTTGATCTAAACTGTGGGATTAATCTACACCATCTAATCTGTGATCGGATGATTGAGAAGAAATCATGTATGTCACCACTGAGTCAGCAAGCATGTGAAATGTTTTAAATAACCAATCCCATGGCACTACATGGAAAGCACTAACGCAACATTAATTATGTAAATGGATTAATTAGGATTTAAAATATGATTTAATTAATGAGAACTTCAAAAAATCATGACTAATTATAGAAAATTTCAAAATATACAAATAAACCCATTTTGGAAAGCTTAAAGAGAGGAGAATCTAAGATAAATAAAAGCCTTAAATTTTATTTAGTGAATAGTGATTAATTAAGCTTTTAAGTTTTACTTAATTAAGTCTTAATTACTTGGCTAATTGACTTGGAATTTGTTGTGATTATTCCTTGGGATAACCACTGCCTCCCATAATATTCTCTAGATAATTTGCCAAGTAATTTGGAAAATCTTAAAATTTTAAACCTTAATTAGTCATTTATGTATTTAATAATTATTTAAAATTAAGAAAATATAATATTAATTATAAAAACTTAATTAAACACTAAACTAGTAAGGGTAACTATGGAAATTAATTATAACCCTTTAGTTCTAATTATTTCTCAAAATCACTAGGTCGAGGAGTCACTATTGCATAGTTGATTCAATATATATATATATATATATATATATATATATATATATTAAAATAATCATTATATTAGTTAGTAGCATTCTCATACCATTCATGATCTTAGAGATTAGGGAGTAAGTTTAGGTTCTTGGATTTCTTCCTCAATTTTTAACAGCCTAGCTATCTTGCATTTTATATGACTAATTATATGAATTTAACATGTAAGAGGTGTTTAGCTAGTAGCCCATACAAGCAAGCAATAAGTACAGAAGAGTTAGGATAGGTTCACACTCTTTAGTGGGAGTGAGCCAATACATCCCAATTTTCCCTTCAATAGAATGGGTCAAGTTTCCAGCTTGTTCTAGAAGCACCTTCAATTTTAGGGTCTAAAGATACTTGTTTCTTATTTACTATGGGTATAAGTCCTCACCTATCATAAATTTCTATATTTTGGTACTATTAGGATATAAGCATTAATATTTTTATAATATTTCTACTCAAAGTAAAAAAAAAAATTTAATTTTAAAAATATAAAGCCCAACCATAGAGTATGTTGAAGTGCTTACTAGATTTCCCAGTATTCATGCTCTTTCTACATCTTCCCATTCAAAATCTGAAAAGATATGCTCCTCTTTGAGCCATCCCATTTGATTTCCAAATTTAGAGATCCTTGATTTGAACTTTGAAATCTATAGAGATAATACCTAATTACTTTAATTAAGAGTTTCTTAGGATATCACCTCTTTTATGATCTAATTAACTATGAAGGCTTGCCCATGTAGGGAACTTGCAACCTAAGCATGTAAGGCACAAAAAAACTCTCAAGTGCACATTAATCAATAGCCTTAATAGTTCTTATTAAGTGATTAAATCTATCAAAGGGGTCATACTTCTATCTCTCAGGGAAGTATATTATTTTATGATGTTGTGTTTGATCCCCTAAATAAGAATCCCCAATATCTACGTGGTGTGCTCACATTTTTTTAATCACCATATTAGGATGCAACCATGCTCTTTTTTTAAATCTTAAAGGCTTTAAAGATTTTTCTTATAATAAATTTATTATTAATTAGTAGTTAGGTTATGTGAGAGAAATGAGGACCCTATACTTTTAAAAGAAAGGTAGCGACCACTTTGATCAGACTTTGATAAAATTAAAATCTTACTTTATTAAAAATTGTAATGCACAAAACAACATTAATGATATCCAATCCCTAAATTTAATATTTTAAAATCATTCTCTTAGATTCCAACTCTAGTTAGTATTTAGCATTTAGTAGATTCAACAGAAGATTTTAGAATTTATCTTAGCACCCAATTTTTTCATCCAAATAATATATAATCAACCTAATTTAGTAACTAACATGCCATCCTCTTGGAAAAAATTAAAGCCATTATAGAAATGCTGCCACCAAGAAGTCTTACATAATTAAAATTATTTTAAGTTATGCTTATGTATCTAAAAAGATTCATATCGAATCTATCTCGAAGATGCCAACAATTTGTAGTACTAACAAAGAAGTATTATAAATTACTTAGGATAAAAAAATGTCAAAATACATTTGGCCTTTATTATCTAAGCCACAAACTCATCCCAGTAGAAATGAATGATCTGGCTATCAAAAAGCATTATTTAGCCTTAATTTTGTTCCACAAAAATTGTGGCATTTCATACTTTCATATAAAGTAAATTTAATTTCAAAAATAACTCATTTGAAAATTTCTCATGGCAAGCGCAACATTGCCTGACCATTTGGCACATTGGTCTATGATCTTATTGCAATTGGAAATTATATTTATCCTTCTTCATGCTGTAAAAGGGCAGGTAGTATCTATTTTCTTAGTGACACACACACTCCATAAGGTTTCTCCCTTGAATGATGATCTCCCTGATGCACAGATCATAAATTTAAAAGAAAAAAATAATGCCACCTGGGAAATATATTTTGATGGTGCAGCCTCCTCTTGAAAGGTAAAGAATTAAATTCTTTCATCCTAAGGAAGGTAGGGATTGGGTTGATTTTTATAACTCCGGATAAAAGAATTATGCAATATTCTTACCATTTAGCTGAGCCTTGTACAACCAATGAAGCATGGTTTGAAATTATCCATTCTCATGGATATCAAAGAAATTAAAATCTTTGGAGATTCCCAAGTGGTAATTAACTAAGTGAGTGGAATCTATAAAGTATTTAATCCAAAAAATTTTAATTATCATTACTATATAATGAAATTACTCAAATAAATTCCTTTTGTAACTTTATATAAGATACACATAAAAATAATTCCATAGTTGATGCCTTAGCAAATCTTGCAAAAGAGATTGTATGTCCAAAAAAAAAGAATCTATATCTATAGAAGCTCAAAACCTGCAGATTCTATCATTTATAGATTTAGACTATATGAATAAAAAAACAAAGATTGAAAAATAGCCACTCTTATTGAAGGCCAAGAAAAAAATGATTGGACACAAATGTTTACTGACCATTTTAAGTGAGGGGTGCTCCCAGAATATAAATCATTAACAAATCAAATTAAGAGACAAGCTTTGTCTTATTCATTGATTATAAATCATATTGTGGATAAACTTAACATTGATTAGAGATATTTGACTATCTATTATTCTAAGGAAGATGGATTGGCCAAAGTATTTAATAAGACACCCAGGCAAATTTTGAAGAAAGTCCTCAATGATAATAAACATCAATGACATGAGAAGTTGGTTGAAGCCTTATGGACCCAGGACACCAATTCAGCCTACACATTTTGCTTTAGTTTATGAAACTAAAGTTATTCTTTTATTAGAAGTACAACTTCTTTCTTTGAGGATTGCAGTCAATAATCACATTACAATAGATCAAAATCATAAAATTTAATTAGAAAAACTTGAAAGCCTTGAATAAAAGCATCCAAGAAATTAACAAGACCTTAAACTTTACCAATCACATATGGTTTAAGCTCATGATAAATTGGTTTGTTCTAGAACCTTCTAAGTATGAGAGTTGGTCTTATTTTTTAAAAGGCCAATTTTGACTTAACATAGGATAAGCAGTAAGCTTGAACCAACATCAGAAGGGCCATTCATCATGGAAAAAGTTTATGAAGGAGATTCTTATCAGTTGATAACTTGTAATGGTGAATGTCCAATGTTACATGTTAATGGATGTTGAAAAAGTATTATATATAAGTTGTATTCCAACTATGAAAAAAAATGAACTTATATTTTTCTACTAAATTTTTCTTGACACATAAATTTATTTTGGTATAAACTTCTATTTATAATATTACTTTTAATTATGTGATATTGAGAATATATAATTTAAAAATGTTTATTTTTGATGATAATCTACTTGTTAAAAATAAATGCCTTAATGACATCCTTTCTTGAAGAATTTGATGATTAGGATTTAAGCCACTTAAGGCCCCTTCCCTCATTATAGCTATTAAGATTAAGATTAAACCACCAAGGTCCATTTGTAATAGCTAAAGCTAGTTAAAAGTAAATCCCCTAATGATATCTTTTATAGAAAACTCCTTAGAAATGGAATTAAGCTATCAAGGCCCTATTCATATAGACTATTTAGGTTAGGATAAAGTCCATGTGACCCCTTCCTACTACTCAAAATTTAAGGATTAGGATCTAAGCCATTACAGTCCCTTTCCTCATTCTAGCTATTTAAGTTTAGGATAAAGCCACTAAGGCATCTTTCTGATAGGTAACTCTACTAGTTAATCATACGTCCTCCAAAAGTCTCCTTTTTAGAAAAATTTGAGGTTTAGGATGAAGCCATTTAATGTGCATTTCCTTAATTTAATTTTAATATTTAGGATTAAGCCTCCAAGGCCCTTTCTGTTAGTTAGGTCATCTAGGTTTAGAAGTCTTTGTGACACCTTCCTAGTAAGACAAAGTCATAGGAAGTGAATAAAGTCAGTCAACCCCATTTCTAAATTAGTTATGTAGGTCAAGAATTAAGCCATCAAAGCACGTGCATACTAACTAGAATCCCTAACTATAAGTAAGTATCCATAGTGGCATCCTTTAGGGATTAGTACAATGAGAATAAGAGTGAATATCCACATTGGCATACTATTTCTCTTGTACAATTAAATAAGAATAAGTCCCCAAATGGCATCCTTTTAAAATAAAGCCATAAGATCTAGCTTATGCTAGCATAAGAATTTATAGATCCTCTCTTTAGGTTGATTAGTCATAAAGGCTAACCCCTTGGCTAGTTTCACCTAGAAAGATGTGAATCTCTATGATTTCTTCCTAGGTTAGCCATTGAAAACCTATGAAAATAAAAAAAAATCTATTACAGTCAAAATAAGAGTAAGTCTTATAGTGGCATCTTTTCCTGACTATTACAACTACACTAGGATTAGCATCCTTAGTAAATCTTTTCCAAGCAATAATTCAATTCTTTTTAAAGACCAGTAGCTCTAGATTCCTCTAAGAATGGACATTGCTAAATCAAAATAACTCAAAACAGCTTGTGCTTATATTTCATAATCAAATTCAAAATCAAAATTAGAGATCAAAATCCAAGTCAAATCTAAAGCTCAAATTTCAATTTAAATTCAAACATTTGTAGGCATTATTGCTTGTAACCTTCATAGGATCTATTGATTAGTTTGGTCAATGCCAATATATTTGGTGTACTCTAGCTAGTCCACCACATATATTGGGGTCCATTTATTGACCTCATTTTTGGATGAGGATAATATTATCTTAATCTTAGTAATTAAAATCTCTAATTTTAGATTAGGGGAATCCTAATTAAACACTTAAGACACTATACTTACTGACTAGGTACACAACCAAATCAAAATTAAATAATAAATTAAACTAAACATAAAATTTAAAATTAAAACCTAAATTTTAAAATTAAAATCAAACTTAAAGTCAAACACCCTAGAGTGACAACTTAAATCAACCTAGTGAACCCACTAGAACATGACCTAACCCAACTAGGGTAACCCAATCAAATCTAAACTTAATAAAAATTTAATAAAAGTAAAGCTAAACAAATCTAAATTGAAACATAAATTCAATTGAGCCAAGAGTAAGATAATTTTGATGATTGACCCAATTGACTCATTTAAGCTTAAAATCACCTAAGTTTAATAATAATTAAATAAAATTCAAATAAATTAAAATTAAATCGAATAAAAATACATAATCAATATATAAATATAAATGAACATTAAACTAAATTCATATGGGAAGCAAAGTGTTTGACCTGGTTGTTGGTGTCTTCTCTGGAATAGAGAAAAGAAATGACACCACATAGAGTTTAGGAATATTTTATTTAGATGACTAAATACGGCATTAAGGAATAAACATATTCTATTAAAAGATAAACATGCTCTCCTATAATGGATTCTATCATTTCAATAAAAGACTCCTAAGGCTAATGGGTCTTTCGTGTACCAGAGTATTTTCCCCTAAACTACATGAAAAAGTAGAGCAGGGTTTATTTTATCCTAAGAAATAAGTGGTTATTCCTAAAGACTACTAAGGTAGCTTTCAAAGGATTGATTTTTGGGAAATTCAATTGGGAGAAGTCCAAATTATAGAGGGTTATTTTCAAGAGTCAAATAGGAAAAAGTAGGAAATGTCTAGTGATATTGGGATACCAAGTAGACATTTCAACTATCCTACAATTGGGCTTCAAATTTGTGATTTAATTTTAGATTTTGAGTTATCATTTTTTAGAAACCTAGGGCTTAGATTCTAGCAGCACAAGACTATAGAAATGCCTAGGGTTGAAGACTTATTCTTAAAAAACATGCTTAAGAACCTAGTCTATAGCTGCTTCTGTCACTTGTCAGATGCCGACTTAGTTCTATCTTTGGGAAACATTGGCCATTCTCCTCATATCAGGGAACTAGCCTATCCCTGACTCTTCTAGACTTACAACCTGCTAGGAGAAGGCTGTCAGTTAACACCACCTAAGCTCATTTTAAAACCATGAGGCTAAGTCATATGAATGCAAGATGGTTGGGCTATTGTAGTTTTAGAAAAGAAATCTATAAACCTAGACTTACTCCCTAATCCCTAAGATCATGTAGGGTATGAAGATGCACCTAACTAATGCATATTTTTTAGATTTTTATAATTTTTGACTCATGATTCAATTTTGGGCCATAGGTATACAATTTATGCCTAATGCATGTAATTAGAAAAAGGTTATGGGCCAAATCAGAATAGAAGAAGGTGTTCTTCCATCATAGGCTCTCAAATGTCAAGCCCAGGTTCTCTAGAAAAGATGGAAGCCCTTCATTAATCAAGAGTGAAATAATATGATTTATGCATGATGTTAAAACAACCAGCTAAGGGGTTGCTACATATTTTATCTTGGTTTAATACCTAGGCTTTAGATGAAGATTATGAATTGTATTTTATTTTTATGTTTTGATTGATTTAGTTGGGTAGAAAATTTAGTTTATTCTATGAGCCTACATTCAGGCATTCATCACAGCACAAACATAGCACAGAAAGAAACCTAAAAAAAACATGTTATTTCTATTTTGCACCCAAAATAAATCAAGCCAAATTAAATTATATAAGAAAAAGGTCGATGCAGTCGGGTACTATTGTACACCCAAGAAGAAAGAAAAATGGGCAGCCGAGTTCTGCCCTTAAACAACCTGGCCTAGAACTACATGTTTAGATCTATGGGTCTTCTTTCCAGAAATGTCTCCTTCTTTAGGGACATCCATCGGGCTTCACAGGGGGACCACTGCACCATCTCCTGGTTGGGCAAGCTCCTGCTAATCCTATACACCATAGATCCTAACCTAATTCTAAGCTCAAATTTATATTTAAAATTCAATAGAAATCCTACGCCCTACAAAATAGATGTTAGGAAATTCACACAGCACACAAAGTAGTTTATATTTCATAAATATACGGGCTTATCATTAGTTGCTTGCCAAGCCCACCTATCCTATGGACTATGTTAAGGGATTTTTAGCACCTACAAGCAAACAGTAATTTTATGATTTATTTATTACAGTGAGCCCTTTAACATAGTCCCCTATAGAAAATATTATTAAATCTAGAATGAACTCCGTAGCATCTAGTCTAACGAGCAAACAAGCATAGGCATCCAGTCTAAAGCAATACACCACACAGACATGTGAAGCACAGTACAACATATCATAGGAGATTAAAAGAAAATCACAAAATTATCTAACCTAAATCTAGAGTTCGTGACCTAAGTAAACTAGTGTGTGTAAAAGTGGAGTTTGTGTGGTAAAGCTTTGCTAGGCTCCTTTAAGTTCAAGTTTAAGTTTGAAGTTTGAATTTGTTTAACTTTTATCATTGGTTGGTTTCAGTTCAAATGATTTAGTGATTTAATTTCCCTTTTTATGTTTATTTTATTTGGTTAAAGTAATATTTAAGTTTTTAAGAATGAGAAATAGAATGAATTACATTTTTAGGTGAAACTCACTTTATTCCACATCCTAAATCCTAATGAGGTTTTTAAAACTCTAATTAAGATCCCTAAATATCTTAATTAATCCTTTTGATGTTATTTATATTTTTATTTGATTTATGCTATTTCATTTGTTTGAATTGCTCTATTTGATTTAATTTATTTGATTTATTTCATTTTGAATTAAGATATGTGGGTTTTATTTGATATAGCTTATGTTAATTAAAAGAGTTTGATTTTATTCAATTTAACTTAAGTTATTAAATTATGGATTTATAAGCTTAAGGTTTAATTCATTAATATGAATTAATACTTTAGGTTTGTTCATGGATTATGCTTAACCTAAAGCACTTGGGTTAATTATTTAGTCTGATTTAATTGATTTTAGATTTTAGATTCTTTCTTAAATTCATTAGAGATGAATGATTTTATTAAATTTTATTAATTCAAAATTTAAGGTTTAAGTTAATCAATAGTTTTATTAGCTTAAAGTTTTATTTCATTATCCTAAGATTGAATTTGATCACTTTAATTGACTTAGGATATTTAGATGAGTTCCTTAATAGTTTTTTGATGTTTGATTAAGATTGATTTGAAATACCATTTAATTTAATGGATTAATTAATTTCCTTAACCTAATATTTGATTAACATTGACCTAAGGATTTAGAAATTTAATAACTCCTAATCGAGAAATTAATTAGGATTGAAAATTTTCTAGCAAGTGGGGTTACATGCCAATTTCAAATTTTTAAAGTTTCATCTTGATTAGATTTGTAATTATGGAGTAATTAGAGTTTAAATTATTTCATTAAAATTTAAATTAAGCCTAATTCAATGAGATTCAGTTAAGGGTTTTATTTTCATAAATTCTTTCTGAAATACCTTTCTAATGAGGGTTTATACATAGCTTTTGGCTAACTGGTTGATTTACTATGGTTTAATTAAGTTCAGGTTATTTAATTGAATTATTTAATTCATTTAATTGCTTAATTAGGTCAATTTAAGGATTTTTAGGTTTAATTGATTTTAAGTGATGTTTTAATGTTCACTGAAGTTCATTAGGGTGATTTAAGGTTATTAAACTAAAATTCCCTAATTATTTCATTAAGGATTAATTAATTTAATTAACTTAAGGGTTAAGCATATGAAATTTCAATTTTCATTAAATTGAGTGAATTAAATCCTGAACTATTTACCTAAGGTGTATATCATTCTTAATTTCTTTTCCACAAAGTTTTGAATAGATTAGATTATTAATTTGAGAGTAATTAGGGTTTAATGTTTTTCAAATAAACCCAAATTAAGAAAAAATTACCAAATAAAAATTAGGGATTTTAATTTCAATGGATTTCTCTCATTAAGATAAATTCATAGAGCTTTTATTTGTAATTTTCTGATTTGTATTTGATTTTCTATGACTTTTAGAAGTTTTTTGCATTGTTAAATTAATTAAATCTGTTAAATAATGATTTTTTATGATTTTAAGTGGCGGTCCCACACGGGATCCGCATACCTCGTGGCACGTGCCTATGTGGTGCATTTGTCCATGTGGCATCGCTTCAGTGGTCCACGCAGATCCCACATGGCACCGCATCAGCCTGTGGGGTCCCTAAAGGGTTTAATCCAATGGTCTGCCTAGATCACAGCTATGTGATCCTAAGAGAAGGATCAGATGGTCGGGATTAAATACCGAATCTTGCCAGCGAGAAATAGACACCATCCATGATTTATTGCCAATCACCAGCTATCGCCAGTGAATCAAGCTCTGATTTTGATCCCGAATCGATCAGTGATCGAATTATGATCAATCCATACGGTTGGATCCATTTGAGGATCCAACTTTCTTCACAAAGCTCAAAACGGCAGTTAAGAGGCGGCGCATGCAGATTCGCAATCGTTAGTGGTGAGACCGATCCCATTAGCTTCGCCTTGACCCAACGAATGTGTGCATGAAGTTTGGTGGCTTGGCTCCCAGTGGATTTCTCCCTAGACTAGCGCATGCTCGGTTTGAGGTGGCGTTGGTAGTTTTCTGGCTTGCCGGCGGTGAGGAGGGCCGGTTAAGTTGTGTTCAAGCCCTCTTTGAGCTTTTGAATGTATTGGTTCCTTCAATTGGGGATGAAATCCACTCATTGGGATTTCACCATTAGAGGTCGTTCGGCCTTCGTCCGTTCACTGGCGTGCCGGCAGTGAGGGGGTCAGGTTATGGTCGGGATCTCCTTCACTTTCCTTGGCTATGCCTTTGGAATAAAAATGGGGAGATAATAGTCTCCCCTACCCCACTTCCCATACTTGACTAAAAACTCTATAAGGAGGATTTTTGATGGCTGAACTCTAGCCACCACCAGCGGCAAGGCCGATCAAGGCCTATGATCAACTCCCCTTGGCCTTGGGAATATATTGGAATGTTCACACCATAGATAGAGAGCTTCCTTTCTTAGTTTCTACCCTTGGCTGAGAGCTTTATCTTCTCTTCCTCTTTTTCTCTTTCCCTTCTTTCTCTCTCTCCTCCTTGGTTGGCTAAGATCAGGGCAAACTCTTGGAGGTTAGCACCTTTTCCTTAATTGCCTTGTCTACCATTGAAGGCAGCCATCCTCTTAAGAGGTGGCTTTTGTTTTCTTTCTCATGGGAAGAGAGGGAGTGGTTAAGGTTTGCATGGGAAGAGAAATGTTTTGATTTTTCTTCTTCCTTTGAATTTTTTAAGTTTATTCTTTAAACCATAATGCAATTGATGGTCAATTGCATTATGATTTGATTAAACCATTTAATTTGAGTTGATTTTAAATTTAATTTTATTTTAACCCATTTAGCTTAAATAGGTTAAGTATGATTCCAAATCAGTTCAAATGTTCAATTTGATTCAAATGGAATGGGTTTAGATTCTTTCATTCATTTTGATTTCTTTTTAATTTGATTTGTTTGATTTAATCTAAATCCAAAATAAAATTAGGAGATTTTCTAGGTTAGAATAAACTCATAAAGATTTTCTAGGACACTAGGTGAGGTGTCCTAAGCATTGAATTAGGATATTCCTATTTGAGGATAGGAATTCCTAATTACTGATTACAAATTGATGTTAACCTCATTCAAAAATGAGGTCAACAAATTGACCCCCAATATGTGTAGTGGATTAATTAAAATACATTGTACAAATTGGTGTTGACCGGATTGATCAACATAAAAGCATAAGCTTGGGTTTCCATATCAAAATTTCAATTTTATTTTAACTTTGATTGTGAAAGATAGGAATATACATACCTATACTTGTTTTGGAGGGTGATTCATGTGATTAGCTAATAAGATGGGGTCGTTAAGGGCATGATCCATCCTAGTTAGCTAAAGAGAAGAGAGGGGTCTTTAAAGACATAATCCAATCCTCAAACGCTATGCTGGGGAGAAGAGGCTTGAAATGCTTGATCCTAGTCCGTAACACTTAGACTACTAAATAGGGGTCATATGGACTTAATCCTATTTAAGTAGTACAAAGAAATGGGGCCTTCAACGGCTTGATTACATTCCTTAGAAATTTGAATAGAAAGCCAACTAGGGGAATTACTTCTATTTGATTAGCTAATAAGATGGGGTCGTTAAGGGCATGATCCATCCTAATTAGCTAAAAAGAGGAAAGGGGTCCTTAAAGACATGATCCAATCCTCAAAATAGGATGCCAACTGAGGACTTACTCCTATGTGATTGGCTAATAAGATGGGGTCGTTAAGGGCATAATCCATCCTAATTAGCTGAAAAGTGGAGAGGGGTCCTTAAAGACATGATCCAATCCTTGAAATAGGATGTCGATTGAGGACTTACTCCTATGTGATTAGCTAATAAGATGGGGTCGTTAAGGGCATGATCCATCCTAATTAGCTGAAAAGAGGAGAGGGGTCCTTAAAAATATGATCCAATCCTCAAAATAGGATGCCAACTGGGGACTTAATCCTATATGATTAGCTAATAAGATGGGGTCATTAAGGGCATGATCAATCCTAATTAGCTGAAAAGAGGAGAGGGGTCCTTAAAGACATGATCCAATCCTCAAAATAGGATGCCAACTGGGGACTTACTCCTAACCTATAAGTGATATGGATGAGGAAAAGGGGGTCAAAGTGACTTATCTCTAATCAATAAGGGAATTGAAAGGATTAACTTATTAGAGAAATTAAGATTCTCCTGATAAGTTTGAAATTGAATTTCTTCGGTTGATTTGTTATTCTTTTAAAGGATATATGCAAGAAAATTTCATAACTGTCATTGATTAATTTCTTATGTTTGCATTTTTGATCCTTCTACATTTTACTACAAGGTCTTTGAAATTACTTCAAAAGTAAAGTTCAAGACTCTACATGTGTTAACAGGATTGTTCTTCAAATCATATTGAAGTTTCTTTTATTTTCTTTTCTTCTTTGGAAAGATTTTTGATATAACCCTCTACCTAATTGAAAGTGGGATTATAAGAAATCTTAATCATGACCTTTTTGCTAAGTTGCCTCAATATGTTGAGACTGAATGATATAACAAAACATTCTTGTAAGGATTTTGAATGTCATATCATATGCTTTCAATTCTTCTTTTCTAGAATTATTTATTTTGGCAATTTTCAGATAAGGTATCCCTAAGAAAGATAATCTTATGCATGAAAGTCTTTTTTTTTTATTTTGAAATGAGGTATGGGTAGTATGAACCCATTTTCAAAGTAAAGATTCTACCCTAGTCCCAACATGTGGATCATATAATGATGTTAGCTAACCAAGAAGAATATTTTCTTCTCATGTACAACCATCATTTTCTAGCTCTAAATTTAGCAAAGATTTTGCTTTTCTTTTGGAATTTGACCACAGTCATCAAGGGACTTAGTATATGGAAATGGCATCAAGCTTAAGTTTATAAATCGCTACATCTAGAGATCATTTCAATTTATTTTCAGATAAAGTAGTCTTTAAACTCAAAAGATAGCTTGATCAAATCATCGATAGCTAACTCATTAAAGAGTTAGATCATTGATATCAACTTGTCAATTGTGGAATTAGATTTTTCTTCAAATTCAAAGGGTGCATCTCAAACTTAAAGACTATATAAATTACCAGACACATCTAAACAACATTCATGTAATGTGCTAGAGTGCCTTTTGAAAAGAAAGTCAGGACCCTGACTACTTAAGCTTTTTATCTTGCAATGGCTCTATGACTCCATAAATTTTCTTATTTATGGTTATAGGCCACTTGCAATTGAATCAGAGTATACTCAATGGGACCTTTTCCATACAAAGGATATGGACCCCTAGAAAGGAAGATCCACTATCTTTTCTTTTAACCTATCAAGCGAGCTCACCCAATCATGGCAAAGGCTAAAATGATAAAGTATGAGATATCTGCTTATTTTTGTTTAGCTAGGGATAATTTTTTTGACTTCTGACCCTACCACTTTATTTTCTTATGTAGAAGTTTAAAGTTAAAATGTCCATTTATATTGGGTATTTTTGTTTTATTTGAAATAGACTCAGAGTATACTCAATAGAATCTTTGCCATTCAAAAGATATGGACTTCTGAAAAAGAAGATCCACTATCTTTTTATTTAACCTGCCAAGCGAGCTCACCCAATCATGGTAAAGGCTAAAATGACAAAGCATGAGATATCTGATTATTTTTATTTAGCTAGGGACAATTTTTGACTTCTAACCTTACCATAATATTTTGTTGTGGAGAAGTTTAACGTTAAAATCTCCATTTATATTGGGTATTTTCACTTTATTTGAAATGGAATCAGAGTATACTCAATAGAATCTTTGCCATTCAAAAGATATGGACTCCTGGAAAAGAAGCTCCACTATCTTTTTATTTAACTTATTGACTCACCAATCATGGCAAAGGCTAAAATGATAAAGCATGAGATATCTGATTATTTTTGTTTACCTAGGGACAATTTTTGACTTCTAACCCTACCACTTTATTTTGTTGTGGAGAAGTTTAAAGTTAAAATGTCCACATGTTTAGAAATTTGAGATTTCATCCTTTTGCTCTTGGATATAGTTCTTCCATCCCTTTACTTTTCTTTCTTTCTTTCTTTTGGTAATATTTTGATTTCATTTCTTTATGAAAGGTTAAATTTGGTAATTTTCCTAATTACAAGATTCACTAAGAAGATAGATGTATTTGACTTATTTCCATAACATTTCACTCTTTGTGAAATGACTCCACTAAATGATTTCTTAGGAACTTTGATGTATTTGACTTTTTGGCCAAATACAACATTTTATTGGTTGACTTTTTGATATGATTCAAGTATTTGATTGATTGATCATATAATATGATCCAACATTTCTATTTCTTTTTCATCTTTTCATGGAACAACAAATCTAGTAAAGCCACTTAAGATTGGTAAAAATGACTTTCTAAAGATGTTACACTTCTGAATTCAAAATTATTTAGTGGAGTGAGTCATTTAAGATTGGCATAATGACTTCCTTGAAAACTTAACACTTCTAAAATCAAAATTTTCTATTGGAATCAAATATTTAGTGAGGTCATTTAGGAGTAGCTGAATGATATTCCTAAAGACTCAACACTTTAGGATGAATATGAACACCCTTCAATAATCAAAATGTTTTTTCTTATTCTTTTCATTTGATTTCTTTTTTTTTATTTGGGGCTGGATAGGACCATCCAAAAGCATTTAAAGATGTTTTTGCATTTCTAAGATGCTCTTTTTATGTTTGAATTTTTTTTATTTTCAATCAACAATACGATTGAGACTAAGTTCTTTTTTTAGCTTGATTTTACAAGATTGAATTTTCATGAAGCTGAAAACTACTTTCTTTATTTGATTGAATTTATATGGCACCATCATATCAAATCTTGAATTAAATTGGGTCTATATAAATTCACTTTGATGTTGACCGATGCACCTAGATCAACATATATTTTGGAGATTTTCTTCTTTTGAATTTTCCACATCAACCAAGATGTTGATAAGTTTTTAGCATTTTATCTTCATCATAGAAGATAACCCTAGAACTTCTTTATAGTGGAATACCATATTAGGAAGTTTCTTATAGTTAAGTAAGGAAAATTGCATGATTATGTAATGTCTTGCTTTACTTTCATTTCCTTTTTTTTATATTTCATTTTGTTTTTAACAGAGTATCATGATGCTTGATTTTGCAAGCAACTTCTCTAAGATGGGCAAGACATCACATTTTCAGGATGACTTATTTACCATTTCTTTTCAATGTCATTTGAGATGGTATAAATCCACCATTTTAAATTTGATTTTAAGAATTTCCCTTTTGATATAGAGGGAAGGTAGGTCTAACTCTATCCTCAATAGATCAATAGACCTCTTGATCTATTCATTTAGAGGATCATCATTTAAAAGAGGACCCTCTAGGGTAAATGCTGTGCTATTAGAAAGTCAAGTTTGATTTGCATTCTTTTATAGCACATATAAGATTAAAGGTAATCCTAGCTTGCAATGGAATCTTTGACCATCATACTTGACATTAAGATAATATCAAATAGGTCATAAGACATTGCAAAGGATTCTCCTTAAATTCACTTTATATTGAAAGCATATAATGCCTTAGTCTTTGAGCAGAGAAAATGAGCGCTTTCTTCATTCATTTGGATTGACAAAGTCCTAAGTGATTTATCTATCAACTTACCAGAGATAAAAGTTTCATATTTTTACTTTGAGAGAAAGAAATGTTACCCTTAGGACCCAATCCTAAGGTCATGATTTCTTTAGAAGGATTAAACTCTTCATTTATTTTTCTCTTCATGATTTAGCCTTAAAATTAATTAAAGTCATTCACGAAATATCATTTCATTTAATGAGAGGAAACTCTCATTAAGGAAGTTGATTTAAATTTATTGGTTTAGATTTTATTCATTTCAAATTTATAAGGAGAATTAGAATTCTCTTTCGCTACCTTCTCTTTTCTTCTATTAATTAGGAGTAAAAGTAAATCCTGCCACTTCTCTTTTTTTTATGTCATGTCATCTTCCTCTTTTGACTCTCTCCTAGACTCTTAAGAATTTAAGGCTTTGAAAATGTCTAAAAGAGGGTTACCTCCAAGTCACTCCTTTGATTTGGCCAATTAGCTTGAACAACTAATTTTTCAATATTCTAGTGGATTTGTGGAAATGAATTAAGATTAAAGCCGATTTGCATTTATGTAAAATTTTCTTCTATAGGATTAGAAGATTTCCATTTAGTTTCTTAATCAACCTCTGCTTAAGGTCAATAAGGTATTCTTTTTTTTGGATGATTTTTTGTTTTTAAATGCAATTCAAACTTTAATCATGGTGGTAAAGGGGCAATAGGCACAACTATGCCTCCTTTTGATTTGGATTTTCTCAGGTTTTGAAGGAACTCCTTCATTTCAATTTGCATCCTTAGGTGTTTTGGCACCTTTGAATGTAGTAGAACAAAGGGTATCCATTCAAGGACTCTATCCTGATTCTCTTTAGCTGTAGTATAAAGCCAAAGTAAGATCAAGGATAAGTTTAACTTTGAGACTTTATTTTTGGAGATTTGCTTTTCAAATTTTGAAGTACTTTTTACACTTCTTTAAATTTAACATTTCTTTTCCATGTAAAAATGGTTTCAAATCCGTCTTGACCAGATTTAGGTCTTAACAGAAAGGACTTATTTTTCATTTATTTCTCTCACCTCTCATTTTATTTCGGGATTTGGTTCTAGGACCCAATCATTTAACTATGACAAACAAAGAGTTCTAGAACCTCTATTCAAGATGTTGGATAGAATCAACCAAGAATAAAATGGAGAGGTATCCAACAAAAAGAAAGGAAATCCTGACCAGTGAGTGGCACTAGTACACTGCCAATATATAGAAATAACCCTTTATTTCTAAAGATGGAGAGAGGAACCCCTCTCTAGGCGAGTCACCAGAAAATATGTTGGTGTTTTCTCTGGAATAGAGAAAAGAAATGACACTACATAGAGATTAGAAATATTTTATTTAGATGACCAAATACAGCATTAAGCAATAAACATATTATCTCGAAAGATAAACATGCTCTCCTGTAATGGATGTGATCATTTCAATAAAAAGACTCCTAAGGCTAATGGGTCATTTGTGTCCAAAGTATTTTCCCCTGAACTACATGAAAAAGTAAAGCAGGGTTTATTTTATCTTGGGATCATGGTTCCCTATAAAGGCAAGCCTCTATAGTTCATTACATCTTAGGAAGGGTCTCTTCCTAAGAATACTCTCAATTAAAGAAATAAGTGATTATTCCTAAAGACTACTAAGGTAGCTTTCAAAGGATTGATTTTTGGGAAATTCAATTGGGAGAGGTCCAAATTGGAGAGAGTTATTTTCAAGAGTCAAATGGAAAAAAGTAGGAAATGTCTATTGATATTGGGATACCCAGTAGTCATTTCAACTATCCTATGATTGGGCTTCAAATTTGGGATTTAATTTTAGATTTTGAGTTATCATTTTCTTAAAAATCTAGGACTTAGATTAAAGCAGCATAAGACTACATAAATGCCTAGGGTTGAAGACTTATTCCTAAAAAGGTTGCTACATAACCTAGTTTATAGGTGCTTTTGACACTTGTCAGATGCTCGATCAAGTTCTATCCTTGGGAATCATTGGCCATTCTCCTCACATCAGGAAACTAGCTTATCCCTGACTCTTCTGGACTCACAACCTACTTGGAGAAGGCTGCTAGCTAACACCATCTAAGCATATTTTAAAACCATGAGGCTAAGTCATATGAATGGAAGATGGCTGGGCTGTTGCATTTTTAGAAAAAGAAATCTATGAACCTAGACTTACTCCCTAATCTCTAAGATCATGTAGGGTATGAAGATGCACCTGACTAATGCACATTTTTTAGATTTTTATAATTTTTGACTCAGGTTTCATTTTTGGGTCATAGGTATACAATTTATGCCTAATGCATGTAATTAGAAAAGGTTATGGGCCAAATCAGAATAGAAGAAGGTGTTCTTCCATCATAGGCTCTCAAAGGTCAAGCCCAGGTTCTCTGGCAAAGATGCAAGCCCTTCATTAATCAAGAGTAAAATAATATGATTTATGCATGATGTTAAAATAACCAACTAAGGGGTTGTTACATATTTTATCTTGATTTAATTTCTAGACTTTTATATGAAGATTGTGAGTTATATTTTATTTTCATATTTTGATTAATTTAGTTGGGTAGAAAATTTAGTTTATCCTATGAGCCTATGTCCAGGCATCATCACGGCATAAACATAGCACAGAAAGAAACCTAAGAAAGCATGATGTTTCTATTACGCACCCAAAATAAATCAAGCCAAATTAAATTATATAAGAAAAAGGTCGATGCAGCCGGGTACTGCTGTACACCCTGGAAGAAAGAAAAATGGGTAGCCGAGTTCTGCCCTTATATAACCTGGTCTAGAATTACAAGTTTAGATCTATGGGTCTTCTTTCCAAGAAAGTCTCCTTCTTTAGGGACATCCATCGGGCTCCACAGGGGAACCACGGCACCATTCCTGGTTGGGTCAGCTCTTGCTAATCCTAGACCCCATAGATCTAAACCTAATTCTATGCTCAAATTTATATTTAAAATTCAAAAGAAATCCTAAGCCCTGCAAAATAAATGTTAGGAAATTCACACAGCACACAAAGCAGTTTATATTTCACAAACATACGGGCTTAGCATTAGTTGCTTGCCAAGCCCACCTATCCTATGGACTATGTTAAGGGATTTTTAGCACTTGCAAGCAAACATCAATTTTATGATTTATTTATTATAGCGATCCCTTTAACACATCCCCCTACAGAAAATAGTGTTAAATCTAGAAAAAACTTCATAACAACTAGTCTAATGAGCAAACAAGCCTAGGCATCCAGTCTAAAGTAATACACCACACAGACATGTGAAGCATAGCACAACATATCATAAGAGATTAACAAAAAATCATAGAATGAACTAACCGAGATCTAGAGTTCGTAACCTAAGTAATCTAGTATGTGTAAAAGTGGGGTTTTTGTGGTAAGGCTTTGCTAGGCTCCTTTAAGTTCAAGTTTAAGTTTGAAGTTTGAATTTGTTTAATTTTTACCATTGGTTGGTTTCAATTCAAATGGTTTAGTGATTTAATTTCCTTTTTTATGTTCATTTTATTTTGTTAATGTAATATTTAAGTTTTCAATAATGAGAAATAGAATGAATTGCATTTTTAGGTGAAACTCACTTTATTCCACATCTTAAATCCTAATGAGGTTTCCAAAATTCTAACTAAGATCCCTAAATATCTTAATTAATCCTTTTGATGTTATTTATGTTTGGATTTGATTTATGTTATTTCATTTGTTTGAACTGCTTTGTTTGATTTAATTTATTTGATTTGATTCATTTTGAATTAAGCTATGTGGGTTTCATTTGATTTGGGTTATTTAATTTAAAGAGATTAATTTTATTCAATTTAACTTAAGTTATTAAATTATGGATTTGTAAGCATAAGGTTTAAGTTCATTAATATGGATTAATACTTTAGGTTTGTTCATGGATTATGCTTAACCTAAAGCACTTGGGTTAATTATTTGGTGTGATTTAATTGATTTTAGATTTTAGATGCTTTCTTAAATTCATTAGAGTTGAATGATTTTTATTAAATTTTATTAATTCAAAATTTAAGTTTTATGTTAATTAATAGTTTTATTAGCTTAAAGTTTTATTTCATTATCCTAAGATTGAATTTGATCACTTTAATTGACTTAAGATATTTAGATAAGTTCCTTAATAGTTTTCTAATGTTTGATTAAAATTGATTTGAACTACCATTTAATTTAATGTGTTAATTAATTTCCTTAACCTAATATTTGATTAACATTGATCTAAGGATTTAGAAATTTAATAACTCCTAATCCAGAGATGAATTAGGACTAAAAATTTTCCGACATGTGGGGTTACATGCCAATTTCAAATGTTCAAAGTTTCGTCTTGATTAGATTTGTAATTAGGCAGAAATTAGGGTTTTAATTTTTTTCATTAAAACTTAAATTAAGCCTAAGTCAATGAGATTCAGTTAGGGATTTTATTTTTTCATAAATTCTTTACTAAAATACCTTTCCAATGAGAATTTATTCATAATTTTTGGCTAACTGGTTGATTGATTATGATTTAATTAAATTCTGGTTATTTAATTGAATTATTTGATTCATTTAATTGCTTAATTAGGTCAATTTAAGGATTTTTAGGTTTAATTGAGCTTAAGTGATGTTTTAATGTTCACTAAAGTTCATTAGGGTGATTTAAGGTTGTTAGATTAAAATTCCCTAATTATTTTATTAAGGATTAATTAATTTAATTAATTTAAATGTTAAGCATATGAAATTTCAATTTCCATTAAATCCAGTGAATTAAATCCTAAACAATTTAGATAAGGTGTGTTTCATGCTTAATTTCGTTTCCCCAAACTTTCAAATTGATTAGATTATTAATTTGAGAGTAATTAGGGTTTAATATTTTTCAAATAAACCCAAATTAAAGGAAAATTATTCAATAAAAATTGTGAATTTTAATTTCTATAAATTTCTCTTATCAAGATGAATCCTTAGAGCTTTTATTTGTAATTTTCTGATTTATATTTGATTTTTTATGATTTTTAGTAGTTTTTGCATTTTTTAAATTAATTAAATTCGTTAAGTAATGATTTTTAATGATTTTAAGTGGCGGTCCCACGCGGGATCCGTGAGCCATGTGGCACGCATCTACGTGGCACGTTTGTTCGTCAGGCATCACGTCAATGGTCCACGCAGATCCCACATGGCACCGCGTCAGCCCATGAGGTCCCTAAAGGGTTTAATCAAATGGTCCGCCTAGATCAGAGTCGTCCGATCCTAAGAGAAGGATCGGACGGTCGAGATTAAATTTTGAAGCTCACCGGCAAAAAATGGACACCATCTGTGATTTTCTGCTAATCGTTGGTGATCGCTGGCAAATCAAGCCCTGATTTTGATCCCAAATCAGTGATCAAATTAGGATCAATCCATACGGTTGGATCCATTTGAGGATCCAACTTTCTTGACAAAGCTCCAAAATCGACGGTTAAGAGGGAGGGAGAAAATGTATACCTGGATTTCGATGATTGTCGGTGGTGAGACCAATCCCATTAGCTTTTCCTTGACCCAATGAACGTGTGCATGAAGTTTGGTGCTTGGGCTCCCCGTGGATTGCTCCCTAGACCAACCCAGGCTCGGTTTGAGGTGGTGTTGTTAGTTTTTCAGCTTGCCAGTTGCAAGGAGGGCCGATGAAGTTTTGTTCGAGCTCCCTTTGAGCTTTAGAACCTATTGGTGCTTTCAATTGGGGATGAAATCTCATTGGGATTTCACCATTAGAGGTCGTTTGACCTTCATCAGTTCGCCGGCAAGCCGGCAGCGAGGGGGTCAGGTTATGTTCGAGATCTCCTTCACTTGCCTTGGCGATTCTTTTGGAATAAAAATGGAGAGATAATAGTCTCCCCTACCCCACTTTCCATGCTTGACCGAAAGCTCTATAAGGATGAATTTTGATGGCCGAACTCCGGCCATTGGTGGCGACAAGGCCGGTTAAGCCCTGTGATCAACTCCCCTTGGCCTTGGGAATATATTGGAATGTTCGTACCACATATAGAGAGCTTCCTTGCTTAGTTTCTACCCTTGGTCGAGGGCTTTATCTTCACTTCTTCTTTTTCTCTTTCCCTTCTTTCTTTTTCTCCTCCTTTGTTAGCTAAGATCAAGGAAAACTTGGAGGTTCGCACCTTTGCCTTAATTGCCATGTCTACCATTGAAGGTAGCCATCCTCTTAAGAGGTGGCTTTTGTTTTCTTTCTTATGGGAAGAGAGGGAGTGGGTAATGTTGTATGGGAAGAGAAATGTTTTGATTTTTCTTCTTTCTTTGAATTTTTTAAGTTTATTCTTTAAACCATAATGCAATTGATGGTCAATTCCATTATGATTTGATTAAACCATTTAATTTGAGTTGATTTTCAATTTAATTTCATTTTAACCCATTTAGCTTAAATAGGTTAGGTATGATTCCAAATGAGTTCAAATGATTAATTTGATTCAAATGGAATGGGTTCGGATTCTTTCATTCATTTTGATTTGGTTTTAGTTTGATTTATTTGATTTAATCCAAATCCAATTTGAAAGTTTGTATTAATTCTACCTACACCAAATAGGTTAGAATAAACTCATAAAGATTTTCTAGGACATTAGGTGAGATGTCCTAAGCATTGAATTAGGAGATTCCTATTTGAGGATAGGAATTCCTAATTACTAATTTTAAATTGATGTTAACCTCATTCAAAAATGAGGTCAACACAGGTCATTTGACTTAAGTTGACTCATGTGAGCCCCACTAAGTAAAAAAGTCAATCAATTAAAATTTGATCAAATAAAGCCATTCCAAAGGTTTAAAATCATCAAATAATATATCCAAACACAAATCTAAATATACCTAAATTTAATGATGACTTAAATGGGTTAATTGGGTCACATAGTTTAAGTGAACCTAAATGAACCCTATTAAGCCCAAATCAAATTAAATCAAAACTAATTCAAATTAAATACTTCTAAGAACTTTACAAACATAATTGAGCATAATTCAACCTCTTCTTGGGCCTAATTTGATTAGTTTGACCACTTAGCCCAAGTGAACCTACACAAAGTAATCCATTAAGCCAAATTTGAGTCAAAGTGCATCTAAATTTAAATTAACATCAAATCAAATGAAATAAATTACTCTAAATCATATAAAACACTTAATCAAATACGATTGGAACCTAAACATACCTTGATTGAGTTAAACTAATCATTTGACTCAAATAAATCCAACTTAACCCATTTAGATCAAAATGGGTTAGTTTCGATTAAAATCAAAGTATAATTCAAATAAAATAAAATTGATTGAATATAATCATTGTAGATGCTCAATTAAACACAATTGTACAAAAATATAATCCTAAAATAGCTTAAGAGGCTAGGAGACCCAAGTTGATCCATTTGGATCAAATGAATTAAACTAGCTTAAAGCCACATCAAACCTAAACCTAAAGTGGATCAATTCATCCATAAAGAATTCAATGAATAATTACCATGATTATGAACATGAATGTAGAAACAATTGAATGCATTTAAACTAGCTTAAGCCAACCCAACTCAACCTAATTCCAATTCAAATTAATCTAACATAAACCATTTAAATTTAAACCCAAGCCAATGGAGCTTAAGTTTAACCTTGGCATCCTCTTAGGCTTATTTAAGAAGCCATCAACTAGCTTAAGGGGGGTGAATTGGTGCTATGGGATGAGGTGGAGTCCATGGAAAGCCCAAAGCTAAGCCACCTTAAGCATGAAACTAAATTCTCCCATGCACCCTTCATCATTACAATTAGCCACTAAACCTCTGCCTTGATCTCTCCACCACCTTCAAGAGCTAACCTAGGCTCTAATTCCTTAAGACTGGGCACCTCCCACCTCCTTTAAAGGAGTAAGGCTCAACTAAGTATAAAGAAGAGGAGAGGCCTTGATTTACACATTTGATGCTTTCTACACCTTTCCCAACCTATAATGAACTCAAAATGAATCATTTCCCCATCTCCTTGGCCTCTCTAACCCACTTTTCGATTGAGCTCTACTGAGGTGGTCATGGTGGTCTCCATGTTGATTCAAAGAGAGGAAAACTACCAAATCCTACCAGGATCTTTGTCTCAATCCACTAAAGGTTTTCAAAATGAGAACACCACCGAAGTTTAATGCCAACAAGGTATTCCCTAACTTCGTCCACCTTTTCATTTTGATTTGGTGTATTATGAAGTCAAATTGATCTCTAGTGAGATCAAACTATGAATATTTATTACAAATCGATCCTTGATCCATTTTCAATCAAACTCTCTAAGTTCTACAGCTTAAATCATTGGTAGATCATCTATACTATGCCACACACACTACTAGACACTAATTCATATCAGAAAGATATGTTTATTTCAAACATTAATCAAGAGTGCTCTCTTACTACAGTAAGAGGGGCAATTAACTATGAAGGCTTGTGTTCATAGAAGTAGAACCTTGATCCAAATAAACCTTAACACACTATTAGAGAAAATCTGGTTGAATATATATCAATCTAACTCATGAAAAATATACTCTTACCCATTTCAATAAAGATGGTGGAAAGTTTCCTCAAAGATATTTTTCTTGAGAGATCAAATTTTTGAGAAATGACTCACGAATGATTGAAATGATAGGAAATAAAGTAATTAAATAGCTTGCATAAAGGAGAAATCACTCACTCTAAGTAAAAAGAAAATGTAATAAAGACTCAACAAACCATGATAAAACACATATTATAGGCATAAAAATAAGAGCATGGTAATCTAGATGTCACATCAAACATTAAATGAAGAAGTCATTATAAAATTCCACACAAATTTTATGTAGCACAAGTCATGACAAAAATAATTAAAGCACCTACTCACACTCCCAAAAGGTACATGAAAGACTTGATGCAAAAGTGAGTAAGGAACATGATTATTTCTCTTACAAATATGTTCTGTTATAATAACAAATAAGGTTATAACACATTCACTAAACACCCTTTCACATCATTTTTAAATTATTTTATAATGAAGTCTGAATGTCATTCCTCGGTGAGTGCTTCTTTATTACTTAGATAATCAAACATGCAGTTGATTCGTACATTAAAAAAAGAACATTACCTTGACTAAATATAGCATCGAAGTGAGGTCAATTTGACCTCCATGGTCTCCAATCTCTATTGAGACTCCAGGTCCACTCCTTACCTCTACTATAACTCAGCTTCTAATATTATTCTTAAGTTAACTAGCTTATGCCTTGATAAGTTCATGTTTTCCTCTATAGAAATAACTATCCTCTAAAAAGTGATGAACTCAGTAGAGTAGAAGGGCTACTAAGGCTCCCCTTCGACATCTCCTCTCTCAGGTGGGAGGACTCATTCTTCTCAGACTCAGCTAACAAAGAAAAGCTCACCAACATTTTCTGAATATCTGGCAAGGTGAACCTAGTCACTTCAATAATTGATAAAAATGATGTTATAGGATGACCAGAATGGAGAAAGGAGGTCCACTCCTAGATGAAGACTAAGAGCCATTGAGTCAATAATCAAAATAACTAGATTCACCCCTACACAACTAGAAATAAATTCATGAAACCATGATAAATGGATATCTATAAGGCAATATGCTAATGGCATAATCCTCAAAAAAGAAGCCACTGTTGAAGTGAATAAACTTCCTCACCACTTGAACATTGGCCTAATAGCTCAACCAATGATAAGATTAATCATTTTTACATGACCACTTAAGGAGTCTCGAGAGATAATTTTCAGAGCTGACGAGTGTCCATTATTGTTTTCCACTGATTCTTGGACACTGGTCACACTAAGCTGCAATAAGGAAAAAAATTACTAAGGGAATATGTAAGAAACACCGAGTCATAAAATAATAATTAGTCCTACCTCACTTAGATACTCCACCATCTCTTTCATGGATGTGGTTCTCACCAGCTTGCTTACATGACTTTTGTTCACCGAATGAGGGGAGCCTCATCCTCTTCCTAAGTACTAAGCATCTCTCTTACAGCTTAGATAAGAGATGGATCTACCATGACTAATGCACTCTCCTTGATCATAAAATGATTCACTTTCACTCGTGAGCATTCATAGTTACTCTTTGCTAGAGCAACAACATCGACATGAACAAGGGCCACCAAAGTACTCGCCTTGACTAAAAGGTAGGTATAAATTCAACTAATTTTTTTGTCTTCTTCATCTTCATCCAGATACCCACTCAAAGCTCAGCAAAGTCAACATCACCGCAAGGCCTCTTAGAGTCCATAATGAGTGAATATGTTTTACTAATAAAAAAATACTTGATACAATAAAAGCAATATCAACTCTATGATAGGTGTGATAAAAAAATTTGAACCCTAGGCTAAGGTTCATTTTATAGCCAAGGGCTTGAGGAAAGTGCCAAATAAGGAATAGGCCAAAGGTGATGTAACATTAAAGACAAAAAAAACATCTTTTTTTAGACTCATTAAATATTTAAGGTTAATTATCTTTTCATTCTTCAATATTTATTGTGAGTCACCTTTACATGGATTAGAAGAATTGGGGAGCTAAAGGCATACCCAAAAGATGAGTGGACTTGGCAAGCATTTAAGAGTGATGAAAGACCATCAACAATGAATTGAATTCGTACATAAAGACTTATTATAGATGGGGTGAGTGGGAAAGATGATAACCATAGCTAAGACAAATAAGGCATGATGACTCATCTCATAAATGAAGACTCGATCCAAGAAGGATGAGAGGATGAGTGAATAAAAGAAATTGTTCATGCTAGGTGATTGATGTGACTCATTTTGATTTCTTAAACCAAAGACCTCCACTAAGTTCTATAGAGTATTTAAAATAGTGAAAGGGGAGAGACATCTCATATTAAGAGAGTTTGAGATAATTGAATCTTTTATTATTTTTTGTACTTCTCTTACTTTAATTTTTTATTTATTGTCCTACTCGTACTTTACTTAAATAGAAGAAGGTTCTTGCTCATTCCATGGATAGATTCAGTTTCAACAAAAGACAAAGGAGGTTGACCCAAAATAGCCTTTAAGAAGTTGCCAAGATATCAACTTTTTCATTTATCTCCATTTATTTATTTTTTGCTTTATTTTTTATCCTCTTCTTCTCTAAGTACCTCCTTTTCTTTACTAATAAGACTAGAGATAATATTCTCTTGTGAGATAATAATAGTAACTTTTGAAACATCCATTTCTTTGGTGACTAGAATTAAAAAACTTGCATAGTAAGGAGCAAAGGAAGTACATTTGAAAAAGAAGCCACCAAATTCATATTTATAAACAAGCGCCATTCTAACATGAAAAAGTAATAATAGCATTTTAGTCAAATCAAAATTTTATTGTTAAGAGTACTTTAAATGCACATTAATGAATAATTTTATTATTTAAATTTTTTGTAGCAAACTCCACAAAAGAGAATCAAAAAACTAAATTTGTATAGCCAAATACCAAAGGGAGAAAACTCAATTCAAGACGTATAATTGAATATAAGAATGATCAAATTCAAGTGCACAACTCATCAAGCATAAGCAACTTTTTCAACTAACTCCACAACTTATTAGATGATGGATCCATTTAGTCAAAGGTTACAATGAACTTCTTATGTCATCTATCAACCCACAATGATCAATAATTTTTAAATAGAAAGGTTGACCTTACTAAGTTGCAATTAGAGCTACAAGAATTTTTATCTTTAATTTTATAAATATAGTTAATCATATAGTATATGAGTTTCACCCTAAATAAGCACACAAGGACCTAACAGAGACCTAGATGAAGAACACTTAGTGGCGAGTTCCAAGCCCATATTAAATTTTACTCATTAGTGATTCATAGGAGGACTTGCCTCCTCATGGGTGAGAATATTAAGGGATTGGCCTCATCCCAATAACTAAAGCCATGATTCCTTACTTTCACATGTGAGCACACTAGAGAACTCACCACTAGAAGATACATCACTCATTGGACCTCCCTTAACATAGGTGATTCTCTTCATATTATGACTAACATATAGTTCTTAGAAACCAACTTATTATTTTCTTTTGTAACTACTCCCAAATCCCATAAAAGGTGAGAATTTTGAGTAGTGGGGGATCTTTTTCTCAAGCATTTTTACTATTCTTAGGAGGAGAGTGCAATGATTTATACTCTTCAATAATCGCTCCCAAATCCCATATATAGTGGAATTTTAGATACTTTATGCAGTATTTTTATTCAATCTTGTCTAATATAACTCTACTTCTTATGTGTCTAAGTAAAGTCCTACATTACTCCATGAACAAACTTAAATTCAATATTTTGATTAGTGAGTATGGAAGATGCCAAGGAAAAAAAGTCAAGCACCCAATAAAATAGTGCCATCAGTAATGGATAACTCAACTATCGTTGCGACAACCATTCAATAATTCATCACATAGCAAGACTTGAAAAACATGGATGATAGGACCACCCACATAGTCCAGACAACTATGGAGAAAGTGAAGAACAAAGTTTCAAAGGGCTAAAGAGAACCAAGGGTTTTTAAGCTCTATAACTTGCAGAACTCGCCATCACGAGAGAGAATTATCAAGCACGCCCAGTATTGATGATGAGTCCTATCACGTGAGTGGTGAGGAGTTTATTAGGGAGTGATCGACATACACCACTCCCACTAATACATTCTTCTAGGGATCCCATGCCAAAGTTTAAAATTTCACACTTGGAGTCCCATAAAGGTCAAACCAACCCAACCAATCATGTTCCATACTTTGAATCCACCACATAGGACCTTGATAACATAGTGAAATGATGATTATTCTCCACTACTTTCAAGGATTCAATCCTCAAATAGTGCTCACTCCTTGTAGTAGCTATCATCTCTTTCGTAAACTTCAATAGAATGTTTATTACTCACCTTGCAAGCACTCAAAAGTCTTTGAAGAGCTTATAGGAGGCTCTTCTATAGATGAGACAATAATCAGATGAGTCCCTTAGGAAATTCATTACTTGTTTCCAAAGGGAGATATTGGAAGTAAAAGTCTTGGAGCCTGCAATCACTCAAGCTACACTCAATCAAGGCTTCAAAGAAGGGACATTCAAGTACATCCTTAGTTTGCAGCAACCTATTGACTTCATTTTTAGAATGACGTAAATATAAACTAAATGGAATCAAAATTTTCTCTTAAGACTATCACTGAACTTAAGAAGAGATTAATATAAACTGATAAATAAGGGGATTAAATTAACAATTCTTGATGAAAGTTTTATTACATTAAACTTATATAAATTAAGTTTAATTATAATTAAATGATATTAGCTTTATTAAGGACCTTGAGCTAATTGCTTAAGTTCAATTTAAGTTTAGTTCAAAATCTAGTTAAGCCTAATTGAAATAAAATCTAATTAACAAGCTAATCAAACTATAAAAATTGGAACATCAATCATATAATCCAAAAAGACAATCAACATTATCAATATATAATCAAAGTAAAAAAATTAAAATAAATCTAAACATCAAATATAAATTTGATTAAAATTAAATTGAAATAATTCACTAATAAATAAATAATAAATGTACAATTTGAATACTCATTAATTTTAATTAAAATTATCATATATATATATATATATATATATATATATATATATATATATATATATATACTTTTTTAAATTAAAGATATAATATCAAAATTAAGCAAAATTATTAAAAATTGTGGATATATGTAAATTCTTAAAAAGAATGAGTATAATTAAAAAAATCTCCATCTTTCATTCACGTGAAATCAAAAGAAACAAAAATAAATAATTTTTCTTTTTCACCGAGGCATGCTTGTTACCATTCTCACACCACTCTATACCCATAAAAATAATATAATAATAAATTTAGGCTTCACTCTTTTATTAATGTGAACAAAAGCATGGGATCTTCATTTTTTATTATGTCACGTGAACCTCATACAATCTTTTTTCATTTTCTATTCAAATGAGAACTGCTATCCAGCTAAAAGAAAAACATCTTACCTCCTGGAGCATGTGAGACATCCCATGGCTTTCCACTAAACGTCCCTTCTACACGACAATCTCTCTCTCTCTCTCTCTCTCTCTCTTAGAGGAGAAAATATTATGTGTGGAGTTCGGATGTAGCTCTGCATTTGGATGCCAATCGGAACTAGACATGTGTCCGAGATAAAAAAATTTAGTTTTTGACTTTACCATGCGGTACCAGCGGGACCAGATGCCGGTAACCGAGACTCGGCCCAGCCCATTAAAACAACATGATTGCACATGCTTGATGCTATTTACGCATGTGGCTAGACGTCGTTTCAGATTTTATGCGTGGGAGAAATTTAAATGCCCTATGTATAAATGGAATTACGGCACTCAAACAGTCGAATAAGCATATTTAAAATATTTTCAGAAGAACTATAGAGAAGAGAAACAAAAATCTCTCATTTCAATTGAGAAAAAATTGTGAAGATGGATATGGTGATCAATTTAGTGGATGATATCATAAATATGAATACATCGATAAATTTCCTGCACAGTTTTAAACATATAGTTATTTTGAAACACATACTAATCTTCTTTGAAATTCTTTTTTGATAAAAAATAATTTTGTACACTATTTTGAGTTCTTTCCAATAGGATTTGTGTGATTTAGGTGCAGTTTTCTATATGTACACTCTGTACACTTTGGAGTGTAAACCCTTTTTTTAAATTTTAAACCACTGTGGGACTTTCTATATCTTTTCTACATACTATTATAAGCTATTTTGAGTTCTTTCTAGGAGGATTTAAATGATTTTGAAGCAATTTTCTATGTGTATATTCTGTATACTCTGGAGTGTACATCCTTTTTTTTAATTTTAAAGCATTGTGGGACTTCCTATATCCTTTCCACATGTTATTATAACCTACTTGGAGTTCTTTCCAGAAGGATTTGGGTGATTTTGGAGTAGTTTTGCATATGTACACTCTAGAGCGTACACCCTTTCTTTTAAATTTAAAGCACTGGGGGACTTCCAATTATGGATCTTAATGATATTATATGCTGTATGGAATGCCTTTCAATAGGAATTGAGATTTTAGAGCAGTTTTCCATGTGTACACTCTGTACACTCTATTTTTTTAATGTTAAAATACTAGGGTACTTCTTATATCATTTCTACATGCTATTATAAGCTACTTTGAGTTCTTTCTAGGAGAATTTGGGTGATTATGGAGTAGTTTTTCATATGTATGCTCTGTACACTCTAGAGTGTATACCCTTTCTTTTAATTTTAAACCACTGGGGACTTCCAATTATGGATATCAATGGTATTATATATTGTATGGAATGCTTTCAACAAGAATTATGATTTTTTTGTCAATTTTTCAAAGTGTACACTCTATACACTCTGGAGTGTACACTCTGTACACTATGTACACTCTAGAGTGTACACTCTTTTTCTAATTTTAAAGCACTGGGGGGACTTCTTATATTCTTTCCACATGCTATTATAAGCTTCTTTGAGTTCTTTCTAGGAGGATTTGGGTGATTTTGGAAAGGTTTTCTATGTGTACACTTTGGAGTGTACACCCTTTCTTTTAATTTTAAACCATTAGGAGACTTCTAATTATAGATTTCAATGGTGTTATATATTATATGGAATGCCTTTCAACAAGAATTGAGATTTTTTTTATTAATTTTTTAGAGTGTACACTCTGTACACTCTATACACTCTGGAGTGTACACCCCTTTTTAAAAATTTAAAGTATTGGGGACTTCCAATTATGGATCTCAAAAGTATTATATGTTGCATGGAATGCCTTTCAATAGGAATTGAGATTTCTTTTGTCAGTTCTCCATAGTGTACACTCTGGAGTGTAAACCCTTTTTTAAAATTTTAAATCATTGGGGACTTCTTATATCCTTTCTACATGCTATTATAAGCTACTTTGAGTTCTTTCTAGAAGGATTTGGGTTATTTTGGAGTAATTATCCATGTGTACACTCTGCATACTCTAGAGTGTACACCCTTTATTTTAAATTTAAAGCACTAGGGACTTCCTATATCCTTTCTACATGCTATTGTAAGCTGCTTTGAGTTCTTTCCAGGAGGATTTGGGTGACTTTGGAGTAGTTTTCCAAGTGTATACTCTGTACACTCTAGAGTGTACACCCATTTTTTAAAATTTAAAGCACTGGGGGACTTTCAATTATGGATCTCAATGGTGTTATATGTTGCTTTGTGTTCATAGTTATACATGTTATATAGATTTTCATAATACATGTGTGTATGTCTGTGCAGGTGAATGAGGCAAAGCATCAGTGCAATGATGACGCTGTTATTTCTCATGAATCAATTGTAGGCAAACTCCTTGGCACTACTGTTCATAATGAAAAGGAGACATATGAACTCTATTGTGATTATGCACATCAAACAGAATTCAATGTTCGAAAGGATCATGTTAGTTATTAGTCAAACTTAAAGAATTTGAAATCAAAGGATTTTTTTATGTACAAAAGCATGTTTGAAAAAGGGTCTTCATCTAAACTGCTCAGTTAAATTTCAGAAAAGAGATATTATGACTAGTTGGCTTGCCATGATTAAAGCAAGCTACTATGTTTTACACAGAAAGCTTTACACATTTTTTGAAGAAGAATTTTGCATGGAGTTGGGGTATTAGCAGCAAATGTCTCAGATGATAATCCCATGGAAGATATGATAATAAACTTAAAGAAAACCAGCATTACCAAGACATGGACTTCTCATTTGGATAAGGTATGTCTGAATATAACATGTAGTTGTAAAAATTTGAAATTATGGGATTACTCTGTACCTATTGCATTAGAGTCTTGAGTCTAGAAGATATTATGAGGATTTCAGAGAAGTATCTTCTCATGCAATGGTCGTTTAAAGCAAAAAAGGATATCTACCTTGACAGTGCTTACAAATACTTCAAAGATTTATAAGGTAATGATGGAAATCCTACTGGCATTATTTTTCAGAACCACATCAATAAATATTCATATCAAATAAGCAACAGAGCACAAGGTAATAAGGAAGCTTGGATTCTTTAAAAAAAATTATCTGATAATATTGATTCTATATTAAGTGGGAATTCACCTCCAATTGACAAAACAAAGAAGAAAAAGAAGTCTACTATAAGAGATTTCAAATGTACTCCTGACTTACTAAAGGACCCAACAAAGGTGCGACCAAAGGGTGTTTCCAATGCAAGATTGAAAGGATATTGTGAGAGAAATAAGAAAGCCAAGAGTAATTTTCTACCAATTTTTAAAATTTTACTCTTCCAATATTACTATCAAAATTACACAAATTATGTTTTTTATGTTATAGAGAAGAATGAACAAGTTGCAATAGCTGAAGAACATAAAGAGTCACCCATTGCAACACCTTTTTTTTGTAATGCCAGAGTGCTTTTCAGAGGTATGCAGGTATAATACTTTATTTGTATTGTTAGATTTCAGCAACTAATATGATGTTCTTATATATCAAAAATTTCACTCTATCTCAATAGTAAGTCGGTCGGTAGATGGATACACCAAGCTAATGATGGATATCATTAGATGGAGATATTATAATGCATGAAATAGAGAGACAAATATTTTTTTTAATTACAATTTTTTATGTTTAGTTAAAGCCCAATTTTTATATGTTCATATAAATGTCTAATTTTTTACATATTTTGATTAAAAGTATTTTAATTCATTGTTAATATGTTGTACTTTGAAGCTCAACTTCTATACTTTTATAATAATAAAATATAATTACTTAAAATATTTACATTGAAGTGAAATAAATTGTCCATTATAATATTCCAAATGTTTATTTTATGAACTTTTATGCTATGTTGAGTATGAAGTCTTAACAACATGATAAGAGCTAGATGAATAAATGAAAATATTATGTAATTTATTTTTGCAAGCATAAACTATTTACCTTTTTATTTTCTAATTTTTTTTCATAAAAAACTAAAGGTATATTTTGTGGGAATTTTTTTTCTAAAATTACTTAATTAATTTATGCTACTGTGATAGCTCATTTTGCTATTTTCAAACTAATTACAGTTCAACATCAAAAAGTCAAGATGAGAAAAAAAATTTAAATTACCAAACAATTGAAAGTTTTTTGGTCCAATTTCATTTGTATTATTTCATAAGTCAGTTGAAATAGATTTAAGGTTGTGATTTCGAATAAATTCAAAATGAAATTTAATATATATGATTTATTTATAGCCTTATAATTTAAAGTAGAGCTTGTCTTATATCTTTTACCTATAAAATCTCTTTTACAACATATAAAATGATTGAGATCTATAATTGGAAGACCCTCAAGTGCTTTAAATTTAAAAAAAGGGTGTACACTCCAGAGTGTATAGAGTATACACTCTAGAGTGTACACTTTGTACACTTTGAAAAATTAACAAAAAAATTCTCAATTCCTATTGAAAGGCACTCCGTACAGCATATAAAATCATTGAGATCCATAATTGGAAGACCCCCCATCATTTAAATTTTAAAAATAAGGGTGTACACTCTAGAGTGTACACTCTAGAAAATTGACAAAAAAATTCTCAATTCTTGTTGAAAGGCACTCCATACAGCATATAAAATTATTGAGATCTATAATTGGAAGACCACCCATCATTTAAATTTAAAAAATAAGGGTGTACACTCTAGAAAATTGACAAAAAAAAGTTTCAATTCTTATTGAAAGACACTCCATACAGCATATAGAATCATTGAGATCCATAATTGGAAGACCCACATCATTTAAATTTAGAAAATAAGGGTGTATACTCTAGTGTGTACAGACTATACACTTTATAGTGTACACCCTGTACACTCCAGAGTGTACACTCTATACACTTTAGAAAACTAACAAAACAATTCTCAATTCATGGTGAAAGGAACTCCATACAACATACAAAATCATTGAGATCCATAATTAGAAGACCCACCAAACCCTAAATTTAAAAAAAAAAAAAAAAAAGGTGTACACTCCATAGTGTACAAACTGTACACTCCAGAGTGTACACTCTAGAGTGTACACCCTGTACACTCTAGAAAACTGACAAAAAAATCTCATTTTTTGTTGAAAGGCACTTCATACAGCATATAGAATCATTAAGATCCATAATTGGAAGACCCCCCCCCTTCCCCCATCATTTAAATTTAAAAAATAAGGGTGTCCACTCTATAGTGTACCGACTGTACAATCCAGAGTATATAGAGTATACTCCAAACTGTACACTCCAGAGTGTACACTCTGGAAAATTGATAAAAAATTCTCAATTCTTGGTGAAAGGAACTCCATACAACATACAAAATCATTGAGATCCATAATTGGAAGACCCTCCAATCCCTAAATTTAAAAAATAAAGGTGTACACTCCAGAGTGTACAAACTATACACTCTGGAAAACTGATAAAATTTTACTAAATTCCTATTGAAAAGCACTCCATACAAAATATAAAATCATTGAGAAACATAATTGGAAGGCCCCCCATCATTTAAATTTAAAAAATAAGGGTGTACACTCTCTGGAAAATTGACAAAAAGTTTAAAAATTCTTGTTGAAAGGCACTCCATACATCATATAAAATTATTGAGCCCACAATTGGAAGACACCCCATCATTTAAATTTAAAAAATAAGACTGTACACTCTAAAAACTGATAAAATTTTACTAAATTTCTATTGAAAAGCACTCTATACAATATATAAAATCATTAAGATCCATAATTGAAAGATCCTCCAAACCCTAAATTTAAAAAATAAGGGTGTGCACTCCAGAGTGTACGGAGTGTACACTCTGGAAAAATGACAAAAAAAAAATAAAAATTCCTGTTGAAAGGTACTCCATACAGCATATAAAATCATTGCGACTTGCAATTGGAAGTCCTCCCCCCCCCCTTTCATTTAAATTTAAAAAATAAGAGTGTACACTAATGTACACTCTAGAGTGTACACTCCAGAGTGTACACTCTGAAAATTGATAAAATTTTATTAAATTCCTTTTGAAATCCACTCCATACAGCATATAAAATTATTGAAATCCATAATTAGAAGACCCTCAAAACCATAAATTTAAAAAAATAAGAGTGTGCACTATAGTGTACAAAGTGTAGAGTGTACACTCTATACACTTTGGAGTGTACAAACTATACTCTGGTAAACTGACAAAAAAAATTCTCAATTCCTATTGAATGGCACTCCATGCAGCATATAAAATCATTGGGACCCATAATTGGAAGACCCCCTATCATTTAAATTTAAAAAATAAGGGTGTATACTCCAAAGTGTAGACTTTGTAAAACTAAAAAAGAAATTCTCAATCCCTGTTGAAAGGCACTCCATATAGCATATAAAATCATTGAGAATCATAATTGGAAGAACCCCATCATTCAAATTTAAGAAATAGGGGTGTACACTCTAGAGTGTACACATGAAAAATTGCACCCAAATTAGCCAAATCCCCCTAGAAAAGAACTCATAATAGCTTATAATATCATTCAGAAAGGATATAGGAAGTCCCAGAGTGGCTTAAAATTAAAAAAGAGTGTGTACAATCTAGAGTGTACACATGGAAAATTATTCTAGAATCACCCAAATCCTCCTAGAAAGAACTCAAAGCAGCTTATAATAACATGTAGAAAGAAAATAGGAAGTCCCCAATACTTTAAAATTAAAAAAAAAAAAGAGTGTACACTCCAGAGTGTACAGAGTGTACACTTCATAATGTATAGATTGTACACTCTAAAAACTTGATAAAAATACTCAAATCATGTTCGAAGGCATTTCATAGATCATATAATATCATTGAGATCCATAATTGGAAGTCCCCCTAGTGGTTTGAAATTAAAAAAAATGTGTACACATGGAAAGCTTCTCCAAAATCATCTCAATCCTCCTAGAAAGAACTAAAAGTAGCTTATAATAGCATGTAAAAAGAATATAGGAATTCCTCCGGTGGTTTAAAATTTATAAAAAGGGTGTACATTCTAGAGTGTAAAGAGTATACACATGGAAAACTGCTCCAAAATCGCCCAAATTCTCCTGGAAAGAACTCAAAGCAGCTGTGGAAAGGATATATGAAGTCTCATAATGCTTTAAAATTAAAAAAGGGGTGTACACTCCAGAGTGTACACATGAAAAATTGCTCTAAAATCACCCAAATCCTCTTAAAAGAACTCAAAGCAACTTCTAATAGCATGTAAAAGGATATAGAAAGTGCCACATTAGTTTAAATTTTAATAAAAAAAAAGTATACACTCTATAGTGTATAGAGTGTAGATCTCAAGAACAGATAGAAAATAGCCCAAATCTCACAAATCTCAATACATTGGTGTATAAACATAAAATAACCCTAAATAAATCTTGACTATATGAAATAATACCTCATGGAGTCATTTTGATGGAGAAGATGAGATAGTATCTCAAATTTTAATGTCGTAGAATTAACACAACTCTGGAGGAAGGTTGGATGCTCAAACTGATGCATGTCGGGAAGGAGTTGAGTACATTCTCTGCACGAATGAACATAGCTCAAAAATGAAAATACCTAAATTTACCCCACACTCAGAATCTGAACTAGCATCTAGGGCATCCAACATGTGCAATCCCGTAGTTTTAATAGGTCATGTCGGGTCCTGGTCACGTTAATGACATCATGTCCAGCCGTTACCACATGGTAAAGTCAAAAACCAATATTTTTATCTTGGACACGTGTCCAGTTCCGATTGGCATTCGGATGTAGAGCTGCATCCAATCCTACACATAATATTTTCTCCTTTAAGAGAGAGAGAGAGAGAGAGAGAGATATCCTTACTCTCTAGCAATAAGCCGTTGGCCATCTCTCCTCCTTCCCTTTGGACCATGCTCTTAGCCAGCGAAAAACTCATCGATGAGCTCTACATTCAAGCACGTAAAGACATAGACTGGGCTCACCACTACTTCGCTATCGACCCATGAAAGCATTGCCTCTACATTACAAAGGGGTATTGCAAGAACAACATCAGCTATCACTTTCTCTACGAATAGGTTATTGCCGCTAGCATCGGCCTATCAGAGAGTCCATGGTTTTTTCTTCTAGAGCAAATTGAAGAGAAGACACACATAAGTTTATAGACTGACCAAGAAATAGAAAATAATGATCTTTTGGCATGGTAAATAATGTCGCGAGATAGGTTTGCTTGGTCTTCCCGACAAACAACACTTTTCGAGAGGAAAATGTCTCCATCTACTTCAGCATCCACGTACTAATTCAAGATGTGAAGATCACATTCCACCAAAAGAGAATTATGTTCATAAGGCTGCTGCTCACTGGATTCAATATTTTCATCAATCTGGACTTATTCTTCATGATTTGAGCCTCAATCTCCTCTCGAAGCTAGAGCTGGACAATGCATATTTTTGCTATTTTGTGGAGCGTTTGCAAGTTTGGCTACTTTCCAAGCTTTGAGGAACATCACAGTCTACTCCGTGCATCTTTTAGAAATATTTGACTATACTAGCGGAGATATCCATTGCTTCCATTGGTCACTAAAAAAAAGATAAATCAAAGGAGGATGTCAGCAAGCTACTAAATGAGAATTTAGTTGGGGCACAAGATCAATCAAAATCTAAAGAGTCATAGCACTGATTTGAACTTCAGAACATTCTGTGTGGAGTCACTAAAAAGCATCTCAACAAGACTTTATTTCTTCCAAACAAAACTACTTCTTGGTCGAAATCCATAAGATATTGGCTCTAATGAGATAAAATTCTCAAACACTTAAAAAATCTTAAGGAAACTTTATTTTGTGAAATGAATGTGAGTGTCATTAGGATTCAACTAGTAGATCCCCCACACTATACCTTTTGATCATCTTTAGAGAATTACATTGACGATTTTATGCCTCGTTAGTTTGAATCACAGAGGTTTTAGCATAACGGTCTGATTTTGCCCATCAACTCGTGAATAAATTTTGATGGTTTGATCCTAGCTCAAACGACCAACATTAATTGTGATTCCCCTTTAAATAACTCAAATTTAATATAAAAAATTAATGAATCTTTAAAGATTCAAAATAATTCATTAAACCAACAAAATAAATTTTTTTAAAATGCAAAATAAATTATTATAAAGCCTAAAAATAAATTTAAATAGAAAATAAAATAAAATAAATCAAAGCCAAGATTAAATCATCACTTTTATGCATTATAATCAAATATAATGAATTATTTGAATATAATTTATAAAGTCAATTATAATCAATTTAACTTTTATTATTTTTTATGGTTGATTCCAAGGGTCAAAGAAATTTATTATTTCACATACCCTTAATTAAAATTAATTAAATAGTAATTACAATTGATTAAACTTTAGATAATTAATTAGTTATATAAGATTTAAAATATTTATTACTAATTTGAGCAACATCTTAAAAATGTAAATTAAAGTCCCATAATATATAAATGACACTTGAAATAAAAAAATAAAGTATAAATAAAATTAAAAAATTATTGTCCTAAATATCATGGTTAAATGATCTAAATCAACCTAAATTTGGATATTAACATCTTTAATTGAATTTAAATAACAATCATGATAAATTTAAATTAAATTCTAACCAAATAATGAATTTAATGGTCATAATAAATAACCTTAATTAACGTAAAATTATAAAATTAATTAAAATTAATCATAATATAAAATCATGAGACTCAAATAACAACTGAACTAAGTCAATTAATAAAAATTAATCTAAAGTAATGAAATTTAATAAATTAAATGAATCTTTAAAAAGAAACTAAGTGAAAGACTTAAGTATTAATTGAATCTTAAATTAAAACAACTTAATCAAATTAAAAATCTAATTGTCAACCTAAAATCGAGTGCTAATAATTAAACAATTCAAACATCAATCAAATATTAGTTGAGGTTTGATGATTTAATCTTAACTAAGCTAATCATCTAATCAAATTAAACTTTAATATAAATTTAAATTAAATTAATTAGACTAAATTATATCTAATTTGTTAATGTTAATTAATAGATTCTCAATATAAACCCTCAAATTCCTTGAAAACCTTAACTTAAATTACTTAATTCATGTTTTGTTAACACTTTAATTCTCATTAAATAAATAACTAATTAAATTTGTCATACTTAAATACACATTTAAAATCATAAGAGATTTAGCTAAATCTCAAGAAATTTAAATCAAGATTAATAATAATAATGAACTTAAGAAAATATTGAATTAAAATTTAACTAAATCAATCAAATAATTAATTAAATTAAATTAAGTAACTTATTTTAAACATGATATATCGAAATAATTCTAGTCAAGTTAATGACAAATTATCACAGAATCCTCCAAACATGATCGATTAAATTATTAATCAAATTAATTATTCAATTGAACCTTTAATTAAATGAACCATATTAAACTTAAGTTGAAACAATCAATCATTAAATTTATTATGATATGTTTAACTAAATGAGCTAAATCAAATAAGTTAAATATAAATATTGAATTAATAATTTAACTAATTAAGTTAAATCAATTAGAACTAAACAAAATCATTACCAATTCAATCAAACATAATCAAATTCAATCAAAGTAACTTAATTAATCGAAATAAAAAAATCATCAAACCAAAGTAAATAAATCATAACAATTATAAGAAAATTTAATTAAGTGATAGCCACCAAAATTATTAAAATTCCCTTAATTGACCTAAAAATATGTGAGCTGAATTATTAAATTAATCAAATTTAATCAAAACACTATTGAATTGAAATATTAATGAAACTAATATTATCAACTTAAATCTTAAGAGGTAAGGAAAACATAATTTAAAAAAAAATAATGAAACTAAGCAATCATTCAATCGTTAATAAAAGCATAAACTTTGAATTGAAGTGGCCTCAATCAAATAAAAACATAACAATCAATTTAAAGTGATTATTGATGATCAAACTCTAATCAAATCAATCATAACAAATTGAATTTGAACTTTAATTAAACCAAATAAACATTAATCAAACTAAATCTAATTCAATTAAAATATTAAGTGAGAAATAAACAAGGGATTAATTAAAGTACATAAACCTATAGATTAGGCCCCTTGGTGAATATTTCACTTTATTAAAATTAAGCTATTGAGTAGCTTAATTCTTATCACAGGCAAAGCTTAATCTCCTTCACTCTTTAAAAATTGAAATCAATCTCAACATAAAAATGAATAAAAATTAAAAATAAAACTTTAAATCATTTAAATCACTTAAATCAAAACCACTCTATGGTAAATTAAATAAATATTGAACTCAAAACTTAAACTTAAAGAAGCCTACTATAGACTTGAAATCAATCTCAACATAAAAATGAATAAAATTGAAAATAAAACTTTAAATCATTTAAATCACTTAAATTAAAACCACTCTATGGTAAATTAAATAAATATTGAACTCAAAACTTAAACTTAAAGAAGCCTACTATAGACTTGCCACACTAACCCTCTCTTCACACACTAGAATACTAAGTCATTGAACCTAGAATTAGGTTAGACCCATGTGTTGATTGTGATGTGATATTTTATTTTATTTTATGGTATACTATTTTAATCTAAATGGCTATGATTGTTTGCTTGCTAGTCTGGATGTTAGGACATTTATTTTCAGGTTAATGTTGTTTTCTACAAGGGGTTATGCTTAAGGGATTGTTATAAAAACTTTTAAATATTGTTTGCTTGCAGGTGCTGCTTTTCTTAAGTCCCTAAGCATAGCCCATTATGATATGTGAACTTGATAACTATTGGTGGTAAGCTCATGCATTTAATACATAACTGTTGGTGTGTTGTTTGTTTTTCCTAACACTATTTTGTAGGGCTTAGAATTTTCTTTTAAAATTTTACAAGATAATTTGATCTTATAATTAGGTTAGCATCTATGTAGTTTAAGATTAGTAAGAGCTGAAGGTACCAATTTGGCGATTCTCTGTGGAGCCCAAAGAAGTCCATGAAGAACATCATGATCTTAAATTCAAATGAAAATCCTATAGATCAAATTTGTAGTTCTAGGTCGAACATTATAAGGGCGAGCTCATTTCCACTTACCAGGTTTTCTTACTCACCTCACCCTATTTATTTAATTAATTTTTTGTGTGATTTATTTTGATATGCGTGATAGAAATGCATGTTTTCAAAAGTTTCTTTTATGATTGGTGTGTTTTGTGATGAAAAGTCTGGATGCAAAGGCTCTTAGGATAAAATTAAATTTTCTACCGAACTTAATTAACCGACTCAAATATAAAAATAAATAACTCATAACCTCACAAATTAAAGTCTTAGGAATAAATATTAATAGTAACTATAAACCCCTAAAATTATGAACCATACTTGCATATTTCTCCAAAATTATTGAATAGAAGGGATGTTTACTCATTGCACGATAATGAGAGTGCATGACCATTGACAGCAACACCTTGAGTGAAGAGCACCATTCTCATGGATTGGCCCATAATTTTATTTCATCATGCATATAAGCATACTTGCCCATCCAAGCCCGAGTGAAATTAATGAGTCAAAAATGAATAAAAATATAAATTTTATTGAATTAGTCTAATACATACTTTTATACAAATCATAATCTAGGCTCTTAGGGAGTAAGTTTAAAGATTATTCTATCTATTAAGAGTGGAAAAATTAAGATATTACCAAACCATGCCTTCATTGCCATGGTTGTAAATATAGGTCTTTTGAGAATACGGCTAAACAACCGATGGTTAATGGTGTCTCTTATGAGTGGTTTTGCTAAAATAAGTAATAATGAGATCACCATTTTAGAAAATGGTGTGGAACTAAGACTCTTTCTTAATAAATAATAGCCAAACTATCTTGCATTCATAAGACTTGGCCATATAATTTTAACTCGTAGGAAGTGTTAGATGACAGCTACTTTTGGCGATTATAAATCCAAAATAATCGAGATATGTTCACACTCTCTAGTGGAAGTGAACAAACACATACCAATTTTTTATGAGTTGAGTTAAGTTAAGCTTTTAGCTTATGCTAGAGCACTTTAGATATAGGTTTGCAGGCTACTTATTTCTTATTTTCTATGAGTGTAAGCCCTCACCTCTTAGGCATTTTCACAATCTTGTTTTATTAGAATATAATCCTAAATTTATAATAAAATATCAACTTAAACAATCATAATTTCTACTTCAAAAATATAAAGCCTCACCTTAAGATATATTGAAGTGTTCACTAAGCTTCTCAGTATCATGAGCACTTCTTACCTACTATCCTTCAAATTATGTTAATAACTCTTCCTAATTGAGTCCTCTCACTTAATTTTCAAAATTACCAAACCTTTGATATTAAGCTTTAAAATTAATAGAGATATTAGTCATCACTTTAATCAAGAGTTTCTTAAGGGATTCAAGTCTCCTAAGAAGTGATTAACATAGGGGATTGCCTTTATAAGAAGCTTAAGAACTCTGCTTAAAATAAACCCTATTTTACCTTATCTATGTAAAAAAAAAAAAAAAATCTCTGGTATACATATATCCATCAGTCTTAGGAGTTCTTATTAGATAATTGAGTCCATCGTAGGGTGATATATCTACCTTTCGAGGGAGTCTATTAATTTTTAATGTCATACTCAATCATTTTAATATGTATCCCCTAAGATCTGTGTGGTGTCACTCTTCATAAATTTTAAGCACCACACAACCTAAGATGTTAGTTGAGTTATTAAAGTTGGCCAATAGCCATGTGAAAGCTAAAGAATACAATCAAGTCTCCCAATTATCGAAGGCAACCCATAAAAGAGATATAGAAAAGAAGTCAAGCCTAGAGAGGTTTTTAGAAAGAGAGATTTTGAATCCAAAAGTAGGATAAAGGAAGAAAATAATGGACCAAATTAGAGAGTGTAGCAATGCACAAGCACGAGGATAGACAGAACTCACCAGCTTATCACTCCTAAAGTGAATATTTACAACCACCCATAATCCATCATTGTAAGTATCCATGGCTAAGTTAGTTGATGATTTTTAGAAGAAAAAATAATTTAAGCAATGTTTACCTATCAAAAAATAAATAATGATAATAATAATAAATATAATATATAATAATCTTGTTCTTCTAGCCATAGTGCCACGAAGCTATGTTCAGGGTGTCGTGGCACTGCCCTAGCCTTCTAGATGGATAACTACTCAGAGCCAACTGTCAAAATTTTGGTACAGTATTGCGGCACTGCAATCTTGGGGTCATGGCCTTGCACCGACTATTAAGAGGGAGTACTTACTAGAAACACTGCTATAAATAATAGTGCTCATTCACTATTCTCTCTTCCCTTTTCTCTCTCTTTGAACACTCTTGCTTTCATTGCACTCTAACACACCTCCGATAATCCTCTTTCATTTCAAGGCACCCTATTCACTTCAGGTAAAAGATTTATGCTATTTTATCTTTAAAAAGCATGTTAAATCATAATCCCACTATTGATCTTGGATCTGCTGAGAAAAAGAAAACCTCCTCCATTGAACTTTGTTTCAGTACGAGATGAAAATCCCTCCCCTTCATTGATCTTAAATCGGGAACAAGGTAGAAGAGTGTTTCCCACTTTGATTTTCGAAATATTGCCAGAATTTTTAAAAATTTTCCTAAAATCTCACAAGAAAATCAATTTCTGACCCACAGTGCCATGACGCTAAATTGTAGCATCGTAGTGTTAGGCTTTTGAGTATGCCTATTATAATGGATAGTCCCACGATGCCCAAGTAACAGCAACCTACTGAAATCACCCCTCACCATAGGGCCATGCCACCATGGCATTTATGTTGTGGTGCCATGCTCACTTAGCACGAGAAAATGACTTAGAATATTTTCAGATAAAATTCTCTAGTGCCAAAGGACAAGCACCTCGATGCTATATCTCCCTAATACAAGTAAAAGGACTTAGAAAATTTTTCTTCTAAGGGGAAAAAAATATTACCTTAACACCACGACACCATAGGGTTAGCACCGCGGCATAAAGCTGTCGGGTTTCTCATTCTACTTCACAGTGCTAAGGCATTGGTTCACTGCACTGAGGCACTATCATTTAGACTTCATTTTTTATGAATGCATTCAAATATTTTTTTATTTAATCCTAGAGCAATAAACCAACAATGTTGATCACATACAAGCATGCAACACAAAAATAATAAAAGAGAAATTTTATTTCTTCAAAGAAAATTATAAATTATAGACTACAAAAAAGAGGAAAAATATAAATACGGAAAATTAATAATTGTATTCGTCACCCTCCTCTTCTTCCTTCTCCTTGGTTCATATAGACAAGGTAATCACACAAGGCTAATAGTGAAGCATCGTAGGGAAGGAGACCTTGTTGGCTAAATGAGCCTCATGTTCAATCCGATCAATTTTGATGATGACAAATGAATGTTTGAATGTTCTAATGAATGTTTTTATGTGATTCAGATATATCAATTGCTAATTACATATCTAATACATCTCATAATATGTCTGAGGAAATTGCAAGAGGAGAAGAATGAAAGATACATCAAATTGGATAATGTGAAACTCAAAATATAATATTTTAGGTTATATGCAATTATTCATTGTCATGAATCAATTTGCTCACAACTTAACATATTATTTTAATGAGGTTAATTTATATAAATCTTGATCAAATTAACATTCAATTATATGTTTCATACATAGCATTTGAATTGTCAAAATAATAAATGATAATGACTATTAAGTGTAATTATTTTATTTACTTAATATAATTAAATATTTTAATTTAATTTGATGGTTATATGATAACTAACATATGTATGATTATATATAAATTATATCATAATATTTAAATATCACATGTCAAAATTAACAAAAATAAATGAAATTTTGTATTTTAGCCAAAGTCATTTTATAATCAAGGAATTTATATTTGATTTCATCTCCAATGGATTCCTTGGATTTTTTTTCCTTTAATTTGATAGGTCACATGACCAACGTTTGATTAAAATTGAATTTATTATGACTTTTTAAATATTAGTTGATTTTAGTAATGAATGCATGCTACATGCTTTGAATATATTAAGAGCCATATTTGATTATTTTTTACTTGCCCATTTGAATAGCTGAATTTTGGCTGCTTTAATTTAATATTTATTTAATATAAATTATATTTTTATTTAATATTAAATTATCACATGATAGCATGAGGTTAGAATAATATATTTTTTTTAAAATAATTCAAAATGACCTTCTTGCCTATAAATAGCCCTCATTCTATTCATGAAAGCATTCCTCATTCAAAATTCAAAATCTCTCCAGCAAATCTAAGAGAAAATTTCTTAGATTTTCCTTCCAAGTGTTCTCCAAAAATTGTAAAATCAAATCCTTGGTTTGGAAGCTTCAACATCTTCAACTAAGCAAGTTTCTCAAATTACTTGAGTTTATTTTCTTGATCTTAATCCTTTTTAGTTGTTCATGCTATTTTCACCATCTATTTTTTATTTCTAATTTATACTTTTTGGTGGATTAGTCTTTGGACATTGTTTTTCACATCAAAGTTTCTCAATCATCTTTTTGTGAAAAAATCTTGTGATAGTTTGTAGGATCTATTTCAACTTATTGAAATTTTTAACTTCCTACAAATTTCTTTTGGTTTCTTGAAATATGCCTTCATTAATCTTATTTTGAAAGATCATTTATTCTTAGATCTATTTTAGAAGTATATTTTAAGAATTTTAAATTAAATTATTATGCTGAAATTATTTTCATATTTACTAGATCTCTCTTCTTAATTAAAAGCTTACTAGCCTACTTAGATCTATCATATACTCATTTTATTTAAGTATTTTGTGATCATTAGCTTTAATTGAAAGAATCTTTTTGGTTAAAATAAAATAAATTATTCCTTGCTGAAATTTATTTTATTGTGCAAAAGAATATTGTGAATTTATTTTGAAATAATTTCTATATTAGTCTACAAATTGTAATAACATAAATATCTTAGTAAAATCACTTTAAGATATTTATTTTATTATTTATTATTAATATTAAGTGAGCATTTTATCTTGCTAAAATATTTTAAGTGATCATTTATAAGTTGTGAGATCATTTTGTGAATTGGATAGCTTAGTATATTTGTGAGAGATTTATTTTATCAAAATTTATTATTTTGTATTTTTCTTTTTGTGCTGTAAATTTTATATTGGGGTTGTACTACCCCTTTATAGGAGAGTACATATTATTGTAGGGGTTTCACTCACCCTGTTATAGGAGAGTACTATTTGTAAGCTATTTTTGCATTTAGTGGATTCCTAGTCAGGGGTGGCTAGGCATGGACGTAGGCCAGTTTTGGGATTTGGCCGAACCACATAAAAATTATGTGCCCATGTTCTCTCTTTACTTTACTGTACTTTTAATTTTTGCTGCATTAAGAATTGTATCCTGTCATTATAAAATCAAAAATTAATTTTCTATTAAAAATTAAAATTTAATATTTTAGTTTTAAAATTTTTAATATCACCCAATTCAACCCCCATCTCCTCCCAGCTCTTGGGTGCTATAGTGACTCACAATTGGTATTTTATTGGATTAACATCCAAGAGTAGATCTTTTCACTATGGCATAAGGTTTCCCAAAGAGTTCACTACCAGAGGGACAATCCACTCATAGACCTCCACTTTTAGATAGTGTACCATTTGACTATTGGAAAAATAGAATTAGTACATTTTTAAGAGGTCAAGATGCACACATATGGTATATGTTGACACATCAATATCATACACCCACAGTAGAAGTAAATGGAATTAAAGTAGAAAAATCTTTTGAGGAATGGTCTGTAGATGAAAGAGAACTTGATGAATTAAATGCTAGGGCTTGTAATACTTTACATTGTGCTTTATTACCTGATGATTACATGAAAATTTATATGTTAAGTACAATAAAAGAAATATGGGATAAACTCATCATAACTTATGAAGGAACTAGTGAAGTTAAAGATGCTCACATAAATAGATTTGTTCATGAATATGAGTTATTTCATATGTCTCCTTCTGAATCTATTTTTGATATGTATACTAGATTCATGAAAATAATTAACACATTGCATTCTCTTGGAAAACATATAGGAATCAAGACTTAGTCTATAAGATTCTTAGATCTCTTCCAAAAGAATGGGAAGCTAAAGTAACAGCTATTAGTGAAGCTAAGGATTTATCTACTTATCCACTTTATCAGTTTTTGGGTTCTTTGATAGCACATGAATAAGTTATTGCTCAAAGGGATAAGATGGATAACTCAACAAAAAGGGAGAAGGAGAAAGGAAAAGCCATTGCATTACAAGTTGATGACAGTGATGAGCATAACACCTCAAGCTCGGATGGTGATAGTGATTAGGAAGAATTTAGTGTACCATTTGACTATTGGAAAAATAGAATTAGTACATTTTTAAGAGGTCAAGATGCACGCATGTGGTATATGTTGACACATCAATATCATTGTTTTTAGAATTTTTATACCTTTGATTCTTCTTCCTTAGCAAGTTTCCAAGCCTTTTGGATAGCATGACCACCTCATCACTATCACCATCCGAGCTTGAGGTGATAGTGTACCATTTAATATCACCCTTCACCTCTTGGGTGCTATAGTGACTCATAATTGGTATTTTATTGGCTTAACATCCAAGAGTAGATCTTTTCACTATGGCACAAGGTTTCCCAAAGGGTTCACTACCAGAGGGACAATCTACTCATAGACCTCCACTTTTAGATAGTGTACCATTTGACTATTGGAAAAATAGAATTAGTACATTTTTAAGAGGTCAAGATGCACGCATGTGGTATATGTTGACACATCAATATCATACACCACAAGAAAAGTAAATGGAATTAAAGTAGAAAAATCTTTTGAGGAATGGTCTCAGTAAAGAGAACTTGATGAATTAAATGCTAGGGGCTTGTAATACTTTACATTGTGCTTTATTACCTGATGATTACATGAAAATTTCTATGTTAAGTATAGCAAAAGAAATATGGGATAAACTCATTATAACTTATGAAGGAACTAGTGAAGTTAAATATGCTCACATAAATAGACTTGTTCATGGATATGAGTTATTTCATATGTCTCCTTCTGAATCTATTTTTGATATGTATACTAGATTCATGAAAATAATTAACACATTGCATTCTCTTGGAAAAACATATAAGAATCAAGACTTAGTCTATAAGATTCTTAGATGTCTTCCAAAAGAATGGGAAGCTAAAGTAACAACTATTAGTGAAGCTAAGGATTTATCTACTTATCCACTTTATCAGTTTTTGGGTTCTTTAATAGCACATGAATAAGTTATTGCTCAAAGGGATAAGATGGATAACTCAACAAAAAGGGAGAAGGAGATAGGAAAAGCCATTGCATTATAAGTTGATGACAGTGATGAGCATAACACCTCAAGCTCGGATGGTGATACTGATGAGGTGGTCATGCTATCCAAAAGGCTTGGGAACTTGCTAAGGAAGAATTTAGTGTACCATTTGACTATTGGAAAAATAGAATTAGTACATTTTTAAGAGGTCAAGATGCACGCATGTGGTATATGTTGACACATCAATATCATAGTTTTTAGAATTTTTATACCTTTGATTCTTCTTCCTTAGCAAGTTCCCAAGCCTTTTGGATAGCATGACCACCTCATCACTATCACCATCCGAGATTGAGGTGATAGTGTACCATTTAATATCACCCAATTCACCCCCCCCCCTCTTGGGTGCTATAGTGACTCACAGTTGGTATTTTATTGGCTTAACATCCAAGAGTAGATCTTTTCACTATGGCACAAAGTTTCCCAAAGGGTTCACTAGCCGAGAGACAATCTACTCATAGACCTCCACTTTTAGATAGTGTACCATTTGACTATTGGAAAAATAGAATTAGTACATTTTTAAGAGGTCAAGATGCACGCATGTGGTATATGTTGACACATCAATATTATACACCCATAGTAAAAGTAAATGGAATTAAAGTAGAAAAATCTTTTGAGGAATGGTCTGTAGCTGAAAGAGAACTTGATGAATTAAATGCTAAGACTTGTAATACTTTACATTGTGCTTTATTACCTGATGATTACATGAAAATTTCTATGTTAAGTACAGCAAAAGAAATATGGGATAAACTCATTATAACTTATGAAGGAACTAGTGAAGTTAAAGATGCTCACATAAATAGACTTATTCATGAATATGAGTTATTTCATATGTCTCCTTGAATCTATTTATATGTATACTAGATTCATGAAAATAATTAACATTGCATTCTCTTGGAAAACATATAGAAATCAAGACTTAGTCTATAAGATTCTTAGATGTCTTCCAAAAGAATGGGAAGCTAAAGTAATAGCTATTAGTGAAGCTAAAGATTTATCTACTTATCCACTTGATCAGTTTTTGAGTTCTTTGATAGCACATGAATATGTTATTGCTCAAATGGATAAGATGGATAACTCAACAAAAAGGGAGAAGGAGAAAGGAAAAGCCATTGCATTACAAGTTGATGATGATGAGCATAACACCTCAAGCTGATGGTGATAGTGATGAGGTGGTCATGCTATCCAAAAGGCTTGGGAACTTGCTAAGGAAGAAGAATCAAAGGTATAAAATTCTAAAACTATAAATTTCAAACTAAAAATTTCCTACAAGTGAGGGGATCATTTGCTACCATTGTAAAAAGCCTGGACACATAAGAGGTGATTATCCAGAACTTGCTGAATCAAAGAAGAAAGAGATTGATGTGAAAGAAGAAAAAAATATGAAGGAGAAAAAGTACCATAAGAAGAAGAAGACTATATGGGCAATCAGTTCAAATGAATCAAGTACTTGCTCATTTGATGAGGTCAACATATGTCTTATGGAAAATGGAGAATCGAGATTCTCAAGAGGTATGTAATGATATATCTTATGATGAATTAGATAATACTTTTAATGATTTAGTTATTGAATATAAGAAATTAAAAAGAAAATACAAAACCTTAGAAAAAAAACATAAAAATTTAAATATGCATTTTGGTGATTTAAAAAATGAATGTGATAATTTAAAAAGTAAAAATACTTCTTTATTAAATTGTTCCTTACTTGTATGTAACTTGAAAGAGAGAATATCTTGTTAAAAGTAAGATTAGAATTATGTTTGAAATCATAAGTTTATTATAATGCTTCATCAAGAAAAACATTTAATAGAAATTATTTGCATCATACACATCCCACTCATATATCTTATAATGATCGTAATAAGTCATATGCAAACACTAATGTTTGATGCAACTATTGTGATGGAAAAGGGCATATTTCATTTTATTGCTATGCACCTAAATTACAAAACACTAAGCAATCATCTTATGTATGGGTACCAAAAGGTACAATCACTACACAAATCACGCATGCTAGATATCTTGCTTCATATGTAAAATGTGGACCCAAACATGTTTGGGTTCCAAAAGTTAACATATGAGTTTCTTTTGTAGGAATGCCTTCAAAGAAAAATCAAAGAAGGCATGTGGTACTTGGGCGGTGGATGTTCAAGACATATGAGGAGATAAAGATAAATTCACAACTTTAGAATCAAGTGATGGAGGATTTGTTACATATGGAGATAATGCAAATGGAAAGATCATTGGCATTGGTTCTATTTGTAAGAATTATATCACTTTAGATCAAGTTTTGCTAGTAGAAGGATTAAAATATAATTTAATTTATATTAGACAATTATGTGATAAAGGTTTGAATGTAATATTACATGCATCATGTTGCATTATAAAAAATAATGAAAATGTTTTGTTAGTAGGACAAAAATATGAAAATATTTATGTCATTGATTTAGATAGCTTTCATGATGTGAATTTGAATTTACTTTGTTTTAGAAGCACTCATGATGATATATGGTTATGGCATAGGAGACTATGTCATATTAACATGCACATACTTAATAAAATTGCCAAACTTGATTTAGTAGTTGGATTGCCTAAATTAAATTTTCATTCAAACTATGTTTGTGATGCATGTATTCATGGTAAGCATTCTAGAAGCTCATTTAAAAGTAAAAATATTATTTCTAAATTAGACCTCTAGAATTATTGCACATGGATTTATTTGGTCTATTAGCACCAAAGGTGGAAAAATTATGGTTTTGTGATTGTTGATGATTTCTCTAGATATACTTGGGTTTTATTTGTAACTTATAAGGATGATGTTTTTGGTGAGTTTAGAAGTTTTCTAAATATATTCAAAGAGAACAAGGCCTTTTGATTAATAGGGTTCAAACTAATCATGGTGGCGAATTTGAAAATAAATTATTTGAGGATTATTATGATGAACATGGGATTAGACATAATTTTTTGGCACCTAGAACTCCCCAACAAAATGGAGTAGTAGAGAGAAAAAATAGAATATTAATTGAATTAAGTAGATTTATGCTTGATGAGTATAAATTTCCAAAATATTTTTGGGTAGAAGCAGTAAATATTACATGTTATGTGATGAATAGGATATATTTTAGACCAATTTTGAAGAAGACACACTATGAATTATTTTTTGGAAAGAAGCCTAAGATTGAACACTTTCATGTATTTGGATGTAAATGCTTTATTTTGAATAATAGAAAAGATCATTTAGGTAAGCTTGATTGCAAATCAGATGATGGTATTTTCTTAGGATACTCTCTTTCTAGTAGAGCTTACAGAGTTTTCAATAAAGAAAAATGATTGTAGAAGAATCAATACATGTTATTTTTGATGAAAATTTAATTGATCCTATTAGAAATGAAGTGATTGATGAAGAGATTGATAATTTTAAGAAAATATCTTTAAAAGATAATGTGGATGATTCATTGCCTAAAAGAATGGAAATATAATAAAATCATCCAAAGGAACTAATTATAGAGATCCTTCAAAAGGAGTTATGACCAAGACATAGTAGAGAGGTTGTAGATCATTGATTTTATAGGTTGAACCTAAAATTTAGAAGGAGCATTAAATGATAATTTTGGATTATTGCAATGGAAGAGGAGTTGAATCAATTTGTAAGAAATGATGTTTGGGAATTAGTCCCAAGACCCCAAGATCAAAATGTTATTGGAACAAAATGGGTCTTTAGGAATAAGCTAGATGATTGAGTTGTATTGTTAGAAATAAAGCTAGGTTAGTTGCACAAGGGTACACACAAGTTGAAGGTATAGATTTTGAAGAATCTTTTGCACCCATAGCAAGACTAGAAGCTATCAGGTTACTTCTTGCTTATGCTTGTTTTAGAAATTTTAAACTTTTTCAAATGGATGTCAAAAGTGCATTTTTGAATGGATTTATTAACCAAAATGTATTTGTAGAGCAACCACCTGGATTTGAGAGCCATGATTGTCCAAATCATGTGTATAAATTAAAGAAAGTCTTATATGGTTTAAAACAGGTTCCTCGTGCTTGGTATGATAGGCTAAGTAACTTTTTGATAGATCATGGATTTAGAATGGGTAGAGTAGATACTACCTTATTCTAGAAGAACATAGATGATGATTTGATTATGGTACAAGTGTATGTAGATGATATATTATTTGGAAGTACAAATGAATCTTTATGCCATGAGTTCTCATCATTGATGTCTAAAGAGTTTGAAATGAGTATGATGGGAGAACTTAATTTTTTCTTAGGTCTTCAAGTGAAGCAATAATAAAATGGCACATTCATCTATCAAACCAAGTACACAAATGAATTGCTTGAGAGGTTTGACATGAAAATATTTAAATCTAGTAAAACTCCTATGAGCCCATCTACAAAATTGGATTTAGATGAATTAGAAAATTCTGTTGATAGGTTCACTTTTATACTTTGCTGCTAGTAGGCCTGATATTATGTTTGCTGTTTATTTGTGTGCTCATTTTCAAGACAACCCGAAAGAATCTCATTTAATAACAATCAAGCATATTTTTTGGTATTTGATAGGCACTACTAGGTTAGGTTTATGGTATCCTGAAAATTCTTTATCATGTGATTTAGTTACTTATTCTGATGCTGATTTTGCAGAATGCAAAGTAGATAGAAAAAGCACATCTGGCACATGTCATTTTTTAGGATCATCACTTGTGTCTTGGTCATCTAAGAAACAAAATTTTGTAGCTTTATCCACTGCTGAGGTTGAGTACATAGCTACCGGTAGTTGTGTTGCTCAGGTCTTTTGGTTAAAGCAACAATTAGAAGATTTTGGTATTAAGCAAGATCACATTCTAGTTCAGTGTGATAATACTAGTGCTATTAGTTTGACTAAAAATCCTATCCAGCACTCATGAACCAAGCATATAGAAATTAGACATCCTTTTATTAGGAATCATGTTTTGAAAGGTCATGTTAATATTAATTTCATTAGTACTGATATACAAGTTATAGATATTTTTACAAAACCCTTACTAGAAGAACATTTTTGTACTTTAAGATGCATGCTTGGAATGTTAGATCCTAATATTTAAAATTGTATGTAGCTTGTTCTCACTTTTTGATGTTGTCAAAAGGGGGAGAAGAGTAAAATGTTGGTTAGTATTAAGTTTATTTTATGCATACATTTAGGGGGAGAAACATTATTCATCTCTTGTGCATAAATTTTTTTTAGAAGAGAATTTTTTTTTCAAAAACTATGATGAAAGGTCAATTGGCACCTTCATCAAAATCAATACCCAATATTAGTTTGTCATCATCAAAAAGGGGGAGATTGTTGGCTTAATGAGCCTCATGTTCAATCCGATCAATTTTGATGATAACAAATGAATTTTTGGATGTTCTAATGAATGTTTTTATGTGTTTTAGATATATCAATTGCTAATTACATATCTAATACATCTCATAATATGCTTGAGGAAATTGTAAGAGGAGAAGAATGAAAGATAGATCAAATTGGATAATGTGAAGCTCAAAATATAATATTTTAGGTTATATGCATTTATTCTTTGGCATGAATCAATTTGCTCACAACTTAACATATTATTTTAATGAGGTTAATTTATATAAATCTCTATCGAATTAACATTCAATTATATGTTTCATACATAGCATTTGAATTGTCAAAATAATAAATGATAATGAATATTAAGTGTAATTATTTTATTTACTTAATATAATTAAACATTTTAATTTAATTTGATGGTTATATGATAACTAGCATATGTATGGTTATATATAAATTATATCATAATATTTAAATGTCATATGTCAAAATTAACAAAAATAAATGAAATTTTGTATTTTAGCCAAAGTCATTTTATAATCAAGGAATTTATTTTTGATTTCATCTCCAATGGATTCCTTGGATTTTTTTCCTTTAATTTGATAGGTCACATGACCCACATTTGATTAAAATTTAATTTATTATGACTTTTCAAACATTAGCTGATTTTAATAATGAATGCATGCTACATGCTTTGAATATATTAAGAGCCATATTTAATTATTTTTTACTTGTCCATGTGAATAGCTGAATTTTGCCAGCTTTAATTTAATATTTATTTAATATAAATTATATTTTTATTGAATATTAAATTATCACATGATAGCATGAGGTTAGAATAACATATTTTTTTTGAAATAATTCAAAATGACCTTCTTGCCTATAAATAGCCTTCATTCTCTTCATGAAAGCATTCCTCATTTAAAATTCAAAATCCCTCCAGCAAATCTAAGAGAAAATTTCTTAGATTTTCTTTCCAAGTGTTCTCCAAATATTGCAAGATCAAATCTTTGGTTTGGAAGCTTCAACATCTTCAACTAAGCAAGCTTTCTCAAATTACTTGAGTTTATTTTCTTGATCTTAATCTTTTTTAGTTGTTCATGCTATTTTCACCATCTATTTATTATTTCTAATTTATAATTTTTGGTGGATTAGTCTTTGGACATTGTTTTTCACATCAAAGTTTCTCAATCATCTTTTTATGAAAAAATCTTGTGATAGTTTGTAGCATCTATTTCAACTTATTGAAATTTTTAACTTCCTACAAATTTCTTTTGATTTCTTGAAATATTTCTTCATTAATCTTATTTTGAAAGATCATTTATTCTTAGATCTATTTTAGAAGCATATTTTAAGTATTTTAAATTAAATTATTATGCTAAAATTATTTTCATATTTGCTAGATCTCTCTTTTTAATTAAAAGCTTACTAGCCTACTTAGATCTATCATATACTCATTTTATTTAAGTATTTTGTGATCATTAGATTTAATTGAAGGAATCTTTTTGGTTAAAATAAAATAAATTATTCCTTGCTAAAATTTATTTTATTGTGCAAAAGAATATTGTGAATTTATTTTGAAATAATTTTTATATTAGTTTACAAATTATAATAACATAAACATCTTAGTAAAATCACTTTAAGATATTTATTTTATTATTTCTTATCAATATTAAGTGAGCATTTTATCTTGCCAAAATATTTTAAGTGATCATTTATAAGTTGTGAGATCATTTTTTGAATTGGATAGCTTGATATATTTGTGAGAGATTTATTTTATCAAAATTTATTATTTTGTTTTTTCTTTTGTCTGTAAAATTTATATTGAGTTGTACCTTTGTAGGAGAGTACATATTAGGGGTTGTACTACCATAGAGAGATCTTGTAAGCTATTTTGCATTTAGTGGATTCTTAGAGGTGGCTAAAGCGGACGTAGTCGATTTTGTGAACCACATAAATATTGTGTGCTTATTGTCTCTCTTTAATTTACTATAATTTTATTTTTGCTACATTAAGAATTGTATCCTGTCATTATAAAATCAAAAATTAATTTTCTACTAAAAATTAAATATTTAAATTTTAAAATTTTTAATATCTCACACCCACCCCTTCCCCTCCCTCCCCTCTTGGGTGCTATAGTGACTCACAGACTTGGCTCGAATCTACAAGATTGTAATTCTGGAACATGTTGACTAGTGCAGTGTTGAACAGGGCCATGTAGAAGAATTACATCTGTTGTTGGTCCATATGATGGTCAAACTTGCGCTCCAGAATCTCATGCCTACGACTACACCGGTCCACCCTTTTTCTCAAGTATGTGACCTGACTACCAATTTCATGGACTTGCTCGGCCAGGGACTTAGAAAATTGAGGTCGAGGTCATGTGGCACATGAGCTTTCCCCAACTTTAAACATCAACCCAAATCCCCCAATTACCCTTTTCATTAAAGGGCCTTCTGAATGAGAATTTCTTCATTAAGCCCCCCTACCGCTCCTATCATGACACATAAATCATAAATCAAAGAAAGGTGACCAAACCCAATAGTAGTACTCCCTTTCAACATATTACAAATAGAATTATAAATAACTTTTCCAGTATCGATCATAAATCCCCATTGAATAACAAAATTAAAAATAGCAATATCTTTAGTAATCTCACTAATATTACTAGTAGGCATAAGCTTGGCAAAAATGAAATAATATCAAGCTTTAGATTCAACAGTGATATCAGCAGCAAGAAGGTTAATTATTCTTTCCTCCTGTTGTTTTCACTACACATTTACATTTTCGGCAGAAAGTAAATGGAGGATTTCATCAAAATCAGAATGATCATTATAATAAGAAAGATATTTATTGTAATCAATATCGTGAAGATTGTAATATGTGTTAATAGCACCACTATCAAAACATATAAGTTTCTCCCATACATACACTTTGTTGTCTTGGCTTTCATAGTGAGACAACACACAAGCTACTATTATAGACCAGTTTGGCCTAACCTCACCTCACGATCACTCCTTCGACACTACCATTGGCCTCCTGAAAAATTATTTTTGAGATCAGGTGTTTAAAACATGGCACCGAGGTGCTAGCCTCTCGAGTTATAGAACACGGCCTTAGCACCACGGTGTTGATTTTCCTATCCCATTGGTTACTATGCAGTCTAAAAGAAAGCTTAATTATAATAAATTTTATAACTGAAGCATCCGAAAAGTATTGCAGCATTGCAATGCTATAACCTAGGGCCACAGCACCTATTAAAATGAAGCTGTCATTTTTCCTTTAATCATTATGCAATTGTTGGGAAATCTGGATCAGCACCATGGCACTATAAGGCGATGCTGCAATGTTGTTCAAATGATAAAATGGACTAATAATGATAGCGTTGCGATGTTACCCATGTTGCACCGAGGCTCTAGACCTCACATCTAAGCTGCCACCTAAGCAACGGTGCTTAGGCGCCGTATCGCAATGCCAAGGTGATACCTCTTAAGTAAAATATAATAAATATAATAAAAATACTATGACCCTAATTTTGGCATTCCAAAAAGGTATGTAAGTCTAGTCTTCTATCTGTTCGCTACGTGGACACCACATAATTCGTTTGCCCCACCAATAAATTTACATTCATCCACTATGTTAACAACCCTAATTTTGGCATTCCAAAAAGGTATGTAAGTCACGTCTTTTACCCATTCGCTATGCAAACACTGCATAATTCGTTCGCCACACGAACAAATATACATCTCTCCATCATGTGGACAACCCAAATTTTTTGCATTCCAAAGGGATATAAGTCTAATCTTTTATTCATTCACCATGTGAACATCTGTCCGTTAAATATGAAGACACCACATATTTCATTCACCCTACAAATAAACTTACATTAGTCCACCTTGTGGACAACCTTACTTTTTGGCCTTCCAAAGGGATATAATCTTAGCTTTAAATTTGCTCACTATGTGAACATCTTCCTATTCACATGCAAACACTTATAATTTGCTCACCACGTGAACACTATTATACCACTTACACTAAAATTCTAAGTCTACTTGAGATACCTAAAATGAGGAAACCCATTGCTACTAATCAGATTCTCTAGACATTACGACTATGTCCCTCTAATATTGGTAGGCTAGATCAACGTAGTCTCAAGATGATGAAACCATGGGATTTTGATCAAGATTACACTCTTATTTCCTTTTAGATAGTCATTTAAACCACACTATGCCTCTAAGATATCAATTGCATATCGGATAGATATATTTGTTTCCAACCTTAATTGAGAGTGCTTTCTTACTACAGTAAGAGGGGTAATTAACTATGAAGGCTTACTACCATAGGAACTAGAATCCAGATCTAAATAAACCCTAATGTAATGTTAGGAAAAATATGGTTGAATATATATCAATATGCCTCATGAAAAAACATACTCTACTCATCTCACCAAAGATGGTGGAGCACATCCTCGAAAGTGTTTTTTCTGAGCGATCAAGCAACCACCTTCTATGAAAGCTGATGGGGTATGAAATTGATCGAGGTATTACGCATATCACCATGACCATGCTCATATCAACAAGGAGTGTCGACACTTAAGGAGCTTGATATATAAATTCAATAAATAAGAAAAGCTTTAAGAAATTATGAGAAGACCACAAAAGGAAGCTATTAAGCTAAATAATGAACTAGTCCTACTCACATCATTCACATCGCTAGAGTAGTACCTACCATCTTTAGTATAGATCAGGAATCATCACAATGAATGCGTCTCAAGAAACTCTAAATAAGCAAAGTAATCTCGACTATTATAGAATAATCATTGAATACAAAAATCATCCTAATTAGGTTTATGGAGAAAGACCATTCAATAATCAATAAACCATATAACAACATGGTTGTGGTCACAATGTTAATCACCAACTATTAAATTAAGGGCATATAGATTGACATGGGGAGCTTGATTAATATTATATTCAAATCTGCACTTGATAAAATGAACCTAGCCAGCTCAAAGCTTGTATCAAGAGTAAGTCCTCTTTACAGATTTTCTAGAGAAAGAACAAAGTCAAAAGAAAAAATAACTCTCTAACAACTTAAGGGGAAGGAAAAAGATTCACTACAAAAGGTCAACTTTATTGTAGCGGAAGCACATTGCATTTACAACACTATCTTTGCTCAATCATTATTAAACACTTTCAGAGTAATGGTATCAACATATCATGTTGTCATCAAGTTATCATTAGAAGGAGATGAGATTACTATAAGAGAAAACTAGAATTTATCAAGGGTATGCTACTTATGAGTAGTCTATGACTCACATAATAGAGAAGAAGCATTACATCTAGAAGTCATGTAATTAAGTTGGATACTATATAGGAAATTGAAAAAGTACCAACTGAGGAATTGGGGAAAGTATTTAAAATCATCTCATTCTAAAGTAGCAAGCATAGGGTAGATCTCATTCAAGCTTTGTAAGAGGACATTGATGCATTCACCTGGTCTGCTTCTGAAATTTCAACATTAACATCAATGTTGCTTGTCATAGAATTAACATGAAGAAGGATATTTGGCTGATCAAATAGAAGATGAGGAACGCAACTACTCTACCCTTTGAGCCTGTCGAAGAGATATTCACCAAATTGATTGAAGTTAAATTCATCAAGGAAGTCCAATATCTAGTGTGGATCTCTAACATAATTATGGTGTGGAAGTCTAACAATAAATGAATGATGTGCATAGACTTCACTAATTTGAACTTGATAGTAAGGAATTTAATAATGAGTTTCCTAGATGCCTTCTCTAGCTGCCATCAAATAAAGATCTACTCAATAGAATTAAAAAGGATGGCCTTTATCATAGGGGAAGAATTTTATTACTATAAATTGATGCATTTTGATCTAAAAAATGTGGGTGCCATGTAGCAAAGGATGATGGATCGACTATTCAAGAAGTGAAAAGGAAGGAATGTGTGGGTCTACATGATTTGCATTAAAAACAAGTTGTCTAAATAACATATAGTTGATTTAAAGGAAACATTTTCAACACTAAAAAAATATAGCATACAACTTAATCGATTGAAGTGCACATTCAATGATAGGTTAAGAAAATTCTTGGGATTCCTACTACCCTAGAAGGCATAAAGATGAATCCTAATAAGGTTAAGAGCATTATTGACACGCAATCATCAAGAATGATCAAGGAAGTGTAACAACCACTAGTCAAATTTCCAGATTAAATAGGTTCATCTCTGAAGTGGGTGAGCGATGCTCATTATTTTTCAAGATATTAAGGAATGCTAAGAAGTTTGAATGGACTCTAGAGTGTAAGAAAGCTTTTAATGATTTGAAGACTCTACTCACCTTGCCACCTCTACTATAAAGTCTAAAGGAAGGATGTTATTATTATACCTAGAAGTTAAAAAAAAGATATATTATGTTATGTTTTGATTAGAGAGGAAGAAGCAAAGCAATGGCTAGTTTATTTTGTCAGTAAGTTGTTGAGGGTTACTTAAGCTGTTACTCACTCCTCACTATAAAACAGATTATATTCTTCAGTCAAGTGTGAGTTAAAATATTAAAATATTCATAGAGAAGAGTTCCTTTTTATAACTAGCTCAATCAAATCTTGCCATCATGGTTGTTATGTGTAGATGGATCTTGAAGGGAACAAGGAATGTAATATAGTATTTTGTTAAAAAGCCTAGCAAGAATCACAATTAAGCAATGAAATTCAAATTTTGAGTGATCAACAATCAATTAGAATATGATGTACTACTCATCAAACTCTAATTTGCACAAGGAATTGGCGTTAAGCACATCATAGCACATTCAGTCCCACAACTGATTGTGAATCAAGTTAATAGAGCCTACAAAGTGAGGTCTGAGTCTTTGCAAAATAAATTACATAAGGTAAAGGAAAAAATAGGGAAGCTTGAATATTTTAAGATAGAGTAATTCCTAAAAGATAAAAACTAATTTGTCGATATACTATTAAGAGCAAGTGGACTTGGAGAGCAACTTATCCTTGAACTCAGCCAACTAAGTATAGAAAAAGCTGAATTCATGTTAATTATAGTAGAAACCTCACCTAATTGGGTTGATCCCATGAAGAAATATTTATAAACTAGAGAGTTAGAGGAAGGCAACAAGGATCTAAGAATATTCAAAATTAAGAACACTCAGTGGTGAGTATCAAAGCCTAGATAATAACTCGCTCAATGGCCATTCAAGAGGACTCACCTCCTCAAGGACGAGTGAGTGAAGGAATTTTTCTTATCCCAGTAGCTAATTTAATGATGGCACACCTAAGAGGAGAGGGGGTGAATTAGTGTATGTTTTTAAAATTTTAAAAGTGTAACAAAATAAATCTTATAAATTCAACTAGTAAAAAAGCTTAAAGAAAATATTAAAATAATAATCCAACACAAATATAAGAGAAACAAAAAAAAGGAAAGAGGGGAATAATCAATATTTTTTTGTTTGGCTAGATGGACCTACGTTCACTCTCCTAAACTCCTAAAAATTTTCAATTTCTTTCCTTTGGCATAATAAGCCATGATAGATATGCCTCTCTCCTTAATAAGTATATCAAAAACCTTACACCACATCCATTATATTTCAAAATAAGAAGGATATCACTCTCTTTATAAGGTACAAAATATTTTTACAACAATAAGTTACACTCAAGTTCTCCTTACAAGAACAAACTCTCAATTAAAACATAACTAACAATTAAAAAGTAGATAAGAAAGAACAACTAAGTGCAACCTTATAAAAAGAATTTTCTCATAAGAAATCTCTTCAAGAAAAGAAAAGGAGAAGACTCTCCTCACTTTTCCCCAAGAATATATCAATCTTTATGCCTCATTTAACCTTTCTGACATTCAAGTTGTTGGCAAGCTAAGCTCACCTATGGGGGTTTTTATAAGACGAATGATGAATAAAAAATTTAAAATTAATTTTTTAATTAAACAATCTTAAGTATATTGTACAATGGCAGATCATACTCAATGATTAATTCAAAATAATAAATTTTCTATTTATTCAGTCATATTAAACAATACTATCATCTTAGGAACTGTCATAATTATATTGAATGGTCAAGAGTCATATAATATATGATTACTGTAAATAAAAAATTTTGCTCTCTATTTGTTCATCATGTACGATGCCATTGCACAATATGAGCTAAATTTAAAAAAAAATCTACAGAATCTCCCAAATATTTGGGATTAAAGTCTGTTAACTTTTTCAGCATCGATCATAAATTCCCTTTGAATAACAAAATTAAAGATAGCCATATCTTTAGTAATCTCACTAATATTACCAGTCGACATAAGCTTGGCAGAAATGAAATAATATCAAGCTTTAGATTCAAAAGTGAGACCAGCAGCAAGAAAGTTAATAATTCTTTCCTCCCGTCGTTTTCACTGCACATTTACATTTTCATCAGAAAGTAAATGGAGGATCTTGTCGAAATCAGAATGATCATTATAATAAGAAATATATTGATTGTATTCAATATCGTGAAGATTGGAATATGCGTTAAGAGCACCACTGTCAAAACTTATAAGTTTCTCCCGTACATATGCTTTGTTGTCTTGGCTTCCATAGTGAGACAACACACAAATTATTATTGTAGACCAGTTTGGCCTAACCTCACCTCATGATCACCCCTTCGACACTATCGTTGGCCTCCTAAAAATTTTTTTTGAGATCAGGTGTTTAAAACATAGTGCTGAGGCATTGGCCTCTCGGGTTGTAGAACACGGCCTTAGCACCGCGGTGTTGGTCTGCTTGTCCCATCGGTTACTGTGTAGTAAAAAGATAGATTTAATTATAATAAATTTTATAACTGAAGCATATGAAAAGTTTTCAGCACCACAACGCTATAACCTAGGGCCGCAGTGCCAATTAAAATGAAGCTATCATTTTTCCTTTAATCATTATGCAATTGTCAGGGAATCTTGATCAGTGCCATGGCACTATAAGGCATTGCTACAATGCTATTCAAATGATCAAATTGACCAATAATGATAGCGTTGCGATGCTACCCATGTTGCACCGAGGCGCTAGACCTCACATCTAAGCTGCCACCTAAGCAGTGGTGCCTAAGCATCGTATTACAATGCCAAGGTGCTACCCCTTAAATAAAATATAATAAAAATATAATAAAAAATAGAAAACTTTTACTACAACCCTAATTTTGGCATTCCAAGAAGGTATGTAAGTCTAGTCTTCTATCCGTTCGCTATGCAAACACCACATAATTCGTTCACCCCGCCAATAAATTTACATTCATCCACTATGTGTACAACCCTAATTTTGGCATTCCAAAAAGGTATGTAAGTCAAGTCTTTTATCCATTCGCTATGCAAACATTGCATAATTTGTTCACCACATGAATAAATTTACATTTATCCATCATGTGGGCAACCCTAATCCCAAAGGGATATAAGTCCAACCTTTTATTCATTCACCATGTGAACATCTGTCTATTAACTATGAAGACACCACATAATTCGTTCATCCTGTAAATAAATTGACATCAGTCCACCATGTGGACAACCCTACTTTTTGGCCTTCCAAAGGGATATAAGCTTAGCTTTAAATTTGTTCACTATGTGAACATCTTCCTATTCACATGCAAACACTTATAATTTGTTCACCACGTGAACACTATTATATCACTTACACTAAAATTCTAAGTCTACTTGAGATACCTGAAATGAGGCAACCCATTGCTGCTAATCGGATTCTCTAGACATTATGGCTATGCCCCTCCAATATTGGTAGGCTAGATTAACGTAGTCTCAGGATGATAGAACCATGAGATTTTGATCAAGATTACACTCTTATTTCCTTTTATATAGTCATTTGAACCACACTATGCCTCTAAGATATCAATTGCATATCAGATCGATATATTTGCTTTGAACCTTAATTGAGAGTGCTTTCTTACTGCAGTAAGAGGGGTAATTAACTATGAAGGCTTACAACCATAGGAAGTAGAATCCAGATCTAAATAAACCCTAACGTAATGTTAGGAAAAATCTAGTTAAATATATATCAATATCCCTCATGAAAAAACATACTCTACCCATCTCACCAAAGATGGTGGAGCACATCCTCGAAAGTATTTTTTTTCTAAGCGATCAAGCAACCACCTTCTATGAAGGCTGATGGGGTATGAAACTGATCGAGGTATTACACATATCACCATGACCTTGGCCATAATAACAAGGAGTGTTGACACTTAAGGAGCTTGATATATAAATTCATTAAATAAGGAAAGCTTTAAAAAATTATGAGAAGACCATAAAAGGAAGCTATTAAGCTAAATAATGAACTAGTCCTACTCACGTGATTCACATCGCTGGAGTAGTACCTCCCATCTTTAGTATAGATAAGGAATCATCACAATGAATGAGTATCAAGAAACTATAAATAGGCGAAGTAATCTCGACTACTATAGAATAATCATCGAATACATAAATCATCCTAATTAGCTTTATGGAGAAAGACCATTCAATAATCAATAAACCATATAATGACATGGCAGTGGTCACAATGTTAATCACCAACTATTTAATTAAGGGCACATAGATTGACATGGGGAGCTTGATTAATATTATATTCAAATCTGCATTTGATAAAATGAACTTAGCAAGTTCAAAGCTTGCATCGAGAGTAAGTCCTCTTTATAAATTTTCTAGAGAAAGAACAAAGTCAAAATAAAAAAAATAACTTGCTAATAACTTAAGGGGAAGAAAAAAAAATTCACTACAAAAAGGTCAACTTTGTTGTAGCAGAAACATATTGCATTTACAACACTACCTTTGCTTGATCATTATTAAACACTTTTAGAGCAATGGTATCAACATTCCATGTTGTCATCAAGTTCTCATTAGAAGGAGATGAGATTACTATAAGAGAAAACTAGAATTTATCAAGGGTGTGCTATTTATGAGTAGTTGATGACTCACATAAAAGAGAAGAAGTACTATATCTAGAAGTCATGTAATTAAGTTGGATACTATATAGGCAATTGAAAAGGTACTAGCTAAGTAATTGGGGAAAGTATTTAAAATCATCTCATTCTAAAGTAGCAAATATAAGGTAGATCTCATACAAGCTTTGTAAGAGGACATTGATGCATTCACTTGGTCTGCTTCTGAGATGACAACATTAACATCAATGTTGCTTTTCATAGACTTAACATCAAGAAGGATATTGGGCTGGTCAAATAGAAGATGAGGAAGGCAACTACTCTACTCATTGAGCCTGTCGAAGAGATATTCACCAAATTGAATGAAGTCAAATTATTCAAGAAAGTCTAATATCTTGTGTGGATCTCTAACATAATTATGGTGTGGAAGTCTAACAATAAATGAATCATGTGCATAGACTTCACTAATTTGAACTTGATAGTAAGGTATTCAATAATGAGTTTCCTTGATGCCTTCTCTAACTACCATCAAATAAAGATCTACTCAATAGAATTAAAAAGGATGGCCTTTATCATAGGGGAAGGATTTTATTACTATAAATTGATGCCTTTTGATCTAAGAATTGTGGGTGCCACTTACCAAAGGATGATGGATTGAGTATTCAAGAAGTGAAAAGAAAGGAATGTGCAGGTCTACATCAATGATTTGTATTAAAAATAAGTTGTCTAAATAACATATAGTTGATTTAAAGGAAACATTTTCAACACTAAAAAAATATAGCATACAGCTTAATCGATTGAAGTGCACATTCAACGATAGGTCAAGAAAATTCTTGGGATTCCTACTACCCTAGAAAGCATAAAGATGAATCCTAATAAGGTTAAGAGCATCATTGACATGCAATCATCAAGAATGATCAAGGAAGTGCAACAACCACCAGTCAAATTTTTTGATTAAATAGGTTCATCTCTGAAGTAGGTGAGCGATGCTCATTATTTTTCAAGATATTAAGGAATGCTAAGAAGTTTGAATGGACTCTAGAGTGTAAGAAAGCTTCTAATGATCTGAAGACTCTACTCACCTCGCCACATCTAGTATAAAGTCTAAAGGAAGGATGATATTGTTATACCTAGAAGTTAAAAAAGATATATTATGTTGTGTTTTAATTAGAGAAGAAGCAAAGCAATGGCTAGTTTATTTTGTCAGTAAGTTGTTGATGGCTATCGAGCTACATTACCCCATTATGGGAAAACTCACACTTATCCTCATCATATCAACGATAACTTTGACCTTACTTACATGGCCACTCGATTCAAGTAGTGACCAACCATCCACTATAGTCAATACTTGCAAAGCTAGAATATTTATGAAGATCTCTAAAGTGGTTGGTAGAGTTAAGTGAGTTCAATATTTTACCCTTAACTTAAACAAGAATCAAAGATCAAGCACTTACACATTTCCTTATAGACTTTGATAACTCACAGGACATCATAATTAACTTTAAGCCATCATGGTTGTTATGTGTAGATGGATCTTGAAGGGAACAAGGAATGGAATCTAGTATTTTGTTAAAAAGCCTAGCAGGAATCATAGTTAAGCAATGAAATTCAAATTTTGAGTGATCAACAATCAATTAGAATATGAGGTACTACTCATCACACTCTAATTTGCACAAGGACTTAGCATTAAGCACAGCATAGAACATTCAGCCCCACAACTTATTGTGAATCAAGTTAATGGAACCTACAAAGTGAGGTATGAGGCTTTGCAGAATAAATTACATATGATAAAGAAAAAAATAGGGAAGCTTGAATATTTTAATATAGAGCAAGTCCTAGAAGATAAAAGCCAATTTGTCGATATACTATTAAGAGCAAGTGGACTTAGAGAGCAACTTATCCTTGAACTCAGCCAACTAAGTATAGATAAATCTGAATTCATGCTAATTATAGTAGAAGCCTCACCTAATTGGGTTGATCCCATCAAGAAATATTTATAAACTAGAGAGTTAGAGGAAGGCAACAAGGATCTAAGAATATTTAAAATCAAGAACACTCAGTGGTGAGTATCAAAGCCCAGATAAGAACTCACTCAATGGCCATTCAAGAGGACTCACATCCTCAAGGGCGAGTGAGTGAAGGAATTTTTGTTATCCCAGTAGCTAATTTAATGATGGCACACCTAAGAGGAGAGGGGGTTAATTATTGTATGTTTTTAAAAATTTCTAAAGTGTAACAAAATAAAGCATATAAATTCAACTAGTAAAAAAGCTTAAAGAAAATATTAAAATAATAATCCAACACAAATATAAGAGAAACAAAAAAAAGGAAAGAGGGGAATAATCAATATTTTTTTGTTTGGCTCGATAGACCTACATCCACTCTCCGAAACTCCTTAAAAATTTTCAATTTCTTTCCTTCAGAATAATAAGCCATGATAGATATGCCTCTCTCCTTAACAAGTATTGTAGAAACTTTACACCACTTCCATTATATTTCAAAGTAAGAAGGATATCACTCTCTTTATAAGGTACAAAATATTCTTACAACAATAAGTTACACTCAAGTTCTCCTTACAAGAACATACTCTCAATTAAAGCATAACTAACAATAAAAAAGTAGATAAGAAAGAATGACTAAGTGCAACCTTATCAAAAGAATTTTCTCATAAGAAATCTCTTAAGGAAAAGAAAAGAGAAGACTCTCCTCACTTTTCCCCAAGAATATATCAATCCTTATGCCTCATTTAACCTTTCTCACATTCAAGTTGTTGGTAAGCTAAGCTCATCTATGGGGGTTTTTATAAGAAGAATGCTGAATAAAAAATTTAAAATTAATTTTTTAATTAAACAATCTTAAGTATATTGAACAATGGCTGATCATACTCAATGATTAAATCAAAATAATAAATCTTCTATTTATTCAGTCATATTAGGCTATACTATCATCCTAGGAGTTGTCATAATTATATTGTATGGTCAAGAGTCATATAATATATGATTACTGTAAATAAAAATTTTTGCTCTCTATTTGTTCATCATGTACGATGCCATTGTACAATATGAACTAAATTAGCAAAAATCTACAGAATCTTTAATAACCATATATATATATATATATATATATATATATATATATATATATATATATATATATATATATATATATTCATACTATACAATCCAAAACATACGGTGTGTTAGTTCAAAATTTTGAATTTATCGACTTAATTATGATAGCTATTAATTAACAAAAATCGACAATCGTGCATTATGATAATGAATCATTTAATATGATTAGTTTAAAAAATTTGAATTAGTTGACTTAATTATGTCACTTATGAATTAATAAAAATGGACAATCATACAATACGATAGTAAATAGTATGGTATGATTTTCAAAAAAATGAATTTTTTAAAATAATTTTGATTTTTCACTTTTCTCAAGTGTGTGTGCATGTGCGTGCATGCTTGGATATTTTTTAACATTCACATGCTTATTACAATAAGATAAAATAAAGTAGAGACCCCCAAATATTGATGATGCTTTGTTGTTGACTTAGGACTTATTGGATCAAAGAAGTCTTCTTATACTCTAGCTCTTTGATTAAACTACCATTGATTGTATTTTCCTAAGCAATATCCATTTAGTTCCTTAATTGTGATAACATGCATGGATAATTCATTATAGTCTATTGATACAATTGATTAGTATAAACAAGTAATCAACTAAGAATATTTGTGATCATCAAAATTTAAAAGAAGAGTGAAGGATCATGAGGTAAATGGTGATATTTCTAATTTTGAAATCTCTTGGTGATGAATTTGAAATGTGTTTATATGTGATATGGAGTTTTTAGAATTTAATACAAGGTATTAATTAAAACTTGAATTCAATATGAGATATCAATCAAAATGTATAAATAAAGAGAAAAATTAATATGATGTTATATAACCTATGTTTAAAAACTCATTAAAATAATAAAATCATAGAAAATTTTCTCTACAATTTTGTTATTTTCTATCTTTTTTTTTATTATTTTTTCTCTCTTACTCTGTCTTATTATAATCTTTTAATTGGGTGTGTTTGACTAACAATTTTAATTTTATATTTACTATAATCAAATAAAATTGGGTCATTATTATGTTGATTATTTTTTAAATTTTAGGAGGATTTACATACATACCACTGGAAACTCTTTTATTTTCATATTTAACACCTAAAATCATTTATTTTTATCTATACCACCTCTAAATCTTTTATTTTTAGAGTAGAAAAATGGCCCCAAAAACCCTACATGAACATCTCAATCCCTCTTCACTATCATAAAGCAAAAACCTTCCCTCGACTTGATAATCGATACCTACTTTTATAGAGAAATCAATGGCAAAGAGGAAAAGGTAAATGTGAAATAAAGCACTTTTACTCCCTCTATTTCTCTCTGTCCTTTCTTCATTTGATGTACACATAAGAGACAAAAGAAAGGTGAGATCTTTGGGTTCTCATATGCAAGGGCATGCTTCCTTTTGCTACCTCTTCAACTTTGTTTGTTCTTGGGGTAATCTTCCCCCACCACAGCATTTTGTTGGCAAGGGTAAATGAATTTACTATGAAAGAGCATATTTTTTAAAAAGTAGTATTTAAACAACTTTTTTGAGATTTTAAATTCTATTATTATTATTATTTAAAAGCATCATGCAAATTTAATTATAATTACTAAAAATTAGTAGTGAATATGCTTAAACTTTTATTTTTTCTATTTGAATTCATAGATTATTTAACATCATTAACAATTTCAAAATTTTCTTTCTCATGAATCTTAAATTTTAGAATAAATAATCAAATACTTCATCACCCCTATTTTTATTAAATTTAAATTTATTTTAATTATTAAATTTAATTTGAATAAATTCTATTTATAGCTAAACTGCTATATTCATGTTTCAGGATGGTAGTTTTATCAAAATAATATCATGATTTATAATCGACTAATGTTGTGCATTCTCATTTATTCATCTACAAATTGGTTGATTCAAAAAAAAAAAAGCTAGAATATGCTTTGTTTAAATATACAAAGTAAGAATTGAAGGAAAGCTTTGCTTCATCCCTTTCACAGCAGACATGACTATAAAATCACATAAGATAAAGGTGTGCGGAGAGAAAGCAAAAGTGACGAACATGAACATAGAGAATTACTTGTCAGGAGAAAGTTTAAATACGAGAGAGGCAGAGAAGCTTATTGTGATTTTGGGAGAGGGGAAGAGGCTTCCTAGTTGTGATCAATGAAGAGGTGGAGAAGCTTTCTACAAGCAAGAGAGAAAGAGTACCAGCTGCAAGCACTCTGTGGTTTTGGCTCCTTGATGGTGAAGAGGGGAGGGAGGATTTTATGTAGAGCTTTTAGAGCGATTTTTGTTCTCTGGGATGTTGAATAGGGATAGAGCTTGATGGGGGTATTTTAGTATATCATTTATTTATGCTGAGTGGTTGAATTGATCTACTAAAAACTTTGAGGTGGTATTAGTATAAATAAATGATTTTAGGTGTTAGATTTGAAATAAAAACTTTAGATGGTAGATATGTAAATCCCTTAAATTTTAGTCCTCCCAAGGTTATATCCCACGCAAATTGAATCCGGTAGCCAAACCGCACTACTTCGGTAATGTATGCCGACAAAATAGCCACTTGATTATCGGATCCACTGCCTCTATCCTGGCCAAAGCCCATAGGCGTTCCAAGGAAGGTTTGCCACAGCGCCGGCTGCAATCTCCTTGCACTGGTCGCCGCCCTTAAACCCTAATTTCCATTCTTCTTGTTTCTTTTCCTCCTAGGTGAAGAATTCGCCATCTTATCTCTTCGCTGGTTTTGATGTCTTCTGTCTTCCCAACGATGCTGGCACCATTTCAGTTCTTGGCGCATTTACAGGAGATAACCTTATCATCTTTTCAATGAAGCACAGAGAAGTGAGTATCTACCACCTCATCGACAACATTAATGACGGGTATCAGGCACTCTTCACGTCGAAGGGGTCCTTGCAACAATTTCCACTTCGAAGTCTATTGACAGGTGCCTTAGGTCTAGGAGTAGCTTTGGCTGGTCTGTGCTGGTCACTGCGTGATGGATATTTTTTGTTGCCATGGGCATTCGATCAAAAGGAGTCTTCCAATGAGTTTCTGGTAACTGTTGCAGGATTGCGAAATCTCGGGAACAATTGCTTTCTTAATTGTATTTTGCAGGTAACATCTTTTTAGTGAGCTGCTACTTCTTAGTGTATAGAATACAATATGTGAATAGTAAAATGCATTACATTAGCTTCTTTGCATGATAACTATTTTTAGATTGACTAGTGCTCATATGTACTGCATAAGTTTTTTGTTCATGAATATGACTATATTTATGCAACTGGGTTATTGTGAGTTTACTAGATATCTGCATGCATTTTTTATTTGGTGGCTTGCATCAAGGTATCTTAAGAGCTTGGTTTAAGTAAAAGTTGGTCTAATTTAAGGAAATTTGCAGAGCCAAAGAAATGAAGACAGTAAATTTATCAAGATCATGATGAACTCATTATAATCATGGTGAACTTGTTAGGTGTACATTGTACAATAATCTCATCGGAACATATTTGATCCAAGGCTTAACTATGCCTACTTGTCTATGCCTAGAGTCTACTTGTCTACAACTCATTCAAGCTCATCCAACAAATTGGTGACTTCATCTACTAAGTTGGTGATTTCCTCTAGCAAGTTGGTGACTTCATCCAATATATTGTTCAAGTATACTCTTATGTATTTTAGGTTACATACTTCACATGTCGGTGTATTTTCTTATTTTTATGTATACTTTAATAATAGCTTTTCTGTAGAACCTAAATCACCACAAACTCTTAAATAGGTAGTCCGAGTGGCGTGTTTGGATTACCATGTCGTTTTTAGTCAACGCTTCTAACAATATAGTGAAATCCCAAAGTTTCTTTCTGTAGATTCTCTATATTTATCTTTTCTCTCTCTATTTTCTATTATGTGAGCTTTATGAGTCTTGTGAGTAAAGTTCTTGTTTTGCTTATAGGTGTCTTTAGATTCAGTGTTCTCAAAGGTATGATGAGCATGGATTGATACGGAGAACTAGAAATTAAGCAATACGAGATGTTGAGAAACAAAAATAGAGAAAGATTTGTGAATATATGAAGAACTAGGATTTCATAACAAACAAGCACTTGATTGAGATGGAATAATAAATAAGAATTATCTAGGAAGCTTTGAAACATGTTCCTTGAACTACTTCAATAGTAAAGATGCCAAAAGGATCTTTGAATTCAATCATTTGATGTGGACAACTAACATATGAGCATTAACCTCAACCACAATAATAGATGAAACTTATTATTCAGATGGAAATACAAAATCCACTCTTTTTCCTTAGCAACTTGAGATGAAGAAGTCTTTACTAGTGAACTCATTCTCAAGGGAGATTTTGAAGTCAAAGCTTCTATTGAAGTTTAGTAAAATGCATTACATTAGCTTCTTTGCATGAGAACTATTTTTAGATTGACTAGTACTCGTATATACTGCATACTTTTTTTGTTCATGAATATGACTATATTTATGCAACTGGGTTATTATGAGTTTACTAGATATCCGTATGCATTTTTTATTAGGTGGTGTGCATCAAGGTATCTTAAGAGCTTGGTTTAAGTAAAAGTTGGTCTAATTTAAGGAAATTTGTAGAGCCAAAGAAATAAAGACAGTAAATTTATCAAGATCATGATGAACTGATTATAATCATGGTGAACTTGTTAGGTGTACATTGTACAATAACCTCATCGGAACATATTTGGTCCAAGGATTAACTAATACCTACTTGTCTATGCCTAGAGTCTATTTGTATGCAAGTCATTCAAGTTCATCCAACAAATTGGCGACTTCATCTACTAAGTTGGTGATTTCCTCTTGCAAGTTGGTGACTTCATCCAATATATTGTTCATGTATACTCTTATGTCTTTTAGGTTACATACTTCACATCGGTGTATTTTCTTATTTTTATGTATAATTTAATAATAGCTTTTCTGTAGAACCTAAATCATCACAAACTCATAAATAGGTAGTCTGAGTGGGGTGTTTGGACCACCATGTCGTTTGCAGTCAACGCTTCTACTTGTAACAGTATAGTGACATCCCAAAGTTTCTTTCTGTAGATTCTCTATATTTATCTTTTCTCTCTCAATTTTTTATTATGTGAGTTTTATGAGTCTTGTGAGTAAAGTTCTTGTTTTGCTTATAGGTGTCTTTAGATTCAGTGTTCTCAAAGGTATGATGAGCACGGGCTGATATGAAGAACTAGAAATTAAGCAATAAGAGATGTAGAGAAACAGAAATAGAGAAAGATTTGTGAATATGTGAAGAACTAGGATTTCATATCAAACAAGCACTTGATTGAGATGGAAGAATAAATAAGAATTATCTAGGAAGCTTTGAAACATGTTCCTTGAACTACTTCAATAGTAAAGATCCCAAAAGGATCTTTGAATTCAATCATTCAATGTGGACAACTAACATATGAGCATTAACCTCAACCACAATAATAGATGAAACTTATTATTCAGATAGAAATACAAAATCCACTCTTTTCCCTTAGCAACTTGAGATGAAGAAGTCTTTACTAGTGAACTCATTCTCAAGGGAGATTTTGAAGTCAAAGCTTCTATTGAAGTTTAGTAAAATGCATTACATTAGCTTCTTTGCATGAGAACTATTTTTAGATTGACTAGTACTGATATATCGATACTTTTTTTGTTCATGAATATGACTATATTTATGCAACTGGGTTTTTGTGAGTTTACTAGATATCCGCATGCATTTTTTATTACGTGGTGTGTATCAAGGTATCTTAAGAGCTTGGTTTAAGTAAAAGTTGGTCTAATTTAAGGAAATTTGCAGAGCCAATGAAATAAAGATAGTAAATTTATCAAGATCAAGATGAACTCATTATAATTATGGTGAACTTGTTAGGTGTACATTGTACAATAACCTCATCGGAACATATTTGGTCCAAGGCTTAACTATGCCTAGAGTCGACTTGTCTACAACTCATTCAAGTTCATCCAACAAATTGGCGACTTCATCTACTAAGTTGGTGATTTCCTCTAGCAAGTTGGTGATTTCATCCAATATATTGTTCAAGTATACTCTTATGTATTTTAGGTTACATACTTCACATGTCGGTGTATTTTCTTATTTTTATGTATAATTTAATAATAGCTTTTCTGTAGAACCTAAATCATCACAAACTCATAAATAGGTAGTCCGAGTGGGGTATTTGGACCACCATGTCGTTTGTAGTCAACGCTTCTACCTGTAACAATATAGTGAAATCTCAAAGTTTCTTTCTGTAGATTCTCTATATTTATCTTTTCTCTCTCTATTTTTTATTATGTGAGCTTTATGAGTCTTGTGAGTAAAGTTCTTGTTTTGCTTATAGGTGTCTTTAGATCCAGTGTTCTCAGAAGTATGATGAGCATGGGCTGAAATGAAGAACTAGAAATTAAGCAATAAGAGATGTAGAGAAACAAAAATAGAGAAAGATTTGTGAATATATGAAGAACTAGGATTTCATAACAAACAAGCACTTGATTGAGATGGAAGAATAAATAAGAATTATCTAGGAAGCTTTGAAACATGTTCCTTGAACTACTTCAATAGTAAAGATGCCAAAAGGATCTTTGAATTCAATCATTCGATGTGGACAACTAACATATGAGAATTAACCTCAACCACAATAATAGATGAAACTTATTATTCAGATAAAAATACAAAATCCACTCTTTTTCCTTAGCAACTTGAGATGAAGAAGTCTTTACTAGTGAACTCATTCTCAAGGGAGATTTTGAAGTCAAGGCTTCTATTGAAGTTCAAAATCTCCTATCTCAAATTCTATGAAGGAACGATGAATTCTGTTGACTATATAGCTTACTTTGAGTCAACTACCTTCGTGTTGGACATTAAGAATGCAATTAAATTCCATTTGTTTTTTTTTATTACTTTCAAAGAATCACCTATATGATGGTTCTCATGCCTTTTGTTGGGGAATGCAACATTTTTTGTAAGTCACTAAAGAACTGACGAGCTTTTGAAAATTTAAAGATTTATCCCTTGAACATTGAAGGCTTCCTTATGTAAAGTGCTCCTTTGAAATTGTGTCCTCTCTTTCACCCAAGCTTTACTTTGATGTCACTTTAATTTATCCTTTGATGTGAGTGTCCTGAGGTTTATACTTACTGTTTGGAGTATCTAATATCCCTTAGGAGCACTAAGAATATGATTGGTAGTATATGAGAGTGGTGATGTTAAGGTTAGCTAAGTAAGCTGACTTCATATTTGGCCATAAATCTGAGGTGAACATAGGAAATTTAGGGTTTGTAAATGGTGACATTTCTAATGTTGAAATCTCTCGACGATGAATTTGAAATGTGTTTATATATGATATGGAGTTTTTAGAATTTTTGTTAGGAATTTAACATAGTGAATTGGAAGCAAAAGTAAGAGTAATTCTTAAAAACACTAATCTTCTCAACTTAACTTATGGCCCTATTTATTTAAAATGTTTTTAAGAAAGATGGTTGGGAATACTCGAAGTGGTGTGGGATATTTGTAGTTGAAATTTAATATTTGCGGAATTTTTTTCAATGGATTTAGTGGTGAATTTGAAGCAAAAACAAATTAGATTATTGAAAACCTAATCTAGTTGAATTGAGATATGGCCTTGTTTCTTTGAAATTTATCAAAACTCATGACTGCATTTTTTTTATATGATATGAGGGTAGATGTAAGTGAAGAAAATTTCAGAAATTATCTCCTCACTGAAGGAGATTACTCTTGTGCACTAGGCCTAGGAGAAGAGATTAGTGTGTAAAATACTTGTCTAGTTTTTTCTAAATCTTAAATAATTCTTCATTTTATTACAACAAATTAAAGGATATTTTTACAAGTTTTTCTTTTGAAATTTGGTTTCTTCAGGATGTGGTTCCATGTTTGTAGGAGGTGGTTGGTGAGAATGGAGTGACATGACTTGGTCACTCCCTTGGTTTCATGATGAATGTGCTGACATGACTCCTTGTTTGACTTTGATTGACTTGGAATCTTTCGTAGCTATCCCTTATTGCTAAGAATAATTTTAATAAGTCTCCTTTTAACTCCCCATATGATTTGGAATTAAAATATGAAGTCATTTTTGCCCCTCTATATCTTGATTTTGTATGAGATCTACAAAATTTTCTCTTTGCATGATGTGGCATGTTGATTGAATTTTATCCATTTGATGGTCTCGTGATGCTCTCTAGCCTCATGCATAACTTATAATAAGAGGCATTACCAAATACATGACTTCACAATATAGATTTTCCAAAACAATATATAGAAAAGAAAAATAACATAATAAACATAAAATTTTAAGTATTTTTTATAGACCTTGTGATAGATATATTATGCATTGCATCAACGACATGTTATTTGGACTATCTTGGAAAACATTTTTAGTACATGGCCTTGGCTAGTTCAAGAGGAATTCATTGGTTGAGGGTCAGTAACATGCCATGCTAATGGGGATATTTCCCGTTTGATGCTAGTATTTTAACTTTTGATGTTATTTGGAAAGTGCAATATTAAGGGAGATCTTGCACTGTTAATGGAGATCTCTTTTTGTACCATTCTTCCATAAGTAGTTGATAGACTAGCACCATTGAATACCAAGAAAATTAATAAAGAGTAAATGGTACTCTAACTTTCCTAACATTTTATGAAAAATTAATTGATATGTCAACACAGGTTAGGCAAAAATGTCCTAATGTACTTTTTTTGGGTGAGTCTATTTAGCCCAAATTATTATTAAATATGTTGATCATAATGTCCAGCAATCCAAGGACTAGGAACCTAATTTATATTTATAGTATTTTTTTTGAATATTTGGGAGTTATTATTGTTTTTACAATTATTTTTAGATCATTTCAATATTTTAATTACTTTTAATGATATTTTAGATAGGTCAAGAGTGATATATTTATGAAGTTGGTCTTCTTAATAAATGTTAAAGAAAAATTAAAATTCTATACTTTTTTTAAAAATTTTTTAAGACATGTTAACATTTTAGAATGAAAAACACTTAAAATAATTTCCTTAAATATTATTTATAATTTAAAATATCTATGAAATTATAATAGTACCTTTCTAAGGGATTTATGTAAATTTTAAATTGTTTTGATTGGAGTTACTTTAAATGTTGCAATTTTTTTCATAGCTTTAAAAAACTTAGTTGGTTTGACTGGTTCAATTGTAAACCAGTTCTGCTAATTTGGTCCAGTTTTAAATTCGCTTTGGCACGGCCAAAATCGATCAAAATTGGTGGTTGAATTATTAATTGATGAAGCAAACTAGTTTTTTTTAAAAGAACTAATCAATTTTAATATTGATCAAATTTTGTCTTTTAATTTTAATCAGATGGCTAAAAATAATATATTTAACACTATCATTGTCAGGTCCTAAGCCTTGAATTAGAAAGTTGAGGGTTGTGTTAAGTAGTCAATAACTAGCATAAAACTTATTACAAAAGCATGATATGAATCTTTTAATATATCGTGTCAATGCTAGGGTGTTCCTTGGAAGCGACGTGCTATATAGCCTGAATATAATGAAAAGTGTGCAAGGGTCGTATTGAGGTCTGGATGCAGTGCTAAATAAATAAGAGTTCCTACATTATGGACAGATGCATATAAAGAAGCTAGTCCATGAAATTAAAATTAGAATAAAAACTTAGAATATAGATATTTTTACAAGTAAATTAATAGAATTAATAGTATTATGGTTCATAAAAAGATAAATATATTATGTATTCAAGAAACAAAATAGGTTGGAGAATAGGCCAAGGAGATTAATGGTTTAGGTCCTAAATTTTAATATTCAGGTTGAAGTAGCACTATATAATGGTGTAGGTGTTATAATAAATAAGAGTTTGAAGGATAATGTAATGAATATTAACATAATTGAATATAGAATTTTAGCTTTAAAGATTATTGTTGATGCTAAGATTATTAAAATTATGTGTTTATGCTCTTTAAATAGGTTTGGATGTATATCCACAAGAAAAATTTTAGAATTATCTAGAAGAATTAATTAAAAGTTTATATTTTGAAAAAAGAATCTTTATTAGAGGAGATTTAAATGAACATGTTGCTGAGTGATAAAATATTTTAAAATTATTCATAATGGCTGTGAGTTTGGAGTGACTAATGAAGAAGGTAATGATATATGATCAATTTACACACCCCTCTAACTTTGTTATTTCGATTTAGGACATCGATATATTTCATTGGATCATCAGTGGTACTGAAGGCATGAGCGGGGGTTCAGGGGTGCTGCACTCAAGCTAATTCTGAGGCAATTGCCTCAATGGAGGGCTTTGCCCCGATGGTATAGCCTATACAATAATTGGAAGCTCAGTTGTCGTGAAATAATATGAAAGGAGCTAGCCACCAGTCGCCATCTTTGACAACCGCTAGTTGCCATCTTTGATAATTGCTAGTCGTCCTTGACAGCCGTCAATGCGGACTAAAAGAAAGCTGAAAAGTTCTATGAATAGCTTTATTTCTTCATCACTTTCCATGGTTGAATTTCCTCTTATAATCCTTTAGTTTTTTTCTTTCTTACAAGTCTTGTAGTCATTGATGCTCTTCTAAGGGTGCACGGCTGGGGACATCTATTGCTGTAATCTTATTTATATTTATCATTAGTAAAATGCTTATTAAATATATAGTGGTGTGGTTGTGACAATGGTTGATCAAGTCATTACAAAGAGAGAATGTTTTAGGTATCTTGAGTCTATTGTTCAAAGTGATAATGAAATAGGTGGGGATGTCATTAGTAGAATTCAAGTTTGATGTTTGACATGGAGGAATGCATTAGGCCTATTGTGTGATAGAAAAGTATCGCTTAGACTTAAGGGAAATTTTTATAGGATATTGGTGAGACATGCAATACTTTATAGCATAAAATGCTATCTAGTAAAAAAGAAGTATAAAATTAAATTAAGTGTTGCAGAAATGAGGATGCTTAGACGAATGAGTAGCTTTACACTTAGAGATAAAATGCAAAATAAATATATATGTGAAAAGGTTGGAGTAGCTCTAGTGGTAGATAAGATTAGAGATTTGTTTTAGGGTTTGATTTCATAAATTGTCAGAAACCCGATGACCCAGGTTGACCTAAACAATACTTGATTGGGAAATGATTTTTATTCTATTAGAATTAAATGAGAATATGACATTTAATAGGACACAATGAAAAAAAAAAATTATGTAGCCGACACCACTTAGTAGGATAAAGATTTGTTGTTGCTGTTGTTGTATAAAGGGTCTTAGTTCAATTTATGCGTATGTTATATATGTGAGACTAGATTTATTGGTCAAAACTAGCTCGGAAGTTACATATTGAGGTCCCTTTTACCTCCATATAAACTCATCTTTCTCACTCCACCTGTATTGGAATCATAAACATATTAGATTGAAGACCATTTTACCTTTATAGAGGCTCACCTTTATCGCCATACCTATATGAAATATCATATACATATCATTGCTAACTTACCCTCATATCCAATCTTTCTTGAAGTCATCTAAGTGTATCGTTTTGATGCATACATTATTTTGTTTTATTTGTAATACAAATAATTATCCAATATGCCTATTACATGCAAGTCTAATATATCAAATTTATATTCATATAATTAAATTTATTTACATTCTAAATTGGAAAAATATATATCTTTCTCAATTGATGATTACTGATAGGACAATCCTCACTACAGTCGCCCTCAAAGTCCTCGTCTCTTAAACAACTTACAAAAATTCAACTTCTCAATTAATAAAAATTTTTATGTCATAACTCAAATTTAATCAATTTATTTTCAAAATAATCTTTTACCTCTATATTACTTCTCCTCATATGTGTTGACATGGTTTTCAAGCTTGAATCAAAATTATTAAATTGGAGAAATTACAAAATAAATCACATTTTTACCTCATAACCTAAGTTCCTTCTCCTTTTTCCACTCTTGTTCAATTCACATTTTCTTCTTTATTTTTCTTTTTCTCTTCTTAGAGCAACCCCAATTCCAAACCTTTAATCCTTCATCAATAGCTGCATGTTCGAATTAGTGGAAAAGTCTTGATTTCTTGATTTCCACTAACTGCTATAGTATGATCTTAATAGTATTATTAAAAAAAACTTTAGGGACTTTTTATTCAAATGATAATTAATTCTATAACTTTTTAATTTTTGAGAATTAGCATATACTTCTATACAACAACTTGTGAGTCGCCTCAATTAGTTTGGTCACATAAAACGTTAGCTATTTGATGACCCAATTAAGAAAACAGATGTATTAGATTCGATTTGTGTTAAGAAAAGTAGAGGTAGACTTAAAAGGATTTGGTTAGGAAATATAAAAAAATTAAATGAGAATATCACATTTAATAGGACACAATAAAGAAAAAGGATTCAGGTAATCGACTCCACGTAGTGGGATGATGGCTTATTTTTGTTATTATTGTTGGCTAAAATATAAAAGATTTAAATTAAAAATAAAGAAAATAATTAAAATATAAAATTCAAAATTTGATTAAATCATATTCAAAATATTCAACAATGAAATATCCTAAAGTAGAATATATTGTATATTGAATTAGTAAAAATATCTTTATTGCATATTATTACATCATTTAAGTTTTATCAGAATAATTTTAATATATATTACACCATTCGGTTTAATCTCTATTTCATGCTAGTTGAACTGTTGATCTTGCCATTCTTATTCCATTTCAATTTTATCTTTCTTATGGAATACATCTGTATTCATGCTTGCTGGGCAATAGTTTTGTGGCTACCTCAGAAGTTCTATTGGTGATGCTCTTATTAGCATCTTCCTTATAAATTCCTTCTATTGACGATGTGTGGGTTCTTCCTGTAATTCTTTTTTATCTCCCTCCCAAAATTCTCCATTCTATTATTGAAGTTAGCAAGCCATCCTTTTGATGCATTTTTGAAGAGGTGCAGTTTGATTTTATTTTGTGATTATAAATAGAGATCTATGATATGTAAAGGATCTAATTTATTAATTATGGAAAATGATTTGGATGTACAAATACTAACCCATTTTGGGATTAATCTTTTTGATCGAGTGTGGTACTTGAAAATTTTAAGAGACCTTGTCTTCTTATACAGAAATGTGCTTTCTATTGTTGTGACTTCTCTTTTCTTTTCTTTTAAATTTATTCTTCTACCCATTGTTTAATTATTAGTTGTAAGTTGAATTGACTTTTTTTAAGATTTGTTTCAATCTATATTATTTCTTTTGCATAAGAAATGCATAAGAAATGGGTTTTATGTATTGTTGTGATGATCCTAAATTTCTAATAAAAGGGCATAAATCTTTCATTTACATTAGAATTTATTAGTTGCGTAGAATGTGATTTTATTTGTGATGTCTTGCAAAACTTGCATGTTTTATCCATGGCTTCTATATCATGAACTAGGTCTATATTAAAAATTTAGGTCCCTAAAATGTACTTCACCTTTTATTTTTAGTTGTAATTTTGGTTTACTGGATAAATTAAAATGCCAATGTATCCATGGTGGCAATGAGTTTAATGGTGGCTGTGGAAGGTTAGACCTGATATGGAGGGAAAATGCTAGTAGGAGGTGAGAAAGAGAATGGGATTTTTCTGTTTGCTATTGTTGTTAATTGTTTGGGAATAAGGAAAAGAGGATGATTGAATGGCTCTCCATTTGAGGGTCTTAGGGGAATGGATATAAAGAACATTGAATGGGAAAGCAAACGTGAGTGGCTTCAATGTTAAAGCTTAAAGAAGAGGAGAAATAGCACATGGAGTCATGGTGAGGGTACCAAACAAAAGAAGATCAAAGAAAGAAAAGAGCAAAAAAGAAATGAGATAAACAACTCAATAAAAATGGTTTTCAATTTAATGGCTTGAAACACTGACAATCTCAGTTGAGGCTATTGACATAGATGTACAGTTACATAAAATAAACTAAAAGCTACACCATGGAATGCAAATGACTGAAATGCCAAATGACTTAATACTAAATTGACAATGAAATGATAAAATGACCAAATTAATTTTGCTCAAATTAACATAAGTAGATTGCTTCAAACCATTAGTGTAAGCTCTTTATGTATTATTTGTGTGCTTTCATGCCCTATTTTTGTTTATCATTCTCACTTGGCAAGAATATTCAACAGTCACTTGCGAGCTCCAGATGTTTCCTTCCATTTCTCCAAAACTTACTGGTACTGGATGATGTACGGGATGATCGAAAGGCTGAAACATTGCCTCTTGTTGTTTCTTTGACTTCACTTCTTGAAGGTACTTGTTTTGTTTAATCAACATCTTTCTTTTTGCTCTTTTTGGACGGAATGTTTTACGTTAGATCATTTTTTAAAGACTTGAAGTCTCCATCCTTACTGTAAATTAGTTCTTAATAATAGACATCGTTTATGTATTATGAATTGATTTAGGGTACTTTTTTTGGTTCAGTTTTATTAATTACAAATATAATTATGAATGGTCTCATCCCTACATATGATTGTCTTTTCTGTTCCAGTTCTTTTTAAATGTCCTGTGTCAATGTGATCTTTCTCCATTCTCCATTCCACTATATGATTAGAGAAAGCATAGGGGATGTTGTAGGGAAGGAATAATACTACCTATTCTCTTCACAATCAGCAAATTTCTGAGCTTTTCCCCTCCACAGCCCATCTGGTTCCTTATCCCATTCCTGCACCATAATGGTTCCTATTTTGATGATGTTTTCAAATTCCTGTCCCTGTTATAAAAAAAAAAACATATGCTTATTTCATTGATTCCAAACTGTCCTTGTTCTACTGCACTAAGAAATTTGCCTAATTCTCAGAATTGTGCCTTGTTCGAGATGAGAAGACTGTTATAAACCCTCAAAGCTTGATGCTCACTCTGGCCCAATATGTCCAGAGATTCAATTTGACGAGACAACAGGTGTATTCTCACTGTCCTTTTGACTTCTGATGAATTTTATAAGGATAATGGAATGCATTTAGTAAACCTTTTGTTTTCCTCATATAGGATGCTGCGGAAGCCTTTATCCATCTGTTGTCTTCCTTAGAAATGGAAATCACCGAGCATTATATTTCTTTGCAACGTGGTGGATCTCTAGCAGACATCACTGCTTTGTCTTCTAGGATTAACGACCAAGAAAAAGGAGCACCCAATGAGCTCAAGAAATGGAAGAAGATTTTTATTGGGCCATTTGATGGAGTTATTGGGAGCTATTTAACATGCCAAACTTGCTCAACAATGGTAAAAACTTTTTCAGAGTTCTGATAGTTCATAATTTTTTTTTTGGCATTCCCTTCCAGCTGTACTCATATAGCATGTATAGAACAACACATCAAGCTTCTTCTATACAATTTACTCTCTGCACATTTTTATTTGCTAAGCAATGTGCTCTCTTTGACGTTTATATCCTCTCTATGTATATAAAACTGTCCCTTTTGTGCATACAGAAACAGTCATGCAGTCATATGATAAGAGTCACATCACTACCTTTTCACTCTTATGTCCTGAAATTGTTATCTTTTTTTGCTGTTTGAATAGCTCTTTATTGTATCTGAGAGCTGAATGTTTTTCTTTTTGTTGCTTTGACAGCTTTCAGTGGATTTGGAGTTCCAGCGCTCCTTGCCTCTCTCTCCTGTGCTGGATAGACATGCTGATATTGTATGTCATTGATGGCCTGCTTTTGTTATGGTTCTGTATGTTTGTCTCAACTCTTTCTTCCCACTGCTGTTGTTTGCTGTACCAGATTTTTCTGACTGTCTATCCATGATTTTTTCTTTGCTTGGTCATATAGATGGAGGGCTGCAGCTTGTTGGATTGCCTTAAGCATTTCACCAAAGTGGAGCTTGTTGATAATTATCGCTGTGGTAGATGTTGGCATGCAGCTGCCTTGAAATATCTTTCTTCTAGATCTGAAAAAGATAAAGTAGTGTTTTTGCACTCAACTGGCTTCTTTTTTTGTTATTTAACAGCATAGACCTTTACGTGTCTGTATTTTACTGAATCCTTGGTTGCGTTAATTAAGTGTCATTTTTTAGGTAAAAATTAGAACACTCAGCAACTGTGTAAAGCATGATTCTTGCGATTGCAAATTCCTCTTTCGCGATGAAGAAATTTCTTGGACTGGTATTTCACATGCTTTAAAGAGACTAAGTATCATTAAATGCCCAAAGGTATGAAATATGCGAGCTTGCAAATTAAGCAAACATTTTAGAAATTTTCAACTTTTGCATATTAGTAAATAATAATGCTTTAATTCTGATGTAAACGCAATGTTTTTGATGTATTTTAGGTATTTTCCTTTCATTTGCAACGTGCATCAATGAACTGCCTTGGTGAATTGGTCAAGCTTCAGGTATGCTAAATTAATAGCTTAAAAGACATTGAATATCAGCTCTGTGAGCGTTACAATATCTGATTACAGGGACATATTTCTTACCCATTATATCTTGACCTCTCTACATTTGTGGAAACTGCAACAAAAATGGGGCAATTGGCTTCTGTAAACTACATGCATAACAACATGAAGGTAAATGATTGCGCATTCATTCCTCCAATAGGTCACTTGTTCAAGCAACAGGACATGCGGATGCTACCATATTTATACAGGATTGTAGTTCAAAATCGTTCAGTGGTCTCCTTATCTGAAAGTAAGCTTGAGGAGCAATCAGGTGAACTTTTAGGAAATAAACTCTTGGAAGCTGCTGCTGTGTTAAACAGTGAGAAGGCAGAGTTAACAGAGCTAGCTGCTGATTTAAATCAAGCCTGCATCATTCCTGAAAGAGGTTATCGTGAAAAGGTCATTGTTTTTTTTATTTTATTTTATTTTTTTAACTTCTTTCCATAAATCAACTATATAGGTGCATCTTTTACAAATGCGATTTTCCTTTGTTTGCATACCTAATCCTGCTAGGACTGTTTTGTGACATACTTTGTCCGGCCAGGTAGAAATCAGTTGTTCAAGATCATCACGGAGTTGTATGTACTATCTCTGTTCAGTTGTTGAGCATTACGGAAAGCCTGGCAGTGGACATTATGCAGTTTACAGGAAAGTCGGGTCTCAAGTTTCTGCTGGCGCTACTGTGAAGCCACCAGATTTCATGAATGGATCATGGGTTTATATTTCCGACAGTGAAGTCAAATGCGTCAGTGAGGAGGATGTTCTTGCTGCGGAGGCAAGCATGCTTTTTTATGAGAAAGTTGAGGCTGATGTGCTTCAATCAGAATGTAGAAATCTAACTTAATGGACCAGACAAGCCTAGCTATTAAGTGTAACTGCTTCAATAGATTTTTCTCTCTACTATTGCAAATAAGAAGATTTTTTTTTTTTTTTTTTTAAAGATTCTTAAAATAGAAGTGTCAACACTATCTATTACTATCATGCATTTCTTGAAAGGTGGAGAGGTGAGCACTAGGGTTTTCTTCCTGTCTTATGTTGACCTCACTTTTAGTGAGGTTGACACTCAACACTTTTAAAACTTAGAATTTGATCTAAGTATTAAGATTTCTTCACCTAAAGACACTTTTTTAGTGGCTCAACCGTAGAGCTAGACTCTGACTTGAATTAGGTAGAACTCAATGATCCTAATTTTAAACCTAACTCTATATACATCAAACTCAATTGATCTTATGCCATTCCAAAATGTCAAATCATATCCAATTGGTGTTCAATTTGGTTAGGTGATCAAGCTAATCAAATATGATCCATTTGAACCTAAAGGAGTTAAACCTAAAATTGATCCAAACCTTATGAACTTGAATACACTTGAACTCTTTAAAATACCATTTGAGCTTAATTGAAGTTTTATTAGGATTCAATCTGGCTGATTAGTTCACTCGACTCAAATTGATCTAATTGAATCTTATAGGGTTAAGATCAAATCCAACTTGATCTAGGTCAAATTAAATCATTTCAAAGCTCTACAATCACTCCAATTATCTAATTGAACATCTAGCATGAGCAATTGCAACTTAATTTGATCAATTGACTCATCTAACTCAGCTTAGTTTAATTTAACCTAAAGGGCTAAATCGAGCTATAAATCAATTCAATTAAATTAAGTCAAATTAATCCTTACAATCACTTCCATTTGAATCATTGATCATATCCCAACCCCTAATTTAAGTTGGCCAAATGAGCTAATTAATTCACTTGACCTCATTTGATCTAACTTGGCTAAAAAGGTCAAATTAAATTAAATTTTGATTCAACCTGAATTTGATCAAGTCAATTATTATAATCAATCTCAAGGTGATTATTGATCATCACTCAAGTCCCAATTAAGCTTAATTAAACTAATTTAATCTATTGATCCAAGTTGACTCATTTTGACTTAAAGAGTTAAATTAAATCAAATTTTAATCTAATTTCAATTATATTAAATCAACTCTTACAATTAGCCTCAAGTTGATTATTAAACACAATTCAATGATCAGTTGAACCTAATTTGATCAAATTAGTTAAATTTATCAAAATAGTCAAATTAAATCAAAATTCAATCTAACCCAAATCAATTAAATTAATACTTAACAATCATTTTTAAATTGATCATCAAGCATCCCCTTATCCCTAATTGAACCTAGTTTAACAAATTGACTAAATTGACTTATTTCACTCAATTTGACCTAAAAGGTTAAATTGAACAAAATCTCAACCCAGTCCAAATATAATCATGCCAACACCAATAATCATTTCCGAATTAGTGATCAAACATGTCTTAACAATTAATTGCACCTAGCCTAACTAATTTGGCTAAAATGACTAACTTAACTCATTTGATCAATATGAATCTATATGAGTTAATTCAAATTTACGTCAAATTAAATCAAAATAAATGCATCAATGTGTTCTAAATCATCAATTGAGCATGATCCAATAACCTCTTGGGCCCAATTGAATCAAAATTAATCTATATTAGTTCAATTGAGTCAAACTTAATCAAATCAAGTTCAAACCTAACCAAATTTGGCATGATCCATCCTTGGACCTCCTTTGATCGCCTAAGTGAATCTAACTCGTGGTTCAACCCAAACCAAGTGAACTAAGGGTTCCAGATAAAATAAAATTTTAAAATATGAAGGCCCATTCCTCCCTTTGATCAAGGCAACACCCTTAGCATGCCTTTGTGCTCTCCCTAGTTGACCCAAGACTTGTTTGATCTAGCTATTTTCCAAGGAGAGGTTATCCTCATCATGGCTAGCCCTTGGTTCACCAACCATGGATTGTCCATTTTACCACTGGCCACCAAAATCTCTTAGCCACAGAGGGAGATCTAGCTCACTAATCAAGAGCCAAATTCTACCCTACACACTACTTGGTTAGCTTCCATGGCTTGAACCAATCCTTTTAGGTGGTTCACTTGGGGAGGGGTATACACACCATTTAAAATGGCCAAACTAAACTCACATCAACTCTATGGCCAATCCTCAAGTCTCTTTAGAGCTCCCCATGCTTCCAAGCTTCGACGAGACCAATCCCTCTAAAATGCAAGCATCTCTCACGACCCTATTACACCAAAAATCCACTTCGGCCTAATTTCTCTCTCTCACACCTTCCTCATACTCCAATGAGCAAGAACGAATTAAGAACCACTTGATTTGAGCACCAGAACACTAAGTTCGATCAAACTCAAGCGAGCAGTGGTGGAGTTAGGTCTTGTGAATGGTTGTGAGGAGGTAGAAGAGGACTTCGATAGCAAGGCTTTGCCTCTTCAAGACAAAGCTACCTCACATGTTGGTTTGTCGGTCTTAGATCCGATTTGAAGAGGCAAAGCTACCTCACACTTTGTGTTGTCGGTCTTAGATTTTACGAGGTAATTACTCTTCAACCCGCTATTAATTTGACTAATGATATTTTCTATATGGGATTATACTTAATTAAAGAGGTCACTATGATAATAAAAATAAATTAAATATTCTTGTTTATAGGTACTGCTTGCCTTTTAAAGTATAGCCTATTATGACAGCTTGTGATAAAATGCAAGTAAAATAAGGTTTTGCATGGATTGAGTAGTTTAATGCATTGCAAGGACTAACATCTTATGGTGATAAATGTTAAGAGGCTATGGCACTCGGGGGTTAGGGGTGGGTGAATTGAGTTTTAGAAAAATAATTTTAGAAAATTTAATTTTAAACTTTTGTATAAAACTTAGATTTTTAATGATAAAGTTGTAGAGAAATAAAACAACAATTAACAATAGTATAAAAAAGTAAAGTACATAAAAAAAAAGAATATAAAGATTTTTACGTGGTTCAGCCAAACTCCAAAAATCAGCTTACATCCATGCCTAACAACTTAAGCTAGGAATTCACTAAGTCAAAATGAGATTACAAGAAATCTCCCGTATTCTCCTTCTCGGGCAAGTACAATCCAACACTATACTTTCTTTAACGGTAAATATAACCTATGAACATACTTTCCTTAACGGGAAAGCACAACCCAACAACGTACATTCTTTAATAGGCAAGTACAACCCAACAATAAAATAAGAAAAAGGAGAAAGAAGGATCTCTTTCAATTTTAAAATAATTTTGCTCTCACAACCCAACTACAACAATATTAAGGCAAGTGATTTCAAAGGAATGAAAGTAGCTCATAAACAATAATTAATATATATATATATATATATATATATATATATATATATATATATATATATATATATATATATATATATAATGTAAATGAATATTTAAAATATTTGATGTAAATATGATAACCTCAAATCAAGGTGATTTAAAATATGATTTGAAACTTGAATATATAAATTGTTAGAAAGAGACTTAGAGTTTTCCAAAAGATCAAATGAAAATGAAATCTTAAATCACATAAACTTAAATGAAATCTCTTTTTAAGGAAATTTTTCTTTATGCAAAATATGAGATGATTTAGAAGCAATAGAACTTATTACTCACAAGTATCTTATATGAAATAATCACAAAGACAATAATCTCTCTTTAGAACATGTAGGAATAATAAAGAGAAAACAACTTGCAATAATACACTTTAGTTCATCAACCGCAAAGCTTTCAGCCAACTTGAGAAAGTATAGAAATAGATAAGTTAAGCAAAAAATAAATTGACCAAATAATAAGAAACTCAAGTCAAGAAAGAGAATAAGGTCACTTAGTATGTAAAATCACAAATTAGAATGAAAGCACCTTGTTAAGCTTTCGACCACAAGAAAATCCACCAATCCTCCAAGTTCTTTTGTGCAATCCTCAAGCCAATTACTTGTAGGTTGAAGGATGGAAAAAGATGAAGAAATTAACACTTGATTCACCAAGAAGAGATCACTAAAGGTTTTGCAAAAATTCGGCCAAGAGAGTCTTCCTAAGAGAGATTTTTCTAAGACAAGTTAACCTAATATATGGAATATTATTTATAAGAGAAGGGCCATGAGGTTCGGTCAACATAAGGAAAAATAGGAGGGAAACTCATTTGGAATTAATTTGAACATAAACCAATCAAAATAAAAGTAAATGTCATGAGATTAAAAATCAAATAGGAAGGAATTTAATATGGAAGGTTACTTTAATTAAAAATCAAATTTAAATTCAAATTATATAAGAGGGATTTCATCCTAGACAAGGAAGAGGGAAAGTTTAATTAGTAAGTGATTCAATTTGAATCAATTAAATTAAATTAATTTAGCATGATGAAGAAAATTGACAAAAAAAGAGGATATGGAGGAAAAATTAATTTAGAAAGAGATTTAAATTGAACCAATTCATCATATGACTTGATTTCTAATGTAATTAAGAAGTTAATGCTTATGTGGGTCGGCCAAGAGAGAGAGAGAGAGAGAGAGAGAGGAGAGAAGAATTTGAATTGTTACTAAACAAGTCATGACACAATTAATTGTTTAAGTAAAAAAAATAATTCAAATTTTGATTAATTTAAATTAAGCATGATATATGATCAGCCAAAAGGAAGTTTCCATGATGGGATTCAATTAGTATTCAATGCAATATCATGAAATATTCAATCAATTCATCTTGATTGAATGAATGAAGAAAAGAGATAACATGCAAGCTTTATTTAATAAAATTCAAGAAATATTCAAAAATTCGACCAAGCTACTTTCCTAAAATAGATTAGATTTATTTTAATGTACTTAATTCAAATTACATGATGATGGATCAGATTTTAGGAGAGTTTTAATCAATTTTTATTAAGAGATTAATTTGAATTTGAATAAAAGATATAGTTGGCCAAATGAGGTTTCTAAAAATAGAATTTATATAAAAGGAAAGAAGATAATTTCATGGCTTATTTTAATTGAATTTAAATTAACTTAAACAAATTCAAATTAAATCAACTAGATTAGCATATGACCAGCCACATAACATTCCATAAAGAGGGGAGTTCAAATTTATATATGTAATCAAATAAATATTCAATTTGAATTAAAAAATAATTCAAATTAAAGATCCAAATAAATAAATTTTTTAATTTAGAAAAATAATGGATAATTATGGAAATAATTAGAATAACTTTCATATAATTTATTTAGTAAATAATCATGAAAAAAATTTGGCCAAAAAGATTTACGATTAGAGATAAGATAGGAGAGAGAAGACTAGGACAATAGAAGAGAGAAAAATAATACTTTGAATAATTTTTGGTTAATTTAGATTCATGCATTGAATAAATGGATAATGGACATGCCTAAGAATGAGAATAATATATTGAAATGTGAACTTAGTTTAAGTTGCATGAAAGCACAATAAATGTAACAAAGTTTATGCATATAATTCACATTATCCAAAATGAATAATTTGAAGAAAAATTATAAATATGAAATATAGAATTTAAGAATAATTCTAAAATAAATTATTTTTAAATGAATTAATGATTTATTTTATTTTAGTGAGCTTTTCATTTTCTTTAATATAGTTAATCCTAAAAAAATTTTCACCCAGTTCATATCCAATAGCTTTAGCATCTTATTGACCTCACTTTTGGAGTGAGGATTGACTCATCCTTCCTTAGATTTTGGGATCTCCTAGACACTAGAATCTCCTTAGTCATAGGACACTTTTAGTGATTAGGTGAACACAAAATCCAAGCCTAGAGACTTAGGAAGATGTACCATAAGTTTGGGTTATACCTTGGGACCAAGGGAACCTACCTATCCTATAGCCTAAACCAAAATCTATCCCTATCCACTCATGCAAATCCAACCTCTAATTAATCAAATCAAGCCCAATTGAATACTATTTCATATCCAAGCTTCAAGCCAAAATGATTTGAGCCTAAACCCATATTAATCCCATGATCCAATCCTATGGACATAACCCAAAGCTCTTTCAATTAAACCAAACCCAATTAATTTTCACAAAAGCATTCCAATCATTCAATACGTCATTTCAAACTCTTGCTAGAAAAATACCCACCTAATTCATGTACAATAGCTTTAGCATCTTGTTGACCTCAGTTTTGGAGTGAGGATTGACTCATCCTTCCTTGGACTTTGGGATCTTCTAAACACTAGAATCTCCTTAGTCATAGGCACTTCTAGTGATTAGGTGAACACAAAACTCAAGCCTAGAGACTTAGGAAGATGTACCATAGGTTTAGGCTATACCTTAGGACCAAGGGAACCTACTTATCCTATAGCCAAAACCAGAACCTATGCCTATCCACTCATGAAATTAAACCTCTAATTAATCAAATGAAGTCCAATTGAATACCATTTCATATATAAGCTCAAAGCCAAAATGATTTGAACCCAAACATATCTTAATCCTATGATTCAATCCTACGGACTCAACCCAATGCTCCTTCAATTAAATCAAACCCAATTGATTTTCACAAAAGCATTCCAACCATTCAATACACCATTTCAAACTCTTTCAAAACCTATAATCAAACTAATTGAACCAAGTCAATTCAATTAACCCAAGTTAGCCCATATGAACCTAAAATGTCCAAATAAGTCAAAGTCCAACCAAGCCCAAATCAACTACAATCAAAGCCATCAATCAACCTTAAATCCATCATTGAACTCAATTAAGCACTCAATTCCATCAAACCAACCCAAGTAGCCCAATCAGTCCAACCTTTAATTGAATCTAATTTGATCAAACCAACCCAAATGACCCATTTAGCCTAAATTGATCTAAAGGGTCAAATTGAGCTAAATCACTCATAAATATAAATTAATATAAATAAACACCTACAATCATTCTCAAATAATCATTTGAGCCTAAACCAAGCCATTACCCAAGCCAATTTGGCTAATTTGATCAAATTGGTCAACTTAGCCCATTTGACCCATATGAACCCATATGAGTCAAATCTAAATCCACATCAAATTAAACTAAATCAATTGAACCAAAATATTCCAAATGATCATTTGAACTAAACCAAACCATCAATTTGACCAATTGTTCAACTTAATCCAAATGAACCCAATTTGACCTACATGGGTCAAATTGAGCCAACCCCATTTAAACCAAGCCCAAAACCAACCAAACTTGGCATGACCCATCATTGGGTCACCATGGGTTAGCCTAAATCAAATCTAACCCATCATGACCCGAATCAGACCAAAATCCATTAGGTAAACCCATCCACATGGGGACAAAATCCCAGTTGGATGGTCAAACCCACTCTCCTACCCTTGATAGCCATACCTAAGCTCATTTTGGACACTTGGATCATTGGCTAACCTGACCCAAAGCTAGTTGGGTCAACCGTGGCTCAAGTGGAGGTGAGATAACCCAAGCCACCCCATTGGAACACTTAGAGGAGGGGGTACAAACATGGCCATCCCAGTCCCTCTCTCTAGCCACTCAAGAGCATCCATCTCAATCGATCACAGTCCCGACTTCCCGTCTAGACTCAGCCAAAAGATTGATCCTAGCCATTGGTTTTAATCGAGGAGGTATACTCCTCCCATCAAATTCAAATGACACCGAGCTTGAGTCAGGAGCATCCTAGAGCATTCCTGATCTCCCTTGAGCTCCCCATCATCGGTGACACCAAACCCGAGTTAAATAGAGCTCTCTCTCCATCTAACCTCACCTAAACTCCACCAAATTTAAATTAACTTCTCCCACTCCTTTCCAAAGCTTCGGAAAGTCGAAATGAATCTATTCTCGATCGATTCAAGCACCGAGACCACTCCTAGACCAACTCTGGTGAGCTTAGCGATGGCGTTTGGTTCACAGAACCACCGGTAGGGAGGCAACTCATAAGCTTTTCAATAGGGCTTTGTCTCTTCAAGAGAAAACTATCTCAGTTATCAGACTACTAGTCTTAAGCTCCGATGAGGCAAGACTTGGTAAACTGTAGAAAAGTCCTTAGGATTTGGTTTATTGTGAACTATTTTGTATTTTTGCATGATTTCCGCCATACGATCTCCTTATATCTCTTCCCTAAATATTTCGGAGTTGATTCCAATGCCTCACGAGCTACGGTGAGTTTGGATCGAGCAGAGGAGGAAGGACAATGTCCGTCTTCTGATGCTCGAGGGACGAAGGATCACCCACCATCCATTCCGTGTGATTAGAATGGACTCATTGATTTAATTCACTAGTTTTATTTGATTTTATCCTTTAAGATCTGCATAATTAATCCCCATCATCTGATCTGAGATCGGATGCTGGGGATGAAAGCGCGTCCCCTGCCGCTGACTTAGCATGCCTCATTGGATTGTTTAAGTAGCCAATCCCGCGATGCGATGGGGAGAGCACCGCCATGTCAGCTCCCATGTGGCACCGAAGGGATTAAGGATTAATTAGGGTTTAAAATGTGTTTAAATTAGCTAGAATTTGAAAATTTCATAATTGTATAAAAATCTAAAAAATATGAGTAAACCCATTTTGGAAAGGGTAAAGAGAGGAGAATTTAATAAAAATAATTTTCCTATACTTTGAATAGTGAACAATGCTTAATTAAGGTTTGAATTTTTTCTTAATTAGCTTGATTAGGCCCTAATTACTTGGCTAATGAGTCCCAAATTAAATGTGTTGATTCTTTGGGATATCTTCTACCTCTCATAATTTTCTTGAGATTTATTGGCTTGGTGATTAGGAGAATTTGAAATTCAAACCTTAATTACCCTCTTTAAGTAATTTAATAATTATTAAAAATGCCAAACAATAAAATTTAAGTTATTAACAATAGTGAAATGATGAGGGAGAGTGATTAGGATCGCTTTCCTAATTGTTTTCCTAAGTCCATTTCATTAAGAAGGGTAATTAATTCAAAATTTAATTAATGAATTAATTAAGAAATTAATAATGAAATTAAATCAAATTAAAATGATAATTTCTTCATATAATTTAATTTTAATTTGTGGGTTTCTCTTTACATGTTTAATAACATAAAGACCATTAAGGAAATTATGATTAACCTATGGGTGTGGAAAAATCATACAAGTACTTAATTAGATTATTTAATTTAATTAATACTTAATTATGAGCTTCATTGCGTTAGGTCTCTAAGTGCATTGCAATTTTAATTTCTCATTTGCATATCATTGGAAGCTCATAATTAAATGATTAATTAAATAAAAAAGCATAGGAAAGGGTAATTAAATGAATTATTTAATGATTCAAACTTAATTAATTCATAAAATCCACTTAATTTTTTCTCCTTATACATACTAAATCATCAACATGGGATGGGGGTAAAAATAGCAAATTCCTTATTTCTCTTCTTTGAGTTTAATAACTCAAATCCAAAATTAAACTTCATGAGAAGCTTTAGTTTTTCTTAAATGATTTTATTCAACTTGATTGTTCTTAGGAGTTAATGTAGTTGAATGAATTATGTGGAAGTGTTCAATTATTTCTTTTCAAATATTATAAATTTGTATGCCATTTGTATCATGTATTCATGTTTTCAAATCAAATAATTAAATGAATATATTTATGTGGAGTTGCATGTGTTGAATTAATCCTATTATATGTGTGGCTATTATTATTAATAAATTTTAAATATATTTTCAAAATTATAAATGAGAAATTAAATTAACATAAGCTATGAATATTATGTAGGATTTACGTATGCTTATAGTCTAAACATGTTAAAGTTTTATTCTATCATTATGATTCATATATAAGTTTTTATATGTTTGAATGGTAATAAGTATATAGTCTGAACATCCCGGGAATACGAGGCTTTAAGTTGAACTAAGGAGGTCTTAGATTAACTCACTTCCCTGGTTAAAAGGCATACTTATTTAAATTTCATTCTTATGTGTACTTGTACTAGAATTTAGATTGAACTTTACTTTATATGTGTAAATGATTTACTAAAATACAATCTTTTTGCATGATTTTTCATTCTTATGGCTATGTGTACATTCATATGTATTTGAGATAGCAAGTATATAGTCTAGATATCCCAAGAATATGAGACTTTAAGTAGCCCCAAAGACATCTTAGATTATCTGACTTCCCTGGATTAAACAATGACACTTAATTGCTCAAAACTTTAATACATGTGTGTGTGTACTTAGATGAGGAATAAAATTTCTCTTCTCTACCAAAATACATGCATTCATAATCATCTAAGTGTGCCAAAATACATTGTATGCATATGCATTCTAAGCTTAAAATCATATGCATGTTATTAATGATGAAAAGGAATGGTACAACATTGCCTATGTGATGGAAATTCAATTACATTAATCTTAAGATATCTTTCATGTTGAATAGGATTCTTTAAGACTAACCCAAATATAAGATCAATAAAAATATTTAATAAACCATTCATTAAAGAAATCAAGTAATGATAATATGCTTTAGAAAATAATTTAAGGTAGGGATGAAAGAGGTTAAGCCTCTTTTTTCTCTTTACAATACTTAGATGCTAAGTACATACCAACTAAAATAAAAGAAATACAAATTAAAATCTACAAATTCTCTAAGTAACTTGAAATGAAACCACCTCATGCTTAACTTAAACAATTCCAAATCTTAGCCAATTGAAATTTTAAAGCCTAGCTAAGACATACCACATTAAGCCTAAGCACACACATTAGAATGTTAAGTCACCACTTCTAACTTTAGGTTAGGACGGTGTATGTAATGATGTTGTATTTTGTTTTATGATGTAATATTTTAGATTAGATGTTAGGATTATGGTACGTAGATTGGATGTTAGGCCGCTGTTAGCCTAATGCTATTTTCTGTAGGGGATTATGCTAATGAGGCCTCTAAAATAAATATAAATGCTTTTACTTGCAGGTTTTTTATGCCCCTAAGCATAATCCATGATTAGGACAAGTTGCCTTGGTTGCCCATGTGTAGGGTGATAAGTCTAGATTATGAAATATAACTGCTTGGGATGCACGTATGTTTAGCCAACATCTATTTTAGAGGTGTAGTTAGATTTTAATTTTTCATAAATATGTAATTTTGCAATAGAAATTATGATTAGTGTTATGGGGTTTGGGATGAGCAGTGGCTGGAAGGCAAAGTCCTGGGAGGCCCTATGAAGCCTTGAAGCAAATCAAATCAAAGGAAAAAAAGAAGAAAAGATGAAGAATGAAGACCCCATAACATCTATTCAATTTCAATTATAATAATCTTTTTTAATCTGGGTTGTATAAGGGTAGAGCTCGGCTGCCCAAATTTTCTCTTCCGGGGTGTACGACGATACTCGGTCACATCGGCCTTTTATTTTTTTTATAGAATCTATACATGCTTGATTGTTATGTTTAGATTGCACAATAAAAATTGCATCTTCTTCATAGTTTCTTTAGCTTGATGATTGAATGTTTGGCTTGGATGTCGTAGGCTCTTTAGGATAAAATTAATTTGTCTACCCTAATTAATAACTTATAACTAAATTTTAAAATAACTCATAACCTCATATTAAAGCCTAGGCTATAAATCAAGATAATTAAAAGATTTAACAATCCCTTAGATGAATGATGTATGTTTAACATCATGCATATCATATTATCTAGCCCTTAAATAGGGAGGGTCTCCACTCTTGCATGATAGGGGAATGCTTGACATGTGAGGGCATCCCTTGTATTGAAGAACACCTCATCCCGTCGATTTAGACAATAATCCAATTCATCATGCATTTAGGCATAATTATCCTAAGCATTTGTTCAAATTAATGTGTTAAAATGATATAAAAATTTGTAAAGTTTTGCATTTAGTCTAAGTCATGAATTCATACCAATTATGACATAGTCTCTTAGGGAGTGAGTTCAGGACTCTAGTTTTCCTTTCTAATTAAACAATAGATTAGATATCTTGCAATTTCATAAGACCGACCTATATGATTTTGAATCGTAAGAGGTGTTAGCTGGCGACCACTCCATGCGGTTATAAGTCTAGAAGATTCAAACGAATTTATCCTCTTTTATGGAGGTAAACTCTTATGTTCCCCTTTCTGTTTAGATTTAGGTAATGCTTCTAGCTTGTGATAAAGCTCCCTAGATTTAGGACTCAAAGTTGCTTGTTTCCTTTGGGCTACGAGTATAAATACTCACATTTTAGGCATTTTCATAATCTTATGTTGATGGATTGTAAGCCCTAGCATTCTAATAAAATTCCAATTCAAATTAAAATAAACTTTATCTTTCAAACATATAAAGCCTTATCAGAGGATAGGTTGGGGTGCTTGCTAGGCTTCCTAGTGTCATGAGTGCTCCATAATTATCTTCCTTTGGAATAAGTCTTCCTAAATTGAACTTTACCACTTGATTTTCTAAAAATACTCAATCCTTTGAGAATCTAGCCTTGAAATCATTAGAGATATGATTGACTACTTTAATCGAGAGTTTTCTTAAGAAATCCAACTTCCTATGATGTAATTAAGTATGGAAGCTTGCTTACATAGGTAACTAAAGAACTCGACATAAAATAAACTCTGCTTTACTTTTTCATGTAAAGTAGGAGAAAGATTTCTAGTATATAAATGAAAACCTATCAGCCTTAGGAGTCTTTATTAGGTGACTAGGTCCATTGTAAGGTGATATTTCTATCTTTTAAGATAGTACATCATACCTTAATGTCGTACCCGATCAGTTCAATAAGTAACCCCTAAGATCTACGTGGTGTCCACCCATCATTCGAATTAAAACACCACACATCTTGAATTGACTGAAGAACATGGAGTTGAAGAATTTTCCTACACACTTATATATATATATATATATATATATATATATATATATATATATATATATCATCAATATAAATCTAAATTAAGAATGAAATTCATAATGATTAATGTGAATAATTTATCATGTAAAGAAATAAATAGCTCTTATTGCACAAGGTTTGTTATCATGAAATCAAATGGTGAGATACACAAGGTGTATAATCAACAATAAAGAATGTGTAGGTTAAGGCCATTAAGGCAAATTTGAATCTTTTGCATAAATAATAGTATTATTCATGCCATTTTCTATCTCATGCAGTTTATTTTTATTTTCATATGTTTATGTTTAAATTAATTTCAAATGTGTTTCCCTTCTATTTTTCTTTCTCTTGGTCGAACCTCACGACCCCTTCTATTATAAATAATGTTCCCGAGACTAAGTTAACTTATCTTGGAAAAATCTCACTTAGAAAAACTCTCTTGGACAAATTTTTGCAAAACCTTTAGGGATCTTCTTGGCGAATCAAGTGCTAATTTCTTCATCCTTTTTCCATTCTCCAACCTACAAGTGATTGGCTTTAGGATTGCACAAAAGAACTTGGGGTATTGGTTGGATTTTCTTGTGATTGAAAGCTTAATAAGGTGCTTTCATTCTAGTTTGTTATTTTACATGCTAAGTGACCTTGTTCACCTTCTTAGCTTGAGTTTCTTATGCATTTGGTCAATTTATTTTGTGCTTAACTTATCTAGTTCTATACTTTCTCAAGTTGGTTGAAAGATTTGTGGTTGTTGAATTAAAGTGTATTATTGCAAGTTATTTTCTCTTCTTTATTCCTATATGTTCTAAAGAGAGATTGTTGTCTTTGTGATTATTTCATATAAAATACTTATGAGTAAGAATTTTTATTACTTTTAAATTATCTCATCTTTTGCATAAATAATAAATTCTTTAAAAATAGATTTCATTTGTGTTTATGTGATTTAAGGTTTCATTTTCATTTGATCTTTTGGAAAACTCTTAAGTCTCTTTCTAACAAGTGATTGATTCAAGTTTTAAATCATTATTGTGCTATATTTCAAACCATAAATTAAATCATCTTGATTTCAAGTTATAATATTCATATCAAATATTTTAAAGATTCATTTAAATCACACACACACACACACACACACACACACATACGATATATATATATATATATATATATATATATATATATATATATATATATATATATATATATATATATATATGTATGTATGTATGTATGTATGAATGTATAAAGTTTAATTATTGTTCAAATTTAAATATCAATTAAAGTGAGCTATGTTTCATTCCTTTGAATTCACTTGCCTTAATATTGTTGTAGTTGGGTTATGAGAGCAAAATTATTTTAAAATTGAGAGTTAGATCCTTCTTTCTCTTTTTTTTCTTATTTTATTATTGGGTTGTACTTTCTTGTTAAGAAAAGTATGGTGTTGAGTTGTACTTGCTCGTGAAGGAGAATACGAGATATTTGTTGTAATCTTATTTCGACTTAGTGAATTCCCAGCTTGGGTTACAAGGCGTGGATGTAGGCTAATTTTTGGGGTTTGGCCAAACCACATAAAAATCTCTACATTTTCATTCTTTATTTTTCTATACTTTTTTTTATACTATTGTTAGTTGTTCTTTTATTTCTCTAAAGCTTAATCATTAAATATTTAAGTTATATACAAAAATTTCAAATTAAGTTTTCTGAAATTATTTTTTAAAAACTCAATTCAGAGTTATCAAACGGTGCTTATAGAAAATGAGGAGAAAGAGCTTTCAACTACATCCCTCAAGGCAGCTATCCAAAGTTTCAATTCTCAAACTGATTCTTAGGATGACCCTAAGGTAAACAATTTATCTTATGAAGAGTTATCAAATGTCTTTAATGAATTAGTGGATGTTTATAATAAATTGAAAAAGAAATACATTTCCATTAAAAGAAAATCTAAAAGTTTTAAAGTAAATCTTGACACTTTGATGAAAGAAAAAAAAGTCACTTTTAATAGATGCTAAAAAATCTCATGATATGATTTATTTTCTTGAAAATGAAGTATCTTCATTAAGTACCGAAGTTAATGATTTGTAAGTAATTTATCTAGTACTTCTACATCCTGTTGTCAAGATGAACTTATTTCCAAAATAAAATTTTTAGAAGATGAAAACAATGTATTGCAAAAAGAGTTATTATCTAGAAATAAATTTGAACATGATTTAAATATTGAGATTGAAAATTTAAAAGTTGAGAATATTGATATTAGAAACAAATTAAATGATGTATCTTTATCTTCTACAAGTTCTAGTTGCTCAAATATTTTACATTCAAATCCATCCATATCTTGAAAGCAATATTCATGTTATTCACATGCTTTAAATAATTGTACATCTTACAAGCATGTTAGTTCATTCTCTAAAATTAAACCTAAAAGTTATAATTCATTTATGCATACTTTGCCTAATGCTACTTGTACTTATTGTTGTAGGCAAGGTCATGTTTCATATATTTGTTCATTCAGGAGATCCATGCAATTAAATGCTTTATCTTCATACATTTAGATTTCTAAGGGAACTAGTTTGCATTGCCTATCATCTACTTATGTAAGTATTTATAATGCTACTAATGTTAAAGGATCCAAGCTTGCTTGGATACCACAATTTAGAAAATGAGATTATATTGTAGGTTTGTCTTCATAGAGGACCGATGAAGATAAGTCATCAATTCAGGTATATACAAAAGCAAAATTAAATTACAAAGGTATACAAGAATAAATAGTATGAGGTAAAGTATTTTGTATTGTTCATTAATGCCTATCATATATATATATATATATATATATATTATAGGTCTTTAGATTAGTTATGTTTCATTCATGTTTAACTAATCTATTTAAGCTTCAGGTTCTATTTTTTATGAATGAATAGTTTCAAAACATAACTTAAAAATATTCCTATAAATTCTATGAATTTCGCATATTATTTGGTTTATTATGGCTTTACCATTTTCATAGATTTTATGAGTTTTATAATGTTTTGCAAATGGATGTTTTTATTTATCATGATTTGTATTCATAATTTAAAATTCTTTAAAATTTATGATAAGTAAATTCAAAATACACCTTGTATACATTTTAACAATAAGAAACTTGTTTAGTTTTCTAATTTGGATATCAATTAATTTATATAATTAACATTTGCATAACTTTATACTTGATTTGATCTCATTTACCCCCTTTAATAATTTGTGATTTTTATCAGTGTGTTGATTACAATCATGCTTATTCAACATATGTTTTGTGATCCATAGCTTAATATGCGTAATTTGAAACTCTTTATTTCTTTATATCGTTCATGATTATTAGATCGTCTTAGTTGTTATTATAAAAAAAAGGATATGATTAATAAATTAGCTTGTATGCATTAATTTGGAATAAATATGTAATTAGATTTATGAATTATTTTGCATGATTAGAAATTCTCTTGTAATATATATCTTTATTATTCATGCAAGTCTATAATTCTTAGCCTTTATGCTTCTATTAACATTTGATACAATTACATTTTATTTGATGATAAGATAATTTTGGGTGGTATCTTAAGTTGTCATTTCTTTCAAAGTATTGTTCATTTTGAATGAATAAATGTGGAATATCGAATTGCTTCAAATATTGCTAAAGTTTTATTTTAGAGACATGTTTGTATCATTCATATGTTCAATTATTTATTTTCATCACATATGATATTTGTCCCAATTCACATGTTTATTCAAGTCAGTTTCATATATATATATATATATATATATATATATTAGATTATATTAAGTAAAGGGAGAATATCAAGTATGTTAATATATAATTATTTTTATTTTTATCATCACATGCTTAATTTACTTTTGTACTTAATTAAGGGGGAGAATTTTATTGATATATCCAACTTTAATTTTTTTGGTGAACCTTTTCATGATGTTAAAAGGGGGAGAAATATTGATTTTAGTGTATATCATAAGTGATGTTGGTTAGACTTTTAATTTCTCACATAAGATTTTATTGAGAGGGAGAAACATCTTTTTTATCATTATAATTATCCTTCACACCAACATCAGTTTGTCATCATCAAATAAGGGGAGATTGTTGACTATATACCTTATGTATCTCACTATTTGATTTGATGATAACAAACCATGTGTAATAAGAACTAATTATCTCTTTGTAGGATAAATTATTCATATTAATCATAATGAATATATTTCTTAATTTAAATTTATGTTAATGTTAAAAAAATATTTTTTGATGCTACTAATCAAGTTAAATCTAAGTGTGCAGGAAAATTATTTAACTACACGTTCTTCAGTCAATTCAAGATGCTAAAGCTATTGGATATGAACTAGGCGAGAATTTTAATATGGAAGGTTGCTTTAATTAAAAATAAATTTGAAATTAAAATTATATAATAGAGATTTCATCCAAGATAAGGAAGAGGGGAAGTTTAATTAGTAAGTGATTCAATTTGAATCAATTAAATTAATTTAATTTAGCCTGATGAAGAAAATCAACAAAAAGGGGATGTGGAGGGAAAATTAATTTGGAAAGAGATTTAAATTGAATTAATCCATCATATGACCTGATTTCTAATGTAATTAAGAAGTTAATGCTTATGTGGGTCGGCCAAGAGAGAGAGAGAGAGGAAAGAAGAGTTTTAATTATTATCAAACAAGTCATGACAAAATTAATTGTCCAAGTGAAAAAAGGGGAATAATTTAAATTTTGATTAATTTAGATTAAGCATGATATATTGTTGGCCAAAAAGGAAGTTTCCATGAGTAGATTCAATTAGTATTTAATGAAATATCATATAATATTCAATCACTTTATCTTGATTGAATGAAGGAAGAAAAGAGATGACATACAAGCTCTATTTAATAAAGTCCAAGGAATATTCAAAATTAGGCTAATCTACTTTACTAAAATAGATTAGATTTCTTTTAATGTACTTAATTCAAATTAAATGATGATGGATCAAATCTTAGGAGAGTTTAAATCAATTTTAATTAAGTGATTAATTTAAATTTGAATAAAGATATAGTTGGCCAAATTAGGTTTCCAAAAATAGAATTTATATAAAAGGAAAGAAGATAATTCCTTGGCTTATTTTAATTGAATTTAAATTAATTCAAATAAATTCAAATTAATTGAAATTAAATCAGCTAGATTAGCATATGATCAGTCACATAACATTCCATGAGGAGGAGAGTTCAAATTTGCATATTTGATCAAAGGAATATTCAATTTGAATTAAAAAATAATTCAAATTAAAGATTCAATTAAATGAATTTGTTAATTTAGAAAAAATATGAGATAATTATGAAAATAATTTGAATAGCTCTCACATAATTATTTAGCTTAAAATCTTTAAAACAATTCGGCCAAAAAGGTTTAGGATGAGAGATATGAAGAGAGAAGACTAGGACAAAAGGAGAGAAAAAAATAATACTTTGAATAATGTTTGGTTAATTTAGATTCATGCATTGAATAAATGGATATTGAACATACCTAAGCGTGAGAATAACTTAATGAAATGTGAACTTAATTTAAGTTGCATGGAAGCACAATAAATGTAACAAAGTTTATGCATTTAGTTCACATTATCCAAAATGAAAAATTTGAGGAATAATTGTAAATATGAAATATAAAATTTATGAACAATTTTTAAATAAATTATTTTAAAATGAATAAATGATTTATTTTATTTTAGTGAGCTCTTCATTTGCCTTAATATAATCAATCCTAGAAAAATTCTCACCTAGTTCATGTCTAATAGCATTAGCATCTTGAATTGACTAAAGAATGTGAAGTTAAAGAATTTTACTGAACACTTGGATTTAACTTAATTAGTAGCATGAAATATATATATATATATATATATATATCATCAATATAAATCTAAATTAAGAATGATATTCATCATGATTAATGTGAATAATTTATTCTGCAAAAAGATAATTAGTTCTTATTACACATGGTTTGCTATCATCAAATCAAATAGTGAGATACACAAGGTATATAGTCAACAATTAATATCAGAGCCAACTGCAACAATATTAAGAAATAGAAGTAATAGAACTTTTTACCCATAAGTATTTTATATGAAATAATCAAAAAGACAATAATCTCTCTTTATAACAAGTAGAAATTATGAAGAGAATACAACTTGCAATGATGCACTTTAATTCATCAACCACAAAGCTTTCGACCAACTTGAGAAAGTATAGAAATAGATAAGTTAAGCACAAAACAAATTGACCAAATGCATAAACTCAAGCCAAGAAGGTGAACAAGGCCACTTAGCATGTAAAATCATAAACTAGAATAAAAGCACCTTGTTAAGCTTTCGGCCACAGGAAAATCCACCAACCCTTCAGGTTCTTTTATGCAATCCTCAAGCCAATCACTTGTAGGTTGGAGGATGAAAAAAGGATGAAAATTAGCACTTGATTCACCAAGAAGTGATCTCTAAAGATTTCACAAAAATTCGGCTAAGATAGAGTTTTTCAAAGAGAGATTTTTCCAAGTGAGTTTAACCTAGTCAAAGGAATATTATTTATATGACAAGGTGTAATGAGATTCGACCAAGAGAAGAAAAAATAGGAGGGAAACTCATTTGAAATTAATTTAAACATAAAAAAAATAAATGGCATGAGATAAAAAATTGGCCAAAGAGAAATAAGAGGGAATTTAATAAGAAGGTTATTTTAATCAAAAATTAATTTGAAATTAAAATTTTATAAGAGCAATTTCGGCCAAGGAAAAAAAAGAGGGAAATTTTAAATAGTAAGTGATTCAATTTTAAACAATTAAATTAAATTTATTTATCATGATGAAGAAAATTGACAAAAAAGGGGATACAAAGGAAAAAGTAATTTGGAAAGAGATTTAAATTGAATCAATTCATCATATGACCTGATTTTTAATGTAATTAAGAAGTTAATGCTTATGCGGGCTGGCCAAAAGAGAGAGAGGAGAGTGTGAAAAAGGGAATAACTGAAATTTTAATTAATTTAAATAAAACATGATATATTGTCTGCCAAAAAGGAAGTTGAATATTCAATCAATTCATCTTGACTGAATAAAGGAAGGAAAGAGATAACATACAAACTTTATTTAATTAAATCCAAGGAATATTGAAAAATTCGGCCAATCTACTTTCCTAAAATAGATTAGATTTATTTTAATGTACTTAATTAGAATGAAATGATGATGGGTTAGATCTGAGGAGAGTTTAAATCAATCATCATTAAGAAATTAATTTGAATTTGAATAAAGATATTGTTGGCCAAAGAAGGTTTCCAAAAATATAAATTATATAATAAGAAAGAAGATAATTCCATGGCTTATTTTAACTGAATTTGAATTAACTCAAATAAATTTAAATAAATTAAAATTAAATCAACTAGATCAGCATATGATCAGCCACATAACATTCCATAAAGAGAAGAGTTTAAATTTGCATATGTAATCAAAAGAATATTCAATTTGAATTTTAAAAAAAAAATCAAATTAAAGATTTAAATAAATAATTTTTTTTAATTTGAAAAAGTATGGGATAATTAAGGAGATAATTTGAATAACTTTCACACAATTTATTTAGCAAATAATCATGAAATAAATTTGGCCAAAAAGGTTTAGGATGAGAGATAGGATATGAGAGAGACGATTAGGACAATAGGAGAGAGAAAAATAATACCTTGAATAATATTTGGTTAATTTAGATTCATGCATTGAATAAATGGATAATTAGCATGCCTAAGCATGAGAATAATTTAATAAAATGTGAACTTAATATAAGTTGCATGGATGCACAATAAATGGAATAAAGTTTATGCATTTAGTTCACATTATCCAAAATGAAAAACTTGATGAATAATTGGAAATATGAAATGTAGAATTTATGAATAATTCTCAAATAATTTATTTTTAAATGAATGAATGATTTATTTTAATTTAGTGAGCTTTTAATTTGCCTTAATAAAGTAATTCTTAGAAAAATTTTCACCCAGTCCATGTCCAATACCTTTAGCATTCTGTTATAATTGAAGAACGTGGAGTTAAAGAAATTTTCTGCACACTTGGATTTAACTTGATTAGCATAAAAAATATATACATTTATCATCAATATAAATTTAAATTAAGAATGACATTCATAATGATTAATGAGAATATTTTATCATGCAAAGAGATAATTTGTTCTTATTAGGTAGGGTTTGGTATCATCAAATCAAATGGTGAGATACACAAGGTGTATAGTCAACAATCTCCCCCTATTTGATGATGACAAATTGATATTGGTGTGAAGGGTAATTATAATGATAAAAAGATATTTTTCCTCCTCACTAAATGCTTATGTGAAAATTTAAAAGTCTAAACAACATCACTTGTTATATACACCAACATCAATATTTAAGTACAATGCAATAAGAAATCAAGACAAAGTAAAGAGAAAGATGCAAGTCTTTATTGTTTATTTATGGTTTAAACTATACACAAGGTGTATAATCAACAATGTTCCAGTATTTGATGATGGCAAACTGATGTTGGTGTGAAGGGTAATTATAATGATAAAAAGATATTTCTCCCCCTGACTAAATGCTTTTATAAGAAAGTAAAATTCTAGCCAACATCACTTGTGATATATACCAACATCAATATTTCTCCCCCTTTTGACATCATCATAAGGTTGACAATAAAATTGAAGTTGGTTATATCAGTAAAATTCTTCCTCTTAATTAAGTACAAAAGCAAATTAAGCATGTGATGAAAAAATAAAAATAATTAAAGATTTACATGTTTGATATTCTCCTCTTATTTAATATAATCTAATATATAATTTTTTATATAAAACTGACTTGAATAAACATGTAAATTGAGACAAATAACATATGTGATGAAAATATACAATTGAACATAAGAATGATACAAACATGTCTCTAAAATAAAAATTTAGCATTATTTGAAGCAATTCGTTATTCCACATCTTCTCCATTCACAATGAACAATATCTTAAAAAAATGATAACTTAAGATGCCAACTAAAATTATCTTATCATCAAACCAGATGTTAATAAAACTATATAAGCTAAGAATTATAGACTTGCACAAATAATAAAGATAGATGTTACAAGAGAATTTCTAACCATGCAAAATAATTCATAAATCTAATTTCATATTTATTCCAAATTAATGCATACAAGCTAATTTATTAATCATATCCTTTTTTATAATAACAACTAAAACAATTTAATAATCATGGATGATATAAAGAAATAATGAGTTTCAAATTAAGCATATTATGCTATGGATCAAAAAATAAATGTTGAATAAGCATGATTGTAATCAACACACTGATTAAAATCACAAATTATTAAAGGCGGTAAATAAGAACAAATCAAGTATAAAGTTATGATAATGTTAATTATATTCTTTAATTGATCTCCAAGTTAGAAAATTAAACAAGTTTAAGATTGTCAAAATGTATACAAAATGCATTTTGAATTTACTTATCATGAATTTTAAGGAATTTTAAATTATGAAATAAATCAAGATAAATAAAAACATCCCTTTAAAAAACATTACGAAACACATAAAATCCATGTAAATGTTAAAGCCATAATAAACTAAATAATATGTGAAATTTATAGAGTTTACAAGAATATTTCTAAGTTATGGTTTGAAACTATTCATTAAAAAAAAATAGAACATGAAGCTTATAAAGATCAGTTAAGTATGAATGAAACATAACTAATCTAAAGACCTAAATATATATATGGAAGGTATAAATGAACAATCTAAAATACTTTACCTCATACCATTCCTTCTTGTATACCTTTGTAACTTAATTTTTCTTTTGTACCTGAATTAACGACTTGTCTTCACCAGTCCTCCATGAAGACAAACCTACACTATAATCTCATTTTCTAGATTTTGGTATCCAAGCAAGCTTGGATCCTTTAACATTAGTAGCTTTATAAATACTTGCATAAGTAGATGATTGACAATGCAAACTAGTTCCCTTAGAAATCCAAATGTATGAAGATAATGCATTTAATTGCATGGATCTCCTAAATGAACAAACAAATGAAACATGACCTTGTCTACAACAATAAGTACAAGTAACATTGGGCAAAGCATGCATAAAGGAATTATAACTTCTAGGTTTAATTTAGAGAATGAACTAACATGATTGTGAGATGTATAATTATTTAAAGCATGTGAATAACATGAATGTTGCTTGCAAGACATGGATGGATTTGAATGTAAAGCATGTGAGCAACTTAAACTAGTAGAAGATAATTATATGTCATTTAATTTGTTTATAATATTTGTATTTTTAAACTTTTAAATTTTCAATCTCAATATGTTAATATTATTCAACTTTATTTATAAATAATAATTCTTGTCGTAATACTTTATTTTCATCTTCTAACAATTTATTTTAGAAATAGGCTCATCATGACAATTGGATGTAGAAGTACTAGATAAATTGCTTATCAAACCATCAACTTTGGTACTTAATGATGATACTTCATTTTAAAGAAAACAAATCATATCATGAGATTTTTGAGCATCTATTAAAAGTGACTCATTTTTTCATTAAAGTGTCATGATTTACTTTAAAACTTCTACATTTTCTTTTAGTGGAAATGTATTTCTTTTTCAACTTATTATAAACATCCACTAATTCATCAAAGATATTTGATAACGCTTCATAAGATAAATTGTTTACTTCAGGGTCAACCTCAGAATCGGTTTGAGAATTGAAGCTTTGGATAACTACCTTGAGGGATGTAGTTGAAAGCTCTTTTTCTTCTTTTTAATTAAGCTCTATAAGGAAGTGCAGTCGGTGAAACCCAACCTATTCTTGAAATACACAACTCACACACACTCCCTTTCCAAAAAAAAAAATCAATACACCCAGCACTATGCTTAGATTTATTGGATTTGTAAGATTTGTAAATAAAAGAGCTAATGCCATGACCAATCCATAAATTTTTAGAGCTTCCATAAAAGCTAGACTCAGCAATAAAGTACCTCATATTTTACCCTCTCCTTCTAGTTGTCTCACAATACCTTCTATGGCTTGGCCTGTAGCAATTCCTTGACCAACCCCAGGTCTGATAGAAGCAAGCCCTATAGCCAATCCAACAACAATAACATAAGCAACAGAAATAAGTGGATCCATGATAAGTTCCTTACAACAAAAAAGAAATGATTAATGATACATCCAACCAATGAATTAGTACTTAATCTACTTCTTTTTCTACTTCTCAGGTCAAAGTAACTAAAAGCTCCAATTGGAATTCAAAATATTACTAAATTATCAGAACTACTTCGAGATACTATTTTTCCTTTCTACTTCATGTAAATAGATATGTATATAGTTTTAGAAATTGCATTTCCTTGTTTTATAAACTATTCTATTCTTTTTCTTTCATTCAATTCACAATCATAGACAAAAAAGAAAAAGGACTGATATGGGAATCCATATAAATGCAATGTACTAGTAAAAAAGAGATAGGGATCATTACTATCTAACTAGTAAATATCATATACTTTTATTCTTCCATAATGTAAATCACCTACACTTTTTATTATATTAAATTGTATTCTGGAACCATTCTTCGAAACATACACAAAGATTGATACTCATAAGCATTACATATATGTTGTAGGATCCCAACCCTTCTTTCTCTTCAAAATTATGCAATTGCAATATTATTTATCTTTCTTGATATATACATACATGTAGCTATTTAAATTTTATTCTACAACTCAGTGGATTATATTCCCCCCGCCCCGTATTGCTTGATTTGGGATAAGCTTCAAAAAAAGACTAGACTATTTAAAAAGTTAGTCAATGATGACCCTCCATGGATTCACCTATATAAGCCGTAGCCAAAGTTAAAAAAATAAGAGCTTGAATACCACTTGTAAATAATCCAAGAAACATGATAGGTATAGGAACTACTGAAGGCACTAAAGAAACAAGAATAACAACCACTAATTCATCTGCCAAAATATTCTAGAAAAGTTGAAAACTAAGAGATAAAGGTTTGGTGAAATCTTCTAGAATATTAATTGGTACAAGTATTGGAGTTGGTTGAATGTATTTTCTAAAATATCCCAATCCTTTTTTTATTAAGACTTGCATAAAAATTTTCCACTGACGTGGGTAAAGCTAAAGCAACAATAGTATTTATATCATTCGTGGGCACAACTAACTCTCCATGAGGTAACTTTATAATTTTTTAAGGTAAAAGAGCACCTGACCAGCTAGAAACAAAAATAAATAGGAACATCATTCCTATAAAAGGAACTAAAGGATCATACTCCTCTCCAATCTGAGTTTTGCTCAAGTCTTGAATAAATTCAAGGACATATTCAAAGAAATTCTGACGAGATGGTGGTTTACCCTGTGGCGGATGTCTGCTGTTTAAGTCCGCTTATTTCCATCCCGTGAACTTAGCTGATACTGTGATAACACCCAATTTTTCCAATTTGGCAGTTCGATCTATGATTTCTTATGCATGGACGTTGATAAGATCCTTCCATTTAGCAGCACCTTAGGATGGCATAGCCTTCACGTGAATGGCGAGGTTTAAATGAGGAAAGGTTTACGGTGGATACCTAGGCACCTAGAGATGAGGAAGGGCGTAGAAAGCGATGAAATGCTTCAAGGACTTAAAAAATAAGCATAGATCCAAAGATTCTCGAATAGGTCAACCTTTTGAACTCTGAATCCACGCAAGAGATAACCTATAACTCAAACATCTTAGTGAGGAAAAGAAAGAAAAAGTGATTCTCGTAGTAGCAGCGAGCAAAATGGAGTAGCCTAAACTGTGAAAATGGGGTTGTGGGGGAGCGATACAAGTGCCATGCTGCTAGGCGAAGCGGTGGAGTGCTGCACCCTAGATGGTAAGAGTCCAGTAGCTAAAAGAATTACTAGTTTACGCTCTAACCTCAGTAGCATGGGGCATGTGGAATCCCATGTGAATCAACAAGGACCACCTTGCAAGGCTAAATACTCCTAAGTGACTGATAGCAAGGTAGTACCGTGAGGGAAAGGTGAAAAGAACCCCCATCGATAAGTGAAATAGAACATGAAACTATGAGCTCCCAAGAAGTGGGAGGAGAATGTGATCTCTAATTGCATTTCTATTGAAGAATGAGCTGGCGACTCATAGACAGTGGCTTGGTTAAGGGAATCCACCATAGCCGTAGTGAAAGCGAGTCTTCATAGGGCGATTGTCACTACTTATGGAACCAAACTTGGGTGATCTATCCATGACCAAGATGAAGCTTGGGTGAAACTAAGTGGAGGTCTGAACCGACTGATGTTGAAGAATCAGTGGATTAGTTATGGTTAGGGTTGAAATTCCAATTGAACACAGAGCTATCTGGTTCTTCCCAAAATGTGTTAAGGCATAGTAGTTGATTGGACATTTAGGGGTAAAGCACTATTTCAGTGCGGGCTACGAGAGCGGTACCAGTGAGATGATGGGGGATAAGCTTCATCATCGAGAGGGAAACATCTCGGATCACTAGCTAAGGCCCCTAAATGACCACTTAATGATAAAGGAGGTAGGGGTACAGAGACATCCAGGAGGTTTGCCTAGAAGTAACCACCATTGAAAGAGTGTGTAATAGCTCATTGATCGAGCACTCTTGCTTCAAAGAAGAACAAGGCTAAGTAATCTACCGAAGCTGTAGGATGTAAAAATGCATCGGTAGGAGAGCGTTCTGGCTTAGAGGGAAGCAGGTGTGGACGAAGTGAAAGCGAGAATGTCAGCTTGAGTAATGCAAACATTGGTGAGAAGCTAATGCCTCAAAAACTTAAGGGTTCCTCCACAAGGTTCATCCACAGAGGGTAAGTCAGGGCCTAAGATTAGGCCAAAAGGCCTAGTTGATGGACAATAGATGAATATTCTTGTTCTACCCCTTATTAGTCCCGAGGGATGGAGGAGGCTAGGTTAGCCAAAAGATGGTTATCTATTCAAGGACGCAAAGTGACCTTGATCTTTTAGGGTAAGATGAGGTAGAGGAAATGCCTCAAGCCAATGTCCGAGTACTAGGCTTTATGATGCTAAACTAACCCATGCAATACTCACAGGAAAAGCTCGAACGACCTTAAACAAGAGAGTACCTGTACCTAAAATTAACACAGGTGGGTAGGTAGAGAATACCTAGGGGCACGAGATAACTCTCTCTAAGGAACTTGGAAAAATAGTCCCATAACTTTGGGAGAAGGGGTGCCTCCTCAAAATGTAAAAGGACTGTTCAGCGACTGCTCACCAAAAAAACATAAACTCCGTAAAGTCATAAGAGCAATACGTAAATTGGAAGGTCAAGGAAGTTGGTGACCTCATGACAGGGGAGCTGGTGACCGAAGCCCCAATGAATGTCATAAGGTCGAACTGGCAGGGACAGGTGACAGCTTTATGGGGTAGCCTCCCAAAAGGTAATAGAGGCATGCAAAGGTTTCCTCGGTCCAGATAAAGATCGACCTTTGAGTACAAGGGCATAAGAGAGCTTGATTGCAAGACCCACCCATCAAGTAGGGAGGGACGAAAGTTGGCCTTAGTGATTTGATGGTGCCGAGTGGAATGGCCATCACTCAATGGATAAAGGTTACTCTAGGGATAACATGCTGATCTTTCCCAATATTTCACATCGATGAGAAGGTTTGGCACCTCGATATTGGCTCTATGCCACCTGGGGCAGTAGTATGTTCCAAGGGTTGGGCTATTCGCACATTAAAGAGGTACGTGAGCTGGGTTCAGAACATCGTGAGATAGTTTTGTCCATATCCTATGTGGTAGTTAAAGCATTGAGAGGACCTTTCCCTAGTACGAGAGGATCGGGAAGGATGCACCTTTGGTGTACCAGTTATCGTACCTACGGTAAATGATTGGTAGCCATGTGCGGAGCAGATAACTGCTGAAAGCATATAAATAGTAAGCCCACCCCAAGATGAGTGCTCTCCTATTCTGACTTCCCCATAGCCTCTAGTAGCATAGTCGAGATAGCGGCAGGATCTCTGCCCCTACGGGGATGGAGCGACATAAGTATTGAGAATCCAAGATAAGGTCATGGCAAGATGAGCCATTTATCATTATGATAGATGTCAAGTAAAGGATGTATGGGCATCCAACATCAGAGAGATTTGAATCTTGTTCCTACATGACCTGGTCAATTCAATCAGGCACTCACCATCTATTTCCATTGTTCAACTATTTGACAACATGAAAAACCTAAAAGCTCTGCCCTTCCATCTGATAGAGAGGGAGGGCAGAGGCCTTTGGCATCCCTTACAGTCAAGAATCATGTCTCATGCCTTTCTTCTTCATAGGGTTTGATATGGAGGAACCACCAATCCATCCTCAACTGGTTAAACTATATTGGACGATCGTAGTGGGGTCCTGCAAAAAAATAGCTTGACACTAGAATGATAAAAATCTTAACACCTCTTATTTGACTTTTTCATATTTCAAAAGATCAAAATAAAAAAAATGCAAAGATCATTTTATTCAATTACATCTCTTCTTTCCCACTTCAAGTCTTGGAACACATTGTTATTCTAGAGAAAAAGGCATTTTCATATCTTCTTAATCGAAAATGGCTGAGGAGAGGAAATGTTCCTTTTTGAAGGTACTCCTAGGAATAGATCTAGTGTAGATGGGGTGGGGCCTATAACTCGGAGGATTAGAGTACATGGCTACGAACCACAATGTCAGGGGTTCGAATCCCTCCTCACCCACAACCAGCCCGAAAGGGAAGGGCCTTTCCCTCTAGGGGTAGTAAAATCATGATCGGGATATCGACTGAAATGCTATTGAACTTGGGTATGACCCTTTTAGTAAACAAGGCTAGGATCAGCATATTTGTGTTTGACTTCCCATAACTCTTCCTCAACTAGGCTTGGGAAGAATAGCAGAGCAAGTACAAGTATAAGTAGCATAGCAAAAATTTATTCCTCATCATTATATGTTTATCTGTGATAATTGTGGCCTATCAAGAGAATTGATGACTGCATTTTTGATGCACTACTGAGAATTTTGAATTCACTATTTACAAGGGTCAGATTTATGCCGAGGTATTGAGGGTTATTCTCAAATATTGTAGAATAGGATGTGATACGATGAGATAGAATGCAATAAAAATAAAGACTTGGAATGAGTTACCTACTCCTAATAGTCAAAGTGAGCCCTTTCATTCAATTCTTCATTCTTTCATGAAGAATGAATCAAATCTCCCCAAGTAGGATTCAACCTCAACCAACGCAACCGCTTCTACCACCAGCTACCTAGGAACAACAGGAGATTCGACCTCATAGAGTTCAACTCCTATTCTCAACCCATGAACAATATGAGTCTGAAGCTTCTTTCATAATTGTAGGAACTTCTTCATAGTGGCTCCGTTCCATGCCTCATTTCATAGGAAACCTCCATGTGGCTCTATTTCATTATATTCCATCTATATACCAATTCCATTCATTTCATATCCCTTTTGTGTCATTAACATAAGAGATGTCATTTATAATATATCTATTTCTATCTATATAGATATGATAAGTTAAGGAATCATTATATAATAATTGATAAATTGTAATAGAAAAGAAAAAGCAAAGGTTTGTGATGAACCAAAGGAATCTCATTCCTTTATTTTTCTTATTTTTTTTACTCTTTTTAGAACCAAATGCATGCACTTGGGGCTTTTAATTTAATCTTATGGAATTCTCAATAAGAATATTTTTTCCTGTAAAGAATTCTTCTCACATGTCTTACAAGGATAACTATTAGCAAAGTGAGAGCATCAAGTATAACTTTTCTAGATTTAAAAGATAATTAATAAAAAAAGCTCATGAGGAAGAGTTATTTTATAAAAATATAAAATTATCTTTTCATTTAAAATAATCAAATCACTTTTTGAAATAGAAGATAAACTATCATTTAAATAGATATACCACATTCTGGAATCAATACTTCGTAAAAACTGTAAGAATCTAACTTTCCATATATCAAAATTAGTTTTATTAAAAATAGGTGCATAATAAATTTTATCATCAAAAGAACAAGGAATCATTTGGAGTGACATAGCAATCAACTCTGGGATGTTAAGCCACTAAATGAGTCGAGGCTGCGATGCCAATTATTAAGAGGCTATGGAACCTAAGAGGAGGGGAAGGGGGTGAATTATGTTTTTAAAAAATAATTTTAGAAAACTTAATTTTAAACTTTTTTATAAAACTTAAATTTTTAATGATAAAGTTGTTGAGAAATAAAACAACAATCAACAACAATATATAAAAGTAAAGTGCAGAAAATAAAGAAAAAGAACACAAAGATTTTTATGTGGTTTAGCTAAACCCAAAAAACTGGCCAACTTGAGAAAGTATAGAAATTGATAAGTTAAGCACAAAAAAAAAACTGAACAAATGCATAAGAAACTCAAGCCTAGAAGGAGAACAAGGTCACTTAGCATATAAAATTACAAAGTAGAATGAAAGCACATTGTTAAGCTTTCAGCTACAGAAAAATCCACCAATCCACCAAGTTCTTTTGTATAATCCTCAAGCCAATCACTTTTAGGTTGGAGGATGAAAAAAAGATGAAGAAATTAACACTTGATTCACCAAGAAGAGATCTATAAAGGTTTTGCAAAAATTCGGCCAAGAGAGATTTTTCCAAGACAAGTTAACCTAATCTAAGAAACATTATTTATAAGATAAGAGGTCACAAGGTTCGACCAAGAGAAGGAAAAATAGGAGGGAAACTCATTTGGAATTAATTTAAACATAAACCAATTAAAATAAAAATAAATGTCATGAGATAAGAAAATGGCCAAAGAGAAATAGGAGGAAATGTAATATGGAAGGTTGCTTTAATTAAAAATCAATTTCAAATTCAAATTATATAAGATGGATTTCGTCCAAGAAAATGAAAAGGGAAAGTTTAAGTAGTAAGTGATTCAATTTGAATCAATTAAATTAAATTAATTTAGCATGATGAAGAAAATCAACAAAAAAGATGATATGGAGGGAAAAATAATTTGGAAAGAAATTTAAATTAAATCAATTCATCATATGACATGCTTTTGTGGGTAGGCCAAGAGAGAGAGAGAGAGAGAGAGAGAGAGAGAGAGAGAGAGGATAGAATAGTTTGAATTATTACTAAACAAGTCATGACATAATTAATTGTCTAGTGAAAAGGAGAATAACTCAAATTTTGATTAATTTAAATTAAGCATGATATATGGTCAGCCTAAAAGAAAGTTTTTATGATGGAATTCAATTAGTATTTAATGTAATATCATGGAATATTCAATTGTTGAAAAATGGGCATATATATATATACACACACACACACAGTTTTATGTCTATTATAAATAAAAAATTATAAATAAAATCTAAATTGATAAAATATATAATAGATTTTCAAAACTTTCCTAACAAAATAACCTTGGGCAAAAAAGTAAGCCCCATAATTTATGGCACAAATCTTCTAATTCTTTAGGGTGTTTTTGGAATCAATTTTTTTATGTTATTTTCTTATTTTTATGTTATTATTTCAATTTGTTTGTTTAATATATTTAAAATATTTTTATTTATTAAAAAAACAATATTATTTTTAAATCATTCAACAAAAAATTAAGTATTTTGAATTTGTTTAAAAAAATAACTATTGTCATTAAATATATTTTAATTTGAATCAAAATATAAATATAATATAATTTAATAAAAATAAAAAAATATAAAATAAGCTTTATCCCAATCAGCCCTTTTATATTCCTCTAAATCTTTCACGCTTTTTCTTAAATTGAAATAAATAAAATACCATTGAAACTTGATATTTAATATCTTATTTCAAGCCAACCACCTAATTCAAATGAAAAAAAAATATCAAGCTCTTTTGCAAAATTTATAAAAAAAATCTATTGTGCATGTTAAGGCTTTTATGAATCCAACTGCCGACTAATCTTCATCAATACGTTATTTGAAATCTTGGTCGGCCTAAAAGAAAGTTTTTATGATTGAATGAAGTAATGAAAGAGATAACATACAAGCTTTATTTAATAAAATCCAAGATTCAAAAATTCGGCCAAGCTACTTTCCTAAAATAGATTAGATTTATTTTAATGTACTTAATTCGAATTAAATGATGATGGGTCAGATCTTAGGAGAGTTCAAATCAAATTTCATTAAAATATTAATTTGAATTTGAATAAAGATATAGTTGGCCAAAGGAGATTTCCAAAAATAAAATTTATATAAAAAGGAAGAAGATAATTCCATGGTTTATTTTGATAGAATTTTAATTAACTCAAATAAATTAAAATTAAATCAACCAGATCATCTTATGAACAACCACATAACATTCCATAAAGAGGAGAGTTCAAATTTGCATATGTAATCAAAAAAAAATATTCAATTTCAATTAAAAAATAATTCAAATTAAAAATCCAAATAAATGTATTTTTTAATTTAGAAAAATGTGGGATAATTATAGAAATAATTTGAATAACTTTCACACAATTTATTTAGCAAATAATCATGAAAACAAATTGGCCAAAATAGTTTAGGATGAGAGTTAAGATAAGAGACAAAAGATTAAGATAATAGGAGAGAGAAAAATAATACGTTAAATAATTTTTGGTTAATTTAGATTCATGAATTGAATAAATGGATAATGAACATGCCTAAGCATGAGAATAATATATTGAAATGTGAACTTAATTTAAGTTGCATGGAAGCATAATAAATGTAACAAAGTTTATGCATTTAGTTCACATTATCCAAAATGAATAATTGTAAATATGAAATGTAGAATTTATGAATAATTCTCAAATAAATTATTTTGAAATAAATGAATGATTTATTTTATTTTAGTTAGCTTTTCATTTGGCTGTATATATATATCTGCATGTGTGTGTGTGTGTGTGTGTGTGTGTGTGTGTATTAAGAATGATATTCATCATGATTAATGTGAATAATTTATCATACAATGAAATAATTAGTTCTTATTACACAAGGTTTGTTATCATCAAATCAAATGGTGAGATACATAAAGTGTATAGTCAACAATAAAGAATGTGTAGGTTAAGGCCATTAAGGAATAGTTTAAGACCTTGCAAAGATTGATGATTTCTTGAGCTTGTGATATAATACAAATAGTTTAAGTTCTTGTAGGCATTAAGTAGTTTACGATCTTGCAGAACTTATAGCTTATCAAATTGGTGGTAAGGAACATGTAAGTTAAGTCTTATAGGATTCAGTAGTTTAAGGCCTTGACGAACTAACGATTTATTGAGCTAGAAGTAAGATGTAAGTTGTTTAATGTCTTACAAGGACTAAGTAGTTCAAGGAGTCATAAGGATTGAGTAATTTAAGGACTTATAGGGAACAATAATTTATCGAGCTAGTAATAAAATATAAGTTGTTTGAAGTCTTATAAGGATTGATACTTTTTTGTGATATAATAACTCTATTAGTTTGGTGACCTTAATAGCCAATACGTTATCAAATTGGTGGCATTGTATAATTATGATGTTGGCAAATTGACGTTCCATCAACAAGTGTAATTGATGGCTTAATATAAATAATAGAGGTTATCAAGGTTATTAGTTTACGGTTGTTCTTGGTTGATGGTCTACTAAGCTAGTAATAATATACAACATGGAATGATATCCTCATATAAGGTTATCATCAATGCGGAGTATGTTGTTTAATAAGAGGTGATGCCTTAGCATTAGTTTAAGGCCTTTTGTGCCAATAATTTGTTATGCTAGCAACAAAGCATAAAGAGGATACCTCAATGAGAGGATTCATGTCGAGTTGTCATCATCAAAGGATAGTCAATGCCCTATTATGTTAGAAGTTAGTTTAATGTCATTTTGGCTGACTATATATTAGGATGGTAACAGAGCATAAAGAGAGGGTGATCATGTCAAGGTGTTAGTATAAGAACAACTAGCTCAACACACTGTTGGGCATGAAAATTATATACTTTCTTATATAAAAGATCATTGACATGGTATATGCTTTTGCATGAATTTAAGGATTTTGATGTACTACTTATTACAATTTTAAAACTTTTAAATGAGCATTAATTAGAGCCAGAATTAAGAGTTCATATTTATAATCACATAGAGAGACATCTAGGGTAGAATTGAGTATAATAAGTGTGATTCAAAGATGATTTGGTGCAAACTGCACACCATAACTAAGTGTTTAGGTGCCCATCAAGTGTCATAAGATAAAGAAGCTGGTGCTTTGGCACTAAATCTAGATCTAAGTGATCAAGATAGAGAGGGGATGATCATGTCAATTTGTGATCAACTAGCTCAACACATTGACAGGCATGAAAATTGTATATTTTCTTATATATAAGATCATTCACATGGCATGTTCTTTTGCATGAATTTTTGGATTTTGAAGTACTAATGATTAAAATTTTTCAACTTTTAGATGAGCATTAATTAAAGCCAAATTTAAGAGTAAATATTTAAAATTATGTAGAGAGCCATTTAGAGTAGAATTGAGAACAATAAGTGTGATTGATTACTCAAAAAAAATACCTTCGAGGATGCGCTCCACCATCTTTATGGGATGGGATGGGAGTATATTTTTTGTGAGGTAGATTGGTATAACTATTGAACTAGATTTCCCTTAACATTTATGCTAGGGTTTATTTTGATCTAGGTTGTACTTCCTATGGATGCAAGCCTCCATAGTTAATTACCCTTCTTACTGCAGTAGGAGAGAACTCTCGATTAAGGTTGGAAATAGACATATCTTAGTGATATGTAACGGTGTCTTAGAGGTATAATATGATTTAGATGACCATCTAGAAAGAAATAGGAGTGTATTCTAGAGCAAGATCATATGGTTCCGTCATCTTGAGATTATATTATTTTAGCCAACCACCATTATAGGGACATAGCCGTAATGTATAAAGAATATAATTAGCAGCCATGTGTTGCCTCATTTCAAGTATCCTGAGTAGACTTAGAATTTTAGTGTAAGTGGTGTAAGGGTGTTCACGTGGTGAATAGATTATAAGGTGTTCGTACGATGAATGGACATATGTTCACATAGTGAACGAATATAAAGTTGGGCTTACATCCTCTTTGGAATACAAAAATTAGGGTTGTCCACATGGTGGACGGATATAAATTTATTCACGTGATGAGCGAATTATGGGGTGTTCCCATAGTGAATGGACATATGTTCACATGGTGAATGAATAGGAGGTTGGGCTTACATCCTTTTCGAATGCAAAAATTAGGGTTGTCCACATGATGGGAAGATGTGAATTTGTTTGTGTGGTGAACTAATTATATGGTGTTCATGTGAGGAATAGATAGATGTTCACATATTGAATGAAAAGGAGGTTATGCTTACATCCCTTTATGGAATGCTAGAATTATATGGGTGTTCACATGGTGAACATATGGTTCATTGTTTGCATAGTGAACAGATAGAAGATTAGGCTTACATCCCTTTGTAGAATGCCAAGATCATGTAGATGTTCAGATGGTGAACATATATTATTCGCATGGAGAACATATAGAAGATTGGGCTTATATCCCTTTATAGAATGCCAAAATTATATGTGTGTTTGCATGGAAAATGGATATGAAAACTAGACTTACTTCCCTTTGGATTATCATACAGATGAGTTATCCACATCTTGGGCAGATATAATGGTGTTTGCATGGAAAATGAATAAAAAGTTAAATTTTATTAAAAATACATAAAATTCTCATTTTAGGGACCCAATGCTTTGGCACTATGATTCAGCTCCATAACACTATTATAATGGAGCCCATTGCTTATGTTGCATGAAGAGCTAGAGACTCAGAGCCTCAGTGCTGTGATACTAACATTGTTTGTCCTGTGATCATTAGAATGGCGCTACGATGTCGCCTCGTAGCACCACAATGCTAGTCAATATTCATGAAAAGCATGTAACTGGTTTTAAGGGGAAATGACAACCACATTTTAATGAGCACCACAATGGTGGGTTAGAGTATTGCAGTGCTACGCTCTTTTCGGGTGCGTCAGTTATAAAATTTATTATAATTACATTTATCTTTTTGACCTCACAATAACCGACGGGAGACTAGCACCGGATTACATGTCATGTGTGTCCCAGAACGAGGCCGCACCTCAGAACTGAAAGCACCGTGATGCTAGGTTATAAATAGGCCTAGGCTATTAAGGATTTTTCATTTAGCAATCCTTTCCCTTAAGAAATTTCTCTCTCCCATCTCTCTTAGCTTCCTAAGTTTAAATTTTTTATCATGCCTCTTAGAAGATTGATGGGCAAGAAGAGGGCATCAAACGATACCAATCGCTACATCAGTGCTGATACCAAGAAGCGATATCAGCACACTCTCCTTAACAAGCACTTGATTTCAAAAAGGAGTTTCCAGAATCCTGACGATAGCATGGTTGAGATAATCATAAAGCAAAGGTGGCTCAAGCTAGCTTACAACAACAGCTCATGCATCATCCCGGTGGTGTGTAAATTCTTTACAAACGCACGGGATGGCCATGACAATAAAGCATACGTCTTGGGGAAGCTAGTATGTTATGAGAATAGTGATTTAAACACATATTATTATCTTCTTAATATTAAGTACGATGAATATCTCTCCCACTACAATGACCATTTCGATTTCGATGAGATCATTTATTTTCTTCCTGGAAGAAATGAAAGCACGTAATGAAAACAACGAGAGAAAATGATTATCAAATTTCCTGCCGCCAATATGACAACCGCTTCTAAGGCTTAACACTATTTGATTTATGTCATACTTATGCCCTCTAATAACATCAGTGAGGTTACCAAGGATAGAACCATTTTAAATTTTGCTATTTAGAAGGGGTTCTCAATTGACATCAAAAATATAATTTTTAATTATATTTGTATTAAGCTGCAGGGGAGCACTATTGTCGGGTATGACACCATTCTCTTATTTATGCTTGTGTGCTGCAGTGGGTGCAGTAGAGGGGCCTGATGAGGAGGTGCTCCTTCAGAATGCCTCTCTATTGAAGATAGTGATTAAGGGATTCGTGAATAGATTTGAAGTGGAAGAGAGTTCACGTCCTCCCCGATCTAGACCCCGAACTCCTAAGCCTTTGGCCAAGCAAGTTCAAGAGATTGGCAACCAGGTCATGGACTTGCAAAAGAGGGTGGACATGAGTAGTTGTAGGCAGGAGATGCTAAAACCCAAATTCGATCATCATATGGCTTAACAACAGACGCAGTTCTCTTATATGGCCCTAGTCAACACTACATTGGTCACCAAATTTTAGAATTACAATCTTGTAGATCCTAGCCAGGTCTCCTTTTCCTATGTCACCTCAGTATCAGCTCTGTGTGATTACCCCGCCGGTATCAAGTATAGAGGAATAAGAAGAAGAGCAAGAGGAGGGTGGCGACGAATACAATTACTAGTCTCTCCCCATTTCTATTTTTCCCTTATTATTTTTTTATTTTTCTTTCTGTATAATATTCGAGTTTAACAATAATTTTTTTTCCTATTTTATACTTATGTGTTGTGTTTGTGTATTATTATCACTATTAATGCTCTAGGATAAAAAAATAAAAATAAAAATTTCAACACTTATATGCAAAATGTCATATCAGGGTACATCGCCGTGATGCTGGTATGCCAGTGCCTTGGTGCTAGAGATAGAATGAAGAACCTGAGAGGCGGGATCCACGGTGCTGTCCTACAGCATCACAGTGTTGTGGGATATTATTTTCTCCCCAACAGAAAATTTTCTAAGTCTTTTTTCATAAGCAAAAAGGTGACATAGTGTTGCGGTGCTGTGGGATTTTATTTCTTTTTTTATCAAAAATTGTTCTAAGTCATATTTCAAGTGGCATGTAGGTATGGGTCTGTGGCGCTGATGATACGATATCATTTTACTTGTGTTAAGGTGTCTTGGCGCCGCAACGTGATGTTATGGCATCGTAGCACTATGGGATTTCATTAAAGCACTACAACACTAATTCTATGGCGCTGCGACACTGCTCTTCTAATATGAATACTCGAGAGCATGGCACTCGGATGCCGATATTCAGCGCCACAATGTTGTAGGCCAAAATTTGTATTTAAAGTGTGAATCTTTCAATTTTTTTATAGAAATTTTGGTAGTATTTAACCTTAGCAGTACTAGATTTCAAAATTTCATAGTGCAGAGCACTCTTCTCCCTTATTCCAGAACTAAGATCAACAGAGGGGAGGGGGTTTTGTGTTACGTCGGAATAAAATTTAACGGTTGAGGTCTTCAAATCTCCATGTTTTTCACACTGGATCAAAGTTCAACGGTGAGATTTTTATTAAACATAATTTTTAAAAGTAAAAGAACATAAATTCTTTACTTGAAGTGAGAGATCTTGGAGTGAAGAGCGATCACTAGATCAGAGAGAGTGGAAACAAGTGGAAAAAAAAAAATCCTTGGAGTGAACTGCTCACTCCTATTTATAGTAGTGGACTAATACCTATTTGCTCTTAATAGCCTATGCATAAGCCTGCGGATCACCATACGACCTTAATCATAATTATTAAGTTGGACAATGCAGTTGTTTCTCCTAGAAGGACAAGGCAGGGCCGCGACACTATAGCCAAAATAAAAATTTTACTTTTATTTTATTTTATTTATTTTGATGTAAATAGTGATTCAAAGATGATTTGGTGCCTAGTGCTTAGCCTAATACTCATGCACCATAACTAAGTGCTTAGATTGCCATCAAGAGGCATAAGATAAAGAAGCTGGTGCTTTGGCACTAGATTTAGACCTAAGTGATCAAGACAAGAGCCCAAAGCCAAGCTGCTAGACTCAAAATCAAGAAGTGCATAAGATAGAGAGCTGACAATGCTTAGGTGTTTAACCATATTACCAGCCTTAACATGCCATAATTCACCCATATTTCTTTTCAAATAAGAAAGATTGCATATAGTCTTTATTAAGGATAAATTTGAGGACCTCTCAATGTTTATTTTTGCATCTTTTTCTCTAAGTTTTAGAGGGCCCTAAGCCAAAGATTGTGGAGGCTACTTTCAAGATTCTAAAGAAAGCTATTAGAGGAGTCAAGAAGACAAGGAAAAGAAGACGCATTTTAAAATTCTTCATATGTTTCGCTCTTCTTTTTCTTTAATTTTATTGTTGTAATTTTTATGCTTGATTATTGTATGATTTTTTTTTAATCATGAGTTAAACTCCTCTTTATAGGGGTTTGGGATGTAGCCTTCATTATTTTGTATTGGTTTTAAATTTTCAATAAAATCTTGAGTTTTATTTCTCTTTTATTATCATATATTTTGTGTCAAGCTTTTATGTCTTTTGATTGATTAGCTATCCATTAATAATGGTACGCTCAAAATCAAAAGGTAGAGAACATACATTATTTTAAACAAAATACTATGATGATGAATCATATGTTAGACATAATTGAAGCAGTGAAGTCTATTTTAAGATTTAATAGACTAGGCAAATTTTCTCTCCATTGAATTTATTTTCGAGAAAGAAGTACTTCGTGTGAAGAAAATAAAGACTCTAGGCTTTTTAGATAGCCTATAATGTGATCGAACTTTAGTAAATTAACAATAACTTCTTGATTAAAAATTCATAACCATAAAAAATAACATAACTATCTGTTTGCCGTTATCAAGCCTTAAACCGACTATCATTGCTAGACCATAATCATTAGATTGCACCAGATTGTTGTCATCATATCATCACTTGACCAATATTATCGGGCTTCCACCCAACCACTATCATCAAGCCATCAGTTGATAGTCTTCGTTGTACTATCACCCTACTTCTATCCTCTAGTCGTAGACCGACCGCTGTCATTGGATCATCATTTATCCTTCATCCTTAAATTATTACCCAACTATTTTGCCACATCATAGTCATCTTCATTGGGCCACAACAAATTTTTAATGTTACGCTATTATCACTCTACACACTAATTTGAATACCTCTTATCAACTTTGTAATATGTTTTGAAGATATATATATATTCTTTAAATTATGTATTTCTTTAAAAAATATTGTTGAAATGTTATATCAAATTCTCTTGTTACCGGCAAAATCATGAGGAGCACCGAACGTTCAAATAAAATAAATAAAATAAAAGTAAAAAGTCCTCATACAATCCAAATCCAGTTGACTACTCCGGCGACTGACCCGGGAAAGTAGAGCCACCCGACACATCATGGCGTATTTTTCTCCTCCCAGTCGGACGTTCTCCTCTCCTTTCTCTTCTCGCTCAAAAACCCTGACATCAGTTATCTCCTCCCCGCCGGTATTGAATATCTCAATCTCCTCACACAATCATGGAACCTATCCTCCAAGCTCTAATCGCAGCCGTCGTCAGCTTCTCAGCCATCGGCCTTCTATTCTTCGTCGTCCTCTTCTTCTGCCACATCCGTCCCCGTAAGCTTCCTCCCCCTTTTCTATCCATCTCCTTTCCCACCCCTTCCACCGCTCATCCCCTCCCATCAAGCGAGCAAAGCTTCGCCTTCGATCCCTCCCTTCCCCACATCTCCCTCTCAGACCTAGCCACCGCCACAAAGAACTTCTCTCCTGACCGCATCCTCGGCGACGGAGGCTTTGGCTTCGTCTACAAGGCTATCTTCCCTTCGGGCGCCCCGGTCGCCGTCAAACGCCTCTCCCCTGACCTCGCCCCCTTCCAAGGCTTCCGCGAATTTCGCGCCGAGATGGACACCCTCGCCCGCATCCAGCATCCCAACATCGCCCGCCTCCTTGGCTACTGCATCGCCGGCTCCGATCGCCTACTCATTTACGAATTCCTCTCCGGAGGCAGCCTCGACCAACGTCTCCACGAACCCGAGCCCGACTTTTTTCCGCCGCTCACATGGTTGGTGCGCTTCCGTATCCTCCGCGGCGTCGCCGCCGGCCTCGCCTTCCTCCACGAGAGATGCCGCCCCAGCATCATCCATCGCGACATTAAGGCCAGCAATGTCCTGCTCGACGGGGAATCGATCGCCCGGATCGCTGATTTTGGGTTGGCGCGTTTGGTGGATTCGTCGAGATCGCACGTATCGACGCAGGAGGCGGCTGGGACAATGGGATACATGGCGCCGGAGTATAGAGAGGGGGTTACAGTGGTGACGGCGAAGGGCGATATCTATAGCTTTGGGGTATTGATGATGGAGGTGGTGACGGGAAGGAGGCCGAGTTGGCCGGTGAAGAGAGGTGACGGTGGGGAGATGGGGTTAGTGAAGTGGACACGCGGTAAGTTGGAAGAGGGAAGGGAGATGGAGATTTTGGATCCTTTGATGGGGAAGGAAGAGGTGGTGGAGGCGGAAGTGAAGGGGGTGTTGGGAGTGGCTTACAGGTCTACGGAAGAGAGGCCGAGCAGTAGGCCGTCCATAGGGGAAGTGATCAGGCTTTTGGATAGCTTTTAATGGATGCATTACCGTATAGCTCTTCTGTTTCTTTATTAGAATGACAGGTTGGAATGAATTCCCTGAAATAAATTGTGGCTAATTGTGATTGTCGCATGAGCAAGCTCATTAATTAGCTCTTAATTCTCGATTCATTTGTGATTAATTTGACAATATTTTCAGAATTATACATGAGAGCAGATTTAAAAAGATAAACAGTGTTCTGTTCTTTTCTTGTTGGAAGAATTTGTTGTGGTGCTTAGTTTATTATGGAGAAGCTTCGTAATTTTGGACGTAATTTGTGATTTAATTGGGGGCTAATGTTTTATTATGGGAAGTTTATTTGTCATTAATGACTTGTTTTTCCTTTTAATCGTGTTGAGGAATATCTATAACACGTTTTTTATACATAAATTTTTTCAGTCATAATATTTGTAACCAATATTTTTCCTGGGAAAATATAAATTTTTCAATATATTAATGTGCAATTTCTGGCATATTTTTTCTTAGCTTGTTTTCTTTCCTTTGTGCCTCCTACTCCTATTTCTCTGTTCTGTCATCTCCAGTCTTTTATTTATTTATTTATTTATTTATTATTATTATTATTATTATTATTATTATTATTATTATTATTATTTCTGAATCAATGAGAGCTTAGCCCAATTTTAGTAAAGAGAGAGAAAAAAGATTACCACGATGCCAATTTAGTTGGGTGTAATAATTTGATACTAACCACTTAGGGTAAACAAAAAATAAGCTCAAAATAAAGGAATAATATAACTGCTTATTACTTATCACTACTTGAAAAGGAATAATATAACTGCTCATTACTTTCTTATCACAATTTTTTTATTTTTGTAAACGAATTTAATCGTAAATTTATACATACAATACAAATACAAAGACTTAAACTCAAGACCTCTTAGTTGAAAGCTAAAGCTCTCAACCTTCTTTATCACTACTTCAACATTTACTTATCATATAGTTGTAGTTAGTTGTTGGATGGCATTTAATTATTGACTTATCACTTCCTGAGTATTGTTAGATTATTGCTAGTCATTAAGCAACTGCATCTAAATATATTTTGTTATACAGTTAATAGATAACTTCTATTGATTATTAAAACATTGCATATAGATAGTTTGCTTGTATGTGGCTATTGGATAACATTATTTGATGTGTTAGATCTTCAATTATTCATGGTGATATTTGAACCTACTACCAAAAATGGACAAATGGTTAAGAGAGAAAAATGGGAGAGAAAGAATTTTATGGAGGAAAAAAAGCTTTGGGTCTTGCACTATTATGAAGGTATAAGCTCAAGTCACTTATCAATTAAGATAAGTTAAAATATTACACTCATACATTGACTCTTTGTTATAGGTTTAGGTCAAAGATAGTACCATAAAAATGCTATATTTAAATAATATGAATAAAATTAGCTAGCAAGGCAAAAAAATGTTTAGTGTAAAATAAAATAAATCTTAATAACTTATAATTGACTTAAATAGTACTTTTTGATGAGCTCTAAGTTGATCTTTGAGGAGGCGACTTCCAAGGCTATCTCTAACATTATATGCTTGATGAACATTTATAGGTTAGTAAGTTCACTTGTTTTGATAACTCCCTGTGCAAAATTCATAGTCAAATCCATAGTCAAGTTGAAGTAATCTCTAGATTAAATATAACTCCTTGTTTTCCATGTCACTATTATTTAAAGCTGATGATTGTTTAAGAAAATTCAAGTGCTTAGTATTCAAGTTGAGTATCAAGTATGTGTGTTGAATAACCCTCTAAATATTTTCTACCATATTTGAATGCTAATGATGTATTAAACCCAATTAATCCTATAATAACTTAGGAGACTTTAGGTAGATGTTAATTATCTTATTCTCTTGATTTATTTTCTTAATGAAATGATTAGAAAAAAATAAGAGAATTTAAATTTAAAAAATTGTCTTGATTGTTGGCATATTGATTGTGATTGTTTAGCTGGATTTGATTATCTTTCTTCAATGCTAACCATAGCTTCATAGAGCTTATAAATAAAGGAGTTCTAGTTATTAATCTTCTTTATTTACATTGTTGCATTACTTCTCACTCTCTTGTGCTAAGATGAAATGCTTTAACAACATTAAACTTAATGACAATTTAGTAACAAAACATCAATGTCTAAATAGATAATTATACTAAGCTTTATAATAAGATGTTTCTTTATAACAACATTACAATTTAGCCATAATACATCTAGTATAGAGCTTTCCCTACATGTAGTTTAAGGTTAATAATATATAAAGTTAGAAACTCTTCTTCGAATTATATTCCAGAGAGAACCATAAGCAATAAGGCATCAATTCAAGAAGGTGGGGTGTATCCTAATTAAGAATATAGTAAACCATATTTATTTTTCAAATAAAATTGTGTGTGCTAATAGAATTGTAGAGTACCTTTTTCAAATTTGTAAAGTGTAGTTTAAGGATAATAAATGAAATGAATTCCTAGGAAAATCACCATCCTAAATAAAATAAGTCATAAGAACTATTAGCTTTTTCAATTAATAAAATGATTATGCAATAATATTGCCATCTTATCAGTAATAATATGAGTAATTATTTAAATTATAAATAACCTTTAAGTTAAATGTATCTCTAATGGATAAGAATTTAATCATCTAATCACAAGCAACCAATAAGCCTAACAAAAAGAGCCAGGTAGCCTTAATTCAATGATCCTTATAGTAAGAGGTAACCTCTTGTAAGTTGAATAGAATTTGGTCAACTTGATACAATAAATCAAAAGAAATTCTAAGGCAAAACATAAAATTAGCAAAATAAATTTTAAATTTTTTGATATTTGAAATGGAGGCCCATGAAGAAGCAAGTCAAGTAGTATTTCTTGTAAAATCATAGATGGTATTATTATTGAACTCTCACACTGCAAGTAAAACATCAGGTAAAGTAAGGTGTGATGTTGTAGTATGCTTCTTAAAAATTAGATGATGAAAAGATTTCATCACCTCATAATCTTACATACATGTGAACACAACCATGGCTATGGTAAACCAAAAAGGAAAACAAGAAAACCCATATCTTAAGCCATCATAACATTAAAAAAAATATTTTCCCAATTAAAAAAATAAAGAGGCAAATAGTTTTTTTTAAATAGTCTATTCAATAAATAATATTTTTTAACATTATCGAAGCCAATTTTAGTGTTAATCTTTGTATAAAAGGCCCTAATATAACTCTTTAATAAAGGTTGAGAATAAGATCCTAATCAAATGCTATGCTATCAATAATGACCCAAGTTTTGATAAAAGCCCTTTAATCTGAATGAACAATAAGTGGAAAGGCATCCTTTAGTTTATTTACAAGAATTTAATTTATGATCTTATATAACATACTATATGAAGAGATCAATCTATGGTCAACTAAGTTATCTACATGCCTCATTTACGATTCAAGGAATGTCTATCAATGTACTTTTAATTTAGTTGCTAGTGATTAACGTTATGATGGAACAATATCTTGAAGTAGTTCTGACAATTCAATAATATTCTGAAGTTTCAATCATTTCCCCCTCCTTTTAATCAAATGGTCATACTAGAAGAGAAAATAGTCATGAATAATTATGAGGATTGCATCCTTTTAAATGGGATAAGAAAATTCCTACTATTTCATTTTGTTAATTGAAGAAATAATTGAAAAATAAAATAACAAGTACATAAACAAAAATAAACCCTAGTATAGACTAGTACAATTCAATTCAGTAATTTGTTCATTCAAGTTTGATTTTGTCATAGCTATATAAATCAAATTAGATTTATCATTCGATGAACTGCATTGCTAATATTGGCCCTAAAAAAGAAAGAATATGTATAGCTAGTCCATGAACAGCCAACCATCACACTGTAAAAATTAGATAGGTTCGATCTATGGTTATTGGGAACCTTCTAAAAGGATTTACTAAAATCATTGAATTGTTCCAAAGAATCAAAATAGCTAGTTAATAATGGAATCCCTTGTTGGCTCTCTGTGAAATATTCATTTGGCCAAGAGCTTCCAAAAACACCATAAGCTAAACCCATACTGATGAATAACAGGAAAGGTATATTAATGTTATGAATGGCCCATCATTGAATACTAGTAATAATATCAACAAAAGAGCATTCTCCCGTGCTTCTAGACTTGCTGAACTCCACAAATTCTTGTATGTTGAAAAAAAAGGTAGGTCGATTCTGTGAAAGGTGGAATCAGGTAAATCTAAAACTACTTATACTAGATCTTTATGAGATCATCAATTTTGTACCAAAGGTGTATTTAGAGTGGACCAAATTAGTATAGGTATCCTTTTTATAGCTCATCAATGCAGTCTTGATCATTACCGAAATGAAATGCTATTGCATATCTTCTTTGTCTATGTATTTGTTTAGCAAATAACAATTCATGATTTCATATTATGTAAATTACATATGGTTCAAAATTAAAATTAGAGGGATGTTATGGTAAAACTTTATTTGTTATGATGTGGTAAAAAGCAACGTGTAACTTGAAGGACATGATTGTATGTGGATTATGACATCCACCATTTTCTATATAGATGAAGATGCTCTTCTCTTGACATAGTTTATTCTACCAGGAACTTGATTTAATTTTTCTTGGTTTTCTAAATAAAGATACTAATGGTATAAAAAGGTAAAGCATATGATGGAGCTTGAGAAAAAAACTATTTGTAGGTCTATTTTTCATCACAAAGCTCATTGGTGCTACCTCAATAATAAATTGACCTCTCTTGATCATAATCACTTGAGGTTGACTTACCATGATGACTCGATGCAATATCCTCCCAAAATTATATGTACCCCCCTACAACGTGTCTTATTCTAAAGGGCATAGGCTCATTCCATTGATCTTTTATTGATTTTTTACTTGGTCATGTCACAAACTCTTATAGTTTATCAGCTTTAATGAGTCCCTTTACTAAAGTCCTCAAGTGTCATGGTTGTGGTCTTAATGATAGGTGTAGTTCTTGATGTATTACACACTAGCTCATTGGCCTTCATTGGCACAAGCCTCTTGAAGTATATCTTCTTTGAATGGCCTAAATTAACTCAATCATTAATATTCATAGTGGGGATGTCATGCATGATTCTTTGTTTAGTACAGGTAAGTTAGTTGTGAAATTGCTTGGTGCATAGATGGTGGTGCAGCCCTGAGTATTATGCCTCTTTTATTGCTAGTAAATCTAAGGTACACTTAGTCACTGCTTCATTCTCCACACTCTTAGCCTATCTCCAAAATGATAGGTGAGTACAAATTATCTCAAAGGTAGCCCATGCATGTTGCTCAAGAGGTTTTGGCAACTTTATTATTAGCAACACTTCTAATGTTCTTAATTGTTGAATGCCAAGGGGCCATCTCTCAGCTCCTAAGTGAGTGCAACCAATATGACTACAAGTTCAAGATCATTAACTTCTAATAGCTCTAGAAGTGAGTGACAAACTTCTTTAAAGATTCTCTTAGCTTCTATGATATTAAACTAAGAAATTGAATTATAGATTTCTTTTATACACCACAAAAAAGTAATAATGCCTACAAGTGATCGCTTAGGAAAAACACCTTTGAGGAAGCTCTCTATCATCTTTATTGAGATGGGATAGAAGTATGTTTTTCATAAGATAGATTGATATATTTTTAACCAAATTTCCCCTAACACTATGTTAGGGTTAATTCAGATATGGGTTCTACTTCCTATGAATGCAAGCCTTCATAATTAATTACCCCTCTTACCTAAATAAGAGAGCACTCTTGATTAAGATTGAAAACAATTATATCTTTTGATATGAATCAATGTTTAGTGGCTTGTGTGGTATAGCATTGATGATTATCCAAGGAAAATAAAAGAATAGTCTCGATCAAGATAACATGGTTCTTTCATCCTGAAACTTCATTATTCTAGTCTACAAACATCAAAAGGCTAGCTGTAATGTCCAGAGAGTCTGATTAGCAATCATGGGTTGCCTCATCCCAAATATCTTAAGTATACCATAGTTTTAGTGTAAGGGTGTTCACAAGGAGAATGTATAGATTAGACTTACATCTCTTAGAATGCCAAATTTAGGGTTATTTGTGTGGGAAATAGATAGATTGGACTTACATCCCTTTGAAATTCCAAATTTATGGTCTTTTGCATAGAAAATGGATGATTGGACTTACATCTCTTTGGAATGTCATATGTAGAGGTGTTTGTATAGAGAATGAGTAGATTGGGCTTACATCCATTGGAATGTCATATATAAAGTTGTTTGCATAGAGAACAAACAGATTGGGCTTACATCCCTTTAGAATGCCAAGTTTAGGGTCATTTGCATGGAAAATAGATAAATTGGACTTACATCCCTTTTGGAATGTCAGTAGGGTATTCGCATAGTGAATGGATATATTAGACTTACATTCCTTTTTAGAATGCCATTTTTATGAGATGTTCACATGGAAAATACATCCATTGAAAAGCCAAATTTATTTAGATATTTGCAATGTTAAACATTAATTTGTGATTCTGTGGGAAATGCATCGATGCTAAAAATTTGGCATCCGGGATCTATCAAGGTAGTGCCTCGACTCTAGTAAAATGGTGCCTTGGCTTTGAGTGATTGGCACTGTAGAATTATATGATAGGAATTTGTGCCTTAAAAGATTGATGGGTCAGCGGCTCGACGCTATAAGCCCAGTGTTGCAGCGCTTAAGATAATATTGGATTAGAATAATTTAATCATGCTGACAAGTTGACCAACACCACGACGCTGGCAATGTGGTGCCACGACACTAGTCAAAGATCTGTTCAAAAAAGCTGACAAACATATAGGTATTTTTAATTAAAAGGATACAATTTTTGACTAGCACTATAGTGTTGTGTCAGAGCACCATGGTACCACATCAATGTCTGACACGCTTTTAATTATGGTCGATTACAAAATTAATTATAATAAGTGCTCCTTTTGACCAGTATATTAACTATTTTGATTGGGCGACTAGTGCCTAGGCACTACATATGAAGCACGACGACGTTAGTCTTAAATCTTAAAAATTAAGAGGCTAGGGCTTTGACACTAATAATGTAGCACTGTAGCGTTGGGCTAAGTCTATAAATAAGATCCATAAGCTACAAATTTTTCATTATGAAGCCTTGGTTCCCTTTTGAAAATCTTTGCTCTCTTCTTCCCTCAGCTTTTATTCATTTAGAATTATAAATATGCTAGTGAAGTCTGTCAATAAGGGAAAGTGGAGGGTAGGTGTCGGTGGCATTACCAGGTTCGTTAGTGTAGAGATAGAGGAGAGATATCAGCATGTTCTTGTCCACAAGCATCTCATTTTGGAGAGGAGTTTCTACAATTTGAGTGACAGCGTTAAGAGAATCATCAACGAGCGAGGCTACGAGAAGTTGGCCTATGATAATGTATCTTGCATCATCCCCATGGTGCGGGAGTTCTTCACCAACATGAAAGAGCATCAGAATAATAAAGTTTTCATTTGGGGAAAACTAGTAAGTTTTGATAATAGTACTATCAACACATATTATAATCTACAAGATGTAGTATATGATTAGTATCTTTTTGATTAATTTTTCTATCACTGGCCTCACTGTTGAGGCCAAAGCTTGGCATTATTTCATTTCTACCAAGTTGATGTGCATTAGCATTATCAGTGAGGTAAGTAGGGATAAGCTCATTTTGAATTTTACAATTCAAAAGGGTTTTACTATGGATATAGAGAGGATTAGTTATAATTATATTTTTAATATGCTTAAGGATAGTACTACTGTAAGTTACAGTCATTCTTCTTTACTTATGTTTTATGTGTTGTGATGAGTGTGCAAGGAAAGTTAGATGAGAAATTCCTTATATAAAAGGTTCCCATGACTAAGAGATCAATTGAACGATTTAGTTGGAGGACTGAGGTGGGAGAAAGCTCATGCGCCCCTCAGTCCAGAACTAAATCCTTCAAGACCTTAAATGAGCAACTCCAAGAAATTGGAGGGCAAGTCTGAGATTTAAGGAAAAGGGGTTGGTGGAACTAGTTAGCAATAGCAGGAACTGGGGAGAAAATTTGACCACCACATGGTTCACTAACAACAACAATTTTCATTGATGGTTGAGTTTCACTCAACACTTGTTCATATGTTTGAAAATTGTGATTTTCATATGGGCTTGAGTCAGGCTTCTTTTTCATGGTGCCTAAATATCACCTTTATGTGAGCACCCTGTCGAAGTTCGAAGATAAAGAAGAGGAGGAGGATGATGGCGACTATGATTATTTGTTTTCCACATTTTTTCTCTTCTATTTTATATTTTCTTATTTTTATTTTTTATTATAAGAATTTTATAATAAATCCTTATTATTAATTAAAATATCTTCATTATTATACTTTGAGTTGTCTCTATTATGTGGAATGCTCTAGGATTTGAAAGTTCAATTAATTAAATTTTCAATTTAAAAATGTACAATATTGAGGGCTTAGAACATTGACACTTTCAGTTAAAGAACATAAGTTCCAAATCCAAGAATTCAGTGCCTTGATGCTATATGTGTAGCACTATGGAGCTATAGATTTGAGCTTAATGTTAGAAAGATAAGTAGGGTACTTAAAGCATAATTTCCTGAGAGAACAACACCTCAGCGCTGAGATAGTAGTGCCATGGTGCTATCTCGGTGCTAGACTTATAGAGTCATGGTGATGTTTCATCAGAGCTTAAGATTTAATAGTTTTATAGATAAAATTGAAATTTTGGTAGCATAATGCCTTAGCAGCACTAGATTTCATGATTTTTTAGTGCATTAACAACTATCTCCTTTGCCCCAAATTCAAGATCAATAGAGGGATGATTTTATTTCACACTAAAACTAAGTTCAACGGTGGAATAGATTTTAGGATATAACGCTTCAGTGATGGGAAAATAGTGCTATGATGCTACTTTAAAGAAGTAAAACCTGAAGAAGTAGCACTAAAATTCTAAAATACAGCACTGCGGTGCTATAAACAAGATACCAACCTGAGAGCTTAGCGCTATGGAGTGGGAAATCCATTTTTTGAACTAGATTCTTACATGATTTGATCATTTTTTATAAAAATTCGTCAGCATAACATTTTAGTAGTGCTAGATTTTTATTTATTTAGTGCAAAAGTTCTCTTCTCCCTTATTATGAATCCAAGATTGATGGAAGGGGGTTTTTTCTTCTCACGCCGAAACCAAGTTCAACGACGGAGGTTTTTGGATTTTAAGATTTTGGAATTTTGGTCTTGAGGACCTTTTTTACTCTGGATTCAAGATTGACAGGGGTAAGCCTCTTTATTTCTCACTGGATCCAATATCGATGGTGAAAATACTTAAAATTTTTATTTTCAAAAAGTAAATTTTATAAAGAAAGTATTTTTAGAAATTTTTACTTTGAGTTAATGGTAGTAGGCTTTGATCTTGTCTGATGTTTGAGAAGACTGCTCTCATGTAGCAGTGAAAAGCATGCTGTTGAGAGTGCAGAAGACCAAGAGAAAGAATAGGGCAGGTGGGATAGAGGGAGAGTGAGGGAAAAAGAAGAAGAAGGTAGGGAGCAGTTCCCCTCATTTTATATAATTTTTAGGCAATTGTTACCACCTTTGGAGTAGTTTTCTACTCCATAACCATGCCCCTACTCCCCTAGCCGGTTATCGCTGTTGGGGTGGGAATGGTTAGTTTTCTTTCTTTTAAAACTGAAAGCCATTATGACAGTGCCTAAGCATTGGGATCATAGTGCTGCAGTGCTATATTATTTAAGTAGGCAACTATTGGGGGATGGTTTGAGTTTCTAAATTCTATAAAGTGGTGAAGTGCCTAAGCTCTACCATTACAGCACCGTGGCACTCTAAGTTTAGATAGTTGATTTATTTCATTTCTTTTAGATGCAAATAATAAGCAAGCACGAGAACCATCACAAAGCTAACACATTAAAAGTTGTAAAGGAAGGTGACACTTTAAGGCATCATCAAGGTTAAGTAATGAGGTGGTAAAAATAGGTTACGTGGTCAGTAAGGTTGGTCCTAACTTTAAGTGAGGGATTTTAAACTTTGGTGATGGGCGAGCTTTGGAAATCTCTCTAGAGAAGGTGTTGGCTAAGGCTATATTCATCTCATACCTTGAAGACAATGCCACTTCATTACTTTTATGAAAAGATGTCTCATCTTAGCTTAAGGTTGAGGTTAATGCTCTTTGCCTATGCTTAACTCATAGAATCACTAAATTAAATGAACCTTTCAACATGCACCTGTAGGAGCCCTCATTTTACATTTGCCTCATCACTCTTTGAACTAAGTGAGCTATAAACTTCTCCATTTTCTTTAAGTCTTATTGAGTGACAAAGTGTTTGATAATCTATCCCATGCTAATCAAGTTATCCTTAGTGCTATATCGTACTTCCTATAAAGCTTGACTTCTAGTCTATGACATTTGCACATGCTCACAACACTAAAGAGAATTTTAGATCTCAAGTTATTTGGGAATTAATATCATACCATACTTGTTTGCCTTACTATGAGAAGTAGAGGTAGAGAAAGATAAAATATGAATTTATTTCATATGTTAGTAAGTGTGAAGAGTAATAATAATAATCCAAATGCAATATATTAAAGATGTCCAAAAGGATTTGAAAAAATCTAAACCCATGGAGAAAGTAAAAAGTCTTTAACATGCTTTTGGACCTTTTATTTATTATGTTAGATGGTAGCATAAAAGGCTACAAGGAACTAAAAAATAATAATAATAAAACAAACTTTAGGGACTAATCAAAATATAAAAATGTGTACAATAATATGATGTAATAAGAGTGTGGCTTCTAAATGATGTGGCTACTTGTATGGATCAATGCACGTAAGTTTAGATGTCTAGCGAGTTCATGATTTGAGCCCATGCCAAGTTGTCATTGGGATGTGTGGCTAGTGAGTTCTCTTATATAGGTTGTGTTGATATCAAAAATGTTAATATGGCCTAACTTTATATCTTCATTAAGTACTAATGGATACCAATGTTTAGATTTTATGCAATCAACTTATCTAATTAATTCATTTATTTATATAATTGATCATGAGACTCTGAGGATTGACTTGATCATCCTTAATGTTAACCGATGGAATTTGACATATGGTTGGGTGGTTAAAGGTACTCACTTGACCTTACCCTATTTAGGTTATTAAATATGTGATCAACCCAATCAACCAAATTGAGAAGTTGGCCTGAATATACCTTGAAATATTCCTAATATGGTTATGAATCAAATAACCACTAGAATCTTTAAACATATATGCCTAGTTGACCAATGACTAGAAAAGATAAACCTAGCATAATCTAGGTCAACCTTGGGCTCATCTTCTATGGACTTCTTATTGACCACTTCAAATTATTCGATGAATGGGTTAATTGGTCAATTGAGAACAAATTAAATTAATTGAATCAAATTGATGCAATTAGACTAATATAAACAAATTAACTTTGAACTTAAAATTAATTGGACTAGTTGGATATGTAAACTCCTCTAAATGTCTCAACAATAGTATAATCATAATTTGGTTTCATTATCTCTTGGCCCAAGCTCAATTAACAAATTAATGTGTTTACACATATTAAGGGCAACTCCTTCCTTTAGTGGTTTTTTAAACCAAGCTAATCATGATATTTAATCAAATTCTTGAGAGTGATTATATCTAATGAGGACATTAATAAGTGCTTAGTTCAATGTATATTAATTTGACCCCTTTAAAGTGGTCAATTTGATAAAATGAATCAAATGAGTTCACTTTTGTTCCCAAATGCGAATACTCATATTCACGATGGAATTAAGTCCATTGAATTAGTAAATCACCTCAAACCCTTGAGTTTAATTTTAGTAATAAGTCTTATGAGCATTTTGTTAGTTCAACCTAAATGATTTTGACTAGTCTATGTGGGTCAAATAAACTAATTGACAAAATAAGTGCCATATGGGTCAATTAAAAGAAATTAAGCCATATCTTTTAAACCATTGGAATTTTTTAAAATGTTATAAACTCATAATTATCCATAAATATGAGAAATCCACACCATATTCTCAAAGGATAATATAGAAGTTAACATGCCATTTTGCAATAAATGGACATTAATGAGAAAATATTTGAACCAAAGGCATTAAGCCACTCTTTACCTCCCAAAACCTACTCTTGACCTGACAACCTCGGATTCATTATAGGCACTAAGGCTCTCCTAGAACTAAAACACTTATAATGGCTAGGAGAACACCAATTCCCCAAGCCTAGAAGACTCATGATATTCAACCCTAGTGATAGATATTGACTTAGGCTAGGTGAGGCTTACCTATCTCAGATTCAAAATCAATCAAACTCAAACCAATCCTTCAAACCAAAATCAATTGTTTATAAACCTAACCTAAACTAAGGCGAATTGATTTTAAACTCAATTTAGCCCAGTCTAGCTCAAGTTGGACAATTAGCTAGGCTAACCTAATTTGACCCATTTATTCCTAAAGGGGCTAAACCCAAAATTGATCAAATCCATTTGAAATTGAACTCACCCAAACTCTCCTAAACCTCAATTGAACTTGATTGAAGCCAAATTACATCCAATTAATTCATGACCCATGTTGGCCTAAATGCTTAATTTGAGCCAAAACTTAGTTAAACCAAAATTGAACCCAATCAAAGTTATCAATCACCCCTAAGTCAATGATTGATCATATTACAACCCTCAATTGAATCCAACTTATCCAATCAAGCCAATTAACTCACTTAAACTAATTTGACCTAAAAATCTAAAATAAACAAAAAATTGATTTAATCTAAATTGAACCAAATCAATCATTCCAACCATCTCAAAACTGACCATTGATCATGACTAATCATCTAATTACAAATAATTGAACCCAATTGAGCCAATTTGGCACTTTAACCCAAGTTGACCCAAATTGACTTAAAGGGACAAATTAAGCCAAAACTTGATCTAAGCCAAATTGGATTGAACCAATTCCTACAATCATTTTTAAATTGATGATTGAACACTTTTCAATCATCAATTCAAGCTAATTTGATCAACCTAATTCAATTGACACATTTAGTCCAATTTGACTTAAAGGGTCAAATTGAATTAAAACTCAATTTAAATAAAATCAATTCAAATCAAAGCCATCAATCATCTTCAAATGATCAATATAACACGTCTCAACCTCCCCCATTCAACTAAAATTGGCCAATTTGATCAAATTAGTCTACTTAACCCATTTAGCCTATATGAATCCATATGAGCCAAATGTAAATCTATTCCAAATTAAACCAAATCAATTACACCAATAAGTTCTAAATCATCATTTGAACTTAATCCATTATTCCCCTTAACACAATTTAGTCAATTAGTCAACTTAAGATAATTAGACCCAAATGAACCTATATAGGTCCAATTGAGCCAAACTCAACCAAACCAAGTCCAAATCTAACCAAACTTAGCATGACTTATCCTTTGACCCCCTTGATCAATCCAAGTGAACCCAACCCAAGGTGGACCCAATTGAGCCTAAACCATATAAACTAAGAGTTTCTAATAAGATAAAATCTCTATTTAGAAAGTCCACTAACCTCTTTTGGCCATGGAAACCCCCCTTAGCACTCCTTGAGCATAAACCAACTGACCCAAGCCAGCCAAGCCCAGCTATTGAATAAAGAGAGGTCACCCTCACCTTGTCGAGGCTTAGTTTAGCCACCTAGCCATGTCCTTCTCACCACTGGCCACCAACTCCTCCCACCCACTTGGAGATGTCCACCTAAGCAGTCCTATACCATTTCCGGCCACTCCCATTACCTAGCCGGCTGATAAGGCCTGAACCAACCCCTTTGGTTGGTTCACTTGTGGAGGAGGGTATACACATCCTCTCCCATTCAAACTTAGTACACACACTCCTCACAACCATAGATCTAGTCCCCCAAGTTCTTAGAATCCTTTGAGTAGTTAGCAGCTGACGAGACCAACACCACCTTAAACCCAAGTGCCTCTCACACCTGAACTTCACCAAAACTCAACCAAATTAAATTAACTCTCCTCACACCTTCTTCACATTATTATGAGAAAGAATAAATTGAGACTCACTTGATTCAATCATTACATTCATTTTAATCAAAGTCCAGAGAGCACCGATTGAGCTTGGTCTTGGAAAAATTCAATGAGTCAAGGGAGGAACTTCTTAGTAGAGCTTTTCCTTTCTAAGGAAAACCTACCTCTATCGATGGACTGTTGGTCTTTGGCTTTAGTGAGGCAATTCTTTCAAATTGTAGGCATAGCTCTTAAGGTGTTGGTCATTTTTGAAGTGAAGTATTGTTTGGTGCGTATCAAGCCATTAAATTCCCTTAGTTTCTATTTTTTATTTGTTTGGAATTGACGCTATGAAATGAGCTTGGTGATCAGATCAAGAGGCGAAGGAGAACAATGTTCATCTCTTATCAGAGGTTAATGACGGATCATCAATCATCCATTTTGCATGATTAGAATAGATAGTTGTGGTTGATCGCATTAAATTTTTTTATTTTATCCCTTTTTAAACTATAGGATTAATCACTGATGTGGCGGTGACTATGTAAATTGATTAAGTAAGCTTAAAAATCTAAATACATGGCTAGAATTTAAAAAATCATAACTAATTATAGAATAATCCAAAATATATAAATAAACTTTCTATGGAAAGTTTAAGCATAAGAGAATCTAGAAGAATAAAAGCCCTAAATTTTATTAAGTGTATAATGACTAATTAAAGTTTGAAGATTTTCTTAATTAGTAAAATTAAGCCCTAATTACTTGGCTAATTAATGTGATATTTTGGGTGATTGTTCTATGGGATGATGTGTGCCACTCATAATTATTTTAGGTTAATTAATTGGATAATTTAGAAAATCAAAGTTTTCAAACCCTAAATCATCATTTTGTACATTTAATGTATTTATATAATTAAAAAATTATTGTGGGAACATAAATATGTTTTATAACATTAATGGTGATTAGAGTAATAAATTAGGACATTGGTTCTAATTATTTCTCAAAATCACCTTTAAGAGACTTTTATTAACTAATTAAATTATTAATTATCTTACAACTTAGAAAATTCATAATAAATAGTCTAGTTCTTTAAAAATTGTTATTAACCTCTCTTTGTGCTCAGGTATTAAATAAGTTTTCAATAAAATCAGAATTCCCTATTGATTTAGGGTATTTTGAGTGTAATTGATGACTTTAGGGTTTCCCCATTTCTTCAATTAACCCATAGAATTTTTAATACATGTTTATTTTATGCTCATTTATGTTTGATATATTTCTCATAATTTTTGGGCTTATGTTTAAGGTGTAATTGGAATTTTGGCCTCTTTTGGGCTTAATTGAATAAAGTAATTAATTAATCTCAATTAATTCATAAAAATTGCTAAAATAAATTTTAAATCACTTAATCAATAGAAATGAGTTAAGAGATAATTTTGGACTCTTTGTCTCCTCATTAAATTTAAATAATTCAAATTTTAAAATTGATGTTTAATGAACTTAATTAGGCTTAAGTGTGATTATCTTGATATGAATATCTTTAAAGTTTAATGGCTTTAAATAAGTTGCTTGTCAAAATTTAATTGCTTTACTTCAATCATTTTTATAAATCTATCTGCCATGTGTTCCACACATTCATATTTTTTAAAAAACATTAGGCTTTATTAATTGTGTGCTTTGAACTAATAGTGTGTTATTATCATTAGTAAATCTTAAATTATTCTTTAAGTCTGGAGTATTTATTTAGTGTAAATCTAAATTAATCATGATAATTAAAATATAAATCTATACTTACATGTATAATCTACAAACTTGAAAGATATATAGTCTAGACATCTAGGGAGCGCGAGACTCTAAGTAGTCTCAAGGGGGTCTTAGATTACCTCACTTCCTAGTTTAGCATTGACACGCATATTAAAGTTTGTAGTAAAATGCATAGTAAAGTTAAATTATTATCAAATTTTTAAATATTTTATAAATTATATATATATATATATATATATATATATATATATATATATATATATATATATATATATATATATATATATATATATATATATATATATATATATATATACATCCTTGGGAGAGTAACTAACCCTATGGGCATCTTAGATTACCTCACTTTCCTAGTTTAATAAGGGCACACACTAGTATAAATTTTAACTAATGTGTGTGTATAAGGAGTATTTTCATGCATATTTCTTATATATACATGTGTATATTAATATATATATAATGTAAAATCAATCTATTTATTCTTGTTACATAAGTGATACATATTGTTCACTTAAAAAATACATGAAATTTATAATGTTCTTTCTGCTCTAGAAGGATAGCTACTTAGAGCCTGTCATTGTAATTATACATATCATATATTATGGCGGAAAATAACTATTGAGAGAAAATAGCTACAAAGAAAATTGCTATAAATAAGAGTGTCTAGTCCATTACTTCTTCTTCCTTTTCTCTCTCTGACCAGACCTACTCTCATTGCACTCCAACACTACACTTTTTCTCCTGGTGATTTTTTGTCCTGAGATTGTTTGTTTGCTTTAAGTAAAATATTTATGCGATTTTATCTTTTAAAAAGCATGTTTAAATTATAATCCCATCGTTGATCTTAGATTTATTGAGGCAAAGAAGATTGGAGATTTGAAGACCTCCGCCGTTGAACTTCATTTCAGTGTGAGATAAAAATCCCTCCTCTCTATCAATCTTAAATCTGGAATAAGGGAGAAGAGTGCTTTGCACTATGATTTTGAAATCTAGCACTACTAAGGTGAAATTATACCAAAATTTCTAAATATTTTTCTAAAATCTCATAGGAAACTCAATTTTTGACTCATAGCACCTTAGCCCTGAATATCATCACTGCATCGCCGCGCTCTCGGGTATTCAAATTATAAAGGGTAGCACCATGGTATGCAAGAACCAGTGCTTTGGAACCTTACTGAAATCATCCTTGCACCGCAACACTAAACCATCAACGTCGTGTTGCTATGCTTAGTTGATACTAGAAATATGACTTAGAATATTCTCTGATAAAAAATGCATAATATCCCCTAGTGCTGTAGTGCCATGGGACCAGTGCCTCGATATTATATCTCCCTGACACAAGTAAGAAGGACTTAGAAAAATTGTCTGTTAAGGGACATAATATCACCCCAGAGGGTCAGCACCGTAGTGCCAAGCTCTCAGGTTTTTCATTCTATTCATAGTGTCGAGGCATTGGTTTATAGCGTTGAGGCGCTATTTCTCAGATTTAATTTTTACTAATCATATACAATCATATAACACAAAATAATAAAAAGATAAATTTTATTTATAAATTTAAAAGAAAATTACAAATTACAAAGAAAGGGATGTTGAACTTTTGGAGTGAGGATTCACCTTCCTCATTTTAGACTTAGGAACCATCTAGGCACTTGGATTTTCCTAGTCATAGGACACTTCTAGTAACTAAGGGAACACTAAACCTATGCCTAGAGACTTTGGAATGTATACCCTAAGCTTAGGTTATACCCTAGGGTAGATAGGTCATACCTATCCCATGACCTAAACCAAGACCCATGCTTGTCCACTCATCTAAAACCAACCTCAAGTTAACACAACAAACCTCAATTGAATTTTGTTTCCCATCCATGCTCCAAGCCAAATTAACTTAGGCCCTAATCTAAGTTAACACCATCATGACCCTATGATCCAACCACCCAAACCTATTCAAGTAAACCAAATCTAATTGATTTTCATAAAAGCACTCCAACCATTCAATAGACCATCTCAAACTCTTCCAATGCTTGCAATCAAACTAATCAAACCAAATAAATCCAATTAACCCAAGTTAGCCCATTTGACCCAAAAGGTCCAAATGAGCCAAAATCCAATCAAAACTAAATCAATTACAATCAAGGCCACCAATCAGCACTAAATCCACTATTGAACTCTTCTCAACATCTAATTCTGCCAATTCAACTCAATCAACCCAATATGGTTCACTTGACCCAAAGTGGCCTAAATGACCAAATTGACTCAAACTTCAATTCAACCCATATAATTCCTTCCAAAGTGATTGTTGATCATCTTGGATAGCCTAATTATAATCAATTGAATCAAGCCAAACTAATTTGAGCAATTAACTCAATTTAACCAAAAGGGGAAAATTGGGCCAAATCTCATTCCAACTCCAATTTATTGGAACCAATGCCTCTAATCAATCATGAATTAATTATTGAACATGATCCAACCTTCAATTGAACCCAGTTTGGCCAACTTAACCCAATTGATCCCTTTAGCCCAAATTGACCTAAAGGGTCCAATTGAACTAAATCCTTCCCAAATCCAAATTGATTCAAAACAACACCTACATTCATTCTCAAATGATCAATTGAACCTAAACTAACCCTCCACCCAAGCCAATTTGGCCAATTTGACCAAATTGGTCAACTTAGCCCATTTGGCCTAAATGAGCCCATATGAGCCAAAATCAAATCCACTTCAAATTGAACCAAACCAAGTGCACTAATATATTCTAAATGATCATTTGAATATCCAAACTCTTGGCTTGACCCAATTTGACCAATTGGTCAATGTAGCCTAATTAAACCCCATTTGATCAATATGGGTTAAATTGAGCCAAACCATATCAAACTAAGTCTAAACCCAACCAAGTTTGGCATGACTCATCCTTGGGTCACCATGGGCCAGCCCAAGTGGACCCAACCCATGTTAAACCTAGTTTGGGTCAAAATCCTTGAACCAAGCCACCCAAATGGGATAAAATCTCCATTTGGATGGGTTCTCCCACTCCCCAAGCCTTATCAACCACCTTTGGTTATTCTTGGACACTAAGACCATTTACCCAACCTAACCCAAGGCTGTTGAGTTCAACATTTGTTTATGAGAGAGTGAGTTCGCCCTTGGCATGCCATTGGTTTACTTGGAGGAGGAGGTACACCCCATGCCAGCCCATGCCACTGCCTCAGCCTCTCAAGCACCTCTACCTCAACAGTCCACTGCCACCTTCGACCACCTACTCCAGTCGGATGATTGCTAAAGGTTGAGCCAATCTCAGCCCTTGGTTAACTTGGGGAAGAGATTATACTTCTCCTCATCCATTCAAACTTCATAAAGAGCCTCCTTAGAGTATTCCGAGCAGTCCTAGACCCTTTCCCGAATCCCTAGTGCACTCCATCACTGGCAAGAACAACCACCGAGAGAAACTAAGTGCCCCATTTGTCCAACCTCACAAATTCCAAATTAACTCTTCCCACACCTTCCCCTCACTCCGGTGAGTCAAAACAAATTGATCTCCAATTGATTTGATCACTAGAAGGTACTCTAAGACCAACTCCAACAAGCTTTACGGTAGTGCTTGGTCCATAGAGGAATCAACGGGGAGGTAGCTTGAGATCTTCTCAATAAGGCTTCATCTCTTCAAGATGATGCTACCTCAGTAGATGGACCACCGATCTTTAGCCTTGGTGAGGTAAAAATCTAATAAATCGTAGATTTTCCCTTAGGTGTTGGTCTTTCATGAAGTGAATCATGACTTTTTGCAATTTTCACCATAGGATCTTCTTAGATCTCCTCCCCACCCATTTTGGAGTCAATCTTATCATCCCATGAGCTCTAGTGAGCTCGGATCAAGTGGCAGAAGGTGGACGGTGTCCGTCTTTCGGCGCTTGAGGGATGAAGGATCATCAGTCGTCCGCTACGCTTAATTAAAATGGATGGCTGTGATTTAATCTGCTAGATTATCCAATTTATTCCTTTAGAAACCCTAAAATTATTCTCAACCATCTAATCTAAGATCGAATGGTAGGGATGAAATCACGTCCATCACCGCTGACTTAGCTACCGCATCAGACATTTTAAATAACCTATCTCGTGGCACCAAGTGGAAAGCGCTTCCACATTATGCCGACAGTTTAGGAGGCTAATTAAGCTTTAAAAATATGATTAAATAGCAAGAACTTTGGAAATTCATAACTAATTGTAGAAAAATCTAAAAAAATATAAATAAGCCCATTTTGGAAAGGTTAAATAGAGGATAATTTGATAAAAAAATCCCAATGTTTGATCAATGTGTAGTGCTTAATTAGGGTTTGAAGTTTAGGCTAATCACCCTAATTAAGGCTTAATTAAGTGGCCAATTGATCCCAATTTGGTGGGTTAATTCCATGGGATGTCCTTTGCCTCCCATAATATTTTTGAAATTTATTGGCCATGTAATTCAAAGAATTTGAAATTCTAATTCTAATTACCTTCCTTAGTCAATTTAATAATTTTTAAAAATGCCAAATAATAAAAATTAAGTAATTAATGATGATTAATCACTATTAATAATGGGGATGATGAGGAAAATTTGTTAGGACCTCTTTCCTAATTATTCTCCTAAATGCATTTCATTAGGAGGGATAATTAATGCATATGTTAATTAAAGGTTAATTAAGTAAATTAATGGGATGATAAATCAAATTAAAATGATAACTGATTCAAATAATTCAAATTTAATTCATTAATTTTCCTTTTATGTGTTTAATATCATAAAGATTATTAAAGAAGTTATGGTTAATTCATATGTGTGGGAAAACCATAAGAGTACTTAATTTAGATTCTTCCTTTAATCTAATTAAGTTTTAAGCATGAGCCTAATTGCATTAGGTCCCTTAGGAGCATTGCAAATTTTAATTTATCACAAGATATTATTGGAGGCTCATGGTTAGATGGTTAATTAAATTAAAGAAGCTTAGGGAAGGATAATTAAATTGATTTCTTAATGGTTTAAACCTAACTAATACATAAAATTTACTTAATCACTCTCTTTAAACACACTAAGTTACCAACATGGGATGGGACAAAATGTTAAGTGTCTTCTGTCTTCTTTAGGTTTTAATAATTCAAATCCAAAAATCAAATTTCATGAAAGCTTTGGTTAATATTAAAGAGTATTTATTTGACTTGATTGTCCTTAGGAATTAATATGATTGAATGTATTATGTGGTAATGTTTAGTCATTCATTTTCAATCATTATAGTTTTGTATGTTATTTATATTATGTATTCATATTTTCAAATAAAAGAATCAAATGAGTATGGCTATATATGTGTAAGTTGCATGTATTGAATTAATCTTATTATATGGTGTGGCTATTATCAACTAATAAATCTAAAATTAATTTCAAAATTATAAACTAATGATGAAAATTTAAATTTATGTTAGCTATGAATATTTAATGAAGTTTACATTCACTTATAGTTTAAACATGTTAAAGGATTGTTCTATTTTTATGATTCACATGTATGTTTACATGTGTTTGAATGTTAGTAAGTATATAGTCTAGACATCTAGGGAATATGAGGCTTTATGTAGCTCCAAGGAGATCTTAGATTGCCTCACTTCTCTAGTTTAATAACGACACACACTTACTTGATTTCATTCATATGTTTACATGTGATAGAACTTGGATAAAGCTTTACTTTACATGAGTAAATAAATTGATAATATACAATCTTTTGCATGATTTTCATTTTTATGTTTATGTGTATTGAAGCTAGCGAGTATATAGTCTGGATATCTCAGGAACACGAGGCTTTAAGTAGCCCCAAAGAGGTTTAGATTACCTTACTTTTTTGGTTTAATAACTTCACGTACTTGCTTAATCTTTAATACATGCATATATATGCTTAACTAAGGATTCAAATCTCACTTTTCTACTAAAATACATGCATTAACAATCATTCAAGTGTGCCAAAAATATACACATGTACATTTCCTACATAGATATGCTAAATTAAATATCATAAATAAAAAATAAAGAAATATGCATGTTATTAATGATGAAAAGGAATGATGTAATGTTACCCATGTGATAGTAATTCAGTCTCATTAACCTTAAGATGTCTTTCATGTTTGAATATGATTCTTTAAGATTAACCCAAATCTAGGATTAATAAAATGTTTAATAAATCATCCACTAAAAGAAACCAAAGCCATAATAACATATTTTTAGAAAGAAACTTAGGGTAGGGATGAAAAGGGTCAAACCTCCTTCCTCTTTTTATAATAGCTAGATATTAAGTAAATATCAAGTGAAAGAAAATAAAATATAAATTAAAATCCACTAATCCTTTTAATAATTTGAAGTGAAACCCTCATGTGTAACTTGAATATTTCAAACTTAGATAATCATGAATCTAAAGCTTAGCTAAGAGATACCACACCAAATCCTAGCACACACATATTAGAATACTAAGTCACCTCTTCTAGCTCTAAGTTAGGATAATGTATGTTATGGTGTTATGTCTTATTTTTTGATGTAAGATTTTAGACTATATGTTAGGATTTTTTTATGCGTAGATTGCGACACTAAAACCCAATGCTGCGGTGCAAATTAAAATAAGGTTATTATTTCCTCAATCACTACACCACATGTCAAGAATCTTGATTAGCACTGTGATGCTTTTCAAATATTCAAAAGGGCCAATTATGCTAGTGCCTTGGTGCTACCCATATAGCGTGGAGGTGTTGGGCTTCACAACTCACATGTACTCTTATCATATAGACTGCCACCTAAGCGGTGGTGCTTAGGCACCATATTACAATATCGAGGCACTGGCCCCTTAAATATAATATAATAAAAAAGACTTCAACCACAATTTTGGCATTTCAAAGGGATATAAACCTAACCTTCTAATTTGGTGTTCACATTCATGATATTTATCGAAGCTTTATATTTATGAACACCAAACTTGAGCGCATACTCCAACCCAACATTCTATTCATGCACCATGTGAACATCTACCTATTCTCCATGGGAACACATCATAATTCATTTTCCACACAAATAAATTTACCTCTGTCCACCATGCGGACAACCCTAATTCTGACCTTCCAAAAAAAGGTATGTAAGTCCAATCATGTGCTCGTTCACCATGTGAACACACCATAATTTATTCGCCTCATGAACAAAATTATATCCATCTACTATGTGGACAACCCTAATTTTAGCATTCTAAAGGAATGTAAGCCCAGCTTCCTATTTGTTCATCATTTAAACATCTTCTCATTTGTCTTGCCAATACCTTATAATCTATTCACTATGTGAACACTCTTACACCACTTACACTAAAAAATTCTAAGTCTACTTGAGATACTTAATATGAGGCTACCCATGGCTACAATCAGAGTCTCTAGAAATTACGGCTATGTCCCTTTGATGTTAATCCCAGGATGATGGAACCATGGGATCTTGATCGAGATTACACTCTTATTTCCTTTTAGACTATCATCTGAACCACACTATACCTCTAAGACACCAATACATATCAGATAGGTATGTATATTTCAAACTTTAATTAAGAGTGCTCTCTTGCTATAGTAAGATGGGTAATTAACTAAAGAGGCTTGCATCCATTGGAAGTAGAATCTAGATCTACATAAACCTAATGTAATGTTAGGGAAAATTTGGTTGAATATATATCAATCTATCTCATGAAAAAACATACTCTACCATCTCATCCGAAGATGGTAGAGTGCATCCTTAAAGGTATTTTTTTTCCAAGCAATCAGATTTCTATCGACTCCGCTGAGGATTGCTCTCTCTCTATCTTTGGTTGGAAAATTAAAAATAAATGGTGTCTTAAGAATATCCTGGGTTGTAATCCTTAGATTTTTTTATTTTAGTAGAACTTGACTTTGGATTTACACTTAGGTTTGAAATCATTCATGGCGAGCTCAACAAACATGGTGATTGTTAGATTAAGGGAGGGATCCACTGTCATATTTCCCTAAGCTATAATTAACACCGATTCCATTGGATCCACTATCTAGTTTAAAATAATCTCTAAGGTTGTCCAATTTCTATCAACTAGACCCGTAAATAAATTTATACCTGAGGTATCTAGCAAAGGAAATAGGTCAACCCTAAATGAGCCTAGGCCTGACACAACCTCAAAGAGAATATCTATCTTCGATAGGTTATCAAAGACATCTCTGATAATGTATGCTAAGAATAAAATGATTGCCAAGCTTAAGTTGAATTCTATCATTGCCAACCCACTTAGCATCATGTTTGAGGAGCAGAGCCTAGGACAAACTACTATCCTAGCTTTGAGTGGCAAAACCAACCCCGAAGCATCTTCTTCGGGCGCTAAGATGTCTAGAAGAGCTTAAAGAAAATACAATGCCTCTTGTAGAGCTATTGGACTACCTATTAAGATCAAGCAACAACCTGACCCATAAGTAGAGGCTAATATACCTACTAGTAATAACTTTGACTTGCTAAGATGGGTCAAAAGAAACAACTCTGAAGGAGTTATAAGGAAATCTTTCTAGGACAAACATACAAGTCCCATGTCACATAATCAGTTATGATAAAGAGAGACTATTTCTTCTCGAATTTGTAAGGTCTTGAAGACTATCAAGAATAGAGGTCTTCAAACAAAGATCAAGAAATTGATGAGCCAGGTCACCAAACCAATAAATTCCAACTCTAAGAGAAGTAGGAACATCATGAAGTATCGTCTTACCCATCTTGAGTAGAAATCAAGATAAAAAAATTTGATAAATGGTGAACACTGATAATAAGCCATCCAATCCAAAATAAATAGATGGCTAGTTATCAAAAGGCCTCGATAATAATACCAAAGAAAGCCATATCACCCAGGTTAGTGAACACTAAGGTGTGACATTTGGGACTCATTCTTAGAGATCCATCATTGGAAGGTCCCGACTGATATGAAGGACTAAAGGACCAAACAATTTCATAAATAAGAAAGCACAGTATGAATTAGCACCCCCAGATAATGAAGAAGTTGGCTCTTCTATCATCAGCTAGAAGCGTTGGTCTGAAAAGGACCAGCTAATGGATGATGACATGGATGATCAAATTTTTTGTGAAGATGAAGATCTCCCAACCAATGAAGAACTATAAAGTTTAGACCTCCAAAATAATGAAGATGTTGATCACATGAAGGTCGAGATCATTCATATGGTTGACACTTGCCTACAAAACAAAGGTGTACTGTTTGAACAACAAAGCAAGGAGGATCAACAGGGAAATCCAAATCATCAAGAGCCTAGAACTTAAGCTCAAGTAGAAGTGAAAGTGATTGAAGAACTCATGGATATTGTAGAAAAGCTACAACAATAGATGGACTCCTAACTCCAAAGGAGGGGCCAAGACAACAGTCAGCTCAACAATCACCTCAACGAAATGAGCGAGCTTATGAAGGAATTATTTGGTCAGCTTAACCTCATAGTAACAACAACACAGTAGATACCTCTAAGGAATCCATTATAGATAAATAATCCAGTAGTGGAGAATGAGCATGTACAAAACGCTCCACTGAATTTACCAGCAACTGTAGCACAAAGATAAGAACTTCCATGGGAAATCATACTGAACCCTCATCAAGAAGCTGAAGTTATCACCAAATTCAAAGTGGAAGACCTCATTAGCCAAAAGGTTAAAGAAGTGATAGACTCAAAAATTACTAAACAACTAGTAAGAAAAAGACAACCATATCTAGTCGAGTACGATCAAGTACAGTACCCAAAAGGATACATCGTGCTGAAGTTCAATACCTTCTGAAGCATTGAAAATTCATGAGAACATTGGGCTCAATTTCAAGCATCATGCAAAAATACAAGTGAAAATGATGCTTTGTTGCTACACCAATTCATCAACGGTCTCAGCCATGTGGCCTTCGAATGGTATGCTAAGTTACCTAGTGCCTCAATAAAAGTTTTCATTGAGATAGAGGCACTGTTCATCAAGAGATTTGTAGGTGCAATAAAGAAAGTAATAATTGTAGATCTTGCATTAAAAAATGGAGAAAGGATGAGAGTGTCACTAATATATCACGAGATGGAGGAACTTAAGAATGAGATGTGATCAACAGCTCACAAAAAACCATGCAATGGAACTCCACATTGGAAATATTGATGATCAAAGGACCCCATACTTTGCTATAGCTATAATAAATACATTTCAAGAAGTATTTGATTGTGTAGCCAAGTTTGAAAGGTTGAACAAATAGAAAGGCTTAATGGGGGCTATACTAATAACTCAGTTGGAAGAAAAAGTAACCCAAGCTACAAGAATCTAAAAGAATGATGTGAATACAACTTTCTCATTTACAATGGACAAAAAGGGGAACAAAAGAGCATCAACTTCATGACCAGTCACAAAGCAGACAAAGGAAAAGAAAAGAGTACCAATCCTCAAGGAGAAGATGGCTAAGCAGTACCCATTTTTGAGAGAATGTATAGCTAAGATTTTAAAATATACGCTAAAGTTAGGATTACAATTGCCAAAGCCATGTCGACTAGATCAAACAGACAAGGTCGATGATCCTAACTATTATTTTTTTGATAAGCTTATAAACCACATGATTGAAGATTTTTTCATTTTGAAAGACTGGGTTGAGAAGAGCTATCACATTGGAGAACCTACCTTATTAGAAAACATCTTAGTAAATCCTAAAAAGGGAAAGGTAAGCATTGTTACAACACAGTCAAATCTTAAAGCACAAAATGAGAAGGCTGAGTCAAGTAAGAATTAGATTACAAATAAAGATAAAGAAAAAAAATGCCACAAGTACAAGTAGGAGGAGAAGGTGGTTGGGAAACCTTTATCAAAAAGAAGACTAAAAGAATGATCAATATTGTTTTATTTATAGAAGGCATTCAGTGGAGGAATGCCCTAGAACCTGAAATCGATCCTAGAACTTCCCCTAAATAGGGGGTAATTTTTATACAAAATGAAGGAGTAGATAAAAAATTATAAGCCCTCTGCATCAAAGCCGCATAGGTCATGAAAAAAATAAGAAAGCTTGGAAATAAAAATCTAAGACACAAAAAAATGGTAGAATCTTTAGAGCAGTATGAACAACCTCCTTGAAGGCTGGTTAAGCTAGAGAAATATATGCACCATTTACAGCTCGACATAAATGAGCCTGAAGAAGAAGTTGTAAAAAAATATGTCGAATTATAAATGAGGTTACAACTTCAACTAATGTTGAAGAAGAGCTATGCTTTTCCAAAGAAATGCCTATCAAATAAAAAAATAATCCAGGCTCCAATAAATTATGAAACAGTACTTTTGAGAGCATGAGAACTCTAGAAACTCAAAAGAATTACGTAGCTTATAAACTTCTTCTGTTGAGAAAAGCCAAGCAAAAGAAATAATACAATTGCAATTAAGGGGTAGAAAAAAGATTTCTCTGCCTCAATAATAGTTAGATAGCAAAAAGATAAAGAAATTTAAATTAATGAGGGAGTCTTACCTCTACCACTTTCTATACTTCAAAAGTCTATCAAAATAGGAGTATACTATAATGTTCTAGCAAACTTACACAAGCTTTCTACAATATTAAGTGTATATGATCCTCTCATACCATCACAGGATATGCAAGAGAACTTAATAAAAGCCTTGTAAATCCCAAAATAATATGAAGCATTTTTCATTGAAGAGAGAATGAAAGAAGATCTTACCTTTCAAAAGCCAACAACTATCACCTTCAATGATAAAGATTTACTACTCAAAATAATTAAATACAACCAACCTATTTTACAGCAGAAATTAATTCTACACTCATAAAGAGGGTGTTGATTGACCCATGTACTTTAGTTAATCTCCTGATAGCCAAGAAACTCAGAGCAATAACTTTGAATGCACGATACCTCGATAAGAGCATGGTATTTTTATAAGGTTTCTATGAATAAGGGCAACAAACTGAGGGTCCATTGTCCTGTCCATACGCTTTAGGGAATTGTATATAGAAGCTAAATTCTTTGTAATTAAGGCTAAAGTTGCATATAAGGCACTCTTTGGTAGGCTGTGGATTCATGTGTGTGGTATAGTACCCTCGACTCTTCATCAATGCATGAAATATATCCAAAATGGTGAAGAGCATCCAATTGATGGGGACATGAGTCCATTCTTGATACAATAAATCAAGATCGATGATGATGCTAAATACTTTATCCCTAAGAAGGTAGAAGAGGTTAACTTCCAAAAGAAAGAAGCTCTACCTATCAAATTAATGTTAAAGAATGGTGATTCAAAAGGTAAAATTACTAGTGAATCAAAATAACCTAAGATTAATCCCCACCTTGATACTGATACCAAAGAGGATGAAGAGGAATTGGTACCTAGGTGGGCCTCAATTAATAAAAAGAAAGAAAAGTCTAGTACTAATGGCATGACCAAATAATTAGAGAAAACACGCATTTCTCTGATAATAATGTTTGAGTCTTAGGTCTTCGACAAGGCTATAAAAATAATGGTAATACCAAAAACACATATAAAAGCCTTATCAACTCCAAGGATAGAGGAAATAAAATAGTTAAAAACATTCAATGTCCCTCCTAGAAGGGGTTAAAAGGATCGTGGAATCCTCTTCTATAATGTTGAAGAGTGAACTGTAAATTCCATGCCAGAACTGTTTGAAGAGAGTGAAATTGAGGAAAAAGATATTTCAATAATCAGTCCTCAATACTTCTCATCAGCTCTAAAGAGGCTAGTCATAAATAATGTCCATCTCTCACAATCAAAAGACAGGCTCGATTGTTCAAAAGGCTTTGGCGTGGGGATAATGTTCAAAGTTCCATAGGATATCAAAAATTCATTACATGGGGATTTAGATATATTCCTTCATCAAAATGCTCAACAAGATCATACTATACCATATCCAATAAAGAAATAATCCCTTTCAAAACCACAAATCTACAAAGGGGTACCTCATAGGGGAATGAAATTGTGCCTAAAGATGAATTAATAATTGACCTCAAAAAAGCAACGAAAGAATTCGAAGAAGGCAACTAAGCCATAGTCGATGAACTTTAGGAAATTAACATAGGTGCCAAAGAAGAGCCTAGGCCAACTTTTGTTAGTGCTAATCTCACATCAGAAAGATTGGAAAATTAAAAACACTACTCTATGAATATAAAGAATGCTTTGCATGGAATTATAGTGGAATACTAGGTTTATAGCCAGATGTAACTGTACATAAATTGACTATTAAATCTGATGTACAACTAGTAAAGCAAGTAACAAGGTGAATGTATTGGAAATTGAAGAACAATTAATTACTGAAACCCTCTAAGAAGGGTTTATTTGAGAATAAAATATGCTGATTGGATTGCTAATATTATCCAAATAAGAAAGAAAAATAGGCAAATTCATGTCTAGATGGATTTTTGAGACTTAAATAAAACATGCCCAAAAGATGATTTCCTATTACCCAACATAGAACTCATGGTGGATAATACATCTAACTATAATATGTTCTCTTTAATGGATGGATCATCAGGCTATAATCAAATTAAAATGGCTCCAAAAGATGAGAAACATACATCCTTTTGCACGCTAATCAACATATAGTGCTACAAGTAATGCCATTTAGCTTGAAAAATGTAGGTGCCACTTACTAGAGGGTGATGACCCACATCTTCGACGATCTCATACATAAGTATGTAGAGTGTTATGTCGATGATTTGGTCATTAAAAAGCAAAATATAAAGTGAACATATAAGTGTCTAAGTATCATATTCGATAGGAGCTAGAGTTTTAATCTAAAAATGAATCTCTTAAAGTGTGTTTTTGGTATGACCTTTAAAAAATTTCTAGGCTTTATTGTTCACCATAGAGAAATTGAAATTGGTCCCTCTAAAATAAAAGTAATAATGAAAATGCCACCACCTATGACTTTGAAATAATTATGCTCTTTATAAGGCAGGCTGGCTTACATTAGAAGATTTATTTTGAATCTTTCGGGCAGATGCCAGCCCTTTGCTCTATTAATGAAAAAAGATGCGCCTTTTATATGAGATCATGCTTGTCAAAAAGCATTTGATAGTAAAAAAATAATATTTATTGCATTCCCCAATCTTGACAACACCAAATTTAGGGAAATCATTGATATTATATAGGACAACCCTAGAAGAATCACTAGGAGCTTTGATAGCACAAAATAATGAAGAAGGAAAGGAAAATGCCTTATATTATATAAGTCGACATCTAATAGAAGTTAAAATAAAGCATTCTTACATTGAAAATTTGTATTTAGCATTAATATTTGCTACTCAAAAATTATGCCACTATATGTTATCACATAAGATAACATTGATAGATATCCAAAGTCAACCTAATCAAATTTTTGATGATGAGGCCTACCTTAACAGGTCGCTTGGCTAAATGGACTGTCATATTACTGTAATTCGATATATATGTCTCACAAAAGGCTATAAAAAGGTTAGCCTTGGCTAATTTCTTATACTTTCATCCCTCATACTCCCCACTTAATGATGAGTTGCTTGATGAATAGATTTTTGAAGTTGAAAAAGCTCAATAACCATCATAATGGTAGCTTTATTTGATGGAGCTTCATCCATAAAATTTGCTAAACCGCCTAGCTTACCTACAATACAAGTCAAATTTGACCTGATATTCATAACACTGTAAGGTTGTATACTTCCATATTCTTATAGTATTATTGAGCCTTGAATTAATAATGAGGCTGAATATCATTAATTGCAGGCCTAGAGTTTGTATTTATTATGAGAATTAAGAAGTTTTATATTTATGGAGATTTCCAACTTATAATCTAACAAATAATTAGGACTTTTAAGATAAATAAGTCAGAATGACTTCTTTATCATAAACATTTCTTGGAGCTTTTAAAATAAATCCCTGAAGTAACCATCACAAGGGTGTCACATTGAGATAATGATAAAGTTGACGCATTAGCTAAATTAGCTAAAGAAATGACAAACCCTTATGGAAATCCAATTATAATAATAGTCCAAAATAGACTAGCACTAGCTCCAACCCTCATAGAAGCCTTTAAAGCTAAAGAAAGTCAAGAAGTCATGACCACAATAGAAGAAGATGATTGGAGAGAACCATTTATCACCTATATCAAAGGTTGTGGGCTACCAAAATATAAATCAAAGGTTTGTGAAATTTCACAAAGAGCATTATGATACGCTCTTATAAATGACACATTATATCGGTGCACATTTGACCAAATGTGGTTGTGTTGCCTTCGACCAGATGAAGCCAAGATAGTAATGGATGAAGTTCATGAAGGATTGTGTGGAGCACACCAATCTGGCCATAAAATGAAAATAAAATTTAAATGAATGGGATATTACTAACCTATCATGATTCAAGACTGCATCGAATATGCTAAAAGATGTCATCAGTATCAAATACATGTAGACACATTACATCTGCCACCCAATACCTTATGCCCAACAATAGCATCATGGACCTTTAAAAGTTGGGGAACTGATATAATAGGTCCAATATATCCTTCATTATCTAGAGGACATCACTTTATTCTAGCTGCTATAGATTATTTCTCAAAATGGGTAGAAATAATCTCACTAAGAGAAGTTAAGGTAGACAATGTAGTAAAGTTCTTCTGAGACCATATTATTTATAGATTCAGAGTAGCACAAAGGATTGTATCTAATAATGGAACTACCTTCAAGAATATCAAAATATATCATTTTAATTAAAAGTATAAGATAGATTGGCAATATTCCTTAATATATAATCCAAGAGCCAATGGTTTGGCAAAGGTTTTTAACAAAACTCTAATTAAGCTACTTAAGAAAATGCTTTTCAAAAATAAAAGAGAGTGGCCCGATAAATTAATAGAAGAATTTTGGGCATATTGTACCACTTATAAAACTGCTACACAAGCAATACCGAACTCTTTAGTCTTCAAAGCAAAAGAAATACTTCCCCTCAAAATAGAATTACCTTCACTTCGCATAGCAGTTCAAAATGAACTTTAAACAAAAAAAATATATTCAAATACGATACGAAGAGCTTGAAGCCTTAGATGAAATTTGACTTTCAAGCTCAACAAAATCTAGAAATATGTAGAGCAAGAATGATTCAAGTTTATGATTGCATGGTTTGTCCAAGAAGCTTCAATGCAAGCCAACTTGTGTTAGTATGAAGAAGGCCTATAGTTTCACACTAATGAACTGGTGAAAAATTCAACCCAAATTAGAAAGGGCCATATATCATCGAAAAAGTGCATGAAGGTGGAGCTTTTCAACTCATTGATGCAAAAGGCATCAAACCTATGCCACCTATAAATAGTAATATCTCAAAAGATATTATGCATAAATTTAAAAGAAGTACTCTCCATAGTGAAGATAGGTGCCCTTATTCACAAAGGAAAATTATATATATCTGCCTTGCATTACAAGAAAAAATCTTTAATACAAAGAAATTATGTCCAAAGAAATTTTAAATTAAACCTAAATTTAGATTTCATCATGCCCAAATGGGTTGGATCTAAATTAAACTAAAATCCATTATGCCCAAAGGGTCCGGATTATATCCACCATGCCCAAAGGGCCTAAATCTAACACATAAATTTAGATTTCATTATACCCAAAGGAGTTAGTTCTAAATTAAACTTAGATCCATCATGTCCAAAGAGATTGGATCAAATCCACCATGCCAAAAGGGACAGATCCAAAATTTGAATTTAGATTTCATCATACCCAAAGGGGTCAGATCTAAATAAAACTAAGATCCATCGTGTCCAAAGGGGCTAGATTAGATCCACCATGTCCAAAGGGGTCGGATCCAAAACCTAATTTGAGATTCCATCATTAATAAATCAGTTGGATCTAAATTAAACTAAGATCCATCATGCCCAAACGGGCCAGATCAGATGCATCGTATCCAAAAGGGCTAGATCTACACCTAAAATTAATTTCTAATATAACTAAGAGGACTGAGTTTAAATCTAAACTTGCATAAGAGACTAATTAAAAATCCCATAAGTGTAGCTCATGTATAAATTTAGATATTACTATTGATTTATAAAACTTTTACATGTTGGTTACAATGTTTATATGGAAAAGACCTAAAGAGTAGATATTAGCCATTATTGAAGCCCACTATCCACATGGTACAGTTAGGATATAGGACAAGTTATCATGACACCAAAATATGTTAAGAGGTAGAGATATGTTCAAAGACTCATTTATTTGCTCATCATGTCTCCCACTATCCAACTTACAATTTCCAGCTGAATATGACCCAATTGACTGGTAATCAGTTTAAAATTAAGACATAGTCATGATGTCCCTTTAGAGAAATTTGTAGATAACCTTAACTTTGGTGATCAGAATGTGCTCCAGCTAGCTGAAGAAACTACTTCGCCTATAAGCATAGTCATGATACTGGTTACTGTATATGACATCATGAAGTAAAATATTGGGATCCAAAGCTAGTATTTGTCACTCCATTATCAACTATCAATGAGTACATATACTATCCTTGACACCACCTGTAGATACATGGTGATGTTCTCAGCAGAGTTGGTGTATATCAGGCAGTCTACACATCACTCTTTTGACTATAGGTGCCTTCCTTTCACATGGATCAAAAGTATAGTGAAACCCTGGGATAGTGCCACCAATACTTGCTAGATTTGTCCACATGAGATGGCAATAACTATGATAGATATGCAAGATATAAGAAGACTTCTAGTTATAGAGACTCCCTATGAAGAATGCATCTCACCATATCATGAGCTTTTATAATGCCAACCAGATGGCCAGCATGGGAGAGAAAGTTTTATATATTCTTTAGGGATAAATCATGCCTTAGCTCATTATTAGAAACTATCCCATGAATGGAGTATAGGTCGCAGACATCAAACTATGATCACTTTTGATGCATGGTTAGAAAGATTCTGTTGTTCAGAGATACATTTACCACATTTCACATGGTTCGAGGACCCATTTGATAATGAATTCTATACATCTAGTTGCACCAAATTTGAACTAAGGGGAAGAGCCAATTTTTACCAGATATTAGCATAAGATATTAACAAAGAGGTATCTTTAGTAGCTTTCATGGACACTTGGCTATGCTACCTATATTCCCAGGGCACAATAGACTATTTCATCCTTCTAACTTATTGATGGCTAGCCTATTAGCTCATGGTGAAAAGATATTATTAACGCTTGCAGCACTAACCTACTTATATCATGGAGTAAGCAGAGTAAGTATCATGGTCAATTCATGATGCTATGATGTGGATGCCCCTTGACACTATCTACATGGATGGATTCATACCCATATTTCAAGAGCCTTCAATTATCCTAAGACACCATTCTAATTTAGAGAGAAAAATTTTCCTTTAATTATGCAAATAAATAGATCTACAGTCTCTATAGATAGAAATCAGATATGAACCTTCATGTTCTCGCCAATGCACATGATATATCACTTTCAAATCATTCATAGATCATTCTTCTATAGTCTGTCTGTTCAAAGTATGGGGTAACAATTTATAGATTCTCTCATCGATAGAGGCACCCCACTGTTATTATCAAAACCTAGATATAAATACATTGTAGAATATCTCAATGAATCTATAATCCTAGAAGGTTACAACCCTAATAGCGTGGCTAGATAGTTCAGATTTACTCAGGCTATACTTATATACATTCTACCATCAATACTGGATATAATAGGTACTCATTCTTTGGGAGCACTTCTTTGAGTAGCCTGTTTAGTGGCAGCCTCTATAGCATGGACCTTCACACTTCACTCAGGGGCCCATTCTAGTTTTTATATAGCTCCACAGAAGACACATATAGGGGTTAGTCATTTATGGCTAATGTGGATCGACCACACATTCTCTTCCTTTTTAAAAATAGGCTTTCACATATACAACTATAAAATGCGAAAGAACAGATCGGTCTAACTTATGACACATATGACTAATGCTTCTAAAAGAGCATTAGACAACCAAAAAGGTAGTAGGAAATGACAACATCAAAATTCAGCTATTCAAGAGAAAGATGACAAGGACCTCCCACTAGTTGATTCCACCAGCAGAACAAAAGGAGAGTAATGTCACGGTGGTATTATCCACATATACTATACAACTACAATTTCTCCAGTGTCCATCTAACCTTTTAATATTGATCATATATATTCTAGAGGAAATACACATACAAAAGAGTCTAACACTATGACTACTAATCTTGAGCCACTTTATTAGATTTAACTTAGGTGTTGGGAGTATGACCCAAGATGACTCCTCAAAATTGGATTATTGTGTCGAGAGTTATCCTATTTCAAGTCCAAAATATATAGTTCAGAGGCAGCTATTTTACCCAAAAATTTCATGTTTTGTTTCCAAAATACACCATAGGGCTTCAACTCCATTACATAGTAGTCTTTCGAAAAGCTTATATCATATAATAGCAGCCTTGCGCCAACTGCCTTTAAGTGTCAACATAAAAGTTTTAACTAATCTTATCAGCTTCTGTGTAGAGGCAAATTCTTTGCTAGATTGTATTACCGCTCTAGGTCTTGAAGCAGGAGAATCACAGTAATGGGAATCCATGTGTAGAGATGTCGAATTCTGACTATTCTCTTTTCACACTACCTATGAGGAGGTCTTATAAAATACACTTATTATCGCAAAAACATTCGCTAATACTATTTTGCATGAAGTCTCCCTAATTTGCCAAGATTTAGAGCACAATTTCAAAGCCTTGAGATCCTTCCAAAGGGAGCTTTCTAGAGCACAGATGAAACTCCTTGATATCTTTGATGAATTGAGAGAACTACAATAGAAGAGATAATATTTGCTAGAAAGGAAATCTATGATCATACAAGCTGCCACAGCCATAGAAGAAGATAGCTCACAGGTAGATCCTTAGGTGTCAAAACTTGAGCAAACTCTTTCTTCATTGGAGTGTAATCAAGAGGCCACCCATTAACATCTCCATGAAGCATGAGAGAGGAAGGGTAATATTCCTATAGAGCTCATACAACTTCTATTTATATTAGAGAAATTCACATCAACTATTGTAGCTAAAATTTTCTATTGTAATTATCTCTATTACGTGTAATACATGAAGATTATTGGAATAACATGTTTGAGGCATCAATTCTTTTACTCAATTATCTCTATATATGTATACTACAACTAATAGATGATCAAGGAAACAAATGCACCATGTCCTAATGACATGATACATTCGATGGGGGGAAATTTTGTTTACATCTAAAGAAATGAAATAAAATAAAAAAAAGTTTTATTTTGGTTATAGCATTGCGGCACTATGTTCTTGGCTCCAAGGTGTTGCCTTGGCCTTCTATAAGAAACAACTGCTTATTCTAACTATCAAATTATGGTATAGCACCACAGCACCGCAATCTTGGCACTGAGGTAATGCACAGGCTATTGAGAGAAAATAGTTATCAGCCTATTACTATAAATAAGAGTGAGTTGTTTACTCTAGGGATATTTTTTCCACTTGACTCCACTCTCTCTGAACTGGTGTTCAGTCTTCACTCTAAGATCCCTTACTTCAGGTAAGGAATTTATGTTCTTTTACTTCGTAAAAACATGTTTAATAAAAATCCCACCGTTGATTCTTGATTTGGTGTGGAAAACCTGGAGATTTGAAGACCTTCGCCTTTGAATTTCGCTCCAGCACGAGATGAAAATCCCCCTCCCCTCCATTGATCTTAGATCCAGAATATGAGAGAAGAGTGCTCCATGCTATACACTTTTATTCACTTCAGGTAAAAGATTTGTGCCATTTTATTTTTTAAAAATGTGTTTTTATTATAATCCCATTGTTGATCTTGGATACAGTGAAGAAAAGAAGATTGGCGATTTGAAGACCTCTTCTGTCATGAGATGAAAACCCCTCCCCTCTGTTGATCTTAGATCTGGAATAAGGGAGAAGAGTGCTTCGCACAATGATTTTAAAATCTAGCATTCCTAAGGAAAAATGTTACCAAAATTTCTAAAACTTTTTCTAATATCTCAAATTTTGACTCATAGTGCCTCGGTGTTGAATATCAGCACTGCAGCACTATGCTCTCTAGTATTCTTATTATAAAGTGCAGTTCCATGACACCCAAGAATCAGTGCTTCGGTGCCTTATAGAAATCACCCTAGCACTGCTACACCATGCTATGTTTATTTGGCGCTGGAAATATGACTTAGAATAATCTTTGATAAAAAATTCATAATATCACAAGTAAAAAAGGACTTAATTTTTTTTCCTAAGGGGTACAATATCACCCTAGCCCTATGGCATCATAGGTGCCTACGAAGCTCTAAGATTTTTCATTCAAGCAGAGGCATGATTTACGGTTCTGTACTATTACTAAGATTTCATTTTTTAAATGTGCTTAAGTATTTTTTAAATCTTGAAGTGATACATTAACAAAACTTGTCACATACAAGCATATAACACAAAATAATAAAAAGAGAGAATTTTATTTATTAATTAAAAAAAATTACAAATTACAAAAATGGAAAAGCATAAAAATGGGGAAAACTAATAATCATACTCATTACCTCTTTTTCCTCCTCCATACTTGATACCTGCAAGGTAATTACACAAGGCTGATACTAAGGCACCGCAGGGCAGGAGACTTGATTTAGATCTACGAGATTGTAACTTTGGAACATGTTGACTATGTAGTATTTAACTAGGCCATGTAAGAGAATTACATATGTTGTTCATGCATATGATAATCAAACTTACACTCTAGAATCTCGTGCCTGTGACTACTCCGGTCCACTCTTTTTCTTAAGTCTATGACCTGACTGTGAATTTCTTAGACTTGCTCGGCCATGGGCACGTGAACTCTCCCCCACTTTGAACCACGACCAAAATCTGCTAATTACCCTCTTTATTAGATGAGCCTTTTGAATGAGTATTTCTTCATCAGGCCTCCCTATTGCTCCCTCTAAGGTGCATATATCATAAATCAAAGAATGGTGACCATACCTGACTCTAGTACTTGCCTTCAGTATATTACAAATAGAATTATAAGTAACCTTTCAGATATCGATCGAAAATCCTCTTTGGATACAAAAATTTAAAACAATATATCTTTGGTAACCTCACGAATATTACCAGTGGGCTTAAGCTTGACAGAAATGAAATAATGCCAAGCCATAGATTCAGTAGTGAGACCAACGACAAGAAAGTTGATAATTCTTTCCTCCCATCATTTGCATTGCACATTTACACTTTCGCTAGAAAATAATAAAGATCTCATCAAAATTAGGATGATCGTTATAATATGTAAGATATTGACTGTAAGCAATATCTTGGAGATGGTAATATACGTTAATAGAACTACTATTAAAACTTACTAGTTTCCCTCAAACATATGCTTTATTATCCTGACTCTTTCATGCATTTGTAAAGAACTTGCACACCACTAGGACAAGACACGAGCTATTATTGTAAGGTAGCTTAGCCCAGCCTCTCTCACGACCACCCTTCTACACTACCACCAGTATCCTGGAAGCTCTTCTTGGGGATCAAGTGTTTATGGATGAGGGCGTGTTAATACCACTTCTCGGTAGTAGCATTAACGAATCTATTACCATTGTTAGATGCCCTCATCTTGCTCACTACCCTATAGAGAGTCATGATGAAAATGTTAACTTGAGAGAAGAATAGAGTTGTGAGAGAGAAGGAAATCTTTAATGAGAAAGACCGCTAAATGAAAATCATTAATAGCCTTAGTTCCTATTTATAAATCAGACCCAACTCCACGATGCTTAAAGATGGTGCCAAGTCACTGGCCTCTCAGGTTGCGGAACACGGCACCAGCACTACGACACCCACTTGTAGTGCCAAAGTACTGGTTAGCCCATCCCATTAGTTACTGTGCGTTCATAAAGATAAATTTAATCATAATAAATATAATAATTGATTCATATGAAAAAGTGTTGTAGTGTCGTGGTGCTATGACCTAGTGCCACGGTGCTAGTGAAAATGAGGTTGTCATTTCTTCTTTAATCACTGCACCACCTTTGATGAAGGAGAATCAGTAGGCCCTATGATGTCAGTACCCTAACTCTCAAAGGACCAAGAGGCAATAGTTGGGTGTAGTACATTAGGAGGATGCTGTAAGACTATATCATGTATTTGGCATTGTTGACAATGGTGTGTAGTTTCCATGCAGTCATTTAACATCGAAGGCCAATAATATCCAAGTCTTTTAATTTTTAATTTTATTTTAGGTCTAGATTGGTGAGCGCCACACAATCCAAAATGTATCTCAGTCATAATCTTATGGGCTTCTTGTTTATTCAAATATCATAGTCACATTTGATCAAATAACCTTTGATACAATTAGTTATTGATTAATGCATAAGATAAGGCACATTTCTTAATTTGATTTGCTAATGATTTTTCTTCTAGGAACCTCCCCTCACTTAAATAGTCAATGTATAGTTGTCTCTAATCATATTTTTCTTGACCTTTAGCAAATGTGGCTTCCCAATGTATTTCTATTTTTCTATTCATGTAATCTAATTCTATAGGGGATAAAACTTGTTGATTTTAAACTTCTATATAGATCGATTCTTTTTCTAGGCATATGATTTCTTTGGTAAGCTTAGCCAAAGCATCTATTCTAGAATTATCTTTGCATGATACTCTATACAAATTTACAATAGTGATCTTTTTAAGTAGTTTTATTTCGTATTGATAATAACTAAAAAGCTTAAGGGGCAAAATCTTATAGATTTTGCTCACTTGATTAATAATTATTTGTGAATCATTAAAGATCTTTATATTCTTAATATCCATAAGAATTTCTAACTCTAGCCTAGTTATAAGAGCCTTATATTTAGCTTCATTATTCGTATAAGGCTTAAACAAATAATAGGAATATGACATCATTCCTTTATCTAGAGTTTTTAAAATCAATCTAATTCATACTTTCCCTTGAATAGAAGAATTTAATTCTTTATTTTTCATTGATGATGTTGTGCCATCAAAATATAATTTCTAGGTGGCATTAAGTTTTTTCTCTAAAATCCTGATCTGTTCATATTAAAGATCATCATTTAAAAGAAAACCCTCGAGTAGAGGATGTGCTACTAAAAAGTCAGCTACAACTTGACTCTTTACAACACAGAGTGGAATAAACATGATCCCAAATTATAATAAGAACATAGACCAAAGTATTAGATGTCCAGACAAGGTCAAGTAAGTCATTATATATTGCAAATGATTTTCTCTATATATTAGATTTACTTTATGAGAAAGCATGTAATGCCTTAGTTTCTGAGCAGTGAAAATTAAAGCTAAACAATGATTTCAATTGGCAGATAATCCATTTCTATTGGGATGAGTCTATGGCTTAAATAATAAAGGGCATTTTCTTTTCTTTCTTCATTAACTTGAGCAAATAAAGCTCCAAGTGATTCATTTAAAGCAAGATTAATGTCTTCTTTCGAATCAAAGCAACCAAAATAAGAGGATTCATCAAATATTTTTTTAGATTTTCAAATGTGCTCTGGAAATTTTCATCCGAGATAAATTTAGAGTATTTTTTAGCTAATTCCATAAAAGGTTGGCATCTTTTAAATAAGTTTGATATGAATCTTCTTAAATATGCTATCCTTCCCTGGAATGAGCTTAACTACATAAGAATTATAGGTGGTGGCATTTCTATAATAGTTTTAATCTTTTCCAAATTAATTTTGATGCCATAATGTCTTAATATAAGTCCTAAAAACTTTCTTAAAGTTACTCCAAAAGCACACTTTAAAGTTATAGTGATGCAATCATTCAAAGATAATCTGTAAATCATATAAATGATTTTATTTTTCTTTGCTCTTAATGACTAGATGATCAATGTAAAATTCAACTTGATTATTCTAGTCATTGCTTTTTGATAAGTGGCCCCAACATTTTTGAGTTTGAAGCCATAACTGTGTAACAAAATATCCCGATAAAGTTCTTAATACCATATGTTTTTCATCCTCTAGTGTTATCTTTATTTGGTTATACTTAGATGATCCATCCATGAATGAAAAGACTTCATATGAAGAGGCTATGTCTGCCATAAGTTATGGTATCGACAATGAGAACTCATCTTTGAGACAAGCCTTATTTAAGTCTCTAAAGTCTACACAAATGCGTATTTGGCCATTCTTTTTCTTTACTGGGCCGATGCTTGCTAGCCAAGAAGGGTATTTTTTTCTTATACAAACCCAACCTCAATTAATGTTTTGATTTCAATAATGACTTGTTGTTCAATTTCTTGATGCATGCCTCTAGGAGCTTGCTTTACTAGAATTGGATCAAATTTAATCTCTAGTATATGAATGATGACATCAAAAGATAAACTTGGCATCTCATCATAATTCCACATAAAGCAATCTTTATATTTAGAAAGTAGGTTAATTTGCTCTTTGGAATATTTTGGACCAAAAAATGAACTAATGAAAGTTGGCATTGGGTCTTCTTCAGTTCTTAAGTTGATTTCCCTAATTTCATCAATAGTGGATTTTATTTTTCCTTCAAATTTTGGGGGTTTGTTTTGAATTAAGCAATCATCTAGATCATCTGATATTTGAAGATAGGATCCTTCTAAAGGATTAGATAGGATTCCAAAGAGTTTATCAGATTCCATATGATTATTTATCATTAAACAATGTTCATTATCATATAAGGGTTCAATGATATCTAACCCAACACCAGCTTTGGATTTGAAGTTTTTGATTTTAGTAATCCATAAAATTTTTATGTGTTGGGCCGTATATTTGGTCTAAGTATGAGGAATTAAACCCTATTTTATAGCATTTTTAACACAATTAGGATACGATCAAAAAGGGAGTTCAATTATTTCCCTAGAAAATGGATCTTCAAGCTTCACATGTCCTTCTGAGCTTGAGAACCCAGGTACAAAATAAACTTTGACAGCTTCCCAACTCTCCAAAAAGGTTGGAGGCTACTTTAACTTCCAATTATGAGATTTTATTTTGAGATAGAGGAGTCAAAGTATCTATACACCTTTTCAATTTTTCATAGGTGGATAGCTCAGGATCATTCTTGAATGCTTGTATTTATTCTTCATCCCTATTCGACTCTAATAAAAATTCTAATTTTATTAAGGCATCTTTTGATTGGAATGTTTGTTAGAACTAGATTCTAAATCAATCAGTATTATTGGAGGTTCTTTTTCTTTCCCTTTTTATTTTTCTTTTCCCTCCTTTTCTTTTCTTCTTTTTTTCATTTATTTCAATTTCTTCTTTTATTTTCTTAGATGCCTTAATAATACTTGATTTTATAGAATTAAATACCTATCTTTTGGGCATAAAATAGGCAACATCTTCATAAAGCTCAATCTCATGAATAGAGAATGGTTGTATGTCACCTTTTATAGTATATTCTACTCCATCTCTAGTGTACTTAATACACTGGTGGAGTGATGAAGGAACCATTCTATATTCATTTAACCATGACCTACCTAAGAGAGCATTAAAAGATATATTTGAGTCAATGATATGGAATTTTTCTTCAATCTTCAATCCTTCTATTTCTAATAAGAGAGTAATTGAAACTGAAGATTTTCACTTGTTTCATTAAACCTCTCAGTAACATCTTATCAAAACTAAGCCTCCTTGTATCAATCCTTAGAAATGATAGTGTCTTAAAGTTCATAATATTTATTGAGGCACCAGGATCAACAAGGATTCTTGGTAATATGATATTCTCCACTTTGAAAGAAATGTAAAGGGGCTGATTATGATCTGTGGTTCTTTGAAGTAAATCTTCATCAGATAAGGTAATCCTAAAAATCTCTTTGAAGTAGCAGGCCTCATTTGAGGAACTTAGTGCTAGCTGGGTCAGACATATCGCTAGGTCAAGTAATGTATAAAAATGACCCCCTCTTGTCATTATATAGAACAAGGGTACCATAAATGGTTAATAAAGTAGGTAGTTTTCTAAGATAGGCTAAAACATTATACTTGACCTTAGGAATAACTATTTTGACTACCAGATCTTTTTGCAAAGGTTTTAAATTTTGATCAACAATTTGTTTACCTTTTCCTTTGGGAGGAGGAGGCAGATGAGATGACAAAGCCTTTCCACTACAAAGATTAATTTCAGTGATATCTATAGGGGTCATGCCAACCTATACCTCATCACTAGTATCCTTTTTCAAAGATTTCTTTGAATTTGATAGTTCTAGCTATATACAAATAAGGTTGCCTTCAAATCACCCATAGGACTCTCACTATCTGACCCTGACTCACAAAACACATTATAATCAACTTGAAAATTTGTTTTTCAACTTCTTGGTTTTCTTTATTTTAAACAGGTTTTTCAAAAATAGTAAAAATATATGAAATGCCTTTTGAGGTGAGCTTTTTATTCATATCATTGAAATGAGTACTTTTGACCTCACCGTTGGGGAGCGAATTGATCACTCCCATCATAGGTTAAGGATTCTTCTAGACACTTAGGTTTCCTTGGTGCTAGGACACTTCTATTAATTAATGGAAGACTAAACCCAGGCCTAGAGATTTGTAGGGCATGACCCTAGGCCTAGAGCTTACCTTAGGACAAGTGGGCTTCCCCCACCCTAGGACCTAAACTGACACTCATATCCATCAATTCATTTAAAACCAAACTCATATGATTGAAGCCAAACCAACCTAAACTCATTTGAATTCAGTTTATCTTGATTTAATTTTATTTCCAATCCAAGCTCAAAGCTAAATTAACTTGAATCTTAACCTAAGTTAACCAACTACAATCCTATGACTCCATCCAAACTAATTCAAGCAAACTAAACTAAATTTAATTCTCCCAATCATTCTAACTATCCAATGGATCATTTCAAACTATTCTAACACTTGCAGTTGAGCCAATTATATAAAATGGGCTTAAGTAACCAAAGTTAGCCTATTTGACCTAAAAGGTTCAAATGAGCCAAAACCCGATAAAACCCAAAATCGGTTCCAGCCAAAGCCTCCAATCAACTTCAAATTTATCATTGAATATATTTCAACCATCCATAGCTTTAGTTGATCCAAATCGAGTTGGCCAAACCACTTAACCCAAAGTGACCTAAACGGCCCAGTTAGACCAAACTTTAATGAAACTCTCATTGGATTAAACCAAGTTATCCAATCTCTCCATTGATGATTGTAGGTCACTACTGAACACTCCACTACAATCCATTGGACCTAACCAAGCCAATTTGGCCCCTTAACCAAGTTGACACGAAATAACCTAAAGAGCCAAATTGGGCCAAATCATGTTCTAAGCAAAATTAATTACAACGAATGACTTTCATCACACACAAAATTGAATATTGAACATGAATCAATCACCAATTGAACCTAACCAAGCCAATTTGGCCTATTGTCCCAAGTTGACCTAATTTGATCTAAAGGGTCAAATTGGGCCAAATAAACTCACAAACCAAATTGATTAAAACCAATACTACCAATCAATCACCAATTGAAACTTCAATTGGGCCCAATTTGGTTGACTAAACCCAATTGACCTACTTAGCCTAATTTGACCTAAAGGTTCAAATTGAATCAAATCACTCCCTAATACAAATCAATTCAAATCAACTCTTTCATTCAATCACTAATGGTCAATTGAACATGGACATAACCCATGCTCAAGCCAACTTGGCTAATTTGGTCAAATTGGTCAACATGACTCAATTGACCCAAATTGAACCATATGAACCAAATCTAAATTTAATACAAATGGAATCAAATTAATTACACTAACTCATTTTGAATGACCAGTTAAACTTAACCAAACTCTCACTTTGACTAAGTTTGGTCAAAATGGTCAACTTAGCCCAATTGAACCATTTGACCTACATGAATCAAATTGAGCCAAACTTAACTAAACCAAGTTTAAACCTAACCAAACTTGGAATGACTCATCCTTAGGTCACCATGGACCTCCCTAGTGGGCCCAACCCATGGTGAACTCGGGTTGGGTCAAACCCATTGAACCAAGCCCTCTAGGGACAAAATCTTTATTTGGAATGGTTCTCGACCTCCCCACTTTGTGGCGGGCATCTACCTTTTTGGGTCAGAGGACCATTAACCTAGTCTAACCCAAGGCTATTGGGTTTATCCTTTAGCCAAGAGAGGCTGAATTCACACATGGGCAATCATTGGACCACTTAAGGAGGAGTGTGCACTCCATGGCAGCCCACTATCCACCCTCAGCCTTCAACACAAATCCACCAAAGCAGTCCTTTGCCACCTTCGACAAGACAATTATGAAATGTTGAGCCAATCTCAGCCCTTGGTTCGATTGGGGAGAAGAGTACACTCCTCACCATCCTTCCTTCTTTAGAGGATTCTGAATAGTCCCCAAGTATTTCTCGAGCTCCTCATGCACTCTATCGCCAATGAGACCAAGCTCCACCCAAACTTGATAGCCCTGTATGTATAACCTCATCAAAACTCCCTGAAATCCAAATTAACTCTTCCTACACATTCTACAAGCCTCGATGAATGAAAATGAATCGATTCTTGATTGATTTGAAAACCAGAAGGCATCCCTAGGCCAACTCTGGTGACTTCCACGGTGGCGCTTGGTCCACAGACTGATCGGTGGGGAGGCAGCTCAAGTTCTTCTCAACAGAGCTTCATCTCTTCAAGACGAAGCTATCTTTATCAATGGACTGTCGGTCTCTAGCTCCAGTGAGGTAAAAGTCCAACAACCATAGATTTGGCTATTAGGTGTTGGTCTTTTTTGAAATGTTTTTGGTTTTATATGATTTCCACTATAGGAACTCCTTAGATCTTTTCTTTGATCATTTTGGATTCGATTGCACCATCAATAGGCTCTGATGAGCTCAGATTGAGCAGTGGAAGGCGGATGGTGTTCGTCTTTCGGTGTTCGTGAGATGATGGATCACCAGTCCTCTATTCTGTATGATTAAAATGGACAACAATGATTAATCACATTAGGAATCATGATTTAATCCCTTCATAATCACATGATTAACCTCAATAATCTAATTTAAAATTGGATGACAGATGAAATCGCATTCGCCACCATTGAATTAGTAGCCACGATAGATATTTTAAATAACCAATACCATAGTGCCACATGGAAAGCATTTTCGCATTAGTGTCTATATGGCGTCGATGGTTTAAAATGATTTAATGAGGTTTCAAAATGTAATCAAATAGACATAATTTCAAAAATCATAAAAAATTATAGAAAAATCCAAAAAATGCAAATAAAACTATTTTGAAAAGCTTAAATAGAGGAGAATTTAATAAAAAATTATAGAAAAATCCAAATAAAATGTAATCAAATAGACATAATTTCAAAAATCATAAAAAATTATAGAAAAATCTAAAAAATGCAAATAAAACTATTTTGAAAAGCTTAAATAGAGGAGAATTTAATAAAAATAAAATCCCCATTTAATATCTAATGAATAGTGCTTAATTAAGGTTTAAAGTTTAGGCTAATTACTTTAATTAAGGCAAAATTGCATGGCTAATTAATTCCAAATTTGGCATGTTGATTCTAGGGGATGTCTTGTGCCTCCCATATTTTTCTTGGAATTATTTGTCATGTGGTCTGGGAAATTTTAAAATTTCAATCCTAATTACCCTCTTTAAATGTTTTGATAATTATTAAAATTAATAAACAATAAAATTAAATAATTAATGTTAATTAATTAATGTAAATAGTGGGGTAACATGGGAATTAATTAGGACCCCCTTTCCTAATTGCTTCCAAATGTATCCCCTTAAAGGGTTTAATTAATTTGTTTAATAATTAAGGGTAAATTAAGGAAAATTAATAATAAAATGTAAATGAAATCGATTTAAGTAACTCAAGTGCTATCCATTAATTCCTTTATATTTTTAACAACATAAAGTTGTTATAGAAATTATGATTTTTTTATTGGTGTGGGAAAATCATAAGAGTATATATCTTAAATCATTTACTTCTTTAATTTATTTAATTCTTAAGTATGAGCCTAATTGCATTAGATCTATTTATATGCATTGCAAATTTTATTTTTCCATGACATATCATTGAAGGCTCATATTTAGGTGATTAATTAAATTAAAGAAGCTTGGGGAGAGGTGATCAAATTGATATAATTATTAGATTGAACTTAATTAATCCGCAAAGTATATTTAATTTTCTTCCTTTAACATATTAAATAACCAACATGAGATGTAGTGAATTTTAAGTATTATTTCTCCTCTTTAGGTTTCAACAACTTGAATATTAAAATTAAACATTAAAGTAACTTTGATTTGATTTAGGGGATGTTTATTTAACTTAGTTGTCCTTAAGTTCTAATGAAATCAAGTATGTTGTATGGTGATATTGAATTACTTCTTTTCAATTATCATAAATGTGCATGTTATATGCTTCATGTATTCATGTTTTAAAGTTAAAAGAATCTGATTGCATTTAAATTTGATTAGTCGGACAATGTTATTATATGGTGTAACTATTATCATTAGTAAATCTTAAACTATTTTGAAATTATATATTAATTATGAATTTTAATTCAATGCTAATTTTAAATAGCTAATTATGTGAAAATGAAACGTTCATTTACTTGAAAACAAAAGATGAAAATTAATGGTTTTATTCTTATGTCTATACATTCATGTATTTGAATTGGCAAGTATATAGTCTGGACAACCCAAGAATATGAGCCTTTAAGTAGCCCCAAGGAGGTCTTAGATAATCTCACTTACTGTATAACAATGACATGTACTTCCTTAACTTGATTTATGTGCATGCATATATTAGAATATAAAGAGAAACTCTCCTTTTGCCATTAGGCTTTACATAAGTAATAAGTATTTATACACAACCTTTTCATGATTTTATTTCTATGTTTATGTATATGCTTTTGCATATTTGAATTGGAAGGTATATAGTCTGGATATCCTGGGAATATAAAGCTTTAAGTAACCCCAAGGAGATCTTAGATAATCTCACTTCCTTCATTTTACAATGGCACATACTTGTTTAAATTTTTTATACATGTTAGTAAATGCTTAAATATTAGATGAAATCCATTTTTCTATCAAATTCATGCATCAACAGTCATTAAGTGTGCAAAAATACAAGTACATTGCATATCTATACATGTGCTAAATTAAATATTAAAGAAACTAAAAAAAAGGAAATATTTTAGATGTTATTGATAATGAAAGAGAGTAGTGGAGTATTATTCATGTGATGATGACTTAATTTCATTGGTCTTAAGATGTCTTCCATGTTTGGATAAGATTCATCAAGACTAATCTACCCTTTGGCTAAACTAAAATTCATAAATGGTATATTAAAGAAGTTAAAGCAATCATGATCTATCTTTAGAAATCAACTTAAGTTAGAGATGAAAGAGTTAAGTCTCTTTTTTCTCTTCATAATGATTTAATCTTAAGTAAGAAGTGAATAAAATAAAAATGCATAAGTTAAAACTCAATCAGGTTACTAAAAGACTTAAAGCGAAACCACCCCTAATGGGTAATTTAAAGAATCTTAAACTTTAGAAAATCTTAATTTTAAAGCTCAATCAAGACATACCACACTAAGCCTTAGCATGGATATTAAAATACTAAGTCACTAATATTAGTATTAGGTCAGGCCGATGTATGTTAGGGTGATATGTTTTATTTTATGATGCAATATTTTAGACTAGATTTTAGGATTATTTGTGTGTAGACTAGATGTTAGGTTATTAATGATGTTTTATGCAAAGTATTATGCTTGAAGGACAGCTATAATAATAAATGAATATAAAGTACTTTTTCTTGTAACTACTGCTTATGTCCCCAAGCATAATCCAATTAGGGCAGGTGGTTTGATTATCGAAGTGTAGGGTGCTAAGTCCAAATATGTAAAATATAACTGCTTGGTTTGCATGTTTATTTAGTTAATATCTATTTTGTAGGTGTAGTTAGATTTTATTTCTCACAAAGATGTAATTTTTATAATAGGATTAAGATTAGTGCTATAGGATTTAGGATGAGTAGTGGCTAAATGATAAAGACCTGGGAGGCCCTATGAAGCCTGAAGCAAACTAATCCAAAGAAAGAAAGAGGAACAAGAATTGAAAAAACCCATAGCATTTATTTCATTTGTAATATTTAATTATAATCAAGGTTGTATAAGGGTAGAGCTTGGCAACCCAACTCTTTTTTCCTTTTTGGGGTGTACGGTGATACCTGGCTGCATTGACCTTTTATTATTTTATGAAATCTGAATGTTTGATTATTATGTTTAAATTACACAATAGAAATGGTATGCTTTTCATAGGTTTTAAAGTGTGTATGTTTGATGCATGGCCTAGATGTGCTAGGCTCTTTATGATAAAATTAAATTTTCTACCCTCACTAAACAAATCATAACTAAGTTCTATTATAATTCATAACATCATCTTAAAGCTTAGGCTCTTAATCAAGATAATAATAGATTTAGAAACCCTTTAGCTGAATGGTTGTATGCTATAACAACATGCATATCATATTGTTTCACTCTACAAAATAAAGGATCTCCACTCTTGCATGATAGGGGACAAGCTTGACCTTTAAGAGCAATCCCTTGTAGTAGAGAACATCTCTTCTCCCTGATTTAGCACACAACTCAATTTCATCATGCATTTAGTAATAATTATCCCAAGCTTTAGTCTAAATTAATGTGTCAAAATAATTTAAGAATTTGTAAATTTTTACATTAGTCTAGGTCATGTTTGCATACCAAACATTATCAAGTCTCTTAAGGAGTGAGTTTAGGATTCTAGCTTCCTTCCTAATTAAATAAGAGCCTAACTATCTTGCATCTACATAAGACTGACCTATATGGTTTTAAATCATAGGAGGTGTTAGATGGTAGCCATTCTAAGTGGTTGTAAGTACAGAAGAGTTGGGATGCATTTATTTTCCCTTATGGATGTGAACCACTATATCCCATTCTCCTCGATTACACTTAGGCCATGCTTCTAGCCTATGCTAAGGTATTTTAGACTTAGGTTATGAGGCAGCTTGTTTCTCTTTCACTATGGGTATGAGTCCTCATTTCTTAGGCATCTCCATAATCTTGTGTTATTAGGTACAAGTCCTAGCATTCTAATAAAATTTCAACTTAAACAAAAATAAATTCTCCTCTTCAAAAATATAAAACCTCATCATAGGGTATTTTGGAGCATTCATTAAGCTTCTTAGTTTCTTGGATGCTCCGTATTTATCTTCTCGTGGAATCCATAAATAAGTCTTTCTATTTGAACTCTTTCCATTTGATTTCTAATAACAATTAATTCTTTGATAGTCTAGCCTTTTTATTTTTGGAGATATTTATTGACTACTTTAATCGAGAGTGGTCTTAAGAAGCTTCAATTTCTTAGGTTATAATTAACTATGGTGGCTTGTCTCCATAGGGAACTAAAGAACCCAATTTAAAATAAACCCTACTCTACTTTATCCATGTAAATTGGGGGAAAGATCTCTAGTATATATATAGACCCATCTATCTTAGGAGTTCTTATTAGGTGATTGAGTCCATTATAAGGTGATATCTCTATCTTCTAAGGTAGTACATCATACCTCAATGTTGCACTCGATCACTTCAATAAATACCCCCAAAGATCTGCATGGTGTTCCTATGACTCTAAATTAAAACACCACATGTACATAAAGATAAATTAGTGTAAGGCCTGACCATTCCATCCTTATCATACAAAAGTCTATCAAATACAATAGGTATTCCTCTTTCACCACTCTCTCTAGTCACCTGAACATCTGATGATGCTAAATGGGTTAAAGGAGGAACTATGCATTTTGATGCCAGTGGATCAATTTAGATGATCTTCTTCTCGGTCTTCATTTGATCCTGTAATTACTTTAATGGACCCTTTCCCAAGGTCCACCAGGTATTCTTTGAGAATTATCACGAGCCCTCTCTTAAAGTTTTTTTCAAGCTAGTTGAAGAAAGTGAAGCAATCTTCAATAATGTGACCTAACATCTGATGATATGGATAGTAGTTATGGTCATTCACTTTGTTGACTTCTTCTGGTCTTTTCGGGCCAGGTAGTTTGAAATCTAGCTTTTATTTTAAGTTTCTAAAAATTTTTCTTAGTACCTCTCTCTTGAAAGAATAAGTCTGGCTCATTCTCTCACCAAAAGTGGTAGTGGGAGTTTTCTTAAGAAATGGTGATAACTATTACTATGATGGTCTGGAAGGTGGAGGCCACTCAGCTTGAACATGAATTGGGGCCTTTCCCTTTTCTACTGAAGATATATCAACTTCCTTCTTTTCTAGCACTTTCCTAAGTTTTGATGGTTCTATACAAGATTGATCTTTTAAGAACAACATTCTAGGGGTTTCTTCTTGCAAGCTAGAAGTTTTATTTAGTAAATTTTTAAAGGTTTTAATGGTAAATCCCTTTAATAAGATGGCCATGGGGCTATGAATATTTTGAAGGTGTATTTCAATAGCATCCTACTCTTACAATTGAGGGTCACATTTAAGACTATGAATACTCTATCTTAAGATGTAATCAACTAAAGATTTTCTTGAATTTTGCTTTTCAACAATTAAATCACCCACAATGACAAGTTAGTGAATCATTTGATAAACATATTTTCAAGTTCAGTAAAAGTGTGCATTGAACCATTTGGTATCTCAGCTTACCAATCAAAGGCAACCCTAGCTAAACTATTGACATGTTTCCTGAACAACAAAGCATCACTTCCCCTAGAATTGTAACAACTTGTCCAAAAATATGCCAAATGTTGTTTGGGGTTATCCATCCCATCAAAAACTTTGAATGCATGGGGCACAAATCCCTTGGGTAAGGCATAGAATCATTATCCTTAGGGTAGGGTTTACCCTTTAGAATTAGAATTACACATAGAGATTATGCCAATGCCTTCTTTATCTATTATTCCATGAGAGATTTTAGGTAAGTTTTAGGAGTTACATCATCTATTATCTTATGCTGTTGTTGATGATGTTCTTTTAAACCAAACCTCTTCTCATCTGTGAGATGAGATTCTTCTAAATGCTCTAAAGAATGAGGTTGGGAAGAATTAGGAATCAAACTTTGGAGTGATTGCATGGTGACAATCATGTCCTCCATCATCTTCTTCATCCTCAAGATCTGATCATCTTTCTTTTGCAATTGAAGAATCAGTTGTCAAGTGGGGTCGGATACAAGACTCTCTTGTGACTCATCATGTTCTTTCTTTGATGCCCTTATGTCTACCAAGAAAAATGTGTGCTATAAATAGTCCTGAGTCATCTTCTAGTATATCATCCTATTCTAAGTCAAACTATTCTTTAATTTTATTTATTTTTTCATTTTCTTGTCCTCTCTCACAATAGTCTCCATCTCCTCTTTTATCAAATGGAGTGGAACACCACTATTATCATGAATGTTTTTAGACCCTTCTTCAATGTCCATGGGTTTCATTTCAAATATTTCTTTTTCATGAGTTTCACAGATAGTGGGGATTCCCTCTACAACTAGAGTGGTTCATAGACTAAGGTGTTCTTCATCAAAAATTTCCCTATTATAAGGAGAGAAATGAATAGATTTTATCTCTTTTCTAGAAGTATAGGATGAAAGAAACACATCATTGTAGGGCCTAAGTAAAGATGAAGAAGGCCTTTCCTCAATAGGCCAAGCAATAAATACTCTCTTAGGTGGTGGTTGTGGAGAAGGAATGTTTGGGTCATGGGTTAATGGAACTTTTCTAACATATTTTTTTTATTTTCTTTTATAGGGAAAGTTCTATCTCTCCTTAAGCTAGCAAATTGCTCCCTATGTCAGGTTAATGACCTTCCTATATAGTGATATCGATCTGACATAATGGGCATGGGTTAATAATATCTTATTTTATTAAAGAGGACCACCTTTCCCTTCCCTTTATTTCGAGAAGTGGTAGGTCTCCTTAAGATTTCTCTCTCAAAGTTTTTGGATACTTGATCCTTCATAACCCTAAGTAATTCCTCGTTAGTATAAAAGGAAAACCTAGGAGTTCTATGAAGAATATGCTACAATTTATCACGTGTTTCCCTATTTAGTAGTCTAAAGTTTTTCTTGCTTTCATAAGTGAAAGGATGAGGTGGAGAACCTGCAATTTGGGACACATCCTCCTCTCCCTAGGCTATAGAAACAGGGTGAAATTTGCTAATCCTAAGAGAGGAGAAGTATCTTGAAGGGTATATCTATCCCTTGACCTAGCTAGCTATATTTATATCATTTCTTTTTTGTTTTGTATCCTTCAGGGCTTACTAATGTAGAACATCATGTGGATCCAAAAATTAGAGCTCAAGGTCCATTTACATGATCTCAAGCTAAAGCCTAAGAAAATTCAAGATAAAAGAAGGCTTAGCCCATTAGCCTGCTAAGACCTATTTTATGATTTCATTTAGTTATATAATTTTTAATTTTCTTCTAGAAACTTTGGGTTTGAAATTTTAAATTTAAAAATTCAGAGCATGACATGTGAGGTGGTTGAATCCACATAAAATAATAGCATGTGAAATGGGTGGATGACATAAAATAATAAGGCAACTTAATACTTCACATTAATGTTGCCACCCACCTTTCCCTCCATGTTTAAAATTTGTTTTTATTTTGAAAGATGATTGTAATGGCTATAAATAACTCCCCTTGTGGAAATAAAAGGAGATCTTTTGGCAATTACAATTTATTTGAGTTATTCCTGTGGTATGAGAGCTTCGTGGCTAAACCTTGGTAATTCTTGGTTGGAGCGCTAGTTATCCAACATTTCTTTCTTTCTCACCACCAATACCCAAGGTAATTTCTTTTAATCTTTCTCATATCTCTTCACATCATCTTCAATCAAACACTAAGTCTTCTACTCTCTTCCATAAGCCTACACCTTCTTTCCACCCAATAATGCATTTACTTCATTTATTACGACTTAGTTCTTACACCAAAAAATCACTTAAACCCTATAATTCCCATTCAACTATGTGAAATCATAAATACATATCCTAACCTAAACCTACATAATTATTTTTAGCCATTTACCTCCCTTAAATCTCATTTCTTATTGCTACATTTTAAATCAACCTAAGTCCAAATTGGATTAGTTTAAGTCATCCCACTATAACCTTATCCTACACCCTTCATTATCCCACCAAAACTCCAAAATATATCCTTAGACATTAATCTAAAGATCCATGACTACTTAATTCCCTCAATTTCACCAAAAGAAAGAACACCCATTTCCATGAAATTTGGTATTAGAGAAAAGCCTGGAAAGAGCAAATGAGATCAAATGTTTGCTTCAACAAAGGGAGCATCTCGAGTGGTGGACCTATCTTAAAACTTGGAACTTGTGAGGTTAATTAATTTTTGTTTAAGTAGATCTAAAACTGGATATATGGAGTGTAATTTTAGTTGTAGAAGTTATAGTGGTAGTGTTATGACATTAGGTAAACAAGTCATTTAAAAGAGTGAGCGATTCATATATTTAGGCTATATTATTAAAAATGATGACGAAATAGATGGAGATGTTATTAGAAGAATTCAAGTTGGATGGATGAAGTGGAGGAATGCATCTGGCTTATTGTGTGATAGAAAAGTATTGCTTAAACTTAATGAAAAATTTTATAAGATGGTGGTAAGACTTGCAATGATTTATGGTGCAGAATGTTGGCCAATAAAAGAGAAGCATGAGACTAAGTTAAGTGTTGCAGAGATGTGGAGGCCTAGGTGGATGAGTGGCTTTACTCTTAGAGGTAAAATGTCGAATGAGTATGTTTGAGAAAAAGTTGGAGTAGCTCCAATGGCAGATAAGATTAGAGAGAATCTCCTTAGATGGTTTAGCCACGTAAAGTGTCGGCCATCCAATGACCCGGTTAGGAGAGTAGATGCATTAGATTTTCCTTATGTTAAGAAAGGTAGAGGTAGACCTAAATAGACATGGTTAAGATGTATAAAAAATGATCTTAGTATACTTGAATTAAATGAGAGTTTGACACATAATAGGACACAGTGGAGACGAATGATTCATGTAGCCGACCCCACTTAGTGGGATAAAAGATTATTTTTGTTGATAGCATAAATTCATATTAGTATTATAGAAAGATATATATTGCTTGCAAGTTTACGGTGATAGCATAAAATTCAAATTAGAAAGATCCATTATATAATTTAGTTATTTTTTGATTGTGTGAACTTTCCTAAATTAAAAAATAAAAAAATTAAAAAAAGAGAACACCTTAGTGAGGTAGTGCTTCACCCTAAAAATAACCTAGCTATTAGTGCAAATCAAATCTAATTGTATGCTTTATTATTTTTATTTATATTTATGATTAAATTTACAAGTTTCTTCGATTAACTTTTGATAACTTACTTTCTTAAAAAAAAAGAGGCTTGGTGATTTGAAGTATTTTTTTCATTGCTTTAAAAAAATTGCATACAAGATAATATAAGTGTGTTAAACTTGGTGATTTTGGAGGATAAATAACACTTTGTCAAAAAGAACTAAATTGTCAAAGGAGAGCTTAGGATGTAAGTGGTCTTGTACCCCTCTCCTCCTCACCTAGTTCTCTTAGCCTAAAATTTTACTTGGATTCACAATTATATTATATTTGTTTATTTTATTTTATTTTAGATCCCTTTTCAGATATCTTTTTATTTTTTAAAAACAAATTTAATGGCACCAAAATCAATCTCTTAGGACTAAATTGAAAACTTGAATAGAGTAGTTAATGCCTTAAATCTTAGGATCCATGAAAATGAATTAAAAACTCAATAAAATTAGAAGAAAGTAAGAATCAAATGCAAGAACTTAAAGAACAAAATGGAAAATATTATAGCTCATCTATAAAATAATAGAGTACCAACTCCTCCTCAAATACTTGCTCAGACTGTGCCTATAGGGATAGACAAATAAGATTCATATCAAAATCATAGAGAAACCAACGACTTAGAAGACCATCAATTGCTAGAAATGGTGGAAGTGGAGAAAATTATTTCAAGATTACAGAAGACTTTAATGATTCATCTCGAAGAGTTAAAGTAGAAGCCCCAACTTACAATGGTGTACATGACCCAAATAAATTTCTTGATTGGTTAGTTCAAATGGATGACTTTTTTGATTGGAATAAAATGGATGATTATCAAAGGGATACTTTTGCTAAAATGAAATTAATAAAACATGCTAAATTCTATTGGACAAATACTTTAGAGAAAGAACAAAGATTAGGAAGGACAAACCTCACTTGGATAGAAATAAAAGAAGTATTAAGAGCAAAGTATTGTCCTAGGCATCATGATAAGAAGCTTCATAGTCAATTAACTTTGAGAGAAGGTAATCATCTTGTAACTAAATACTTCAATAATTTTGAAGATTTAGTTTCCTGAACTGAATGTGTTGATAATAATTGGCAATTAGCTAATAAATTTATTATTGAATCTAGGACTGATATTAGAAATGAAGTTGAATTATTTAACCCATAATATTTAGAGGAAGCATTTCACTATACCTTATTGGTTGAACAACAAAACAATTTACTGCCATCTCTAAAACTAAAAGTCAAGTACCTTCCACTTCATCTCATAGGTCTATTACTAGACCAACCCATCCAATTGGCCTAACCTCTATGCATAAAACTTCTATTGAAGGGATCTCTAAGAGCACTAGGGAAGTAATATGTTTCAAATATCATAAAAAGATACATATGCAAAATCAATGTAAAACCTAAATTTTATTTTTAGAAGAAGTTGAAAATTCAATAAATGATAATCTAAAAGAAGTTTATGATGACATTGCATTATCTGATGAAGAATTGGAATTAACTGATGACCCTCAGGTTAATGTGATGAGATGTCTTACTATAATTAAAAATGAGGCAGAAGATTGGAGGAGAAGGAACATTTTTACCATTTATGTTTTGTGTAATGAAAAGAGATGTAGCTTAGTTAGAGATAGAAGAAGTGATATGAATATAATCTCAACACACACCAAACATGAGCCAACCTAAAATCTGAACCTCACCCTAAACCATTTCATGTTAGTTGGGTAAATCATACATCTCTTCCTATATCTAATTGATGTTTAGTTCCAATTAAAATTGGAAGCTACAAGGATCAAATTTGGTGTGATGTTCTCTCTATGGACCTTACTCAATTTCTCTTAGGACGACCTTGGTTATATGATATGAATATTATTCACTATGGTAGGAAAAATACCTATGTTTTGAAACATAATAATAAGATTATTAAACTTATGCCAATAAAGCTGATAGAAAAGACAAGCTCCATAACACCACATAAAATAATTTCTAACTTGCAACCTAAGCCTCTATTGAAGAAAAAATGCCAAACTTCAGTTAACTATCATGGAAACTCCTATTGTTAGGGTTAATACTACCATTTTTGATACTTGCTTCAAAACATCTATTCTTTCTTCTTCAATCCCAAAGATAGAAATAATAGGTTTTGGAGCCTTACAAAAAGAATTTTCTAATCAATCTCTCCTTCAAGTATTACATGAAAGAGAAGTCATACCAAACCCTAATAAGACTCACATACCTACTATTTCCCATCTCTCTAATTTTAAGGATATTGCACCTGATGAGCTTCCTGATCAGCTACCCCCTCTAAGAGACATTCAACATTCTATTTAGTTCTTACCAAGTTCTCAACTTCATAACCTTCCACATTATAGGATGAATCTTACTGAGCATGTTGAGGTTAAAAGATAAGTTCAGGAATTACTAAAAAAAATTTTATTTAAGAGAGTCTTAGCCTTTGTACAGTCCCCTCTTTATTAACTCCAAAGAAAGATGGAATATGGTGAATGTGTGTTGATAGTCGAGCAATAAATAAAATTACTATCAAGTATAAGTTTCCTAATCACTGATTAGATGATATGTTATATTTAATCTCAGGAGTAAATTATTTTTTCAAATATTGATCTAAAAAGTGGATTTCATCAAATTCAGACTATATCAGGAGATGAGTGGAAGATGGCTTTTAAGTCCCTTGATGGACTTTATGAATGGCTTGTCATGCCCTTTGGACTTTCAAATGCTCCTAACACATTTATGAGATTAATGAGTACTATACTTAAACTATATATAGGTAAATTTTTGGTGGTGTATTTTGATGATATTTTGATTTATATCCTAAGTGGAATGACGATCTACAACACCTACAAAAGATCTTTAAAATACTTAAACAAGAGAAGTTATATATTAAATTAAAAAAAGTGTTTCTTTTTGCAAACCGAGGTAATCTTTTTAGGCTTTATTATATCCATTGTTGGAATTAAACCTAATCTTTCCAAAGTGAAACCAATCTTAGATTGGCCATCACCTAAAAGATTTACTGAAGTTAGAAGCTTCCATGGTTTAGCCATCTTTTACAGGAGATTCATCAAGAATTTTAGTACCATTGTTACTCTGATAACTGATATACTAAAATTAGATAAATTTTGTTAGACTTTTATTACACAAAGAGACTTAGAGCAAATTAATTTTCTTATCACTTATGCACCAATCCTTAGGCTTCTTAATTTTTCTAAAGCCTTTGAAGTGACATGCGATGCTTGAGAAATTAGGATAGGTGAAATTTTAAGTTAAGAGAATTATTTCATAGCATTCTTTATTAAAAAAGTTAAAAGAATCCAAACAATAATATTCCACTTATGATAGGGAGTTCTATGATGTAATTCAATCCTTAAGGCAATGGAGACACTATCTCTTACATTAGAATTTATACTTAATTCTGATCATCATGCCTTAAAATTCATTAATACTCACTAAAAATTAAGTCATAGGAATGTAAAATGGGTTGAATTTTTATAGGGATACTCTTTCATTCTAAAGCATGAGCCTATAATTGAGATTAAACCTATTGATGCTTTATCCAAGGTGAACCTAATGATTTCCACTTTTGAAATGAGAATCCCGGGATTTGATCAAATTAAAGATGATTACATAGTGTGCCCTGACTTTCACCTAATTTATCTTGAACATCTAGATAAACTAATAGCTTTACAAAGAACATTCTTGATAATAAATGGATATTTATATAAAGGAAAGCAACTATATTCCTTGATCTTCCCTTAGATAATTCCTTATCACCGAGCTACATTTTAGAGGTGTAGTTGGTCATTTTGGAAAGGATAAGACCATATGTTTATTAGAAAATAGATTTTACTGGCCTTGATTAAAATAAGATGTTCAAACATTAGTCGCCCAATGCTTAATTTGTAAACAAGCTAAAACTAGCAAACATAGGTCTAGACAATACACTGCCTTACCTGTTCCTTGTGGGCCTTGGGAATACCTATCAATGAATTTTATTTTAGGATTACTTAGGACAGCTTGAGGACATGATAGCATTTTTATTACAGTAGCTAGGTTTTCAAAATGGCTCATTTTTTCTTGTTCAAAATCAAATGATGCTTCTTATATAGCTAAATTATTTTTTTAATGAAATAGTGCTACTCCATGGTCTCCCTTTAACCATTGTTTCTGATAAAGATGTTAGGTTTGTCTCATGTTTTTTAAAAATATTAAGAAAATTATTATGTACAAAATTAAAATTTTATTCTACTTTTCACCCATAAATTGACGAACAAATTGAAGTGGTCAATCGTACCTTAGGATAATTGCTTAAATGCTTGGTAGGAAAAAGTTTATGAAATTGGGATTTACATTTACCAACCTCAGAATTTTCTTATAATAGTACTGTCTCTAGAACTAAAAATAAATCACCATTTTAGATAGTCTATGGTCAAAACCCAAGACAACCAATAGATGTATCAAACCTACCATCTCATGCATTTTTTGATGCAACATTCTCATTTGCTAAAGACTTTCAAAGCCTCCATGAAGATGTAAGAAAACAAATTACTATAAGTAATGGAAACTATGATTCTATGGTAAATCATAATCATTCAATGGAAGAATATAAAGAAGGTGATTATGTATTGATTCGTAATCAGCCTAAGTGTTATCAAACAACTAAATATAAGAAATTTCATGCATGGGCTTGTGGTCCTTTTAAAATTCTTAAGAAAATTGGAACTATTGCTTATCACCTTGATTTGCCTACTAATATGCTCATTCATCGAGTTATTAATATTGAAGATATTCTATCATATGAAGGAATTAGTAAACCTCCACTTGTTCAGTCAAACTCTTTAGCAGGATATATAACATTGTACTTGTAAAAGTCCTCTCTTTATAGTTGACTATATTATCACCGAGGAAGCACCCATTAATCCAGCTTCTGAACATCATTTTTAAGTTCATTGGAAGAATAAGTTACTAGCTGAAGACACGTGATTGACCCATACTGATTTGGAGACTCTAGCCCTACAATTAGTACAAGACTTCTTAGATTTCAACTATACGGAGAAAAGTTCAATTGAGCCCATGGGAGTTGATGTAGAACATTATGTTGATCAAAAAAATTAGAGCTCAAGGTCCATTTGCAATTGTTGACCTCACTTTTGGTGTGACAATTAACTTTTCTTATCTTAGATTTAGGAAACTTCTAGACACTTAGATTTTCTAAGTGCTAGGACACTTCTAGTGCTCAAGGGGATACTAAAACTTAAGCTTAGTGACTTAGAAGGTGTGACCCTATGCTCAGAGTTAACTTCAGGACAAATAGGTTTCATCCATCCTATGGCCTAAATCAAGACTCATATCTATTCACTCATCCAAACTTAAGCTCATGTAGATGAAGCTAAACCAACTCCAACCTATTCAATTAATATTACTTGAATTAGTTTTCTAATTGAAGCCCAACCTAACTCAACTTAAGCCCATTCAAACAAACTAAATCCAACTTAATTTTCTCAATCACTATAATTATTCAATAGACCATTTCAATCCATTCCAATACTTACAGTCAAGCCATTTGAACCAAAGGAAGGTGACTAACCCAAGTCAACCCATTTGCCCTAAAAGTTTTAAATGAGCCAAAACCTAATTGAGCCCAAATCAATTACAATCAAAGCCACTAATCAACTTTAAATTTATCATTGAACACACCCCAACCATCCATAACCCGAATTGGTCCAAGCTAGCTTGACAAAGTCACTTGACCTAGAGGGTCAAATTGAACCAATTCACTCCCTAATCCAAATTAATTCAAATAAATTCTTCCAATCAGTCAACAATGATTAATTGAATATAAATCTAACCCATGCTCATGCTAATTTGGCCAAATTGGTCGAATTAGTCAACATGACCCATTTGACCTAAATTGAGTCATATGTGCCAAATTCAAATCTAACCCAAATTGAATAAAAAAAAATTGCACTCTTTCACTCCAAGTGACCAATTGAACTCACCCAAATCATCACTTTGATCCAATTTGGTCAAATTGGTCAACTTAACCCAACTGAACCAATTTGACCCATATGGGTCAAATTGAGCCAAACCCAACCAACCAAGCCCAAACCCAACCAAACTTCATGACTCATCCTTGGGTCACCATGGGCCTTCCCAAGTGAGCCCAACCCATGGTGAGCTCAATTTGGATAAAATCTATTGAACCAACCCACCCAAATGGGACAAAATGCCCATTTGGATGGGTTCTCCATGACCTTACCATATGGTAGCCACTTTTAGCTCTTCTTGGACAAGAAGACCACTAACCTAACCTAACCCAAAGCTATTAGGCTTAGCCTTTGGCCAAGAAAGGGTGAGTTCACCCATGGAAACCCATTAGTCCACCTAAAAGAGGGGGTTCACCTCATGCCAACCCACTACACTCCCTAAGCCTCTCACCCTAAGCCACTTCAACAGTCCCCTACTATCTCTGGCAACCTACCTTGGCTAGATGGCTACCAATGGATGAACTAATCTTAGCCCTTGAATTAGTTAGGGAGGAGGGTATACTCCTCCCCATGGATTCAAATGAAGAACACACCTTCACCAATGCCTTTTGCACAATTCCTAGCCCTCTCTCTAGCTTTATGTGCACTCCACCGCCAGTGAGACCAGCTCTCGATTGAACCTGAGAGCTCTGTCCATCCAAATTTCCAAAACATCCACCAAACCTAGATTAACTTTCCCACACCTTCACCTCACTCTGACGAATTGAAACGAATCATTGCTCGAGCGATTCAACCACCAGAAGGCATCTCAATATCAACTTTAACTAGCTTTATAGTGGTGTTTGGTCCACAGAGTGATTGGTCAAGAGGCAGCTCAAGATCTTCTCAACAGGGCTTCATCTCTTCAAGACGAAGCTATCTCTGTCGACAGACCAATGGTCTATAGCTTCAACAAGGTAAAAATCCAGCAACCGTAGCTTCGATCCCTAGGTGTTTGTCTTCTTTGAAATAAATCTTAATTTTGTGCAATTTCCACCGTAGGATTAGATTCATTCCATAATCATTTTGGAGTTGAATTCACAATTGAAAGAGCTCCAGTGATCTCAGATCAAGTGATGTAAGGTGAACGATGTCCATCTTTCGGGGCTCATGGGGACGTCGAATCACCAACCATCCATTTTGCATGATTAGAATGGACATCCGTGACTAATTGCATTAGAAGTCTAGATTTAATCTCTTTGGAATGAAGAGATTAATCTTGATAGTTTGATCAGAGATTGGACGGCTAAGGTAGCTACTGCGTTGGACGATTTAAGTAATCATTACCACTGTGCTATGTGGAAAGTGTTGATGCATTAACGACTGCATGTCATCGATAGTTTAAAGGGTAAATTAGGCTTTACAAAATGTAATTAAATGGCCAGAACTTCAAAAAAACATAACTAATTATAGAAAAATCCAAAAATTTAAATAAACTCATTTTGGAAAGTTTAGATATAGGAACATTTAAGAAAAATAAAATTCCTAATTTATGTCCAGTAAATAGTAGGGTAAGTGTTAAGTAATATCTCTCCTCATTAGGTTTCAATAACTCAATAATCAAAATCAAACCTCATAAGAAGTTTGATTAGTCTTAAGGAATATTTATTTGGCTTAATTGTCCTTAGGACTTAATGTAATTGAATTTTTCATGTGGCAATATTTAATTACTATTTTTTAATCATCATAAATGTTTTTTCCATTTGTATGTTCATGTTGCCCCAAAAAAAGGGAGAATCAAAAGAACTTGATTACATCTAATTATGTAGAACATCATGAGGTTCTAGAAATTAGAGCTCAAGGTCCATTTACAAGATCTCAAGCTAAAGCCCAAGAAAATTCAAGAAAGAAGAAGGCTTAGTCCATTAGCGTGCTAAGGCCCATTTTATGATTTCATATTTTTTTTATTTATGTAATTTTTAATTTTCTTCTAGAAACTCCATGTTTGAAATTTTGCATTTAAAAATTCAAAGCATGACATGTGAGGTGGTTGAATCCACATAAAATAATAGCATATGAAATGGGTGGATGACATAAAATAATGAGGCAATTTAATGCTTCACATTAATGTGGCCACCCACCTTTTCCTCCATGTTTTGAATTCTTTTCTTTTGAAAGATGCTTGTAATGGCTATAAATAGCCCCTATTACTAGAATGAAAGAGATCTTTTGGAAATTACAAAATTTTGAGTTACTCTTGTGGTTTGAGAGCATGGTGGTCAAACCTTGGCAATCCTTAGTGGGAGCGCTAGTTATCCAACATGTCCTCTTCCTTCACCTCCAATTCCCACATTCTTTTAATCTCATCAAAAGAAAGAACGCCCACCTCCATCAAATTTGGTATCAGAGCGAAGCCTGGAAAGAATAAATTTGGTCAAAAATTTGCTTCAACAAAGGGAGCATCTCAAGTGTTGGACTTGCCTTCAAACTTGTGAGTTTTTCTTGGACTTGTGAGTTTTTCTTGGACTTGTGAGGTTAATTAATTTTCTTTTATATGATAGTTTAAATACATATTAGTAGCTTTAAAAGATATATATTGCTTGCAAGTTTATGGTGATTGCATTAAATTTTCAATTAGTCAGCTCCATTATATACTAGCCAATTTCCAATTATGTGAACTTGTGCACCCCCTCCCCCCTCCAAATAAAAAAAAAGAAAAAAAAAATTAAGAGAGCACCATAGTGAGGTAGTTCTTCACCTAAAACAACCTAGCCATTAATGCAAATCAAAATCTAATTTCTTGCTTTATTATCTTTGTTATTGTTTATGATTAATTTTAGAAGTTTCTTTAATTAACTTATGATAACTTATTTTCCTAAGAAAAAAAATAGGCTTGATAAATTTGAGCATTTTTTTTCATTACATTAAAAAAAAATGCATGCATAATAATATAAGTGGGTTAAACCTAGTGATTTTGGAAGCTAAATAGAACTTTGTCAAAAAGACCTAAACTGTCTAAGGAGAGCTTGGGATTTAAGTGGTATTGTACCCCCGTCCTCACCTGGAAGTTATCTTAGCCTAATATTTCACTTTGATTGCACAATTATATTATACTTGTTTTTTTTATTTTATTTTTTTCATTTCTTTTTTCATTGATCCCTTTTCATAAATCTTTTTTTCCTTTAAAAAAAATCTCATGGCACCAAAATCTATCTCTCAAGATCAAGTTAAAAATTTGACTAGATTAGTTGATTCCTTAGATCTCAAGATCCAAGATAATGAATTAAAAACTCAACAAATATTAGAAGAAAGTAAGAATCAAATGCAAGAACTTAAACAACAAATGCAAACTCTTATAGCGCATCTACAAAATAATAGAGTACCAACTCCTCCAATACACCTCAAGCTGCCAATAAAGATAGATAAAGAAGATTTATATCCAAACCATAGAGAAAATCAACCACTTAGAAGAGCATCAATTGCTAGAAATGGTGGAAGGGGAGAAAATTATTTTAAGATTATAGAAGACTCTAATGATCCATCTTCAAGAGTTAAAGTAGAAACCCCAACTTATGATGGTATGCATGACCCAAATAAATTTCTCGATTGGTTAGTTCAAATGGATGACTTCTTTGATTGGTATAAAATGGATGATTACCAAAGGGTTACTTTTTCTAAAATGAAATTGATAGGGCATGCTAAAATTTATTGGACAAATACTTTAGTTAAAGAATAAAGATTTGGAAGGACAAACCTCACTTGGATAGAAATGAAAAAAATGTTAAGCAAAGTACTATCTAGGCATCATGATAAGAAATTTTGAGATAAGATAATTATCTTGTAACTGAAAACTTTTGAAGAACTAGTTTCTAGAACTGATTGTACTGATAATGATTGGTAATTAGCTAATAAATTTGTTATTGGACTTAGGACTGACATTAGGAATGAAGTTAAATTATTTGACCTACAATCTTTAGAGGAAGCATTTCATTATGCATTATTGGTTGAACAACAAAAGAAATCTGCCACCTTCTCTAAAACCAAAAGTCAAGTACCTTCTATTTCATCCCATATATCTACTATTAGACCTGCCCATCCAAATGGCCCATCCCCTTTGCCTAAAACTTCAATTGAAGGAAGCTCTAAGAACATTAGGGAAGTAATATGTTTTAAATGTCATAAAAAGGGTCATATGCAAAATCAATATAAAGCTCAAATCTTATTTTTAGAAGAAGTTGAAAATCCAATAGATGATAATCTAGAAGAAGTTTATGATGACACCCATTATCGATGAAGAATTGGAATTAGCATGACCCTCATGTTAATGTGATGAGATGTCTTCTTGTAATAAAATGAATGAAGATTGGAAGAGAAAGAACATTTTAGCATGTATGTTTTGTGTAATGAAAAGAGATGTAGGTTAGTTATAGATGGAGGTGCTATGAATGTTATTTCAATACACACACCTTGAGCCAACCTAAAATCGAACCTCACCCAACCATTTCATGTTAGTTGGGTAAATACATCTCTTCCCATCACCAATCATTTGTTTAGTTCCTATTAAAATAGGAAGCTATGAGGATCAAATTTGGAGTGATGTTCTCCTATGGACATTGCTCATAGGCTATATGATATGAATGTTATTCACTTTGGTAGGGAAAATACTTATGTTTTTAAACATAACAATAAGACTATTAAACTCCTACCAATAAAGCAAGTAGAAAGAACACCCTCCATAACATCACACAAAATAACTTCTGACTTGCAACCTAAGCCTTTATTGAAGGAAAATGCCAAACTTCAATTAATCATCATAGAAAATCCTACTATTTGGCCTAATACTATCATTTCTGATTCTTACTTTAAAACACCTACTCTTCCTGCTTAATAGGTTATGGAGCTTTACGAAAAGAATTTTTTGATCCATTTCTTCTTCACATATTACATGTAAAAGAAGTCATACTAGACCCTAATGAGACTCACATACCTCCTGTGGTCTCTTCTTTTCTTTCTGATTTTAACGATATTGCACCCGATGAGCTTCCTGATGAGCTACCTCCTTTAAGAGACATTCAACATGCTATAGAGTTCTTACTCGGTTCTCAACTTCCTAATCTTCTACATTATAGGATGAACCCTACCGAGCATGTTGAGATTAAAAGACAAATTGAGGAATTATTAAGAAAGGGTTTTATTCAAGAGAGTCTTAGACCTTGTGCAGTCTCAACATTATTAACTCCAAAGAAAGATGGAACATGGCAAATGTGTGTTGATAGTCGAGCAATAAATAAAATTACTATGAAATATAGATTTCATATTCCTCGATTAGATAATATGTTAGATTTAATCTCAGGAGCAAATTTTTTTTCAAAGATTGATCTAAAAAGTGGATATCATCAAATTGATTAGATCGGAGATGAGTGGAAGACTTTTAAGACCCGATGGACTTTATGAATGGCTTGTCATGCCCTTTGGGCTTTCAAATGCTCCTAGCACATTTATGAGACTAATGAATACTATTCTTAAACCATATACAGGTAAATTTTTGGTGGTGTATTTTGATGATTTTTTGATTTTTAGTCCAAGTGAAAGTGAACATCTACAACACCTACAAAAAGTCCTTGAACTACTTAGACAAGAGAAATTATACATTAATTTTAAAAAAGTGTTTTTTTTTGCAAGCTGAGGTAATCTTTTTAGGCTTTATTATATCCACTACTGGACTTAAACCTGATCCTTCTAAAGTAAAAGCAATGTTAGATTGGCAATCACCTAAAAGTTTTACTGAAGTTAGAAGCTTCCATGGGTTAGCCACTTTTTATCAGAGATTTATTAAGAATTTTAGTATCATTGTTGCTCCGATAACTAATATACTAAAATTAGATAAATTTTGTTGGACTTCTGATGCATAAAAGGCCTTAGAACAAATTAAAATTCTTAGCACTTTTGCACCAATCCTTAGGCTTTCTGATTTTTCTAAAGCCTTTGAAGTGACATGTGATTCTTCAGGAATTGGGATATGTGGAATTTTAAGTCAAGAAATCATCCTATTACATTCTTTAGTGAAAAGTTAAATGATAGAGAGTTTTATGTTGTAATTCAATCCTTAAGGCATTGGCGACACTATTTCTTACATGGAGAATTTATTCTTAATTCTGATCATCATGCCTTAAAATTCATTAATACTCAATGAAAATTAAGTCAAAGGCATGCAAAATGGGTAGAATTTTTACAAGACTACTCTGTTGTTCTAAAGCATAAGCCTGTAATTGAGAATAAGCCTGTTGATGTTTTATCTAGGGTAAACCTAATGATTTCTTCTTTAGAATTAAGAATCCCAGGATTTGATATAATTAAAGATGATTATATTGTGTGCCCTGACTTTCACCTAATTTATCTTGAACACCTAGATAAACTAATAACTTTACAAGGGACATTCTTGATAACAAATGGATATTTATATAAAGGAAAACAATTATGCATTCCTCGATCACCTCTTAGAGAATTCCTGATCACTGAGCTACATGCTGGGGGTGTAGCTGGCCATTTTGGAATGGATAAGACCATATGTTTATTAGAAAATATATTTTATTGGCCTTCATTAAAATGAGATGCTCAAAAATTGGTGGCTCAATGTTTAATTTGTAAACAGGCTAAAACTATCAAACAAAGGTTTGGATAATACACTGCTTGACCTGTTCCTTATAGGCCTTGGGAAGACCTATTAATGGATCTTATTCTAGGATTTCCTAGGACAGCACTAGGACATGATAGTATTTTTGTTGTAGTGGATAGGTTCTCAAAAATGGCTCATTTCTTACCTTGTTCAAAAATAAATGATGCTTCTTATATAGCCAAATTATTTTTTAAAAAAATAGTGTGACTCCATGGTTTCCCTTTAACCATTATTTCTGACAAAGATGTTAAGTTTGTCTCATATTTTTGGAAAACATTATGAAAATTATTAGGTACCAAATTAAAATTTTCTTCTGCCTTTCACCCACAAACTAATGGATAAATAGAAGTAGTTAATCATACCTTAGAAAATTTGCTTAGATGTTTAGTAGGTAAAAGTTTAGAAAATTAGGATTTACATTTACCAACCTCAGAATTTTCTTATAATAGTACTATATATAGAACTACAAAAAAATCACCATTTGAGATAGTCTATGGTCAAAATCCATGACGACCAATAGATGTAGCAAACCTTCCATCTCATGTATTTTCTAATGCAATATTTTCATTTGCTAAATATTTTTAAAGCCTCCATGAAGATATAAGAAAACAAATTACTATAAGTAATGATAACTATGCTTCTAAGGCAAATCATAATTGTTCAACAACAGAATATAAAGGAGGTGATTATGTATTGATTCGCATTTGGCCTGAGCATTATCAAACTACTAGATATAAGAAATTACATGCACAAGCTTGTTGTCCATTTAAAATTCTCAAGAAAATTGGAACTAATGCTTATCACCTTGATTTGCCTGTTGATATGCTCATTCATCCAGTTATAAATATTGAAGATATTCTATGATATGAAAGAATTAGAAAACCTCCACTTGTTCAGTCTAACTCTTTAGCAGGAGATATAGCACCGTACTTACAGAAGCCCTCTTCCTTTGAAGTTGACTATATTATCATCGAGGAAGAACCCATTAATCTAGCTTCTGAACATCATTTTCTAGTTCGTTGGAAGAATAAGCTACCGGTGACACATGGTTGACCGTTTGGAGTTGGAGACTTTAGTAGAAGACTTCTTAGATTTCAACTCTGAGCGAGTTCAATTGAGCCACAGGGGTTGATGTAGAACATCATGAGGATCCAGAAATTAGAGCTCAAGGTCCATTTACAAGATCTCAAGCTAAAGCCTAAGAAAATTCAAGAAAGAAGAAGGCTTAGCCCATTAGCCTGTTAAGGCCCATTTTATAATTTCATCTTTTTTTATTTATATAATTTTTAATTTTCTTTTAGAAACTCCATGTTTGAAAGTTTGCATTTAAAAATTCAAAGCATGACATGTGAGGTGGTTGAATCCACATAAAATAATAGCATGTGAAATGGGTGGATGACATAAAATAATGAGGCAATTTAATGCTTCACATTAATATGGCCACCCACCTTTCCCTCCATGTTTTGAATTCTTTTCTTTTGAAAGATGCTTGTAATGGCTATAAATATCCCCTCTTACTAGAATGAAAGAGATCTTTTGGCAATTACAAAATTTTGAGTTATTCTTGTGGTTTGAGAGCTTGGTGGCCAAACCTTGGCAATCCTTGGTGGGAGCACTAGTTATCCAACATATCCTCTTCCTTCACCTCCAATTCTCACGTTCTCTCAATCTCATCAAAAGAAAGAACGCCCAGCTCCATCATCTAAGTTATATGTGTTGGACAAATATTATTAGATGGTGTGGCTATTATCACTAATAAATCACAAATTATTTTCAAAATTATAAGCTAACGATGTAAATTTTAATCTAATATTTATTATAAATATTCAATAAAGTTTACATTTAATTATAATTTTAAATTAAAATAGAATTTATTTTATCTTTATATTTCCTGTACATGTCTACATATGTTTGAATTGGCAAGTATATAGTCTAAACAACTCAGGAACATGAGACTTTAGGTAGCCCCAAGGAGGGCTTAGATAACCTCACTTTTCTAGTTTAATAATGGCATGCACTTGCTTAATTTCATTTATATGTATTAATTTACAAGAATTTGAGATAAAACTTTGCTTTGCGTGTCACAAAGATTTGCATGAACAAAAAGAATTGCTATTATATAATCTTTGCATGATTTTCATTCCTAAGCTTGTGTATATGTTTACATGTATTTAATTTGGCAAGTATATAGACTTGACATCCCAAGAACACGAGGCTTTAAGTAGCCCAAAGGAGATCTTAGATAACTTCACTTCTTTTGTTTAACAATGGCACGTAGTTGCTTAAATCTCTACTACATGTCTGCATATGCTTAATTAAAGAATGAAATCTTTCTTTTCTACCAAATTCACGCATTAATTATCATCAAATGTGCAAAAATACAAATTATTATTGTATGTATAAATATGTGTATTAAATCAAATATCATGAACAATGACAATTGAAAAAGTGTGTATGCTATTGATGATGGAAAGAAGTGATGGAATGTTATCCATGTAATAGTGATTCAGTTTTATTAATATTCAGATGACTTTCATGTTTGAATAGGACTTCTTAAGACTACCCTAACTTAGGCTTAATAAAAATATTTAATAAATGGTCCACTAAAGAAACCAAAGTCATAATAATATATCCTTAGAAAATGACCTGGGATAGGGATGAAGGGGTCAAACCCCTTTCTTTTTTTTTCATAATAAATATATATTAAGTAAGCATCAAATGAAATATGAAAGTATAAATTAAATTTAAATTTAATCAATTCATTCAAAGATTTGATGCAAGATCTCCCCTGATGTTTAACTTAAATAATTTTGAACTTTAGATAATCACACCTATAAAGCTTAGTTAAGATACATGACACCAAACCTTAGCACACTCATTAGAATGCAAAGCCACCAATTTTAGCCTTAGGTTAGGCCGGTGTATGTTGTGGTGTTATGTTTTTCTTTATGATGTAATGTTTTAGACTAGATTTTAGCTCACTAATAGTCTAATGTTGTTTTTTGTAGGAGATTATGCGAAATGGGTCATTGTAATAATAAGTAAATATGAATGTTCTTGCTTGTAGGTGCTGCTTACGCCCCCTATGCATAATCCAATTAGGATAGGTTGGCTTGGTTACCCAAGTGCAGGGTGCTAAGTCTAAATATGTGAAATATAATTGCTTGGCTTGTATGTTTGCTTAACTAACATCTAATTTGTAGGTGTAGTTAGGTTTCATTTTTCATAAATATGTAATTTTTGTAATAGGATTAGGATTAGTATAATGGAGTTTAGGATGAGTAGTGGCTAGAAGGCAAAAACCTGGGAGGCTCTATGAAGCCATGAGCAAACCAATCCAAAAGAAGGAAAGATGGATAAGAGATTGAAGACCTGCATAACATTCATTCTAATTGTAACATTTTGTTATAATCTGGGTTGTATAAGGGTAGAGCTCGACTACCCAATTTCTTTTCTTTTTCGGGGTGTACGGCAGTACCTGGCGGCATCGGCCTTTTATTCTTTTATGGAATTCATATGTTTGATTGTTGTGTCTAGATTGTGTAATAGAAATGGAATGCTTTTTATAGGTTTCTTAATGTATGATGGTTTGATGTGTGGCTCGGATGCGATAGACTATTTAAGATAAAATTAAATTTTCTACCCTTACTAAAAATTCATAACCAAATCCTAATGCAACTCATAACCTCATCTTAAAGCCTAGGCTCTTACTTAAGATAAATAAAAGATTTAGAAACCCCTTAATTGAATGTTATATGTTATCATATCATGCATGTCATATTATTCCACTCTTGACTACGGAGTGTCTCTATTTTTGCATGATAGGGGATATGCTTGACCGTTGAGGGTGATCCCCTATAGTGGAGAACACCTCATCTAATTGATTTATCCCTGTTGACTTCACTTTTTGAGTGAGGATTCAATCTCTTCTTAGATCTTGGAGTCTTCTATATATTAAGACTTTCTTAGTCATAAGGCACTTCTAGCGATTAGGTGAACACTTAAACTAAGCATAGAGACTTAGAAGGGTTAACCATTGGATTAGGTTATGCCTTAGGACTAGGATGGCCTACCTACCCCATGACTCAAACCCAACCTATGTTCACCTTCTTAAGCCACAACCAAACTCAATTCATATCAAACTTACAATCAAATCACATATAAAATACTAACTATCAAATCAAAATCCAAACTTAAGACACATGATTTATTCCATGGACTTAGCCAAATATTAATCCAAATCAATCCAAACTCAATTGATTTTCTCATAATTAATTCATATCTTCAATCATCTTCCCAAATATAAATCAAATCTACTTTCAATTGATTACATATCAAATCCAAATATCAAATTAAACCAAACCCAATCCTAAGCCATATGAACCAATTCCATGGACTTAGCCAAAAATTCACTCAATTCAAACCAAAATCAATTGATTTTTATCATGAATCAATTATTCCTTCCATTATCTTCCCAAATATAAATGAAATCTACAATCATCAAGCAAACCAAAATTAACCCAAGTCAAACCTACCTAACCCATTTGACTTGAAATATTCAAATGAACCAAAACCCATTTGAACCCAAACCAATTGCAAACAAATTTATAAATCAATCCCCAACTCATATATAAACTCAACTAACTCAACTCAACCTAAAATAAACTCAACTAAGCCCAATTAGTCCACTTTACCCAAAGCAACCAATTTGATCTATTTGAACCGAGTTCCAATCCAACCCAAATTGGATTGAACCAAGCTCACCAAAACCTCCTACCATGATTGATGATCACCTCAGGATGATCAATTATCATAAATTGGGTCAAACCAAATCAACTTGGTCATTTGACCAAGTCAACCGCTTAACCCATATAAACCCAAACTAGCCAAATTACAACCTAAGCCAAATTAATTGAAACCATTAATTCACACCAACCTATGATCAACATTTGAACATGACTTGACCTTCAATTGACCCAAACCAAAATCCCAAAATGATTGTTGAACTTAACCAAAGCCATAATTGAACCCAATTTTGCCAATTGAACCCAATTGACTCATTTAGCCCAAATTGACCTAAAGGGTCAAATTGGCCTAAATTCAAATCAAATCTAATTGATTCAAACCAAAGCCTACAATCATCTTCATTTAACCAATTGAACATGAATCAAACCTAAGCCAATTTGGCTAATTTGGTCAAATTGGTCAACTTGACCCATTTGATTCCAAATGAGCCAAAATTAAACCTATGTCTAATTAATTCAAACCAATTGAACTAAAAATATTTCAAATCATCATTTGAACTTGACCCAAGCCTTAATTTGACTCAATTTAACCAATTGGTCAACCTAACCCAACCTAGCCCAATTTGACCTATAAGCTAAACCCTTTTGAACCAAGCCAAGACCCATTGAAACTGTACCCAACCCATCCTAAATTGACCTAAGGTCTGCCGAAAACTAGTCCAAACCTGAATTGGGCTCAACCCTAAGCAAATCTCCCATGGATTCTCCTCCCAACATGGAAGTTTTCCAAAATGGCATGACAACTCTTTTTCCTTTCCATGGGCTAAGTTGGCCTTGGACCAAAGGGAGGTGAACTAACTCACCTCCCTCACTAGCCGTAACCAATGGACCCAAAGGAGAAATAGCTGCCTTAAGCCACCAGTTAAGCACCTAGCCACCCAATCGAGCCACATGGAGGTGACACCAACCACTCCAGTGCCCTGACAGTGGCTGACCAGCCAAAAATTGGGTGCCATATCCGTTCATCTGATTCAAAGGAGGGTGATATACCCCTTCATTTTTGGCTCAATTCTCTCACACACACACACCCTCGAGAAGCTTCCCAAGGCATTTTTGAAAGTCCTAGAGCCCTCCCCAAAGTAAACCGAACTCCCCCATTGTCGAATTTATCAATGATGAAATAGGACACCCCTATTTTCGATCCAACTCCACCAATACTCAACTAAATCCAAATTAACCTCACACACACCATCCCCATAGCTCATCAAGCAAGAATGAATCGCTTCCCAAGCTTCTCGGCCACCAAAGGTAGGAGTTCAATAAACACTGAGCTCCAAATTGATGGATCTTGATCCACCTAGTGAACAGTGAGGAATTGGCTTGTGTGCTACTTAGCAGGGCTTCATCTCCATTAGATGAAGCTTCCTCAATAAAATTCACTATCGGTCTTAAGCTCCGACAAGGTAATTACATGAAACCAAGCTTATAGAAAAAATTGGTTTGAGCTTTTTGAAGGAAATTGCATTTCGTGTGATCTAAGTTGTTGGACCCTTCAGATCCTTCGTACAAAGGTGTGGGATCTATTTGGAGTATATCCCATCTCAGGTGAGCTCAGATCATGTGAGAAATGGAAGATGGTGTCTATCTCTCATCACTGGTGTAATGATGGATCACGCACCGTCCATTCCACATGATCAGAATGGACGATCGTGATCAAATCCGTTAGATTTCTTTTATTTTATTCCTTAAGAAACTACAGGTTCGATTTGTGAGCCCGATCCAAGATCGGACGGTGGAGATAAAAGCGCATCCACCACCAGCCACATAAGTGCTAAGTTAGACGCATTTAAGTGACCAATTCTGTGGTGCCATGTGGAAAGCCGCCACATCATAGGCCCGCATGGCATCAATGGGATTAGGCTTAATTAGGGCTAATTAATTATTTTTAATGGCTAAAACTTTCACAATTCATAACAAATCATAGAAAAATTAAAAAAATGCAATAAATACTCATTTTAAAGGTATTCTAGAGGAGAATCATTTAAAATTAATTCTAAGTGATTTTGAATAGTAATTGAGGCTTAATTAAGGTTTAATTAAAAATTTAATTAGCTTAATTACTCCTTAATTACTCTGGTAATTATTAATAAGTTTTGTGGGTTAGTTTAATGGGATGACCTCTGCCTCCCATAATTTTCTTGAGATTTATTGCTTAGTTAATTTGGGTTAATTAACTATTTAAGCCCTAATCACTTTCTTAATTAGTCTAATTAATTAAATAACCTCTTAAATAGTAAAGAAATTATTAACTAAGCTTGCTAATCACTGTTGAATAGTTAATGAGCAAGGGGAATGGGGTTAGGACCCCTTTCTTAATCTTTTCCCTAAGTCTATTTCATTTAAAGGAAAGACTAATTAAAGGTTTAATTAATTAATTAATTAATTAACTAAATCATTGTTGACCTCATTTTTAGAATGAGTTCTCAACCCCTCCATCTTAGACATAGGACTTCTCTTAGAATTTAAGAGTTTCTTAGTCATAAGGCACATCTAGTGAGTAGGTGGACACTCAACCTAGCCCTGGAGACTTAGAAGAGTTAGCCATATGAATAAGTCATGCCTTAGGGGTGTTAAGAAAATCTAGCTGCCCTTAGCTTGAACCATTCCTCACCTTCCTTCTTTCAAGTCAAACTCAAATCAACTCCATGTGATTAAAATCCATGATTGAAATCAATGATTGAAATCCATGATTGAAACCCATGAATGAAATTCATAAGTTCAAATTTTCCTAAGTCCTTTAAGTTTTTCTCTTAAGGACTTAGCCAAAATCATGATGAAACCAAATCAAATCCTTGAGATTTTTTGATGATTCATTTATATTCTCATTTATATTCACATATATAAATGAGATATAAATTCAAACCAATCAAACTAAACTCAAAATTCAAAATCAATTCATGAAATTTCCTAAGTCTTTTAATTTCCTTCTTAAGGACTTATCCAAAATCATAATCAAATCAATTCAAATTCATGGGATTTTCTCATAACTCATTTTATATTCTCATTTATATTCACATATGTAAATGAAATATAAATATAAATCAATCAAATCAAATCCAAAAATTAAATTCCAAATCTAACATATTTCCTAAGTCCTTTAAATTCCTTTTAAGGGACTTAGCCTAAATCATGATCAAATCAATTCAAATTCATGGGATTTTCTCATAACTTATTTATATTCTCATTTATATTCATATAAATATAAATATAAATCAACAAACCAAATTCAAAATTCAAAATTCCAAAATTTCTAAGTCCTTTAAATTCCCTTTTAATGGACTTAGCCTAAATCATGATCAAATCACTTCAAATCCTTGAAATTTTCTCAAGATCAATTTATATTCTCATTTATATTCACATATTTAAATGAAATATAAATTTAAATAATCAAAATAAATTTCAAAAATCAAACTCAAATCCACTCAAAATCCAACCTAAGCCTTTCAAGTCAAAATCTTGAACTTAGCCAAATCAACCTCAAATCAAGCCAAACTCTTGATTTTTCTTCATGATTCAATCAACCCTACAATCATGAATCCAAATATAAATGCAAACTTCAATCACTTAATCAAAATACAATTCAAAAATCAAACCCCAAATCCATTCATATTCTTCCTTTGAATATGAAATTATCAAATGAATCAAAACCCATTTGACTTCAACCACTTGTAAATGGATTTATGTTTCAATCATAAGTCTATAAACAAGTTCAATCAAACTCAAATCAAGCTTTGACCAAGGCATTTGACTCACTTAGGCTTACTTGACCCAAAGTGACCTAAAGTACTCTTATGAGCCAAATTCTAATCCTAACCAAATTGGATTGAATCAAACTCACTTATGCCTCTCATCATGATCAACAATCATCATGGGATGATCAATCAACCAAATTGAGTCAAACCTTGTCAAACCTAAGGGTTGACCAAGTCAACACATAGCCAAAATGAAACCTAACATAGCCAAAATCCACCATAGGCCAAATTGATTGAAACCATTGATCTAAGTTCATTCATGAACTATGTTTGAACTTGACCAAGTCAACATTTGAGCCTAACCTAGGTATTGCCACTTGAGTTGACCCAACTTGACCTAAAAAGTCAAAATGTGTCAAAACTTGATCTAAGCCAAATTTATTAAAACCAATGGGTCAAGTTCATTCCAAATCACTTGTTGAAGTTGACCAAACCCTCAATTGGCCAACTAGACCTAACCTAGCCCAATTGACCTTGAACCTAACTTAACCTAAAGGGGTCATGTTGAGCCAAATTCAAACTTAACCAAAATTGATTGGAAATAAAGACACCAATCCACTCCGTATGACTAACGAAACCTAAACCTACCCATGACCTAGCTCAAATAGGTCAAATGGGTCAAAATGGTCAACTTGACCCATTTGACCTAAATGAAGTCATATGAGCCAAATTCAAAACCAAACCAAATTGAATCAAACAAAACCACCAAAACATTTCAAATGGTCATATGAACTTGACCCGACCCTTAGTTTGACCCAAGTTGACCAATTGGTCAACTTGACCCAAGTTAACCTATTTTGACCTAAATGGGTCAACATGAGCCAAACCATATCAAATAGATTCTAAATCCAATGAAACTTGGCCAAACCTAGTTTCTCAACATACCCAACATATTCAAATTCAAAAATCATCCAAATGACCATTCTACCCAACATATTCAAAAATGAAGCCCTCTTCATATCAACTTGATACCTTCCTAATAGGTCAAGTGAACCCTATGGAGGGTGGTGCACTCAACCCAATGGGGTTGGGTCAGGCCAAATGGAGCCATGGCCAAAACTGACCCCTTAGCTCAAATTGGCTAATTTGAAAACCTCCCTCCACTTGTTTTGAAGCACTTGGGAGGTCACTAATCCACTCCTTGGCTCAAACTGACCATGTGCCAACTCCAAATAGCTCAAACAACCCTATCCATATGGATAATTGGATCAAAATGGCAAGTGAAGGCATGGCTGTTCGATCCTTCAATGGGGAGATATACACCCCTATTTCCATTTGAATTCAATACCCTTATTGTCGATTGAACCCTAGAGAGTTTTAGGAGCCATCAAAGAGCATTCCTGAGCTTCCTAGGAGGGAATTGAAATCAAGCTTTCTCGATTTTCATCCTTTGAAAATAAGGTAGCTCAACTCATTTCCTAACTTCTTTCACACTACATTCTACTTCAATTGCCTTTGCACACTCCCTCGGGGGATCAAGTCGAGGGCGCCCAAGCATTCACACAAGTTCCCAAAGCAAGAAGGATTTGAAATTAGTCAAATTCGTAAGCAAGAGGAAGATGTGTTGGTCCATAGAGAGATCTACTCAACCCCAAGGCTTGAAACTTTCAACAGGGCTTCATCTCCACTAGACGAAACTACCTCATCAAACTCAAGCACTAGTGATCACCTCCTATGAGGTATGACATTTTTCAACCACTAGGCTTAGGAGGTGTTGGTCCTTTGTGAAAGAAATGTTCATGGCATGGGAATTCCATCATTGGATAGGCTTTCCATTAGTATAAGATGGAGTGGGTAAAGTTTTATTCCAATCGAAGCTCAATCGAGCTTGGATCTTCCTTTAGATCATGGATGGTCTCCATTGATCCTCAGGGAAGAATTGGGGTAATCCTGACCATCCATCCACGCATTTTAGATGGACGACCAAGATTAAGTGCATGTTTATAAATCAATTTATCCCTTTTAAAATCATGAGGTGATCCCTGGCCATGCAATCCTTGATCAAACGACAATGATCAAACCATGCCCCGCCGCCATGCCACCTTTGTCATGCAATGTTTATGTAACCCCTCACAGTGGACGTGTAAAAACACCACACATTCTTTGCCGCATCGTATTGTGAGCTAAGAGGATTAGTTAAGGTTTTAATTAATTTTAATTAATCCTCTAAGCTTTAAAAATTCATATCTCCCTAAATAAAAATAAAAAAAATATGAGGTAAATTCATATTCTAAAATGATTTCAATGGATTTTGAACTATATTTTTCTATGATTTTAGGTTTTAATGAAAATCTTATTTGCTAATTTTCTCTTAATTAATCCTCTGATTAGTCCCAAACTTCTTGGGTATGTTTTAGGGGATGACCTCTATCTCCCCTAATTTTCTTGGGATTTATTGAAGGCTTAATTGGGGGAATTGCCAATGCATTTCCTAATTACCCTCCTTATATAATTAAGGATGATTAAGGGTTCGATTAGTGTTTTAATCCCTCATTGGAGTTGATTAAGGTTAGATCTAGTTAATAGGAGGCTTAGGAAATAATTTTAGGGTATTTCCCCTAAGCTATTCCCTAAACCCCCTTTTTCTTTCCTTAATCCTCTCTTAATTAAGGGTTAATTCATTAATTAATTCCTTAATTACTTTTTAGAAATTCTAAAAACTTTTAGAACTTAATTAATCTACTTTGGGTAGATGCTTTGGTATTCAAGAGCCTAAGTTAAATTAAGGAAATCAAAACCCAACTCATATGTGTGAGGTCTTTTTAAATTACTTAAGTTAAACCCCTTAGCTTAATTAACCATTAATCATAAGCTAAATTGCATTAGGCCCTTTTCAACCTAGGTGCATTGCAAATTTAAATTCCTTGTGAGTTTTTATGTCTTCTCATTGGCTCATAATTACTTGGTTAACTATGCTAAGGTAGTGTAGGTAAGGGTTAATTAACTTGTTTAATTCATACCTTAACCTAGTCAAAATTTAAAATGAACCTAATCATCTAAAAATTAAACAAAAATATAAAACACATGTGAGAATGGGTTAGAAACAGCAAACTCAATCCACATTTTCAAAATTAAATTAAACGTAAGATCAAATAAAAATAATACTAAATGAACTTTGATTTATTTTAAGCTTTCTTATTTCATAAGATTATCTTTAGGATTTAATTAGAGTGAATGTGTTTACATACTTTCATTGCTTTAATTATTTTCCCAATATATTAAATATGTATGTCAAGTGGTTTTATGCATCCATGCTTTTCATATTTTCAAATTCAAAAATGAAAATGTTTACTTTATGTCAAAATTACATGTGTTGGCTAAGGTAAGAATATGAGTGGCTATTATCACTACTAAATCCAAATTATTTTCAAAATATATGAATCAATTATCAAAACTGAATGTGTGCTACTTATATTTTAATTATAAGCTTGCATGTGAGTAAGATATAAAGATGTGCTTAGCATAGGTTTTCTTTCTCATTTCTTTTAGTATAGTTTTGAATAGGATTTGGTAAGATGCATGGTTCATTTGAAAAGAACCTAACACTTGTTTAGTTCCATATCCTATTCATTCCTATGCAATCACTTAAGAAGGTTACCTATGCTTGCACATATAAATTGCATAAACAAAACAAATCAACTAATACAATTTTTTGTATTCTTTCTTTTCCATTTATTTCTTTTGTACACATATTTGTATTTAAGGAAAGTGGATATTCTTCTAGACAACCCTGAGGTTGCAAGGCATTAAGTAACCCTAAGTAGGTCTTGTACCTTAAACCTCTGGTTAACAATGGCACTGTACTCACTTATGTCTTTCCTACTTTCATATGTGCATGTGAAAATTTGATAAGAAATCTCTTTTCCACTTAATGAAAATCATGCATCATAAGCATTCAAATTTTCTTAAGTAACACACTTAGCTTTCTCTTTCCATGCATTTCTTTTATACACATGCTTGTATTTAAGAAAAGTGATATATTAGTCTGGACAACCCCAAAGTTGTGAGACTTTAAGTAGCCCTAAGTAGGCCTTGCACCTTACACCTCTAGTTAACAATGGCGCTGTACTCACTTATGCCGTTCTTACTTTCATGTGTGCATGTGAAGATTGGATAAGAAATCTCTTTGTTACTTAATGAAAATCATGAATCACAAGCATTCAAATTTTCTTAAGTAAACTACTTAGCATGCATCATAAAGTGAGCTAAAATTTTCCATCTATTATGTATAGATATGCTTAGGATCCATTCATATGCATGTTATACATGTTGGGAAAGAAATGAAGTGATGTGTGTTTTATGAATTTAGTTCACTTTACATAATCTTGAAATGCCTTTCTTGTGAATAGGTTTGTTTAGAGTTTATCTAAACTTAGGATTAATTAAAATACTTAATTAAAACATTCACTAAATAAAACCAAAAATATGAATCTACTTTAGAAATTACTTAGGTTAGGGAAGGAAAGCGAAGTTCTCTTCTCTTTCCATCTCTTTATAACTTAGTAATTAATTGTAGGATTCACTTGAACCTAATCAAAACATAAAATACAATCAACCCAAAATAACTAAATTACTTAAATGAATCCCTCCTCTAAGTTGAACATGCTTCACACTTAGAAAATTCTAACTTAAAGACATAGCTAAGCATACCACACAAACCTCCACACATTAGGCTAAGTAACCACTTTTAGCTTTAGGTTAGGGTGGTGCATGGCTTGGTGCTTGCTTTTGTTTTGTGATATATATTTTAGACTGGATTTTAGGATGTATCCTCATAGAATGAATGGTAGGGCGATCTTAGTCTAACCATTGTCTTCTGCAAGGGATTGCGCTTAAGGGGAACTATCACAAATAAAAATATAAATGCTTTTGTTTTCAAGTGCTTATACCCCTAAGCATAATCCAATAGGCCAGGTGGACTTAGTCAACCATGTTTGGGCTAATAAGTCCAATATACATGCTTAGGATTTGGTGGTTTATTTAGCTAACCTTTGTTTTGTAGGTGTTAGCTAGATTTACTTTTCCTTTTCATGTAAATTTTATAATTAGTATTTTGGAATGATTGTTATGGGGATTAGGATGAACAATGGTCATAAGATCTCATCTTATGCACCATGTGAAGCCTTTGGAGCATCCACCTTCCAACCATAAAAAAAAAGAAGAAAAGAAGAAAGAAGAAAAGAAGAATGAAGAAATGAAGCTTGAAGACCCCATAATAATGAATTCCTTACTTAATTGTATTTATTTCATTTGTAATCCAAGTTGTATAAGGGTAAAGCTCTGCCACCCAATTTGTTTTTTTTGGATTTGTACGGTGGTGCCCGACCACGATGGCCTCTTATTATTTTTACGATAAGCTTTATAAATTGATTGATGATTTGTTTAGTTTTTGCATTAAGTGGCATCTTTTTCCTAGTTTCTTCCTTGCTTTATGTAGGGCCTGGATGTTGATTAGGCTCTTAGGGTAAAATAAATCTTTTACCAAATCTAACAACTAAAAACTAAAAATAAATAATTCATAACCTCACCTAAAGCTTAGGTTTAAAATTAAGATAAAAGAATTAGCAACCCCTTAGTTGAATGAGCATTTCTTTTGTAACATCATGCATAAATGCATCTTGCTTCACTCTTGATTGGAGGGCTTTCACCTTTTCTAGAAAAACTTGGCTTGACCTTTGAGAGCCATGGTAGAAACACGCCTCCTCCCTTCTCATTGATTTTGGCCAATAACTTTTTTTCTCATTCATTAGGCATATGAATCCTAATTTCTTAAGTCAAAATAATTGTCCAAAAATACAAATAATGAAATCTGAATTGTATTAGATTTAGGTCATTTGAAGCATGCCCTTTACATGATCTAGTCTCTTTAAAGAGTGAGTTTAAGGACTTAGTCTCTTTCTAAATAAATAACAGCCTAGCTATCTTGCATAAGCATATAACTTACCTACATAAATTTAAAATTGTAGGAGGAGTTAGTTGGCGGCCACCCCTAGGCGGTTGTAAGTCCAAGCAGTCTGGTAGTTTGTCCTCTCTTGTGGAGGCGAACTGAATACCCATTTTTGCCTTAGATTTAGGTTGTGCTTTTGGCCTTCGCCAAAGCTCCCTAGATTTAGGTTTTGACGTTGCTTCTCCCTTCCATGGGCCAGAAGCTTAAATCCTCACCTCTTAAGAATTTCCATAATCTTGTATTATGGAATCATAAGCCCTAAATTTCTAATGAAAATTTTAACTGAAACAAATTAAATCAATTTCAAAAATGTAAAGCCCAACCATAGGATAGTTTGAGATGCTCGCTAGGTTTCTTAGATCTCGAGCATCTCCTAATTATCTTTCTTTTGGATTCAATAATAACTCCTTGTAGGGAACTTAATAAACTCGATTTAAAATAAACCCTGCTTTATGTTTTCATGTAAAATAGGGGAAGAATCTCTGGCACATCATCCCATAGACCCATAAGTCCTTAGGAGTCCTTACTTAGGTGATTAGATCCATTATAGGGTGGTGATTTTTATCTTTCGAGATAGTACATCTTTCCCTCGATACTGTACCTGATCACCCAAATAAGTATACTTGCAATTCTATGTGGTGTCCATCTAAAGAAAGAAGCAATCATCATAATATTGAATTTTCTCTCTCTTCTTACCTTTTCTTTCTTTTTATCTTCATCTTTCTTTCCAATAGGGATGAATATGAGAAGGAGAGAATTCAAGGAGGAAGAAGGGAGGAGATTGATTGATGATGGTGACTGCATCTCATAAATAATTTTTCACCCACAGATTCTTTTGGCAACTCCGCTGGGGATGGTTCCTCTCTCCATCTTTGGTAAATGGTCATTGTCCTCAAGTATCGATAGTGGGTTTGTACTTTGGTATGAATCTGAGACTATCTTTCTTTTTGTTGGCACTTAGCTTATTCCATTCTTAAGTTGCGTTAGCCAACATCTTTAGGTTTTAGGACCTCACACCATGTTGGTCTTAAAACCCCCGTTGGGTTCTCTAATAGGTAAAAATAAAAAGATCTAAATAAATAGAAAATAATTAAAGACTTCCTCCTTATCATTTTTATGAAAAGGAAAGGTTCATTCTAAAATAATAAAGACAAAATAAATTTTCCATAAAAACTTTGCTTTTTCAAAAAGCACATTTCCAAAAAAAAAAATGCACATAATAAAATATTTTTCACAAAATTTTGTCACCCTCATTTAACAATTCTCATAATTGTTACATGTAGGAATTTTCAAAATTAAAACTAACAAAATTTTCCAAAAGCACAAATGAACATCTTCCTTCAATTCATTTTGATGAAGATTTTATTTTTAAAATAAAATGAACAATCATCTTTTCAAAAATCAAAATCACAATTAAAAATAAAACTTTCAAAAAGCACCTTTTCAAAAAACACACATAATAAAATATTTTTCCACAAAATTTTATCATCCTCATTTAACAATTCTCATAATTGTTACATGTAGGAATTTTCAAAAATAACTAACAATCTTTTTCAAAAAGCATAAATGAACATCTACCTTCAATTCATTTTGATGAAGATTTCATTTTCAAAATAAAATGAACAATCATCTTTCCAAAAATTAAAATCAAAATAAAAAAGTTCTCAAAAAGCACACATGAACCTTTCCATTCAATATACTCACACCTATTGAATGTAAGTTTCATTGTCAAATAAAATTAAAATTTTTCAAAAGAACATATGAACATCTTCATTTAATATACTTAAATTTATTGAATGAAGATTCTATTCTCAACTAAAAATGACATCATTTGGAATTCCCACTTAAACATATCCCACATATGATTGAGTTGGAATTCCCTCTTTCAAAAAGCAATAATTACATAGAAAACAAAAATTTTCACATTTCAAAAATATGATTGATTTCCATTCCTACACCCAAATTTGTTGAATGGAAGTTCTCTTTTCAAAAATTAAAACTTAGCAATCATATTTTTAAAATTTAAAACACACTTTGGAACTTCATTTAGCATACTCAAATTTGCTAAGTGAAGTCTCCAAATCCAAAATAAAAAAAAATTTCAAAACATATTTAGAACTTCATTTAGCATAATCAAATTTTCTAAGTGAAGACTCCAAATCCAAAATGAAAAATTTTCAAAATATATTTTTGGAACTTCATTTAGCATATTCAAATTTGATAAGTGAAGTCTCCAAATCCAAAATCCAAAATTTTCAAACACATTTGGAACTTCATTTAGCATACTCAAATTTGCTAAGTAAAGTCTCCAAATCCAAAAATCAAAAATTTTCAAACACATTTTGGAACTTCATTTAGCATATTCAAATTTGCTAAGTGAAATCTCCAAACACACAATAAAAAATTTTCAAACATTTTCGGAACTTCATTTAGCATACTCAAATTTGCTAAGGGATGTCTCGAAATTATAAAATCAAAAATATTCAAACATACATTTGGAACTTCATTTAGCATACTCAAATTTGCTAAATGAAGTCTCCAAATCCAAAATTAAAAATTTTCAAAAACACATTTGGAACTTCAATTAGCATACTCAAATTTGCTAAGTGAAGTCTTCGAATTCCAAAATCAAAAATATATAAACATACATTTGGAACTTCATTTAGCATACTCAAATTTGCTAAGTGAAGTCTCCAAATCCAAAATCAAAAATTTTCAAAACATATTTTTGGAACATCATTTAGCATACTCAAATTTGCTAAGTGAAGTCTCCAAATCCAAAATCCAAAATTTTCAAACACATTTAGAACTTCATTTAGCATACTCAAATTTGCTAAGAAAAGTCTCCAAATTCAAATCAAAAAATTTTCAAACACATTTTGGAACTTTATTTAGCATACTCAAATTTTCTAAGTGAAGTCTCCAAACTCACAATCAAATATTTTTAAACATTTTTGGAACTTCATTTAGCATACTCAAATTTGCTAAGTAAAGTCTCCAGATTCTAAAATCGAAAATCTTCAAACATACATTTGGAACCTTATTTAGCATACTCAAATTTGATAAGTGAAGTCTCCAAATTCAAAATAAAAAATTTTTCAAACACATTTTGGAACTTCATATAGCATACTCAAATTTGCTAAGTGAAGTCTCCAAATTCAAAATCAAAAATTTTCAAACATATTTGAAACTTCATTTAGAATAATCAAATTTTCTAAGTGAAGTCTCCAAAACCTAAAATAAAAAAAAAAATTTTCAAGGACCTTTGGAACTTCATTCCTTAGCATACCAAATTTGCTAAGGAGAAGTTTCCATTTTGAAAACCAAAACACAAAAATTTTAAACACATCTTTTGGAATTTTCATTTAGCATACTCAAATTTGCTAAGTAAAATTTCCATTTCACAAAACTAAGTGGAACTTCATCCTTAGAATACCATATTTGCTAAAGTAAAGTGTCCACTTTTAAACAAATCAAAATAAAAATGAAACACATTAGGATTCCTTTAGCATACCTAAATTTGCTAAGGACCCTACTCTTTCAAAAATTAAAAGATCCAAAAATAAAATGAAACACTTATAATCTTCTTAGTATACTTAAATTTGCTAAGAATCCTATTTTCAAAAAAAAAATCAAACAAAACACTTGGGTTCTTCACTTAGCATATCTAAATTTACTAAGTAGGAATTCCAAATTTCAAAATCAAACAACAATTTACAAAAAAAAAATGAACAATTGTTTTCAAACACTTCACTTAGCATACTCAAATTGACAAGTAAGTAAAATTCCAAAATCACCAAACAAAAACAAAATCAATTGACCCTTACTTTAATATACCCAAATTTGTTAAAGGAAAGGGTCCTCAAATCAAAAATCTCTAAATTCAAACAAACATGAACCTATGGAAGCATCCTTCTCATAATTTTTGAATCCATCTTTCAACATACCAAAATTTGTTGAAGTTGGATTCATATTCAAAAAAGTTCCTCTTTCAATCAAATTTCTAAATCTTCTCAAATCCATTTGAACCCCACTTAACACTTCCAAGATGTTGGATGTGGGTTCAAATTTTCAATTCAAATTCAAAAATCAACAAAGACAAAAATCTTATCCAAGCTCATTTCCTATTGCAGATTCTTACAATCAGTTACAGTACAGCGACAGTTCAGTTTTTCAGTGTTTTATAGTTGATATGATATGGCTGGCTCTTAGAAGTTCATTTTTACTTTCCCTCATGATATGTATTTGGCTTTAGACCAAGCCAACTTCCTCTAATTGGATCATACACATCTTATCCACTTTGGTAGGGGATTCAAGGGATCGAGGATTACATGGAGGGCACTCCCCTCACGACAGTCAGTAGGACCACGGTGACCGGAAAGAAGCTGGTCATCCGGATTGATCTCCCATCTGATTCTGACATCTCCTTATTAAAGAGGAAAGAAGTGGTATTCCCACAAACTTCAGTAGTAGTAGTACTAGCAGTGTCAAGCCCAATTTTAGTGCGCCCCATGGTTTCTCAAGCTGCCCCAGTGAATGCTAGCACCCTCTCACCTAAACCCTTTAAGGATAAGGCTCCCTGATCTCAGGGATTGCCTCCCCTACTTTTGAGTATGGGTCTAGCTCTCAATCCTCTCATCCTACAAGGACACATTGTAGGAATAAGAATCACATGATCAAGCAGTACCACACTAGGATTGCCAAGGAGATGAAGGCAGCCGCCCATTCAGCTGTTGAGGAGTTCCCTGTTATCACTTCACCACCAATTATAGCAAAGCAGTTCCATCCTCTCTCCGGGTCAGACAGAGAGGATGTTAGGAGGATTCACACATCACCTCCAATTATGGTGCAGCATAAGCCAGTAGTTACTAGGAGCAGGAGGTCGTACGCTGGCCTCCGATCAGTCTTGCGCCAGATAGGTAGAGCTTACGGACGTTCAGAGTCTGGAGCTTAATTTGATCTGAGATTTATTATTCTCTGTAGTGTGCGAAAACATATCTACTAGGAGAGGGCTAGAGAGGTCCATACAGTGCACATTACCAGTAGGGAGAGATGGAGGTTCAGTTGTCTGTCGACAGCTTCTGCACTTGTTGATTTTCTAGCTCAGTGCGCTACCCACGCCGACCATACATATAACATCTTGCTTACTGGGACCAGTCATCATAGAAGGACAACTCCTATGCATAGAGAGTCAGTGGTGTCTTCACCACACCACTCTACCCCTCATCCGTCATCATCAGTCCAGGTCACGGCATCTCCAATTCCATCAAATGCCATAAAGGCCATATCTGATGAGAAGTGCACCCTGTTGGTGATTTAGCTATGGATGAGGGATCCTACCCCATCTACACCACATATTGTGGCGAGGCTAAGCTCTCCTGTTTGACCTTCTTCCCCAGTGGTGGTGTGGAAGGAGTGGGGACCCCAAAGCATAGTGGTCATCCCTTCACCAACTCGCCAACATGAGAGATTTAGAGATGGTAGCTATTTTGAGGTTGATAGTCCATTTGCACGGATAGTGGAACCTCCTGATTGTCACATCATCTTTCATCTAGAGGAGCCCCATAGGATTGACTCTCAGGAGGGTCCGGTCTCGCACGACAAGTGATCACACCGATTAGCCTAGATCATTTATTCCTGTTCAGATAGATCATTCTCTCAAGGAGATAGCAGCTCATTATCTTATAGAGAAGAAGGAGATCTTGGGGGTATGATTGGTTAGATGAGGAGAAATTTAGCTTCGATCCCAATGAAGATGACTTGTTGGGAGACTCAACTGGAGTCTGCATGGTAGATACTAGAGGATCTCTTCTCAGGGAGTAGCAGGCCATAGATGGTGACGAGGTTAATTAGGAAGACACCACCCAATCAGCCCAACACCTCTAACATCAGTTGAGCCAGAAAGATGAGCAGATAGATAGGATGGCATGGCAGCTAGAGGACTTATTAGTAGTAATTTCAATACTTCAGAAACAAGACCTAACAGTTCATCTTACTACAGCCAACATCAGTCAGCCTGAGTTAGTGCATGTCTTGGACCCAGCCAAGACCTTACCTCCCGATGAGTAAGGTAGCACTAACATGTATAGGAAGGCAACAAAAAGTATCTCCATAGAAGAAAAAGACATAAAATCTATGGTTGAGCAGCAAGTAAAGGAAGCATTGGCTCAAGCTCGAGGAGGATCATCAATTCCAAAGGGTAGACCCTACCCAGAGGAATTAGATTTAATTCAATATCCCAAGGGTTTCATGCCACCTTCCTTCAAAAGCTTTGATGGAAGTAAAACCAAAGATACAACACAGTAGCTATTACAATGTCTGGCACAATGCTTTTCATCCTCTTGTTAGTAGCCTAGTAGGATTGCTTGATTATGTTGAATTGCCCAATGATTCAAGAAAGATTTTGTTGAGTTAGAGCAACTCTTATCAAGAGGTTTGGAGCTCAAAGAAAGGGTTATGTGATCTCATTGTAGCACAACAACACCCAGGTGAGTCCCTTGTTGATTATATTCTCTGATGGCATAACCTGAGTATGAAATGCTATCTGAGCAACATGCCATTGAGATTCTTTAAAGAATATCCATGGCCCCATCACCTTCATGCTTAAGGGCTTCACTATCAAGACATTTGAGAAGTTAATCAATAAGGCGGCTAGTCTACAAGGAGAGGCCAAACAGTTTCCTTTTCAAGATTAGTTGCTTAAAGCAAAGCCACAGAAGGTCTATGAGAAGAAGCCCGAGGCATTGATAGCAGTAGATAAGGGGAAGCAGTCAACTAGATATCAGTCTGAGAGACCACGACCTCAATAGCCTCCACCTCCTTTGCCACCACCCTGAAAGCCCTACCGACCTCCATAGTAGCCTTCATGGCCAGCACCGCCACCTCCTCAACCATACCACCACCTATAGCGGCGTACATACCCACCGCCAAGTAGATATGGTCCACCTACTCTTTTAGATAAGCTTAATAAACCTTATTCTTTTAAGAGAGAGGTAATCAGGAAGATATTTAAGAATCTCTTAAAGAATACTAATTTTTAGCTCCCCGAGCCTAAGAGACTAGAGGAAGTAGGAAAAAGCCATGATCCTAACTTTTGTCCCTACCACCATATGCTAGGCCATGTTTTAGAGGATTTCTTTACATTCAAAGACTGGCTTGAACATAGCTTCAAGATCGGTGCTATAGTTATCCTAAAGGAATACCTTGTAGAACAACCTTCCAGTTCCATTAGGGTAATCCTTAGGAATACTTATGATCCTACTAAAACCAAAGAAGGTTGGGATATTTCTTTATCCAAAACATCTAAAAAGATCATTCATAAGATCAAGAAGCTTTCTTTTCATGTGCCTGAGTTAGCTCAAACCTCCAACATTAAGGAAGGTTTGCAAGTTTCCAGTGCCAACTCTAAAAAAGGGAGAGCTCAGTAGCAACAACATGTGTTATCCCGGGATAGCCCATTAGCTTAACCACTGACTGAGTCCAGCCTACAGTTGCAGCTTCCACACCGGTGACTTCTTCCACTTAAGCTAGTTCTTCTATTTCTTCTACTAGTAAAACTCTTGTATCTATGGATAAGGGCATCAAATCCCTTACCCCACTCACTTTACTTGATTTCTACTTTGTACCTCTAAATAATTCCAAGAAATTAAAGAATAAAGCTAGCTTGAATTACATCTGTGTCACTTCTAATGGGTTATCTTCTTCTATTCCTAATGATAACTCTTCAAGTCAAAATAACTATAACAATTTCGATCTTCCTCTTTCTGATTCAGAGTTGGACTTTCCTTATGAACTATGGGGTTCATCTCTTGAGATAGACTTGGAATCATCGATTTGAGGGTCTCATAGGAGAAGCGTAGGTGAGCTGATGTGTAGAACCTTCCATTACCTGCCACATCAGAAGTCAACCTCTGTAGTGGCAAGGTTCTACCTCTTAGGGAAGCACCTCAAGATAGAGGGAAACAAGTCATTGGTACAAAGGATTGAGAAGCCCCTCCATAGGATGCTCCACCCTTGGATTTGCTTATGAAGGACCAGCCCAAGGTGGACTACATTGTCCTTTCTCATCTAAGAAAGTTATCATCTAAGCTAAGCATATATGATGCCCTTGTCTTATCCAAAGAGGTGTGGGAATCACTAATCAAGGATCTCCTTGATCCTGAGATATGCTTAGCTCAGCTGATTGCTATAGGTGAGGAAGCACATTATGCAAAAGAAGCTGGGATCACCTTCAGATGAAGACCTTTACTAGGGTGTGGGGCTTGCTTGGAGCACAATCGCCCCTCTACATCATAATCAACATGGACAGGTTCAGATTTTCTAGAGTTCTTGTAGATCCAACTGCATCGGTGAACTTTATGAGTCTAAAGACCCTTGCCTATTTGAGGATCGACATCTCCACACTCTGAGGAAATTGGATGATGTTGAGAGGATTCAATGAACAAGGTGAGTGGGCTTTAGGTTCTATAATGTTACCTTTAGAGATAGGAGACTAGAAGATTGAAGTCAAGTTTTACATCATTGATTCAAATACTTTGTTCACTGCTTTGCTCAGTGGGCCTTGAATATATCAGAACAAGATCATTCCATCCTCCCTTCATCAATGCATCAAGTTCAAAAAAGATAAAATTGAATACCATGCCAACTGAGATGAAAAGCCATTTTCAGTTAGACAGGTTGAGATTTATGAGGATGCGACCTACTATCTTCCTCAAAACACCCTTTCTCATGAAGTTGGACAAAATTCAGATTCAAAAGAAAAATAAAAAAATGAAGAAAATGAAAAGAAAAATAGAAGTCCAAGTGAACAAGAAAGGGGAAATGAAGAAGAAATAGATCCGCATATCACATTCCACCCATAGTCCATTCCATCATAGGGACATGTGGGTAGGATGGCTCAACCTATACCAGGCAGAGGCAGAGGAAAAAATAGAGGCAATTCCAAAGGTGGAAGACCCCCTTAGTTGGCCATCAGCCAACAGAGGTCGTGTTCAAGTTCATAGGAATACCCCTACTATTCACATAGATTTGGAATCTAGCTCGAAGGATGAGTCTCATGTGATTAGTATACCAGCCAACCCCTCTCAGCGGGTTTCATTGGAGGTGACTTTCGACCCAGATGGTGATGAAGATGAGGCCTTCAGTCAAAATAAAGTTATTTTAATAAAAATATAATTCAAAAGTATAATTAAAGAATATTCTAAAATGATTTCAATGGATTTTGTATTATATTTTTCTCTGATTTTGGGTTTTAATGAAAATTTTATTTTGCTAATTATCCTTTAATTAATCCTCTAATTAGTCCTAAACTTCTTGGGTATGTTTTAGGGGATGACCTCTGCCTCCCCTAATTTTCTTGGGATTTATTGAAGGCTTAATTGGGGGAATTGAAAATGCATTTCTTATTTATCCTCCTTATGTAATTAAGGATAATTAAGGGTTGGATTAGTGTTTTAGTCCCTTATTAGAGATGATTAAGGTTAGATCTAGTGAATGTGAAACTTAGGGAATAATTTTGGGGTATTTTGCCTAAGCTATTCCCTAAGCCCCCTTTTTCTTTCCTTAATCCTCTCTTAATTAAGGGTTAATTCATTAATTATTCTCTTAATTAATTTCTAAAAATTCTAAAACCTTCTAGAACTTAATTAAACTACTTTGAGTAGATGCTTAGATATTCAAGAGCCTAAGTTCAATTAAGGAAATTAAAACCCAACTCATATGTGTGAGGGGTGTTTTGAAATTACTTAGGTTAAACCCCTTAGTTTAATTAACCATTAATCATGAGCCAAATTGCATTAGGCCCTTTTTTCCTAGGTGCATTGCAAATTTAAATTCCATGTGAGTTTTTATGTCATCTTATTGGCTCATCATTACTTGGTTAACTATGCTAAGGTGGTGTAGGTAAGGGTTAATTAACTTGTTTAATTCATACCTTAACCTAATCAAAATTTAAAATGAACCTAACTATCTAAAAATTAAAAAGGAATGTCAAACACATGTGGCAATGGGTTAGAAATAGCAAACTCAATCCACATTTTCAAAATTAAATCAAAGTCAAGATTAAATAAAAATAATACTAAATGAACTTTGATTTATTTTAAGCTTTCTTATTTCATAAGATTGTCTTTAGGATTTAATTAGAGTGAATGTGTTTACATTCTTTCATTGCTTTAACTCTTTCCCCAACATGTTAAATATGTATGTCATGTGGTTTCATGCATCCATGCTTTTCATATTTTTAAATTCAATAATGAAAATGTTTACATTATGTCAAAACTACATCTATTAGCTAAAGTAAGAATATGAGTGGCTATTATCACTACTAAATCCAAATTATTTTGAAAATATATGAATTAATTATCAAAATTGAATGTGTGCTACTTATATTTTAATTATAAGCTTGCATGTGAGTAAGATATAAAGATGTGCTTAACATAGGTATTCCTTCTGTTTTCTTTTAGTAAAGTTTTGCATAGGATTTGGTAAGATGTATGGTTCATTTGAAAAGAACCTAACACTTGCCTAATTCCATATCCTATTCATTCTTATGCTATCACTTAAGAAGGTTACCTATGCTTGCACATATAAATTGCATAAACAAAATAAATCAACTAATACAAATTTTTGCATTCTTTCTTTTCCATTCATTTCTTTTGTACACATTTTTTGTATTTAAGGAAAGTGGTATATTAGTCTGGACAACCCCGAGGTTGTGAGGCTTTAAGTAGCGCTATGTAGGTCTTGTACCTTACACCTCTGGTTAACAATAGCGTTGTACTCACTTATGCCTTTCTTACTTTCATATGTCCATGTGAAAATTTGATAAGAAATCTCTTTTCTACTTAATGAAAATCATGCATCATAAGCATTAAAATATTCTTAAGTAACTCACTTCGCTTTCTCTTTCCATGCATTTCTTTTGTGCACATGCTTATACTTAAGGAAAGTGGTATATTAGTCTGGACAACCCCGAGGTTACGAGGCTTTAAGTAGCCCTAAGTAGGTCTTATACCTTACACCTCTGGTTAACAATGGCGTTGTACTCTCTTATGCCTTTCTTACTTTAATGTGTGCATATGAAGATTAGATAAGAAATCTCTTTGTTACTTAATGAAAATCATGAATCACAAGCATTCAAATTTTCTTAAGTAAACTACTTAGCATGCATCATAAAGTGAGCTAAACTTTTCCATCTGTTATGTATAGATATGCTTAGGATCCATTCATATGCATGTTATACATGTTGGGAAAGAAATGAAGTGATGTGTGTTTTATGAATTTAGTTCACTTTACTTAATCTTGAAATGCCTTTCTTTTGAATAGGTTTGTTTAGATTTTATCTAAACTTAGGATTAATTAAAATACTTAATCAAAAAATTCACTAATCAAAACCAAAAATATGAATCTACTTTAGAAATTACTTTGGCTAGGGAAGGAAAGCAAAGTTCTCTTCTCTTTCCCTCTCTTTATAACTTAGTAATTAATTATAGGAATCACTTGAATCTAATCAAAACATGAAATAAAATCAACCCAAAATAACTAAATCACTTAAATGAAACCCTCCTCTAAATTGAACATGTTCACAGTTAGAAAATTCTAACTTAAAGCCATAGCTAAGCATACCACACAAACCTCCAAAGCACACACATTAGGCTAAGTCTCCACTTCTAGCTTTAGGTTAGGGCGGTGCATGGTTTGATGCTTGCTTTTGTTTTGTGATATATGTTTTAGACTGGATGTTATGATGTATGCTTGTAAAATGAATGGTAAGGTGATCTTAGTCTAACCATTATCTTCTGTAGAGGATTGTGCTTAAGGGGTATTATTATAAATAAAAATATAAATGCTTTTACTTGTATGTGATTATACCCCTAAGAATAATCCAATAGGCCAGGTGGACTTAGTCACCCATGTGTGGGGTGATAAGTCCAATATTCATGCTTAGGATTTGGTGGTTTGTTTAGCTAATCTTTGTTTTGCAGGTGTTAGCTAGATTTACTCTTCCTTTTCATGTAAATTTTGCAATTAGGATCTTGGAATGATTGTTATGGGGATTAGAATGAACATTGGTATAAGATCTCATCTTATGCACCATGTGAAGCCTTTGGAGCATCCACCTTCCAACCATCCAAAAGAAAGAACTAAAGAAGAAAGAAGAAAAGACGAAGAAAGAAAAAGAGAAGAATGAAGAAATGAATCTTGAAGATCCCCATAACAATGAATTCCTTGATTAATTGTATTTAATTTATTTTTAATCCGGGTTGAATAAAGGTAGAGCTCGGCTACCCAATTTATTTTTTTTGGGTTTGTATGGTAGTGCCTGACCACGAAGGCCTCTTATTCTTTTTGCGATTAGCTTTATAAATTGATTGATGATTTGTTTAGCTTTTGCATTAAGTGGCATCCTTTTCCTAATTTCTTCATTGCTTTATGTATGGCCTGGATGTTGATTAGGATCTTAGGAAAAAATAAATCTTTTACCAAATCTAACAACTCAAAACTAAAAGTAAAGAATTCATAACCTCACCTAAAGCATAAGTTTAAAATCAAGATAAAAGAATTAGCAACCCCTTAGTTGGATGAGCATTTCTTTTGTAACATCATGCATAAAAGCATCTTGCTTCACTCTTGACTGGAGGGCATGCACTTTTGCCAGAGAAACTTTTCTTGACCTTTAAGAGTCATTGTGGAAACACTCCTCCTCCCTTATTGTTGATTTTGGCTAATAACTTTATTTCTCATGCATTAGGCATATGAATCATATTAGCCTGAGTCAAAATAATTGTCCAAAAATACAAATAAAATGAAATCTAAATTGCATTAGATTTAAGTCATTTGAAGCATGCCCTTTACATGATCTAGCCTCTTTAGGGAGTGAGTTTAAGGACTTAGTCTCTTTCTAAATAAATTACAACCTAGCTATCTTGCATAAGCATATGACTTGCCTACATGAATTTAAAATAGTAGGAGGAGTTAGTTGGTGACCACCCCCAGGCGGTTGTAAGTCCAAGTAGTCTGGTGGTTTGTCCTCTCTTGTGGAGGAGAACTAAATACCCATTTTTGCCATAGATTTAGGTCGTGTTCTTGGCCCTCGCCAAAGCTCTCTAGATTTAGGTTTTGAGGTTGGTTCTCCCTTCCATGGGTCATAAGCTTAAATCCTCGCCTCTTAGGCATTTCTATAATCTTGTGTTATAGAATCATAAGCCCTAAATTTCTAATGAAAAATTTAACTTAAATAAAATAAATTAATTTCAAAAATGTAAAGCCCAACCATAGGATAGTTTGAGATGCTCACTAGGTTTCCTAGCATCTTGCGCATCTCCTACTTATATTTCTTTTATCTTTGATAATAACTCCCTTTCTTTGATCAATCCCATTTGATCTTCAAAAAATGAACTAATCGATTGATAGTCATTTCCTATTGAACTCTTTGAAGACAACGATCATCTGCCTTAATCGAGAGTTTTCCTAAGGAATCCCATTCCTTAGGATGTAAAATTATGGGGGTTGCCCCTATTGGGAACTTAACGAACCCGGTTTAAATAAACCATGCTTTACATTTCCATGTAAAGTAGGGGAAGAATCTCTGGCATATCATCACGCAGACCCATAAGTCCTTAGGAGTCCTTATTTAGGTGATTAGGTCCATTGTAATGTGGTGACTTTTATCTTTTGAGATAGTACACCTTTCCCTTATGCCATACCTGATCATACTAATAAGTACACTTGCGATTCTATGTGGTGTCCATCTAAAGAAAGAAGTAATCATCATCATATTGAATTTTCACTCTCTTCTTACCTTTTCTTTCTTTTTGTCTACATCTTTCTTTATAAGAGGGATGAAGATAAGAAGAAGAGAATTTAAGGAGGAAGAAGGGAGGAGATTGATTGATGATGGTGACTACATCTCATAAATAATTTTTCACCCACAATCATAATCACATCGGATCCTAATTAATTAAATCATGGGTTGATCTTTAGGTGTTCAATAACCTAAAGGTACTTAGGAAAGTTATGGTTAATCAACATGTGTAGGGAAATCGTAAGAGAACTTAATTAAGTTTTTTAATCCAATTAAATATCAATCATGAGACAATTACATTAGGACCTTTCATTTCTTAGGATCATTACAAATTTACTTTCCTTTCATATGCATATCATGTTGGCTTATAATTGTTTGGTTTATTACATTAAGGTAACATAAGTAAGGGTAATTAATTAATTTAATTAAGGATCCAACCTAATTAATTCATATAATTTACCTAATTATCTCTTCTTAAACCCAATCATATTAGCAATGTGGGAATGGGATTTGATAAGAAATGAGTTCTCTCCTCCTCTTTAAATCAAATCAAAATCCAAAATTAAATTAATAAAGAAGCTTTGGTTTACATTAAATGATTTTATTTAGTATGTTTGTCCTTAGGAATTAATTGCATTGAATGAATCACATGCTTGCATCTAATTATTCCTCTCCAATCATGCTAAATATTATATGTCATTTGACTTCATGCATCCATCTCTTTTCAAAAATTAATTGAATTAAATAAGATTTCCTTTATGTAAGCTTGCATGTGTTGACTTAACTTAATATATGTGTGGCTATTATCACTTTTAAATTTAGATATATTTTTCATAAGCTTACAAATGAATAATAACATGTGTAGTGATGATAGTTATAAATACATAAGATATGTATGTGTTTATAATTTGAGTGTATGAAGTGAAGTCTCTTTCTTTTATTCATATGTTGATTTATATAAGTTTGAATGGTAATGGGTATATAGTATGGACATCCATGGAATATGAGGCTTTAAGTAGCTCCAAAGAGGTCATTTGATTACCTCACTCCCCTAGTTTAACAATGGTACGTATCCATTTAATTTCATTCTTATGTATTTAAACATTAGAATTTGGATAAAGCTTTAGTTCATATGCCTAAATAATTTAATTAAATAAAATACAATCTTTGCTTGATTTTCACTCTCTTAAGTTATTTATACATCTATATGTAACTAAGAAAATAAGTACATAGTTTGAACATCTTGGAAATATGAGGCTTTAAGTAGCCCCAAGGAGGTTATTTGATCACCTCACTTCCCTGGTTTAACAATGACACACACTTGTTTATATTTTTATACATGTGTATGTATATGTGATTAAAGAGTAGGAATCTCTATTTTTTATTAAAAATGCATGCACTCATAATCATTTAATCATGCGATTTGGAGTTCTTCTTCCTATGTTTATGTTTACATATGCTTGAATACAATGGGTATATAGTCTGGATGTCTCGGGAATATGAGACTTTCAGTAGCCCCTAGGAGGTCATTTGATTACGTCACTTCCCCAGCTTAACAACGGCATGTACCTATTTAATTTCACTCTTATGTAGTTTTGTATAAGAATTTAGATAGAGCTTTAAATTTACATATACTAAATAATTCAATCAAATGAAAAGATAAACTTGAAATATACATATACATTCATCATTTAAATTTTTTAAAACATGTTGCATGTTTAGATATGCTAAGTATTAAATCATATGCATGATACATGTGATGGAAAGGAATGATTTAATATATATCATGTGATAGTAATTCAATTAGATTAATTTTTAGAAGCCTTTCATATTAAATAAGGTCATTTAAAGTGAACCTAAACTTAGGATTAATTTAAAAATGTGTAATAAAACATTCACTAAAGAGATCTAAATCAAATTAATATGCTTTAGAAATGACTTAATGTAGGGATGGAAGAGGGTAACCCTCTTCCTTCTCTTTATAACACTTAGTTGCTAATTGTATATGACATGAAACAAAATGAGTTATAAACTAAAATTTGCAAACTACTTAAATAATTTAAAGTGAAACCAATCTTTATGTTAACTTGAATATTTTTCAAACTTAAAAAATTATAACTCGAATGCTTAGTAAGACATGTCACATAAGCCTTAATACACACATTAGAATTAAGTCACCATCTCTACCTCTACGTTAGGATGGTGTATGATGTGATGTATGTTTTATTTTGTGATGTATTATTTTAGACTGGATGTTAGGGTGTATGCTTTGTAGATTGGATGTTAGGCCATTTTTAGCCTAATCATGTTTTCTGAAGGGGATTTGCTTAAGTGGATGCTTAAAAATAAATGTAAATGCTCTCTTTGTAGGTTGCATAAACCCCTAAGCATAATCCAAGTTAGGACAAGTGGGCTTGGTTACCCATGTGCAGGGTGCGGGTGCTAAGTCTAGGTTATATATATATATATATATATATAATTGCCTAGGATTATATGTATGTTTAGTTAATTTTTGTTTCATAGGTGAAGTTAGATTTATTCTTTGAAGCAAGCACATCCAAATTAAAGAAGGAAGAATCAAATCAAAGAGGAAGATGGCAGAGTGAAGAATGAAGACCCCTATAACATGTATTCATTCTTATCTGTAATCATTCTTTTATATACTGGGTTGTATAAGGGTAGAGCTCGGCTACCCATCTTTTATTTTTTGGGTTGTACGATGACACTCGACCGCACCAGCCTCTTATTCTTTCACGATAGTTATAAAAATTGATTGATGATTTGTTTAGATTGTTCATTATAAATTGCATCTTTTTCTTAGTTTCTTAATGACTGATGCTTTAATGTGTTGTCTAGATATGTTAGGCTCTTAGGATAAAAATAATTTTTTTATCCAACTAATCACTCATAACTAAATTTTAAATAACTCCTAACTTCACCATAAAATCCTAAGCATTAAATAAGATAATTAAAAGGTTTAGCAACCCCATAGTTGTATGGTTGTATGTCTCACATCATGCATGCATATTTCTTCTTTCTTGAAAATGGGGGATCTCCATCCTTACACGATAAAGGAATGCTTGACCTGTGAGGGCATCCCTTGTGGTGGATAACACCCTCTTCTCGCTCATTTGTCCAATAACCATATTTCATCATGCATTTAGGCATAAAAATTTGAAAGCTTTTTTCTAACTGATTTGTCAAAATAAAATAAAACTTGAAAAGATTTTGCATTTATAGATTAAGTTATACGCTCATACCACTCATGATTTAGTTTCTTAGAGAGTGAGTTTAGGACTTTAGTCTCTTTCTAATTAATTAACTACCCTAGCCATCTTGTAATTCATAAGACCAGACTACATGGTTATAAAATCATAGGAGTTAGTTGGCGGCCACTCCAAGCAATTATAAGTCCAGAAGTCAAACGGTTTATCCTCTCTTGTGGAGGTAAACCTTATGTCCACCTGTCACTTAGACTTAGGTTGTGCTTTAGTTCTTACTAAAGCTTTCTAGATTTAGGATCTGAGGTAGCTATTTTCTTTGGGATACAAGCATAAATTCTCACCTCTTAGGCATTTTTACAACATTGTGTTGGTGGATTATAAGCTCTAATGATCTAATAAAATTCAACTCAAATAAATAAATCTCTTCTCTTCACCTTCAAATATATAAAGCTCATTCATATTATTGATTAGAATGCTCACTAGGCTTCCTAGTACCATGAGCATTTCCTACTTCCACCCTTTGGATTCCAAAAATAAGTTATCTCCTTGAACTTTCCTATTTGATTTTCCAAATATAGCCAATCCTTTGATAGTCTAACCTTGAAATCTCTAGAGATGATAATTATCTACTTTAATCGAGGGTATTAATATAAACTATGTTTTATTCATCCATGTAAAGTAGGGGAAAAATCTCTAGTATATTCGAAGACCCATCATGCCTTAAGAGTCCTTATTAGGTGATTAGGTCCATTGAAGGGTGATGCCTCTATCTTTCGAGATAGTACATTATACCTCAATGATATATCCGATCACTTCAATAAGTACCCCCTACGATCTACATGATGTCTCCCCCCATATCTAAAAATAAACACCATAATCCCATGACTAAATTTGATCATGCATTTAGGCATAATTATTCCAAGCCTTGGTCCAACATGAATATGTCAAAAATCATTTAAAAGTTGAAAATTTTGAATTAGTCTAAGTGATATTTTCATGTCAATCGTATTCTAGTCTCTTAGGGAGTGAGTTTAAGATTCTAGCTCCTTTCCTAATTAAATAAAAACCTATCGATCTTGCATCTACATAAGACCTACCTACATGGTTTTAAAGCATAGGAGGTGTTAGTTTGTGGACACTCCAGGTGATTGTAAGTCTAGAAGAGTCGAGGTGTGTTCATTCTCCCTTATAAAGGTAAACCATTATATCCCATCCTTTCTGATTAGACTTAGGTCATGATTTTGGCTTGGGCTAAAGTATTTTAGATTTAGGTTCTGAGGCTACTTACTTCCTTTAGGCTATGAGTATAAGTTGTCACCTCTTAGGCATTTCCATAATCTTATGTTGTTGGACTATAAGCCCTAGCATTCTAATAAGATTCCAACTTAAACAAAAGTAGATTCTCTCTCTCAAATATGTAAAGCCTCACCATAGGGTAGGTTGAAGCACTCACTAGGCTTTCAAGCATCACAGGTGCTTTCTACTTATTCTCCTTTGGAATCCATAAGTAAGTCTTCCTCTTTGAGCTCCCCCATTTGATTTCCATAAATACTAAATCTTTTGGTAATCTAGCTTTAAAATCTATGGCAATACTTATTGACTACTTTAATCGAGAGTGTTTTTAGGAGATTCTTATTTCTTAAGATGTAATTAACTATGGAAGCTTGCTTCCATAGAGAACTAAAGAACCTGGAATAAGATAAACCCTTCTTTACTTCTCCATGTAAGTAGGGGAAAGATCACTGGCATATACGAAGACTCATCTACCTTAGAAGTCCTTATTAAAAGATTAGTTTAATTGTAGGGTGATGTTTCTATCTTCTGGGGAGGTATATCATACCTTAATGTTACAACCGATCACTTCAATAAGTACCCCCTAAAATTTGTGTGGTGTCCTTACGGTCTGAAATTAAAACACCACAACATGATCTTAATCTAAAGCCCAAGAAAATTTTAAAAAGAAGAATTCTTAGCCCATTAGCCTACTGAGGCCCATTTTATGATTTCATTTATGTTTTAATTTTCTTCTAGAAACTCCAGGTTTGAAAATTTGAATTTAAAAATTCAAAGAATGACATGTGATGTGGTTGAATCCACAAAATAATGGCATGTGAAATGGGTGGATGGCATAAAATATTATTGTAACTTAATGCTTCACATTTATGTTGCCACCCACCTTTCCCTCCATATTTTGAATTCTTTTTCTATTGAAAGATGATTATAATGGATATAAATAGCCCCCCTCTCTTCTAGAATGAAATGAGTTGTTTTGGAAATTATAAATTATTTGAGTTATTCTTATCGTTTGAGAGCTTGGTGGCCAAACCTTAGCAATTCTTGGTGGGAGCGCTAGTTATCCAACATATCTTACTTTTCTCACCTCCAATACCCAAGATAATTTATTTTACTCTTTCTCATATCTCTCTTAACATCATCTTCAATCATAAACTAAGCCTTCTACTCTCCTCCATAAGCCTACACCTTCCTTCCACCCAATAATACCTCTACTTCATTTATTCATCATTGTCCTTACACTAAAATAATCACTTAAACCCTATAATTCCAAATGAACTAGTCTAGATCATAAATACATATCCTAACCTAAACCTCCATAAGTATTTTTAGCCACTTACCTCACTTAAATCTCATTCCTTACTGCTACATTATAAATCAACCTAAGTTAGTCCAAATTAGACTAGCTTAAGTCATCCCACTATCACATTATCCTACGCCCTTCATTATCCCTCCAAACTTCAAAATACATCTTTAGATATTAATCTAAAGATCCATGGATACTTAATTTTCTCAATTTCACCAAAAGAAAGAACACTCATTTCCATCACTTGCCTTCTAAGTGTCCTCCCTATGATCTTTTTTTTGACTTTTAGTCATTTGGTGAGGCTCATAGGTGGACACTCTCTCGAAAGTGCTAGGAAAGAAGAAAGTAGGTAATGTCTCTACAATAGACAAGTTGATCATCTTTGGCATAGGGCCCATTTTCACTCTTTCAGTCACCTCAATAGAAACTTCCCTTTTAATGGTAAGGGTACTACAGGGTGCACTTGAGAACTCTAGAATGGGCTATTTGTCTTTAACATGTACTTCACTCATAGGGGTGATTGTTACTCATTAGCTATAGTGTTTAGATTCTTAAATCTAGCTCCAAAATTGATGACAGAACCTTCATGCAATCTGTTACTATCAACAGAGAAGCTAATGCCAGATGTTGTAGAAAAAATGAGTCGCCAACCATTTTCTATTTTCAAATAAAAAAATTGAATAAATTATAACTAACTTTAATTAATAAAATGTAGTCAAAACAAAAGCTTTGACCCATTTGGAAAAGTTTAGTCATTTTTATTGTGGCTGGAGTTTTTAAAAGTAGATTTTTTTTTTGATAATGTAGATGCTATAGAACTCCTTTATTTTAGTATAGCAAATAGTGAAGTTCTATACTCCATTTAGTGGATGAAGGATATACTCTACTAAGAATGAAATGGAGAGATACCCAATGGAGAGAAAGACAATCTTGACTCAAGAAAACATAAGTACATTATTGATATATAGAAATAGAAATCTATTTCTAAAGATGGAGAGAGAAACTACTACCCAGTGGTGTCGCTAGAAAAATATGTTAAAATTTTTAGTGTTTTAACACCACATAGATCCCAGGATGATTTATTTAAGTAATCAAATAGATCATTAAGAGATAGATATATTATCTCAAAACATAACCATATTTTCTTATAATGGATTTGATTACTTAATAAGGACTCTTAAGGTTGATGCTTCTTCGATGTACTAGAGATTATTCCCTTGAACTATATGGAGAAGTAGAACAATGTTTATTTTGTTGTAAAGTTTATCGTTTCTTGTATGGGCAATTCTTTATAGTTAATTACATCTTAGGAATAAAGGATCTCTTCCTAAGAGTACTCTTAATTAAAGAAATAAATTTTTATTTCTATGGATTTCAAAGCTTATCTTAAAAGGATGATTAATTTAGATGTTCAATAGGGTATGCTCTCAAAAAGGATAGAGTTCTTTTAAAGACCAATTAGGATTAAGTAAGAAATGCCTATAAATATTTGGATCGAGATTGACTCAGATAAGATCAAAGCGATATTGGAAATGCCACCCCCTAAAAATCTAACCCAACTCGGATCATCCCAAGGGAGGTTGGCCTATTTAAGAATATTTTGTCATCCAACCAGTAGATACCAAGTTCAAGTGGGATGACAAATGTCAACATACATTTGAAAGCATCAAGCAATATCTTATGATGCCACCAGTCCTAACCGCCCCTATCCTGAGAAAAACCCTCATACTCTACACCACTATGCTAGATGACTCCATTGGAGCTTTGTTAGCCCAAGCCAATGATGAGGAGAAAGAGAACGTACTTTACTATCTCAGCTATCGTCTGATACCTGCTGAGGCAAACTATCCACCCATTGAGAATCATTGCCTAGTTTTAATCTTCATAGCCTAGAAGTTATGGCATTATATACTTTCTCACAAAGTGAACTTGTTTTTTAGGGTCATCCCACTATAATATCTCATGACATAGCCAATGCTATCTAGATGGCTGGCACGATGGCCCATGATTTTATCATAATTTGACATGACATCCATGCCCCTCCTCATAGTAAAGGGACAAGCACTTGTTGACTTCCTAGTGGTGCACCTACTTCTTACATATTCTCTACTCAATGATGACCTTCCCAATGAATAAATCATGAGCTTAGGGGATGAAAACACTCACTATTGGGAGATGTACTTTGATGGTGCAGCTTCCTCACAAAGAGGAGAAGAACCACAATCCACTCTCTTAGGTAAAGCAAGAGTAAGGATATTCCTCCTCATGATATGATGAGATTCGCATACCATCTATATGAACCTTGCACCAATAATAAAGCCTAATATGAAGCTCTAATCACTGATCTAGAGTCAACCATCTCATTAGGCATCAAAAGTATCAGCATCTTTGGGTATTTACAGCTAGTTGTAAACCAGATCATTGGGTCTTATAAGGTTTTGAAGCACAAACTCCATCACTACCATAAGTACACCATGGAGTTATTAGTCAAGATCTCGATGGTCATAATTTATAAAATCCCTTGAGGAGAAAATGCCATAGTTGATGCCTTATCCAAACTTGCCAAAGAGTTATCATGCCCGAAAGATGACTCCATATTAATAGAGGTTCCCAACAGACAAGTCCTACCTTGCACTAATGTTGAACTCATCAATAAACACACTATTGAATGGAGGTTGTTGTTGCCAAAAAGGATGGAGAGTTGGATTGAAGGAAACCCTTCATCGATTACCTAAATAAAGGCAAAGTACTTCAAGAGAAATCTCAAGCCCATTAAGTAAAGTAGAAGGTACTCTCTTATGCTCTCATGGATGGTGTCTTATACTATAGTCTTTTGATCATATGTGGTTATGTTATTTAGAAAAATCATGAAGCTTATAAGATTATGATTGAGGTGCACTTAGAATTTTGCGGAGCTCATCAATCTGGTCCCAAGATAAAATCGAAGATCAAAGAATTGGGTATTACTGGACGATGATGATCACAAATTTCATGGATACAGCAAAGCATTACCACCAATGCTAAGTATATGGAGTGGTTTTACACCAACCACCCAACATTTTACAACTAACTTTAGCCTTATGGCCATTTGAGTGTTGGGGTACCAACATAGTGGGTCTGATTAATCCTCCCTCATCTAGGGCCACCATTTAATTTTAGCTGCTACGGACTACTTTTCCAAGTGGGTGGATGTGATTCCTCTTAGGGAAGTCAAAGCTTAGCATAGGCTCTAATTCTTTAGGAACCATATCATGTATATATTTAGAGTGCCCCACCAAATCATATCCGATAATGGTATCTCTTTCAAGAGCACTGTGGGTGAAATTTTTTTTTACTAAGGCGCATTCACCATCATCAATCAATGTCCTCCCTCTTCCTCCTTTTTTTATTCTCTCTTCTTATCTTCATCCCTCTTGGAAAGAAAGGTGAAGAAAAAAAGAAAGAAAGGTAAAGAAGAGGGGGAAAATTCATTATGATGATGATTGCTTCATTCTTTAGATGGACACCACATAGAATCATAAGTGTACTTATTAAGGTGATCAGGTATGACATCGAGGGGAAGCTGTACTATCTCAAAAGATAGAAGTCACCACCCTACAATAGACTTAATTACTTAAAAAAGAACTCTTAAGGACTTATGGGTCTGCAGGATGATGTACAAGAGATTCTTCCCCTACTTTATATGGAAAAGTAAAGCATGATTTATTTTAAACTAGGTTCATTAAGTTCCCTACTGGGGCAAGCCCCCCATAGTTAATTATATCCTAAGGAACAAGATTCCTTAAGAATACTCTCGATTAAGGTAAATGATCATTATCTCCAAATATTTCAATAGGTGGGCTATCAATTGATTAGTTTATTTTAGAAGATTAAATGGGATTGATCAAAGAGAGAGAGTTATTATCAAAGTTAAAGGAAGATAAGTAGGAGATGCTCACGATGCTAGGAAACCTAGCGAGCATCTCAAACTATCCTATGGTTGGGCTTTATGTTTTTGAAATTGATTTATTTGTTTGAGTTGACATCTTATTAGAATTTAAGGGCTTATGATTCTAAAATACAAGATTGTGGAAATGCCTAAGAGGTGAGTATTTATGCTTAGGGCCCACAAAGAGGAGAAGCAACCTTTGAACCTAAATCTAGGGAGCTTTGGCGAGGGCCAAAAGCATGACCTAAATCTAATGTGAAAAGTGAGTATTTGGTTTGACTCCACAAGAGAGGATGAACCACCTGACTACTTGGACTTACAACCGCCTGGGGGTGGCCGCCAACTAACTCCTCCTATAATTTTAAATTCAAGTAGATAAGTCATATGCTTTATGCAAGATAGTTAGGCTATTATTTATTTAGAAAGAGACTAAGTCCTTAAGCTCACTCCTTAAGAGACTAGATCATGTAAGGGCATGAAAATGATCTAGATCTAATGCAAATCATCTTACATTTTATTTTACATTTTGGACAATCATTTGACTCAGGCTTATAAGATTCATATGCCTAATACATGAGAAATAAGATTATGGGCCAAAATCAGCAAGAAGGAGGAGGTGTGTTTGCACCATGGCTCTCAAAGTTTAAGCCAAATTTCTCTGGAAAAAGTGGAAGCTCTCCAATCAAGAGTGAAAATAATATGTATTTATGCATGATGTTATAAAAGAAATACTCATCCAGTTTATCTTGATTTTTTTAGCTTAGGCTTTAAATGAGGTTATGAGTTATTTATTTTTTTGAGTTGATTAATTTGGTAGAAGATTTATTTTTTCCTAAGAGCCTAATCATCATCTAGGCCATACATAAAGCAAGGAATAAACTAGGAAAAGGATGCCATCTTAATGCACATGCTAAATAAAAGATCACACATTTTATAACGCTAGTGCAAAAGAATAAAAAACCAAGTGTGATCGGGCACCACTGCACAAACTCAAAAAAAAAATTGGGTAACCGAGCTCTACCCTTATACAACCTGGATTACAAATGAATTATAAAAAGGAATTCATATTATGGTGGTCTTCATTCTTCTTTTCTTCTTTCTTCTTTCTTCTTTCTTCTTTTGGTTCCTTTTTTGGATGGTTGGAATGTCGTTGCTACAAAGGCTTCACATGGTGCATAAGATGAGATCGTATGACCAATGCTCATCCTAATTCCCCATAACAATCATTCCAAAATACTAATTTACAAAAATTACATGAAAAGGAAAAGCAAAGTCTAACTAACATCTACAAAATAGAGTTTAGCTAAACAAACCATACAAATATCAAGCACTTATATTGGACTTAGCACCCCACATATGGGTAACCAAGTCCACCTGGCCTATAAGATTATGCTTAAGGGTATTAGCACCAGCACAATAAAAGTAGTTGTATTTTTATTACAACGCCCTTTAAGTACAATCCCCTGCAGAAAATAATGATTAGACTAAATCATCCTACCATTCATTCTACGCACATTCACCTTAACATCCAGACTAAAATAAATCATCAAAAAAACAAAAGCAATCATCAAACCATGCACCACCAAAAACTAAAGCTAGAAGTGGTGACTTAGTCTAATATGTGTGCTTTAAAAGGTTTGTGTGGTATGCTTAGCTATGGCTTTAAGGTTTAGATTTTCTAAGTGTGAAGATGTTCAACTTAGAGGGTAGTTTCATTTAAGTGTTTTAGTTTCTTTGGGTTGATTTTATTTTGTGCTTTGTTTAGGTTTAAGTGAATCCTACTTAATTACTAAGTTGTAAAGAGAGGGAGAAGAGAAGAGAACTTCTCTTTCCTTCTCTACCTTAAGTAACTTCTAAAGTAGATTCAATTTAGTTTTGTTTAGTGAATTTTTTATTATGTGTTTTAATTAATCCTATGTTTAGATCAACTCTAAACAAACCTATCCAAAAAGAAAGGCATTTTAAGATTAAGTAAAGTGAAATAAGATCACAAAACACACATCACTTCATTTCTTTCCCAACATGTATAACATGCATATGGATGCATCCTAAGCATATCTATACATAAAAGTGGTAATGTTTAGCACACTTTATGATGAATGCTAAATGAGTTACTTAAGAAAATTTGAATGCTTTATGATGCATGATTTTCATTAAGTAGAAATGAGGTTTTCTTATCCATTTTCACATGCACACATGTATGTATGAAGGCATAAGTGAGTACAGTGCCATTGTTAACCAGGGGTGTAAGATATAAAACCTACATAGGGCTGCATAAAGTCTCATAACCCTAGGGTTGTCCAGACCAATATACCACTTTTTATAAATACAAGCATATGTACAAAAGAAATGAATGAAAAAGAAAGATGCAAAAAAGCTTGAATTTATTGATTTGTTTTGTTTATGCAATTTAAATGTACAAGGGTAGATGTCCTTCTTAGGTAATAGCATAGGAACAAATAGGAATGAGATTAGGCAAGTGTTGTGTTCTTTTCAAATGAAGCATACACTTTTCCAAATCCTATTGAAAACTATGCTAAAAGAGAAGAGAAGGGAAAGCTACACTATGCACATTTTCATATTTACATCCACATGCAACCTTATAAAATAATTATAAGTAGCACACTTTTAGTTTTAGATATTTGATTTCTAAATTTTGAAAATAATTTTGGATTTAGTAGTGATAATAGCTATTCATATTTCTACTTTAGCCAAAACATGCAATTTGACATAAAGAAAACATTTCATTTTTAATTTGATTTTTGAAAAGCATGAATGCATGAAATTCAGATGACATACACACTTAGCATGTTGGGAAAGAACTAAAATGATGAAAGCATGTAAACACATTCACCCTAATTAATTTCTAAAGATAATCTTATGAAATAAGAAAGTTTAAAGCAAATCAAGTTATTTTTAAGGAGGGTTTGATTTTGTTTTGAGTTTGTTTCAATTTGAGAAATGTGAGGTGAGTTTGTTGTTCCTACGCATTCCCACATATTTTAGTTATTTTAGTTCAATTTTTAGGATCATTAGGTGATTTTTTTATATTTTATTTAGGTTAAGGTGTGAATTAAGTGTGTTAATTACCCCTTACCTACACCACCTTAGCATAGTTAATCAAATAATTATGAACCAATGAGATGACATAAAATCTCACAATGAATTTAAATTTGCAATGCACCTAGGAAGAAAAGGGCCTAATGAAATTTGGCCCATGATTAATGATTAATTAAACTAAGGGGTTTAACTTAAGTAATTTCATAACTCCTCTCATACATGTGAGTTGGATTTTGATTTCCTTAATTCTACTTAGGCTTTGAACACCTAGGCATCTACCCAAGATAGATTAATTGAGTTTTGAAAAGTTTTAGAATTTCATGAAATTAATTAAGGGGGTAATTAATGAATTAACCCTTAATTAAGGTTGAATTAAAGAAGAAAAGAGGGTTTAAAGAATATCGTAAGGAAGGTATCCCAAAATTATTCCCTAAATCTCATATTCACTTAATCAAAACTTAATTGACTCAATCAGAGGGTTAAACCACTAATTATACCCTTAATTAAGCTTAATTACATAAAGGGAGTAATTAGGAATTAATCAAGTAATTCTCTAATTAGACCACCAATAAATCTCAAGAAAATTAGGGAAGGAAGAAGTCATCCCACTAATCATGCTAAAGAAGTTTGGAATTAATCAGTGATGTAATTAGAGGGTAATTGGAAAATTAACATTCCCAATAAAACCTAAATCCATAGAAAAGCACTATCCAAAAATCATTGAAATTATTTTTAAAATATTCTATCTTCAATTATCTATCCAATGCAATTTATTTCATATTTTTATGATTTTTCAAGGCTTAGATATGAATATTTGAAGTTTCTTTGATTAATTAGTAATTAAATAAGCCTAATTAAATGTTTAAACCCATCGGTGCCACGTGGGCTGCTGACGTGGCATTCGCTTTCCACATGGCATGATAGGATTGGATATTAAAGTTGTCACATCATAGCATCACGTCATCGGTGGCGCTATGCGCTTTCTCCTCACCCCTCTGATCAAGGATCGGATGGCTGAGGTTAAAGTTGCGGATCTAAATGAGGAAATCAAGGATCTACGTGTCTTTAATCATGGCCTACCATTCAAAATGTGTAGATGGATGACCCATGATCATCCCTGTTCTTCTCTATGAGGAATGGACACTATCCATCTTCAAAGAGAAGATCCAAGCTCGATTGAGCTCAGATTGGATTGAAATTCAACCCACACCATCTTGGCACAATGAAAAGCACATCTAACAGCTAGAATTATATGGGATTAAAATTCCTTTCATAAAGCTCCAAACTACATTGAATTTATACTTGAAAAAATGGCTAACCTCACCGGAGGTGATCAGTGGCTCTCGGTTCCCTTGGAAAAGCTTCATCTAGTGGAGACAAAGCTTTGCTGAAGTTTGGAGGCTTTGAGATTGGGTTGATCCTCCTATGGGCCAACTCCTCTTGCACTTGAGCTCAATTTTGATTGAAGTAGATCCTCCCTTTCCTCAATAGCTTGGATGAAGACTCGGGTGAGTTTGATCGAGCTCCCTAAGGGTGCTTGCAAAGGGAATTAGGTTAATTTTTAGTGTGGAGTAAGTTGGCTTTTCAAATAGGGATCCCCTATTTTCAAGCTTTGAGAACTGAGAATGGAGAAGTAGATTTCACTCTAGGATGCTTGGGATCACTTGGCAAAGGCTCCTCTGGCTTCCTATTACTCAATCGAATTAGGGAGAGTTGAAATGAAATCAAATTAGGGGGAGTATATCTCCCCCTTTGGCAATTGGACGGCCTAGCAAAGCTTTGTCATTTTGATCCAATTGACCACAAGGAGTGGGTTGTTTGAGCTATTAAAGGTGTCCTTGAATTTGATTTGGCCAGAGGAGTGGAATGGTGAACCTGCCATGTGCTTAAATCAAGTGGAGGAGGAATTCCATGTGGCCACTTTCAAGCATATGGTCAGTTTTGGGTTTGGGTTGGTCTTGGCTAACTCAAACCCATTGGGTCATGTGGACTAGGTCCATTAGTGACCATTTGATCCACTAAGAGGATTCCAAGTATCCATGAAAAGGAATTGACCAAATTCCAAGTGGTTTTGATTTTAGGTTACCCTATGGCCTAGGGGTAAAATGGTCATTTGACCTTAATTTCAGTTTGGGTATGTTTGATATGATGAGAAAATAGGTTTGGCCAAGTTTCATTGGATTTGGTATTAATTTGATAAGGTTTGGCTCATGTTGACCCATTTAGGTCAAAACGGGTCAAATTGGGTTAAACCAAGGGTTGGGTCAAGTTCATACGACCATTTGAAGTGTTTTGGCATTTCTTTTGTTTGGTTCAATTTGGTTTAGATTTGGTTTTGGTTTGGTTTCATTTAGCTCAAATGGGCAAGTTGACCAATTTGATAATTTGACCTATTTAGGTTAAGTCATGGGTTGGTTCATGTTTGGTTGGTCATATGAAATGGATTTATATCTTTGTTTCCAATCAATTTAGTTCATATTTGAGTTTGGCTCAATTTGACCTTTTAGGTCAAGTTAGGTTCATGGTCAATTGGGTTAGGTTAGGTCTAGTTGGCTAATTGAGGCTTTGGTCAAGTTCAATAATCATTTTGAAATGAACTTGACCCATTAGTTTCAATCAATTTGTCTTGGATCAAGTTTTGACATATTTTGACTTTTTAGGTCAAGTGGCCAATTGGGCTAGGTTAGGCTCAAATGTTGACTTGGTCAAGTTCAAACATTGGTCATGAATGAGGTTTGATCAGTAGTTTCAATCAATTTGGCTTATGGAGAATTTTGGCTATGTTTGGTTTCATTTTGGCTAAGTGTTGACTTGGTCAACCCTTAGGTTTGACTTGGTTTGACCCAATTTGGGTAATTGATCATCTCATGATGATTGTTAATCATGATGAGAGGTTTAGATGAGCTTGGTTCAATCCAATTTGTTTAGGATTAGAATTTGGCTCATAATGGGTACTTTAGATCACTTTGGGTCAAGTGAGCTTAAGTGGGTCAAATGGCTTGGTCAAAGCTTGATTTGAGTTTGATTGAACTCACATATGGACTTGTTATTTAAATATAAATCCATTTGCAAGTGGTTTGAAGTCAAATGGGTTTTGATTCATTTAATAATTTCAAGTTCAAAGGGTGAACATGAGTTTGATTTGGGTTTGATTTTTGAATTAAGTTTTGATTTGGTGATTGAAGTTTGTATTTATATTTGGGTTTATAATTAATGGATTGATCAAATCATAAGAGAAATCAAGGGTTTGGCTTGATTTGAAATTGATTTGGCTAAGTTCAAGATTTTGACTTGAAAGGCTTAGGTTGAATTTTGATTGATTTTGAGTTTAATTTTTGGAGTTGGTTTTGGTTGTTTGAATTTATATTTCATTTATATATATGAATGTAAATGAGAATATAAATGGGTTATGAGAAAATTTTGAGGATATGAAGTGATTTGATTTGATTTAGGCTAAATTCTTAAGAGAAAATCAAAGTGACTTAGAAAAGATTTTTGAACTTTGGATTTGATTATTGTATATAGTATGATTTATTTGAATTTATATTTCATTTATATATGTGAATATAGATGAAAATATAAATGAGTTCTGAGAAAATTTCATGGATTTGAAGTGATTTGATTTGATTTAGGCTAAGTTCTTAAGAGAAAATCAACGTGATTTGGGAAAGATTGTTGAACTTTGGATTTATTTGTTGTATTTAGCATGATTGATTTAAATTTATATTTCATTTATATACGTGGATATAAATAAAAATATAAATGAGTTGTGAGTAAATTTCATGGATTTGAAGTGATTTGATTTGATTTAGACTAAGTCCTTAAGAAAGAATCAAAGGACTTAGAAAATATTTTGTGCTTAGAATTTTCAATCATGGGTTTCAATCATGGATTTCAATCATGTAGAATTGATTTGAGTTTGGAGGGAATCAATCTAGTTGGAATTGATTTGGGCTTGACTTGAAGAGAAGGAAGTGAGGAATGTGGTTCAAACTATAAGTTAGGCAAATTTTCCTAACACCCCTAAGGCATGACCTATTTCTTTGGCTAACTCTTCTAAGTCTCTAGGGCTTGGTTGAGTGTCCACCTAATCACTAGATGCGTCTTAAGACTATGGATCTCTTAAAGCCTAAGAGAAGTCCTATGTCTAAGATGGAGGGGTTGAGAGCTTACTCTAAAAATGAAGTCAACAAGCACAAAAATCAATAACTTTGCCAGAGACATAACATAGATTGGAGGTATTCTACCATCTACTATCCATGGGCAAATGATTTAGTGGAAGCCTTCAATAAAACTGTCATCCAAATACTTAAGAAAATGCTTTATGATGACAAATGATAGTGAAATGAGTAGTTAGCTAAAGCTTATAGGCTTACCATACTACCTACATGAATCCAACATAATCTACCCCATTCTCCTTAGCATATGAGTCCAAAGCCATTCTACCCTTAGAGGTTCAACTCCTATCACTATAGATAGTTGTGGGTAGTAAAATCATGACTGAGCTGAATGCTAAGCTGCAGTTGAAAGAACTCGAAGGAGAGATTGGGATGTAAGTGGTCTTGTACCCCCACCTCACCTCGAAGTTCTCTTAGCCTAAAATTCCACTTTGATTACACAATTATATTATATTTGTATATTTTATTTTATTTTTTTCTTTGATCCCTTTTCATATATCCTTTTTTTTAAAAAAAATCTACTAACATGAAAATCTATCTCTCTAAGAGCAAGCTAAAAATTAAACTAGATTAGTTGATGCTTTAGATCTTAAGATCCATGAAAATGAATTAAAAACTCCACAAATATTAGAAGAAAGTAAAAATCGAATGCAAGAACTTAAAGAAAAAAATTTCAAACTCTTATAGCTTATATACAAAATAATAGAGTACCAACTCCTCCTCTAACACATGCTCAGACTATGACTATAGGGATAGATGAAAAAGATTCATATCCAAACCATAGAGAAAACCAACCACTCAAAAGACCAATAATTGTTAGAAATGGTAGAAAGCGGAGAAAATTATTTTAAAACTATAGAAGACTCTAATGTTCCAACTTGAAGAGTTAAGGTAGAAACCCCAACTTATGTTGGTATACATGGCCGAAATAAATTTCTTGACTAGTTAGTTCAAATGGATGACTTCTTTGACTGGTATAAAATGGATGATTATCAAATGGTTACTTTTGCTAAAATGAAATTAATAGGACATGCTAAATTCTATTGGACAAATACTTTAGCTAAAGAATAAAGATTATGAAGGATAAACCTCACTTGGATAGAAATGAAAGAAATGTTAAGTGCAAAGTATTGTCCTAGGCATCATGACAAGAAGCTATATAGTCAATTATTAACTTTGAGAAAAGATTATCATCTTGTAACTGAATACTTGAATAATTTTGAAGATCTAGTTTCTAGAACTTATTATGTTGATAATGATCGATAATTATCTAATAAATTTGTTATTGAACGTAGGCCTGATATTAGAAATGAATTTGAATTATTTGAACCACAATCTTTAGATGAAGCATTTAATTATGCCTTACTAGTTGAACAACAAAAATAATGTGCTTCCATCCCTAAAACTAAAATTCTAGTACCTTCCATTTCATCTCATAGGTCTATTATTAAACCAACCCATCTAATTGGCCCAACCCATATGCCTAAAAATTCTATTGAAGGGATCTCTAAGAGCACTAGGAAGTTAATATGTTTCAAATGTCATAAAAAGGTTCATATAAAAAATCAATGTAAAACCCAAATTTTACTTTTAGAAGAAGTTGAAAACTCAATAGATGATAATTTAGAAGAAGTTTATGATGACACCATATTATCAGATGAAAAATTAGAATTAATTGATGACACTCAGGTTAATGTGATGAGATGTCTTGCTATAATTAAAAATGAGGTAGAAGATTGGATGAGAGAGAACATTTTTAGCATTTATGTTTTGTGTAATGAAAAGAGAAGTAGATTAGTTATAAATGGAGAAAGTACTATGAATGTCATTTCAACATTACACCTTAAATTTTATCTGTAAATCCTAAAAATTTAGAAAGTTGTGAGGATCAAATTTAGTGTGATGTTCTCCCTATGGACATTGCTCATATTCTCTTAGGATGACTTTTGTTATATGATATGAATGTTATTCACTATGGTAGGAAAAATTCTTATATTTTTAAACCTAATAATAAGACTATTAAACTTATGCTAATAAAGCTAGTAGAAAAGACACCCTCCATAACACCACACGAAATAACTTCTAGCTTGCAACCTAAGCCTCTATTGAAGAAAAAAAATGCCAAACTTCAATTAATTATCATGGAAACTCCTACTATTATGGTTAATACTACCATTTTTTATTCTTGCTTCAAAACATGTATTCTTCCTTCTTTGACCCCAAAGATAGAAATAATATCTTAAGAAGCCTTATTAAAAGAATTTTCTAATCCATTTCTCTTTCACTTATTTCATGTAAAATAAGTCATACCAAACTCTAATGAGACTCACATACCTTCGATGTGCTATTCCCTTCTCTCTAGTTTTAAGGATATTACACTCGGTGAGCTTCTTGATGACCTATCTCCTCTAAGAGACATTCAACATGTAATTGAGTTCTTACCCAGTTCTCAACTTCCTAACCTTCCACATTATAGGATGAACCCTACTGAGCATGTTAGGATTAAAAGACAAGTTGAGGAATTACTAAAAAGGAGTTTTATTCAGAAGAGTCTTAGCCTTTGTGCAGTCCCAGCTTTATTAACTCCAAAAAAGATAAAACATGATGAATGTATGTTGATAGTTAGATAATAAATAAAATTAATGTCAAGTATAGATTTTTTATTCCCCGATTAGATGATATGTTAGATTTAATCTCAAGAGAAATTGTTTTTTCAAAGATTGATCTAAAAGGTGGATATCAACAAATTCAAATTAGATTAGGAAATGAGTGAAAGTTAACTTTTAAGACCCCTGATGGACTTTATGAATGGCTTGTCATGCCTTTTGGACTTTTAAATGCTTCTAGCACATTTATGAGATTAATGAATAATGTTCTTAAACTGTATATAGATAAATTTTTGGTGGTGTATTTTGATGATATTTTGATTTTTAGTCTAAGTGGAATGTGCATCTACAACACCTACAAAAGATCTTTGAAATACTTAGACAAGAGAAATTATACATTAATTTAAAAAGTGTTTCTTTTTGCAAATTGAGGTAGGCTTTATTATATCCATTGTTGGACTTAATCTTGATCCTTACAAAGTGAAAGTAATCTTAGATTGGCCATCACCTAAAAGTTTTATTGAAGTTAGAAGCCTCCATGATTTAGCTACCCTTTATAAGAGATTCATCAAGAATTTTAGTACCATTGTTGCTCTGATAACTGATATACTAAAATTAGATAAATTTTGTTGGACTCCTAATAGAAAAAGTACCTAAAGCAATTTAAAGTTCTTATCACTTATATACCAATCCTTAAGCTTCCTGATTTTTCTAAAGGCTTTGAAGTGACATGCGATATTTCAAAAATTAGGATAGGTGGAATTTTAAGTCAAGAGGATCATCCTATAGCATTCTTTAGTGAAAATTTATATGAAGCTAAACAATAATATTCCACTTATGATAGGGATTTCTATGTTGTAATTCAATCCTTAAGGTATTGGCGACACTATCTCTCACATAGGAAATTTGTACTTAATTCTAATCATCATGCCTTAAAATTCATTAATACTCAACAAAAATTAAGTCACAAGCATGCAAAATGGGTTAAATTTTTGCAAGACTACTCTTTTGCTCTAGCATAAGTATATAATTGAGAATAAACCTATTGATGCTTTATCCAAGATGAACATAATGATTTCTTCTTTAGAATTATGAATCTTAGGATTTGATCAAATTAAAGATGATTATGTAGTGTGCCCTGACTTTTACCTTGCTTATCTTGAACATCTAGATAAACCAATAACTTTACAAAGAACACTCTTGATAATAAATGGATATTTATATAAAAGAAAATAACTATGTATTCCTCGATCTTCCCTTAGATAATTCCTTATCATAGAGCTACATGTTGGAGGTGTAGCTGGTCATTTTAGAAAAGGGTATGACCACATGTTTATTATAAAATAGATTTTACAAACCTTCATTAAAATAAGATGTTCAAAAACTAGTAGCCCAATTCTTAATTTATAAATAGGCTAAAATTACCAAATGAAGGTCTAGAAACTACACTACCTTACCTATTCCTTATAGGCCTTGGGAAGACCTATCAATGGATTTTATTCAAGGATATCCTAAGATAGCTCAAGAACATGATAACATTTTTGTTGTAGTAGATAGGTTTTCCAAAATGACTCATTTTTTTGCCTTATTAAAAAACAAATGATGCTTTTTACCAAATTATTATTTAAGGAAATAGTGTGACTCCATGGTCTCCCTTTAACCATTATTTCTGATAGAGATGTTAGGTTTGTCTCATATTTTTGAAAAATATTATATAAATTATTATATGCCAAATTAAAATTTTCTTCTGCCTTTCACCTACAAATTGATGGACAAACTGAAGTGGTCAGTCGTACCTTGGGAAACTTGCTTAGATGCTTGGTAGGTAAAAGTTTATGAAATTGGGATTTACATTTACCAACCTTAGAATTTGTTTATAATAGTACTATCTCTAGAACTATAAATAACTCACCATTTTAGATAGTCTATAGTAAAAACCCATAACGATGAATAGATGTAGCAAACCTACCATCTCATGTAATTTTTGATGGAGCATTCTCATTTGCTAAAGACTTTCAAAGCCTCCATGAATATAAAAGAAAGAAATTACTATAAGTAATGAAAACTACATTTCTAAGGAAAATCATAATCGTTCAATGAAAGAATATAAAGAAGGTGATTATGTATTGATTTACATTTGGCATGAGAGTTATCAAACCACTAAATATAAGCAATTTCATGCACGGGCATGAGGTCCTTTTAAAATTCTTAATAAAAATGGAACTAAGGTTTATCACCATGATTTACCTACTAATATGCTCATTCATCCAGTTATTAATATTGAAGATATTTTATCATATGAAGGAATTAGGAAATCTCCATTTGTTTAGTTTAACTCTTTAGTAGGAGATATAACAGCGTACTTGCAAAAGCTCTCTTTCTTTGAGGTTGACTATATTATCACTAAAGAAGCACCAATTAATCTAGCTTTTGAACATCATTTTCTAGTCATTGGAAGAATAAGCCACTAGTTGAAGACACATGACTAACCCGTATTGATTTGGAGAATTTAGCCTCATAATTAGTTGAAGACATCTTAGATTTTAACTCTACGGAGCAGAGTTCAATTGAGCCCATGTGAGTTGATATATAACATTATGTGGATAAAAAAAAATTAGCGCTCAAGGTCCATTTACATGTGTTGATCTCACTTTTAGAGTGAGGATTAACCTTTCTTATCTTAGATTTAGGAACCTTCTAGACACTTTTATTTTCGTAGGGCTTGGACACTTCTAGTGATTAAGAGGACACTAAAACTTGAGCTTAAAGACTTTGAAGGTGTGACCCTAAGCTTAAAGTCCACCTTAAGAAAAATAGGTTTCATCCATCTTATGGCCTAAATTAAGACTCATACCTATTCACTCATCCAAACTTAAGCTCATGTAGATGAAGCTAAACCAACTCCAACCCATTCAATTAATCTTTCTTGAATTTGGTTTACTAATCCATGCTCCAAGCTAAATTAACTTAAGCCTTAACCCAAGTTAACCCCACCACAATCCTATAACTCAATTCAAGCCCACTCAAACAAACTAAATCCAACTTACTTTTCTTAATCACTCTAATTATTCAATAGATCATTTCAAGCCAATCAATACTTGCAATCAAGCCAATTGAACTAAAGGAAGGTGTCCAACCCAAGTTATCCCATTTGACCTAAAGGTTTTAAATGAGCAAAAATCTAATTTAGCCCAAATCATTTACAATCAAAGCCATCAATTAACTTCAAATTTATCATTGAACACACCCCAACCATCCATAACCCTAATTGGTCCAAGCTAGCTTGACCAAGCACTTGACCCAAAGTAACCTAAAAGGGGTAATTGAACCAAACTCTAATCAAACTCCCATTAGATCAAATCAAGCCATTCAATCCTTTTATTAATGATCGTAGATCACTATTGAACACTCCACTATAATCAATTAGACCTAATCATGCCAATTGGACCCTTTGACCCATGTTGACCTAATTTGGCCTAAAGCATCAAATTGAATCAAATTAAATCCTAAACCAAATTGATTGAAACCAATGCTTCTAACCAATTAACAATTCAATATTATCCGACCTTTAATTGCATCCAATTTGGTCAATCTAACTCAATTAGCCAACATAGCCCAATTTGACCTAAAGGTTCAAATTGATCCAATCCACTCCATGATCCAAATTAATTTAAATCAATTGTTCTAATCAATCACCAATGATCAATTGAACATAAGCCTAACTCATGCTCAAGCCAATTTGGTCAAATTGGTCAACATGACACATTTGACCCAAATTGAACCATATAAGACAAATTCAAATCTAACCCAAATTGAATCAAACCAATTACACTCATTCACTCAAAGTGATAAATTGAACTCACCCAAATCATCACTTTGACCCAATATAGTCAAATTTTTCAACTTAACCCAATTGAACCCATTTGACCCATATGGGTCAAATTGAGCTAAACCTAACCAAATTTGGTATGACTCATCCTTGGGTCTCCATGGGCCTGCCCAAGAGGACCCAACCCATGGTGAACCTAGTTTGGGTCAAACTCATTGAACCAACCCACCCAAATGGGACAAAATCCCATTTTGATGGTTTATCCACCTCCTTACCCCATGGTAGCCACCTTTGGCTCTTCTTGGACAAGTGGACCACTGACCCAACCTAACTCAAAACTATTAGGCTCAACCTTTGTCCAAGAGTGGGTGAGTTCACCCATGGCAACCCATTGGTCCACCTAAAGGAGAGGGTACACCTCATGCCAGCCCACTACACTCACTCAACCTCTCACACTTAGCCACCTCAATAGTACCTTGCCATCTCTAGCCACTTACCTTGGCTGAACAGTTACTGAAGGCTGAACCAATCTCAACCCTTAGTTCAATTAGGGTGGAGGGTATACTCCTCCTTATATATTCAAACTGAGCATACACCTTCCTAAAGCATTCCGTATAGTCCCCTACCTTCTCCCAACCTCTTCGTACACTCCCCTTCTTACGAGGCTAGTTCTCCATCAAACCTAAGAACTTAGTCCATCCAAGTTTCTAAAACCTCCACCAAACCCAAATTAACTCTTCCTACACCTTCACCTCACACTGACAAACTGAAATGAATCATTTCATGAGCGATTCGACCATCCAAAGGCATCTCAAGACTAACTCTGATGTGATTAACGATGATGTTTGGACCACAGAGTGATCGACGGGGAGGCAGATCATGATCTTCTCAATCGGGCTTTATCTCTTTAAGATGAAGCTACCTCTATTTGTGGGCCACCGTTCTATAGCTACAACGAGGTAAAAATCTGGCAGCAGTAACTTCAGCCCCTAGGTGTTGGACTTTTTTGAAATGAATCATATTTTTATGTGATTTCCATCATAAGATCCCTTTATATTCATTTCATGATTGTTTTGGAGTCAATTTCACCATTGAACGAGCTCTGATGAGCTCAAATCAAGCAACAAAAGGTGGACAATGTCCGTCGGTAGTGCTCATGGGATGGTGAATCATCGATCATCCATTTTGTGTGATTAGAATGGACGACCGTGATTAATCATGTTAGAAATTTTGATTTAATCCCTTTGGAATCATGGGATTAATCTTGGTTGTTCGATCCAATATCAGATGGCCGAGATGAAATTATATCTATTGACACTGAGTCAGCTGTCGTGTCGAATGATTTAAGTAACTAATACTATGGTGCCATGTGGAAAGCACTATCACATCAGCGTTCGCATGGCATCGATGGTTTAAAGGGTTTATTATGCTTTTAAAAATGCAATTAAATGGCCAGAACTTCAAAAAATCATATCTAATTATAGAAAATTCCTAAAAAAAAAAATGCAAATAAACCAATATTGGAAAGGTTAGATAGAAGAGAATTTAGGAAAAATAAAATCCAAAATTTATATCCAATAAATAGTGCTTAATTAAAGTTTGAAGCCTAGGTTAATTAATTTAATTAAAGCTAAATTACTTGGCTAATTAATGTTAAATTTTGTGGGATGATTCCATGGGATGTCCTCTGCCTCTCATAATTCTCCTAGAATTATTTTCCATGTAATTTAAAGAAACTGGAATTTCAATCTTAATTACTCTCACTAATAAATTAAGTAATTATTAATACTAATCAATAATAAAAAATAAATAATTAATGATAATTAATCATTGTGAATAGTGGGAATAGCGAGAAGAAGTAATTAGGACCTCCTCTTCTAGTTATTTTGTCAAATCTACTTCTTCAAGTGGGTTAATTAACATGTGTAGTAATTAGGGATTAATTAGGAAAATTAATGATAAATGAAAATCAAATTAAATTAATAATTGGTTTACATTATTCAATTATAATCCATTAATTCACCTTTATATGTTTAATAAAATAAAGTTATTAAGAAAATTATGGTTAACCCATTGGTATGGGAAATCATAAGAGTACCTAAGTTAGATTATTTCCTTCTTTAATATAATTAACTCTTAAACATGAGCATAATTGCATTAGATTCCTTTAGGTGCACTACAAGTTTTATTTTCTCAAAAGCATATCATTGAAGGCTCATGATCAAGTAGTTAACTAGATTAAAGAAGTTTAGGGAAGGATAATTAAATTGATATGCTTAATGACTTGAACCTAATCAATCTATAAAATCCATTTAATTGGCCTCTTTAAATATATTAAATCACCAAAATGGCGTGGGGTAAGTGTCAAGTATCATCTCCCCTCATTAGGTTTCAATAACTCAATAATCAAATTCAAATCTCATAAGAACTTTGATTAGTCTTAAGGAATATTTATTTGGCTTGATAGTCCTTAGGACTTAATGCAATTGAATATGTTATCTGAAAATGTTTAATTATTTTTTTAATCATCATAAATGTGCATGCCATTTGTGTCACATGCTCATGTTTTCAAAAAAAAAAAGAGAGAATCGAAAGGACATAATTACATCTAAGTTGCATGTGTTGGACAAATATTATTATATGGTGTGCCTATTATCAAAATTAAATCCCAAATTATTTTCAAAACTATAAGCTAATGATGTAAATTTTAAGCTAACATTGGTTATATACTTAATGAAGTTTACATTTAATTATAATTTCAAAATGGTAAAGAGTTTGTTTTATCTTTATGTTTCATATACATGTCTACATACATTTGAATTAGCAAGTATATAGTTTAGACATTCTGGGAACATGAGGCTTTATGTAGCCCCAAGAAGGTCTTAGATAACCTCACTTCCCTAGTTTAACAATGGTACATACTTGCTTAATTTCATTTATATGTATTCATGTGCTAGAATTTGAAATAAAACTTTACATTTCGTGACACTAAGCTTTGCATGAATAAAAAGATTTACTATTATATAATCTTTGCATGATTTTTGTCACTAAGTTTTTGTTTATGTTTACATGTATTTAATTTGGACATCCTGGGAACACGAGGCTTTAAGTAGCCCCAAGGAAGTCTTAGATAACCTCATTTTCTTGGTTTAACAATTGCACATACATGCTTAAATCTCTAATACATGTCTATATCTTAACTAAGAAATCTAATCTTTCTTTTCTGCCAAATTCATGCATTAATTAACATCAAGTGTACAAAAATATAAATATGTATTATATGTATAAATATGTGTATTAAATCAGATATCATGAACAATGAGAATAAAGAAATGTGTATGCTATTGATGATGGAAAGAAGTGATAGAATGTTATCCATGTAATAGTGATTCAGTTTTATTAATCCTAAGATTCCTTTCATGTTTGAATAGACTCCTTAAGACTAACCCCGACTTAGGCTTAATAAAAATATTTAATAAGTGGTCCATTAAAGAAACCAAAGTCATAATAATATACACTTAGAAAATGTCTTAGGATAGGGATGAAGGGGGTCAAACCCCTTTCTTCTCTTCATAATAATTAGATATTAAGTAGGCATAAATGAAATAAGAAACTGTAAATTAAAATTAAAATTAATCAATTCATTCAAATATTTAAAGCAAAACCTCCCCTAATTTTAACTTCAAAAATTCTGAACTTTAGATAATCACACTCATAGAGCTTTATTAAGACACACTAGACACATTATAATGCTAAGTCACCAATTTTAGCCTTATGTTAGGCTGGTGTATCTTGTGTTGTTATGTTTTTCTTTATGATGTAATGTTTTAGACTGAATGTTAGGATTGTTTGTGGATAAATTAGATGTTAGGTCTCTAATAGTCTAATAATATTTTATGGAGGGGGTTATGCTAAAGGGTCATTGTAATAATAAGTAAATATGAATTTTCTTGCTTGTAGGTGTTGCCTATGCCCCCTAAGTATAATCCAATTAGGACAGGTGGCTTAGTTACACAAGTGGAAGGTGTTAAGTCCAAAAATATAAAATATAATTGCTTGGCTTGTATGTTTGTTTAACTAACACCTATTATAGAGGTGTAGTTAGGTTTCATTTTTCATAAATATGTAATTTTTATAATAGTATAAGATTAGTACTATGGGGTTTAGGATGACCAGTGGCTAGAAGGCAAAGGCCTGGGAGGCCCTGTGAAGCTTGGAGCAAACCAATTCAAAAGAAGGAAAGAAGGACAAGAGATTGAAGACCTCGATAGCAATCATTGTAATTGTAGCATTCTATTATAATACAGATTGTATAAGAGTAGAGCTCAGCTACCTAATTTCTTTTCCTTTCTAGGGTGTACAGTGGTACTCAGCCCACCGACCTCTTATTCTTTTACAAAATTCACATGTTTGATTGTTGTGTTTAGATTATGCAATAGAAATGGCATGCTTTTCAAAGATTTCTTAAAGTATGATGGTTTGATGTGTGTCCTGGATGCGGTAGACTCTTTAGGATAAAATTAAATTTTTTGCCCTCACTAAAAATTCATTATCAAATCCTAATGCAACTCATAACCTCATCTTAAAGCCTAGGCTCTTAATCAGGATAAATAAAAGATTTAGAAACCCCTTAGCTAAATGTTGCATGTTATCACACCATGCATGCCATATTGTTCCACTCTTGAAAAGTGAGGGTCTCCATTTTTGTATGATATAGGATATGCTTGACCTTTGAGGGTAATCCTCTATAATGGAGAACACCTCATCTAATTGATTTATCCCATGACTAAATTTTATCATGCATATAGGCATAATTGTCCTAAGCCTTGGTCCAAGATGAATATGTCAAAAATGGTTTAAAAGTTGTAATTTTTAAATTAGTCTAAGTCATATTTTCATGTCAATCATATTCTAGTCTCTTAGGGAGTGAGTTTAAGATTCTAGCTCCTTTTCTAATTAAATAATAATCTAGCTATCTTGCATCTACATATAATATGCCTACATGGTTTTAAAGTGTAGAAGGTGTAGCTAGTGGCTACTTCAAGTAGTTGTAAGTCTAGAAAAGTCAGGGTGTGTTCATTCTCATTTATGGAGGTGAACCATTATATCCAATCCTTTTCGATTAGACTTTGGTCACGATTTTGGCTTGTGCTAAAGCATTTTAGATTTAAGTTATGAGGCTACTTATTTCTTTCAGGCTATGAGTATAAGTTCTCACCTCTTAGGTATTTCTGCAATCTTGTGTTGTTAGACTATGTGCTCTAGCATTATAATAAGATTCAAAATTAAATAAAAGTAAATTCTCTCTCTTAAATATATAAAGCCTCACTATAGGGTATGTTGAATCACTCACTAAGCTTCTTACTATCATGGGTGCATCCTACTTATTCAACTTTAGAATATGTAAATGAGTCTTCTTATATGAGTTCCACCATTTGATTTCCATATATACCTAATCTTTTGATTGTCTAGCTTTGAAATCTTTAGAGACACTTATTAACTACTTTAGTTAAGAGTGTTATTATGAGATTCCCATTTCCTAAGATGTAATTAACTATGGAAGCATGCTTTCACAAGAAACTAAAGAACCTAGCATAAAATAAACCCTGCTTTACTTCTCTATGTAAAGTAGAGGAAAGATCACTTGTATATACGAATATCCATTTTCCTTAGGAGTCCTTATTAGATGATTAGTTCTATTGTAGGGTGATGTTTTTATCTTTCGAGGTAGTGCATCATACCCTAATCACTTCAATAATTATCCCCTAGGATCTATATGATGTCTCTATGGTCCCAAATTGAAACACCACAATATGATCTCAAGCTAAAGCCCAAGAAAATTTAAGAAAGAAGAAGGCTTAGCCTATTATCCAGCAAAGTCCCATTTTATGATTTCATTTAGGTATGAAATTTTTATTTTTTTCTAGAAACTCTAGGTTTGAAATTTTGAATTTAAAAATTTAAAGCATGACATGTGAGGTGGTTGAATCCGCATAAAATAATAGAATGTGAAATGGGTGGATGGCATAAAATAATAAGGTAACTTAAAGCTTCACATTAATGTTGCCACCCACCTTTCCCTCCATGTTTCGAATTTTTTTCTATTGAAAGATAATTATAATGGAAATAAATAGCCCCCCTTTCTGGAATGAAAGGAGATTTTTGGAAATTACAAATTATTTGAGTTATTCTTGTGGTTTGAGAGCTTGGTGGCCAAACCTTGCCAATCCTTGGTGGAAGCGTGAGTTATCCAACATATCTTTATTTTCTCACCTCTATTACCCAAGATAATTTGTTTTAATTTTTCTCATATATCTTAACATTATCTTCAATCATACACTAAGCCTTCTACTATCCTCCATAAGCCTACTCCTTCCATCCACCCAATAATACCTCTACTTCATTTATTACAACCTAGTCCTAGTCCTTACACCAAAATAATCACTTAAACCCTATAATTATTAATCAACTACTCTAGATCATAAATACATATCCTAACATAAACCTCCATAAGTATTTTTATCTATTTACCTCAATTAAAATTCATTCCTTATTGCTACATTTTAAATCAACCTAAGTAAGTCCAAATTAGACTAGTTTAAGTCATCCCACTATCACATTATCTTACACCATTCATTTTCCCACCAAAACTTCAAAATAAATCTTTAGATATTAATCTAAAATCCATGGCTACTTAATTTTCTCAATTTCGCCAAAAGAAAGAACACTCGGTTCCATCACTTGCCTTCTATGTCTCCTCTCGATGTTCTTTTTTAAATTTTAGACATTTGGGGAGGCTCAAAGGTGGACCCTATATCGAAAGTGCTAGGAAAGAAGAAAGCAGGTAATGTCTCTATAATAGACATTTCTATCTTCTTTGGCATAGGGCCCATTTGGACCATTTCAGTGACCTCAATAGGAACTTCCCTTCTAATGGTAGGGGTACTTTAGAGTGCACTTGTGAGCTCTAGAATGGGCTATTTTTCTTTAACATCTACTTCACTCATAGGGGTGAGTGTTACTCATTATTTATATGTTCTGACTCTCAAATCTAACTCTAAACCTGATGATAGAAGCATCATTCAATCTATTACTATAAACAAAGAAGCTAATGCCAGATGTTACAGCAAAAATGAGTTGCCCAACCATTTTTTATTTTCAAACAAAAAATTGAATAAATTAAAACCAACTTTAATTAATATAATGTAGTTAAAAGAAAAACTTTTGACCCATTAGGAAAAAATTTTCCATTTTTACCATGGATGGAGTTTTTAAAAGTAGATTTTTTTTTTCTTTTAAAATGTAGATGTTATAGAATTCTTTTATTTGAGTTTAACAAATAGTGAAGTTCTATGCTCTATTTAGTGGATGTGGGATATACTCTACAAAGAATGAAATGGAGAGATACCCAATAGAAAGAAAGATAATCTTGACTCATGAAAACACAAGTACATTGATGATATATAGAAATAAAAATCTATTTCTAAAGATGGAGAGAGAAACTACTCCCCAGTGGAGTCACTAGAAAAATCTGTTAGAATTTTTATTATTTTAACACCACGTAGATCTCGGGACTACTTATTTAAGTAGTCAAGTACATTATTAAGGGTTAAACATATTACCTCAAAACATAAACATATTTTTTTATAATGGACTTGATTACTTAATAAGAACTCTTAAGGCTGATGGGTCTTCGTGTACTAGAGATTTTTTTCTTGAACTATATGGAGATGTAGAATATGGTTTATTTTGTCATATAGTTTATAGTTTCCTATTAGGGCAATCCCCTATAGTTAATTACATTTTAGAAATGAAGGATCTCTTCCTAAGAATACTCTCAATTATAGAAATAAATTTTTATTTCTATAGATTTCAAAGCTTATCTTAAAAGGATGATTAATTTATAATTCAATAGGGAATGCTCTCAAAAGGGAAAGAGTTCTTTTAGAGACCAATTAGGATTAAGTAAGAAATGCCTATGGATACTGGGATGTCTAGAAGGCATATCAACTAACCTACCAATGGACTTTATATTTTTAAGATTAAATTTTGTAGATTTTGAATTGAAATTTTATTAGAATTCTAGGGCTTAAATTCTAGCCGCATAAGATAACAAAAATGCCTAGAGTTAAAGACTTATACTTAGAAGGATGCTTTAGGACTTAAATTTATAGATGCATCTAACTCAAGTTAGAGGCTCATCCTAGTTCAACTTTTTAGAATTGTCAGCTCTTTCAGCTCTTTCTCTCACTTGAGAAAATGAACATATCATTGGAACTCCATGGGCTTCATATTTGAGCACTAAGACCATTCACTAGTAGGGTCAGCTCTTGTTATTCCTAGAACCCATAGATCCTAACCTAATTCTAAGCTCAAATTATATTTAAAATTCTAAAATAATTTCCTGAACCTTATAAAATAGATGTTAGTAAATACAAGCAGCACTCCAATAGTTATATTTGCAAATATATGGTCTTAGCATTAGTTGCTTGCTAAGTCCACCTATCCTATTTGGCTATGCTTAAGGACTTAAGCATACCTGCAAGCAAACAATATTTATATATTTTTATTACATTGGTCCCTTTTAGCACAGCTCCCTATAGAAAATATTATTAGGCTTGAAAACATCCTACCATCTAGACTAGTGGGTAAAGAATCCTAGCCATCCAGTCTAAAATAGTACACCAAAAAATAAGAAAAAAAACATTTTTCTTATTTTTAATATCACAGAGCATTGACCTAACCAAAGTCTAAGGTCGATGACCTACTAACCTAGTGTGTGAAAAAATGGGCTTGTGTGGTATGACTTTACTAAGCATTTTAGGTTCAAGTTTTAATTTGGTTTTAAATGTTCGGTTTAATTTGATTTGAGGTTTTCATTTTGCATAACTTCCCTTCATGGGTATGTGTCATTATTAAACCAAAATTTTGAGGTATCAAGACCGCTTTTGGACGAGTAACCCTTCAACCTTGGGTGTCCAGACTATATACCATATATTTACTAATTATAACAAATTTATTTACATTTTTTCTTAAAATTTGTTAAATTCTCCATTGGGTGGTTTTAATTGAAGTAGTTCAATTATTTTATGATTTTATTTTTATTTTTAATTTCATTTTATGTTAAAGTGGAATTTAAGTTTTTAAGAATGAAGGATAAAATAAATTCCACTTTGGGTGGAACCCATTTTATTAAACAACATAAATCCTAATAGAATGAAATCTTCATCCTAAAGTGAAGATTCATTCTAAGGGTCAAACTAAGACTTAAGTATCTTACTTAACCTCTTTTAGATTCATGTAAGTGATTCATTTCAAGTTGAGTTTTATTTTTGTTTCACCTTTTTCTTTTAAAGTTAAAGTTTTATGAGGTTTGATTTATGATCTTTTGTTAAACTTCAATATGTTCCTTCAAATTTTAATTTAGAGACCATGTTACCATGATTAAATTTTATTTTTGTTTACATGTTAAATTTAATTTGATTCATTTATATCTGATGTTAATTAATCATTTTTATAACTTATTTGATCTTATGTTTTCTTTGATTTAATTAAATGCTCATTTGATCTTATTTTCATTGATTATTTGTTTATTTGATTTGGATTGATATCATTTATTTCTTTCATAAATATTTATGTTTATGTTTATGTTTATTAATGCTTATTAGCTTAAATATCTTAATTCAAACTTGGTTTTGATTTCATCATTTAAATGATCTATTATGATTTAATTTCATGATTTAGTTATTTAAATATTCTAAATTTATCATTTAGGTTTACTTGATTTTAATTAATTTCATTTATACATTTCATTAATATTATGTTGGTGAATTTGAATAAGTTAACTTAATTAATTTATACTGTTGATTTCATTCATTCATTTTATTAATGTTTATGTATATGACTTAAATAAGTTAATTCAATTAGTTTCATTCAATCTTTGGGATGTATTGATTTTATCAATTAAGAAACCCATTATCTTATATACTTTCCAATTTCTTATTCAAATTAAGCTTAATGTAACATTATGTGTTAAAGTTTCATAACTTGGTTTGCTTTATTAAGATAGAATTTCATTTACAAATCATAACCTAAATAACTTATGGAATGAACTACCTTAAGGCTACCAACTTAAATTTAAACCATTTCATGTTATTAGGGTTTAGGATTATTTGACTAATTTAATTAATTCAATTAGTTTTTCATTTTTATGTTCATGTAGAATTATATTTTTTATTAACTTAAATAATTTCATTTGTTTAAGCATGGAATTAAGAGATTAATTAATTTTTCATTTCAATTGATTAATTAGTTCATTGTGAATTTAATAAATTATTAACTTAGGGTTTGATTAGATTTTTATATTCTTTAATCATTTCATTATACCATAAGTGTATGATTAATCAAGTTCCCTGACTTTAGAGGGTTGGATAATTTTCTTTAAGTACTCTGATGTTGATAATAATGTTTTAAATTAATTTTATGAATTTTTATAATTTTAATATTTTTTTTGATTTATTATTTCAATTATATTGACTTAGAGCTTTGAAATTCAACAACTTCAAATTTAGAGGTCATTTAACCTTAAAAGATTTATGGCAAGCGGGGTTCCTTACCAATTTAAGTTCCCTAAAGTTTCATTCTATTATGATCTATAATTTAGGACTAATTAAGGTTTCAATAATTTTAATAAAAATTAAGCCTAAATTAAAATAAATTAATTAGGATTTTTATTTTCTTAAATGATCCTCTTAATGATGCATCCAATAAAGATTTATTTAGAATTTTTAAAAATTTGGTTGATTTATTATGATTTTTTTGAAGTTCACATTCATAAGTGAATTAATTAATTCAATCAATTCTCAAATTATGTCATTTTAGGGTTTATTAGATTCCAGAGAGTTCTAATCATGTATTTAGGTTCATTAGGGTTTATTATGATGATTTAACTTGATTTTATAATTTTTTCTAATTTTCTAAATTTAATATTAATTTATTTCATTAAATAAATACTTATGGCTTGAAATTTTTGTATTTTAAGATTTATTTGCCAATAAATCATGGAAAACATATCTAAGGTAGGTTTTATCCTTAATTTTAGTTCTCTAAAGTTTCAAATTGAATTGATTAATGCTTTGCGTGTACTTTTAGTTTGATTATTTTTATTTAAACTCAAATTAACACAAAAATACTTAATAAAAATTATGGATTTTGTGTTTAATGGATTCTCCTCACTGAATGAATCTATAGAGCCTTTATTTGTACTTTTTTATTGAGTATTTTATTTTCTATTAATTTTTGAAGTTTCATACATTTTTATATAATTTTGAAATCCATAAAGCCTGAATTTTCCTACTTATCTGTGACAGCACCACGTGGCACTAATGTGACATTACTTCACATGTGATGACACATTATTCGGTCATGTGGGATCCACCTGGATTCAATGTTATTATGGCAGCTAAATGCAGTTTGATCTGGGCCATCTAATCTTCTAGCTCAGATTCATCTTGAGATTTTCTATAGGATTTAAATTGAAGATTTGAATAGATCTCAGGCACCAGTTTCTAACAAAAGGGATGAATAAAAATGATTATGTCTCTCCTTTATATGGTAAGAACCGAGCATTTTCCATTGAATCGAAGTGATTCTCATGATCTAGCCGATGAAATCACTTGATTTCATTTGTAAATCCATCAAAAATACATTTAGAATAAATCTATATTGCTTGATCTCACTTGAGATCAATTTTATCTTGAAAAGGACCAAAACTAAATGCTTAAAGGGTCAATTTGATTCCATGTCGCATCGACGATGATCTCCGATGATGGGGATGATTCAAAAAGCTTTGTGGGGACCTGACGAAGCTCTAAGAAGGTAGAATTGGATTGTCTCCCCGTGAATTAGCCTATGGATCAAGTTTCGCTCTATTTTTGATGGCTTTGGTTGAACTTCAGCTTGCTAATGGCATGGGGGTCGGAGGAAGGGTGCACTCTTATTTTTTTAGCTTGAGGAAGGTGATGGAAGACTCAATTTGGCTTGAGATAAACTCCTTTCATTTTACCATGCATGGACGAGAGCTTTAAAGAGGAGAGTGGTCAACCTTTATTGGCCAAGGTGATTACCACCCTTGGAGGCTAGCTCCAAGGGGTGGTCAATCGATTGAGGTCAATCCAAGGTAGCTAAGATGAGGAATGGAGGTGAGCAAGTGGATTTGGGAAGAGGTTTTTCTCCATACTTATCTCTCTTTCTTCATGGCATATCCCCCTTCTTGGATGGACTTGGACCATTCAAGTTCTTTTACTTTTGGTTGCTAACCATTCTAAACTCATCTTAGGATGAGTTTAGATTCATTTGAATATGATTAGTGTGGGTTTGAGTACAAATACTCACATTAGGTCCATTTGGGCTTAATTTGATTTGGATTAAGCTAAGTGTGATCAATGCTTAACATCCATAAGTTTAAGTTGATAATTAATTATTTAAATCATATTTATGATGATTTATGAGTTCAAGAAACTCATTTCAATTGGGTTTAGGGACAAATATCTTAGTTTAGTTCAATTAAGCATTTGTTCTCCTTGGGTTTAACTTGATTTGATCCATTTGCTAGATTGAATTTAAGTTTGGACTTTGATTATTTTTATTCAAGCATTTAAGATGATTTGGATTAATAAATTTTATTTTATTTGAAGTGAATTTTGAATTTAAACTTAGTTTTGACCTATGTTGGATTTAATGGCTCAACATGGGTTTGATTAAGTCAAATGATCAAATTAATCAAATTAAACCCTTTTTGGATAGAATCAATTTAGTCAAATTATGGTGGGTTGACCCTTGACTTGGTGGGACTCACATAAGTCAACCCTATGTTCAATGGTTGACTTTCTTTTGAATTTCATTTGGATTTGACTTCATTCATATTCATGTAATGAATTTTATGCTTTTGGTTTGATATGATTTGAATTTATTTTGATTTTATTGGAATTTTTTTAGGCTCAAGTGATTTTGAGCTTAAGTAGAGTAGTTGGGTTAGCCATCTTAATTATCGTAGCCTAAGTTTAATTAGATTCAATTTTCAATTGAAGTGTATTCAGGTCAATTATTTATTTAGATTTGGGTTAGGTTTTGATCTACTTAATCTTATTAGGTTCGATCAAATCCTAATAAAATTCACTAGGTCACTAAGTATAGTGATCTAAGTGCTTAAATCAGGAGGTTCCTAATCTAGGGTTAGGTGTTCTAATTCCTAATTTTAGAAATGATGTTAACCTCATTCAAAAATGAGGTCAATAGAATTGACTAGCTTGATATGAGTAATTTAATAAGCTTAAATTCATTAAATTATATGATCATGAAGTCATCTAGCTGTTGAAAGAATAATCTATGATCAAAGGATTCAATAAAGGGCCATCAGATCGAGTATTTTGGGATTTTAGATAAATTTGTTAAATTGACTCTCCTAAAATTCTATAAATAAAATTCCATTTTTATCATGAGAAAAAGAGATAGGATCCAAGAGCTAAATTTCAATGCTTGAAGTTGATCACCATTAACAATCATTGTACATCACCATCATGTGTTGTTATAATGCAACCATCACCATACAACTATGGTAGCCTTTTCATTTCTTGGAAATATTAACCTTTGTTAAAAAAAGTTGTAATCACTTAAAATCTTGTAACCACATCTTCACTAGTTAGAAATGTGGGTATAATTTTGTAATTTTGTTTGCATATTGTATTATTTTTCTTATGCTAAGCCCATAAGTTTTTTTCCATTTTTTTTTTCATATAAAAATTAGTACTTCTAGTATTCTATTCTATTTCTATGTATGTATCAAATCTTTGTAAAAAGTTATAGTATAAAGTTTTTGTACTTTATCACCATAAGTTTCCTAAAAAGCAATAATTTGACACTATCTATGAGATGTAATTCCTAACATACTTCTGTAATGGTTGAATATTGATGAAAAAAATCATCCACCTAGTGGAGGTAATCTGATCCTAAGTTTGGAAGAACATTTGTGTAGGATGAAGGTGCATCATGTTTAGATCCTTCAGTTCTTGTTGGATGCTGGGCAACAATGGGTAATATCATAACAATAGGATAATCTCAGAGTGCTAAATCAATCATAGGGTAGTAATAAACTAATCATTTTGATACCTCTCCTCAATGTCATTCTCAGAAAGACTAATCATTTTTATGTTGCTCAATTAACCTATAATCTTCTAGTAATATTACAATAATTAATTCAGTAAAACTTTACCAACATCCCTATAATAATATATTTGACCTTATTTTTGGATGATGTTAACATCATCACTAATCTTAGTAATTAGGACCTCTAATCTTAGATTAGGAGCTCCCTAATTAAGCACTTAGGACACTATGCTCAGTGACTAGATAAAGAAATCAAAATAAAATAACAAATTAAATCAAACATTGAATTTGAAACCAAAATCAAATTTGAAATCAAATTAAACTTAATACTTTAAAGTGAAAGTTTAGCTCATCCTAGTGGACCCTTCTAGGACCTGACCTAACCCAATTGGATTAGGTGAACTCAAATCAAACCCAAATATAATTGAATGAAATAGAAGTCTAAACCAAATATATTTGAATTGAAATCTAAATTCAATTGAGCTCGAATTGAGGTAATTGAGTTGATTAACTCAATTAATCAATTTAAGCTCAAAAATACTTAAGTCCAAGAAAAATCAAATAAAATCAAAAAATAAATTGAATTCAACCAAACCAAAAGTACAGAATCAATGTATAAATATAAATGAATCCAAAAATAAATTCAAATGGGGGCACAAAGTGGCAAATATGTCATTTGACCCATGTGTGCCCCACCAAATAAAAGGTCAACCAACTAAAATTTGGCAAAATTGAGTCATTCTAAGAACTCAAAATCATCAAATGAATATTTTTAGAACCAAATCTAAACAAAACTAAGTCCAAGAAGGCCTCAAATGGGTTAATTGGGTCATTTAACTTAAATAGGCCCAAATGAACCCTATTGAACTCAAATAGACCCAAATGAACCCAAATTAAATAAAAAATAATTCAAATTAAACACTCTAAAATATTTTAAAATTATAAATGAATATAATCCAATATTTATTTAAGTTTAATCTGATCAATTTGATCACTTAGCCTAAGTGAATCCAAACTAGCCCATTAAGCTTAATTTGGGTCAAAATGGGTCTAAATTCAAATCAACTTCAAATCAACTAAAATTAATTACCTCAAATCATCTTAAACACTTAATTAAACATGAATGAAACCTGAACACACCTTAATTGAACAAAATTAGCCATTTAACTCAATTGAACCTAACATAACCCATTTGGATCAAAATGAGTTATAATTTAGGTTAAAATCAAATTATAATCTAAATTAAATCAAATTAATTGATCATAATCATTATAGATAATCAATTAAACACAATAAAACCTAAAATTAAATCTTAAATGGCCATTTGAGCTAGGAAAGTCAACTTGACCCATTTAGGTCAAATGGGTCAAACTAGCCTAAACCCACATTAAATCCAAACAAAGCATGGGAAAATTGATCCATAAAACACTCAATAAAAAATGAGATGGTTTTAAGTATAAATCTAAGCTCAATCAATCAAAGAGAATGATATTACACAACCTAAATTAAATCACACCTAAATATATCAATCCAAAGCACTCAAACCCAAACCCAAACCCTACTTAAGTGAGCTTCAGTTTGACTCCCATTTTGGGTTTGGTTTAGGCAGCCAACCAATAGCTTAAGGTGATGTGAGGTGAATTCAAGGAGAAGTGGAACCATAATAAGAAAAGAGGGAAATAGAAAAATCCAATGCACATGCACATGAGATCAAAACTCCCATCCTTCCATAAACTGCATCCATTCATCCTTCTAAGTCAAAGAAGGTAGCATCCCTTAGCTAATCAAGCCATAAACCCAAGTTGAAAGGAGAGAGAGGATAAGTGGCCATGAAAGTCAAAGATTTCTAAAATAATGAAATCTCATTTCCCCACCTTACACATGGCCACTTTGAGCTCCCATTCCTCCTCTTAAGACTTTTGGAGAGGTCTAAGCTCACTAACCATCGAAATCTAGCTGGCCAAAGCTGGTTGGCTGCCAACCACCAACTCCACCATTAATGGGGCTCTTAGCCAGCTTTTAAAATTAGGGAAACTAAACTCTTCAATCTATCTTGATACTTCTAACATGATCTAGGATAGGAGAGGAGTGAGATCAAGTGTTCCTTTGAGTGTCTCAATGTCGACGAGCTAGAGATCAGCCAAAACTGATAGCGAGCTATGTCCAAGCGTTGATTCTGGTGATTGGAAAGGAAGAAATTTAATTATTCATTACTGTAGGTTCGATTCAACCCAAGGAGGCTTCTCCACCCATTCATGCTGCCAGAAATGAGCTCTTGGTCGCCCCTTTTACATATTCATCCTTTGTGAAATGAAATTCCATTTCATTGTGATAAACCCATATAGATAAATCCTAAGATGACCCTTGATCAATCCACAATTTAAATCATGCTAAGTCATAGCCTAGATCGCTGAATTTACCCCTTTTAGGCGAACGCCATTCTCACCAGCTAGAACAGAGATAAAATCAGGGTCATCCATTTCTTCCATTTGGAATGGACGATCATGATTGAGCTAGATGAAATAAGCTTAAAACCTACTGAATCTACACATTGAATTTGGACCATCTGACCTAAGATAGAATGGTCTAGATCAAAGCCACATCCCAGCCCCATCAACAAGTGACGTGGATAAGTAAAAAATTAAGGATTTTCAAGTTTTAAAAATTACAAAAATTGTATGGAACAATAAAAATTCATAAAAATTAAAATACTCAACTAAAAGTATAATTAAGACCTCTATAGATTAACCTAAGTGAGAGGAATCCATTAAACCAAAAATTCCCAATTTTTTGGGTATTTTTGAGCTAAGTTGAGTTTAATTAAAAATAATAAAACCCTAATTAAGCCAAAAATATTAATCCAATAAATTTGAAAATTTAGGAGATTGAGACTAAGGTTATAACACACTTTAGATAAAACTTTGGGAATTTATTGATAATTGAATCAAAAGATATAAAATTTTTAAGATTTACATCTCATTTTAATGAAATAAATTAATATTAAATCAAGAAAATTAGGGAAAATCTTGGAATTAGCCTAAATCATTATAATAAACATCAATGAACCCAATAAAAATACTAATGCTCATTGAAACTCATTAATACTCAAAATGATCTAATTAATAGATTAATTGAATTAAATAAATCAATTAATTAAACTAAACTTTAAAAATTCATAATAAATCAACAAAAAATCTTAAAATTCAAAATAAACCCTCACTAGATACATTATTTAGAGTTGAATTAGAGAAAATTAAAAGTTCTAATTGATCTCATATAATTTAGGCTTAATTTAGGTTTTATTGAAAGTATTAAAATCTCAATTAGTATTAAAAGACATCTAATTAAGTTGAAACTTTAAGAAAGTGATATTGGCCAACAAACACACTTTCCATAAACATTTCTTAGCCAAATAATTTTTGGATCAAAAGTAATTAAAATTTTAAGTTCTAAGTCAATTTAAATCAAATAAAAAATTAGAAAATGTTAAAAATTATAAAAATTAATGAAATCAACGTAAAACATTTTAATTAACATTAGAGAACTATAATAAAATATTTTTATTTTTAAAATTGCATAAGTCCAAAGATAACTTAGTTAAGATTGAATAAGTCATTAAAATCAATGATACATTTATCAAAATTGAATTTCAATAAATTAAGTATCAAGAAATAGAAAACAATAAAAATGAAATAATACTTAGACATTCTTTAACTAAATCCTAAATTATACCAAGTGAATATCACATAATCCCCAATCAAAATTAAACAAAAACCTAAACCTAAACCTAATCAAACATAAACCTAAACTTAATTAAATTAATCACATGAAACCCACTTAAGTATTTATTAAATTCTAAATTAAACTTAATCAAGTAAACCTAAATCACCCAATCAATAACTACACCATTAATCTACACATATAAAATCAAATTAAATTCTTCATCAAATAATTAAGTTAAATTAAATCAAACCTTAGTTAACTTAATTAGGAGAACACAGTCTATCTAAGTAAACTTAGATTATGCATTGAACTTCAATCATATAAATCACTTAAATTTGAGAATAAATAAACAAAATTGAATCTTGATTAGTCATTAACTTTATACTAAATTGATCATAAGTCAAACTTATCTTGAATAAGCAGTGAACATTAATCAAATCAAATTAGTCAATTAAGTCAAAGCCTAATTAACTATTAATTTGATCATAATCAAATGAACTATTTAACCAAAGCAATTATAATTAATGATCAATTAACCTTTTAATCTCATAACTAGTTAATTAAATTGATAAAGAAACTAAGATAATTACTTAATTAAGATTAATTTAGTTGGTTAATTAACCAAATTCCTTAATTAAGTTTCTAATCAAATCATTTAAGAAGTTAAGTATAAATTAATCTTTGATTCAATGTTAGCTGAACAAATTAAAAATAATCCTTAATTAAACTCTTAATCAAATAAATCATTCAATAAAATTAAGGGGTTGGTTAATCAATTAATCCAATAATAATCAAGATTAATTAAATTAAACACTAATCAATTCTTCAAACTTCTAACTAGGATCTACCATTAATCAGTTAATAATGAAACTTTAAATTAAGTTAACTTATCATTTAAATTAAGCTTAACTTAAAGAAAACACTTAATTAAATTAATCACAAATTAATATCCATTAAAATCATGGCTCATTAAATCATACTTTGATTAATGTTTAATTAATGCAATTAATCCTTTTAATCATACTAATCACTTTACCAAGTTAATTATATTAAACTTAAATTAAGATAGACAAACTAAGTAACTCAAGTGCTTAATCAAGTGAAACCCAAGTTAGGATGAGTTAACTTAGAATAATTACTAATCATGCTTTAACTACATAATTAAATCAATTATAATAATTCAATTAAATAATTAATCAATATAAACATTCAATTTGGTTAATTAAAATAACAAAGAGTCATAATTAAACTTTAATTAGACCAATAATCTAATTAATAAAGCCTAAATAGCTTTTAAATAAATTAAAATAATCAAACATTAACTTAAAACACTTAAATATGATAATTCTAATTAAATAAAATTTTAACTATATTAATCAAAACAAGCTAAACATAAACATTTAGTTAATCTTTCAAAATCAAGCTTAATGAAAACATTAAATAAGAAATAAATGTTGAACAAAGTAATAAACTAGATAAATATTTAAATCAAAGCTAATAAAGAAATTGAGTATGAATTTAATATTAAATAAAACAAAAAAATCTAGTCAAATTAAAACTTAACATGATTAACTAATATTTATGTCATTAATGAAAGGACAAGTTTGATCAAATGAAATTGTAAATGAAGTTTAAACTTTAGTCAAATAAATTAATAAATTAATAAATCAAATGAACTAAATAAATTAAGTCAAATATAATTGAATAAAATTAAATAATCATCATGCTAGAATAATCAACATACACTTGAATTATTAAACTTAACAATTGATCAAACTCTCAAATGGAGTTTAAATAAAAGATTAATTTAAACTTTAATTAAGTCATAAGTTAATAAAATTAAATTGATTAACATTAAACCTAAATGAAAATATGAAATCATTAAATACAAATAATATTTAAAACTACTTAATCAGCATAAATCACATAAAAATTCAATATAAGAAACTCTTTAAAATGAAACTTTAAGAAATAAATTAAACATTAATTGAATTATTCAAATTTAATTAAATCAAGCTAAACCTAATAAATCTAAATTTAATAAAGACCCCATAGATCATACTTTTAGTTCAAGGTCGGGCAGTATATGGGCAGGGCTCGGCTGCCTACTTTTTCTTTTTCTGGGATATAAATTGGTACCAAGCCGCACCAGTCTATTTTATTTATTTAAATTTTGCTTAATTTATTTTGGGGTGTGCAATAGAACTTCATGCTTTTCATAGATTTCGTTATGTGATCGTTGTGTTTTATGATGAAGCTTCGATAAGTTAGGCTCTTAGGAAAACTAAATTTTCTACCTAATTAAAATTAATTCAATTCAAACATAAATAAAAAATTATAACCTACCATAATTAAAGCCCTAGGCATGCAACTAAAACCAATTAGAAATAATTAGACTTTGTGAACCATGCAAGCCTATTATTCATAATTCTTGAATTTGGTGCTTCACCCATTGCATATAAGGGGTCATCTGACCTGTGAGGATAACCACCTTTCTTGGGGAAGTGTGTCTTCTCATTTTGATTTGGCCCATGATCTCTTTCTAACTACATTTCATTTTAGACATGAATTGCATACCTAAAGCCTTTAAATATAATTTGAGTCAAAATATATAAAAATAAAAAACTTTTTTGCATTTGTTATATGCATAACATACCAGTCATTATCTTAGGGTTAGGGAGTGTGTCTAGGCTCTTAGCTTTGTTTTTTAAATACATCAACCCAGCCATCTTACATTCACAAATCTAAAGCCATGGTTTTAAAATCACTTAGGAAGTGTTAGCTAGCAACTCTTCCACTCAAGAAATAAGTCTAGAAGAGTCATGAATAGTTTCATTTTCTTATGTAAGAAAATGAATCGATAATTCCCAAAACTTAGAATAAGTCAAGTTATTAACTTATGTTAGAAACAATTTTGGACTTATACTCTGAAGCAAACTATTGGAATAAGTTTGCAACCACTAATCATTTCTATAGTCTTATGCTGTTAAAATCTAAGTCCCAGATTTCTAATAAAATGTCGACTCAAAATCTCAATTACTTCAAATTTAAAAATATAAAGCCCTACAGTAGGATAGTTGAAATGCTTATTAGGATTCCTAGTATCTTAAAGCATTTCTTACTTATTCCTTATTGGCTTCTGAAAGAACTCTTGCTCCTTAAAGCATTCCCTATTGAATTTTCAAATTAAATATTTTTTAAAGACAAGCTTTGAAATTCATAGAAATAAAAGTTAATTTCTTTAATTGAGAGTATTCTTAGGAGGAATTCTCTTTCTTCTAAGATGTAATTAACTATAAGGACTTGCCCTTATAGGGAATTGCAAACCCTACACTAAAATAAATCATGTTCTACTTCTCCATGTTATTTAAGAAAAAAATCTCAAGTATATTAAAGACTCATTAGCCTTATGAGTCCTTATTAAGCTATTGAATCCATTATAAGATAATATATTTATCTTTCAAGAAAATATATTTATGATGTATTTGATTACTTAAATAAGAACCCACCAAAATTTTCTTTGTATTTTGAATAAATTTCCCATAATTATAAGAGATGAACTTTGGCGCCTTCTCTTAAAAGAATTTTTTTATAAAAAGAAAAATCAAATTACCTCTCAACATACCTTCTAATAGTATACACGTCTAATTAATATAATTCTTTAACATTCTATTCTAGTACTGAAAGTATGCATTTGCATTAATAAAAGGGTAAAAAAGTACAAAGAGTGTTTAAAAAGGAAACAAGAAACTAAGTAGTTACAATATGGGCTTTATCCTCCTCCAAAAGCACAAAAAACTACAGAGGGATGATGTGACTATTAGCATTACGCCAAATAAAATCAAAACCTATAGCAGTTTCTGCATAAAATTCTGCTAGTCTGTTATAGTCTCTGAGGGTGTGTGAGAATAGCACTTGATGGAAGTTCTTTAGAAAGCTGATGTTTGGTCTATTTATAGGTCTGCCACTCCAAACCTCTTTTTTCATGCTCTTCTCCATAAATTCCACAATACTACTGTTGTCACCCACCACAACAATCCCTTTGTATTCAAACATATAGGGATCAATAATACTTTTGATATGAATAATAGCTTAGAGTTCAACATAAGAGTTTTCCTAATGCTGAAATTTCTATCCCAAGGCTTTGGTGAAGTTTCCACCATCATCCCTGATGACTATGCTAATGCCAACATCTCTTAAAGGGAGGCGGAGCCATCAATGTTCTCCTTGAGCAAACTTGTAAGGGGAGACGGGGTGAAGACCACAAGTTGGGTAAAGCACCTATAGGCCTGGGTGGTATCCCAGTGCCCTTGGGTTGGTAAGTGTTTCAAGAACAATAGCAGCAATGATCTTGGGAGTTCCACGGGGATGGCCATGTGTCTTAACTTTTTTTCTTCTCCAAACATGGTAGATTATAGAGCAATAGCACTTGGACCATGGCATTTGACACTTGTTCACTTTGGAGAGGGAAATCAGCAAATCAACAAAGCTAGTGAAGGTAGGAATGGGAAACCCCTAACCGACCATAATCTGGATAATGCTAATGGTGAGAGAATAATTCACTATGAGATGTTCATTGTCTTCTTCTCTACTGCAGCCCTAGGGATAGCCATGGTCTTCTTTAAGGCCCCTCATATTTAGTAAATAGTTGGTTGGCGAAGCATTCTTCATTAGCCTCCACCAAAACATTCTCACTCTGGGCTGCAATTTGAGTTTTGAGAGCCATTCAATCCAGTCAATGTCTGAATTGAATTGCACTGTATAAGCCATAGATATAATAGTTTTTCCCAGAGGAAGCTTTAGTAGTTCAAGGAGATTATCATTCAGATTGTTGTGAATTCGGATAACAGCAATAGTTTCAGTCATGATGGCACCAAACTACTGTTCAAGCTACTCCAAATCCCATTGCACATTCCCAAAAATCAAATTTACAACCTGGAGGTTGTCTATGCTATCCATATTATTTAGGCTAGCCATGTAGCAAATGAAATGTTTGTAATCCAAGCATTTTTGATTGGATCAATCAGCTCACCATTTACAACTTGTCATTTCAGAATTTTGGAGAGGCTACTAGCACCTTCAGCAATTATTGCCTAGTTGATGGAATCTCCATGTTTGGACTGTCTTCTCCAGCTGCCTAAGCCATATCTCTCCCTTAAATATTGGTGGAGTATGTCATTTGGGTTAAAGATGAGATCCCAAGCAAGCCTATCCTACAAGGGCCCATTCCACTTAGCAACAGCATGGAAATTAAGCCCATCATGTCAGGCAGGTTGGCAGATTTCCTTCCATGAAATGTAATGGATACCTGGTTGGTTAGGCTTTGTTTGCCAAAGGAAATTCCTTCCCATCTTCTCAATATCAGCAAAGACATTTTTTGGGACATTGGTGTGGGTAATTTGGTATGTGGAGATGGCCAATAAGGAGGAGTTAATTAAAGTGGCGTGACCAGCCATCGATAGGTGCTGAAAACCCCATGAGCAGATTTTTTTGTGTGTTCTTTGGATGAGGTTGCCAAAGTTGCTCCTATTTAGTTTTCTTATTTTAAATTAGGTTCCCAGATAATCAAACTTATTCACTTTGTGAAAGCCAATCATTTGAGCAATCCGATTGGCTTTCCAATTGTGTGTTATTTTGCTAAAAAGGATGGTACATTTACTAGCATTCACCTTTTGCCCCATCCACCCACAATATTTGTCAAGGATATCAGTGATTTTGTTAACATGGATAATTGAGGACTTCGAAGCAATGAGGATCTCATCAGCATATAAATTATGGGAGATATGTGTTCCACCATTGGCAATAGCAATTCCCAGATCTTGTCCATGCTACTGAAATGCCATGGAGAGAATCTCCGAGCACCAAATAGAAAGGTATGGGGATAAGGGACATCCTTTTATGAAGCTGCGTTGATTTTGGATCCATTCCGTTATGCTACCATTTAGGAGGACAAAAAAGATGGGAGAGTCACACATTGGAGGATCTAGTTATTGAACTATGTGTTAGCCCGAACTTCACCAGGATCATGGAAAGTGTATCCCAACTCATCCTATTATAGGCTTGTTCCATGTACACTTTAATGTCCATGAATCCATCCTTACATGTGGAATTCTAAAATTTTTTGATGAGTTCTTGTGCAAACAAGAAATGGTGGCAGATGGATTGATGAGAGACGAGTGCTCCTCGCTCTTTAGCCACCATCTTTAGGAGTAAATTTTTTAGTCTCATAACCAGCACTTTGGAAATGACCTTGTAAATGGTTATGCATAGGCTGATGGGATGGAATTTAGCTAGACAATCAGCCCTAGTGGTTTTAGGAATAAGTACAATGAGTGTTTCCTTTAATGCAAAAGGCATTTCCCCTGTTCTGAAGAATTCTTGGACAACTGCATTGACATCATGACCAAATATTCTCCAAAATCTTTTGTAGAAGGATGTGGTAATGCCGTCGATACCTAGTGAATGATTGACTCCCAAGGATTGAACAATCTCCCATATTTCTTAGTCTTCAATACTGGTTTCCAATAGCTTCCTAATTTCTTCAGGTATGCTGAATTTTTTAGCAAAGGAGGGCCATCCTTTAATTGATGTTTCAGGTTTGCTCCATTTTCTCTTGAAGAAGTCTAGGAAAGTGGAGTTGATAACTTCAGGATCATCGAATGACTATCCATCAGCAAGCTTGATGCCATTAATATGATTGCTTCACCATCTTGTTGAAGCCACCGTATGAAAGAAGTGTGTGTTGGAATCTCCATTCTCCAACCATCTTACTTTAGCCCTTTGTTTCCACCAAGTATTGAGCCTTGCAAAAGTGGTGTTAAGTTCATTAACACTCTAAAATAATTCAACCTCCTCCAAATTAGAGAGTCTAATTGGAGAGCGATCCGTATACTATAGCTCTTTGATTTTCTATTAAAGCACATATTTTCAGTTTTTCAGGTATTTCATCTTGTTCTTGCTCCAATAGAAGAGTTTCTTCAAAGTATGAGTGCATTTGGACTCCAAAATTTTAGCCTTGGAGCCATCAACCTGCTTGTTCTAACATTTCCACACTAATTTCCATGTCATTGAGTATGAAATCCAGGTATCCTCAAATCTGATCCAGTACTACCACTTACAAACTTAGGGCTAAACCATTTGGAGGAGAATGGGACAGTGATATGAAGTGATTTGGGTCAAGTGCAAGGTTTTGGAGAATGGGAGTTGATTATAGGTTGCTGCATTAATCAAAAAATGATCTAATCGTACCCAAATTTTACTTCTCTCTTTGTTGTTGGTCCAAGTGTACTTTGGCCTTGTGAAGTCAAGGTCATGCAGCCCACAAGAGATCATGAAGTCTTAAAATTCTTGGACAGCAGGGGAAAACCTGAAGGGTTTGCCTCATTTTTTATCCTCACTAGAAGAGATGCAATTGAAGTCTCCCCCAATGATAGTAGGTAGCCCATCCTCCAATAAAGGGGATATGAGGCCCCAAAGAGCACTCCTTATATGGTGATCATTATTAGCATAAATAATAGCTATCATCCAAGTGTTGTTATCATGGAAGCAAGCTTTTTCCATGATGCATTGGTCAGACTGGGCCACTAGGGGTGAAAGAGAGCAGGTCACTTCTCCAAATAGCTAGAATTCCATCAGATTTCCCATTGGTCGGCTGGTGTATGAAATCCCAATTCCTTCTGGCAATGGCATCAATCTCTTTTCTGTTGATTTCCTGAACTTTGGTTTCTAGCAGGCTAATGAAGAGAGTATATTGCTCCCCAATGAAGTGTCGGAGGTAGTTTCCCACCGCCTTCTTGCAGACATCTTAAAAATTCCAAATGATGATAGATGCTATTGATCAAACAAAGGGGATGCATCCCCGCCATCCATTAGCTCAACCACCACTTTTTCCTTCTTTTTGTACAGAATTTTAATTGGTCCTAGGTGTTTGATTTCTCTATCAAAGTGGGCTTTTGAAATTCATTATTTTCTAGCTTTACTTTTACTTGAGGGTGTTTTCTTGGGATGGTTTGATTATTTTGGGCTGTTAAAGGTAGCAGTGAATATTGTTGGGGTTAGTATAGTTGGCTTATGTGTTAGCTCCTCTCGATGCGATCTGGTCCCTCTGTGAGTCACTATAGTGACCAAGAAAGGGTGTATGAATTGGGTAAACCCTGATAAAAGAGATTGAATATTAGGAAAGATCTTTACAATGCCTGATCTTAATGAGTGTTATTAAAAATTTTAAAAGTTAAATCTAAAATTTAGCTTTTAGTAGAAAATTAATTTTTGATTTTATAACGTCAAGATACAATTCTCAATGCAGTAAAAAATAAAGTACAGTAAAGTAAAGAGAGACAATAAGCAAAAAAAATTTATGTGGTTCGGCCAAACCCCAAAATCGGCCTATGTCCATGCCTAGCACCCTTGGTTAGGAATCCACTAAATGAAAAATAGTTTACAAACCATACTCTCTTATAATGGGGGAAAATACAACCCCTACAATAATATGTACTCTCCTACAAAGGAGAGAGTACAACCCCAATATAAATTTTATAGTATGAAAAGAGAAATATAAAATAATAAATTTTGATAAAATATATCTCTCACAAATGTACCAAGATATCTAATTCAAAAAGTGATCTCACAACTTATAAATGATCACTTTATAACTTACATTTCTGACAAGATAGAATGCTCACTTAAATTTTGATAAGAAATAATAAAATAAATATCTTAAATTGATCTTACTAAGATTTTTATGTTATTACAATGATTACAAAATAAATTTATAATAGCCTATTGCACAATAAAATAAATTTTAGCAAGGAATAAAAAGTGATCTCACAACTTATAAATGATCACTGCTTTGCTTGGTAGGCCTTGGATACATTAGAACAAGATCATTCCATCCTCCCTTCATCAGTGAATTAAGATCATAAAAGATGGAATTGAGTACCGTGTCAATGGGAACAAAAAGCTAATTTCAGTTAGAGAGGTTGAGATCTATGAGGATGCAACCTACTATCTCCCTCAAAACACCCTTTCTCATGAACTTGGATAAAATTCAAATGTAGATACAAAAGAAAAAAAAATTGAAGTTAATGAAAAGATAAAAGAAAATGAAAAGAAAAATAAAAGTCCAAGTAAACAAGAAAGGGGAATTGAAGAAAAAGTAGATTCGCATATCACATTCCACCCATAGTTCATTCCATCATATGGGCATGTGGGTGGGATGGCTAAACCTCCACTAGGCAGAGGAAGAAGTAGAAATAGAGGTAGTTCCAGAGGTGGGAGACCCCCTAGTTGGCCTTTAGCCAATAGAGATCATGTTCCAGTTCATAGGAGTACCCTACTATTCACATAGACTTGGAATCCAGCTCAGAGGATGAGTCCAAAGTGATTAGTATACCAGCCAACCCCTCTCAGCGGGTTCCATTGGAGGTGAATTTTGATCTAGCCAGAGACGAAGACCAGGCCTCCAAGCAAAGCAAAGTATTCGAATCTGGCTTATGTAAAACTATTCGGTAGCAGTTGAGAACCTTAGCTCTTACCTTGCTTACACCTCAAAAAGTTGAAGGTTTAGTAGTTAAGGAAGTCCTTAAGTCTTCCAGTGATATGAAGTAGAAGGGGTTCTTTTTGGGTTCATCATCCTCAAGTCCAGAGCTTGATGTAGGACTTGAGGAAGATACTTTTAAAGAATTAATGGAATTACCTTTTGACTTTTGCTAACCTTGTGTTCAAAATCTTATATAGAAAGGTTTAGTTCCTTACACATGGTCCAAGCATAGGTCAGAATATTTAGAAAAGCTATGGAACAATACAGGCAGGGAAGCACAATGAAGAGCAGGACTAGGGTTTGGTGCAGTGGGTCCAGTCAATGATGAAGATTATTGCCTAGTTGTTACCAACCATTTGGAGTCTGATAGGTTCTTCTCATACATCTCCAACTCTTATGAGAATGTGTGTTTAAAAACTTCAAATGATCCAGATGATCTCCAAGCCAAAGAGGCACAACCAAAATTTGAAGAAGAAATTTAGTCAATAATCGACAAGCTTAAAGAAATCAACCTCAAGATAGAAAAAAATCCTTGCCCAACATACATCAATTCATTGCTGAATGAAGAAGAAACCAATGACTTAGTTAGGCTATTTATTGAGTTTAAAGACTTCTTCGCATGGAGTTATAAAAAAATACCCAGATTATCTTCTAACGTAACAGTCCACAAGCTAGATATAGACCCTATCATTACCCCTATTAAGAAAGCTCCTTGACGCATGCGATTAGAAATTGAAAAATAGGACATTTCTGAAGTCAAGAAATTGATCGATACGGGTTTCATTAGGGAAGAAAAATATCCTACTTGGTTAGCTAGTGTTGTCCTAGTTAAGAAGAAGAATGGCCAAATTCATATTTATGTTAATTTTAGGGACTTAAATAAGGCATGTCTTAAGGATGAGTTTTCTCTTCCTATACTAGAGTTAATGGTGGACATTGACTTATCTAATATAGTATTTTCTTTTATGGATGGGTCATCTGGCTATAACCAAATTAAGATGTCTTCTAAAGATAAAAGAAACACTGCTTTCTGAACCCCAATCAGAATCTTCTATTATAGGGTCATGCCTTTCAGCCTTAAAAATGTTGGTGCTACATACCAACAGGCCATGTTCAGATCTTTAACGAACTCATCCATCATCAGGTTTAGTGATATGTTAATGATCTAGTAGTCAAAAACTTAGAAAAGGAAGACTATCTCTTTGACTTGAGAGTAGTTTTCGAATGGTTAAGATAATATAACCTCAAAATGAATCCCCTGAAGGGTGCCTTTGGAGCAACATCATGGAAATTCCTTGGGTTTTTTGTTCAACACTAGGGAATATAAATAGATCCTGAAAAGATTAAAGCCATCTTAGAAATGCCACCTCCTAAGAGTTTAACTCAACTCAGATTCTTTCAAGGATGGCTACCATATCTAAGACACTTTATCTCAAACCTATCAGGGAGATGCAAGCCATTCTCAACACTTGTCAAGGATGCCAAGTTCAAGTGGGATGATAAGTACCAGCACGCTATCAAAGACATCAAAGAGTACTTGGTGAAGCCGGCTGTTCTAGTAGCCCCTATCTCAGGTAGGCTACTGATAAATTACACTACTGCATTGGATGACTCTCTTAGCGCTCTGTTTGCCCAAGCTAACAATGAGGGGAAGGAAAGCACTCTCTACTACCTCAGCCATTTTCTAATCCCTACTAAAGTGAACTACACACCTATTGAGAAAATTTTCTGGCTTTGATCTTTGCTTCCCAAAAGCTACGGCATTTTATGCTTTCTCATAAGGTAAACTTGATCTCCTGAACCAATCCACTGTAGTACCTCATGACACGGCCAATGCTATCGAGACATTTGGCTCATTGGTCCATGATTCTCTCATAGTTTGATATCACATTTGTACCCCTCTATACGATAAAAGGATAAGCACTAGCAGATTTCTTAGCAGCACACTCACTTTCTGCTGATTCTTCGCTTAGTGATGATCTCCTCGATGAATAAATCATGAACATAGGGGAGGCCGACAACCGTTGATGGGAGATGTATTTTGATGGTGTTGCTTCTTTTATTAAAGGTGAAGCGCCATGATCTTTTCTTCCAAGAGAGGCAGAGGTAGGAATAGTTCTTCTAACTCCAAACTGTGATATGATGAGATTCTCATATTATCTTTCCAACCCCTGCACCAATAACAAAGCTAAGTATGAGAATTTGATTGCCAGTCTGGAGTTATCCATCACTATCATTGTCAAGAGCATCAACGTGTTTGGGGATCTTCAGTTGATCATCAACCAGATTGTCGGATCTTACCAAGTCCTCAACCCCAAGCTTCATCATTACTACGAGTATACCATGAAACTGTTGGCCCAGATTTCTGAAGTCACCATCTACAAGATTCCTAGAGTAGAGAATGCAGTAGCAGATGCCTTGGCCAAACTTGCCAAAGAGTTAACATGTCCAGAAGATGACTCCATTTCAATAAGGGTCCAAAATAGACAAGTCATATCCCGTATTGATGTTGAACTCATCAAGAGACTTTCTCTTAAAGGGGAGGTTGTTGTTGCCAAAATGGACAAAGAGTTGGATTGGAGGCAACCGTTCATAGATTACTTAAACACTGGTAAACTACCTCAAGAGAAATCACAAGCCCATCAGGTGAAACAACGAGCCCTTTCCTATGCTCTCATTGATGGCATCCTATACCGCCGGTCCTTTAACCAAATGTGGTTACATTATTTAGACAACCATGAAGCAAGTGACATTGTAACCAAGGTACACTCAGGTATATGCAGAGCTCATCACTCCAGTCCGAAGATGAAGATGAAGATCAAAATACTTGGATACTATTGTCCTTCGATGATCACAGATTTCATGGAAGTAGCTAAGAGATGCCATCAGTGTCAGGTGCACGGTGTAGTCCTCCACCAACCACCCAACATTCTATGCTGGCTTCATGGCCATTTGAGTGTTAGAGTACCGACATTTTAGGTCTGATCTATCCTTCTTCTTTCAAGGGGCATCGATTCATCTTAGCTGCTACCGACTACTTTTCTAAGTGGGCGGAAGCCATCCCACTTAGAGCGGTCACAGCTCATCATGTGCTTTAGTATTTCAGGAACCATATCGTATATAGGTATGAGGTGCCTTGGTGAATTATATCTGATAATGGTACTGTATTCAAAAGCATGAAGATCAATAGTTTCGCCAGAAGTCACAGTATAGATTGGAGATACTCCACCATCTACAACCCCAGAGCTAATGGCTTAGTAGAAGCATTCAACAAAACTCTCATCCACATACTGAAGAAGACTTTTGATGACAACAAACGATAGTGGAATGAGTAGTTGGTTGAAGGCTTATGGGTCTACTGCACCACATACAGAACTCTAACTTAGTCTACCCTATTTTTCTTAGTGTATGGGTCCAAAACCATTCTTCCTTTAGAAGTTCAACTTCCATCACTATGGATAATATTTGGTAACAAGATCACTACAGAGCAGAATTCAAAGTTGCGGTTAGAAGAGCTCGAAGGTTTGGAGGAAAGTCGCCTATGGGGATACCAAAACCTCGAGTTGTACAAAGATAAAATGATTCAAGCTCACATCGAGTTGGTCTGCCCTAGGTCTTTCTGAGTAGGATAACTTGTGTTAGTCCTAAGGAGATAAATTATTGCCCATCAAAAGATGGGAGGTAAGTTTGAACCCACTTGGGAAGGCACCTATGTCATAAAGAAGGCCTACCAAGGAGAATCTTATCAGCTTATTAATTGTAAAGGGGAACACCCGATGATTCTAAGTAATGAGCTCTATCTAAAGAAATATTACTCATGAAATAAATCATGTTTGAAAATAATCATTAATAAAAAGAACAAAAATTTGATTCCATTCATCAAATCTTCTCTTCTTTTGAAGTGTTATTTGCTTATCTTACGAATCCATCGTGACGTGTTTAGGGAGGTGTAAGAGTCCCCCAGTGGCATCCTATCCCTCCTTCAAAATACAAACACAGTCTCCCAACACTATTAGAATAGGTGTAAGAAAACTCAAGAGGTATCCTATTTCCATTAGCATAACTAAGTTAGGTGTGACAGAACCTAGGCGACATCCTTTCTTGGTGGGAATTTTTGTTGCCACCCATGGCATCATTTCATAATTCCCCTGCATGTTTTAAGGTAGGTGTAAGTGTTCCCTAAAGGCATCCTATTCCATTTAACACATGTACAACAACAAAATAAATCTTTTATCTCGAGCTATTTTGATGTGGGAGCAAGCCCCCTGTGGCACTCACTCATTAACTGATCTAGGTAGGGTCTACATGCTACCTCGCTAGTATGTCACCCTAGTGGTCATTTATTGGAGGATGTGAGTTCCCATACTTTCTTCTTAACTTGATCAATGCAAACCAAAGAGCACCTTGTTAGTATGGTAGGCTTCACTACCTAGCCAGTAAACTACCTCATGTTGACTTTGCTCAAGAAGATGTGAGTCCCCATGCTTTCTTCTTGAACTAGCCATCATGCACTAACAAAGTTGAGTATATTTGAGGCTTAGGGTAAGTCCCCCTAAAGGCTCCTTTCCTCTTAACTACTTTTGAGTTGATATAAGTCTCCCAGTGGAATTCACCCAATAGTCGACCTAGGTCGGAGAACACCTATCAAGTCGAAGACAGACTATCCCAGCAATCAGTTCCACTATAGGAAGATGTGAGTCCCCGAGATTTCTTCCTAGGCAGATTGTTTCAAACTGACGGGCACCTTAGGTTGGTTGACATTTGCTATGCTAATAGTCACTTACCTAGTGAGTACACCACTTTGGCAGAAATGAGTCCTCGAGCTTTCTTCTTGAGTTGGACACCGAATACCTATTGAATTTATGACTAACCATGTCAATTTCTCCAGGGTGTTGGATTAAGCCTTTATCGACCCCATCCCTTGTGGGCACTCTATTTGGATCAAGTCCTTTACGACCCCATATAAACAGTACATGGGTTACTTTCAGATTAGACAATCCCCCTTATCCTAGTAGCCACCCCTATGGTTGGTGAATTGGTTTAACGGATGCATAGATTCTTCCTTGGTTCAGTAAATCTAAGATAAATCTAGGCTGATATAAGCTCCTCCTTAGTTTGATCCCTCATAAACTAATAGGGTCCACGATAAAGCAAACCAAAATAAACTAAAAATAACTAAAATAAACAAAAATTAATTCGTTTGTGGATTAAGATTTCAAGCCTCCAAAGGGCCCCTTTTCCTAAGCAGGCACCCTATCTTTAGGGCAGTGTCAACAGAACTCCCAATAGTAATTTTTTGACTACCTAAGTTACGATAAATTCTTGGGTCGGTACTCACTCTGTAGTTGCCCTTAGGTTGGGTTCAATCTATTTTGCCACAAGCAGGTTACCCCGGCAGTCATTCCACTTTGGAAGATATAAGACTATGATGCATTCTTTCTAGCATGATTGTCGCGACGCACCCAGGTTGGGTTGATTTATTGCCCAAAGCAACTGATCACCCCAGTGGTCTTTTCTAGTGAAAGATGTGAGTCCCCGAGCTTTCTTCCCATCAATTGATCATTGCAAACTGAAAGGCACTCCTTTGGTTAGATAGTTCTCCCATCAGTGGGGAAGCTACTCCCTTTATTTCAGTAAATCTGAGATAGGTCTAAGCTTCTATAAGCTCCTTCACAGTATGTTCCATCACAAACCAATGGAATCCATCAAAATAAATAAATTTAAAAATAAAATCAATCTTTACTATTCTTGAGCTGATTTAAGTTCCCCAGTGGCATTCACTCAATAATCAGCCCTAGGTCGAGTTCAATTTGTTACCCAAAGCAACCAATCACTCCAATGGTTCCTTATTATGGAAGATGTGAGTCCCTACACTTTCTTTTAAGACCTAACCATTGTATACCAAAAGGTATTCCCCTTTGTTGGATGGTCTTATCTTGTGGTTGGTAAACTACTCCCTTTGAATTGGTAAATCTGAGTTAGTTCTAGGCTTCCTTGACCCCTACTCCGTACAGTTCATCATAAACTTATGGGATCCATCATAAATAAACAAATAAATTTAAAAATTAAATTAATCTTGACTATTCTTGAGCTAATTAAAGTCCCCCAGTAGCATTCACTCAATAGTCAGCCCTAGCTTGGGTTCAATCTGTTGCCTTGCTAACTGATCTCCCCAGTGGCCTCTTATTTTTGAAGATGTGAGTCCCCGTGCTTTCTTCCTAACTTGGCCATTCTATACTAAAAGGCATTTTCCCTTTGGTTGGTTAGTTCTACTATGTTTTTAGTAGACTACCCCTTTGGATTGGTAAATCTGAATTAAGTCTTAGCCTCCATGGCTCCTATTCAGTACAACCCATTGCAAACCAACAAGGGTCATCTCAAAATCTAAACCAAACAAAATTAAAACAAATTCAACCCTCACCCCTAGTAGAATAAATCAAATCTTTTTTTCTCCTCAGTGAGAATCAAATCAAACTTCTCATCCCTTTTTGAATGACTTGAACCTGCTTCCCTAGTGGAAGGTTCATACTCTATCCCTTAGTAGATTTATTTCCTCTCTCTTATGTCTTGGACATAAGTAGAGCCACATTTCACTAAGCTCTAGATTCTTTCTTTTCCTTAGGTTAAATATAGATTATTTCTATTAGTGCTTGAGATCTTTTGGTGTTGTTGATCATTTCGATCAGAGCCCTTTGTTCACCTCATTTTTAGCATGATCTCTTAACCCTCCCATCTTAAACATAGGACTCCTCTTAGACTTTAAGAGTTCCTTAGTCTTAAGACATATCTAGTGATTAGGTGGATACTCAAACCAATCCCAAGAGACATAGAAGGGTTAGATAAAGGAATAGGTCATGCTTAAGGGGTGTTAAGAAAACTTACCTACCCTTAGCTTAAACCATTCCTCACTTTCCTTCTTTCAAGTAAAACTCCAAATCAATCTTGATTGATTTTCTCCAACCTCATATCAGTCCCATTCCATCATTGAACTCCATGATTGAAACCCATGATCAAATCCATCCTAAGTCCAAATTTTGTCTAAGTCCTTAATCTTCCCTTAAGGACTTAACCAAAATCAAGATCAAAACCTATTCAAACCTTTCCGATTTTTTCATAATCCATTTATATTCTCATTTATATTCACATATATAAATGAAATATAAATACAAACCCATCAAACTAAACTCAAAATTCAAAATCAATTCATGAAATTCTACTTAAATCCTTTAAATTCTCTTTAATGGATTTAACCTAAATCTTGATCAAACCTATTCAAACCCTTGGCATTTTCTCAAAACTTACTTATATTCTCATTTATATCCTCATATATGAATGAAATATAAATATAAATCAACCCAATCCAATTCAAAAATTAAATTTCAATTTGTAAATTTCCTTAAATCCTTTAAATTCAATTTACTGGATTTAACATAAATCATGACTAAACCACTTCAAATATTGAAATTTTCTCATGATCAATTTATATTCTCATTTATATTCACATATATAAAAGAAATATAAATTCAAACAATCAAAACCTTTTTCAAAAATCAAACTCAAATCAACTCAAAATCCAATCTAAGTCTTTCAAGTCAAAATCTTGAACTTAGCTAAATCACTTTCAAATCAAGTCAAACCCTTGATTTTCTCCATGGTTTAATCAACCCTACAATCATGAGCTCATATATAAATCCAAACTTCAATCAGACAATCAAAACCCAAGTCCAAAATCAAACCCAAAACCCTTTCATATTCTTCCTTTGAATATGAAATTTTCAAATGGATCAAAACCCATTTGAATTCAAACCACTTGTAAATGGATTTATATTTCAATCATGAGTCCATATAGAAGATCAACCAACTTTAAATCAAGCTTTGACCAAGCCATTTGACCCACTTAGGCTCACTTGACCCAAAATTACCTAAAGTACCTTTAGGAGCCAACTTTTGATCCTAATCAAATTGGATTGAACCAAACTCATATATCCCTCTCATCATGATCAACAATCATCATGGGATGATCAATCAATCAAATTGGGTCAAACCAAGTCAAACCTAAGGGTTGATTGAGTCAACACTTAACCTAAAATGAAACCTTACATACCCAAAATTCATCATAGGCCAAATTGACTAAAACCATTGATCTAAGTTCACTCATAACTTATGTTTGAACTTGACCAAGCCAACATTTGAGCCTAAGTTAACCCATTTGGCTCACTTGCAAGTTGGTCAAAACTTGATCTAAGCCAAATTGATTAAAACTAATGGGTCAAGTCCATTCCAAGTCACTTGTTGAACTTGACCAAAGCCTCAATTGGCCAACTAGACCCAACCTAGCCCAATTGACCTTAGACCCAACAAGACCTAAAGGGATCATACTGAGCCAAAAATTGAACTTAACCCAAATTGAATGGAAATAAAGATACCAATCCACTCCATATGACTAACCTAACCTAAACCTACCCTTGACCTACCTCAAATATGTCAAATGTCAAATATGTCAACTTGACCCATTTGATCTAAATGAAGTCACATGAGCCAAAACCAAATATATACCTAATTGAATCAAACCAAAGCCACCAAAATATTTCAAATGATCATATGAACTTAACTCAACCCTTGGTTTGACCCAATTTGACCTATTGGTCAACTTGACCCAAGTTGACCTATTTTGACCTAAATGGGTCAACATGGGACAAACCCTATCAAGTGGATTACAAATTCAATGAAACTTGGCCAAACCTAGTTTCTCCACATACCCAACATATCCAAAGTGGAAAAATAGCAAATTGACCATCCTACCCCTAGGCTATAGAACAAATTTTGGCTTAACCCATGGGTAATTTTCTCACACCCACTTCACATTCACTTGAGGCATTCCTAAAGCTCAAGGGGACTTAGTGATGAGTGGTGCACCCAACAATGGTTTGGGTGATTTGGTCCCTAGACCAAACGACCTATGGATCAAAATTGAAGGTTCAAAATCCTCTCAGCTCAAATTCAAGCACATGGGAGGTTGGCAATCCACTCTGGGCTCAGCCGACTTTGTGCACACTCTGCTTGATCAACAATCCTGATATGATCAGTGGATCAAATGGCATGTCCTTTGTCGGTTGTCCGATCCTTCAAGGGGGAGATATACTCCCCCCTAATTCACTTCTATTTTCATACACTCAAGGTCGATTGAAGGATAGAAAGCCAGAGGATCCATTAGAGATTGATCCTAAGCCTCTTAGAGCTCTTCCCATTTTCCTTTTCTCGGCTTTTGAACAGTGAAAAATAGGGGAGGTAGAGTGGATTGCCGACTTCTTCCACACTTCATTTTCTTCAAATTTCTCTTGCACACTTCATCTGGGAGCTAAGTCAAGTGCACCTAAGCTTCTATTGGAGTTCCCACAGCAAGGAAGAGTCCAATTGGATCAAAGCTTAAGCTCAAGCAAGGAGGAGTTGGTCCATACATTGATCTACTCAACCTCAAGTGCTCATACTCTCAGCAAGGCTTCCTCTCAACTAGACAAAGCTTCTCCAAGGGAATCACGCACCGGTGATCACCTCCAATGAGGTATGGGATTTTTTGATAATTAAACTCAAAGTGGTGTGGAGCTTTGTGAAAGAAATTTTTACCCCATCATTTTTTGATCATTGAATTTGCCGCTCTCTATCTTTAGATGGTGTGGGTTGAATTTGATTTGATTCCATGCTAGATCTAGCTTGGATCTTCCCCTTGATCATGGACGGTCTCTGTTGATCAAGGGGAAGGACTTGGATGATCTTAGCCATCCATCTGTGCATTTTAGATGGATGGCTGAGATTATTTAGCATGTTTAGAAATCCTTTTATCTGATTTAAGATGTGGGGAGATCCTTAGCCATCTGATCTTTGATCGGATGACAGAGGATTAAAGAGCATGCACTGCCACTGCCACCTGTGAGGTGATAACTTAAGTGACCCCCTCATAGCATGACACATGTAAAGCGCACTGACTTCCTCCGCTACCCATCACACTATGAGCTAGGGATTAATTAAGAATAGTTAAAAAAGCTTAATTAATTTTTGATTAACCCAAGGATCTTAACACTTCCTAAAAAATTCATAAAAATATGAAATAAAATCCAATGAATAGATAATTAAACCTATAGCATTTTAAAATTAATTTTGATGGGTTTTAAGTTATGATGTTCTCTGAATTTAGGTTTTATTAGAAAGTGTAGTTTTCTAGTTACTCTTTAATTAGGCCTCTGATTAATCCCAAATTTCTTGGGTAAGTTTTAAGGGATGACATCTTCCTTCCCTAATTTTCTTTGGATTTATTGAAGGAATTGATTAGAATAATTGCATATGGTTTCCTTAATAACCCTTCTTATATTATTAAGCATAATTACGATATAATTAGTTATTCTAACCTATGATTAGGGTTGATTAAGGTCAGATCCAGTAAGTAGAAGATTTATGGAATATTTTTGGGGCATTTTCCCTAAGTTATTCCCTAAACTGCCTTTTCTCTCCTTAATCTCTTCTTAATTAAGGGTTAATTCATTAATTATCCCCTTAATCAATTTCTAAAAAAATTCTAAAAGTTCCAAAACTTAATTAATCTACCTTGGGTAGATTCTAAGATGTTTAATAGCCTAAGTTCAATTAAGGAAATCAAAACCCCATCCATAAGTGTGAAAGGGTATTTTGAAATTACTTAAGCTAAACCCCTTTACTTAATTAACTTTTAATTGTGAGCCAAATTATATTAGGCCTTTTCATTATTAGGTGCATTACAAATTTAAATTTCTTATGGGTTTTATATCATCTCATTAGCTCATAATTATTTAGTTAATTCTTCTAAGGTGGTGTAGGTAAGGGTTAAAATTAATTAATTCATCATTAACCTAATCAATGCATAAAAATGGATCTAATTATCTAAAATTTAAACAAAAAAAATATCAAACACATATGGGAATGGGTTAGGAATAGCAAACTCATCTCACCATTTCAAAATTAAATTAAACATCAAACTAAAAAAAATCACTTTGAAATTCACTTTGATAACAATGACGTTGTACTCACTTATGCCTTTCTTACTTTCATGTGCATATGTAAACATTTGGATAAAGAAACCCTTTTCTATTTAAGAAAAATCTTGCATATTCAACTTCTAAATTTTCTTATATGGAATACTTAGAATGCATCATAAAGTGTATTAAATGCTCTCATTTGTATGTATAGATATGCTTAGGGTCCATGCATATCCATGTTATATATGTTGGGAAAGAAATGAAGTAATGTGTGTTATGTGAATTTTTATTCATTTTATTTAATCTAAAAATGCCTTTATTTTTAATAGGTTTGGTTAGAGTTTATCTAAACTTAGGATTAATTAAAATATTTAATCAAAACATTCACCTAAACAAAACCAAAATGTGAATCTATTTTAGAAATTACTTAGGTTAGGGAAGGAAAGAGATGTCTCCTTCTCTTTTTCTCTCTTTATAACTTAGTAATTAATTGTAGGATCCACTTAAACCAAATCAAAACATGAAATAAAATCAACCCAAAATAATTAAATAACATAAATTAAACCCTCCTCTATGTTGAATATGTTCTTCACACTTAAGGAATCTAAACCTAAAGCCATAGCTAAGCATACCACACAAGCCTTCAAAGCACACACGTTAGCCTAAGTCACCACTTCTAACTTTAGGTTAAGTTGGTGCATGATTTGATGTTTGTTTTATCTTGTGATATATGTTTTAGACTGGATGTTAGGGTGTATGCTCGTAGAATGAATAGTAGGACACTCTTGGTCATTCTTTTGCAGAGGATTGTGCTTGGGAGTGATAATCAATATATGGGGTGTGTGGTTTGTTTGTATTTTGCAAGTGTTAGTTAGATTTTCACTTTTTCTTTTCATGTAAATTTCTGCAATTAGGATTTTGGAATGTTTGTTATGGGGATTAGGATGAGCATTGGTCATAAGATCCTATCTTATGTACCATGTGAAGTCTTGGAGCATCTACCTTTCAACCATTCAAAAGAAAGATCCAAAGAAGAAATAAGAAAAGAAGAAATGAAGCTTGAAGGCCCCTATAATAATGAATTCCTTTCTCAATTGTAATTTAATTCATTTAGAATCTGTGTTGAATAAGGGTAGAGCTCGGCTACCCAATTTGATATTTTCGAGTTTATGGGGTGGTGCCCGACCACAATAGCCACTTATTCTTTTTATGATTAGCTTTATAAATTGATTTATGATTTATTTAGCTTTTACATTAAGTGGCATGCTTTTTTCTAGTTTCTTCCTTGCTTTATGTATGACCTAGATGTGGATTAGGCTCTATAGAATAAAATAAATCTTTTACCCAACTTAATTACTCAAAATAAAAGTAAATAACTCATAACCTCACCTAAAGCTTAGGTTTAAAATCAAGATAAAAGAATTAGCAACACCTAGCTGGATGAGAATTTCTTTTGTAATATCATGCACAAATGCATCTTGTTTCACTCTTGATTGGAGGGCTTCCACCTTTGCCAAAGAAACTTAGCTTGAACTTTGAGAGCCATAGTGGAAACTCACCTCTTCCCTTCTCACTGATTTTGGCCAATAATTCTATTTCTCATGCATTGGTCATATGAATATTATTAGCTTAAGTCAAAATAATTGTCCAAAATGAAAAATAAAATGAAATTTGAATTACATTAGATTTAGCTCATTTGAAGCATGCCCTTTACATAATCTAGTCTCTTTAGGGAGTGAGTTTAAGGACTTAGTCTCTTTCTAAATAATAATAGCCTAGCTATCTTCCATAAGAATAAAGACTTACCTACATCTATTTAAAATCGTAGGAGGAATTAGTTGACAGCCATCCCCAGGCGGTTGTAAGTGCAAGCTGTCGGGTGGTTTGTCCTCTCTTCTTTAGGCAAACCAATTACCCAATTTTGCCCTAGATTTAGGTTATGCTTCTGCCCCACACCGAAGCTCCCTAGATTTAGGTTTTGAGGTTGCTTCTCCCCTTTGCGGGCCATAAGCATGAGTCCTCACCTCTTAGGCATTTCCTTAATCTTGTGTTACGGAATCTTAAGTCTTAAATTTCTAATGAAAAAAATAACCTAAATAAACTAAATCAATTTCTAAAATGTAAAGCCCAATTATAGGATAGTTTGAGATGCTTGCTAGGATTCCTAGCATCATGGGCATCTCCTACTTATCTTCCATTTTGGCTTTGATAATAACTCCCTCTTTTAATCAATCATATTTGATATTCAAACATAAACTAATCGATCGATAGTCCTTTCCTATTAAAATCTTCAAAGATAATGATCATTTACCTTAATCGAGAGTTTTCCTAAGGGATCCGTCTTAGGATGTAATCTATGGGGCTTGCCTAGAGAACAACGAGCGATTTAAAATAAACCACATTACTTTTCCATGTAAAGTAGGAGAAGAATCTCAGTATATATGGACCCATCCTTAGGAGTCCTTATTGAGGTGATTAGGTCCATTAAAGGGTAGTGACTTCTGTCTTTTGAGATAGTACACTATTCCCTTGATGATGTACTCGATCACCTGAATAAGTACATATGTGGATCTGCGAGGCATCATAAAAAGATGAATTTTCATAGTGTCTTATCTTTTCTTACTCCACGCAGATTTGAAGGTGACTCCTTATAGAAAATTTTCCCTACAAAAATAAAAGCAAGCATTAAGGCATGCACTACCCTAACATAGGACTAAAAATAGTGACTTAGCCTAATGTGTGTGCCATTTAAAGTTTGTGTGGCATGTCTTAGCTAGGCTTTAAGGTTAGAGTTTTCTAAGTATGAAAATGTTCAACTTAGAGGGTGGTTTCATTTTAAGTGATTTAGTTGATTTGGTTGATTTTATTTCATGATTTGATATGGTTTGAATGAACCTACAATTAATTACTAAGTGTTGTAAAGAAAGGAAAAAAAGAAGAGGACCCCTCTTTCCTCCCTACCTTAAGTAATTTCTAAGGAACATTCATTAATGATTTTTATTTTTAGTGAATATTTTATTATGTATTTTAAATAATCCTAAGTTTAGATTTTTCCTAAAAAAACCTATTCAAAAAGAAAGGCATTTTAGGATTAAGTAAAGTGAATTACTATCACAAAATACACAACACTTTATATCTTTTCAACATGTGTAACATGCATCTGGATGAATCCTAAGTATAGTTATACATGCAAATGGGTGTGTTAGCAAATCTTAAATGATGAATGTTAAGAGATATTACTTAAGAAATTTTGGAATGTTCATGTACGCATATTTTTGTTAAGTAGAAAAGAGAGATTCTTTTATCCATTATTCAAATGCACATTTACATGTATGAAAGACATAAGTGAGTACGTCGCCATTATTTTCTACACCAGGGGTGTAAGGTAGAAGATCTACTTGGGGCTAATTAAAGCCTTGCAATCCCAGAATGTCTAGACTAATATACCACTTTTCTTAAATATATGTGCATGTACAAAAAAAATTGAATGGAAAAAAAGTCAAGAAAAAAGTTTAAGTTTGTTTGCTTGATTTTGGTTATGCAATTTATATGTGCAAGTGTGAATATCCCTCTTAAATGATAACATAAGAATGAATAGGAATGGATTTAAGCAAGTGTTGTGTTCTTTTCAAATGAATTATACACTTTGCAAATCTTATTCAAAACTATGTTAAAAGAGAAGAGAAGGAAAGTCATATAATGCACATCTTATATTATACTCACATACAAGCTCATAAGTAATTATAAGTAGCATACCTTTCATTTGTAATGTTTGATTTATAAGTTTTAAAAAAAAATGGATTTAGTAGTGATAATAGCCATTCATATTCTTACTTTAGCCAAAACATGCAATTTTACATAAAGGAAACATTTCATTTTAATTTGATTTTTCAAAAGATATGAATGCATGATTTTCATATGACATACACATTTAGCATGCTAGGAAAGAAATAAAGTGATACAAGCATGTAATTTCATTCACCTTAATTAATTCCTAAAGACAATCCTATGGAATAAGATTATTTAAAGTGAATCAAAATTTTTAAGGGAATTTTTATTTTTGTTTTGAGTTTGATTTGAATAATGTGAAAAGGTTTCCTGGTCCTAACCCATCTCCCACATGTGTATATTATTTTAGTTTAATTTTAGAACCATTAGATTAATTTTATATTTTGCTCAGGTTAAGATGTAAATTAAGTTCATTAATTACCCCTTACCTACACCTCCTTAACATAATTGTTCAAACAATTATGTGCCAGCATATGATATGCAATCACATTGAATTTAAATCAGTAATGCACCCTAAAAAAGAAAGGGCCTAATGTAATTGGCTCATAATTATTGATTAATTAAGCTAAGGGGTTTAATTAAGTACTTTCATAACCCTTCCCACACATGTAGGTTGGATTTGATTTTCTTAAGCTTACTTAGGTTATTGAACACCTAAGTATCTAACTAAGAAAGGATTGATTAAGTGATTAAATTTCTGGATTAATTTTTTATTTTTGAGTTTGGTTAATTAAGCTATTTAATGAAATGATTAAATCAATTAATTTTTTATTCAAAAGAAATAGAATTAGGGGAAAAGATTTAGAAATGGCATCCTAATCTCATTCCCTAAGTCTATCCATTGTTCCAAGGTGGCTAACAAATTTAATTAATGAATTTGTCATTATTTAGTAGGTTAATTAATCATTTTATTGATTAAGGGAGTGATTAGAGATGAATCAAGTAATTCCCCTAATTAAACCATTAATAAATTATAAGAAAATTAGGGGAGGTAGAAGTCATCCCACTAAACATACCTAGAAGTTTGGAATTAACCAATGGATTAATTAGGGAGAAATCAATATAATTACATTCCTAATAAAACCTAAATTGCATGAAATTTACTTTTTAAAATCAATTTAACCTAATTTTACATTATTTTCCTTTAAAATATCTTTAAAATGCATTTGAGTTTGTATTTTTTTTATTTTTCTACATTTAGTTATGTGTTTTTGAAGTTTATTTGATTATTAGGTCATTAAATCCATAATTATATAACTAATCCTGTCAGCGCCACGTGGACCACTGATGCAGCACATGCTTTCCAGATAGAGCAATGAGATTGGTTATTTAAGTTGTCAAATTGGTTGTACAATCAATCGGCGGTGCTACGCACTTTCCTTAGGACCATCTGGATTAAACCCATGGATCTAAAGTGATTAAATTGTATATCTAACATGGATTAATCGGATTGTCCATCCAAAACATACGAGATGGACGGTCAGTGATTCATCTCTACCCTTGCTTGTGGGAGACGGTGAGCGTCCGTCCCTCATGGCTTGATCTAAGCTCACTTGAGCTCAGATTGAGTGGGGATTGATCACACAACATCTAGAGGCAATAAAAAAGACATCCAATGGTCAATTTCCAATGGGATGAAACTTTCTTTCACAAAAGACCAAGGAATCCTACACCTAAGCTCAATTTTGAGGCATACATCATCAAAGGCTATCACCGGCACTCCCAATCATCGAGGTAGCTTTGTCTACTAGAGATGTAGCCCTGTTGAAGGTTTGAAGGTTTGAGGTTTAGTACATCTTCCAATTGGCCAAACTCTTCCTCCAAGGCTTGCAGTTTTGGTCTAGCTCCTCCTTCCCATGCCTTGGAAGCTTGGAAGAAGCTTTGGATGAACTCGACTTGGTGCCTTAAAGGTGCTTGCAAGAAGAATTGAGCTATGATTGGGTATTGAGTAAGTTGGAATTTCTTGCTACCTCCCCTATTTTTGATTTTGGTAAATCAAGAAATGGAGAAATGCAAAGAGCTTTAGGATGCTTGGAGAAGCTTGGGAATGCTTACTCTAGGTTCCTATGGCTCAATCGATAGCAAGATATCTAGAATGAAGTGGAATTAGGGGGAGTATATCTCCCCCCTACAAGGATTGGACGGCCATGAGCCTCCCTTCCATTTTGGATCAATTGACTTGATTGATTGAGTTTGTAGGTCGTTTGAGGTGGCATGTGATTCGATTTTGGCAGAGAAAGGGAGTGGAGAAGTTTCCATGTGTTAAAAGAGGTGTGAGAGGTGATGCCATGTGCTCAATTTGAGTGGGGTGGTCAATTTTGGCCTTGGGTTGGGTTTGGCTGACCCAAACCCATTGGGTCATGTGCACCACACTTATTAGTGTCCACTTGGTCCACTAAGAGGGTGCTAAGTGACCATGAAAAGGATATGACCAAATTCCAAGTGGACTTGGCCATAGGTTACCCCTTGACCAAGGGGTAAAATGGTCATTTGGCTTTGGTTTCAATTTGGGCAGATTTGGAATAGTTTGAAATTAGGTTGGGTCAAATTTCAAAGAATTTGGAGTTGATTTGATGTCATTTGGCTCATGTTGACCCAATTAGGTCAAAATGGGTCAACTTGGATCAAGTTGACCAATTGGTCAAATTGGGTCAAACCAAGGGTTGGGTCAAGTTCATATGACCAATTGAAATATTTTGGTATCATTGGTTTGGTTCAATTTGATTTATATTTGGTTTTGGTTCATTTGAATTCATTTAGGTCAAACAGGTCAAGTTGACCAATTTGACCCATTTTGCCCAATTAGGTTAGCTCATGGGTTGGTTTAGGTTTGGTTGGTCATTTCAAATATTTTGTAAGCTTTAGTTTTAATCAATTTTGGTTTGATTTGATTTTGGCTTGATTTGACCATTTAGGTCAAATTGGGTGCATGGTCAATTGGCCTAGGTTGGGTCTAGTTGACCAATTGATGCTTTGGTCAAGTTCAACCATTGATTTGTAATGAACTTGACCCATTAGTTTCAATCAATTTGGCTTTGATCAAGATTTGACACATTTTGACTTTTAGGTCAAGTTGGGTCAACTTGGGTCAAATGGCCAATTAGGCTAGGTCAGGCTCAAATGATGACTTGATCAAGTTCAAACATTGATCATGAATTGATTTTGATCAATGGTTTCAATCAATTTGGCCTATGATAGAATTTGGCAAGTTTAGGATTTATTTTGGCTAAGTGTTGGCTTGGTCAACCCTTAGGTTTAACTTGGTTTGACCAAATTTTAGTGATTGATCATCTTATGATGATTGTTACTCACAATGTGAGGCTTAGGTTAATCTAATTTAGGTAGGATTAGAATTGGCTCAAAAAGGTACTTTAGGTCACTTGGATCAAGTGAACCTAAGTGGGTCAATTGACTTGATCAAGGATTGATCCAAGTTTGGTTGAACTCACATATGGACTTATGATTGAAATATAAATCTATTTGCAAGTGATTTGGAGTCAAATGGGTTTTGATCCATATGACAATTTCAAGTTCAAAGGGTAAACATGAGTTTGATTTGAGTTTGATTTTTGAATTTAGTTTTGATTTGATGATTGAAGTTTATGTTTATATTTGGTTTCAAGATTGAAGGATTGATTGAATCTTGAAGAAAAAAATCAAGTGTTTGGCTTGATTTGGGTTTGATTTGAGCAAGTTCAAGAATTTAACTTGGAAGGCTTAGCTTGAATTTAGGTTAGATTTAGATTTGAGTTTTGAATTTGATTTTGATTTGATGATTGAAGTTTGTGTTTATTTGGTTTCATGATTTAAGGATTGATTGAATCATGAAGAAAAATCAAGGGTTTGGCTTGATTTGAGTTTTATTTGAGCAAGTTCAAGAATTTGACTTGAAAGGCCTAGGTTGGATTTTGGTTGAGTTTTGGTTTTGATTTGAATTTATATTTCATTTATATTTATGAATATAAATGAGAATATAAATGGGTTACGAGAAGATCTTTTGAATTTGATTTGATTTGAATTTGATTTGATTTGAATTTGATTTAGGCTAAGTCTATAAGATGGAATCAAAGTGACTTAGCAAGGATTTTTTGAATTTGGAATTCAATCATGGGTTTCAATCATTTGGAATTGATTTATGATTTGGAAAATCCATTGGAATTGATTTATGTTTTGAGAAAATCAATTAAGTTAGAATTTATTTGAGATTTGATTTGGAATTGGTTTAAATTTGAAGTTGATTTGGATTTGAGAAAATCAATTAAGTTGGAATTGATTTGAGTTTGAATTTTGTTTGATCTTGGAGTTGATTTGATTTTTGAAATTTGACTTGAGGGAAGGAAGTGAGGATTTGGTTCAAGCTATGGGGTAGGCAAGTTTTCTCTAACACAGGCATGACCTATTCCATGGCTAACTCTTCTAAATCACTAGGTTAGGTTGAGTGTTCACAAATCACTAGAAGTGTCTTAAGACTAAGGAAACTCTTAGTGTCAAAGATGAATCCTATGTCTAAGATGGAGAGGTTGAGAGCTCATCCTAAAAATGAGGTCAAGAAAGGGCACCTAACAGGTGTGGCGTGACTGACAAGGTACACCACACGTATTGGTGTTGATTGAAATGATCAACAACATCGAACGATCACAAGCACTAACAGAAATGATCTACTCCTAACCCAAGGTGTAGAAGGAATCAAGAGTGCAATGGTCAATTCAGGGAAGAAAGCACGGGGACTCACATCTTCCACTACAAAAGACCACTAGGGTAATCGGTTGCTTTGGGTAACAATTCAAACTCGACTTGGGGTTGCCCCTTGATTTGCGATAATCATGCAAGAAAGAATGCGTAGTAGACTTCCATCTTTCAGAGCATAATGACTGTCAAGGTAACTTACTTGTGGAAAAAATGGGTTGACCTAAGGAGACTACGGAGAGAGAGTCGACCAGTGCTTGGGAGCTCTGACAAGATAGGATGTACTTTGGGAAAGAGGGCTTTGGGGGCTTGAATTCCTAATCTAGAAGTGAATATTTTATTTATTTGTTTAATTAATTAACTTATCATGGACCCTGTTAGTTTGCGAGGGATCACACTGAGAAGGAGCTTATATTAGCCTAGACCTATCTCAGATTTATTCAATCAAGAAAGAATCTGTATCAGTTGAACAAATCCTCCAACCATAGGGGTGGCTACTAGGAAAGGGGGGCAGTCCAATCCAAAAGTAACCTGGGTAGTGTCTAAATGGGGTCACAAAAGACTTGATCTAAATAGAGTGCCCACAAGGAGAGGGGCTACTAAGGGCTTGATCTAAAACCCTAGAGAAGATAATATACATAGGTATTCGGTGTCCAACTCAAGGAGAAAGTGCAGGGACTCACATCTGCTAAGAGTGGTGTATCCACCGGGTGAGTCGCTGTCAACATAGCGAACACCAACCAACCTAAGGTGCTTATCGATTTTGCAATAATCAGCCTAAGAAGAAAGCTTGGGGACTCACATCTTCCTATAGTAGAACTGATTGCTGGGATAGTCTATCTTTGGCTCGATAGGTGCTATCTGACCTAAGGCGACTATTGAGTGAATGCCACTGGAGGACTTACATCAACTCAAGAGTAGTCAAGAGGAAAGGAGCCTCTAGGAGACTTATCCTAAACCTCAAATATACTCGACCTAGTCAGTGCATGATGTTTAGTTCAAGAAGAAAGCGAGGTGACTCACATCTTCTTAAATAAAATCAGCTTGAGATAGCTTACTGGCTGAGCAGTGAAGTTTACCAAACTAACAAGGTGCTTGTCAGTTTGCAATGGTCAGGTTAGGAAGAAAGCATGGGGACTCACATCTTCCAAACAAGTGACCACTGGGGTGTCATACTAGCAAGGTAGCATGTAAACTCGACCTAGAGCAGCTAATGAGTGAGTGCCACAGGGGGCTTGCTCCCACATCAAAATAGCTCGAGATAAAAGATTTATGTTTATTTTTATGCTTATGCTAAAGGGAAGAGGATGTCGCTTGGGTTCTCTCACACCTATCCTAAACAAGCTTGGGGAATTTGATGAAATGGTGTTATGAATGGTAATTGTGATTCCCACCAAGAAAGGATGTTGATTGGGTTCTCTCACACCTAATTTAGTTGTGTTAATAAAAATAGGATGCCTCTTGGGTTCTCTCACACCTATTCTAGTAGCACCAGGAAATTATGTTTGATTGTGTTTGTGTTTGTGAAAGAGGGATAGGATGCCTCTTGGGTTCTCTTACACCTATCCTAGTAGCACCAAAAATTATGTTTGATTGTGTTTGTGTTTGTGAAAGAGGGATAAGATTCATCTTAGTTCTCTTACACCTATCATAAACATGTCGTGGTTGATTCACAAGACAAGCAAACAACACTTCGAAAGAAGAGAATATTTTGATGAATTAGAATGAAATTTTATTCTTTTGTTGATGATTATTTCCAAAAATATTTTATGGGAAATATTTCTTTAAATAGAACCCATTAATTGGAAGCATTGGGTGTTCCCCTTTATAATTAATGAGATGATAAGATCCCCCTTGGTAGGCCTTCTCTATGACAAAAGGACCTTCCCAAGTTGGTTCAAACTTGCCTCATATCTTTCGACGGGAAATAATTGGTCTCCTTAGGATTAATAAAAGTTCCCCTACTTGAAAATCCCTAGGCCGAACCAGCTTATTGTGAGCTTGAATCATTTTGGCCTTATATAACTTTAGGTTCTAGCACACCCGTAGGCGTCTCTCCTCCAAACCTTCAAGCTCTTCTAACTGCAACTTTCCATTATGTTCTGTAGTTATCTTGCTACCCAATGCTATCCTTAGTGATGGGAGTTGAACTTCTAAAGGTAGAATGGCTTTAGATGCACACACTAAGAAAAATGGGATAGATTTAGTTGGAATTTTGTATGTGGTGTGGTAGGCCCACAATGCTTCAACTAACTGCTCATGCCACTATCATTTGTTGTCATCAAGTGTCTTCTTTAGTATTTGGATGAGAGTTTTGTTGAATGCTTCTGCTAGGCCATTTTCTCTAGGGTAATAGATGGTGGAGTATCTCCAATCTATACCATGTCTTCTAGAAAAGTTTTTGATCATGGTGCTTTTGAATGCAGTACCATTATCAGATATAATTCATCGAGGCACCCTGAACCTATATACGATATGGTTCCTGAAAAATTGAAGCACATGCTGAGCTATGACCTCTCTGAGTTGGATTGCCTTCGCCCACTTGGAAAAGTAGTCGACGGTAGCTAGAATGAAGCGATGACCTTTATAAGAAGGAGGATCGATAGAACCCACTATATCGGTACCCCAACACTCAAATGGCCATAAGGCTGATGTAGGATGTTGAATGTTGGGTGGTTGATGTAGGACTACACCGTGTACTTGACACTGATGCCATCTCCTAGATACATCCATGCAGTCTGTGATCATCGAAGGCTAGTAATATCCTAGTCTCTTGATCTTTGCTTTCCTCTTTGAACTGGATTGATGCACTCCACATAAACCTGAATGTACCTCGATCATGATCTTATAGGCTTCGTATTTGTCCAAATAGTGTAACCATATTTGATCAAAAGACCATCAGTATAAGGTGCCATCCACGAGAGCATAGGAGAGATTTCTCTATTTCATCTGATGGGCTTGTAATTTATCTTAAGGCAGTTTTCCCGTGTTCAAGTAATCTATGAACAGTTGCCTCCAGTCCAGTTCCTCTTCTTTGTTGGCAATGATAACCTCCCCTTTAAGAGAAAGTCTCTTGATGAGTTCAGCATCAATAAGGGATAGTACTTGTCTATGTTGGACCCTTATTGGAATGGACTCATCTTCTGGACATGCCAATTCTTCGGCAAGTTTGACCAAAGCATCTGCTACTGCGTTCTCTGCCCAGGGAACCTTGTAGATGGTGACTTTAGGGATTTGGGCCAACAACTTCATGGTATACTCGTGGTAATGATAAAGTTTAGGTTTTAGAACCTTATATGACCTAGCAATTTGGTTGATGACCAACTGAGATTCTCCATGGATGTTGATGCTATTGACACACACTATAATGGCTAACTCCAGATCGATAATCAAAGCCTCATACTCAGCTTTGTTGTTAGTGCAGGGATTGGAGAGATAGTATGAGAATCTCATCACATCACGATCTGGAGTTAAGAGGACTATTTTTACCCTTGCTTTTCCTGGAAGAGTAGATCATGGTGCTTTTCCTTTATGAAAGGAAGCCACACCATCAAAATACATCTCCCATCGGTGGTTGTCACCTCTTCTAAGTTCATGATTTGTTCATCAGGAAGATCATCACTAAGCGAGGAATCAGTAGGCAATGGGTGTGCTGCTAAGAAATTTGCTAGTGCTTGTCCTTTTACTGCATGAATGGGTACAAATGTGATACCAAACTATAAAATAATCATGGACCAACGTACCAAACATCTGGATAGCATTGGTCGTGACATGAGATACTGCAGTGGATTGGTTCTGGAAATCAAGTTTACCTTATGAGAAAGCTTATAATGCCATAGCTTTTGGGATGTGAAGATTAAAGCTAGGAAATATTTCTTAATAGGTGGGTAGTTCACTTCATCAAGGATTAGACGATGGCTGAGGTGGAAGAGAGCACTCTTCTTCCCTTTATTGTTGGCTTGGGCCAACTAAGTGCTGAGGGAGTCATCCAATGCAGTTGTGTAGAGGATGAGTGTCCTGCCTGAGATAGGAGCTATTATAATTGGAGGCTTCACCAAATACTGCTTGATATCTTCAAAAGTATGGTGGCACTTGCCATCCCACTTGAACTTTCCATCCTTTTTGACAAGTGCTGAAAATGGTTTGCATCTTCCTGATAGGTTGAAGATAAAGCATCTTGAATATGCCAACCATCCTTAGAAAGATCTAAGTTGAGTTAAATTTTTGGGAGGTGGCATTTCTAAGATGGCTTTGTCTTTTTCTGGATCTATTTCTATTCCCTGGCATCGGACAGGAAACCCAAGAAATTTTCCTAAAGCTACTCGAAATGCACACTTCAAGGGATTCATTTTGAGGTTATATTGTCTTAACCATTCAAAAACTACTTCAAGTCAAATAGATGGTCTTCCTTCTCTTTGCTTTTGACTACTAGATCATCATCAACATGGCTCAACGATGATGGATGAGTTCATTGAAGATAGTCATGGCTTATTATATATGCATTTAGGCAAATGCTTATTATAAAATACATCCAAAAGTAGTGTCCACCATTAATTTTGTATAGGAAACTCATCAGATATACCCTCCTTAAGTCCTCAATGCATATGTGAATTTAGCCATTCTTCTTCTTAAGATGACCTAGCTAACCGGAGGGTATTTTCTTCCAAAAGTGATTAGTTTCTTGACTTGAAATGACCTATTGTTCTAATCCATCATCTAGGCTTGATAGCATTAGCATTAGGATCTATTGCTAGTTTGTGGACTACCGTGTTAGGAGATAATTTGGGCATCTCTTCATAGCTTCATGAAAAGCAATCCTTAAACTCAATTAATAGCCTAACTAAGTCATTGGTTTCTTCTTCATTCAGCAATGAACTGATGTATGTCGGGCATGAATTTTCTTCTGTGCCGAGGTTGATTTTTTTATGCTTGTTAATTGTTGAATGGGTTCAAATTCTGGTGGTGCATCTTTGATTTGAATATCATCTAGATCATCTAAAGTTTCTAAACACACATCCTCATAAGAGTTAGTGTGGTCTGAAAAGAACCTATCAGCCTTCAGATGGTTGGTGACAACTTAACAGTCATCATCATCATCAACTAGACCCACTGTACAAAATCCTAGTCCTGATCTTGATTGTGCATCCCTGCCTCTGTTGTTACATAGCTTCTCGAAGTACTCTGACATGTGCTTAGACCATGTATAAGGAATTAAACCCTTCTTTGCAAGATTAAGAATACAAGGTGAGTATCAATCAAAAGGTAATTCCATTAATTCTTTATTTGAATTATCCTTAACTCCTACATCAATTTTTGGACTTGAGAATGATGATCCCAGTAGGAATCACTTTGGCTTGACATCCCTAGAAGACTGAGGTATTTCCTTAACTGCTAAACCTTAAACTTTTTGAGAGGAAAGAGAGGTTAAAACTAAGGTTCTTAGTTGATGCCTGATAGTTTCACATACACATGATTCGAATACATTCATGCTTTGTATAGAGGCTTAGTCTTCATTGTTGTCCAGCTCGAGTGTCACCTCCAATAAAACTCATTAAGAGGGGTTGGATGGTATGTTAATCATATTAGACTTGTCCTCTGAGCTGGATTTCAAGTCTATGTGAATAGTAGGGGTACTCTTGTGAACTAGGACATAACTCCGATTGGCTGGTGGCCAACCAGGGGGTCTTCCACCTCTAAAATTGCCTCTATTTTTTCCTTTGCCTATGCTTGATGGAGGTCAAGTCATACTACCCACATGTCCATATGATGGAATGAACTATGGGTGAAATGTGATATGCGGGTCCACTACTTCCTTGATATCCTTTTCTCGTTCACTTGGATTTTCATTTTTCTTTTCCTTTTCTTCTTATTTTTCTTTTTTCTTTTCTTCTTTTTCTTTTGTATTTGAATTTTAATTTTGACTAAGTTTATGAGAAAAGGTGTTTTGAGGAAGATAGTAAGTCACATCCTCATATATCTCAACCTCTCTGACTAAAAATGACTTTTCATCACCTTTGACACAATATTCAATCTCATCCTTCTTAAACTTGATCCACTGATGGAGGGAGGATGGAATCATCTTATTCTAATGTATCCAAGGCCTACCAAGTAAAGCTGTGAACAAAGTATTAAAATCTATGATATAGAAGTTAGCTTCAGTCTTCCATTTACCTATCTCCAAAGGTAACACTATGGAGCCTAAATCCCTCTTTCCTTGTTCATTGAATCATCTCAACATCACCCACTCCTCGAAGTGTGGAGATGTCGATCCTCAAATAAGCAAGGGTCTTTAGACTCATAATGTTCACTTGGATGCGGAACCACGGAAAGTAGATCATGTCCCTTTGTAATGTAAAGGGGATGGTTGCTGTCCCAGAAGAAGGTCTTCATCTGTGAAAGTGACTCCTTGGGCTTCTTTGGAATAATGTGCCTTGTCTCCAATAGCAATCAGCTGAGCTAAGCATATCTCTGAATCAAGAAGAGCCTTTATTAATGATTCTCTCATCTCTTTGAATAAGATAAGGGCATCATATATGCTTAACTTAGATGACAACTTTCTCAGGTGAGAGAGGACATTGTATTCCACCTTGGGTTGATCCTCCACAAGCATATCCAAGAGTGGAGCATGTTGTGGAGGGGCTTCTCAATCATTTGAACCAATGACTTTTTTCCCCTTATCTTGAGATTCTGCCCATTGAGATAGAACCTTGCCACTACAGAGGTTTACTTTGGTGATCTCTTGTGGCAAGGTAGAGGAAGATTCTACCTGCTCGTTAGGTTCATCTATAATATCTCCTATGGGACCCTTAGAATCGGATGATTCCAAGTCTATCTAAAGAGGAGAACCCGTAGTTTTCTGAGAAGGAAAATCCAACTCTAAATCATAAAGAGGAAGATCAGAGTTATTATAATTTTTGTTTAGACTTGGAGAGTTTTCAGTAAGAGTAGAATTAGACAACCCATCAGAAGTGACATAAATGTAATTCAAACTAGCTTTATTGCTTAATTTCTTGGCTTTTGAAGGAGGTACATAGTAGATATCTAGTAAAGTAAGTGGGGTGAGGTATTTGATGCCCTCATCTACTGATACAAGATGTCTACTATAGGAAGAGCTAGCTGAAGTAGAGGTGGATGTTGATGTAGTAGCTATAATGATGGACTGGAGGCTGGACTCAGCTGGTGGTTATGCTACCCATCTTGGCATGGGTTCTTCTGGCTAAGCTACCAAGTTGTCTAGATAACTTGCAAACCTTCCTTGATGTTGGAGGTTCAAGCTGCCTCAGGCACCTGTGATGAAAGTTTTTTGATTTTAGACACAATTTTCTTAGGGGTTCGAGATAAGGAGATATCTCAACCTTCTTTAGTTTTGGAAGGATCGTAGGTATCCCCAAGGATTACCCTAATGGAACTGGATGGTGGTTCGATAACTTATTCCTTTGGCTTAACTATGGCGCCTATCTTGAAGCTATGCTCAAGCCAGTCCTTGAATGTAAAGCAATCCTCCAAAATGTGACCTAGCATGCGGTGGTTGGGACAAAAGTTGGGATCAATACTTTTACCCTCTTCCTCCGGCCTTCTAGGTTTGGGTAGCTAAAAATCATATTTCTTTAAGAGATTTTTAAAGATTTTCTTGATTACCTCCCTCTTAAATGAATATGATTTGTTTAGTTTATCAATAAGAGTAGGTGGACAATAGCTACCTGGCAGTGGGTATGTGTACCACTGTTGCTGTGAATATGGTTGAGGAGGATGCAGCGAAGACTGTGGAGGCTGTTGTGGCAGCCGATAGGATGACCTCGATGGTGGTAGAGGAGGTGGAAGTGATGGCTGTGGAGCATGAGGTCTCTCATACTTCTCTCTGGTTGGCTACTTTCCCTTGTCTACTATTATAACTGCCCGTGGCTTCTTCTCATAAGCTATTTGTGGCTTTGGATTTATTGATTGATCTAGAAAAACTAACTGTTTGGCTTCTGCTTGTAAGCTAGCCGACTTATTGATTAGTTTCTCAAATATCTTGATGATAAAACCGTTGAGCAAGAAGGCGACCAGGCCATGAATATTCTTTAGCAGAATTTCAATGGCATGTTGTTCAGGCAACTGTAGTTCATATTTTATACTCAAATTGTGTCATCTGAGAATATAATCAATGAGGGACTCACCAGGGTGGTTATTGAGCCACAATGAGATTTCCTACAGTCACCCTTTGCTGAGCTCCAGCAAATCTCTTTATGAAGAGTTGCTCTAACTCAGCAAAAATCTTCACTAAACTATTAGGAAGTTCAGCGTACCAATCGAAGGCTATGCTTGCTAAGCTATTGATACAAAATTGAAAGAGTAAAGCATCACTGTCACTAGTGTTGTAATAGCTGGCTTTGAAGTGCGTCACTGGGTCTAGATGGAGTGGTAGTCCTTGGAGGATTTATGGCCATGGGGGTGACTGAACTATCTCCTCCTCCATCTATTGTCGACTCCATACACTACTACAGTGGTGGTGGAGATGGAACAACTACTATACTCTGAAGTCGCCATTCTTTCTTCACCACAACTGGGATAGGAGGTCAAGCAGGAGAGATCGGCCTCGCCTCAATAGGTGGTGTAGATGGGATGGGATCTCTTGGCCATAGCCAGATCACCAATGGGGTTCTCTTCTCTCTCGATGCAGCCTTCATGGCCTTTGCTAGAATGGTAGATGATGGAAGATGAATCACAGATGGTGGGCACAGAGTAGAGTGATGTGATGGAGACACCACTAACTCTCTTCGAATAGGAGCTCCTCTCCTATGGTGGGTAGTACCCATCAGTAACATGCTATCGGTATAATCAACATGGGTAGTGTGCCGATCTAAAAAGTTGACAAGGTGAGCTTGACAACCTGTACCTCCGCTCCCTAGTAATATGCACAGCGATATGCGGCCTCCTGATATGTCAATCTGGAATGATTGAATACAAATCTAACTGAGCCCAGGACTTTGATCATCCACCTACTCGATGTAAAACTGATCTGAGGCTGGCGTACAACCTCCTCTCACTGATAGGAGACTAAAACTGTACTGCTGGCAGAGGTGAAATTAAAATCACCCTAATATCCTCTCTATCATATCTAGAGAGAGGGTGGAAGTTATTTTCTGTGATTAGCAGGGAAACCATCCTAAGCAACTCCTCTACTGTGGCCTGGGAAACTGCCTCCAACTCCCTGGCTATGCGGGTATGATACTGCTTAATCATGCGATTCTTATTTTAGCGCTGATTCATGGTAGGTCGAACAGTATGGGAACTAGACCCAATCTCGAAAGCAGAGGAGACAATCCCTGGAATTAGAGGAGCCTTCCCCTTGGATGGTTCCAATGAGTGGGTGCTAGCCCGTACTAAGGCAGCAAGGAAAATAACTGGGCACACTGGTGCTATAATTGCTACTAATGTGGGAACTGACATAGCCTTCCTCTTCAGCGAAGGAGTTTCTAAAATAGATGGTAACTCAACCTGGATGACCATCTTCTACCCGATCACCACTCTCCTACTCACTATCATGAGGGTGGTCCCCTCACATGTGATCCTGGCCCCCTCAAAGCCTCGGCCAAAGTGGATGAGGTGGGCAAGTCAAGCTGGGAGGCGGTCGATCAAGGCCAAGTCCTTCCCGAAATGTGAACGTATTTTCGCCATTTGGCTGACTAAACTGAAATTGAGCTGAAATTCTACAATGTTTGAAAAATAAGTTTGAATCAGATTTCTACTTTGTTAATTTTTTTTTAATTTTGATTTAGAATTTGAACCCACACTCAACAACTTGAAAGTGTTAAGTGGGGCTCAAATAAATTTAGAAGAGAATTTTAGATTGATTGGAAAAGAGATTTTTTCAATATAGAATCCATTTTCAACAAATTTGTGTATGTTAAAAATGAGTTCAAATATTTTTGGAGAGATTGATGCTTCCATAGGTTCATATTTGAATTTGATTTTTTTTTCGAGTTTAAGGACCCTTTATTTAATAAATTTGAGTATGTTAAAGTAAAGGGTCAATTGAATTTGTTTTAATTCATGATTTTGGAATTTACTTACTTAGCAAATGAGTATGTTATGTGAGGTGTTTGAAAACAAATTTTTTTTTTTTGCTTGTTTGTGAATTATGTGTGAATTTTGATAATGGAATCTTCACTTAGCAAATTTTGGTATGCTAAATGAGGAATCCAAGTGTGTTTTATTTTTTTAAAGATTTTTAAAAATAGGATTCTTAGCAAATTTAGGTATGCTAACAAAATCCAAATGTGTTTTATTTTTGATGATTTTTGAAAAGAGGATTCTTAGCAAATTTAGGTATGCTAAGGAAATCCAAATGTGCTTTATTTTTGATAATTTTTTAAAAGCGGATTCTTCTCAAATTTAGGTATGCTAAGGAAATCCAAATGTGTTTTATTTTTTGATGTTTTTTGAAAAGAGGATTCTTAGCAAATTTAGGTTGCTAAGGAAATCCAAATGTGCTTTGTTTTTTTTTTTTTATGATTTTCAAAAAGAAGATTCTTGGCAAATTTAGGTATGCTAAGGGAATCCAAATATATTTTGTTTTTGATGATTTTTGAAAAGAGAATTCTTAGCAAATTTAGGTATGCTAAGGGAATACAAATGTTGTTTTTTTTATTTTAATTTTGAAAATAGGATTCTTAGCAAATTTAGGTATGATAAGGAAATCCTATGTGTTTTGTTTTTGAAGATTTTTGAAAATAGGATTCTTAACAAATTTAGGTATGATAAAGAAATCCTAATGTGTTCTATTTTTGATGATTTTTAATTTTGATTTTTGAAAAAGAGGATCTTCATTTAGCAAATTTGGGTATGCTAAATGAAAGATCCAAATGTCATTTTAGTTTTGAAAATATGATTGTTAATTTTGATTTTTAAAAAGATGACTATTAATTGTATTTTTAAAAATGTGTTTGTTGATTTTATTTTTGAAAATGTGATTGTTGATTTTATTTTCAAAATGAAATCTTCATTCAATAAAGATGTTCATTTGTGTTTTTGGAAAATATGATTGTCGCTTTTATTTTCCTGAAATGAAATCTTCATCATCAAATTGAATGAAGATGTTCATTTGTGCTTTTTGGAAAATATGATTGTTGCTTTTATTTTCTTGAAATAAAATCTTCATTCAACAAATTGAATGAAGATGTTCATTTGTGCTTTTTGGAAAATACGATTGTTGCATTTATTTTTAGAAATGAAATCTATATTCAACAAATTGAATGAAGATGTTCATTTGTGCTTTTTTGAAAATAGGATTGTTGATTTTATTTTTGGAAAGATATTTGTTGATTTTCTTTTTAGAAAAGATGATTGTTCATTTTGTTTTAAAAAATGAAATCTTCATCCAATAAATTGAAAGAAGATGTTCATTTGTGCTTTTTGAAAATATGATTTTTGATTTTATTTTGAAATGATCCTACAAATAACAATCATGAAGATTATTAGAAGAGGGTGATTTATGAAATTTTTTGTGCAAACATTTTATTATGTGCATTTTGAAAAAGTTCTTTTTTGGAAATTGATATTTTTTATAAAGGATATATTTTTCTTTTATTTTTAAAATGAACCTTTCCTTTCCATAAAAAGTGGTAAGAAAGAAGTCTTTAGTTATTTCTTTTTTATTAAATTTTATTTTCACCTATTGGGGAACCCAACAGGAGTTTTAAGACCCACACTGAGTGAGGTCCTAAAACCTAAAGATGTTGGCTAGCTTAGCTTAAGGGTGAAATAAACTAAGTGCCAATGGAAAAGAAAGATAGTCTTGGATTCATACAAAGTACAAACTCACTATTGATACTTAGAGACAATGATCATTTATCAAAGATGGAGAGAGGAACCTTCCCCAGCGGAGTCGCCAAAAAAATTTGTGGTGAAATCTTTTCAATTCTTCATCTAATCTTTCTGAGAGAGAAAAGAAATAAATGAAAAACCAAAAAACATTTTAAAACACTTCTTGTGTTGGACACCACACAGATCTGCATATGTTCTTATTAGGGTGATCGGGTATGGTATTGAAGAATGATGTACTATCTCAAAAGATAAAAGTCACCATCCTACAAATGAACTTAATCACCTTAATAAGGACTCCTAAGGACTATGGGTCTTCAGATGTACCAGAGACTCTTCCCCTACTTTATATAAAAAAGTAAAGCAGGATATATTTTAAACTGGGTTCATTAAATTCCCTATGGAGGCAAGCCCCCATTGTTAATTACATCCGAAGGAATGAGATTCCTTAAGAATACTCTCGATTAAAGTAAATGATCCTTGTCTCCAAAGATTTCAAAAATATGACTATCAATCAATTGATTTATTTTTAGAAGATCAAGTGGGATTGATCAAGAGGAGGGAGTTATTATTGAAATTGAAGGAAGATAAGTAGGGGATGCTTATGATACTAGGAAGCCTAGTAAGCATCATAAATTATCCTGTGGTTGGGCTTTATATTTTTGAAATTGAGAGGAATTATTTGTTTGAGTTGAATTTTTATTAGAAGTCTAGGGCTTACAATTTCATGACACAAGATCATGGAAATACCTAGGAGGTGAGGATTTATGCTCATAGCCCGCAAAGGGAAGTAGCAACTTCTGAACCTGAATCTAGGGAGCTTTGGTGAGGGCCGAAGCGTGACCTAAATCTAAGGCAAAAAATGAGTATTTGGTTTATCTCCATAAGAGATGATAAACCACCCAACTATTGGACTTACAATCACCTGGGGGTGGTCGTCAACTAACTCCTCCTGTAATTTTAAATACATATAGGCAAGTCATATGCTTTGCAAGATAGCTAGGATGTTATTATTTTAGAAAGAGATTAAGTCCTTAAACACACTTCCTAAAAGACTAAATCATGTAGGATATGATTAATGACTTAAATATAATACAAATTTTATTATGTTTTATTTTCATTATGGATAATCAATTTGACACAGGCTTTAGGATTCATATGCTCAATGCATGAGAAATTAGATTATGGGCCAAAATCAGTAAGAAAAGAGGTATATTTTCACCATGACTCTCAAAGGTCAAGCTAAATTCTCTGGCAAAGGTGGAAGCCCTCTATGACAAGAGTGAAATAATATATTTTTTATGCATGATGTGAAAACAAACAACTTCCAGCTAAGGGGTTGCTAAATCTTTTATCTTATTTTATAACCTAGGCATTATATGAGTTATTTATTTTAAATTTGAATTGATTAGTTGGATAGAAAATTTATTTTTTCCTAAGAGCCTAATCATCATCCAGGCCATACATCAAAGCAAGAAAGAAACTAGAAAAATATTCCATCTTAATGCACAAGCTAAACAAACATCAAATAATTTATAAAGCTAGCACAAAAGAATAAGAGGCCTTTTGTGGTGGGCTCCATCGCACAAACCCGAAAACAAATTGGGTAGCTGAGCTCTACCCTTATACAACCCGAATTATAAATGAATTAATTACAATCAAGAAGGAATTCATGTTATGGGAGTCTTCATTCTTCATTTCTTCATTCTTCTTTTGTCTTTCTTCATTCTTCTTTCTTCTTTCTTCTTTCATCTTTCTTCTTTCTTCTTTCTTCTTTTGATTGGTTGGAATGTGATTGCTTCAAAGGCTTCACATGGTACATAAGACATAGTCTTATAACTTACCCATAACAATCAATCCAAATCCTAATTGCAAAATTACATATGGGAAAAATTAAATCTAACTAAAACCTATAAAATAGAGATTAGCTAAATAAACCACACAATCTCAAGCATGTATGTGAATAAATTAGACTTAGCACCCCACATATGGTAACCAATTCCACTTGGGCTATTTTGGATTATGCTTAGAGGTATAAGAAATATGTAATGCAAAAGCATCTATATTTTTATTACAGCGCCCCTTAAGCACAATCCCCTACAAAAGATAATGATTGGACTAAGATCACCAACCATTCAGTCTATGTATTTACACCCTAACATCCATACTAAAACATCACATTACTAATCAAAAGCAAGCATCAAGTCATGCACTTCCCTAACATAGGACTAGAAATGGTGACTTAGCCAAATGTGGGTGTCATTTAAGGTTTGTGTGGCATGTCTTAATTATTCTTTAAGGTTAGAGTTTTCTAAGTATGAAAATGTTCAACTTAGAGGGTGGTTTCATTTAAGTGGTTTAGTTGATTTGGTTTATTTTATTTCATGATTTGATTTGGTTTGAATGAACCTAAAATTAATTACTAAGTGTTGTAAAGAGAGGAAAAGAGAAGAGGACTCCTCTTTCCTCCCTACATTAAGTAATTTCTAAGGTAAATTCATTAATGATTTTTTATTTTAGTGAATGTTTTATTATGTGTTTTAATTAATCCTAAGTTTAAATTTTCCCTAAACAAACCTATTCAAAAAGAAAGGCATTTTAAGATTAAGTAAAGTGAATTATTATCACAAAACAAACAAAACTTTCTTTCTTTCCAACAAGTGTAACATGCATATGGATGAATCCTAAGCATAGCTATACATGCAAACGGAAGTGTTAGTACACCTTAATGATGAATGCTAAGAGATATTTCTTAAGGAAATTTGGAAAGTTCATGTATGCATATTTTTGTTAAGTAGAAAAGAGAGATTCTTTTATCCATTATTCAAATGCACTTATACATGTATGAAAAACATAACTGAGTATGACGCCATTATTTTCTACACCAGAGGTGTAAGGTACAAGACCTACTCGAGGCTAATTAAAGCCTCACAATCCTGAGATGTCCAGACTAATATACCACTTTTCTTAAATACATGTGCATGTACAAAAAAAATGAATTAAAAAAAGTCATGCAAAAGGTTTATGTTTGTTTGTTTGATTTTGGTTATGCAATTTATATGTGCAAGTGTGAATATCTCTCTAAATGATAACATAGGAATGAATAGGAATGGATTTAAGCAAGTGTTGTGTTCTTTTCAAATGAACTATACACTTTGCAAATCCTATTCAAAACTATGTTAAAAGTGAAGAGAAGGACAATCACATAATGCACATCTTATATTATACTCACATACAAGCTCATAAGTAATTATAAGTAGCATACCTTTCATTTGTAATGTTTGATGTATAAGTTTTAAAAATAATTTTGGATTTAGTAGTGATAATAGCCATTCATATTCTTACTTTAGTCAAAACATGCAATTTTACATAAAGGAAACATTTCATTTTAATTTGATTTTTCAAAAGACATGAATGAGTGATTTTCATATGACATACATATTTAGCATGCTTGGAAAGAAATAAAGTGATACAAGCATGTAATTTCATTCACCTTAATTAATTCCTAAAGACAATCCTATGGAATAAGATTATTTAAAGTGAATCAAAATTTTTAAAGGAATTTTTAGTTTTGTTTTGAGTTTGATTTGAATTTAGGAAAGGTGAAAAGGTTTGTTGGTCCTAACCCATCTCCCACATGTGTATATTTTTTAGTTTAATTTTTGAACCATTAGATTAATTTTATATTTTGCTTAAGTTAAGGTGTGAATTAAGTTTATTAATTACCCCTTACCTACACCTCCTTAACATAATTATTCAAATAATTGTGAGCCAACATATGATATGCAACCACATTGAATTTAAATCAGCAATGCACCCTAAGAAAGAAAAGGCCTAATGCAACGGACTCATAATTATTTTTTAATTAAGCCAAGGGGTTTAATGAAGTACTTTCATAACCCTTCCCACACATGTAGGTTAGATTTGATTTTCTTAAGCTTACTTATGTTATTGAACACCTAAGTATCTACCTAAGAAAGGATTGATTAAGTGATTAAGTTTCTAGATTAATTTTTGATTTTTGAGTTTGGTTAATTAAGCTATTTAATGAAATGATTAAATCATTAATTAATTTGTAAATTAATTGACTTTTCATTCAAATCAAATAGACTTAAGGGAAAATATTTTAAAAAGGCATCATAATCTCATTCCCTAAGTCTATCCACTATTCCAAGGTGGTTAACAAATTTAATAAATGAATATATCATCATTTAATAGGTTAATTAATCATTTTATTGATTAAGTGAGTGATTAGAGATGAATCAAACAATTCTCCTAATTAAATCATTAATAAATTCTAAGAAAATTAGGGGAGGCAGAAGTCATCCCACTAAACATACCTGAAAGTTTGATAATTAACAAAATTACATTCCAAATAAAACCTAAATTTCATGCAATTTACTATTCAAAATCAATTAAACTTAATTTTATATTATTCAACTTTGAAATATCTTCAAAATGCATTTGAGTTTGTATTTTTCTAATTTTTCTACATGTGGTTATGTGATTTTAAAATTTTTGGGATTATTAGGTCATTAAATCCCTAATTATATAACTAATCCCGTCGACGCCATGTGGACCACTGACATGGCGCATGCTTTTCATGTGGCATGATGGGATTGGTTATTTAACTTGTCAAATAGGCTGCACAATCAGCTGGTGGTGCTTAGGCTTTCCTTAGAACTGTCTGATCAAAGATCGAACAGTCCGGATTAAACCCGTGGACCTAAAGGGATTAAAATGCATCTAATGTGGATTAATCAAGACCTTCCATCCAAAACATGTGGGATGGACGGTCAGTGATTCATCCCTACCCTCACCTGCGGGAGACGATGACCGTCTGTCCCTCAAAACTTGATCTGAGCTCACTTGAGCTCGGATTGAGTGAGGATTGATCACACACCATCTAGAGGTAATAAGAAAGACATCCAATGGCCAATTTCCAATGGGATGAAACTTTCTTTCACAAAAGACCAAGAAATTCGACACCTAAGCTCAATTTTAAGGCATACCTCATCGAAGACTACCACCGACGCTCCCAACCATTGAGGTAGCTTCGTCTAGTGGAGATGAAGCCCTATTTAAGGTTTGAAGGTTTGAGGTTGAGTAGATCTTCCAATTGGAAAAACTCGTCCTCCTAGGCTTGCAGATTTGGTCTAGTTCCTCCTTCCCATGCCTTGGAAGCTTGGAAGAAGCTTTGGATGAACTCGACTTGGTGCCTTGAAGGTGCTTGCAAGAGGAATTGAGCTATGATTGGGTATTGAGTAGGTTGGAACTTCTTGCTACTTCCCCTACTTTCGATTTTGGTAAACTGAGAAATGGAGAAATGCAAAGAGATTGAGGATGCTTGAAGAAGGTTGGGAATGCTTACTCTAGGTTCTTATGGCTCAATCGACAATAAGATATCTGGAATGAAGTGGAATTAGGGGTAGTATATCTCCCCCTATAAGGATCAGACGGCAGTGATCCTCCCTTCCATTTTGGGTCAATTGACTTGATTGATTGAGTTTGTTAGGCCATTTGAGGTGGCATGTGATTCAGTTTTGGTAGAGGAAGGGAGTGGAGAAGTTTCCATGTGTTAAATGAAGTGCGGGAAGTGATCCCATGTGCTCATTTTGAGTGGGGTGGTCAGTTTTAGCTTTGGGTTAGATTTGGCTAACCCAAATCCATTGGGTCATGTGCACCACACTCATTAGTGTCCACTTGGTCCACCAAGAGGGTGCCAAGTGGCCATGAAAAGGATATGACCAAATTCCAAGTGGAATTGGCCATAGGTTACCCCTTGACCTAGGGGTAAAATGGTCATTTGGCTTTGATTTTAATTTGGACAGATTTGGAATAGTTTGAAATTAGGTTGGGTCAAATTTCAAACAATTTGGAGTTGATTTGATGTCATTTGGCTCATGTTGACCCATTTAGGTCAAAATGGGTCAACTTTGGTCAAGTTGACCAATTGGTCAAATTGGGTCAAACCAAGGGTTAGGTCAAGTTCATATGACCTTTTGAAATGTTTTGGTATCATTAGTTTGGTTCAATTTAATTTATATTTGGTTTTGATTCAGTTGAATTCATTTAGGTCAAATGGGTCAAGTTGACCAATTTGACCCATTTGACCCAATTGGGTTAGGTCATGGGTTGGTTTAGGTTTGGTTGGTCATTTGAAATATTTTTCAAGCTTTAGTTTCAATCAATTTTGGTTTGATTTGATTTTGGCTTGATTTGACCTTTTAGGTCAAGTTAGGTCCATGGTCAACTGGGCTAGGTTGGGTCTAGTTGACCAATTGAGGCTTTGGTCAAGTTCAACAAGTGATTTGGAATGAACTTGACCCATTGGTTTCAATCAATTTGGCTTAGATCTAGATTTGACACATTTTGACTTTTAGTTCAAGTTGGGTCAACTTGGGTCAAGTGGCCAATTGGGTTAGGTTAGGCTCAAATGATGACTTGGTAAAGTTCAAACATTGATCATGAATTAATTTTGATTAATGGTTTCAATAAATTTGGCCTATGGTGGATTTTGGCTAGCTTAGGTTTCATTTTGGCTAAGTGTTGACTTGGTCAACCCTTAGGTTTAACTTGGTTTGACCTAATATGAGTGATTGATCATCTTATGATGATTATTGCTCACAATATGAGGCCTAGGTGGGCTTAGTTCAATCCAATATGGGTAGGATTAGAATTTGGCTCAAAAAGATATTTTAGGTCACTTTGAATCAAGTGAACCTAAGTGGGTCAATTGATATGATCAAGGCTTGATTCAAGTTTGGTTGAAATCACATATGGACTTATGATTGAAATATAAATCCATTTGCAAGTGATTTGGAGTCAAATGGGGTTTCATTCTTTTGACAATTTCAAGTTCAAAGGGCGAACATGAGTTTGATTTGGGTTTGATTTTTGAATTTAGTTTTGATTTGATGATTGAAGTTTATGTTTCTATTTGGTTTCATGATTGAAGGATTGATTGAATCGTGAAGAAAAATCAAGGGTTTGGCTTGATTTGAGTTTGATTTGAGCAAGTTCAAGAATTTGATTTGAAAAGCTTAGGTTGAATTTAGGCTAGATTTGGATTTGAGTTTTGAATTTGATTTTGATTTGATGATTGAAGTTTATGTTTATATTTGGTTTCATGATTGAAGGATTGATTAAATCATGAAGAAAAATTAAGGGTTTGGCTTGATTTGAGTTTGATTTGAGCAAGTTCAAGAATTTGACTTGAAAGACTTAGGTTGGATTTTGGTTGAATTTGGATTTGAGTTTTGAATTGGTTTTGGATATTTGAATTTATATTTCATTTATATTTGTGAATATAAATGAGAATATAAATGGGTTATGCCAAGATCTTTTGAATTTTATTTTATTTGAATTTGATTTAGGCTAAGTCCATAAGATGGAATCAAAGTGACTTAGGAAAGATTTTTTTCAATCATAGGTTTCAATCATTTAGAATTGATTCATGATTTGAGAAAATCCATTGGAATTGATTTAAGGTTTGAGATAATCAATTAAGTTGGAATTGATTTGAGATTTAATTTAGAATTGGTTTGAACATGAAGTTGATTTGGATTTGAGAAAATCATTAAGTTGGAATTGATTTGAGTTTGAATTTGGTTTGATCTTGGAGTTGATTTGATTTTTGAAATTTGACTTGAGGGAAGGAAGTGAGGATTTGGTTCAAGCTATGGGGTAGGTAAGTTCTCCCTAACACCCCTAAGGCATGACCTATTCCTATGGCTAACTCTTCTAAGTCTCTAGGGTTAGGTTGAGTGTTCACCTAATCACTAGAAGTGTCTTAAGACTAAGGAAACTCTTAGTGCCTAAGAGGAATCATATGTCTAAGATAGAGAGGTTGAGAGCTCATCCTATAAATGAGATCAGCAAGCTAGCACTACCATTGAATACCTTGAAAGATGGTGGCATAAAACCCTTGGGGTATTTGACTACATCAAATTCTTTTGGGTATAGTCTACCCTTTGGAATTGATAAGGCCCCTGGGGATTGCGCCAACTCTTCTTTCACCCACCATCTGTTTAATATCTCTTTTCTAAATGGCTACACTATTTGCACCCTTCCTATGAAGGTTGTCGGTGTCTTCTGCTAATGGAGTGATATTCTTCTGTCAGTCTATAGTATGTGCTAACTCAAGTCTATCAGTGTCTATAAGGATAGGTTGTGGTACTCGTATCTAACTCTGGAGTGCTAAGACAACTGACATAAGCTCCTCCATCCTTCTCTCCATATGATCTATCTGATCGTCCTTCTCCTTTAACTATTCTAACAATCATTGAGTTGAATCTGACGCATCGCCTTACTTAATTACAACTTCATGTGCCTCAGTGCTATGACACTACTCTCTATGGGGGAAAGTCTTAGTCTCTACCAACGTGTACTTCTACTGGTTCTTCTAAGAGGTCATCTTGTTCCATGTCAAAGGCAACCCTCTCTTCTCTCCCACATGTCTTTGTTGGCCGCCTTATATTCAGCTAAGATCTCCTCAAAAGAATAACTATCCATGTTCTTAGGACCTAAAGGGGCATATCCTAAATGATGATCTTCTATCTTGTAATCTTTTGAAGGAGGATCATGTTGGATATATTGTACTAAAGAAGTGCTAACCATAACTAGCTCAACCATCATGGGGACCTTCTCTTCTCTCCCCCTTGTCCTCTCCAATCTCCTCCTCACCTGCAAAATTAGTATGGTGATAGAAACACTCTTAGGCTACCACTCCATTTTCTCCTTCTTCTCCTCCCTTGAGCTCAGTCGGTAGACTACCCCTTTGGACTAGTAAATCTAAAATAGGCTCAGGCTTACCTAGCCCCTTGTTAGTGTGGTTCATCACAAACTAACAGAGTCCAAACCAAAATAAATCAAATTAAATTAAATCAAATTCAAATTTAAACTTACTAACCTAGTGGAGTTAAATCAATCAATCAAATTAAATAAAAGCAACCAAATTAACCTCCCCAATGGAGAAAAATCAATAAACAAATCAAATCAACTAAATCAAGTCAAAATAAATCCAATCTTAATCCCTAGCAGATTCAAGCCTATATCCCCCAGTGAATCCCCATTCCATAAATCAAACTAAATCAAATGAATTAAAACAAATTTAGTCAAATCTATATCCCCAATGGATTCCTCCCAAACTAAATCAAAGAAATTCAAACAAACTTCAATCTCTAGTGGATTTCTTCCGTTATGCCCTTGGCATAAACAATCCCTAAATCTAATCCAATTCATGTCTGATTCCCCAATGGATCTCTCCTCATGTCTTTATCATGAAATTATTCTTCAGCCCATTCAAACCTAATCTCCTTGGCTCTCTTATGCCTCGAGAGATGATTTGCATTGCACTAAGATCTTGATTCTATTTACCTGTTGGCTTAGGTATAGATAGTCTTTGTTAGTGCTTGCAATCTTCTTGGACACTATTGATCATCTCGATCAATGATAATATGTGTGGTGTGCCTTTTCAATTACACCACATCTATTAGGGATCCTTTTGTTGACCTCGCTATTAGAGTGAGGATTCAACCTTCCCATATTAGACCTAGGAGCCTTTTAGAAACTAAGACTTCCTTAGTCATAGGACACTTCTAGTGGTTAGGTGAACCCTTAACCCAAACATAGGGACTTAGGAAGAATTGCCTTAAGCTATGCCTTAGGACCTTAGGAAGCCTACCCATCCTATGACCTAAACCAAGCCTATGCTTACCTCCTTAGCTAAAACCAAACCTCAAATCAATTTAACCATCCCAATTGAATTACATATCATACCCACGTTTCAAGCCAAATGATTGAAACCCATAACCTAAATCCATCTTAATACTTTAAGCCCACCCTATGGACTTAACCAAATTTTCTTCAATCTAGTCAAATCCAATTGATTTTCACAAAAGCACTCCAACCTTTTAAACCTTCATTCCAAAACTCTTCCAAAATCTACAATCAAGCTAATCAAAACCTTTGGCCAAAATCAATTCAATTAACCCAAGATAGTCCATTGGAATCCAAAATGTTCAAATGAGCCAAAATCCAATTAAACCCAAATAAATTTCAACCAAAGCCATCAATCAATCCCAAATCAATTATCAAACTCAATTCAATTCATTTCAACCCAAAACCAACTCAATTGACCCATTAGGCTCACTTGACCCAAAGTGACTTAATGGACCCATTTGAACCAAACTCCAATCCAACCTAAATTGTATTGAACCAAACCATCCAAAACCTTTATATTGATTGTTAATCATCCTTGATTGATCAATTGCAATCAAGTGGGTCAAACCAATTCAATTCAATCACTTGACCCAAGCTTACCCGATTAACCTACATGTGTCAAATTAAACCAAATCCTATCCCAATTCAATTGAAACCAATGATTCTAACCAACTTCAAATTGATCCTCAAACATGACTTAACCATCAATTAAGCTAAACCAAACCCAATTTTCCTCTTGACCCAAGTTGACCCAATTTGACCTAAAAGGCCAAATTGGACCAAATGAAATTTTAATCCAAATTGATTGCAACCACTGACTCAAACCCATTAAAAATTAATTATTGAACATGATCGAACCCTTGGTTGAACCCAATTTTACCAAGTCAACCCAATTGGCCCATTTAGCCCAAATTGACCTAAAGGATCAAATTGTTCTAAATCATTCTTAAATTCAAAATGATTAAAATCAAAGCCTACAATCATCTTTAAATGATCAATTGGACATAAACCAACACCTAACCTAAGCCAATTTGATCAATTTGACCAAATTGGTTAACTTAGCCCATTTGACCCATATGAACCCATATGATTCAAATTCAAATCTACTCAAAACCAAATCAAATTAATTGAACCAAAACACCCCAAATCGTCATTTGAATTTTACCCAAGCCTTGGTTTGACCTAATTTTACTAATTGGTCAACCTAGCCCAATTTAACCTACATGGTTTAAATTGAGCCAAACCCAACCAAATCAACTCCAAACCCATTCAAACTTGGCATGACTCATCCTTGGGTCACCATGGATCAGCCCAAACCAAACCCAACCCAAGTCCAACCTGAATTGATCGATTACCCATTAGGTAAAGCCTTCCAAATTGGACAAAACCTGCATTTGGATGGTCAAACTCACTCTCCTACCCTTGGCAGCCACCTTAATCTCCAAATGGACATGGGACCACTGGCTCAGCTAACCCAAAGCTGGTTGGGTCAACCATGAGCCAAGTGGAGGTGAGGTAACCTACTTTCTCCCATTGGCACACATAGGAAACCAAGGAAAGCCACCTCGACCTTTGGTAGCCACTCCCCTTCACTAAGCCCCTCAAATCGATCCACCTTATTGATTCTCTACCACCCATGGACACTTGTGTCGGCCAAACACCTACAATTTTTAGAACCAATCCAAGTTGTTGGATTGGATGGAGGAGAGGGTATACTCTCCTCAATTCAATTCAAACTCACGGAGAGAGTATTTAGAGAGCTAGAGAAACTCAAGGTGACCTCCCAAGCGCATTCCTGAGTTCCATGAGCCTCCCCATCACCAAAAACACCAAGCCAAAAATAGGACAAATCCAATCTCCATCCAATCTTAGATCAGACGTGGGGTTGAAAGCAAATCCACTACCACGACATCAGTGCCAAGTCAGACCATTTAACTAGCCAATCTAGCGATGCCACATGGAAAGCGTTGCACATCAGCTGCTCGCATGGCGCCGATAGGATTAGGGATTAATTAGTATTTAAAAATATAATTAATTTGCTAAAACTTCCTAAAATCATAACTAATTATAGAAATATCAGAAAAATACAAAAAAAACATTTTGGAAAGGTTAAACATAGGAGAATTTAATCAAAATGATTCCATTATGTTTTAAATAGTTATTAAGGTTTAATTAGGGTTTGAATGCTTTCTTAATTAGCTTAATTAAGTCATAATTACTTAGGCAATTAATCCCAAACTTGTCATATTGGTTTAATAGGATGACCTCTGTCTCTAATGATTTTCTTGGGATTTATTGGCTATGTAATTAGGGAAATTTAAAATTTAAATTCTAATTACTCTCTTAATTAATTTAATGATTAATTAAAATTATAAATAGTAAAAATTAATTAATTAAAGTTCATCAATCATTAATTAATAGTGGGATGATGAGTCTTAATTACCTTTCCCAATTCATTTCATTAACAAGAGTTAATTAATTTATGGCTTAATTAAAAAATTATTTAATTAATTGACATCCAAATCAAATCAAACTAAATTTCTAATCCCTTTAGATAATCAACATTTAAATTAAGGGTTCATCTTTATGTGTTCAATAACATAAAGACCCTTATGGAAATTATGATTAGCCCATAAGTGTGGAAAAATCATAAGAGTACTTAATTAGATTCTTTAATTTAATTAATCTTTAATCATGAGTCAACTACATTAGGCTGTTTAGGAGCATTGCACTTTTATTTTCTCTCATGTTCATATCATTCATGGCTCATGATTAAATGATTAATTAAAAATAAATAAGCATAAGAAAGGGTAATTAAATGGATTGATTAATGATTTAACTTAATTAAATCATAAAAATCACTTAATTATCTTTCTTTAAACATATTAAATCATCAACATGGGATGGAAAACTACAAATGATCTCTCCTCTTTAAATTCAATCAAAATTGATAAGAAGCTTTGGTTTGCCTTAAGTAATCTTATTTATTGTGATTGTCCTTAGGAATTAATATAGTTCAATGAATCATCTGGAGATATTTGGCTATTCCTCTTCAATCACTTTAAATGTTGTATGTCATGTGATCTCATGCATTCATACTTTCAAAATCAAATAATCAAATAAATTTACTTAGATAAAATTGCATGTGTTGGCTTAAATGCTATTACATGTGTAGCTATAATCACTAATAAATTCAAAATTACTTTCCAAAAGTTATAAATTGATAATGAAATGTGGAGTGATATTAGCTATGAATATATACATAGGATTTTCACTTATTTATAGCTTAAGTATTTAAAGTTTGGCTTTCTTTCCTACATTCATGTATGAATTTACATGTGTTTGAATGATAATAAATATATCGTCTGGACATCCTGGGAATACTAGGCTTTAAGTAGCCTTAAGGAGGTCATTTGATTACCTCACTTTCTTAGTTTAACAACAGCATGTACTTGTTTGATTTCATTCCCATGTATATTTGTATTAGAATATGGATAGAGCTTTAATTTACATGCATAAATAATTCAATCAAATATAATATAATCTTTTGCATGATTTTCATTCTTATAATTGTATATACATTCATATGTATTTAAGATAGCAAGTATATAGTCTAAACATCCTGGGAATATGAGGCTTTAAGTAGCTCCAAGGAGGTCATTTGATTATCCCACTTCTTGATTTAACAACAGCATGTACTTGCTTAAAACTTTCATACATGTGTATGTGTATTTAGTTAGAGAATGAAAATCCCCTTTTCTATTAAAAATACATGCATCCATAACCATCTAAGCATACGAAAAATGTATTACATGTAAAGGTAGTGCCTTCTTTCTTATTTTCCCATACGAATTTATATATATTTGAATGATGATAAGTATTTAGACTGGACATCTCGGGAATACGAGGCTTTAAATAGCACCATGGAGGTTATTTGATTACCTCACTTCCCTAGTTTAACAACGGTACATACTTATTTAATCTCATTCCTATGTATATTTGTATTAAAATTGGATAGAGCTTTAATTTATATGTATAAACAATTCAATCAAGTAAAATTATAATTTTCAAATATATGCATCCATGATCATTTAACTGTGCCAAAAATATATTGCATGTGTAGGTATACTAAGTGTTACATCATATGCATGTTATGGGTGATGAAAAGAATGGTTTAACATGTTCTATGTGATGGTAATTCAACCACATTAATCTTAAGATGTCTTTTATGTTGAATAAGATTTTTTACGGTTAACCTAAACTTTGGATTAATAAAACATTTAATAAATTATTCACTAAAAGAAACTAAATCATAATAATATGCTTTAGAAACAACTTAGGGTAGCGATGAAGGAGGTTAAGCCTCTTTCTTCACTTCATAAAACTTAGATGCTAAGTGTGAATCAAATGAAACAAAAAATAAATTAAAATTAAAATTTGTAAATCTTTAAACTACTTAAAATGAAATCACCCATCATGTTAACTTAAATAATTCTCCAAACTTACAAAATTATAAATTTAAAGCCTAGCTAAGTCATATCACATGAAGCTAAGCATACACAATAGAATTAAGCCACTACTTCTTGTCCTAACTTAGGATGGTGTATGTGTGATGTTATGTTTTATTTTTAATGTAATATTTTAGACTGGATGTTAGGAATGTGGATCGTAGACTAGATGTTAGGTTATTGTTAGCCTAATATTATTTTTTGTAGGTGATTGTGCTTAAATGGCTGCTTAAAAAAAATATAAATGTTCTATCTGCAGGTTTCTTATGTCCCTAAGCATAATCCACACTAGGACAGGTGGGCTTAGTTACCCATGTATAGGGTGCTAAGTATAAATTATGAAATATAATTACTTGGGATTATCTGTATATTTAGCTAATATTTATTTTGCAAGTGTAGTTAGATTTATTTTTCTCACAAAAAGTAATTTTGTAATAGGAATTAGGATTAATGCTATGAGGATTAGGATGAGCATTGGCTAGAAGGCTTAGTCCTGGGGTGCCCTGTGATACCTTGAAGCAAATCAAATCAAAAGTAGAAGGTAGAAAGAAGAAGTGAAGAATGAAGGCCCCAATAGCATGTATTTAATTTCAACTGTAATTATTCTTTCATGATTTCGGGTTGTATAAGGGTAGAGCTCGACCACCAAATTTCCTTTTTTCTGGGTTGAATGGCGATACCCAGCTGCACTGGCCTTTTATTTTTTTACGGAATCTATTCATGTTTGATTGATGTTATGTTTGGATTGGGCAATAGAATTGCATCTTCTTCATTATTTCTTAAACTTGATGTTTTAATGTGTAGCCTGGACATTATAGGCTCTTAAGGAAAAATTAATTTTTCTACCCTAATTAATAACTCATAATTAAATTTTAAATAACTCACAACCTCAACTTAAATCTTAGGTTGAAATCAAGATAATTAAAATATTTAGTAACCCCTTAGCTGAATGTTGTATGTCTCACATCATGCATGGCATCTTCTATAGCTCTTGCAAAATGAGGGCCTCCATTCTTGCACTTTAGATATTGCTTGACCTATAAGAGCAACCCCTTATGATGGAGCTTCACCCTCTTTCTCTCTTGATTTGGCCAATAACCAAATTTCATCATGCATTGGGCATAAGAAACCCCAAAGCCTTTATCCAAAATATTATGTCAAGATGACATTAAAAATTATAAAATGTTGCATTTTTAGATTAAGTCATGTGCTCATACCAAACATGATCTAGTCTCTTAGGGAGTGAGTTTAGGACTCTAGTCTCTTCCAAAATTAAATAACATCTTAAACCATCTTTCAATTACATAAGACTGACCTACATGATTTTTAATTGTAGGAGGTGTTAGCTGGCAGCCACTCCAGGAGACTGTAAGTCTAGAAGAGTCAGACAGATTTATTCTCTCTTGTGGAGGTAAGTCCTTATGTCCCCTCTCTGCTTAGATTTAGGTCATGCTTTTAGCTTGTGCTAAAGCTCTCTAGATTTAGGATCCGAGATTGCTTATTTCCCTTAGGCTATGAATATAAATCCTCACCTCTTAGATATTTTCACAATCTTGTATTGATGGATTATAAACCCTAGCAATCAAATAAAATTTTGACTCAAACAAAATAAATCCACTTACTTTCAAAAATATAAAGCCTCACCATATGGTAGATTAGAATGCTCACTAAGCTTCCTCGTATCATGAGCATTTCCTACATGTTTTCCTTTGGATTCTAAATAAGTCTTTCAATTGAACAATCCCACTTGATTTTCCAAAATAGCTAATCCTTTAATAGTCTTAACCTTGAAATCTTTGGAGACAATAATCGACTATTTTAATCAAAAGTATTCTTAAAAAATCTCATTTCCTAGGATATAATAAACTATAGAGGCATGCCTTCATAGGGAACTAAAGAACCTGATATAAAATAAACCCTTCTTTATTTTTCAATGTAAAGGAGGAGAAGAATCTCTAGTATATACAAAGACCCGTCATGCTTTTGGAGTCTTTATTAAGTGATTAGGTATATTATATGGCAATGTTTCCACCTTTCAAGATAGTACATCATTCCTTAATATCATACCCATTCACTTCAATAAGTACCCCCTATGAATTGTGTGGTGTCCATACGGCGAATCAAAAAATAAACACCACAGTAGATTGAACTATAAGGGTGCCTTCTTGATGGCCACCTCCTCTCTAGTGACTGTGGTAAGGGTAGGGCCATCACAGGTGATGTTTAAGTGCTCAAAGCTCGTACCAAACTTGATGATAGGAGTGGCAGTGAGTATGGCTTGATCCAAAGACAAATTCACACCATAAGTAAATGAGAAGATGAGCTTTCCTGAACACATGGTAGTGTTGTTATTGTTGCTTGAAGGAAGGAAGAACTAGGGAATTTCTCTCTATTTTGAAAAGAAAATACATGTGATTAGAAGACTTCATCATTCATTGTTGATTTATTTAGATTTGAGTTTTAAACCCTCATATAACAAATTTGATCATGTTAGATGGGGTTTATACTCAGAGAGGTTTGAAATTTGAGAACGACTTGGTTTGATTTGAACATCACCAAAAGTGAGCTAAAGTGCATTTTAGAGATGGTGGGAGAACTTTGATTTATCATGTTTGTGATGATTGGTTTTGAAATTTAATTTGAGTTTATATGATTTATCTAGCATGTTACTCTTTTTTTCTTTGTTTACTTCCACCCATTGGAAGTCCAATAGGGGTTCTAGAACCTATTAGAGTGAGGTTCTATAACCTAAGGAATGTTGGCCACACTTGTCCAAGCATAAAATGAGCAAGGATTCCAACTGAAAGAAAGATAGTCTCAGACTTACACAAAGTATAAACCCACTATCGATATTTGGAGATAAGAGTTGACAACTAAAGATTGAGAGAGGAACTATCCCTAGTGGAGCCGTTAGAAAAGCCTGTGGTGTTTTAATTTGGGAGTCGTAGGGACACCATGCAAGTCTTAGGGGGTATTTATCGAAATGATTGAGTATGACATCTATGGAATAATGCACTATCTCAAAATATGAAAATATTATCATATAATAAACTCAATCACCTAATAAAGACTCCTAAGGCAGGTGAGTCTACATAAATAACAGAGATCTTTCCCCTTCTTTGTATGGATAGGTAAAGTAAGGTTTAATTTAAGTTGGGTTTTTTTAATTTCCTATAAAAGCAAGCTTCCATAGTTAATTACATCTCGGGAATGGAAATTTCTTAAAAATACTCTCGATTAAAGTAATCAACTTATATTTCTAAAGATTATGAAGTTAAACTATTAAAGGATTGGTTGTTATTGGAAATCAAGTTGGATTGTTCGAATAGGAGGACTTCTTCATCTATTACAAAGGAGAATAAGTAAGATGCATTAAAGATATTAGGAAGCCTTGTGGATGCTTCAGTCTACCGTATGATGAGGCTTTATATTTTTAAAAGAGAAAATTTATTTTCATTTGAGTTGAAATTTCATTAAAAAGTTAGAATTCATATTCCAACAACACAAGGTCATGGAAATGAATAGGGGGTGATGATTATACTCATGATAAGAGAGAAACAAGCCACCTCAAAACCTAAACCTAGAGTGCTTTAGCACAAGCTAAGAGCCTGACCTAAATCTATTTGAGGGAAGTGGGATATGATGGTTTACTTCCATTAAAGAGGGTAGACCGATCCTGACTCTTCTAGACTTACAACTGCCTATAGTGGATACCAGCTAACACCTCCTATGATTTAGAACTATGTGGACAAGTCATATGTAAATGCAAGATGGCTTGGCTATTGTTAATTAAAAAAGAGTCTACAATGTTATAATCACTCCCTAAGAGACTTGATCATGATTGGTGAATAAATTATGACCTATGCTAATGCAATAAAATTGACATATTTTTATTCCACTTTTGACTCATCATTTTAGACTCAAGCTTAGGAGAGTTTATGATTAAATGCATGATGAAAGTAAATTATAGGCTAAATCAGATAGAAAGGGTGTTCTCCACTACAAGGGATTGTCCTCATAGGTTAAGCCTGTCTCCTATCATGCAAGAGTGGAGATTCCCTATCTTCAAGAGTGAGACAATATGCATATCTATGATGTTAGAATATACAACATACAACTAAAGAGTTTTTAAATCTTTTATTATCTTGATTAAAAGCTTAGGCTTTAAGATGAGGTTATGATTTGATTAAATTTTAGTTAAAGTTATTAATAAGGGAAGAAAATTTAAATTTATCCTAAAGAGTCTAATGTATCCAGGCCACACATCAAACATACACACTTTAAGAAACCTATGAAAAGCATGCCACTTCTATTACGTAATGTAAACACAATAATCAAATGTTTCAATTTTGTAAAAGAATAAAAGATCGGTGCGACCATGTAATGTCATACACCCTAGAAAAAAAAAATTTGTTGCCAAGCTCTACCCTTATAGAACCTGAATTACACTTAGAATTATAATGAAAGGAAAATCTATGGGGGCCTTCAATTTTTTTCATCTTCATTTCTTGGATTTGAATACTTCAGGCTTCATTGGGCCTCCCAAGTCCTTGCCTTCTAGCCACTATTCATCCTACACCCCATATGACTAATCTAATCCTATTATAAAATTACATTTTTTAATAAAGAAAGTAATTCTAACTACACTTGAAAAATAGATGTTAGCTAAACAAACATATAAACTACTTGATTATATTTCATATATTTGGGCTTAGCACCATGCACTTGAGTAACTAAGCCTGACTGTCCTAATTAGATTATGCTTTAAAGACTTAAGCAGCACCTACAAGCAAAAGGCATTTTTATATTTTATTATTACAATGGTCCCTTAAGCACAATCCCCTAAATAAAATATCATTAGGCTAATAACGTCCTAACATTCAATCTACGAGCAAGCAATCCTAACATCTAGTCTAAAACATTACATCACAAAATAAAATATATCACCATAATAATCACTGGCCTAACTAATACTATGATCAGTACTTAGTATTCTAATGTATGTGCTATAGCTAGAGTGTGGAATGTCTCACTTAAGCATTAAGATTAAGATTTTCTAATGTTTAAATGTTTAAACTCCTTATTAAAGTTGGTTACAATTCAATTAGTTTAAAACCATAATTGAGTTTTAAATCACATTTTTTATCTTTTATTTATAATTTATCATTATAAAAAGAAGAATGAGAGTTGAACTTCTTTAATCCCTACCTTAAGTTGATTTAAAGAGGTGAATTTTAATTTTAAATTATCTTAATGAATCATGAATTTCAATCAATCCTATGTTTGGATCTAACTTAATGAATTTTATTTAAACATGAAAGGAATCTTAGGGTTAATGAAGCCAAGTCACCATCAAATGTATAATGCTTTATTATTTTAGTCTTATTATCAATAACATTACAATCTCATTTCATTTAAACTCACTTTAATTCAATATATATACATACATCTTATACATATTTTGGCATACTTATAACATGGATATGCATAAATTTTGTAAGAAAGGAATCTCACTTTATGCATATAAGTGTGTGTGGTGGAAATGTCTTTATTATTTATTTTTATTTTCATCTATGAGGGTAAATGAAAGCAAAATAAATAATTTGGACACCATGCAAATTCATAGATATACTTATTAGGGTAATCGGGTACGACATTGAGGAATGGTGTAATATCTTAAAAGATAAAAGTCACCATCCTACAATGGACCTAATCACCTAATAAGGACTCCTAAGGATGATGGGTCTTCAAAGGTACCAGGGTCAGATTCATATGCTTAGGGAAGTTCTGGTCAAGTAACTATCAATCCATCCATTAGAGAATTCAACCAAGCAGGGCAGGTCAGTTGGCTCCATGATTCTTCCCCTACTTTACATGAAAAAGTAAAGTAGGGTTTATTTTAAATCAGGTTCATTAAGTTCCCTATGGAGGTAAGCCCCCATAGTTAATTATATCCTAAAGAATGAGATTCCTTAGGAAAACTCTCAATTAAGGTAAATGATCATTGTCTCCAAAGATTTCAAAGAATGGACTATCAATCAATTGGTTATTTTTAGAAAATTAAGAGAGGAGAGAATTATTATCAAACCCAAAGGGAGATGAGTAGGGGATGCTCATGATACTAGGAAGCCTAGTGAGCATCCCAAATAATCTTATGGTTGGGCTTTACATTTTTGAAATTAAGGGGAATTATTTATTTGAGTTGAATTTTTATTAGAAATCTAGGGCTTATAATTCCACAACATAAGATCATGAAAATGCCTAAGAGGTGAGGATTTATGCTTGTAGCCATAAAGGGAAATAGTAACCTCTGATCCTAAATCTAGGAAGCTTTGCCAAGGGCCAGAGGATGACCTAAATCTAAGGAGAAAATGGGTATATGGTTCATCTCCATAAGAGAGGATAAACCACCAGACTGTTAGACTTACAACTACTTGGGGGTAGCTGTCAACTAACTCCTACAATTTTAAATACATGTAGGCAAGTCATATGCTTTGCAAGAAAGCTAAACTATTATTTATTTAAGAAAGAGACTAAGTCCTTAAACACACTCCCTAAGAGACTAGATCATGTGGGGCATGAATAATTACTTAAATCTAATGCAAATTTTGTTAAGTTTTATTTTACATTTTTGGACAATTTATTTGACATAGGCTATGGGATTCATATGCCTAATCCATGAGAAATTAGTTATGGGCTAAAATTAGCAAGAAGGAGGTGTGTTTCTACCATGGCTCTCAAAGGTCAAGCCATTTTCTCTAGCAAAGGTGAAAGCCCTCCATAAGCAAGAGTGAAGCAAGATGATTTTTATGCATGATGTGAAACACATAACATCCAGCTAAGGGGTTGCTAAATCTTTTATTATCTTGATTTATGTCCTAGGCTTAAGGTGAGGTTATGAGTTATTTAGTTTTAATTTTGAGTTGATTAATTGGATAAAAATTTTATTTTCCCCTAAAAGCCTAATCGCATCCAGGCCATTCATCAGTCAATGAAGAAACTAGGAAAATCATGTCATCCTAATGCACAATCTAAACAAACATCAAACAATTTTATAAAGCTAGCGCAAAAGAATAAGAGGTTGATGTGGTCGGGCTCCACCGCACAAACCTGAAAAGAAGTAGGTAGTCGAGCTCTACCCTTATACAACCCAGATTACAAATGAATAATTATAATTTAGAAGGAATTTATGTTATGGGGATCTTCATTCCTCATTCTTCTTTCTTCATTTCTTCATTTTTTTTTTATTTCTTTCTTTCTTTTCTTCACTTCTTTCTTCCTTTTGGTTGGTTGGGATGTAGTTGCTCTAAGTCTTCACATGGTGCATAAGACTTAGTATTATGACCAATGTTCATCCTAATCCCCCATAACATTCATTTCAAATCCTAATTGCAAAATTACATGAAAATGGGAAAAGTAAATCTAACTAAACTTGCAAAATAGAGATTAGCTAAACATACCACACAATCCCAAGCATGTATATGAATAAGTAGGACATAGCAACCCACACATGGATAGCCAAGTTCACCTATCCTAATTTTGGATTATGCTTAGGGGTATAAACAACTTATACAGTAAAAGCATTTATATTTTTATTACAGCGCCCCTTAAGCACAATCCCCTGCAGAAGATATGATTAGGCTAAGATCGCCCTACCATCCAGTCTACACACATACACCTTAACATCTAGTCTAAAATATTACATCATAAAATAGAATCAGGCATCAAACCATGCATCACCCTAATATAGAGCTAGAAATGATGACTTAGTCTAATGTGTGTGTGTCATTTAAGTCTTGAATGGCATGTCTTAGCTAAGCTTTAAGGTTGGAATTTTCTAAGTGTGAGAGATTCAATTTATAAGGGTGGTTTCATTTTAAGTGATTTAGTTGATTTATCAATTTTATTTGAAGATTTGATTTGGGTTGAATTAACCTACATTTAGTTACTACATGTTGTAAAGAGAAGAAAAGAGAAGAGAACATCTCTTTCATCCCTACCTTAAGTAGTTTCTAAGGCAGATTCATTAGTGATTTTTCTTTAGTGAATATTTTATTATGTGTTTTAAATATTCCTAAGTTTAGATTTGCTCTAAATAAACCTATTCAATAAGAAAGACATCTTAGGATTAATTAAGGTGAATTACTATCACATATAACACAACCATTTTTTTCTTTCCAAAATATATATCATGCATATGAATGATCCTAAGCATAACTATACATGCAATGCAAATCTTAGCACACCTTAATGATGAATGCAAAGAGATGTTGTTTAGGAGAATTTGGATATTCCATGAATGCATGGTTTTAAAGTAAAAAAGAGGGACTCTTTTATGCATTAATCAAATGCACATCCACATGTATAAAAGACATAAGTGAGTATAGTGCCATTATTTTCTACACTAGGAGTGTAAGGTACAAGACCTACTTGGGGCTACTTAAAGCCTCGCAATCTCGAGATGTCCAAACTAATATATCACTTTTCTTAAATACATGTGTATGTACAAAAAGAAATAAATGGAAGAAGAGTCATGTGAAACATTTTTCTGTTTCATTTGGTTATGCAATTTACATGTGTAAGTGTGAAGATCCTTCTTAATTCATAACATAAAAGTGGATAGGAAAGGATTTAAGCAAGTGTTATGTTCTTTTCAAATGAACTATACACTTTGCAAGTCCTATTCAAATCAATGTTAAGTGGAAAGAATCACATAATACACATTTTATGTTATAATCACATGCAAGCTTATAAGTAGTTATAAGTAGCATCACTTCATTTATGATAGGTTTTGAAAATACTTTTTGGTTTAATAATGATAATAGCCACTCATATTCTTAACTTTAACCAAAACATGCAATTTGACATGAAAGGAAATATTTCATTTAATTAATTTTTTAAAAGAGATGAATGCATGGTTTCACATGGTAAATAACATTTAGCATGTTTGAAAAGAAATAAAGTGATGTAATCATATGACTTCATTCACCCTAATTAATTTCTAAGGATAATCCAATAAAATTAGATAATTCAAAGTGAATCAAAATTCTTTAAATAGAATTTTATTTTATTTTTTGGGTTTGATTTGAAAATGATTTACGAGAAAGAGTTTGCTGGTCCTAACACATTTCCCCCATGTGTGAATCAATTTAGTTTAATTTTAAAATAATTAGGTTGATTTTATATTTTGTTTAAGTTAAGGTGTGAATTAAATCCATTAATTATCCCTTACCTATACCACTTTAACATAATTATTCAATTAATTCTGAGCCAACATATGATATGCAACCACATGGAATTTAAATCAGTAATGCACCTAAAAAATTAAGGGGCCTAATGCAATTGGCTCATAATTATTGATTAATTAAGTTAAACGATTTAATTAAGTACTTTCATAGCCATCCCACACATGTGAGTTGGATATAATTTCCTTAAACTTACCTTAGGCTCTTGAACACTTAAGGATCTACCCAACAAGAGATTGATTAATTCCATTTTAATTTTTAAAGTTTGATTAGACCAATTAAGTATATCATAAGTGCATTAATCCTTAATTATGTTTAGATTAAGGAGGAAATCGGGTTTAGGGAATAACTTAGTTAAAATATCCCACCATTTCATAAACCTCCTCCTTACTTAAATAAAGTTTAATTAACTCAATCAAGGGATTAAACCACTATAAATATGCTTAATTACTCTTAATTACATAAAGGGGGAGATTAGGGATTCATTAATTAATTTCCCTAATTAACTCATTAATAAATCCCAAGAAAATTAAGGGAGGTAGAAGTCATCCCATTAAACATGTCTGAGAAATTTGGAATTAATTAATGATGTAATTAGAGAGTAATTAAGATAATTCAATTTTTAATTAAACCCTAATTAAGGAAAATTCACTGATCAAAATTAATTAGAAATAACTTTATTAGATTATTCTCTAAATTATCTTTGAAATGACCCATTATTTATAATTTTTGGATTTTTCTATATTTAATTATGATTTTATGAAGTTTCTTTTTGTGATTAATGGATAATTAAAACACCCTAATTAATTAACTAATCCCATCGACGCCACGTGGACTGCTAACATGACGTGCTTTCCATGTGACATGATGAAATTAGTTATTTAAGTTGTCACATCGTGCATCAACTTAGCGGTCACCGTCAGATCAAGGCGGATGATTAATCCCATGATTTTAAAGGTTTAAAATAGTGGATCTAATCATTTTAATCAAGGCCATCTATCCAAAACATGTGGGATGGGCGGCCCATGATTCATCCCTGTCTAAACTGTAGGAGATGGAGGTTTTCCATCCTCCATGGCTTGATTCTAGCTTACCTAAGCTCAGATTAAGCTAGGATTCACCCCACACCATCAAGAGGTGTAGGGAAGAACATCCAACTGCTAGAATTTAATAGGGTTATAATTCCCTTCACAAAGGACCAAGCATTTTTCAAATGAGGATCGATTTGAATAATACCTCACCAGAGGCTATCACCGATGCTTCCAATGGAAGAGGTAGCTTCATCTAGAAAGTTTCAAGACTTGATTTGAAGTGGATTATCCAATTGACCAAGCTCCCCTTTAATGGCTTATGGATTTGATCAAAATCCCCCTTCCCATGGCTTCGAGACTTGGGAAATGCTTCAGGTGAGCTCGACTTGCTTCTTTGATGGTGCTTGCAAAGTGAATTTAGGTTTGGTGGAGAATTGAGTAAGTTGAAAAATCCCCTCACCTCCATTATTTTGGCTTTTAAGGAAATCGAGAAGGAGAAATTCAAATGAGCTTGGGAATGCTTGCCAAGGCTTGGAGAAGCTTAATTTTAGTTCTTAGGGCTCAATCGAATTCAGAGTGTGTGCACTGAGTTGGAATGAGGGGGAGTATCTCTACCCCTTCTTGGATTAGATGGTCGAGGCTTGCTCTTCTATTTTGATCAATTGAGTAGATTGATTGGGTTGTTTAAGCTGTTAGGGACTCCATGTGCTTCAATTTTGGTAAGGAGTGGCAGAGTGGAAGTGCACATGTGCTAGGTGAGTGTAGGAGGTGATCCAAGTGGAGAATTTTCATTACAGGGTTAGGTTTGGCCTTGGGTTGGGTCATGGTTGACCCAAACCCATTGGATCATGTGCACCACCTCCCTTGGTGTCCAAATGGACCATTAAGAAGATGTCAAGTGGCCATGAGAAAGAATTGGTCAAATTCTAAGTGAATTTAGCCATAGGTTACCCATTGACCTAAGGGTAAAATGGTCATTTAGCTTTGATTTTGATTTAGGCAAATTTGAAATGATTCGCAAATAGGTTGTGCCAAGTTTCAATGGATTTGGAGTTGATTTGATTTGAATTGGTTCAATTTGACCCATTTAAGTCAAAATGGGTCAACTTGGGTCAAGTTGACCAATTGGTCAAATTGGGTCAAACCATGGGTTAGGTCAAGTTCAAATGATCATTTGGAGCCTATGGGTATCATTAGTTTCATTCAATTTGATTTATATTTGGTTTTGGTTCATTTGAATTCACTTAGATCAAATGGGTCAAGTTGACCAATTTGACCCATTTGACCCAATTAGGTTAGGTCATGGGTTAGTTTAGGCTTGGTTGATCATTTGAAATGTATTACAAGCTTTGGTTTCAATCAATTTTGGTTTGATTTGGTTTCAAGTTGATTTGATTTTTTAGGTAAAGTTGGGTTCATGGTCAATTGGGCTAGGTTGGGTCTAGTTGTCCAATTGAAGCTTTGGCCAAGTTCAATAAGTGATTTAGAATGAATTTGACCCATTGGTTGCAATCAATTTGGCTTAGATCAAGATTTGACCCATTTTGACTTTTAGGTCAACTTGGGTCCGCCAAATTAATTGGTTTGGCTTGGTTTATGATGGCTTGATCATCATTGTCATTGATTGGTTGGTTAGATTAATGGTTTCAATCAATTTGGCCTACGATGAATTTTGGCTAGTTTGGGTTTCATTTGGGCTAAGTGTTGACTTGGTCAAAAGTTAGGTTTGACTAGGTTTGACCCAATGTGAGTGATTGATCATCCTAGGATGATTATTTCTCACAGTGTGAGGCTTAGATGGGCTTAGTTTAATCTAAGTTGGATTGGATTAGAATTTGGCTCAAAAAGGTGTTTTAGGTCACTTTTGGTCAAGTGAGCTTAAGTGAGTCAATTGGCTTGATCAAAGCTTGATTCAAGTTTGGTTGAACTCACATATGGACTTATGATTGAAATATAAATCAAATTGCAAGTGATTTGGAGTCAAATGGGTTTTGATTTATTTGACAATTTCAAGTTCAAAGGATGAACATGGGTTTGATTTAGGTTAGTTTGATTTTGGTTTGATGATTGAAGTTTGTGTTTATATTTGGTTTGTGATTGTAGGATTGATTGTTTGAAGAGAAAATCCAAGGGTTTGGATTAATTTGAGCTTCATTTGGCTAAGTTCAAGAATTTGACTTGAAAGAGCATAAGTTGGATTTTTGTTAGATTTGGATTTGAGTCATGAATTTGGTTTTGGTTATTTGAATTTATATTTCATTTACATTTATGAATATAAATGAGAATATAAATGGGTTATGAGAAAATCTTTTGAGTTTGGATTGATTTGGATTTGATTTGGGCTAAGTCCATAAGATTGAATCAAAAGGGCTTAGGAAAAATTTTGGATTTAGAATTGATCATGGGTTTCAATCATTTGGAATTGATTCATGATTTGGATTTCAAATTTAATTTATGCTTTGATAAAATCAATTAAGTTGGAATTAATTTAAGATTTGATTTGAAATTGATTTGAGTTTGAAGTTGATTTGATTTTGAAGTTGATTTGAATTTGAAGTTGATTTGAATTTGAAGTTGATTTGAATTTGAGGTTAGTTTGCATTTGAAGTTTGACTTGAAAGAAGGAAGTAAGGATTGGGTTTAATCTATAGGGTAGGAAAGTTTTCCTAATACCCCTAAGGAATAACTTATTCTTATGGCTAACTCTTCTAAGTCTCTAGGGTTAAGTGTTCACCTACTCACAAGAAGTGTCTTACGAGCAAGGAACTCTTAGTATTTAGAGAAGTATGTATGCCTAGGATGAAGAAGTTTGAATCTCACTCCAAAAGTGAGGTCAATAAAGGGTGCCTAATAGGTGTGGTGTGATTGACAAGGTACACTGCACGTATTAGTGTTGACTAAGATGATCAACAATGTTGAACAATCACAAGCACTAACAGAAACAATCTACTCCCAAACTGGAGGAGTAGAAGGAATCATGAGCTTAGTGCAAATGTAGCTCTACTTATGCCTAAGACATAAGAGAGTGAAAGAGGAATCCATTAGGGAATGAGTATGTGAACCTTCCACTAGGGAAGCAAGTTCAAGTCATCCACTGGGAGATGAAAGGTTTGATTTGATTTGCATCTCACTATGGAGAAAATTGATTTGATTTATTGATTTATGATTTGGTGATCCACTGGGGATGAAAATGTGCAAGTCTCCACTAGGGGAGCAAGCTCAAGTCATCCAACGGGGATAAGAGGTTCTGAAATCCACTGGGGGATTAGAATTTGGGATCCGTTGGGGATGAAAATGTGAACTCTCCATTAGGGGAGCAAGTTTGGGTTGGATTGAGTTGATTCCACTGGGGGAACTAGAAATATTTGCATCTCACTGAGGAGAAGCGGATTGATTTGATTTATTTAATTTGGTTTGACTCCACTAGGAAGGTTGAATGGGTTTGTTTTGTTTGTTTTGTTTGACTCCACTGAGGAGGTGGGTTGAATTTGTTTTGTTTAATTTGACTCCACTGACGAGATTAGAAAGGATATATTTTAGATTTTTAAATTTTGAATTTTGAGATGGACCCTGTCGGTTTGCAATGGACCGCACTGAGAAGGAGCCTCATTGTCCTTAACTTAGCTCAGATTTACCAATCCAAAGGGATAGTCTATCAACCACAAAGTAGGACTATCTAACCAAAGGGGTGTGTTTCGATTTGCAGCAGTCAATTTAGGGAAGAAAGCATAGGGACTCACATCTTCCTGAATAAAATAACATTGGGGTGACATATTAGCAAGGTAACATGTCGACTCGACCTAGGGCTGACTATTGAGTGAATGTCGTTGGGGGACTTAAATCAATTCAAATATAGTCAAAGTTAATTTCATTTTTTTTTCATTATATTTGATGGATCCCGTCAGTTTGCGATGAACTGCACTGAGTAGGGGCCATGTAAGCCTTGATCTAACTCAGTTTTACTAATCCAAAGAGAGTAGTCTACCAGCCACATTATAGGACTCCAACCAAAGGGGTTGTCTTTCAATTTGCAATAATTAATTCAGGGAAGAAAGCACGGGGACTCAAGCATCCTGAATAAAAGATCGGCGGGGTGACATATTAGCGAGGTAACATGTTGACCCGACCTAGGGCTGACTATTGAGTGAATGTCGTTGGGGAACTTAAATCAGCTCAAAGATAGTCAATTTCATTTTTTAATGGTATTTAATGGATCCCATTATTTTATGATGGACTGCATTGAGTATGGGTCATGTTGGCCTTGATCAAACACAAATTTACCAATCCGAAGGGAGTAGTTTCCCGGTCGAGGGGACAACTATCCAACCAAAGGGGTGCCTTTCAATTTGTAGTGGCTGATTCAGGGAAGAAAGCTTAGGAACTCACATCTTTCTTGAATAAAAGACCACTAGGGTGACACATTAGCAAAGTAACATGTCAACCCGACCTAGGGCTGCCCGTTAGTTTGCAACAGTCATGCTAGAAAGAATGCATAGTAGACTTATATCTTTCAAAACAAAATGGATGTCAGGGTAACCTGTTCGTGGCAAAATAAATTGAACCCGACCTAAGGGTGACTGCTGAGAGAGTGTCGACCCAAAGACTTATCTCTACTCAAGAGTAGTCAGGCAATTCCTATAGGGAGTTCTATTGACACTACCATAAAGATAAGATGTCTGCTTGGGAAAGGAGCCACTGGGGGCTTGAATTCCTAATCCACAAGTGAATTAATTTGTTTGTTTATTTTGTTTATTTATCATGGATCATGTTGGTTTGCAAAGGATCATACTAAGAAGGAGCTTATATTAGCCTAGACCTATCTCAAATTTACTGAACCAAGGGAGAATCCGTGCATCCGCAAAATAAATTCTCTAACCACAGGGGTGGCTACTAGGAAAGGGGGACAGTCCAATCCAAAGTAACTTGGGTAGTGTCTAAATAGAGTCACAAAGGACATGATCCAAGTAAAGTGCCCTCAGGGGAGGAGCTACTAAGGGCTTTATCCAAGACCCTAGAGAAGATAATATCTATAAGTATTCGGTGGCCAACTCGAGGAGAAAGAACAGGGACTCACATCTACTAAGAGTGGTGTATCCACCAGGTGAGTCACTGTCAGCATAGCGAACATCAACCAACCTAAGGTGTCCATCGATTTGCGATAATTAACCTAGAAAGTAAGCAGAGGGGACTCACATCCTCCTATAGCAGAATTGATTATCGGCATAGTCTATCTTTGACTTGACATGTGCTTTTCGACCTAGGGCAACTATTGAGTGAATGCCACTAAGGGATATATCGACTCAAAAGTAGTGAAGAGAAAAGGAGCCTCTGGGGGACTTATCCTAAGCCTCAAATATACTCATCCTAATCAGTGCATGATGGCTAGTTCAAGAAGAAAGCTTGTAGGCTTTCATCTTCTTAAACAAAGTCAACATGAGGTAGCGTATTAGCTACACAGTGAAGTCTACAAAACTAACAAGGTGCTCGTCGGTTTGCAATGGTCAAGTCAGGAAAAAAGTGTGGGACTCACATTTGCTAGACTAGTGACCACTAGGGTGACATACTAGCAAAGTACCATGTCAGCCCAACCTACAGCAGCTAATGAGTGAGTGTCACAAGGGACTTGCTCCCATATCAAAATATCCTGAGATAAAAGATATGTGTTTATTTTTATTTTTGTGCTTATGTTAGAGGGAATAGGATGCCACTCAGGTTCTCTTACACCTACCCTGAACACATTGGGGAATTGATGAAGTGGTTCCATGAATGGCAGTTGTTATCCCACCAAGAAAGGATGCCACTTGGGTTGTCTTACACCTAACTTAGTCGTGCTAGTCGAAATAGGATGCCTCTTTAGTTCTCTCACACCTATTCTAGTAGTGCTAGCGAATTGGATGAAATGGTGCCATGAATGGCAGTTGTGATCCAACCAAGAAAGGATGTCGCTTGGGTTCTTTTACACCTAACTTAGTCATGCTAATCAAAATATGATGCCTCTTGGATTCTCTCACATCTATTATAGTAGAGTCGAGAATTGTGATTATTTTTTGTTTGTGTTGTAAAAGAAGGATAGGATGCCTCTTGGGTTTACACTAACCAAAATGATTATAGCAAAATAATGCTTTGAAAGATGATAATTTTTTGATGAATTGGAATGAATTTCTTTTTTTTTTTATGATAGAATTATTTTAAACATGATTTTATGAGTAATATTTCATCAAATAGAGCTTATTAATTAGAAGCATTGAGTGTTCCCCTTTACAATCAATGAGTTGATAAGATCCTCCTTGATAAGCCTTCTCTATGAAAAAAGGGCCTTCCCAAGTGGGTTTAAACTTGCTTCCCATCTTTCGACAGGCAATAATTGGTCTCCTTATAACTAGAATAAGCTCTCCTACTTGAAAAGTTCTAAGGCGGACTAGCTTGTTGTGAACTTGAATCATCTTGGCCTTATACAACTCAAGGTTCTAGCATGCCCGTAGGCGTCTATCCTCCAAACTTTCAAGCTATTCTAACCGCAACTTGGCATTCTACTCTATAAATGATTTTACTACCCATTACTATCCTTAGTGACGGGAGCTGAACTTCTAATGGTAGAATGGCTTCGGACCCATATACTAAGAAGAACGAAATAGATTGAGTTGGAGTTCTGTATGTGGTGTGGTATGCCTACAAAGCTTCAACTAGCTGCTCATGATAATATCATTTGTTGTCATCAAGTGTCTTTTTTAGTATCTGGATGAGAGTTTTGTTGAATGATTCTACTAGGCCATTTACCCTAGGGTAGTAGATGGTTGAGTATCTCCAATCTATATCATGTCTTCTGGCGATGCTGTTGATCTTAGTGCTCTTGAATGCAGTACCATTATCGGATATAATTCATCAAGGCACCCCGAACTTACATACAATATGGTTCCTGAAAAACTGGAGCATATGCTGAGCTGTGACCTCTCTGAGTGGGATTGCCTCCGCCCACTTAGAAAAGTAGTCAATGGCAGCTAGGATGAATCGGTGACCTTTGGAAAAAGGAGGATCAATAAGACCCACTATGTCAGTACCCCAACACTCAAATGGCCATGAGGCCAATGTTGGGTGGTTGATGTAGGACCACACCATGTACCTAACACTAATGGCATCTCCTAGCTATATTCATGTAGTCTATAATCATCAAAGGCCATTACTATTCTAGTCTCTTGATCTTTGCTTTCATCTTTGGACCAGAATGGTGCACTCTGCATGGACCTGAATGTACCTCAGTCACAATCTTACGGGCTTCGTGTTTGTCTAAATAGCATAACCACATTTGATCGAAAGACCTTCGGTACAAGGTGCCATCACGAGAGCATAGGAGAGAGCTCTCTATTTCATCTGATGGGCTTACGACTTCTCTTTGGGTAGTTTGCCTCTAGTCAAGTAATCCATGAATGGTTGCCTCCAATCCAACTCCTCATCCTTTTTGGCAACGACAACCTTCCCTTCAAGAGAAAGTCTCTCGACGAGTTCAACGTCAATAAGGGATAGGACTTGTCTATTTTGGACCCTTATTAGAATGGACTCATCTTCTGGACATGTCAATTCTTTGGCAAGTCTTGCCAAAGCATCTACTACTGCATTCTCTCCTCGAGAGACCTTGTAGATGGTGACCTCATGGATTTGGGCCAACAACTTCAAGGTGTACTCGTGGTAATGATGAAGCTTCGATTTTATAACCTTATAAGATTTGGCAATCTGGTTGATGACCAACTAAGAATCCCCGCAGATGTTGATGCTTTTGACACACACTATAATGGCTAACTCCAGACCGATAATCAAATCCTCATACTCAGCTTCATTGTTGGTGCATGAATTGGAGAGATAGTAAGAGAATCTCATCACATCGCAGTCTGGAGTTAGAAGGACTATTCCTACCCCTGCTTTTTTGGAAGAGTATATTATGGTTCTTCTCCTTTTTGAAAGGAAGCCACGCTGTCAAAATACATCTCCCAGTGGTGATTGTCAACCTCTCCTAAATTCATGATTTGTTCGTCAGGGAGATCGTCACTAAGCGGAGAATTAGTAGGAAGTGAGTGTGTTGCTTATAAATCTGCTAGTGCTTGTCCTTTTACCTCACAGAGGGGTATGAATGTAATATTGAACTGTGAGAGATTCATGGACCAATGTGCTAACCATCCGGATAATGTTAGTCATGTCATGAGATACTGCAGTGGATTGATTCTTGAAATCAAGTCCACCTTATGAGAAAGCAGGTAATGCAGTAGCTTTTAGGATGCAAGGATTAAAGCTTGGTAATGCTTCTCAATAGGTGGGTAGTTTACTTTAGCAGGGATTAAATGATGGCTGAGGTAGAAGAGAGCATTTTCCTTCCCTTCGTCATTGGCTTAGGCCAACAAAGTGCTAAGGGATTCATCCAATGTAGCAGTGTAGAGGATTAATGGCCTGCCCGAGATAGGGGCTGTTAGAACTGGCAGCTTCACCAAATATTGCTTGATATCTTCGAAGGCATGTTGGCACTTATCATCCCACTTGAACTTGGCGTCCTTTTTGATGAGTGCTAAAAATGGCTTGCATCTCCCCAATAGGTTGGAGATAAAGCGCCTTAGATATGCCAACCACCCTTGGAACGTTCTGAGTTGTGTTAAGCTTTTAGGGGATGGCATTTCTAAGATAACTTTGATCTTTTATGGGTCTATCTCTATTCCCCAATGTCAAACAACAAACCCATGGAACTTCCCTGAAGCTACTCTGAATGCACACTTCAGGGGGTTCATTTTGAGGTTGAATTATCTTAATCATTAAAAAACTACTCTCAAGTCAAAGAGATGGACTTCTTTTTCTTTGCTTTTGACTACTAGATCATCAATGTAACATTCAACTTGATGATGAATGAGTTTGTTGAAGATCTGAGTCATGGCCTATTGGTATATAGCACCAGCATTTTTAAAGCTGAATGGCATGACCTTATAACAATAGATTTCGATCAGGGTTTGAAAAGTTTTGTTTCTTTCATCCTCGGGGGCCATCTTAATTTGGTTGTAGCCAAGTGACCCATCCATAAAGGAGAATACTGCATGAGATGAGGCGATGTCCATCATTAATTTTGATATAGAAAGTGGAAATTCATTCTTAGGACATGCCTTATTTAAATCCCTGAAATCGATGCATATGTGAATTTGGTCATTCTTTTTCTTAACTGGCATGACAATGGCTAACCAGGTCGGGTATTTTTCTTCCTAGATGAAACCAGCATCAATCAATTTCTTAACTTCAAAAATAACCTACTGTTCGATTACTAATCCCATGGGTCTAAGAGCTTGCTTGATAGGGTTAGGATTAGGGTCTATTGCTAGTTTGTGTACTGCTATGTCTGGAGATAATCCAGGCATCTCTTTATAACTCCATGCAAAGCAGTCCTTAAACTCAATCAATAGCCTAACTAAGTCATTAGTTTCTTCTTCATTTAGCAGAGAACTGATGTATGTTGGGCATGGATCTTCTTCTATCCCAAGGTTGATTTTTTTAGCTTGTCGATAGTTGAATGGATTTCCACTTCAAATTCTAGAGGTGAATCTTTGATTTGGAGATCATCTGGATCATCTAATATTTCTAAATACGCTTCCTCATAAAAGTTAGTGTGGTTGGAGAAGAACCTATCAAACTCTAGATAATTGGTGACAACTAAGTAGTAATCATCATCACCGACTGGACCCATTGTACTGAATCCTAGTCTTGACCTTGATTGTGCATCCCTGCCTTTGTAGTTCCATAATTTCTCAAAATACTCTGATCTGTGCCGGGACCATGTGTAAGGAATCAAACTCTTCTTTACAAGATTATGAACACAAGGCGAGTACCAATCAAAAGGTAATTCCATTAAATCTTTATATGAATTATCATCAAGTTCTACATCAGCTTCTGAACTTGAGGATGATGATCCCAATAAAAATCTCTTTGGTTTGATATCCATGGAAGACTTAGGGGCTTTCTTAACTACTAAACCTTCAACCTTTTGAGAAAAAAGTCAGGTTAGAGCGAAAGTTCCCAACCACTGTCTGATGATTTTACATAATTTTGATTCGAATAAATTCATGCTTTGCTTGGAGGCTTGGCCTTTGTCACTATCTAGCTCGTGTGTCACCTCCAATAAAACCCACTGAGAGGGGTTGGTTGGTATGCTAATCATATGAGACTCATCCTACAAGCTAGATTTCAAGTCTATGTGAATATCAAGGGTACTTCTGTGAACTGGAACATAGCCCCTGTAGGCTGGTAGCTAACCAAAGGGTCTTCCACCTCTCGAACTACCTCTATATCTGCATCTGCCTTTACCTAGTGGAGGTCGAGTCATCTTACCCATATGTTTGTATGGTGGAATGAACTATAGGTGGAATGTGACATGCGGCTCTACTTCTTCCTTGGTGTCCTTTTCTCGTTCACTTGTAATTTCCTTTTTATTTTTCTCTTTTCTTTTCTTCTTTTTCTTTTTCTTTTGTATTTTAATTTTGACCAAGTTCATGAAAAAAGGTGTTTTGAAGAAGATGGTAGGTCGCAGCCTCATATATCTCAACCCCTCTAACTGAAAATGGCTTTTCATCACCTTTAACATGGTATTCAATTCCATCCTTTCGGAACTTGATGCACTGATGAAGGGAGGATGGAATCATCTTGTTCTAGTGTATCCAAGACCTACTATACAAAGTAGTGAATGAAGTATTCAAATCAATTATATATAACTTGGCTTCAGTCTTCCAATCACCTATTTCAAAAGGTAATATTATGGAACCTAAAGCCCTCTCGCCCTGTTCATTGAATCCTCTTAACATCATCCGATCTCCTCGAAGTGCAGAGATGTCAATCTTCAAATAAGCAAGGATCTTTAGACTCATAATGTTCACTAATGCACCTGGATCAACCAAGACCCTGAAAAGTTTGAATCTACCCACATCCACTATGATGTAGAGGGGACGGTTGTGCTCCATGTCTCTTAAAAGAAGGTCTTCATCTGTGAATGTGACTGAATAATGTGCCTCCTCTCTAATAGTGACCAGTTGAGCTAAGCATATTTTAGGATCAAGAAAGGCCTTGTTAAATGATTCCCTCATCTCTTTGAATAAGACAAGGGCATCATATATGCTTAAATTAGCTAGCAAATTTCTTAGATGAGACAGGAAATTGTAATCCACTTTGGCTGATCCTCCACAAGCATATCCATGGGTGGAGCATCCAATGGAGGGGATTTTTGCTCACTAGTATTAATGACTTATTTTTATTTTTCTTGAGGTGCTGCCTTAGGAGGTAGAACCATGCCACTACGGAGGTTAACTTCAGTGATCTCTTATAGCAGTATAGTGAAAGATTCTACCTGCTCATTAGGCTCACCCACAACTTCTCCTAATAGGACCCTCAAAATCAAATAATTCCAAGTCTATCTCAAGAGATGAACTCGTATTATTTAGAAAAGGAAAGTCCATTTCTGAATCAAAGAAAGGAAGATCAGAGTTATTATAATTATTTAGACTTGGACAATTTTCTAAAAGAGTAGAGTCAAATAACCCATCAGAAGTGATACAGATGTAATTCAAACTAATTTTACTCTTTGATTTCTTGGATTTAGAAGGAGGTACATTGTATAAATCTAGTAAAGTAAGTGGGGTAAGGGATTTGATGCCCTCATCCATCGATACAAGATGTCTACTAGAAGAAGAGCTAGCTGAAGTAGAAGTGTCGGCTGAAGTAGTAGTTGCAACGGTGAACTAGAGGTTGGACTCGGTCAGTGGTTGTGCTACTTAGCTATCCCGAGCTGGTATAGGCTGCTGCTACTAAGCTCCCACTTTTCCCAAGTTTTCTTTGGTAACTTGTGAACTTTCCTTGATGTTGGAGGTTCAAGCTACCTTAGGCACTTGCAAGAAAAGTTTCTTGATTTTTAAAATAATCTTTTTAGAGGTTCTAGATAAGGAGATATACCAACCTTCTTTAGTTTTGAGAGGATCGCATGTATCCCCAAGGATTACCCTAATGGAACTGGATGGTTATTCCACTAGGTATTCATTTTGGATAACTATAGATCCTATCTTGTAGCTATGCTAAAGCTAGTCCTTGATTGTAAACAAATCCTCCAAACATGGCCTAGCATGTGGTGGTAGGGGCAAAAGTTAGGATCATTGCTCCTACCCATTTCCTCCGGCTTTCTAGGCTCGAGTAGCTAAAAATTAAGTTTTTTAAGAGGTTTTTAAGGATTTTTCTGACTACCTCCGTCTTAAATAAATAAGGTTTATTTAGTTTATCCAAAAGAGTAGGTGGATGGTAAAAGCGGTGGGTATGTGTCGCTATGAATATAAGGGAGGTGGGAGGTGGAAGCTACTTTGTCAGCTGATAGGATGGCCTAGGTGGTGGTAAAGGATGTGAAAGTGACAGTTGTGGAGCACAAGGTCTCTCATACTACTTTATAGCCGGTTGCTTCCCTTTATCCACTACTACTACTGCCCCTGACTTCTTTTCATAGATTTTCTATAGCTTTGTCTTTGAGAGTTATTATCAAAACCAAAGGGAGATGAGTAATGGATGCTTATGTACTAGGAAGCCTAGAGAGCATCCCAAACTATTTTATGGTTGGGCTTTACATTTTTGAAATTGAGGGAAATTATTTGTTTGAGTTGAATTTTTATTAAAAATCTAGGGCTTACAATTCCACAACATAAGATCATAGAAATTCTTAAGAGGTGAGGATTTATGCTTATAGCCTGCAAAGAAAAACAACAACCTCTGATCCTAAATCTAGGGATCTTTGGTGAGGGCCAGAGCATGACCTAAATCTAAGGCAAAAATGGGTATATAGTTTGTCTCCATAAGAGAGGATAAATCACCCAACTGTTGGACTTACAATCGCCTGGGGGTGGCTACTAACTCATCCTATGATTTTAAATACATGTAGGCAAGTCATATGCTTTGCAAGATAGCTAGGCCATTATTTATTTAGGAAAGAGACTAAGTCCTTAAACACACTCCCTAAAAGAATAGATCATGTAGGGCATGAATAATGACATAAATCTAATGCAAATTTTATTATGTTTTATTTTTGATTTTTGGCCATTTATTTGACACAGGCTATGGGATTCATATGCATAATGCATGAGAAATTGGTTATGGGCCAAAATCAACAAGAAAGAGGTGTGTTTCCCCCATGGCTCTCAAAGGTCAAGCCATTTTCTCTGGCAAAGGTGGAAACCCTCCATAAGCAAGAGTGAAGTAATATGATTTTTATGCATGATGTGAAACATACAACATCCAGCTAAGGGATTGCTATATCATTTAATATCTTAATTTATATTTTATGCTTTAGGTGAGGTTATGAGTTGTTTAGTTTTAATTTTGAGTTGACTAATTGGATAGAAAATTTATTTTTTCCTATAAGCCTAATCGCATCCAGGCCATTCAATCAATCAATGAAGAAACTAAGAAAATCATGCCATCCTAATGCACAAGATAATCAAACAATAAATAATTTTATAAAGCTAGCGTAAAAGAATAAAGGTTGATTTGGTCAGGCTCTATCGCACAAACCTAAAAAGAAATAGGTAGCCAAACTTTGCACCTATACAACTTGGATTACAAATGAATAATTATAATTTAGAAGAAATTTATGTTATGGGGGTCTTCATTCTTCTTTCTTCTTTCTTCATTTCTTCATTTCTTCATTTCTTCATTTCTTTCTTTATTTCTTTTCTTCACTTCTTTCTTCCTTTTGGTTGGTTAGGATGTAGTTGCTCCAAAGCTTCACATGGTTCATAAGACTTGGTCTTATGACCAATACTCATCCTAATCCCCCATAACATTCATTCCAAATCTTAATTATAAAATTACATGAAATGAGAAAAGTAAATCTAACTAAACCTGTAAAATAGAGATTAACTAAATATACCACACAATCTCAAGCATGTATATGAATAAGTTAGGCTTAGCACCCCACACATGGGTAACCAAGTCCACCTGTTATAGTTTCGAATTATACTTAGGGGTATAAGCAACCTGCATAACAAAAGCATTTATATTTTATTACAGTGCCCCTTAAGAACAAACCACTACAGAAGACATGATTAGATTAAGATCACCCTACCATCTAGTCTGCTTTCACACATAAGTCTAAATATTATCATATAAAATGGCATCAAACCATGCATCACCCTAACATAGAGCTAGAAATGATGCTTAGCCTAATGTGTGTGCCATTTAAGGATTCTGTAGCATATCTTAGCTAGGCTTTAAGGTTGGAATTTTCTAAGTGTGAGAGAATCAATTTACAAAGGTGGTTTCATTTTAAGTGATTTAGTTGATTTATCAATTTTATTTGATGATTTGATTTTGTTTGAATGAACCTACATTTAGTTACTAACTGTTGTAAAGAGAAGAAAAGAGAAGAGAACTTCTCTTTCATCCATACCTTAATTAGTTTTTATGGTAGATTCATTAGTGATTTTTCTTTAGTAAATATTTTATTATATTTTTTTAATTATTCCTAAGTTTATATATTCTCTAAAAAAAACTTATTCAATAAGAAAGGCATCTTAAGATTAATTAAGGTCAATTGCTATCATATAATACACAACCATTTATTTCTTTCCAACATGTATATCATGCATATGAATGATCCTTAACATAACTACACATGCAATGCAAATCTTAGCACACCTTAATGATGAATGCAAAGAGATGTTGTTTAGGATAATTTAGATATTTCGTGAATGCATGTTTTTATTAAGTAGAAAATAGGGACTCTTTCATCCATTAATCAAATGCACATCCACATGTATAAAAGACATAAGTGAGTACATTGCTATTATTTTCTACACCAGGGGTGTAAGGTACAAGACTTACTTGCGGCTACTTAAAGCCTCGCAATCCCAGGATGTCTAGAATAATATACCACTTTTCTTAAATACCTACAAAAAGAAATGAATGGAAGAAGAGTCATGCAAAAGATTTTTGTGTTTGATTTGGTTATGCAATTTACATGTATAAGTGTGAAGATCCTTCTTAAGTCATAACATAAAAGTGGATAGGAATGAATTTAAGTAAGTGTTATGTTCTTTTCAAATGAACTATACACTTTGTAAATCCTATTGAAATCTATGTTAAAAAGATAGAAGAAAATCACATAATACACATTTTATGTTATAATCACATGCAAGCTTATAAGTAGTTATAAGTAGCATCACTTCATTTATGATATTTGATTTATAGGTTTTAAAAATACTTTTTGTTTTATAATGATAATAGCCACTCATATTCTTAACTTTAACCAAAACATGCAATTGACATAAAAGGAAATATTTCATTTAATTAACTTTTTAAAAGAGATGAATGCATGGTTTCATATGGAAAACAACATTTAGCTTGCTTGGAAAGAAATAAAGTGATGTAAGCATATGACTTCATTCACCCTAATTAATTCATAAGGACAATCCTATAAGATAAGATTATTCAAAGTGAATCAAAATTCTTTAAAGAGAATTTTATTTTATTTTTTGGGTTTGATTTGAAAATGATTTATGAGAAAGAGTTTTCTAGTCCTAACACATTTCCCCCATGTGTGAATCAATTTAGTTTAATTTTAAAACAATTAGGTTGATTTTATATTTTGTTTAGGTTAAGGTGTGAATTAAATCCATTAATTATCCCTTACCTATACCACTTTAACATAATTATTCAATTAATGATGAGCCAACATATGATATGCAACCACATAGAATTTAAATCAGTAATGCACCTAAAAAATTAAGGGGCCTAATGCAATTGGCTCACAATTATTGATTATTTAAGTTAAAGGGTTTAATTAAGTACTTTCATAACCTTCCCACACATGTGAGTTGGATATAATTTCCTTAAACTTACCTTTGGCTCTTGAACACCTAAGGATCTACCCAGTAAGAGATTGATTAATTCTAGATTGATTTTGAAAGTTTGACTATACCAATTAAGTTGGTCATTAGTGGATTAATCCTTAATTATGTTTGGATTAAGGAGGAAAGGAGATTTAGGAAATAACTTAGGGAAAATATCCCAAACCCATTCCATAAACCTCCTCTTTACTTAAACAATATTTAATTAACTCAAATAAGGTATTGAACTATAGTTCATATGTTAATTACTCTTAATTACATAAAGGGGGTGATTAGGGGTTCATAATTTATTTCTCCAATTAACTCATTAATAAATCCCAAGAAAATTAAGGGAGGCAGAAGTCATCCCATTAAATATGTTTGAGAAATTTGAAGTTAATTAATGAAGTAATTAGGTAGTAATTAGGGTAATTCAATTTTTAATTAAACTTTAATTAAGAAATTTCACTATTTAAAATAAATTAAAAATCATTTTATTGGATTCCCCTCTGAAATATCTTTAAAATGAGCCTTATTTATATTTTTTGGATTTTTCTACATTTAATTATAATTTTATGAATTTTCTATGATTAATGGATAATTAAAACACCCTAATTAATTAACTAATACCGTCAGTGCCACATGGACCGCTGACATGGCGCGCTTTCCACTTGGCATGATGGGATTGGTTATTTAAGTTATCACATCACGCACCACATCAACTGGTGGCACAATGTGCTTTCCCCTAGGCCGTCCGATCAAGGATCGGACAACCAGGATTAATCCCATGGTTTTAACGATTTTAAATCAACCGATCTAATCATTTTAATCAGGGACATCCATCCAAAATACACAGGATGGATGGCCCATGATTCATCCCTGCCTAAGTTGTAGGAGATGGAGGTCATCCATCCTCTATGGCTTGATCTGAGCTTACCTAAGCTCAGATTATGCTAGGACTCACCCCACACCATCAAGAGGTGTAGGGAAGAACATCCAACAGCTTGAATTTAATGGGATTACAATTTCCTTCACAAAGGACCAAGCATTTTTCAAATGAGGATCATTTTTGAATAATACCTTACTGGAGGCTATCATCAATGCTTCCAACAGAGGATGTAGCTTCATCTAGTAGAGATGAAGCCCTGTTGAAAGTTTCAAGACTTGATTTAAAGTGGATTGCCCAATTGACCAAGCTCCCCTTCAATGGCTTGTGACTTTGATCAAAATCCCCCTTCTAGTGGGTTGGAGACTTAGGAAATGCTTTGGGTGAGCTTGACTTGCTTCCTTTATGATGCTTGCAAAGTGAATTTAGGTTTGGTGGAGAATTTAGTAAGTTGGAAAATCCCCTCACCTCCCTTATTTCAGCTTTGAAGAAAATCGAGAAGGAGAAATTCAAATGAGCTCGGGAAAGCTTGCCAAAGCTTGAAGAAGCTTGGTTTTAGTTCCTAGGGCTCAATCAAATTCAGAGTGTGTGCATTGAGTTAGAATGAGGGGGAGTATATCTCCCCCTTCTTGGATCGGATGGCTGAGGCTTGCTCTTCCATTTTTGATCAATTGAGGAGATTGATTGGGTTTTTTAGGCTATTAGAGATTCCATGTGCTTCGATTTTGGCAGAGGAGTGGAGAAGCGGAAGTGCACATGTGCTAGGTGAGTGTAGGAGGTGATCCAAGTGGAAAATTTTCATTGGAGGTGACGGTTTGGCATTGGTTTGGGTCATGGTTGACCCAAACCCATTAGTTCATGTGCACCATCGCCATGAGAAAGAATTGTCCAAATTCCAAGTGAATTTGGCCATAGGTTGCCCTTTAACCTAATGGTAAAATGATTATTTAGCTTTGATTTTTATTTACATAGATTTTAAATGATTCAAAAATAGGTTGTGCCAATTTTTAATGGATTTGGAGTTGATTTGATTTGAATTGGTTCAATTTGACCCATTTAGGTCAAAATGGGTCAAGTTGACCAATTGGTCAAATTGGGTCAAACCATGGGTTTGGTCAAGTTCAATGATCATTTGGATCCTATGGGTATCATTGGTTTGGTTCAATTTGATTTATATTTGGTTTCGGTTCATTTGAGTTCACTTAGGTCAAATGGGTCAAGTTGATCAATTTGACCCATTTGACCCAATTGGGTTAGGTCATGGGTTGCTTTAGGCCTGGTTGAACATTTGAAATGTATTGCAAGCTTTGGTTTCAATTAAGTTTGGTTTGGTTTGGTTTCAAGTTGATTTGACCTTTCAGGTCAAGTTGGGTTCATGGTCAATTAGGCTAAGTTAGGTCTAGTTGGCCAATTGAAGCTTTGGTCAAGTTCAACAAGTGATTTAGAATGAATTTGACCCATTGCTTTCAATCAATTTGGCTTTGATCAAGATATATAATTGATCATGGGTTTCAATCATTTGGAATTGATTCATGATTTGGATTTTGGAATAGATTTATGATTTGATAAAAATCAATTGAGTTGGAATTAATTTAAGATTTTATTTGAAATTGATTTGAGTTTGAAGTTGATTTGATTTGAATTTGAAGTTGATTTGAATTTGAGATTGGTTTGGATTTGAAGTTTGACTTGAAAGAACGAAGTAAGGATTGGGTTTAAGTTATAGGGTAGACAAGTTTTCCTAATACCCCTAAGGCATAACCTATTGCTATGGCTAACTCTTCAATGTCTCTAAGGTTAGGTTAAGTGTTCACCTAATCACTTGAAGTGTCTTAAGACTAAGGAACTCTTAGTGTTTATAGGAGTCCTTATGCCTAGGATGAAGAAGTTTAAAGCTCACTCCAAAAATGAAGTCAACAGTGTGCAAGAAAGCTATGCAAGTACATACCTTTGTTAAACAAGGGAAGTGAAATTATCTAAGACCACCTTGGAGCTACTTAAAGCCTCTTGTTCTCATGATGTTCATACTATATACTTGAAAGTTCAAATACACATTTACTTTATATATTTATTTTGACACACTTAAACACAAATATGCATGAATTTTATAACAAAGGAAATCTCACTTCATATCTAATCATATGCATACAAGTGTGTAAGAAAGCTATGCAAGTAGATTCCTTTATTAAACTAGGAAAGTGAGATTATCTAAGACCTCCTTGGGGATATTTAAAGCCTCATATTCCTGGGGTGTCTGAACTATATACTTGCAAGTTCAAATACACAAGCATACATATATGGATACAAAATGAAATCATGAAAAGTTGTAGGTTATTATCTCTCAGCAAATGAACTTTTTATTTGAGTTTTATCACTTATAATAAGACTTGCAAACAAAAATATTTGCTTTCTAATTATTTAATTGATACTTATCACATAATTCTTACCTAAAGAAGAAAAATAACTTGAGATTTATATAATGATAATAGCCACACCATATAGTTTATTTCCCACATCATGCAATTAGATGCAATTTTTTCTTTAAAATTTAAAACATGAATGTATGAAACACATGGAATGTAAACTTATGATATTTAACCAAGAAAAGTAAACATCATGAAATGACATACTTAGCTTCAATAGAACCCAAGGATAATCATATTAAATAAACACCCCTTAAGCCTAACCAAAAATTTTTTAATATTTAAATTTTGTGTTTTGAATTATTTAATTCTAAAGAGAAGAAGAAAGATCAATTTATTTAACCCATACCAATGTTGGTTAGTTAATTAATTTAAAAAAAATTAAGTAAATTTTATGACTTAATTTGATTTAATTCATTAGCAAGTTAATTAGTCATCTTCCCAAATAGTCCCTTAATTTAATTAACTATTAAGTAAGGGCCTATGAAACATGATGATGTAATTGAAAAAAAAATCAGTAGTGTCCTAAAGATTCTAATGCAATTAGGTCCATGCTTAAATGATTAATTGAATTAAGAGGATTAAGCTAATTACTTTCATGATTACTGAAACATATGGAAATCATAATTTCATTAAAACTCTTATGTTAACTTAGCACATAAGGAGGATTCATTAAATCAATCTTACTAGTTGTACTAATTATGATGATATAATTTTTGTTTACTTTAATTTTCTCTCTTTTATTTCATTTAATTATTTAATCATTTAATTAAAGGGTGTAAGGGTGATTTTGAGGAAACAATTAGGAGAGAAAGTTCTAATTTTTTTCTCTTGATCATCTTTACTATTATGATGATTAAATAATCTTCTCTAATCAATTTCATAATTTTCTCAATTTTAATAATTATTCAATCGCTCAAAAGGGGTAATTAGAGCTTAAAGTTATGGATTCCCTAATTAACTTAGCAAATTAATCTAAGAAAATTATGGGAGATAGAGGTCATCCAATGTATCCAACATGTCATTTTTTTAAGTTAATTAATCAACTGATTAGGGCTTAATAAGGTAATTAGTTGAAACTTCAAACCCTAATTAGTCAATGTTCATTAGATGAAACCTAGGGATTTTATTTTTCTTGGATTTTCCTCTATCTAAGCTTTCCATAAAGGGTATATTTGTATTATTTAGAACCCTTGGTTCACTTGGATTGAACTAAACCAAGTTCACCATGGGTTGGGTCCTCTTAGGTAGTTCAATGGGTACCTAAGGATGAGTCATGCTAAGTTTGGTTGGGTTTGGACTTGGTTTGATTGGGTTTGGCTCAATTTGACCTATATAGGTCAATTTGGGTTCAAATGGATTAGGTTGTCCAATTGACCAAATTGGGGTCAAGAGTGCATGGGTTATGTTCAATTGGTCATTTGGAATGCATTGGTGTAAATAGTTTGACTTAATTTAAAGTGGATTTCAGTTTTCTCACTTGGGTTCATTTAGGCCAAATGGGTTCAGTTAACCAATTTGGCAAAACTGTCCAATTTGGTTTGAGTGGAAGGTTGGTTCATGTTTGAATAATCATTTTAGTTTGATGGTAGGTGTTGATTTGGATTTATTTGAATTAATATGAGATTTGGTTCAATTTTTTTTTCCTTTTAGGCCAAATTGGGTCAAATGGGTTAATTGACTTCAATGGTGGTTGGATTGCAATCAATACTCAATTCAAGATTAATTGAGTTCATTGGTTACAATAAATTCAGATTAAAATGGGATTTGGTTTAATTTGACCCTTTGGTCAAATTAGGTCAAATAGGTCAAATGACCAAATTGGCTTAGCTAAGCCTAATTGGATGTAATTTAATGATCAATGGTGACCAACAATCATTTTGGAAGAGATTGGGTGAGTTGATTTGGTTCAATTGAGGTTTGATTGAAGTTTAACTCAATTGAGTCATTTAGGTCAATGTGGGTTGGATGGATCAATTACGCTGATTGGGTCCAATTAAAGCTAAATGAAGATTGGAACATATTTAATGATAGATTTAGAGTTCATTGTAGAATTTGATTGCAATTGACTTGAGTTGGATTGAATTTTGGGTCATTTGAACTCTTTTAGGTCAAATGGGTTAACTTGAATCAATGGAGTTGATTGGCTCGATTGCATGGATTAGGACAGGTTATAATGTTTGGTAGGATGCTTGGAATAACCAAAGAATTTAGATTAGGTTGGACTGGCTTGACTAAAATTGAATTGGGTTTTGATCTTTAAGGAATTCACATCAGCTAGCTTGGGTCAAGACCTAAATTACTTTGGCTTGATTCAATTGTATTACGATCAAGATTTAATCATATTGAATTGGAGTTCAAATGAGTTTGGATAGGTTGAGTTTCAATCAAGTTGGCTTGATCTTGAAGAATTCAAATAGGTTGGGTTGTGTTGAGTCAACCTAGAGTCTAAATCAAGTTGGCATTTGGCTTGGAGTTTGGATTGTATTCATTTGATTTGGATTTAATTAATTGATTGATCATGGACTTTGGTTGAGTATTAGGGTAAGTAAGGTTTCACTTCTCCTAAGATAAACTCTAGTCCTAAGATTGTTCCCTATTAGTCTCTAGGCTTGGGTTTAGTATTCCCTCAATCACCAGAGGTGTTTGTGGTATTTTTATTTGGAGTCGTAGGGACCCCACACAAACCTTAGGGGGTACTTATTGGAATGATTGAATTTGACATCTAAGAAATGGTGTACTATCTCAAAAGATAGAAAAATCACTCTACAATAGACTCAATCACCTAATAAGGACTCCTAAGGTAGATACACATATACCAGAGATATTTCCCCCACTTGTTAGGTTTATTTTATGTTAGGATCTTTAGTTCCCTATGGAAGTGAGCTCCCATAATTAATTATATCCTAGAAATTGGGAATTCCCTAAGAACACTCTCGATTAAAGTAGTCAACTAATGTCTCCAAAGATTTCAAAAGTAGGTAATCAAAGAAATTATAATTTTGAAAAGCAATTTGGAAGAGCTTGAATAGGAAGAGTTGTTAGAGGATTTTAAAAGGAGAATAAGTAGGAAGGACACATGATACTAGGAAGCTTACTGAGTGCTTTAATTTACTCTATAGTGAAGCTTTACATTTTTGATAGAGATAAAATTATTCATTTGATTTGAAATTATATTAGAGTTCTAAGACTTAGATTCCAACAACACAAGATTATTGAAATGCCTAAGAGGTGAGGACTTATACTCATAGCCCGAAAGAAATAAGCAACCTCTAAACTAATATCTAAGGTGTTCTATTACAAGATAAGAGCTTGACTTAATTTTACTTAGGAAAGTGGGATATATTGGTTCATGTCCACTAAGAAGTTGAACCCATTCTGACTCTTCTGGACTTATGACCACCTAGAGTGATCGCCAGCTAACACTTCCTATGATTTTGAAATCATGTGTACTAGTCATATATTAATGCAAGATAGCTAGGCTATTATTAATGAAGAATAAATTTAAAGTCCTAAACTCACTCCCTAAGAGACTATATCATGATTAGCATGAAAACATGACTTAAGCTAATGCAATAAAATTTACATATTTTTATTTCATTTTGACTCATTATTTTTGACCAAAGCTTGAGATAACTTATGCCTAAATGTATGATGAAAGTATGTTATGAGCTAAATCAGAGGGAATAAATGTTCTCTACTATATGGGATGGCCCTCATAGGTCAAGTTTGTCCCTTATCATGCAAGAATGGAGATCCCCTACATTAAAGAGTGAAAATATATGATATGCATGATGTGATAACATACAACATTTAGCTAAGGGGTCACTAAATCTTTTACTTATCTTGATTATAAGCCTATGCTTTAGAGTGATGTTATAAGTTGATTAGGATTTTAATTATGAGTTAATAATGTGGATACAAGAATTAATTTTATTCTAAAGAACCTACCCCATCCAAGCCCACACATCAAATCATCACACTTTAAGAAACCTATAAAAATCATATTATTTCCATTGCATAGTGTAAACATAACAAATAAACCTTTGAATTTCTTAAAATAATAAATGGACGGTGAAGTCGGGTACCACCATACGCCCTAGAAGAGAAAAGAAGTTGGGTAGCCAAGCTCTACGTTTATATAGCCTAAATTATAATTAAATTTTACAAATAAAATAAATGCTATGGGGGGGTCTTCAATTCTATTTCTTCTTCCCTTTTTTTGGATTAGCTTGCCCTATGCTTCTCATGGGCACTCAGACATTTTCCTTTTAGACACTGCTCATCCTAAACCCCGTAGCATTAATCCTAATCTTACTGCAAAATTACACTTTTATAAGAAATATAACTCTAACTATACGTGCAAAATAGATATTAGCTAAACAAACGTACAAAACCATCAATTATATTTCACACATTTGAACTTAGCACTCTACACTTGAGTTTCCAAGCCCACTTATCCTAATTAGATTATGCTTAGGGACTTAAGCAACACTTGCAAGCAAAAAGAATTTCTATAGTTTATTATTATAGTGGTCCCTTAAACTCAATCTCCTACATAAAACATCCTTAGGCTAATAACGTCTTAACATCCAATCTATGCACAAACATACCTAACATCCAGTCCAAAAATATTACATAACTAAACAAACATAACACCACAACAAACAATGGCCTAACTTAATACTAACACCGATGACTTAGTATTTTAAAGTGTGTGTTGAAGCTAGAGTGAGGTATGTCCTAGTTGGGTTTTAGAGTTAGAGGTTTTTAATGAGTGAGCATTCAAGTTATCCATTAGGGGTGATTGCATTTAAATTCATTGGTTATACTTGATTGGATTTTAAATTATGCATATTTTATTTTATATTTTTATTTATGACTTAATATTATAAAAAGAAGAAAGAGAGTTAACTCTCCTTATTCCCTAACCTAAGTTAATTTTTAAAAATAGATTTTTGTGATTGTTGAACCTTCATAATGGAACATTCACAGATTTTAGTTAATCTTATATTTAGATTTAGCTTGATAAATTTTATTTAGACATGGAAGGGCCTTAAGGTTAAATGAAACTACATCACTATCAAATGCATAAAGTTTTATCACTTCAATTTCATTATCAACAACATTCTTGTTTCATTTCATTTTTATTGTTTCAAATTAATATGTATGCATGCATCACTTATTTGTATTTTGTTTTATACACTCGATATATGAATATGAATGAATTTGATAACAAAAGGATTTCACTTCATATTTGAACACATATATACATGTATAAGAAATTATGCAAGTACATGTCATTATTAAACCAGGGAAGTGAGATTATCTAAGACCTCCTTAGGGCTACTTAAAACCATGTATTCTCGTGATGTCCAGGCTATATACTTGCTAATTCAACTACATATACACACATGGATAAATGTAAATATGAAACCATGAAAAGTTGCAAGTTATCAACCTTTAATTATGAAAAGATAGGTTAGCTCCATGTTTATGTTTTTTTCATTTATGAAAAATGTTATAAGTACCAAGCTAGGAGTGATATCACCTAATTAATAATTAGCACATAATGTTAAAATAATTTGGGATTTATTAGTGATAATAGCTATATCATATATTTATGCTCATCCAAATCATGCAATTAAATGCAACAAAATCTTTTGAATTTAAAACATGAATATATAAAACATATGGCATGCATATTTATGGGTAATTGAAATAAAGTGATTAAGCATTATCAAATGACATACTTAGCTTCATTAAGACCTAAGGGAAAATTATAGTAAATAGATGTTCCTTAAACATAATCAAAGCTTCTTTAAGATTTGATTTTATGTTTTGGATTATTTAATCCTAAAGAGGAGAAACAAGAATTAAGTTATAACCCACACCCATGATAGTTAATTAATAAGTTCAAAGAGAGGTTAAGTGAATTTTAGAGTTTGATTAAGTTTAGTTTATTAATAAATAACTTAATTACCCTCCCAAAAAGTTCCTTAATTTAATTCAGTATTAAGCAATGGCTTATGAAACATGAAGATGCAATTGAAAATAAAATTAACAATGTCCTAAGGATTCTAATGCAATTAGGCCCATGCTTAACCAATTAATTGAATTAAGACGATTGAACTAATTACTTCAATGATTTTCGGAACCTATGGAAAATCATAATTTCATTAAAACCCTTATGTTAACTAAGCACATAAAAAAGGATTAATTAAATCAATCTTGATGGTTATATTAACTATGATGACGATCTAATAAATTTTAATCTCTTTGTTTTAATTTATTTTCATTTTATTTAACTATTTAATTACTTAGTTCTTTAATTAAAGGAGTTTAGGAATGAACTTGAGAAAAGCAATTAGGTGGAGAGGGCCTAAATAATTTTCTTGGGCATTTTTATTATTATGATAATAAATTAACCTTCCCCAATTAATTTCACTATTTTCTTAATTTTAATAATTATTAACTCACTAAAATAGGTAATTAGGGTTTGAAATCATGAAATCCCTAATACACTTGGCAAATAAATCCAAGAAAATTATGGGAGTAAGGGGACATCCCATGTAATTGATATACTAAATCTTAGATTAATTGACCAAGTAATTAAGTCTTAATTAAGGTAATTAAAAATAATTTTAAACCCTAATTACCCACTATACACTAGAAAAAGCTAAATATTTTATTTTTCCTGGATTCTCCTTTATTTAACCTTTCCAAAAAAATAGGTTTATTTGTATTTTTTAGATTTTTTATAATTAGTTATGAATTTTTAAAGTTTTGACTAATTAATTACATTTGTAAGCCTTAATTAACCCATTTACACAGTTGGTGCTTTCCATGATGACACAGTGGGGCTTTCCACGTGGTGCCACGAGATTATTTATTTAAATCGTTAGACGTGGCAGCTGACTCATTGGTGCTAAATGTGGTTTCATCTCAATCGAACAGTCAGGATTTGAATTAGATTTGGTCCACCATGGGTTGGGTCAAGCTAAGTTTGGTTAAGTTTGGGCAGTTCAATGGGGACCTAAGGGTGAGTTAAGCTAAGTTTGGTTAAGTTTGGCACAATTTGATCCATCTAGATCAAATTGGGTTCATTTGGGCTAGGTTGACCATTTGACTAAATTAGGTCAAGAGGAGACTTCGGTTATGTTCCATTAGTCATTTGGAATGAGTTGGTGCAATTATTTTGGTCCAATTTGAATTAGATTTGGATTTGGTTCATGTGAGTTCACTTGGGTCAAATGGGCTAAGTTTACTAATTTGGTCAAATTTTTTTGGGCGAGGGCAAGGTTCATGTTCAATTAGTCATTTTAGGTTAGTTAGAGGTGTTGGTTTGAATTGATTTAGACTAGGATGTGATTTGGCTCAATTTGATCCTTTAGGTCAAATTGGGTCAAATTGGTCAATTGGTTTGGTTTGACTAAATTAGCTTCAACTGGTGATTGGATCATGTTCAGTACTCAATTGGTGATGGATGAAACCCATTAGTTGCAATCAATTTGGGTTAGGGCATGATTTGGTCCAATTTGGTTCTTTAGATCAAATTAGGTTAACTTGGATTCAGAAGCCCAATTGGCTTATCTTAGTCCAATGAATTACAATTGGGTGTTTGGAATGATCAAAAAGTTTAGGTTAGGTTTAATTGGCTTGAGTCAAGTTGAATAGGATATTGATCATTTGAGCTTCAAATAGGTTAACTTGAGTTAGAACCTAAGTTGTTTTGGCTTGGAGCTTGGATTGTGATCATTTGGTTTAAATTAGGTTAGCTAGTTGACCATGAACTTTGGTTGAGTCTTGCAGTATGTGATGCTTCACTCCTCCTAAGGTAAGTTCTAGTCCTAAGATTGAACCCTATGAGTCTCTAGGCTCTGGTTCGGTCTTCCCTTAATCATTAGAAGTGTTTTAGTACTAGGAAAGTCTTCGTGTCTAGAAGAATCCTAAGTCTAGGATGAGGGTAGTCAAGCTCACTCCAAAAGTGAGGTTAATAGTGTCCTAGCACTAGAAAAATCTTATTGTCTAGAAGAGTCCTAAATCTAGGGTAAAGGTAGTCAACATCACTCCAAAAGTGAGGTCAACACTAAGCTCACTAAAGAATTGGCATGCTCGGATGATGAGTTTGTATTGATAGAAGCATGCAACCACTAGGTCCACTTTTGTATTAATGCAGAACTTATCCAAAAAAACAAACAAAAGAAGGAGAGGTTTCTACAGTCAAAAAGGATAAAGAAATAGATTGGAAGTAATCATTCATTGATTAGTTGATTGGAGAGAAACTACCTCAAGAGAAATCATAAGCCCATTAGGTCAAATAAAGAGCACTCTCCTATGCTCTTATTGATTGCATCTTGTACTGACAATCCTTTGATCACATGTGATTATGTTATTTAGATAAACATGAAGCCAAAATAATTATGACTAAGGGACATTCAGAACTATGTGGAGCTCACCAATCCTATTTGATGATGAAAGCCAAAATCAAAAGACTTGGATATTATTAGCTGATGATTATCATAGATTACATGAATATGGCATGCCACTTCCATCAGTGTTAGGTGCATAGAGTAGTCCAACATCAACCACCCAACATTCTGCATCCAGCTATAGTCTCATGGCCATTCAAGTGTTGGGGCACCAACATAGTGGGTCTGATTGATTCTCCTTCATCCAAGGGTCATTGATTCATTCTATGAGCTACAGAATACTTTTCTAAGAGGGTAAAAGTAGTTGCACTAAGGGAAGTCAAAGCCCACCATGTCCTCTAGTTATTTAGAAATCATATCATGTACAGATTTGGAGTACCCCATCGGATCATATCTGATAATGGTATTGTATTCAAGAGTACAAAAATCAACAACTTCACCAGACAACACAGCATAAATTAGAGATATTCTACTATCTACTACCCATGGGAAAATAGTTTAGCTGAGGTATTTAACAAAACTCTCATCCAAATTTTGAAAAAAAATGCTTGATAATAATAAATAATAGTGGCATACATAGTAAGTTGAAACCTATTATGCTTATTATTCCACTCATAGGAATCTGATGTAGTCCATACCTTTCTTCTTAGTGGCAAAGAAGGACAACTCCTGTCATTAAGGATAATTGCAAACAGTAAGTTCACAATCAAGAAAAATGCTAGCTGTTGTTGGAAGAACTTGAAGCTCTTAAAGAGAGATGCCTTCAAGGATACCAAAACCTCAAGTTATACGAAGTATGGATGGCTCAAGATCACAACGAGTTGGCCCTCCCAAGAGCTTTTTGGGTTGAAGAGCTCATTTTACTCTTAGGAGACCACGTTTTGCCTGTCGTAAGATAAGAGGCAAGTTTAAACCAACTTGAGAAAGTCCTTTTGTCATAAAAAAAAGCCTTACCAAACTGGATCATACCAATTGATCAACTATAAAGGTGAACGTCCAATATTCTCAATCAACGGGCTTACCTAAAGAAATATTATGCATGATTATGTTTCATTCAAATTTTTATTAATAAAATATAATTTTTAATCAACCAAATTCTCTCTTTAAATTAAAATTACTTTTTTCAATTTTAACTTTGAAGTAATCTCTAAACTCTATTCTTGGTGCAATTATGATAAGTGTGATAGAACCCAAGCATCATCCAAATCCTAATTTGCACAACACAAACACAAAACCACACACAAACACCAAACAAGATAACACTAACATCAATTGCTTCAGGCTACTTTAAGTTGAGATAAGACCTCCCAGCATCCCTCACATAGTAGTGACTCTAGGTCAAGTTTGATTTGCTATTTATCTAGCGAGTCACCCTAGTGGTTACCTTTGTTTAGGAAGATGTGAGTCCCCATGCTTTCTTTCTAACATGGCTACTTCAAATCAATAAGCACTTTATCAACTTGGTATATTCTATTATATGGCCAACAAAATACTTTGACGTTCAATCAGGCTTAAGAAAATGTGAGTCCATGAGCCTTCTTCTTGAGCTAACTACTATATATTGATTCGATCTGAGTATATATTCAAAGATTAAGGTAATACCCCCAACGGCTCCTCTTCCTCTCGAATAATTAAGTTTAGGAGTTGTTCTTCTTTGCAACTTCCCACTTGGTAGTCTCTCTATGTTGGATAGTAGTTGTCTAGCTAATGACACACTATCCTGATGATCAATTTTGCTTAAGAAGATATAAGCCCCTGATGCTTTATTCCTATATTGATCATTACAAACTAACAAGCACCTTAGGTTGGTTGGTGTTAGCTTTGCAGACAACAACCCACCTAGTGGATGATAACATTCAAGTAGATGTTAACTCTCTGAACTTTCTTCTTGAATTAGCCACCGCATACTTATAAACTTTATATGTTTAGAGATTAGGATAAGACCCTAGAGGCACCTTTTCCTATGAGCATTCTCTTTGGATTCATTTTAATGGCCTAATTTAGACATGACTTGGGTTACTACTAGATCGAATAGTTCCCCTTTCTTAGTAGTCACCCCTTTAGTTAGATAACATCATTTTATGGATACACAGGCTATTCGTTTAGGCTAGTAAATTTAAGGTGAGTCAAGGCCCCTATGGTTCCTCTTTAGTATGGCCCATCGTAAACTAATAGGGTCTACACTAAATAAATAAGCAAACAAACAAACAAAATAAAATCTCTTATGGATTAGGATAAGTGATGTAGAACATCATGTGGATCCAAAAATTAGATCTCAAGGTCAATTTACAAGATCTCAAGCTAAAGTCCAAGAAAATTCAAGAAAGAAGAAGGTTTAGCCCATTAACCTATTAAGGCCCATTTTATGATTTCATCTTTTTCTTATTTATGTAATTTTTAATTTTCTTCTAGAAACTCCAGATTTGAAATTTTGAATTTAAAAATTCAAAGCATGACATGTGAGGTGGTTGAATCCACATAAAATAATAGCATGTGAAATGGTTGGATGCCATAATGCTTCACATTAATGTGACCACCCACCTTTCCCTCCATGTTTTGAATTCTTTTCTTTTGAAAGATGTTTGTAATGAAAGGAGATATTTTGGCAATTACAAATTATTTGAGTTATTTTTATAGTTTGAGAGCTTGATGGCCAAACTTTGGCAATCCTTGGTGGGAGCACTAGTTATCCAATATATATTCTTTCCTCATCTCCAATACCCAAGTTCTCTCAATCTCACCAAAACAAAGAATACCCAACTTCATCAAATTTGGTATCAGAGCAAAGCCTCGAAGGAGCAAATTTGATCAAAAGTTTGTTTCAACTAAGGGAGCATCTCAATTGGTGGAATTGTCTTCAAACTTGTGAGTTTTTCTTAGACTTGTAAGATTAATTAATATTCTTTTATATGATAGTTTAAATACATATTAGTAGCTTGAAAAGATATATGATAGTTGTTGACCTCACTTTTGAGGTGAGCTCTCAACTTCCTTATCATAGATCTAGGACTCTTATAGACACTAAGAGCTCCTTAATCATAAGACACTTCTAGTGATTAAGAGAACACTTAACCTAACCCTAGAGACTTAGAAGAGTTAGCCATAGGGATAGGTTGTGCCTTAGGGATTTAGGAGGACTTGCCTACCCTTTAGCCTAAACCCAATCCTTAATTTTATCTTTCAAACCAAACCTCAAATTCAAATCAAAATTCCAAAATCAGATTCAACTATCAAATGATTGAAACCCATGATTAAATTCAAACTACAAATCCCTTCCTATGCCCTTTGATTTTATCTTATGGACTCAACCTTAACCAAATTCAAATCAACCCCAATTCAATTGATTTTCTCAATTATCAAATTCAATCTCAAATCATATTCCAAATCATAAATCAATTCCAAACTCCAAATGTTTGAAACCCAAATCAAATCAAAAATCCAACTTATACCATTTTAGCCAAATTCTTGAACTTGGATAAATGATACCCAAACCAATTCAGAACTCATGGATTTCTTCATGATTCAATCATTCATACAATTATTGACTTAAATATAAACATAAACTACTATTATCAAGCCAAATCCAAACTAACTCAAAACAAACCCAAGTTAGCCCTTTTTGACTTTAAATTGCCATATGAACCAAAACCCATTTGGCTCTAAACCACTTGCTATTAGATTTATATTTCAATCATACGCTCATGTGTGAGTTCAACTAAACTTAAATCAAGCCATGATCAAGCCAATTAACCCATTTAGGTCCACTTGACCCAAAGTGACCTAAAAGAGCTTTTTGAGCCAATTTCTAATCCAACCTAAATTGGACTGAACTAAGCCTATCCAAACCTCACAACATGGTCAACTATCATCCAAGGTTAATCAATTATCTTAAATTGGGTCAAACTAAGTAAAACTTAATCTTTGATCAAGTTAACACTTAACTCAAATGAAACCCAAACTAATCAAAATCTATCATATGCCAAATTAATTGAAACCATTGATTCAAGCCCAATCATAATCAATGATTCAACATGACCAAACCTTAACTTTAGCCAAACCAAGCCTAATTGGTCATTTGACCCAAGTTGACCCAAATTGGCCCAAAAAGTTAAAATGGATCAAATCATGATTTGATCCAAATTTATTGCAACCAATGGCTCAAGTTCATTCCAAAGTACTTATTGAACTTGACCAAAGCCATAATTGAGCCCAAGTTGACTAATTGGTCAACTTGACATAACTTAGCCCGAATTAACCTAAAGGGTCAAATTAACCAAAACATAAATTAACTCTAGATTAAACCTAACCAAAGCCTATAATCATTTTAAATTAGCCAATTGAACTTGACTCAACACCTAACCTAACCCAATTTGGTCAAATTGGTCAACTTGACCCATTTGACCTATATGAACCTACATGAGCCATAATCAAATCCAAAGCAAATTGAATCAAACCAATGACACCAATACACTCCAATTGGTCATCCGAACTTGACCCAACCCTTAGTTTGACCTAATTTAACCAATTGGTCAACTTGACCCAACCTAACCCAATTTGACCTAAATATGTCAAATCAAATAAACTGTAGACCACTTGAAATTTGGGCTAACCCACTTTTGACCCATCCCAAATCTGCCCAAATCAAACCCATAACCAAATGATGATTTTTCCCTTAGGTTTAGGGCATCCCATGAGATAAAACACATGCTCATTGGGTCATTTTTCTCCCCTAGCCACTTGGCACCCAACCATAGGTCCACTTAGGCACCTTGGACCATGGCTGACATGACCCAAAGGTGGTTGGGTCGGCCATGATCCATGGGGAGGTTAAATCACCTCCCCATCCCCATTGGAGCTTTCCAAACCACCAAGGATAAGTACTTCCTCCCTTAGCAGCCACCTCCACACCCTCACCCAACCAAATTGAGCCACATCATGCACCCAAGGACCTCCATTAGCCTCTGAGGTGGCCAATTGATCAAGAAGAATCCAAATAAGTCGTGATCATTCAATCTAAGGAATGAGCCGGTAAACCCCCACCCCCCACAACCCCCCCCCCCCTCATTCTAACTCAAACACTCACACTTGATTGAACCATAGCAGCCAAGGAGAGGAATCCCATAGCCATTTCCAAGGTTTTCCAAGCTCCCCAAAATCCCCATTCCCAATTTTATGCAAAACCAAAATAGGGGAGGCCACCTTCGATTCCCATTTGCTCAAATCTCCATCAAAGTGCAATTAACTTTGCACACACCTTCCCTGGAGCTAGAGGAGCAAGAATGAATCCTTTCACAAGCTTCTTGGTAGCTGAAGGGTATAGTTCGATCAAGCCCGACCACCTACGTCTAGTGGATTGGTCTTCAAAGCAAGCTACACCAAATCAAGGCTCGTGCGGCTCAATAGAGCTTCGTTTCTACCAAACAAAGCTTCCTCAATCGTTGGAATCATCTATCATAAGCTTCGGTGAGGTATGAAATTGAAATTGATCCTTGACTAAAAATAGGTTGGTCTTTGGTGAAAGAAATTTTCATGTCATGTGATTTCGCCCATTAGATCTTCTTATTGTGCTTTTCTGAAGGTGTGTGATCATTTTCATCTCCATCCAAGCTTGGGTGAGCTCAGATCGAGTGGTGATCGATGGATGGTAACCATTGTTTGATGCTTAGGAGGAGATAGATCATGGACCATCCATCCCACATGATTGAAATGGACAGTCCTGATCAAATCATGCTTAAAACCCCTGATTAATCCCTCAAAATCATAGATTTATCGTGGTGGTCCAATCTTAGATCAGACGGTCCATGGAGTTACCGCGTGCACCACCATCCAAGTTATCACTTTGATGTGACAACTTAAATAATGAATCTCATCGTGTCACATGAAAAGCGCACCGCGTCAGCCGCCACATGGCCTGACGGGATTAAGGCTTTAATTAGGGCTAATTAATTAGTTTTTAATCTTGAAACTTTCTAAATTTATAACTAATTCTATAAAAATCCAAAAAATACAAACTTAGGCCCATTTTAAAAATATTTTATAGTAGAATCTAAAAAAATTATTATTAATTGATTTTGAATAGTAAATTTAGCTTAATTATGATCTAATTAGAAATATGATTAACCTAATTACTCCCTAATTAACCATACAATTAATCTCAAACTTTATGTGCATATTTAGGAGGATGACCTCTGCCTCCCCTATTTTTCTGGTATTTTATTAGTTGCTTAATTAGGGAAATCAATGAATTAAGCATTAACCACTTTTTTAATGTAATTAGTGATAATTAAGCAAATGAACAGCAAATTAATCAATCAATTGAGCTTATTAACCTTTGTTAATGATGTTGAAGTCTAGGGAAATGGATTGGGAAAGTACCCCCCTCTTCCAATATTTTCTTTAAGTTTGCTCTAATCCCTCTTAAATAATTAATTAATTAACACTCCTTAATTAGTTAATCAATAAGATTAATCAAAACTTAAATCATACTTGAACTTTAATCAACTAATTGAAAGGATTTAGGGATTGAGACTTAGGCTCCCTTCTTTATCTCTTTCTCTAAGCCCATCTCATTTTAGTTGGTTAAGGTTAATTAAGGTTTAATTAGTTAATTAATTAACTTAATTAATTCAATTGAATCTATTTCTCTAATTAATCTTGGGTAGCTCTTTGTGTGTTCAATAATCCAAAGGGGGAGATAATGAAATTGTGGTTAGCTCACATGTGTAAGAAAACCATAAAAGTAGTTAAGTGAGATCCCTTAAGTTTAATTAACTATTATTCATGAGCTAATTGCATTAGGCCCCTTTCATTTCTTAAGAGCATTGCAAATTTACTTTCCATGTAGTTGCATATCATATTGGCTCATTATTATTTAGTTAATTACCTTAAGGTGATGTATGTAAGGGTTAATTAATCCACTTAATTCATACCCTAACCTAATTAAATCATAAAATCAACCTAATTAATTTTTTCATTAAATCAAATTCTTTCTACACATGGGGGAATGGGATTAGGACCATCAAACCTCTTTCAATTTCCTTAACTTAAATTAAATATAAAGATGAAATAACATTAAAGAACTTTGGTTTATTTTAAGTGGCTTTATTTAGTATGACTGTCCTTAAGAATTAATTGGAATGAATGAGATCATGTGCTTATGTTCCTTTATTTCTTTCCAATTGTATTAAATATTGCTTGCCATGTGTAATCATGCTTTCATTTCTTTTAAAATTAGCTAAATGAAATGATTTTTTTTTGTCTAATTGCATGTGTTGATTTAAATTAAATAGGTGTGGCTATTATCACTATTAAATCAAATGTTACTTTCGAAAGCTTAAAAATTAATTATTATAAATGAAGTGAGGTTAATTATAAAAATTTATAAGTTTTTATGTGTTGATAATATAATATATACAATAAAATTCTCTTTCCTTATCTTACGTGGATTCATATAGGATTTACAAATGTATGGTTCATTTGAAAAGAACACAACATTTGCCAAAATTTATTCATATGCATCTCTATGTTAAGACTTAGGAAGAATTCCATATCACATATATAAATCATATAATCAAATCAAATATGACTTCTTGCATGACTTCTTATTCTTGTGGTTCTTTTTTTACATTCATATGTATCTGAGGAAAGTGGTATATTAGTCTGGACACTCAGGGGATGTGAGGCTTTAAGCAGTCCTCAGTAGGTCTTATACCTTATGCCCCTAGTGCAGAAAATAATGGCGACGTACTCACTTAAAACTCTTATACATATGTATGTATGATGTGTACAATGAATAATAATCATAAATCAAATAAATCAAACATAACTTTTGCATGGGTTTTCCTATCCTTATAGTTGCTTATACTTCTACATGTATCTAAGAAAAATGATATATTAGTTTGGACACCCCAGGGCTATGAGGCTTTAAATAGCTCTAAGTAGGTCTTGTACCTTATGCCCCTTGTGCAAAAAATAATGGTGGTGTACTCACTTAAAACTTTTATACATGTGAATGTGTATCTAGATAATGGATGAAAAATCTCTCTTTTCTATTAAAAAGGCATGCATTCATAATTCAATCAAATGAAATATTTAAATTCTAAATACTCCTCCTTGCATTTATCATTCAAGTATGCTAGAAATCTAAATTGCATGTATAAATATGCTTAGGATTTATTCATATGCATGATATACATGATGGAAAGAAATGAAGGAATATGTGTTATGTGATAGTAATCCATTCTAACTAATCTTAAGATGTCTTTCTTATTGAATAAGGTCATTTAGAGTGAACCTAAATTTAGGATTGATTAAAACATATAATAAGCCATTCATTAAAGGAAATTAATTAATTAATGTACTTTAGAAGTGACTTAAGGTAGGGATGAAAGAGAGGTTCCCTCTCTTTCTTCTCTTTATAACACTTAGTTGTTAAGTGTAGGCTATATGAAACAAGAGAGGACATTAAATAAAATCTCCAAATCAATTAAATCACTTAAAAAAAATCAACCCCTTTATAAATTAAATTCCTCACACTTAGCAAATTACAACTCTAAAGCCTAGTTAGGACATACCATGTAAGCTTTAATGCACACACATTAAACAAAGTCATCCCTTCTAGCTTTATGTTAGTGTGGTGCATGATTTGATATATGCTTATTTTATGATGTATTATTACAGACTAGATGTTAGGGTGTATGTAGATGTTAGGCCAATATTAGCCTAATTATGCTTTCTACAGGGGGTTGTGCTTAAGGGGACGCTAAATAAAAATATAAATACTTTTTATTGTGCAGGTTGCATAACCCCTAAGCATAACCCAAGTTAGGATAGGTGGGCTTGGTTACCCACGTGTGGGGTGCTAAGTCCAAATTATTCATATAACTACTTGGGTTGTATGGTGTGTTTAGCTAATATTTGTTTTGCAGGTATAGTTAGACTTATTTTTCTTCTTTTAATATAATTTAGAGGATTAGGATGAATGTTATGGGGGATTAGGATGAGCATTGGTTATATGACCAAGTCTTATGTACCATATGATGCCTTTGGAATAAGCATATCTAAATCAAACCAAAAGAAAGAAAAAAATGGAGCAAATCAAATGAAGAAATAGAAGATGAAGAAATGAAGAAGGAAGAGTGAAGAATGAAGATCCCCCATAACATTCATCATTTGTAATTGTAATTATTTTCTTGTAATTCGGGTTGTATAAGGGTAAATCTCGGCTACCCACATTTCTTTATGGATTGTATGGTGACACCCGATCGCATCAACCATTATTCTTTTGTGATAGCTTTATAAAATTATTTGGAGTTTTGTTTAGCTTAAGCACTAGAAAAAGCATACATTTTCATAGTTTGTTTATGATCGGTGATTATTGTATGGCCTGGATGTGATTAGGCTCTTAGGATAAAAATAAGTTTTCTGTCCCATTAACAACTCATAACTAAACTTTTAAAATAACTCATAATCTTACATAAAATCTTAGGTATTAAATCAAAATAATAAAATATTTAGCAACCCCTTAACTGGATGTTATATGTTTAACAGTTTGCATATCATCTTATTTTGCTCGTGTTAAGAGAGAGATTCCATCTTTATCAGATAAAATGGGCTTAGCCTTTAAGAGCCTATGATGGAAGAACACCTCTTTCTCTTTTGATTTGGTTCATAATCAATTTCACATGCATTTAGGCAAACAAAATTCCATAGCCTGTGTCAAAATAAAGAGTCCCAAATTGAATAAAATTTGATAAAAATTTACATTATATTTAAGTCATTATTCATACCCCTCATGCTCTAGTCTCTTAGGGTGTGGGTTTGAGGACTTAGTTCCTTTTCTAAATAATAACAACCTAGTCATCTTGCAAAAAGCATATGACTTGCCTACATGGATTTAAAGCATAGGAGGAGTTAGCTGGCTGCCACTCTAGGCAGTAATAAGCCCAGCAGTCAGGTGGTCTACTATCACTTGTGGAGGTAAACCATATGCCCACTTTTGCCTTAAATTTAGGTCATGCTTTGGCCCTTGCCAAAGCTCCCTAGATTTAGAATCTAAGGTTATTGTTTCCCTTTGTGGGCTACAAGCATAAATCCTCACCTCTTAGGATTTTTCATAATCTTGTATTGTGGAATTATAAGTCTTAGATTTCTAATAAAATTTCAACTCAGATAAATAAATCTCCTCAATTTCAAATATATAAAGCCCAACCATAGGATAGATTGGAGTGCTCACTAGGTTTCCTAGTAACATGTGCACTCCCTACTCATCTCCTTTAGTTTCGATAATAACTCTCCCCTTTTGATCTATCCCACTTGATCTTCTAAAACACAACCAATTTATTGATAGTCCTATCTTTAAAATCTTTGGAGACAACAATCACCTACTTTAATCGAGAGTACTCTTAAAGGATTCACTTTCCTTAAGATATAATTAACTATAGAGGCTTGCCTCTATAGGGAACTTAACAAACCTGATTTAAATAAACCCTACTTTACTTTTTTATGTAAAGTAGGAGAAAAATCTTTGGTATATTCAAAGACCCATCATGCCTTAGGAGTCTTTATTAGGTGATTAGGTCCTTTGAAGGGTAGTGACTTCTATCTTTCAAGATAGTACACTATTCCTCAATATCATACCCGATCACCTCAATAAGTACATCCTCAGATCTGCATGGTGTCCCATCACATATACACACAAATGAATCTAAAAATAAACACCATAATAGTTTAAATAAATATTAGTAGCTTGGAAAGATATATATTGCTTGCAAGAAGCTAAATAGAAGCTTAATAATATAAGTGTGTTAAACTTGGTGATTTTAGAAGCTAAATAGAAGTTTATCAAAAAGACCTAAACTGTCTAAGGAGAGCTTAGGATTTAAGTAGTCTTGTACATCATCCACCCCCCCCCCCCCTTCCTTACCTAGAAGTTCTCTTAGCATAAAATTTCACTTGATTACATAGTTATATTATACTTGTTTATTTTATTTCATTTTTTTTCTTTAATCCCTTATCATATATCACTTTTTTCTTTAAAAAAAATCTCATTGCTCCAAATCTATCTCTTAGGACCAAGTTAAATATTTAACTAGATTATTTGATGTCTTAGATCTTAGGATCCATGAAAATGAATTAAAAATTAAATAAATATTAGAAGAAAGTAAGAATAAAATGCAAGAACTTAAAGAACAAATGAAAACTCTTATAGCTCATCTACAAAATAATAGAGTACCAACTCCTCTTCAAATACCTGCTAAGACTATGCATATAGGGATAGATGAAGAGCATTCATATCTGAACCATAGAGAAAACCAACCACTTAGAAAACCACCAATTTCTAGAAATGGTGGAAGGGGAGAAGCTTATTTTATGACTACAAAAGACTCTAGTGATCCATCTCAAAGAGTTAAAGTAGAAGCCCCAACTTATGATGGTATACATGACCCAAATAAATTTCTCGATTGGTTAGTTCAAATGGATAACTTCTTTGATTGGTATAAAATGAATGATTACCAAAGAGTTGTTTTTGCTAAAATGAAATTGATAGGACATGCTAAAATTTATTGGACAAATACTTTATCTAAAGAATAAATATTAGGAAAGACAAACTTCACTTGGATAGAAATGAAAGAAATGTTAAGAGCAAAGTAATGTCATAGGCATCATGATAAGAAGCTACATAGTCAATTATTAACTTTGAGACAAGGTAATCACCTTGTAACTGAATACTTGAATACTTTTGAAGGTCTAGTTTCTAGAACTGATTGTGCTAATAATGATTGAAAATTATCCAATAAATTTGTTATTATACTTAGGACTCACATTAGAAATGACATTGAATTATTTGACACATAATATTTAGAGGAAGTATTTCATTATGCCTTATTGGTTGAAAAACAAAAGAAATCTACTTCCAACTCTAAAACTAAAAGTCAAGTATCATATATTTCATCCCATAGATCTATTGTTAGACTCACCCATCCAAATGGCCTAACCCTTTTTCCTAAAACTTCAATTGAAGGGAGCTCTAATAGCATTAGGGAAGTAATATATTTTAAATGTCATAAAAAGGGTCATATGCAATGTAAAGCTCAAATCTTATTTTTAGAAAAAGTTGAAAACCCAATAAATGATAATCTAGAAGAAGTTTATGATGACCCCCCATTATATGATGAAGAATTGGAATTAACTTATGACTCTCAGGTTAATGTGATGAGATATCTTACTGTAATTAAAAATGAGGCAGAAAATTAGAGGAGAAAGAATATTTTAGCATGTATATTTTGTGTAATGAAAAGAGATGTCGGTTAGTTATAGATGGAGGAAGTGCTATGAATGTCATTTCAATACACACCTTAACTCAAGCCAACCTAAAATTTGAACCTTACCCTGAACCATTTCATGTTAGCTGGATAATTCATGCATTTTTTCCCATCACCAATCAATATTTAGTTCTAATTAAAATAAGAAGCCATGAGAATTAAATTTGGTGTGATGTTCTCTCTGTAAACATTGCTCATATTCTATTAGAATAACTTTGACTGTATGATATGAATGATATTCACTATGGTAGGGAAAATACTTATATTTTTAAATATAATAATAAGACTATTAAACTCCTACTAATAAAGCTAGTAGAAAAAGCACCCTCCTTAGCACCACACAAAAATAACTTCTGACTTGCAACCTAAGCCTTTATTGAAAAAAAATGTCAAAGTTCAATTAATTATCATAGAAAATATTACTATCAGGGTTAATACTACCATTTCTGATTCTTACTTCAAAACATCTATTCTTCCTTCTTTGACTACAAAGATAGAAATAATAGGTTTTGGAGCCTTATGAAAAGAATATTCTTATCCATTTCTCTTTCACTTATTACATGCAAAAGAAGTCATATCATATTATAATGAGACTCATATACCTACTATGGTCTCTTCCCTTCTTTCTGATTTTAAAGATATTGTACCCAATGAGCTTCCTATTGAGCTACCTCCTCTAAGAGACATTCAACATGCTATTGAGTTCTTACCTGGTTCTCAACTTCATAATATTCCACATTATATGATGAACCATACCGAGCATGTTAAGATTAAAAGACAAGTTGAGGAATTATTTAAAAAGAGTTTTATTCAAAAAAAAAGTCTTAGCCCTTGTGCATTATGAGGTATATTAACTCCAAAAAAGATGGAACATGGCAAATGTGTATTAATAATCATGCGATAAATAAATATACTATCAAGTATAGATTTCCTATTCCTCGATTAGATGATATGTTAGATTTAAAATATGGAGCAAATTTTTTTTTAAAGATTGATCTAAAAAGTGGATATCATCAAATTTGGATTAGATCAAGAGATGAGTGGAAGACGGCTTTTAAGGCCCCTGATGGACTTTATGAATGGCTTGTTATGCCCTTCGGACTTCCAAAAGCTCTTAGCTCATTTATGAGCTTAATGAATATTGTTCTTAAACCATATAAGTAATTTTTGGTGGTGTATTTTGATGATATTCTAGTTTCTAGTCCAAGTGAAAATGAGCATCTACAACACCTACAAACAGACTTTAAAATAGTTAGACAAGAGAAATTATACATTAATTTAAAAAATTATTTCTTTTTGCAAGCTAAGGTAATCTTTTTAAGTTTTATTATATCCACTACTAGACTTAAACCAGATCCTTCTAAAGTGAAAGTAATCTTAGATTGGCCATCACCTAAAAGTTTTTCTGAAGTTAGAAGCTTCCATGGTTTAGCCACTTTTTATTAGAGATTTATCAAGAATTTTAGTATCATTGGTGCTCTGATAGCTGATATACTAAAATTAGATAAATTTTGTTGGGCTCCTAATACATAAAAGGCCTTAGAGAAAATTAAAGTTCTTATCGCTTCAGCACCATTCCTTAGGCTTCCTAATTTTTCTAAAGCATTTGAAGTGACATGCGATGCTTCAGGAATTAGGATAAGTGAAATTTTAAGTTAAGATAATCATTCTATAGCATTCTTTAGTGAAAAGTTAAATGAAACCAAATAATGATATTTCACTTATGATAGAGAGTTTCATGTTGTAATTCAATACTTAATGAATTGGCGACATTATCGCTTACATAGAGAATTTATACTTCATTCTGATCATCATGTCTTAAAATTCACTAAGACTAAATGAAAATTAAGTCATAGGGATGAAAAATGGGTTGAATTTTTACAAGACTGCTCTTTTCTTCTAAAGCATAAGCCTGAAATTGAGAATAAACTTGATGATGCTTTATCTAAGATAAACCTAATGATTTTCTCTTTAGAATTAAAAATCCTAGAATTTGATAGAATTAAAGATGATTATATTATGTGCTTTGACTTTCACCACCTAGATAAACCAATAACTTTACTGGGAACATTTTTGATAACAAATGGATATTTATATAAAGGAAAACAACTATGCATTCCTCGATCTTTTCTTAAATAATTCCTTATCACCAAGCTACATCATGGAGGTGTAGTTGGTCATTTTGGAAAAGATAAGACCATATGTTTTTTAAAAAATAGATTTTATTGGCATTCATTAAAATGAGATGTTCAAAATTAGTGGCTCAATGCTTAATTTGCAAATAGGCTAAAACTATCAAACAAAGTCTAGACAATACACTGCCTTTCATGTTCCTTCTAGGCCTTGGGAAGGCCTATCAATGGTTTTTATTCTAGGATTACCTAAGACAGCTCAAAGTCATGATTAGATTTTTGTTGTAGTGGATAGGTTCTCAAAAATGACTCATTTTATACCTTGTTCAAAAATAAATGATGCTTCTTATATAGCCAAATTATTTTTTAAGGAAATAGTGCGACTCCATGGTCTCCCTTTAACCATAATTTATAACAGAGATGTTAGGTTTGTCTCATATTTTTGGAAAATATTATAAAAATTATTAAGTACCAAATTAAAATTTTCTACTATCTTTCACCCACAAACTAAAGTATTCAATCGTACCTTAGGAAATTTGCTTAGATACTTGGTAGGTAAAAATTTAGGAAATTGGGATTTACGTTTACCAACCTCAGAATTTTCCTATAATAGTATTATTTCTAGAACTACAAAAACATAACCATTTGAGATAGTCTATGGTCAAAACCCATGATGACCAATAGATGTAGCAAACCTACCATCCCATTTATTTTTTGATGCAGCATTCTCATTTGCTAATGATTTTCAAAGCCTCCATGAAGATATAAGAAAGCAAATTATTATATGTAATGAAAATTGTGCTTATAAGGCAAATCATAATCGTTCAATGAAAGAATATAAAGAAGGTGATCGTGTATTGATTCACATTCGGCTTAAGCATTATTAAACCACTAAATATAAGAAATTACATGCATGAGCCTGTGGTATGTTTAAAATTCTTAAGAAAATTAGATTGACCTTGATTACTTTGAGTTCAGATAAGACCCATGTGGCCCGCACTTAGTAGTTACCCTAGGTTGGGTTCAACTTACTGTATAATTAGTAGGTTACTCTGGTAGTTGATTCCTCTTAGGAAGATGTGAGTCCCTAAGATTTCATCCTAGTATAACTAATGCAAACTAATGGGCAACCCTTAGGTTGGATAGCTTCTATTATATGACTGATAGACTATTTCTTTGAGTAAGTAATTTAAGGAAAATCTAGGTTCTTGTAGCCCTTCCTTAGTGTGACTTATCACAGACCAACTGGTTCCATTTTTATATGTGTAGAGCCAGGATCATTCCTTCAAGTCTCCTTTCCCAAGTGACTACACTAGGTTTGGATCAAGCCATTGCGGCTCCTCTCCTAGTAGTTGCTTTTTTAGGTTGGGTAGTGTCATTCTATTGAATAAGTAAACTACACCTTTGGGTTAGTAAATTTCAAAATCAAAATTCAATCAAATTTCATCAATCTCAAACAAATTCTCATTTGTGCCATTGGCATGAATCAACCCATAATCCAATCAAATTCACCCAATTCCTAATAGATTCCCCTTCGTGTCTTTGGCACGAAGTCAACTCTCAACTAATCAAATTGAATATATCAATCTTCTCTCCATGTCATTGGCATGACACAATAACAAATCAATCAAATCAAATATTGTGCTTTTGTAAAAGTTTCTCCCCTTCATCCGGGTTTTGGCGAATTCTAACTGGGAATCTCTCCAATCCTGTAGCTTTCCTTAAGCATCTTGGATACTCACTCTAGAATTCTCAACATTCAAAAAGTTCTAACTTCTTAAATGAATTTATTTGGTGGCTTCCACCGAATCTATTTTCCCCTCTAGTTGGGTATAAATACTGCTTGCTTGCTACCTTTTTGGATATGTTTGGCCTACTCAATCAATGTCAATACATGCAGTGTGCCTTATCAGTTACACTATACCTAGGGTGATTCTTGGGTTCGTCTTGAATTTTTTTGTTAAACCGAACAAACCAAACTAAATAATTTAAAATAATCGAACCATCCAAATAACATATAAAATCGAACTAACCAAACCGAATTATAATTCGGTTTATTCGTCGCTGACATTAAACCGAATAGCATATAAAAATAAAAATAAAAATATTTTTTAATGAACTAATTAATTAAAGCAATCTAATAAATTTTATATTAAAAATTTCTTAGTCAAGTAGAAATCTATAAATCTATATAAATAATTAAGCATTTACAATCAAAATTAGATATATATATTTGACTTTTAACTAATTTTAGTTTATTCGGTTATTCGGTTTATCCAATCTTAAAAAAAAAACCAACCAAAGACCAAAAACCAATAACTAGGCATTTACAACCAAAACCTAACGAAGATTTAAACCAACCAAACCGACCAAATAACATCGGTTCAGTTCGGTTTTTCAGTTTGAACCGACTAGTGCACACCCCTAACTATACCTATTGGGGGTTCTTTTGTTGACCTCACTTTTAGAGTGAGGTTATACATCTTCTTCTTATACTTAGGATTCATCTAAGTACTAAAGTATTCATATAGCTAAGACACTTCTAGTGGCTAGCAGAACACTAATCCTAAGGCTAGAGACTCATAGACCCTAAGGTTAGAACCCTAATCTAAGATAAGTAGGGCCTATCTATGATGAATCCAACCAAAACCATATACCATTCAATTCTTTAAACCTAAAACTAATTGATTTCAAACCTAATTTGATCCATTATGGTCCAATTTGGGTTAATGGATAATTTGACCCATTTGGGCATAAAAGGGATCAATTCAAAATTAATTCAACTCAATTGAAATTGAACTTACCCAAACTCATTTGAACTTCAATTGAACTTGATTGAACCTTGATTGCAATATAATTGAATCAAACTGAACCCAATTGACAACCCAAGTTGAACCATTTGAATCCTATGAGGCCAAAATTCAATTCAACTTGATTTAAGCCAAATTGAATCAATCTAAATCTCATGATCATTCCAAACATTCAATTGAATATCTCAATCCATTCTAACCCATCTAATTCCACCAATTGGTCTAATTAACCCAACTGTCACCATTTGGCATAAAAGGTTCGAATGAGTCATATCCCAATCTGACCCAAATTGATTGTAACCAAAGACACCAATCAACTCCAAATCCACAATTGAATGTGTTCTTACAATTAATTGATCCCAATTAAACCCAATTAAGCCAATTGACTCACTTGACCCAATTTAGCTTGAAAGTCCAAATTGAGTCAAATCCTAATCAATTTAAATCAACTCTTCAATCATTTCCAAAATGATTATTGATCATGATAAATCACTCAATTATAATCAATTTGGCCAATTACACTCAATTACAATCAATTGGCATTTGACTCAAGTTGACCCAATTTGACCTAAAGGGCCAAATTGGGCCAAAACTCATTCCATACCATAAATGGGTGGAACCATTGCCTCCAATCAATGATAAATTGATTATCAAACACCCTTCAACCACTAATTGAATCCAGTTTGATTAAACTAACTCAATTGACCCATTTAGCCCAATTTAGTCTAAAGGACCAAATTGACCTAAAATCCATTCTAAACCAAATCAATCCAAATCAAAGCTTCCAATCATTCTCAAATGATCAATCAAACATAACTCAATCTTTTAACCAACCCAATTTGATCCAATTAATCAACTTAACCCATTTGACTCGTATGGCCCATATGAGTCAAATTCAAATATACTTCAAATTGAATCTACCAATACATTCCAAATGATCATTTGAACATAATCTAATAGCCCTTTTGACCCAATTTGATCAATTGATCAACCTAACATAATTAGACCCAAATTGAACTAAACTAAGTCCAAACCTAATCAAATCCAGCATGACTCACCTTTAGGTCCCTCTTGACCTACCTAAATGGACCCAACTCATGGTAAACCTGATTCTTCCCAAACCAAGTGAAGTAAGTGTTTCAAATAGGTCAAAATTCATACTTAAAAGATCTGTCAACCGCTTTAAGCCATGGTAATCACCCTTAGCACTCCTTGAGCATAATACTACTAACCCAACCTGATTTAAGGTTGTTGGGTTCAGCCTTTGACCGAGGTGAGGTCTCGCTCACCTTGGCCAACCCTTAGTTTAGTCCAAGGGACTTGTCCCCATCTCCACTAGGCTCCAAACTCCACCAACCACTAGGGGACATCCACCTCACCAATCCTATGGCACTTTCGGCCACCCCCTCTAGCTGGATAGCTGACATGACCTTAACATCTTTGGTTGGTTCACTTAGGGAGGAGGGTATACACCATCTCCTCAATTCCAACTCAACACACACTTTTCTCACAAGCTCAGAGCTAATCCCCAAACTCCTAGAGCTCATTATGCACTCAATCATCGATGAGATTGAGCCCCATCTCAACCCGAGTACCTCTCACACCCACGTTCTTCAAAACCTCACCAAACTCAAATACCTATTCCCACACCTTTCCTTCACTCTAACGAACCAAAATGATTCAGGAAACACTCTATTTGAGTATTGAAAAGTACTTCTAGTCCAACATTGGAGAGCTTTATAGTGATGCTTCGTCTAGAGGATGGTCATTGGGGAGTTAACTTATGATCTTCTCAACATAGATTCACCTCTTCAAGGTAAAGCTACCTCAGTCGTTGGGCCACCAATCTTTAGCTCTAGCAAGGTAAATTCTATCAAACTATAGAAAATTCCATCAGCATTGATCTTTTATGAAATCTTTTTATATTTCCCTTAGATTCACCTCTTAATCATTGTGCATTCATTTCCACCATCAAGCAAGCTCTGGTGAGCCTAGGTCAAATAATGATAGATGAACAATATTTGTCTCTCTCTAAGGATCGATGATGGATCATCTGTTGTCCATTCCACATGATTAGAGTGGATGGTTGTAATTAATCACATTAGATTTTTTTAATTTATTTACTTTTAATCCATGGGATTAATCTCCACCATACAATATATGATTTAATGGCTAAGGAAATAGCGTGTCTGCTATCATTGAGTGAGTAGCCATATGGACATTTTAAATAACCAATCCAGCAGCGCTATGTGGAAACTGCTACCACGTCAGCACTGACATAATGCTGATTATGTAAATTGATTAATCAAGGCTTAAAATGAGCTTTAATTAGCCAAAAATACTAAAAAATTATGACTAATTATACAAAACTCTAAAATAATATAAAGAACCCCATTTTGGAAAGCTTAGACAGAAGAAAATTTAAGAGAAATAAAAGACCTAATTTTTATTAAGTGAATAATGACTAATTAAGGTTTGACATTTCACTTAATTAGATTATTAAGCCTTAATTACTTGGCTAATAAACTTGAAAATTAGTGTGGTTGTTCCTTGGGATGACCTCTCCCTTTCATAAATTTCTCAAGTTAATTTGCTAAGTGATTTTGAGAATTCAAATTTTCAAACCAAATTAGTCATTTTGTGTATTTAATAATTATATAAATGAAGAAAATTATGAAACTAATTATGGAAACCTAATTATGCATTAAATTAGTAAGGGTGACTAGAGAAATTAATTAGGACCCCTGGTTCTATTACTCATCAAAATCACCCTAAAGAGTTTTTATTTAATTAATTAAATCATTAATTAACATATAACTTAGGACAATCATAGTAATTAGTGTAGACCTCTAAAAATTTTGGCTAAGCTCTCTTTGTGTATAGCTAATAGAGACATGATCAATAAATCAAAATCCCCAATTGGTTTGTGTTTTAAGTGTAATTGATGATTTTAGGTTTTCCCCATTTACTTAATTAACCATTAATTATAAGCCCAATTGCATTAAAAATTTTAAGACATATTTATTTCATGATTATATATTTCGAGTAATTTTCTCATAATGTTTGCTTATACTTAGGGCTTAACTGAATGGGCTCTTTTGGGGTTAATTGATTAAATAATTAATTAATCTTAATTAATTCATAAAAATTATCTAAATTACTTTTAAATCACAAAATGAATAAAGATGGGTCAAGGGATAACTTTAATGGTTTCTCTCCTCTTTAAGATTGAATAACACAAATTGCAAAAAAATAATTCTTAGTGAATTTGATTAGGCTTAATGGTACTTATCTTAATATGAATTTCCTTAACAATTAATGAATCTAAATAGGTTATTTAATAGTGCTTAATTATTTTTCTTTAATTATTCATAAATTTGTATTTCATGTGTTCATGTTTTCAAAAAAAAAAATTAAAAATAATATAAACAGATTGCATTAATTGCATGCCCTTGAATTAAATAGTGTGGCTATTATCCTTAATAAATCTCAAATTATTTTCTCAATTAATTAAAATATATCTATTAATTTAGATATAAATCTATGTGAATATTTAACATTTAAATTTAAATCCTATATTTATGTACTACAATTTGAAAGGTATGTGGTATGAAAATCCGAGGTCTCAGGGATACTAATCCAAAGGAGGTCTTAATACCTCATACCTTTGGTATAACAATGTCACATATCTTACGATTTGTAGTTAAATACATATTAAGGTTAAATTATTTGCACCCATATATTTAAAATATCTTAAAAGTTTCAAAATTTCATCCATATGTCCATATATGTCTACATACATATATAAATTAACAAGTATATAGTCTAGACATCTCAGGAGCGTGAAACTTTAAGTAGTACCAAGGGGGTCTCTGATTACCTCACTTTCCTAGCTCAACAATGGCATATACTTTATAAATTTAATATACTTATGTGTATGTATATGTATAAGGTATAATTAAATTAGCTTTTCGTACTTAATTCATGTAGCATATCTCATATATTAATTATTAATATAATTAATACATCAATTTATTCATGCATCAAGTGTGGAATAATTAAAAATTATATAAATATTTATTAAATCTAGTCATTAAACTAAGTATATTATTTAATTAATTGACTATTAAGGAATAATGAAGCAAAGCCAAGAAAGTGACATTAATTAACCATGATTTGGTTTTATAATTCTAAGATGTTTTTCATGTTTAGATAAAATCTCTTAAGTCAAATCTAAACACATAGTTTAATTAAAAGACTTATAGCATTTCATTAAGAGGATTAAAAATCATAAGAATTCATCTCTTAGATTCAACCTATGGTTAGGGATTAAAGTGAATTTTATTCCTCCTTTTTTTCTTTATAATTCTAAATTAAAATGAAATTTATTATTTAAGTCTAAAATTCATTTCAAATTATTAATAACATAAAGTGTAATCATCCCTAATAAGGATTTAAATAGTCATCATTAAATAACCCTAACATTATAGCCTAATTATGAGATACCACACTAAGCCTAGCACACACATTAGAATACTAAGTCACCAATCCTACCCTTAAGTTAGGTCGATGTTTATTATGATGATGTGATATTTTATTTTATGATGTAATATTTTAGACTAGATGTTAGGATTGACTGTGCATAGTCTAGATGGCAGGATGATATTAGACTAATGATGTTTACTATAGGGGATTATGCTCAAAGATTATTATAATAATAAAAGTACAAATGCTTCTTGCTTGTAGGTGCTACTTAAGTCCTTGAGCATAATCCATTAAGATAGGTGGGCTTGGTAACCCAAGTTAGGGTGTTGAGTCAAAATGTGTGGAATATAACTTTTTGACTTGAATATATGTTAAGCTAATTTCTATTTTATAGGTGCAGTTAGATTTTACTTTCATAAAAATATAATTTTTTGTAATAGGTCTAGAATCAGAGTTATGGGGCTTAAGATGAGTAGTGGCTAGAAAGCATAAACCTTGGAGGCCCTGTGATGCTTGGAGCATAAATCCATGAAGTAAATATAAAAATGAAGAATTTAAGACCCCCATAGCTTTATTTTTATTTATAAATTAGTTGTAATCTTGGTCGCATAAGAGTAGAGCTCAAGAATCCTTTTTTTCTAGGATGTATGGTGATACCTAGCCACACCGGCCTCTTATTCTTTTAATTGATTAATGTTGTATTGATGCATTTACATTGATAATGTAATAGAAATGGCATATTTTTCATAGATTTCTTAAAATTTTAATGTTTATTATATGAACTAGTTGCAGTAAACTTAACTTTTCTATTTCAACTAATAACCTCATTCTAAAACCTTAGATTTTTATCAAGAAAAATAAAAGATTTAGCAACCCTAGAGTTGTATAGTTATATGTTTCAATAACATGCATACATATTATCTCCTCCGTTACAAATAGGGGGTCTCCACTCTTGTAAAATAAGGGATAAGGCTTGACCTATGAGAGCAGTCCCTTGAAGTGAAAAACACATCTTCCCATTGATTTTGCCCATGAAAAAACTTTATCATCATTTAGGCATAATTTATTTTAAGCTTAAGTCCAAAATAATGAGTCCAAAAATGAGATAAAAATTAAAAATTTTATTACATTAGTCTAAGACATGAATTGCATACCAATCATGACCTAATATCTTAACGAGTGAGTTTAGTACTCTAGATTCTTTCCTCATAAATAATAGCCTAGCTACTTTACATTAACATAAGACTGTCCCGCATATTTTTGAATCATATGAGGTGTTAGCTGGTAGCCACTCTAAATGATTGAAAATCTAAAAGAGTAAGAATAGTTTCATCCTCTCTAGTGAAAGTGGACCAATATGTCACACTTTCTCCTAGTATATTTAGGCTAAGCCCTTAGCTTATGCTAGAGCATCTTAGATGTAAGTTTAAGGAATGCTTGTTTTTCATTTGATATGAGTGTAAGTCCTCACCTCTTAGGCTTTTCTATCATCATCTGTTGTTGGAATTTAAGCCCAAGCCTTTAAATAAAATATCAACTCAAATAAATATAATTTTTTATTTCTAAAGATAAAGCCTCACTATAGAATAGACTAAAATTCTTAATATAGTTTCTAGTATCATAAGCACTTCCTACTTATTTTTCTTTGGAATTTGCTAAAAACTCTCTCCATTTGAACTTTCCCATTTTATTTTCCAATAATCATCTATCTTTTGATATCAAAACCTTAAAATCTTTGGAGGTGTTAGTTGATCACTTTAATCGAAAGTATTCTTAGAAAATTCTCATTTCCTAATATGTAATTTACTATAGGATCTTGTCTCCATAAAGAACTAAAAAACCCAACATAAAATAAACCCTACTTTATTTCATCCATGTAAAGTAGGGGAAAAACTTTGGTATACGTAGATCCATCTGCCTTAAGAGTTCTTATTAGGTTATTGAGTCCATTGTAGGGTGATTTTTTTACCTTTCAAGATAATACATTATTCCTTAGATGTTGTACTTGATCATTCCAATAAGTATCCCCTAAGATCGGCATGATGTCCATATGACTTTGAACAAAAACTCAAAAAATTTATATTATATTTCTTAGGATAAAGTCTTAATATGTATCATTTTAATTACATCTATAGAGCCTTAGCACATTATGTAGTGGCAACCTAGCCTTGATAAGATTATAGGTCTAAATTTAAGTAGCATTGATTACATATTATTAGGCTATATGTTTTCTTTATTTTCATAAGTATTTCTCTACTTATGTAAAGACTGCAAGTTATGCATCTTTTATAATATTTTGTTTAGAAACTATCTGAAATATTTAGCTTTCTTTTCGTGGACCAAGATAATAAGACTAACTATGAAAGATATAATTCATGGCTACTAACAAAGTGTCTTACGATTGTGTTGGTCTGACTATCTTCCCAAGCTAATGACTTGGACATGATGACTTGGGATGATGGGTCCATGAAATTCAAATTAAGGTCTTTTTTACTTTTTCCTTAATCTCTTTTTCTAACCCATTTACACTTTTGAGCATCATAATACTTATTTAGTCTTTGGTAATTCAATGATTATTATCACATAGGATTTTTGTGTATTTGGGCTTCATCTCACTTGGTTATAGTAATTAATCCTCCACCATACAAAGTAACATATAGTATATCAATTGTACTATTAGAATAATAACCATCAAATCATGAGTCCTCCGTATTAAACCTAGTAAAATAATATTAAATTAAAGTCATGATTCCACCTGTCAAGAGTTTATTTTGGAGGCATCTTTGAGTGTAATTTATTAGAGGAAGTCAAGTCCCTCTAGATGATTAGGTAACCCTCATTCTTTTTATTTTTATATTAGCTTGATAATATATCTATGTATGAATATTTCAACTGAGTTCAAAAGAAAGATTTTGGAGGCATCTCACTTGGACCACCTTCTCATCTACACTTACAAAATAGAATTAATCCAAGACTAATTGATTTTGAATTTATTCAAATCAATTCAAATAAAATTAAATTTAATCAATTAAAATAAGTGAGGGTCCATAAATGAGTAAAATAATTTTGAAAGTAAATATAGCTTAATTTTATATTCAAAATGAATTTAATTAAAAAATTCTCAAATTAAAAAATTATTAATAAATTAAATCAAAATTATCATGACAAAAAATAATAAAAATGAAATTAAATGAAATGAAATGAGAAACTGAATAATAAATAAATAATTCAAGAATATTCAATATCAAATGCTTTAATAAATAGATAAAATACTAAATAAAGCATGAGAATAGATTAATGTTAAATTAAATGAACTAAACTAAACTTTAGATGTAATGGATAAGATTTAGTTAATGCAAGTCATCTAATTATCCAAAAAGGATAATTTAATGAATTTTAAAAAAATAATGTAGAATAAATTTAGAAAAATATTTCAGAAATCAATATAAATGAAATAACATTAACTTAGCAATTTTTATTATTTTGTGAGCTTTATTTATCATTTTCTGTCATTTCTTAGAAAATTCTTAAATAACCTAATTCTAAGCTTATTTGACCTTTTTGAGCTCACTAATCAATTTGGGTATAGTAATTTTCCTAAAATTCTTGAAATTAAATACTAGTATCATCCAATCATATGTGTGTATCATTAAAATCAAATAATGTAATCATGGGGCTCATGGTGTCAACATTAATAAAATTAGTTTTTACTTTATTTTATAAATAAAATGTTTAAATGATATGTAATAAAAAAATATCATAAACTAAATGAAGCCATCATAGCATAATAAAAATATCATAGATTAATAATATAATAGCATAGATTAATAACATAATAGCATTTATATGTTGACACCTAGTCCTTGTAAAAATAAAAAATAAGAGCAATGATAGTACGTCAAGCATCAACATGAAAATAATTGTATCCTATTGCAAAAAAATAATTATAAAGTGATGCAACATATCACAAAATAAATAGAACAATCAATTTTGAGTCTTAATCACACTCAAAGCAATCACATCCCAAACATCAAAACATCTATGCATCAAAATGACTTAACTACATCCTCCACATGCTAAGAGGCTAAAGGGTTATGAACTTTCACAACATCTAAGTGTGTGTAGAAGCTAGTGTGCCCTAGGGTTATCTCTTATGACCCTAAGGACAAACCAAACTAAGTCTTTTATAGGCGCTCAACTATCTTGTGGCTTATTACTTAATAATGAAACTGAGTGATAGGCTCTAGCTTAATTAATCTTATTGAATGGTCATATAAGATTTAAATATGATCAAAACATATTATCAGATGAACCATCATCTAATAATAATAACCAATTAATCATAATTAGAGTTTAGCCTTGTTCAAGTAAGATGTATTCTAACTTAGAGTGATGATACCACTCGGTATGCTTACAAATGCATTAATATGATAAAATAGGTTTAAGCTATGAATGGACTAAATAATATCCAAGTGGGATTTGAATACTTAAAGATAAATAGATTTGGGACAAGTAGGAAAATGTTCCCAATATTTGAACTGCTATAGAAACTATCTATTTAAAGAAGGGAGTGAAATCAATTACAACTATATATTTAAAACTTAGGATGTTCAATCACAATGTGTAATTGAACTATGGAATGACTTCATCAAGCTACTATGACTTATTCATATAAGAATCTGATCAAAGATGCTATTGGCCAAACTTATGTTAAACTTAATCCATGGAAAAGTCAAGCTCATAAAAGAAAGTTAGCATAGCCATAAGAATGGAATTATGCTATGAATGGACTAAATAATTATGTATATAATTAGCACATGAGACATAAAAATTTAAATAAAAAATGTATTAAAATATTTAATTAGAAATTTAATAATTTTTTTAAGGGGTATTATATCAAAAGTATAAAAAATATAAGTTATTAAAAATTGATGAAATTCTAATTATTATCTAAAATAAGCTTAAATTCATTTTTTGTTAAAAACATACAAATAGTAATACTTATCATATATATATATATATATATATCTGTGTGTGTGTGTGTGTGTGTGTGTATGTATGTATGTATAAACTAATATTCTTTTTAAAATATATTTAATATATTTTTAAGTACTTTATTTTATAACAAATAGCAATACTTATCAAATAAAATTTAATAAACCATGTTAAGTTGTCAATACCAAATTACACCTATAGGGAACGTCATAAGGCTATTGCCCCATAAGGAGCAAGTGATAATATTACAAACATAGAATCATTCTCATAAAAATTTTAAATAATATGACTTCATAAAATTCTTGAAAATATATTGGGAACATTGTGATTGAACATCCTAAGTTTTAAATATAATTTATCAAGAATTTTATAAATTTATTAATTAATTTTAAATTTTAAATTAATTAAATTCTTTATTATAAATTTATTTAATGGACTAAAATATGTTAAGAAATTGGGATAAATTTTGTAGCAATATAGAATTATATTAATTGCTTTCCTTATAAATTTTAGAATTCTTGAAATTTTGTGTTAATTATTATAGTTTTCAAATAGTAAGATTTTAACTTAAAAAAATCATAACTCATAATCATTATTTAAAATGTCTAAAAGTTATTATTGATTATTCATGATATTGTTTGCAATCTTCCAAAGAAATATAAGATTTTTTTTTCTAATTTTTTTTATTGGTTTATTGTATTTAAATAAACAAAATTATAGATTTTAAAATTATAGAATGGATTGATATTCAAGTGATTGTAATTTTCCTAAATTTCTAATACTAAATTCTAATTATGGTGAAATTTTTAACTTAATGGAATTATTAGTTTATCAAGAGTAAAATAAAGATCCCTAAAAATACATATGATTTAGATAGTCATGTGTTCGACTTGACCTTAACTATTGGATTCTATTTAAAATAGATCCAATGGCTAATAAGTCATCTTCAACATCTCATTGTTCTTGCACAATGAAAATGGACTAAGTCAAATCAACACAACCTGAGCCTAACCCATGTGAAATCCTCTATCTATAGCCCATTTCAAAAAAAATCCTCTAGTAGGAAGCTTGAAGGAGCTATGTGAAGTTGGTTGCATGACTAAATGAGTCATTTCATGGTCTAAGTCTTTGGGAAGACCATAACTACAATGGAAAGAAAGTGTTTGAAGCCTTTAGTTTAGTAGTGGATGAATCTTGGACCTCTTGATTTGAAAAGCTTTAGTATCTATAATGCTTACAAAACCTTATCTGGAATTAGGTCTTGTTTCACCGAATCATCAGGTTGACTAAGATCCAACCACTTATAAACTTTCTTTGGTGCCTAACCCGACCTAGGTTGTTAGGAGGGCTAGAAAAATGCTTGAACAACTTCGCTAAGCTTAAAGAAGATGAAATGATCTCAACTCCCATGGGAAGGCTTATTTTATGTTAGCCCATTCAAGCTGAGATTATCTAAGGCCAACCATGATTAAATCTAAGGTTAGGTGGGGTTCACTAACAAGTGGAACCATGAGAAGCCATATAGGTTATTTGGGAGCAAATCGTAGGGCTTAGAATAGCCTTATAATGACTATATTTCATTAGTTCATCTCTAACTCCCTAACTTCTTTTAAATGAAAATTAATTCGACTTAAGTTAGGTAAGGGTTTACAAGATTAGAGGAAAAAAATGATTGGATTTGTAGATAAGCATCTAATTTTGGATTTTTTTTGAAAAAAAAATGTAATAATTTTAGTGATATGGGTTCACATTGCCTCAATTGGCGTAAATAATATTTTAACCAAATAAGTCAAGTTGACCCATTTAAAGGGGGAAAACCCTCATGAATTGAACTAAAGAGATGTTTCTAAGACCTAACTCTAAATTCTCATTTAATATTTCTAAGTGATACATCCATTTGATTGGTCTAATACCATTATGAACATGGGTATTCCTATTTGGGTAAAATATGGACCGTGTTGGTCTATATGGACAATTTGATCCCCTTGAAGAGGTCACATCAATATTTATTAAACTATTATTTATCATTGACATTCTTATCTATAATCATTTTTAAGAATTTGATTAGATATCATGATTAGCTTAGTCTAATCAAACACCAAATAAATTCAAGGGTTTTGAAGGTTACAATATTTTTAATTTGCCAAGATGGATTGAACTAAGAATCAATTGGACCATGTGATGCTTGAACTATATTTTGGGAATTAAGAATAGCTTATTTGTCTAATTAGTCCAATCAATTTGAGGGTCAATATAATTTTGGCCATATTGGCCTAATTGATGGAATTCTGCATTATAATATGTTTAAAATGTGGCTACATTTTTTTTAACTAATTTAGAATATTCAATATGAATTCTACATGATTTGATATTGACATGGGCCCAAGGCTTACTTAGATTAAACTAACTTTAACTTTATAGTCTTTCAGTCAACCAAACATATGTCTAAGGGTGATTCTCGAGGTCATTTGTTTCATAACCATACAAAGAGCATCCCAATGTTAAAAATCTTGGGTAATTGACCAATATGGTTGAAGGAGATATCACTCCATTATGGAGTTAAATAGAATTTGGATAGGTGGGCATGTTTAACTCAACCATGGGATAAGCTTCCCACACTAGTTTGAAAGATGATCTAGCCAATCCTCAAAATCTTACTATCAATTATATAAATATTTGAATCAATGAGATGGATTAATTGCTCAAATTCAACACTTTATCCATTAGGGAATGATTAAAGCCACACGATAAAAATAGTCTACTTTAAGGTTGACTAAAATCAAACCTATGATATAACAAAGATTTCTAGTTACCTGTAAAATAAGCTCTCCTCAAGGATTTACTATGTCTAGCCTAATGACTTTGGTTAGGTTAAAGCTATTAATATCCAAGGAGGATATGAAGTTATGTCCTTTGACATTTTTTATGTTAACAATAAGTTATGCCTTAACTTTGAACTACTTTTTATAAGATATTAAAGATAGAAAATATTTTCACTAAGCTTTTATGTTGTTTTGTGTGGGTGTCTTTATAAGAGAAAATGATAGTGTATAAATACATCTTGATTAAGAAACAAGCTTAGTATAGATTATCAACTTTCAACGTATTACTCAATTGCACATGTCACTCAAGTAATATAAAAGAAGTAGAGTACCGTTCTCATAAAGATTGATTGTGGATTATAAAATTATTTATTATTTCTTTATATTATTAATGATATTATTCCACTTTTGGTTAGAAAAACTAATTTTAAACTAAACTCTACTTCTAAAATTGTCTAAAACTTTGATTCAAATTTACAAGAAAATTTGAATTCATAATTTCATCATAAACTTCTTTAATCAAATCCATAGTTTGATGTCATAATACTAATATAAATTATCAATCAAGAACTTAGGTGTCCTCTAATCTCTTCCAATAAAAAGATTTTTTTTAAGCACTTAAATTAAATTACTATATTTTTGTGTGAACTATTTCAAAATACTGCATTAAGATTTATTCTTACACAATTGCAAATTATAATTTAGTATATTTCTATCTCAACTAGTAACCTATTGATCCATCCTTTTTAGGCAAGAAATAAATCTTCAAAAATTTTAAAATGTCATATTTCAAGTTGAAATTTGGCCACATAATCCACTAAATGTTAAACAAGATAAATAAAGTAATTCTCAACTAACATTATAATCTTCAAACTATTTGATTGATTAAAGAAATCATTATTTCACTAAAAACCCAAAAAAAAAGTAAATTAGTTTATGACCTACTTAGGAAACCATTATATTCATTGTATAAAATGATCATGTAGCTATAAAATATCTTATAGAGAAGAATAATGTAAAACCTAAATCAATTAGATGAATTTTCCTCTTACAAGAATCCTCAAGGTGGATGTTCTTGATCTCTCTAAAAGCTACAGCTTAGTAATCCACTTAGTTGTTCTTAACTTCTCTTAATGGAAATCTACTTAATGAAAGTGAAATGCCACCACTATATCTTGATTATCACTAGCATATGGTCGTGATCTCTTAGTAGAATGCATAGTATTTAGCATGATAATAGTTAGCACCAAAGAATGTTGACTCGTGGACATGGATGAAGGCAAAAACTTAACATTATAGAATTTGGCACATTTAAAGATAGAAAACTTGGTGCCACACAAATGATGGGATGGCTCTACAAGGTATGACAGAATCTTCATCTCAAGAAGTTATTATGACGACCCTGCCCCCACCACCGCCGCATCACCCCCAATGGTGTTCCTAGTCACATTACCCCATGATACTTATTTCTCTACTCTAGCATCTTTGTAACATTCCTATTAGAGAATAAGCAATTCATTATATTATAGGGAAAAGCAAGACTTTTAAAAGAAATTTGAATGATGTTTCAAAAGGGCAAAGGAGTTATTTATACCTTATTTTTAAAAATAATAATTTAATTAATAATTTTCTTCATGAAAAGTCTCTAATATAAAATTTTATTATTTTATTATATCAGTTTTTATTGCCTTTCTATGTTACAAAATAATCAAGAAACTAAATGTATACCCAGATATTGTTCATGGGCTCAATTTAAGACAAACATTCATGTGATAACAATTTTTACAGTAATTAGATCCATCTATAAAGACCTAATTAATAGACCTAGTAAGACTTGCATGTTTATTTTACATTCATTGACTTTTTACAAGTTAATTTTATGTCTATTTATTCACAGAATTTTTGTAGTTTTGATTTTGAACAACAAAATTTATCTTATTGTATTTAGTTAATTTATTTAGATGTGTTTATGCCCAATTCATAAACTATCTTTACTAGATTATAGTGTACTTTTAACTTTATTTTAACCATATTTTTACCTTTCTTTATGAGAATCATAAGTAAGAAAATAAAAGGTTTCTTAATGGATTCTTCATTCTTAATAAATTTATACATTTTTATAACAATTAGTTTTCAGAAACTATATGATGTCTATTTTGCTACTAGTTTTCACTAGTGTGTTCTAAACATGATGTTTTATTTATTAATTATTTTTTATAATTTTTAGAGTCCATTTTGCATATCTTACTATTTGATTTGATAATAATAAATCTTATATGATGAAGACTAATAGTTTCTTTGCAGGTTAAATTATCTACATAAAATAATATGATTAACATAATTAAATTAGATTTTTATTTATGACAAATATCTATACTTAATGCTATTAATTATTTATTTCAAGTATTTTAGGAAATTCACCACACAGCTTGCTTAGTCAGATTGAGAAAGTCATATCAGCTTGGATTAAAATAATTTGAATTTTTTCTAGGATTTGTAATATAAAATAAATAAGTGATCATAAATATAAAAATAATTGTTAAAATATCTTCAGCATATTTATTTTCAATTTTCACATATTTTTTTCATATAAAATTTATATTGATTTTTCAATATTCCTAAAATTTGCCTTTTTAGATAATGTGACTACATATATCAGTTTAAGACCTATCCATTGCATCTTAAACTAAGTTAAATTTAATTTCTAGTCCATTAATTAGTTTCCATGATTGAGATAATTTTTACCCATTTATTTTAGCATGTGAGTTGGCTTATTTATTAATTCATTAAAATTATCTCTTTTTTTCTCACTCGTATCATCTCTCATATTAATAATTTTATTTCATCTTTCTAATGCAGGGATTAATTTTTTTAATGATTTTGGGATAATAAATTTAATGGTATTTAATCAATTTAATGTCATATAATTTTTTCTACTTTAATGGATTTTCAAATTTCAAACTTATTTAAATGTTGAATTTGAATTTTTTTGATTATCAACTTGTATATTATCTTGATTAGTTTTTAAATTTAGTTTATTTATTTATGGCATCTTTTGGACGAAATTTTATTTATTCTACCATAATATATTTCATTTATTTTATTTTATTTGATACATTAATATTTATATTTGAGAGTTTTTAAAATTCCAGTTAATTTGAATTTTATATTTTGAATCTTGCCATAAATTATTTGTAAATTTATTTTATTTATTTTTGGCATGCTTAGGCCGACTTCCTATTTATTTTAATAGATTTAATTTAGTTTTATTTAAATTAGTTTAATTTAATTTAAATTTAAAATCAAAAGGTTTTAGTTTTAATGGACTTTCTATTTTTAGATTTTATTTTTGGTAATATTTGGCCAGCCTTGCATAATCCATTTTTATTAAATCTAAATTATGTTTAAAATTAGAATTCCTTCTTAATTAATTTCTCTAGATTAGTAATTGATTTATTATCATTAGTTGGTGATTGATTTATATATGGCCTTCATAATTTAATTTTGGTTTTATTTTATTTCAATTATTTTTCAAACTCATTCCTTAATTAAACCCTTGATTAATTAGAGTTTACTGAATTATGTCAAATGCTTTTAAACATATTTCCTCAATGGTTGAACATCCCATAATTACTTAAATTAATTAAATTTAAATTTAAATTTATTTGTTTGAATTTTGAATGTGATTTCAATCCATTCCATAGTTATTTTTCCTCTCAATTTTTCCCACTTGTTTCTTCTTGCCTTAATAGAAATATGTTTGGGTAAAACTCAATTTAAGGAGGTGCATTCATGACTTAGTACTTTCTTACAATAAATACTCTCTTGGTGGAACTTTATTGTCAAAATTATTCAAGTTTTCAAGGCTAACAACTCCTCTCTTTCTCTCATCATTAATATTTCTATTTGCAACTAAAAAAGAAAAAAAAACCAAAAATGAAGTATCCTGACTCAGAGCGTCGTGGCTCCGCATTCCTGGTGCCTAGGTGATGGTGTCGCTACCCCTAGGACTAAAGAATTTGGAAAACACTCCCCGTTAGTGATAAATGCCCAAAGAGGAGAGTGAGTGTAGTTAGGAGAGCGAGATCAGTTGTGGGAAGAGGTTTCTTATAAAAAGGGGGGAGGGGCTGACCCTATTCTTCTTCTTCTTCCTTTTTTGCCACTTTCTTCTCTCTCTCTCTCTCTCTCTCTCTCTCTCTCTCTCTCTCTCTCTACACACTCTCTTCTCCTTGTTGCACACCCTTTATGCTACACACTCTCTTCCCTCCGCTTCACACTCCCTTTAATCACTGCTATTCCCTTGGCCAGACCTTTCCTTTCTCACGAAGAGTCTCCATCTTGCACAAGACAACTGAAACCAAGCCCTCATTGATTTTAGGCAAATTTTGAAATAAAAAGTTTCTTTTATAAAATTCCTCACTCCATAAGAAATTTTTGAAGACTTACACCATTGATCTTGGATTCGGTGTGAAATGATAGTCCTCCCTCCATCAATTTTGGATCCATAGTAAGAGAGAAGAGCGAGATAGCATTAATTTTAAAAAAAAATTTAGGCACTGCCCAGATATAACATTGCTAAAATTAAGATAAACTCAAAATTTAAATTACTAAATCACATTACACAATAAAATCTACCCTAAAACAAAGTCTCTTGACTCATAGCATTGCAATGCTAGTGTGTAATGCCAAGGCGTTGCATGTGGAGGAGGCACTACGTGAAAGATCTGCCGCGTAGTGTCGAGGCTGCATGTAGTGTCGAGTCTTTGCTAGCAGGTACCAAGCTCGTAAATTTGAACAACTATCACTTTGCTTTGTTGTGTTTTCATATGACGCTAAGGCACTGTGACCAACATTGTGGCACTACCCTCCGGCACTGCGGTACTGCCTTCCTGAGTTGTAAGATCAAAATATCCACATGTAGCACCGCAATTCTATTTAGACAACACTAAGCCACCACTAGAATTGTGGAGGTACTTTTCTAGTGCCTAAGCACAACCTCCTCTGACTTTTAAGGCCAAGTCCCACCATCCAACATCGAAGCACTGACTTCTCAATTTTTGCTAATCTTGAGTTAAAATTTTTAATCAATTAATTTTTAACTTATAATCATATCTAAATTGCAATAAAACCTTCGAGATAGCCAATCAATCGACTTCTTAGTGTTGGCTTTATAGCGCCGAAGTGTTTCCCTCTCTAGTCTTTAGACCATCATTTCTACCTGTCGGTGCTTAGGCACTGACTTTCCATCACCGAGGTGCTAAACTTTAGGTGTCGAAGCACCAACTTCCCAGCACTTTGGCACAAACATCCTAACACTGTGGCACTACTTCTCAAATGCTGAGGTGTTGTCCCCTAGGAATAAAAATCAAACATCTACTTGTTCACCATGTAAACTCCTAAAAACATAAACTAACACTCTAAAGAGAGATAAGTCCAACATATTTGTTCATCATGCGAATATAAATCTAACTAGCATTCCAAAGGGATAAAAGTCCAATCCATATGTTCACTATGTGAATGATTATAACCTCTAGCATTCCAAAAAGATGTAAGTATAATTTATTTATTCATCATGCAAACATTTAAACATAAACTAACACTCTAAAGGGAGGTAAGTCCAACCTATATTTTTGCCTTGCGAACATAAATATAACTTGCTTTCCAAAGAGATGTAAGTCCAATCCATATGTTCTGTGAGCATCTATAACCTTCAGCATTCCAAAGAGATGTAAGTTCAATCTTTTCATTTGTCATGCGAACATCTAAACTTAAACTAGCACTCCAAAGAGAGCTAAGTCTAATCTATATGTTCACCATGTGAACATAAATCTAACAAGCATTCCAAAAAGATGTAATTCAATCCATATGTTCACTATGTGAACATCTAGCACTCCAAAGATAAGTAAGTCCAATCTTTTCATTCATCATGCAAACATCTAAATATAAATAGGCACTCTAAAGGGAGGTAAGTTCAACTTATATATTCACCATGCAAACATAAATCTAACTAGTGCTTCAAAGAGATGTAAGTCCAATCCACATGTTTTCTATGCAACCATCTATAACCTCAAGCATTCCAAAGGGATGTAAGTTCAATCTTTTCATTCTTCATGTGAACATCTAAACATAAATTGACACTCGAAAGGGAGGTAAGTCCAACTAATAAGTTATCCATACAAACATAAATCTAATTGACATTCCAAAGGGATGCAAGTCAAATCCATATGTTCATAATACGAACATCTATAATCACCAACACTCCAAACAGAGATAAGTACAACTTATATTTTTGCTATGCAAACATAAATATAACTAGCATTCCAAAGGGATGTAAGTCTAATCCATTTGTTCATTATGTGAACAACTATAACCTCCAGCATTCCAAAGGGATGTAAGTCCAATCTTTTCGTTCCTCATCCAAACATCTAAACATAAACTAGCACTCTAAAAGGAGGTAGGTCTAATCTATATATTTGTCATACAAACATAAATCTAACTAGCATTCTAAAGGGATGTAGGTCTAATCTATATGTTTGCTATGTATACACTATAACCACTGACATTCTAAAGGGATGTGAGTCCATTCCAAATGTTCGCTATGCGAACATCTATAACCTTTGGCACTCTAATAGAAAGTAAGCCCAACCTTTATTTTCTCCATGCGAACATAAATCTAACTAGCATTCCAAAGGGATGTAAGTCCCATCCATATGCTCACTATGCGAACATCTATAACCTCTAGAATTCCAAAGGAATGTAAGTCCAATCTTTTCGTTCGCCATGTGAACATCTAAACATAAATCAACACTCCAAAGGGTGGTAAGTCCAACCTATATGTTTATCATTCAGACATAAATCTAACTGTCATTCTAAAGAGATTTAAGTCCAATCCATATGTTTTTTATGTGAACATCTATAACATCAAGAATTCCAAAGGGATGTAATTCCAATCTTTTCATTCATCATGCAAACATCTAAACATAAACTATCACTCTGAAGGGAGGTAAGTCTAACCTATATGTTCACCATAAGAACATAAATCTAACTAGCATTATAAAGGGATGTAAATCCAATCTTTTTGTTCATCATGGGAATATCTAAACATAAATTGACACTCCAAAGAGAGGTAAGTCCAATTTACATATTCACCATAAGAACATAAATCTAATTGGTGTTCCAAAGGGATGTAAGTCCAATCCATGTGTTCGTTATGCGAACATCTATAATCTTTGACATTCCAAAGGGATGTGAGTCAAATCTTTTCATTCATCATATAAATATTTAAATATAAACCAGCTTCTAAATGGAGGTGAGTCTAACCTATATGTTCTTCATGCAAACTTAAATCTAACTGACATTCCATAGGGATGTAACTGCATTCCATATTTTCACTATGAGAACATCTATAACCTCTAGCATTTTAAAGGGATGTAAGTCCAATCTTTTTGTTTGTCATTCGAACATTTAAACATAAACTAGCACTTTAAATGAATGTAAGTCCAACCTATATGTTCTCCATATGAACATAAATCTAACTGGAATTCCAAAGGGATGTAAGTCAAATCCATATGTTCGCTATACGAACATCTATAACATCTAACATTCCAAAGGGATGTAAGTCCAATCTTTTCATTCATCATACAAACATCTAAACATAAACTAGCACTCCAAAGGGAGGTAAGTCCAACCTGTTTGTTCACCATGCTAACATAAATCTAGCTAGCATTTTAAAGGGATGTATGCGAAATCTATATGTTTTCTATGTGAACATTTATAACCTCTAGCATTCCAAAGAGATGTAAGTTCAATCTTTTCATTTGCTATGTGACCATTCTAAACTTATCTAGCATTCTAAAGAGTTGTAAGCCCAATCTGTTTGGACGCTACTTGATAAAATTGAATTATTGAACAAACATATAAATTAAGTTCAACCTTAATTTAATAAGTATGTACATTACAAAACCTGCACAAAAGTTTTATTCTGCTCAGGATATCTATCACAAGGCAACCCATGGCTGCTAATTAGACTCTCTGAATAATATAGCTAATAGCCCTTTAATGTTGGTAGACTGGAATAACGGTTGTCTCGAGATGATGAAATCATGAGATCTTGATAGATAATCATCCAGAACACACCACTAGACATTGATTTATACCAAAAATTTATATTTGTTTCTAACCTTAACTGAGAGTGCTCTCTTACTATAGTAAGAGGATAATTAACTATGAATGATTGTGTTCATAGAAAGTAGAACTTAGATCTAAATAAATCCTAACATAATGTTAGGATAAATCTACATGAATATAAATTAATTTGCCTCATGAAGAACAAACTCCCTAACATCCCAAAAAAGATGGTGAAGGTTTGCAAAAGGCATTTTTTTAGCGATCAAATTTTTGATGACACCGTCGGGGATTACTTCTCTCTCCATATTTTATTGGAAAAACTAAAATATACAATGTTGTTGTAGATTTGAAATTTTCTTTACAAAAATTTAAGTTCCTGAAATATAGTAGAACCTAATTCCAAACCTATGACTAAGTATGAAAACATCAAATTACAAATATGACAAATGTGAGGACTGTTAAGTAAGGGATCTATTATTAGATCTCAGACTGTGAATAATATTGGTTATGTCAAAGCTACTCTCTAGTTTGGAATAATTTTTGAATTTGTATAGTTTGAACCTTTTGGATATATGACCAAGCTTATCATTGAGGGCACTAAAATGCTGAAATCATTTAAAAAGCTATCATGTAAGAGAAAAAGATTGAATGTAATCATCCCCTATGATCCCAAGCAACTAAATGCTAAGGCCTTACTCAATCAGATAAAGAACCCAGCTTCTAAAAGGGGTTCTATTTTTGATAGTTTTCCAAAGGCAACTCTAATAGTGCCTACCTATGAGAAGATGGCCATTGAGCCTAAACTAAAATCTATCATTATCATTCCACTCAATAATCCATTGGAGGAGCCTATCATTCCATAAGGTACTACCTTTGCTTCGGACAATAATAATCATGTAACATTTTCCTCAAAACCCAAAATGTCTAATAGAGTTATAAGAAAGTGCAACACTTGTTACAAAGCTACTAGATTGTCTGTCCATCCTAAATAAAAGTAGGAACCAATGGTGGAAGCAAACATACCCACCAACAATAATTTTAAGCTCCTTAGATGGTTCAAAAATAACTCTAAGAGAACTATAAAGAAGTCTTTTTGGGATAAATACATGTAGCCTATCTCACAAAAATAGTCAAGAAAAGAGGAAAAATTTCCTTTAAAACCTATAAAGTTTTGAAGGCTGTTAAAAATAAAATCTTCAAAGAAGAGCTAAGAAGATGGTGAGCCAAGTCAGCAACCCAATAAAGTCTGACTCTAAAATATGTAGAAATATTGGAGGATATCAAGCCCACCTTGAGCAAAACTTAAAACCTAAGAGTTTACTATTCAGTGAGCACTGACAATGAGTCCTTTAGTGCAAAGGTATTAACTAGCCAGTTGTTAAAAGTTCTCGATAACCTTTGCAAAAAAAAAGTAAATATCAATCACCCCATTTTAATTCATTTAGTGAACACTGGGGTGTGACATCTAAAACACGTTCCCAGAGATCCACCACTGGAGGTCCCGATCAATTTGGGTGCCTAAAGAGTCTCAAATCAACAAAGATGAGATGTCCTAATGTGAGCAAGCTCAATCAGAGGATAAAAAAGTAAAATGTCCTATCATCAATTGCAAGCATCTCAAATCATAAAAATAATTAGTCAATGTTTAGTGATGCTGACAATCAAATCTTTTAGGAAGATGATGACTTTTTGATTAATGAAGAACAACAAGCTCTTGATTTCCAAAATAATGAAAATATTGATTGCATCGAAGTCGAGGTTGTTCATATAGTTAATACATATTTATGAAACAAGAATGTAGTACTTGAACAACAAAGTGTGGAATAGCATTAGGAAGGCCTAAGTCACCAAGTGCCTGAAGTTAAAACTTGAATTAAAATTTAAGAAACTGAAGAACTAATTTTTATATTATAATAAAATTACAATGACAAATGGGTTCTCAATTTTAAAGAAGAGACTAAGAAATTAGCCAACTCAAAAATCATCTCAATGAAATGAATGGCCTAATGAAAAAGTTATTTAGTCAGCTTAACTTAATAACAGCTACAATGTAGCAAGTGCCTCTGAGAAATTCTCTGGAGACAATTAATCCAATAGTTGAAATTAGGGGCATGCATAATGCTTCGCCCAAGTTGCCAACAGCTTTGATGCAAAGATAAGAACCTCTAAGAGAAGTTATATTAAATACTCAACAAGAGATTGATGCCATCACTAAATCTCAGGTGGAGGATCTTATTAGCCAAAAGGTCAAAGATGTCATTGGTTTAAAGACTGTTAAACAATTAGTTAGAAAAGGCCGACCATACCGAGCTGAATATGCTCAAGTGTAGTACCCCAAAAAGTATATCATGCTAAAATTCAATACCTTTTCATGCATAGAAAATCCATAGTAGCACTTAGCCCAGTTCAAAGCTACTTATGGGAATACATGAAGAAATGATGTCTTACTACTTCTACAATTTGTTAGTAGTCTTACCAACACAACCTTTGAATAATATGTTGAGTTACCCAACTACATAGTAAAAACTTTGCCCAGTTAGAAACACTCTTCATAAAGAGATTTGTAGGAGCAACCAAGAAAGTGATGATTATAGATCTAGACTTGGAAAAGAGAAAAAAAGAATGAGAATGTCATACAATATATCACAAGATGGAGAAATCTAAGCATGAAATATGATCAATAACTCATAGAAAAGCATGCAGTAGAACTCTTAATAGGGAACATAGATGATTAGATGGCCTTATATCTAGCCAAGGCAATGATTAATACATTCCAAGAACTGTTGGATCATGTAATCAAATTTGAGAGGCTACCCAAGTAAAAAGGCCTTAACACTGGCTAAACTAATAATTCCTCTCAAAAAAGAAAGCAACCTAAGTCCTATGATTTAAAGAAATGATGTGAATACAAAATTTACATTTATAGTTAATAAAAATAGGAAATAGAGGTGCAATGACCTCACCACAATCGATAAAGCCCACGGATGATAAGAAAAAAGGGCCTACCCTCCAAGAGAAAATGACCAAGCAGTATTCATTTCAAAGAGAATGTACTGTAAAATTTTTAAGAACACCCTAAATTTGGGATTGCAATTGCCAAAGCCACATTGACCTGAAGCAGACAAAGTCACGATCCCAACTACTGCACATACCATAGACTTATAAGTCACCCAATTGAGAACTATTTCATCTTCAAAGATCGGGTTGAAAGAAGTTATCGAAATAGGGCACTCACACTATCTAATAGCATATTGGTGCATCTTAAAAATGAAAAGGTGAATGTTATTACAATACCCCCAAGTCAAGATACGAAAGGCAAATATGTTGAGTCAGTCAAAATACAAAATGTAAATAATAACAAAGGTAAATCCCTACGAGTAGAAGAAGAAGGTGGTTAGTAGACATTCATCTCAAAGAAGACTAAAAGAATGATTAGCATTCTTCTAGTTATAAAAGGCATTTGGTGGAAGAACTCTTTAGAACCTGAAATTGATCTAAGAGTACACTTGACCACAAAAAGAAATTTTTATATAATACAAAGAAGCGGACAAAAATCAACTTGGCTTCTTTGTCAAAACCTCATAAATCAAGGAAAAGAAGGAAACCATGAAAACTAATATTTGAAACACAAAAAATGATCTACCCTTTAGAGGAGTACGAGCTACCTTCCCAATGACTGGTTAAGTTGGATGAATTCATGCTCTACTTACAACTAAACATAAAAAATCTTTAAAAAGAGGTTTCAAAAGAAATGTGTCGAGTCATAAGCATATATGAAAATTCTAATTTTTGTACCCGAAGAGAGACATGCTATGTGATTGCAACATCAACTAACTCTTAAGAAGAGCTATGCTTTCCCAAAGAAAGGACTATCAAAAGAAAAGTTAAAGCAAGCTCTAAGAAGCCATGTCTTAAATTAAGTAGCAGTTTTGAGAGTTCTAAAAGCTTAAAAATTTCTAAAGAAGCACATAATTCAAAAACTTCTTCCGATAAATAAGATTTTACAAAATAAGTAATCAAATCCAATTAAAAAGTGGAAAGGGAATTTCTATGTCACAACCAAAAAAATCTAGGGATAGAGGCAAGGAAATTCAAATTAATGAAGATACATTACCGCCACTACCAGCTAAACCTCAATAGGTCACCAAAACAGAAGTGAACTATATTGTTCTAGCCCATTTATGCAAGCTACTAGCTTTATTAAGTATCTACAATGTTCTCATGTTATTTAATGACATGCGTGAGATATTAATTAAATTCTTGCAAAATCCAAAATAATATGAAGTATTCTTTGTTGAAGAAAGGATGAAAGAAAACTTAACCATTCAAAAGTCAGAGGCCATCACATTTAGTGATGATGACCTGTTGTGAGGGATGATCAAAAAAAATTGACCTTTATGTCACAGTCAAAAGAAATTCCACCAATATAAAAAGAAAATTGATCGACCTAGGTGTTTAAGCCAATCTCTTAACAGCTAAGATGCTCAAACATTAGCAGTGGATGCTCATTATCTGGATAAAAATATAGTATTCCTACAAAAATTTAGTTAATAGTGACAACAAACTTTGGGATCATTTGTTTTGCTTATATGCTTCAAAAAACTATATACAAAAGCTAAACTTCACATGATTGAAGCTAGTGTTTCATAAAAAGTACTCCTTGGTAGACCATGAATTCATAAATGTGGCATTGTGCCTTCAATTTTTCATCAATGTATGAAATACATTCAAAATGGTCAAGAGTGTCGAATTAATGGCGATATGAATCCCTTCTTGATACTTGAAATCGAGATCTATGATGATGCCAAGTATTTTATGCCTAAAAACATAGGAGAAGTCAGTGCCCAAAAGCAATTAGCTCCACCCATCAAGATTATTCTTAAAGATGATGATTCAAAGAGTAAAGGCACTAATAAATCAAAATAATTTAAAATAATACTCCATCTTAGCAGTGATACTTAGGATGAGAAAGAAGAGTAATTACTTTATCAACCAAAAAAAGCCTCAACTAGCCAAAGGAAAGAAGGAGCTAGCATTGGTGATATGACAAAATAATTAAGGAAAACCCATATTTCTCTAATAAGGTTACGAGAATCTCAAATCTCAAACAAGACTAGGAAAATAACTACAGTGCCAAATGCACAAATAAAAGGCTTAACAGCTTCAAGAAAAGAGGAAATATAATAGTTGAAAACTTTTTTGTGTCCCTCTTAGAGAGGCTATCATGAATGTGAGATCCTTTTCCACAAATTAGAAGAACAAGTTGCAAATATTTCTCAAGAACTATTTCAAGAGGATAATTTTGAGGAAGAATATATTTCAATAATTATTTTTCAATACTTCTCATCAACTTTAAAAAAGCTGGTTAAGAATAATGTTCAACTAATACAATCAAGTATATAAGCCTGATTGTTTAAGAAGCTCTAGCAAGGGGATAACACCCAAATTTTCACAAGATATTGAAATTTCACCACTTGGAGACTAGGATATATTGCTTTGATATTTCCCTAATGAGCTCATGTTATGCATACCCGAAAAATAAGAAGTCTCTTCTGAAGCTACAAATGAACAAAGGGATGTTTCATATGATAATGAGAATATACCCAAAGATGAATTAATAATTGACCTCAAAGAGCAAGAAATCACTAATCTATGAATACAAAGACTATTTTGCATGAAATTACACTAAAATGCCAGGCCTATCATCGAACGCCATTGTCAATAACTTACCATTAAACCTATTATTTCGCATATAAAGTAAGTACCAAGGCCAATGCAATTATAAATTAAAGAGCAAATAATCACTGACTTAAAGAAGTTCATTGAGGAAAGAATCATTAAGAAAGAAAAATATGCCGACTGGATTGCCAATATTGTCTCGGTGAGAAAAAGAACGAGTAAATTCGTATTTGCATTGACTTCAAGGATTTAAATGATGCATGCCCAAAAGATGACTTTCCATTACAAATATAGAACTCATGGTAGACAACACATCAAACTATGATATATTCTCTTTTATGGATGGTTCATCGGGCTATAACCAAATTAAGATGGCTCTAGAAGATGAGAAAAATGCATCCTTCTATACACCAATAAGCATTTATTGTTACAAAGTGATGCCATTTAGTTTGAAAAATGCTAGTGTTATATACCAAAGAATAATGACCCACATCTTCGATGATCTTATACATAAGTATGCAAAAAGCTATGTTGATTTGGTTGTAAAACCAAATCCCAAAATGAGAATATAAGTGACTTAAGAGTTGTATTTGATAGAATATGAAGTCTCAATTTAAAGATGGATACTTTAAATTATGCTTTAGGCATAGCATCTGAAAAATTTCTAGGCTTTATTGTGTGTCATATAGGAATTGGCCTAAGACCTTGAAGCAACTATGTTCACTACAAGGAAAGTTAGCATATATCAGAAGGTTCATTTCTAATCTTTCTGATAGATGTCAACCTTTGGCCTAATTAATTAAAAAATGCACCTTTTATATGAGATAATGTTTGTCAAGAAGCATTCGATAGCTTAAAGCAATATTTGTTGCATCCCCTAATTTTGGGGTCGCCAATAACGAGAAAGCCATCGATATTATATTCAACAATCCTAGAGGAATCACTTGAAGCTATGCTAGTACAAACTAATGAAGAAGAGAAGGAGAATGCCTTATACTACATAAGTTGATGTTTAATAGGAGCTGAAATAAGATATTCTCTTATAGAGAAGCAATATTTAGAATTGATATTTACTAATCAAAAATTATGTCACAACATGTTAACATATAAGATAACTTTGATTTCCAAGGTCGACCCTCTCAAATTCTTGATGACAATACCTACTCTAATAGGTCACTTAACTAAATGGGTAGTCTTGTTACTCCAATTTGACATAGCATATGTCCCAAAAAGGGCTATGAAAGAGCAAGCTTAACCAGTAGATTATTCACTCAATGATGAATTCCCTAACGAGCAGATCTTAGAAGTGAACAAATCTCAACAATCATTAGAATGGGAGCTTTACTTCGATAGAGCTTCATTAATAAAGCTAGGTAAACTATCAGAATTACCTATAATACAAGTTAGAATTGCTTAATATTTGTGACACTATAAAGTGGCTTACTACGATATTCAGATAGCCTAACTGAAATTCAAACTAATAATAAGGTTGAATATAAACCATTAATTATGAGCTTAGAGCTACGAATTAATATAAAAATTAAAAAACTTCATATCTATGGACATTCTTAACTCATAATCCGTCAAATAAATTGGACTTCTAAAATTAAAAAGCCTGAATTACTGCTTTATCATAAGCATGTGTTAGAGCTCCTAAAATAAATCCTTAAAATAATAATTACAAGTGTGTCACGTCAAAAAAATGGCAAAGCTGATGCATTAGCTAAGTTAGCTAAAAATGATATATCCTTAAGAAGAACCAATTATAATAATAGTCCAAAATAGGTTAGCATTAGCAACAACTCTTCTTCAAGCTTTAAAGCTAAAGAAAATCAAGATATTTTGACAATAAAAGAAGAAGATGATTGGAGAGGGCCATTCATTACTTATCTTAATGGTAGTGGTTTACCAAAAGATAAATCAAAAGCATGCCAAATTTCATAAAGAGTGTTACAATATCCTTTTGTGAATGAGACACTATATTGCCACTCATTTGACCAACTATGGTTACAATGCCTAAGATTAGACGAAACCAAGATGGTAATAGCTGAAGTCCATGAAGGGTTATGGGGCGCACACCAATTTGGTCTTCTGATGAAGATTAAAATCAAATGAATGTGATATTATTATCCTGACATAATTTAAGACTGCATTGAACATGCTAAAAGATGTCATTAGTGTCAAATACATGTAGACACATTGCATCAACCTCCAAATATCTTGTATTTAATAGTGGCATCATGGCCATTTGAAAGTTGAAGAACTAATATAAATGGTCTAATAGACCATCCATCATCTAGGAGACATGATTTTATTTTGGCAGCTACTAATTATTTCTTAAAATGGGCAGAATCAATTCTTTTAAGAGAAGTTAAAGTAAACAGTGTAATGAAATTCTTTTGAGATCACATCGTCTATCGATTTGGAGTACCTAGATGAATTATATTTGATAATGGCGTTGCCTTCAAGAATGTCAAAATCTATCACTTCATTGAGAAATAAAAGATAGATTAACAATATTTTTTAATATATAATCCAAGAGCCAATGGTCTCGCTAAGGCATTCAATAAAACATTGATCAAACTCCTTAAGAAAATTCTCTCTAAAAATAAAAGAGAATGGCATGATAAATTTATATAAGATTTATCAGCATATTGTACTATATATAAAATTATCACGTATGCAACACCATATTGGGTAGTCTTTGAGGTAGAAAACTATATTCACTTATTATTGCACTCCAAAATGAACTCACAATGGAGGAAAATATCTAAATATGACTTAAAGAGCTTGAAGATTTAGATGAAATTTGGCTACAAGCTCAATAAAATTTGAAAATAAATAGAGCAAGGATGACCCAAGCTCATGACTGCATGGTTTACCCAAGAAGCTTTAAAGCAGGTTAACTAGTATCGGTACATAGAAGACCTATCATTCCCCCATCACCGAGTTGGCAGAAAATTCAATCCAAATCAAGGGCTTATCTAAATAAAAGATATTATTCATGACTTTTGAAGTCATTATGCTTCATAAATAAAAGAGCCAAAATTGACTCTAAATCGATCAATTGTAATGATAAATTATTATCGACATTTAATTTCAAAAAATATTATCATCTTAAAGATAACTTCTCTTGTTAACAAGGGCAATTTTATATATCTTGTAACACAAGAAAAATTCTCCATCAAAGAGCAACTTTGTCCAATCAAAGAAATTCAAAATTGGATTCAATACATCCTTGGTGGATAGAATCTAAATTCAAAATTTAGACCCTTCATGCCTAAATGGACAAGATCTAAATCTAAATTTATATACAATATTTTTAAACGGGCTAGATCTAAACCTAAATTTAGATCTATCATGTCCAAAGAGGCTGGATTTAAACTTAAATTTAGATTTATCATGTTCAAAGGGGCTAGATCTAAATCAAAATTTAGACCTGTCATGCCTAAAGGGGTTGGATCTAAAGTTAAATTTAGATCTATCATGTATAAAGGGGCCAGATCTAAACTTAAATTTAGATCCATCATGCTTAAAGGGGTTGGATCTAAATCTAAACCTTGATCCATCATGCTCAAAGGGAGCAAGATCTAATTTAGATCTATGATGTATAAAAGGGACAAATCTAAACCTAAATTTAGATATATCATGTATAAAAGAACCAAATCTAGACCTAAATTTAGATCTATCATATATAAAGGTGCAAAACACCTAAATTTAGATCTATCATGTATAAAGGGGCCAAATTTAAACCTAAATTTAGATCCATCGTATCCAAAGGGCTCGAATCTAAATCTAAACCTAGATCTATCATGCCCAAAGGGGAAAGATCTAATTTAGATCTATCACGTATAAAAGGGCCAAATCTAAACATAAATTTAGATCTATCATGTATAAAAGGGCCAAATCTAAACATAAATTTAAATCCATTATGTCCAAAGGGGCTGGATCTAAATCTAAACCTAGATCCACCATGCCCAAATGGGATAGATCAAAACCTAAATTTAGATCTATCATGTCTAGAGGGACCAGACTTAAACCTAAATTTAGATTTTTCATGTCCAATGGGGCCAGATATTAACCTAAATTTAGATTTATCATATTTGAAGGACCCAAATCTAAATCTAAACCTAGATCTATCATGTCCAAAAGGGTTAGATCTAACTTAAACTTAGATCCACCATGCCCAAATTGGCAATTTTAAATCTAAATTTAGATCTACAATGTCCAAAGAGACCAGGAGACCAGATCTAAATCTAAATATAGATCCAACATGTTCAAATGATCAGATCAAAGTCTACACACACCAAACACTCTCAAAAGAGTCGGGTCTAAATATTGATTCAATGCATTCAAAATAAACTAAATCTAAATACAAATCTAAATTTATAAAATTCAAAAAGGATTGAAACTTATATGTTAAAATGTTGAAGTTATAAAAGTCTAAAAGACTAAATCAAAGCCCACAAGTGTAGCTCACTTATAGATTTAGATATTATTACATCTTTTATAATGTCCACAAAAATTTTTTTTCTCCAGATTTGCCATAATATTTATTTAGAAAAGGGCAGATGAAATGCCTCTTACTGAGCCCACTAAAGAGCAGATATGGGCCACTATTGAAGCTTATAATCCATATTATTTAGACAAATTACAAGATCATTTATTATAGCATCAGGAGAAGTTGATAGGCAGAGATATGTTTGAAGATTCATTTTTGCTCAATTATCTCATATTCTACCTTATGATTCGCAGCTTCCATCAGGATATGATTCTTTTAACTGGGTAATTAAATTGAAGCTAAAGCACTAGTTACAGATTATCTTAGTTTTGGGAATCAAGATGTACTCTAACCAATCGCAGATAATGCTTCTTCTATAGGTATGATCTGGCTTTTGGGTTACTGCATATTATATCATGAGGATGAAGATTGGGACCCAAAGTTAGTGTTTAGCACACCACTATAAGTTGTCAGTAGTTATATATTTTAGGTCTGTCATCATTTACAGATGTATGGTAATATTCTCAAGAGAGCTAACATATATCATGCAATCTATGCATCACTGTTTTACTATAGTCGTCTTACCCTCACTTAGATCCATGGCATAGTAGAGCATTAGGATAGTGCCACCAATACTTTTTAGATTGGTTCTCACAAGATGACTGTTACTTTGGCAAATATGCAAGACATAGTAAACCTCATTATTTTATGCATTTTCTATGAGGAGTGCATCCCTTTAGATCATGAGCTCTTTCAGCATCAGTTAGTTGGCCAACATAAGAGGGAGAGTTGTATATATTCTTCTACCCTTCATCATACTCTAGCTCATTATCAGAGGCTATTCAAAGAGCAAAGATCAGGTCACAGATGATGTGGCATTATTACTATGGATACATATCATTCAACATTAGATTTGAGCCTGAAAAAAGAGGCTATTCTCGGCATATTCTAGCACTAGGTATTGATGAGGAGTTGTCCTTAGTGGCTTTTATTTCCATGTGGTTGTACTACATTATATTTTTTAGTCGAACTTGAATCTTTAGGCATTCTACTCTTATGATAGCTACCATGCCTACTCGTAGAGAGAGTATTACACTAGCACCTACAACATTTACCTACCTTTATGATGGACTAGGCAGAGTGAGTGTCATGTCTAACTCACATCATTATGATGTAAAAACTCCTTAGCATTATCTCTATGGATGGATTCACGTTCATATTTCTAAAGCTTTCAACTGTCCAAGACACGGCCCTACTTCAAAGAGTAGTGTTTCCCACTGATTATGCAGTTGAACATATCTATAGTTTCTTTAGACAGAGATTAGACCTAAAATTTATGTTTTCACTAGCACGCATGATGGATCACTTACAGATTATTCACTGGTCATCTTTTTATAGCCTGCCTATTCATAGTATGGATCAAAGATTCAAATATTCCCACTCTGACAGAGGTACACCCTTACTATTATCAAAGGCAAGATATAGATGCATTGTAGAATATCTCATTAGGCTAAGACATGCTTGGCTTTGCTACCACCATCGTGAGTTTATGGTTTTGAAGGGATACAATCCCAACAGAGTAGCTAGAGAGTATGTCTTTACTCAAGAAACACCCATATATAGACTATCATAGATACATGATATAGTAGACACTAGTTCCCTAGGGACTTTATTACTATCTATTTATTTGGAGGTTGCTTTTATAGCTTAGCTTTTTTGATTCACTTAGGGACTAGCTCTTGCTTCTATATAGTTCCATGGAAGGCTAACATGGGAGTTAGTCACTTATGGCTGCTATGGATTCGATATACTTTCTCTTCTTTCTTGGAGCTGGGCTCCCGCATATACAATCATAAACTTGGGAGAGCTAGACTTACATGACACATGCATTCCCCTTGACTCATGGCTTAGATAGATGAGACAGTAATAGAAAGTTTTATTAAGAACCCTCACCTATTCATACAAAGATCAATAGGGATCCCCAAAGAGCTCTTCCAGCTGATTATGATATGGGAATAGTAAGAACATATGACTCTATTTATGCTTCAACCCTACCAGTAGAGGTTGAACCATTAGTAGAATGAATAAAGGGTGATATTACTTTGGTATTATCGATAGATATTAGTGTGACTTCCCTAGTTTTCTCATTTTACTGAGCTTGTTAGTGGTGATCATATGCATATTGAAGAGAATTTATGTATAGGAGAATTTGGTGCTTTGATGATAGTTGTGATTCACTCTTATCAAGATCGACTTGGGTGATAGTGAGTGCCACCTAAGATGATTTCTCAACAGAGCTTGACTCTTGTGCAGATAGTCACTCCACTTATAGTTTGAAGGATGTAGATTAGAGGAATTTAACTAGTTTAGAAATTCAATACTTTGTCTCGAAGATATGCTCTATGCCTTCAGAATCATCACAATATGACTCTTCAAAAAGCTTTTTCCATATAGTGTTAGCATTACATCACTTACTCTTGAGTGTTGACATAGAAGTTTTGACTAACGTGTCTAACTTCTATGTGGAGGAAAACTTTTTATAGGAATGTGATGCTGCTTTGGTCTTTGAAGCAAGGTGGTTACAACTTTAGGAATCTCTATGTTGGGATGTTGAGTTTGGATTATTCTCATTATGCACTAGTTATTAGGAGCTCTTGTCAGACACACTCACTGATGCAGAGGCTTTATTCAACAACACTTTGCATTAAGCTTCTCTACTTCGTCAAGACCTCGAGCACAGCCTTAAAGCCTTGAGATCATACTAGAGAGAGCTCTTCAAAGTGGAGATCGAACTTCTTGATATATTTGTTGAATTGAGAGAGCTACAACAAAGGAGCAGTATTTGATAGAGAGGAGATCTATGGTAAGATAGGCTGTCACAACTGTAGAAGAAGATTGCTAACAGACAGACACTCAAGTGTCTGAACTTGATCAAGTACTTTCTTCATTATTCAATGACTAGGAAGCTGCTTTTTAGCATCTCCATAATGTATGAGAGAGGCAGGCTACTATAGCTTATCGAGCCAATACTACTTCTATTTGTATTAGAGAAATTTAGACTAACTAGTTGTAGCTAAAATTTTTTTAGCAATGGCCTCTCATTATTACATGATATATGAATATTATGGTTATTGACTTCTTGAATATTATACTCTTTCTTCATTTTATGTTTCTAAATATACTAAACAAATGAGAATATTGAATGCATCATGTCCAATCAATATGACACATTCATTAGGGGCAATTTATTTACAACTAAAAAAATAAAACTAAAAAATGAAGTATCTCGACTCAGAGCGCCACATTCCTAGCGCATAGGTGTTGGCACCGCTGCCCCTAGAACTAAAGAATTTAGAAAACACATAACCACTCTACTAGTAGCCATACCCATCAGTGAAAACCTCCTAAAGAGGAGAGCTGGAGCAGTTAAGAGAGCTAGAATAGTTATGATAAGTGGTTTCTTATAAAAAAGGGCGAGGAACTAACCATATTCTTCTTCTTCCTTTTTTTTTGGCCACTTTCTTCTCTCTCTCTCTCTCTCTCTCTCTCTATATATATATATATATATATATATATATATATACACTATCTCTTCCCTCTGGTGCACAGATTGTTCTCTCCGCTTCACACTCCCTTTGGTCATTGTTGTTCCCTTGGTCAGGCCCTTTCTTTCACATGAAGAGTCTCCTTCTCAAGTGAGACAACTGAAACCAAGCCCTCATTGATTTTAGGTAAAATTCAAAACTCAAAATTCCTTTTATATAATTCCTCAATTCACACAAAATTTTTGAAGACTTCCATGTTGATTATAGATCTGGTGGGAAATGATAGTCCTTCGTTCATTGATCTTGGATCTTAAGTAATGGAGAAGAGTGTGATAGCATTAATTACAAAATATTAGGTATTGCCAAGACAAAACTTTGTCAAAAATTAAGATTAACTCAAAATTTAAATTATTAAATCACAAGTTTTAAATTTTCAATATCTCCAACATCGAACTTGGTTCTAGTGTGAGATAAAAATCCTCCCACTATTGATCTTGGATTCAAAAAAAGGAAGAAGAGGGCTCGTTGTACTAAAAATTTTGAAAACTAGGATTGCAAAGCCATTATGCTGCCAAAATTTTGTGAAAACTATTAAATTGCATAAGAAATTCTACCCTAGAATAGAGTCTCCCAACTCATAGCACTACAGTGCGAAGGCGCAAAGCTTTCAAGAATTTGAACCTTTAGAACTCCGCTTCACAATGTCACTATGTTATCGTACAACATCGAGGCACTATGAACAACACAGTGGTGCTACCCTCTTACACTACAGTGCTACCTTTTGGGTAGTAATGTCAAAATATCCACCTGCAGCACCACAATGTTACCCAGATAGCACTGAGGCACCACTAGCATTACGGTGCCTCCTATTTGGTGTCTAAGCGCTACCTCCTCTAATTTTTAAGCCCATGCCATACCATCTAGCAACAAGGCACTGACTTCTCAATTTTTGCTTATCTTAAGTTAAAATTTTTATTTAATTAAATTTTAATTTATTATCAATTTAAAATTGTAATAAAATCTTATAGATAGCCAATCAACTGACTTCTCAATGCTTATTTTGTAGTGTCAAAGCACTGTCATCTCTGATCTTGAGAGCTAGATTTCTACCTGCAGGAATTTAGGCGCTGACTTTCCAGCATCGTGGTTGCACTTTAAGTGTTGAAGAGCCAACTTCCTTGTACCATGGCACTGACTTACTAGCATTATGGTGCTGACCTCCTAGGGCTATGAGGCTACTTCTCCGGGGCTGAGGTGTTGTCCTCTAGGACAAAAAATCAATCATCTACCTGTTCACCATGCAAACTCCTAAAAATATAAATCGGTACTCCAAAGGGAGGTAAGCTTAACCTATATGTTTGCCATGCAAACATAACTCTAACTAGGGTTCCAAAGGAATATAAGTCTAATCCATATATTCGCTATGCGAGCATATAAACATATGACATTTAGAAGGGATGTAAGTCCAAATCTTTTCATTTGTCATACGAACATCTAAACATAAACTAACACTCCAAAAGAAGGTAAGTCCAACTTATAGGTTTGCCATGCAAACATAAATCCAACTAGCATTCCAAAAGATGTAAGTCTAATCCTTATGTTCTCTATGTGAATATTTATAACCTCTGACATTCCAAAAAGATGTTAGTTCAATCTTTTCATTTATCATGAGAACATCTAAACAAAACTGGCACTCCAAAAGGGAGATAAATCTAACTTATATGTTCGCCATGCAAATAAAAATCTATCTGGTGTTCCAAAGGGATGTAAGTCAAATTCATATATTCACTATGCGAATATCTATAACCACCGACACTCCAAACAAAGTCAATTCCTATCTATATGTTCACCATGCGAACATTAATCTAATTAGCATTCCAAAGGAATATAAGTCTAATCCATATGTTCGTTATGCGAACATCTATATCCTCTAATATTCTAAAGGGATGTAAGTCCAATATTTTTTCATTAAGCAAACATTTATAACCTTTGGCACTCCAAATAAAGATAAGTCCTACCTTTATGTTCACCATGCGAACATAAATCTAATTGGGGTTCCAAAAAAATGTATGTCAAATCCATATGTTTGTTATTCAAATATCTATAACCTCCAACATTCCAAAGGGATGCAAGTCCAATCCATATGTTCTCTATGTGAACATTTATAACCTCTACCACAGCAAAGGGAGGTAAGCCCAACCTATATGTTTGCCATGTGAACATAAATCTTACCAGCATTCCAAAGAGATGTAAATCCGATCCTTATTTTCACTATGTGAACATCTATAACCTCTGACATTCCCAAGTGATGTAAGTCCAATCTTTTCATTCATCATGCTAACATTTAAATATAAACTAGAACTCCAAAGGGGGTAGGTCCAACCTATATGTTAGTGTGAACATAAATCTAGCTAGCATTCCAAAGTGATGTAAGTCCAATCTATATATTCGCTATGTAAACATCTATAACTTTCGATATTTCAAAATGGATGTAAGTTCAATCTTTTTAGTCATCATGTGAACATCTAAATATAAAACAACACTCCAAAGGGAGGTAAGTCTAATCTATATGTTCTCCATCGAATATAAATATAATTGGCATTCCAAAGAGATGTACGTCCAATCTTTTCGTTCATCATGCCAACATCTAAACATAAACTGACACTCTAAAGGGAGGTAAGTCCAACCTATGTGTTCGCCATGCAAACAAAATTCTAATTGGCCTTCTAAAGGGATGCAAGTCCAATCCACATGTTTGCTATGTGAACATCTATTACCTCTGACATTCAAAAGAAATGTGAGTCCAATCTTTTCATTTGTCATGCAAACATATAAATATATATTGGCACTCCAAAGGGAGGTAAGTCTAACCTATATGTTTGCCATGCAAATATAACTCTAATTGACATTCCAAAGGGATGTAAATCTAATATATATGTTCGCTATACAAACATCTATAATCTTTGGCAATCCAATATAAAGTAAGTTCAGTCTTTTCATTCATCATACAAACATCTAAACATAAATTAACACTCCAAAGGGAGGTAAGTCCAACCTATATGTTCGTCATGCAAACATAAATTTAATTGATATTCCAAAGGGATGTAAATCCAATCCATATGCTCATTATACAGATATCTATAACCTCTAGCATTACAAAAGGATGTAAGTCCAATCATTGTGTTGGTCATGAGAACATCTAAACAAAAATTGGCAATCCAAAGAGAGGTAAGTTCAACTTATATGTCCATCATGCAAACATAAATCTCACTGGCATTCCAAAGGGATGTAAATTCAATTCATATGTTCTCTATGCAAACATCTAGAACCTTTGGCATTCCAAAGTGATGTAAGTCCAATCTTTTCATTCACTATGCGAACATTCTAAATCTATCTAGCATTCCAAAGGGATGTAAGCCTAATCTTTTTGTTCACTACTTAATAAATTTTAATTATTGGATAAACTTATAAATTCAATTTATCCTTAATTCAATAAGTACCTACATAAAAATTATAGTCTACTCGGGATATCTGACACGAGGCAACCCATGGCTACTAATTGGACTCCCTTAATTTTATAACTAATAGCCCTTTGATGTTGGTAGATTCGAATAACGGCAATCATGGGATGATAGAACCATGAGAACTTGATTGGGACTACCATCCCTTCTTTTTTTCCTTAGATAGTCATCTATAACGCAACACTAGACACCTATTTATACAAGAAATTTATGTTTATTTTTCAACCTTAATCAAGTGTACTCTCTTACTACAGTAAGTAGGGTAATTAACTATGAATACTTGCATTCATATAAAGTAGAACTTAGATCTAAATAAGTCTTAACATAATGTTATGTGAAATCTATTTGAATATAAATCAATCTGCCTCATGAAGAATAAACTCCCAAAAATCCCTAAAAAGATGGCGGAGGTTTGCAAAGGTATTTTTTTTTTTCTAAGTGATCACTTTCTCAAGAGGAGATAGTTACATCGCCATTAAGCATCCAATTTGCTTTGGAGAACTCTATTGCAATTCATGTGCTCATGCATTCATTCATCCAAGAGACTTGAGTAAGATTATTTTAAATTAGTTTATCAATTGTGTTTATGATTTTGATGTGTTGTGTTAATTAAAAAGGTTTTGTTTTAACATTGGTAAAGATTTTCTAGATTTTTTTAATTCATCTTTCATTAGATTTGAACATTACATATTGTTATATAATTATATTTTGATTCCTAAGATCTTTGTGATTCTTTCTACTTAGTGTACTTAATAATTTCATCTTTTTAGTTGAATAGTAATGATTTGATTTGAATTCCTAAGTTATTATAATCTTTTATATTCTTCTTTTTAAGTGTTTAAGTCACTACAAGCTTTCATGACTTTATGATAAATTTGTTTGATTTGATTTTGAAAGATTACATCTCTCAAGTTATTTTAAACAATTGTATTTTTTATTTTGATGGTTTAAGTTTGAATAAACAATTGCCATTATCATTATTAAAGATTTCCAGAAGTTTTTTTCATTCATATTCTAAGTGATTTGAATAGTTTATCCTATCTTTAATTTGTGTTTGGCTTTATGAGATGACATTTTTAAGGCTTTTATAATTATTGCTTTTAATAGTTTTCATATTCAAGATCTTTGTTGTTTATTTTATGTAGGTTCTTTAAAAGTTATTTTTATTCTGGTATTTTATTTTGTAGTTGTTTTAAATTCATATCATTGCATGTTTTAAAATCATAATAGTAACAAAAATATAGTAAGCTCTTTTTATTTGTCATGTTATTACTTAGTCAGCTTGAGTGCAAAGTTATTTTAAATTTGATAGATAGATTTCATTATTGTGTTTTCTCATTTCTTGTCCTTTGAATTCGTTAGGGTTTTACTTACCTAGTATAGGAAAGTATATTATTCAAGTTGTAGTAGCCTAGTGTAGAAAAATATATTGTTGGGTTGTATTTTGCAAGTGTAGGAAAGTATGAGAGAATTATTGTAATATTAACTTGATTATTGAATTCCTAGTCAGGGTGACTAGGCATGGACGTAGGTTATTTTTTGGATTTTTGCTGAATCACGTAAATAATTTTTTTGTCTCCTATTTTACTTTACTGCATCTGATCTGGTTAATTACTTTATTCTTTACTTATAATCTAACTTATATACTTTGCAACTAACTTTTCTACAAAGTTTTAAAAGTTAAGTTTTAATTTAAAAATCTTTTAAACACCCATAACATTTTCTTTTGGTTTCTTTTCCCAAATAGAGAGTAGATTTTAGAGAGAGAGATAGAGATAGAGAGAGAGAGTGTGTGTGTGTGTGTAATACAGAGAATAGAGAAAGTGTGGTTTAGAGGTCTTAGAGTTTATTTCATCCATCATGCAAGTTAGAAAAATCATCTCGCTTTAGGTAGGCTACTCTTTACTTATTTAAGATTTTAATTTTCTCGCTTGTGTGTATATTTTTGGTATTTTATTTAATTGGATTTCATTCAAACTCATATACATGAAGATTTACAAACTTTTTATATGTAACTTTTGGTATGTTTTAGTATGAATCATGCTAAATATATCAATATAAACAAAATAAAATGTCTACCAATTATTTAATGATGTATAGTATTTTGTGTATTTTAGTGTGTATATTGAGTCTTATAAAAATTCTTATAAAATAAGAAAAGTATCAAAATATTATTATAGATATTACATATAAGTGGTTTTGTAAATTGTGATTGTTGATGTACACACAAAAAATATTTATAATTTTTACTATTAGTTGTATCCATTGATATTTATTGGTTTTGTAATAACATATATATATATATATATATATATATATATATATATATATATATATATATATATATATATATATATATATTAAAAATGATAATATTCAATGCTTATATATCAAAATATATGTGTAATAAAAAGAGAAAAGGTGGGGAAGCTTATGTGGCTAGATGGTTGTATTTTATATGCATTCAAGTAGAGTTATAAGGGTATATGCACCTATAAAATTATTCATCTATATATTTTATATTTTTGAATAAATATGAACAAGTTGAGGTATAAGTGAAATAGGAGATGTAAGGGGCATAGGGAATATATAAACAAGTAAAGGTATAAGTGGAATTGGAGGTATGAAGGGCGAAGAGAAAACTATAAAATATTATAAATAAAGAAATGAATTATCATTTCATATTGTCTTATTTTATTTCTAAGATCATGTTTACACTATTGCTTAACATATGCTTATGATCAACATTAGTATTTATACTGACATTGTACTTGATAGACATAACATGTGACAAATATCTAATTTTCTATTTTGTGTATTGAAAATTATAGTGTATTTTGAATAGCCTACAAAACTATGGTTGATCACTCTTGTTATTCTTGGAAGTGTTATTTTGGGAAAGGGTAAGGCTCAGGTTGAGTCGAGACTATTGCTTACTGTTGAGAGCCTGACCTTAAGCATGCTGCTACTTTAAACAAATTCTTGTGATAGTCATGATGATATATATGTTTTGTAGGTGAAAGAATTATACCATGATTGTTGTGAGAGTTCTTTTGATTATATAGTTGTGATATGATATGATGTTGATTAGTTTTATTTCATAATATTTTGATAATAGTAGTGGCATGTGTTTATAAAATTAGATAAATAGAAAATTCATTCCAAATAGATCATGGGTATTTAATAACTTGTTACAATCTTTGCACGCCTGTGTTTATATGATGATTTACATTGGGTCGGATTGGGACAATTCAAGCCAAAGACATCATAGTGGGACAAGCACTTTGTAGCTTGCGCACTTGACAATGGCCATGAACTAGCCAACTTGCTAGATCGATAAAAGACATAAGCTCATTAATTCACCTAAGGCTCCGAACTAGTCAACTTGTTTAACATAAGTACTCACCGATAGTTTAGCTAATCCAAGGGTTTACATGAAATTCATTTAGCCCATGATGTTGTACCTAGACAACAATCACTACTAGACTAATGGAGTAATTGCTTTCGCACAATGGGCTAATAATATGTGGACTAGGATTCCAACCGACTAATGGCATGTAATTAGTCATGATTCTTATTAGAGAGTTAAGACATTTTCTTGTAAAATGGACTACACTTCCCCTTCTTTAAAAGACAAACATATTATCATGGATCTTTTATAACACAAAACTTGAAATTTAAGACTATTTAATGGGTGGTCTGAGAGAAAGATAAAATAATTGGAATAACTAGACTCTGCACGTCTATTCTTGAATAACTAAATTTTTTGTGTCTATCTCTACCTCCTGCCATATTTTTTTCTACCTCTTTTAATTCTCCTTTTCTTATAAATCTTAATTTAAGGCTTAATTTTAAAATTAAGTTCAACTTTAGCTAAACACATGCAACCTCAAGCTAAGATTGTGCCCCAAAATTAAGTTAATAATAAGTTTTGGTTGAGCATGAAAATTCTCAGTGCTTGAGTAGCTCTACTTGATTGACATGCCTTTATTATCCCCCTTAAGGAATGCCAAAAAATTGATGTGTAAAAAATGCATGATTGACTTGACATAGTTTAAACTTAATTTATCTATTTAGCAAGCTGAGAATAAATAAAAAAAACTTTTTTTTACCACCTTATTAAGAAAAACAAATACTTCTAGGTGAACTTAATTAATGTTAACTTATCAACTTGTTTTATCCAACTCAAGCAATGCTTCATATTTGTATCTATATATACTCATAGGAGTGTGCATTCGGTCAGATTGGACGGATCAGTTTTCTAATTTGCTAATCCATTCAGTTTAAAATTCAGAATCCGATAATCCGATCCGTATAAGATTTAATATAATCCGAACCAATCCAATCCGAAAAAAAAAGTTTAGATTTTCGGTTCGATTTTAAAAAAACTGAAAATATGTAATGTGACTCAATAAATATTTCTTTTATTTATGGAATTTTTTTGCTTGTTCAGCTCAATAATTATATCCAATTTCAGCTTAAATCTTGATTCAGGTGCTATTTGATTATAAGTAGGATTTAATTGAAGAAAGAGTTAGCATATATTTTAAATTCAGAGTTAATAAATCTTGCAGATGTTCAATCTTCATAATTATTTGAGATAATATATGTCAACTCTGATCAAATTCTTAAAAATTAAAAAAAAATATTGAGATTGGTTATATCATCTAAATTTATTCAACAAAATGAGAGATTTTCAGCTTGCATGATTATAATAAATATCTGACAAATTTAAACATATAATCATATATACAAAAATGCTTGATATAAATTTCAACTTCTAATTTATGGAGGCTTACAAAATCAATTTCAATTTTCAAATGAGAGATTTTCCAGCAGCTTACAAGTTCAAATGTACAATAATTAAAAAAAAATTTGAACTCTGAATGCTGAAGCAGCTACTACATTGAATGTCTGAATCAAGCTTGACGAAAAAAATACATATTGTGACTTGCAATGCTCCAATTCCAAGAGTCCAAGACCTACAATAATAAACCTACACTACCAAAAAATCTTAAAAAAAACTAACTGATTAGAAATAAGAGATAAAACAAAAGAGAGATTAAAAATGAAAGTAAAATTCAAAAGAAAAGAAAGGCTCAGGCTCAGTAAAAAATTTACTAAGAGCAATAAAATATGTTAGCATCTAAACTCCAGATTTGAGGATTACAATCACATATAATGTTACCAGCTGTAGTAAATGAAAAAAACATCAAAGCTATCATTGCCGAAAGTGCTGCCATAGAACTCAGAAGCCACCCAAGAGCAACCACCAGCCCGAAAAAGGTTAATATAGAGGGAATTGCCAAGTACTTGCAATTGCAACTGATAAACTGCCAAGTAGTAGTAGGGAAGAGCATTTAGCCACCATTTTACAAGAAATAAAGGAGAGGAAAAAGAAAGATAAGCTAGAAAGAGAAAAATAACTAATTAACTAAATAAGGTTTAAATTGATAGGAATATCAATGGTGCTCTAAATAGTGAGTAGCACAAGTTTTTTGATACAGAAAATAAAGAGAACAATCAAATTCTTTCCATTTGTACTTTCAGAATTACAAACGTAATATGCATAAGCTACAACTTTGTAAGTCAAGTATTGAATTAAAAAAAATATCTTTAATTGACTTAAACCTATCAAATATGGATAACTGGTAAGGATGATCCATCAAAGATAGTTTTTTTGAGGATTTGAGGATTACAATCAATATAATGTTACCAGCTGTAGTAAATGAAAAAAAACATCAAAGCTATTATTGCCGAAAGTGCTGCCATAGAACTCAGAAGCCACCCAAGAGCAACCACCAGCCCGAAAATGGTTAAAATAAAGGGAATTGCCAAGTACTTGCAATTGCAATTGATAAACTGCCAAGTAGTAGTAAGGAAGAGCATTTAGCCACCATTTTACAAGAAATAAAGGAGAGGAAAAAGAAAGATAAGCTAGAAAGAGAAATAGTTGAGGAATTAACTAATAAATAAGGTTTAAATTGATAGGAATATCAATGGTGCTCTAAATAGTGAGTAGCATAAGTTTTTTGATACAGAAAATAAAGAGAACAATCAAATTCTTTCCATTTGTACTTTCAGAATTACAAACGTAATATGCATAAGCTACAACTTTGTAAGTCAAGTATTGAATTAAAAAAAATATCTTTAATTGACTTAAACCTATCAAATATGGATAACTGCTAAGGATGATCCATCAAAGATAGTTTTTTTGTAATAATCAGAAAACTATATGATATTTATAACTACTAAAACCAAAAAGATCAAATAACAAAGATGAAAGGGGAACACCATCATGCCACTGCTTGGAAGAAATGAATCAAGATCTGCAAAGTTCCAAATAGATATCAACAAACAACTTACAAATGCAACAAAATTGATTCCATCTCAATTTATTCTGGGTACTAAATCAAGCATAATCAATTTTGAGATGATTCAAACTTAAAATCCTTTAGTTGGAGGATGAGTTTGAACCCCAACATGAAAAAGCATAGCAAACTACCTCCCAATAAAGGAACTATAAGATATATATATATATATATATATATATATATATATATATATATATATATATATATATATATATATATATATATATATATATAAAAGTAGGCTCGAATCCAATTTTGAGCAAGTAACCATAAACTCAACATCAACACCAAAGTGACAAAAAATAGCTTGAATTGGTTTGAGTTGACCTCTGACTAAAATTGAAGTATTTCAAGCAATGTTTATCCAACATCAATCATGCATCATATTTCATTTCTTATGGCAAGATATATTGATCAGAAACATGGTGCCTAAATATAGGCAATTTCTAGCTAAAGGTTGAAACACCCACCTATTAGAACCGAACACATAAACCCTGCGAAAACATGGTGCCTAAATATAGGCATACAAGTGCTATTATAGGAGGTTTTTCAATATAAATACCTATTCTTATCTTCCACCTAAATATTTAAGCTAATGTGGAAGCTTACTTGCCACTAAACATGTAGACAAAAATATAATCTAAGGGGATCAGTTGAGGTTCAGCAATGAGAAGGCAACGAAAACAAAAAAAACTTCATAGATATCAAATAAATAAAATAAGATCAATGCAAAATGAAATTGAGAATTTCATTGTCTATGACACACTTTAGGTTGAACTCATTATCATTAAGCATAAAAATAGAGAGCCAATTCAATCTCAATTGTTGAACAGGATTTCACCATATGTCAATTACCAAGCAACAAAAAATACAAATCATAAAAGAATCTACCAAAATGTATCATTCCAGTATAGCATGTATTGATGCATATGAGTTTTACATGTAGTATGTATCACATGATGTATCATTTCAATACTTTACCAAAAGATTGGATCATCTGTAACCTTTGATAGATCTGAAAGAAAAAGTATTAATACATAATATAGAATGGTAGTGATGTATGGCTGAAAAAATAAAGTGTTATAATTAATCAAAAAAGTCTAAAAGATATAACAATACCTTCATCAAATTTATCAATATCATGAATGTTCTCCTCAACATTGATTGGCTCACTTGTCTACTTTGCTCTCATCCAATCTTGGGCAAAAATAAGAGCTTGTACTATTTTTGGAGATAAGAAGCTCTTAAAAGCATCTAAAATATGACCATCGGTACTAAAAGTAGACTCAGAAGCTACAGTTGATATAGGAACAACCAAAATATCTCTAGCCATTCGAGATAAGATGGGAAACCTTGGAGCATTAAACTTCCACCATGTTAAAATGTTAAAGTCATCTTGTATAACTCGAGTCACCAAGTATTTATCTAAGTCTGTTTTACTCTCAAGATCATCTCTCCCATAGTTATGCCTCTTGAACTTCTCAACCATCATGTACTTTCACTCCCCTTCCCTTGGATCATTATGGCTTTCAATAATATTTTGTCTTATCTTAAAGCAATTTCATCTCTATTTCTATTAACTAACTTCATCTTATAATCATAGAACATATCATAGCAACTAGACCTTATTGCTCGTGCCAAATTAGCCCCCTCCAAGTCAGGATACATATCACTACAATAAATTCAATATATCTTAGTTTGAACCTGGGATCAAGTACAACTGCAAGATAAATATTCATATTTATTTTATCAACACATCCCCAATACTTATCAAACTTTAATTTCATTTTTTTTCCATGCTACTAACTTCAAGATCATTATGGGATTCCCAACTTTGAAGCACACATTAGACCTCCACAATCTCATGGAAGAATGTATTTGAAGTGACATATAAGGAATCGAAAATGCGCAGAGTCAGTTCATAAAATCTTTCTAAGAAAGTAACAAGTATTCTTGCATTCTCCCAATCATCATCACATGGAACTCCACCATGATTTGCATCCACTTCTTTCTCTTACTCTACTCTAAATTGATGATCAATCTCTTCATATCTCTCAAAAGTTTTTTGAAACTGAAGTGCTGAATTTAACATCAGATATGTAGAATTCCACCTTGTAGGTACATCCAAACACAACAAGCTTTTGCTTTGTATTTTTTTGATTATAATGCATTCTTTAAATTTTTTAAGTATTAATGGTGATTATCTATTGTACTTCACTGCTGCTCTTACACATTGTACAGATTTACCAACCTCCTTAATTTCATCTTGAACAATAAGATTTATAATATGTGCAACACATCTCATATGTAAGAACTTATAATCAAGAACACTTCCCTCTCATTTAGAAAATTTCTTCTACAAATGATTGATAATACCATTATTGGAGCTAGTATTATTAACTGTGATTGTAAATATTGCATTAATACTCAAATCAATTAAACATCTCTCTACCTCCTGCCCAACAATCTCCCCTTTATGACTATATATGGGACAAAAATTAATGACTCCCTTATTTAACTTTCAGTCTTCATCAATATAGTGCACGGTTAAACACATGTAATTAATTCTCTGAATTGATGTCCATGTGTCGGTTGTCAAGCAAACCCTTATAGTTGAATCTTGTAATATTTTTTTTCAAAGCATTCTTCTCATCTAAGTAAAATTGAAAGCAGTCACGAGTGAGTGTCCAATGAGAAGGTATTTTAAACATTGGGCAACATTGAGTCATAAAATATTTGAACTCATATCCTTCAACATGTTTAAATGGTAATTCATTCATAATTACCATGACTGCTAAAGCTTTTTTAACAGCTTCTTGATCAAACCTCCAAGCTTTGAGACCTCTAGTATTTTGTTCACCTTTGCAGGTTGCAATACTACTAGAGTTTGACTTTTTTTGCATGTTATGAGGATTCTTCTGACATACAGAAATATGTGTCTGTAAAGTTGTAGTACCATTAAGCTTTGTATTACTATGATAAGTCTTCCTACAGTATTTACATTTACTCATCTTTTCTCCATCGAAACTATTAAACTTAGTAAAATGATCCCAGACATCAGATCTTGGTCAGACTATCTTTCTTGTTTTCTTTTAAAAAAATGACTTGCTACTTGAAGCACTTGCAACATAATGGGTATTATCTTGGTTGATATGTATTTGATTTTGAGAAGAATCAATCATGTTAGAACTCTCTCCACAATGAGACATCTAATCAAAGTATAATGAGATCAAAAAAGAATAAGCCAAATGAGAGTAGAAAAAAGTGATATCGAATTATTTTTATTCAAACTTCTATGAAAACCATTGCTAACATGAATATAGGCATATAGTCAGTGATCTATTTTTTTTAGCTAATCATATACATAAATGGTAAAAATAAGCTTGCATGATTGCATCACTAGTAAAGTCAAATGCATCAAGCATTTCAATTTTCAAAGATACCAATCACCAAATTCCAGTTTACCAATTACCACTTTGGGCACCATATATCATCAGTTTACCAAATTGATAATCTATTATGAGCTATGTTTAAGCCAACTTCAATTAGACCGATAGTTCATCAGTAAGCACATTTAATGAATACAACAACAAACCTTTATCCTACTAATGCACTACATGAATTCTTCTTCTCCATTGTGTCTTATTAAGTATCGAATTATAATATAATTGTGATATTGAAGATTAGGGTGTTACATATGTAAAAATTGAAGTTTAGGTGTTAGATATGTAAATACATAAGAATTGTGTGGTATGTATATAAATCCCCCAAATAAAAAATAGTGGCATCTTAAGAGTGGCGGGAAAACTCTATGCCAAAGTGGGAGAAACACAAGACAATAATAAGTATAGCTTAATTCAATAAAAAAATCTAAAAAAATGAGGAACAGACTTGAATAAATTATAAAGTTTACAAAACAAAAATATAATATGTACTTAAAAAGAAACCAAAAATTGGAATAAGGTGGGATCATATTAAAAATTGAGATAAAAAAAAAGGAGAATTTAGTTACATATTACACAATTTTTATATATTTACATATCTAACATCTGAATTTTAATTTTTATATATATAACACTCCAAAGATATATAAATATATAAGAATTGTGTGATATGTATGTAAATCTTCTTAAAAAAAGCTCCCTTCATAGACTAACAGCAATATACTTAGTACATTATTAGATTTAGCATAAATCATAAAATATATATATATATATATATATATATATATATATATATATATATATATATATATATATATATATATATATATATATATATTCATTGACTATAATCCATAACCAATATTAAGAGAAAGTTGCTTCAGATAAATAATAATAACAAAATCATCTGACAACATATTTCATTGATATAAATATGTAAAATCGTAATAGGAAAAAGAAAGAGAGCTAGAGAGTAAGCATTAGCCAACAACCTAATAAAATAAAAGGTCATCCAATAAATGACAAATTTTACAAAATATCAAATTTATAAAACCTTTAGTCATAAAATGCCAAAATTATGTAGCCTAATGTTCCTTCCCTTTTCATTTCTTCCTCTTATAGGCAATCATTATTTTCAATTTCAAATGAATAGCAAACATAGCAGAATATCACATACTATAAAATATGTCATTATGCTGCTATCATAAAATATATAATAATGTTGAGACAATAAAAAGATGCAGTCTCTTAATTTTAATCATGAGATGTGAATAATTGGAGCTATTCTTATAGCATTTGCAATAGAATAACCTCAATACAATAGGTTACTCACATGAGAAATAACTTTTCTAATCAACTTTATGACATAAGCGTACGCCTAAAAAAAATAAATGGATGTGATTTTTTATCTACTCTATTAAAATGCATCTCTATAATGATAAAAAATTTCAATAATTTTGATACCACTAGAAGAAAGTTGTTGACCTTCACATATATATTAAATTTCAAGCCAAGAAAATACGATGAATATACAGAAAAAGATATTATGCCTAGAGGTATAAGTGAGTTGAGCCCTCCAAGAAATTTGCAATCGTTTATAGGATCCCAACCATAACCCATCGAATCCCCAGAAAAACAGAATAGAAGAAGGTGAAAAAGATCAACCTGTTGCATTGTTGACAGAACTGCCGCCGGAGTCCGTGAGAGGCAAGATTGTGAATGCCGAGAGCCCGAGAGGAAAACTTAGAGAAGAGATCGAAGAGATTCGAGTTTCCTTCGAGTTCGACTATAGGATTACCGGAATAGAGTTTATGGATTGCCAAAGAGGCAAAGAAAGACCAATGGCATATGCACAGCAGAACAACGAGAAGAAGTTGAGAAGAGAACAGATGAACAGAACAAAAACGTCGAAAAGTGAAAAATGGAAATTGAAAATGAAGAGTTGAAGAGAACCAGCCCGCGGGGGATTGCCTTTTGCCCCCTTTTTGCTTTTAGGTTTTAACTTTTAAGTGTTTTACTTTTACACGTGGGCACAACACGGTTCACACATAGCCGCATAGGTATACAAAATTTTTGTCAGCCCGTCAACCGCATTCCACAAAATTTCGGCTAATTGGTTTTCCGGATTACAAAATTTTAAATCCGATCCATAATCCAAAAATCGAATTTAGCTCAAATTAAATCCGAAATCCAAAATAAAATTATAAAACCGATCCAAATTAAAAATTTCGGTTCGATTTTAATTGGATTTTCGGTTTAAACCGAATTATGCACAACCCTATATACTCGGCTTATCAATAATTTATATCTAATTATTAAATTTTATCATTAAAAATTATTGAATTATTCAAGGATTAAGAATAAACTTTATATTAAATATTAAATATTAAATATACCACATATCATAACACTTAAATAAATATTGTGCTCTAAATTTTAAAACATTTTTCTTAAAATTGGAGGTAATAGGCCCAACAAATTTGTTGCAACTATTGACCGTCAACTTTACATCATTTTCAATTTTTCTTTACATCAACTCATAAGAAAATGAATCAATTTAAATAAATGTTTTAATAAATTTAAGTTAATAATAAAAGTCAACATTCATATCAAAGAAAATTCAAAGGATTCTACTTCAAATCACTTCCGTTGTCATTGCCATCTTTATCCATTCTACATTAATTATTAGAACAATTACGTATAGACTACTCAAACTTTAATTATTTAAAAAGTAATATTTTTATATTTTTTAAATCATCATCAAAATATTATAATTTATAATAGAATTTTATTATATATATATATATATATATATATATATATATATATATATATATATATATATATATATATATATATATATATATACTTACTTTGAAAATTATAGGCATAAATAAATAAATAAATTTAATAGTTTTAAAAATAAGATAAATTTTAATTTTATAAATAATTGAATTTATATTGTTACGAATATAATTTATTATTAATTTTAATCTAGTAACAAAAAACCGCCATCATTTCTTGGAAGCTGGAGCTCACTTTTGGTACATTTAAGTTTCATTTGGGAGGATTTTTTTAGTGTATTTTATATTTGAAAATGTAAATTTTTAATTTTGATATTTATTTGTATAATATGCTATTTGAAATTATATTTTAGCTCTATTTTATTGAAAACTTCATTTTAGTTTTTTTTTTTAAATAAAAGAGAAATAATTTTTCTTTTCAGGAATTCAAAAAGCTTAAGCCTTGATTGTTTCCGTGAAAATCTGTTGACCGAAATGGATTCCAAGCGCAGCGGTAAAAAAGAAAGCGAGGATGAGCTAGTACCACTACTAAAAAAAGGAGGCGGCTTTTCTTTGTCGTTGGCTTCTTCCCTCCATAACTCTCTCGCCCAGATCGTGTAGACCGCCGTGATTCGCCTGGTCTCTCTATTCCATTCGCTTCACTTCCCCTCGCCCACCCCTCCCCACCCCCCTTGAAATCTGTGAGCTAGGAAGGCTAGGAAGATAGAGGTCTTAAAGAGGAGAAAAAAAAAAAAGAGAACCGGGTGGAATCAATGGCGGAGGCGAATGGATCAGCTGCAGCTTCGATCCCTGCGGCGACGAATCCGATGGTGACACCGCTACTCACCGACCAGTACCAGTTCACGATGGCCTATGCCTACTGGAAGGCTGGTAAACATCAAGAACGAGCCGTGTGAGTTTTCTTCGTTCACTGGCCCTGCATATGTTCAATTTTCTTTTCAATATTCTTCTTCTATGTGATAAATGGTTAATCGCGTTAGGAATTATTTATCGGCTAAGTTGCTCAGATTTCTGGTTTCTTCTATTATTTTTGGTTTATTTAATTTGTTTATCTTCGTCGGTGCATGAGTAACCAAGAAGCCGGGCGTTTGCTACCCTGTTTCTTTTTTATCATTTTCGTTTACTAAAAAATTTTATGATGGTCTTTTTTTTTTGGGACATTTGAGCGAATTAAGTTTCAAACTCCTGCATACATTGTATATGCAAAGTTTTGATCTCAATACCTCTTAGTTGAAGCCCAAGCTCTCAACCAGTGTGGTAGGATGGCCAGCGCATTGTCCTTGTTTTATAAAAAAAAACTGCTAACTTTTGACCGGCCACTAGCCAATCATGTACTACGCTGCATTTTATATCCGATAGGGTTGTACATCCTTGACTCATAAACTGAAATTGTTTGAATGAAATAGATGTTTGTGGCTTTAATAATATAAATTTGAAAAGGTAGGAACAATATTTTCATAATAAGCAGAAGGTTAAATCACTAGATGTGTTATAGAGTGTTTAAAAATAAATCTTATTGATGATCTCATGCTGAGAACATTCCGAGTGAACCACTTTTAAGCATATGAAGATTCAGCAGAAAATGCATTTTTTTGATATCAATGGATGCAGCTCGATATGGGACGTTGAAGCTTTAGAAGCCACTTGCAAGTTTTAATTTAACATTATTGGGGCTTTCTATGATTGTGTGGTGTTCCAGTCATGGCGATTTAAGATATTAGAGAGCTTGGTTTGAATTGATGTCATAAAGAAGACCTAGAACATATAACCACATTAATGGGTCATGGGAGAAAATTATTATGATGTTATTAGGATAAGCAAAAAACTTAGAATGGATGGTTTAATGGGGAAATAAAAAACTTAAGTTTGTATTATTGTCACGAAAAGTTAAATTTATGTTGAAATACATTCTCAATGAAAAATTCTATGATTTAATGAATTTAAATCATAAGAGTTAAGATATTGTAAAAAGTCTTTTTATTTAAGAGAGGAGCACTCTACGTTTTAAATATATGAATAATATGTCTTTGTTAGTCATCACAACAAGATATTTAATGAAGTTCTGTTAGATTTAAAAATAAAAATTGGTGAAAAAGATCAAAATCAATGTCAATTCAAACTCTCAATAGAAAAAGAAAAAAAATGGTACAATGAAAGAAAATTACATGAGAATTTCACTAAGGAATCTGAATGAAAGCAAATACACAAAATAATATAAAAATGTAGTTTTGCATTTAACAAATCATATGATGCAAGTATATAGCAAATTATTAATTAGCAGCCTTTATAAGCGCAAAAGAAATCAAAATCAGTAAGCAGAAACTTAGTTCAAAAGAAGAGGAAGAAGTATAAACAAATTGTTATGATGTTAAAGGGCTATAATCGGTAAGAAATCTATGATCGGGAAAGCCTAAAGGAAAGGTCAGTTCTATATCTCTACACCATAGTACTTTTTCCTGCAGATCACTTTCATTGTCCTTCTAAGGGGATTACCTGTAAACCTGGATTGAAACTTGAGGGCTTTCCACTTTTGTAAGCATTCTTGATGTTTGGTGGTCTTCACAACATTATCAGCTTTTTAAAGAGCTACGAGGAACCATCTGTTGTGGCATAGAATGTGGTCAATACTAAGCTTTCCCCTTTCCTTCTTAGTGAAGGCCTTTTAATACTTGGGTTCAGTTGTTTGCATCTTACAGATACAAGCCATTTCTATGCCTATTTCATCGTATGGTAAACTGCCCAAAAATGTTAAACCATTACTGATAGAAGAAATTTTTTAAAAGAGCTATAATAAGATTAAATAAGTTAAAGCCAACTCAACTAAGGATTGTATAAGAAAAATATAGTAGAAACACAAAATATAAGGAGATATGAAAATAGGATTATGATGTAGGACATTCTAGGATCAATGGTTTACCGGTACAAACTTTGAATAGATGAATAAATAAACAAATGAAAAAAACACAATTTGCCAATTTTAAATAATTAATTTTAGCAAAGATGAATTAATCACTTTGATGTAAAATAGAAAAAAAAAACACATCATTTGTTTCAAAGGATAAAGAAATCTGAGATCCATATAAAATTTAACATCGATTAAGATTCACATCAGTACAAGGAAATCATCACATCTCACTATTCATAAAATCTCATTCACACATATATCAATTACCGAAGGATTCAGGAAAAGGAAAAACGAAAGAAATTATCAATTGAAAGCCATGCCTTCACACAGATACAAGGTGATTCATCTCTTGGAAGTTACTGTGAGACTAACGAAGTGTTGAAGAATCTACATCTTTCATTTAACAATTTGATAATATTTTGAATGCTTCGTTAGTCTTATTTATAATAAAAAAATGACTTAAATAGGTAACTTACCATTATCATCAAAACTGTAGCATAATAATATAAGTTTCAATTTAACACTTAAATTCTAACAGGGACAACGAGTTTCCAACCTTAATTTCAACAAAACAAAAGTTTTCCACATTTAAAAGCCCTCCAATAATTCACTGCATTATTCAGCCTGAGCTGCAGTAAAATGCTTAAGATAATTAAAGGAAAAGCAACCAATGAATATAGTTATAGTCCCTAGAAAAGGAAACTACCATCGAAGAAAATATTCAAAGAAAGAAACAACACCCTTGCTGGGAACCCAACTATAACTAGTCTGATGCCGAGAAAGGAAGAGAGCTAAATAATTTATCTTAACTACATTGTCATGGAAGAAATGAAGAATGCATCAATAATGCCAGGTGAGCAAATAACAACTTCAGTTGTTGGAACCTGAATCCAATTACCATGCCTTAATTGACATGCTAAAAAGAAGGAAACAAGCAATTGAACTTTTGACTTCAATGCCTAATTATGATATTAGCTTTTACTTACTTCCTAATGGGAAATTTGCAGCAACCAAATTGGCAAAGTAGCATCAACCACACCGAATAAACTAGAATAATACAGCACAAATTTCACAATTTCTAAATCTCATAATGCTCATCAAAATATTAACTTATTGTCTTTTTGATGATTATATATTTTTAGATTTCCATTTGAGTCCCAATTTAAAAGAATCATTTTGTCATAGAGGAATATTTGATCTTCGAGGTTTTTAGCCATATTTTTTGAAATCTAAGGAATGAGAACATATTTTGCAGCAACCTCGAACTCTGCATCTTTTGATGGTCTCTAGTGGCCTCTACTGGACTTGGAGTTCCTACTGTAATATTTCAGTCCATTCCTCATACCCTTTACATTCTTCTAGAACTCCAATATACCTTTGCAACCAAACTCTCACACCCTTAGCCATGCCATTTGCTAATGCTCCAATTGAAATCTATCTCATTTTTCTTTACTTATCTCTCTCATATGCAAATAACGAACACACTAAGGCAAAATATTTTGGTAGTGATGAGAGTGGAAATCAGATTTGGAGGAAAAAAATACACTTGGAGGCCTTAACTCAATTGAATCAACTCCCCATGCTCTGCCTTGATGGAAAAAGTTTGTTGGAATCATGCAATGGATAGTATTTTGTATTTATTTGGATGGCCAAGATGCTTTCTTATTTGTACTTTAAGTGCCTTGATCACCACCAACAAGTTGCATTGATATTTTATATTGAAAGGAAATATTCAATGGGTAAGATTTTGCTAGAATGAAACACATCCCTATTATACTTATGCATGTGCCATTTAATTATTTGAGAGACTGTCCATAAAAATTAACTAGGAATCTTTTCCTTTTTTATTAGGATAGGATTGCATTTCTTATGTTATTTTAATTTCAACTTAGATATAATGATTTTCTTTTAGTTATCTTTTTCATTGGCATGTTTTAGCGTTTCGAAAGTTTTAATTACTCTCTATAAGTGAAATGTCTCACGATCACTTATGTTTACGTATTGTTCCTTCAATGTTTTAATTTTTGACTTAGTTATTTTGGATGATTTTTGGTGATATTTTCTTTGCTATAGGTTTGATCTATTCTTCCGAAAAAGTCCTTTTGGCGGTGAATACACAGTTTTTGGTGGTCTAGAAGAATGCATACGGTTTGTTGCCAATTTTAAGCTGGAGAAGGAGGAAATTTCTTATCTACAATCTGTCATGCCAGGATGTGAGGTCTAATATGCTATTATCCTACATTGGCAAAACATTTGAAATTTTTATATGGAACATGTCATTGCCCCTTTTGAATCAATACTTTGACATTATGCTGAACTGTTTTCATGTATTCTATTGATAATTTGTGTATTAATGCCCGTAAGGAAAATAAACAAACCAAGGTTTATTACCCACTTCTTTTTTCTATATGCTATCAGCAAGGTTAGGACCCTCTTTATGATATTATTTTTTCTCTTTCATTCTTCTTATTATTATGTCTTGTTTCTTCGACTTATCTTCCAAAAAGTCAACCATCATAAATGGTCAAAACTAGATTAAAGGAGAAATTTAGTGGTTACAAATCTCATATCGCTTGAATAGAAGGAACTACTTGAAGTGATCTTAAATTGTGAAGACCTTTTTGAAAGGAAAAGGAAAATCTATCTTATTGTTGATCTTCCTTTGATGCTAAAAGACCTGAAATTTTCACTTTGATCATGTCATGGTTATGGAATATTATAATGTTAGAAATCAATGGATCATACATATTCCTAACAACTGCAAAAAAGTGTTTAAAAAATTTTCAACTAGACTTACTCAAAAGTTAACACCACTCTCGTCCATGAGATTAAGAAGATCTTAATAATCAAGCAAGATGACCTTTCGGTTATTGAATATTTTAATGTAATGAAAGTGTATTGATTAGTACTAGATTATTATCAAGATTTTGAGATGAAATGTTGCAATGAGACTTTGATTCTCAAACAATTTGTAGAAAGAGAAATGGTGTTTGAATTTTATGCAAGACTTAATAACGCATTCAGCCAAATTCAAATTTAAATCTTAACTAGAGAAAATCTATCATCCATATATAGGGTCTTTTCAGTCATATAAATTGAAGAATGAAGAAAGACGGTAATACTTGACATCATTCTATCTAAAAATCTATGACGACAACCACATAACTCTAATGTAAAATGATTTATTACTTCAGACTCTTCCAAAAGAGAATGATAAAAACCTCCCCCAAAAGTAACATGTGATGCAATGTAAGAAAAATGGGCACATTAAAGAAAAATATTAGTAACTTCACGAAAAACCTTAAGGCTATAAGGAAAGTAAAGAAGGTTGATCAAAAGGGCTAGCTCATCTTATGAAGTCAAAATAACTCAACTCAAAAGATCACAAGCTCATGAATGTCCTCAACTCTTTAGAAAAGACATCCGGTGAATTTAAATTGTCTATTTTTAGTGCCTCAAATAATTTCCCTCAAACCTAGATCCTAAACTTAGGAGTCATAAATTACATGACAAAGATTGTTAATTTTTTTCAAGCATCTTCTAAAATAAAAATAAAAAAAGGGATAACACCCTAACAATTACTGTAGATCAAGAGAATATTGTTATTTGTATTACATTTACTCTTCACAATATATTAAATGTTTCTCACCTTGTAATAAATCTTCTATTTATTCATAAACTTACTAATGAACAAATGAACACAATTATAAAGTAATATTTTTTTTACTAATCATTGTATATTTTTGGATCTCACTATATTGAAGATGATTGAGAAAGCTAGGTACATCTTCTTGAAGACAGAGATCACATATCGTTTTCCTTCATCTGCACTCTAAATATAGAATCATTTGGGATCATCATTATAAACTAGGAATACCCCTCTTTCAACACTCTATATTATATGTTTTCTTCTCTCTTCTTGAACATTTTTATTTTTGATTGTACTCAGTTGACATGGGTATATCTCATCAAATCAAAAAAGTTGATATCAATTTTATCCTTCTTATATTTATTACTATGATAAAAATTTAATTCGATGCTGACATTTTGAATCTTAAAGTTAATAATCCTAGCTATTATTTTAGTTAGACTATGTTTTTTTTTTCTATAAAGAAGGTATTTTTTTATCTATTCTTTTATTCTAACACTTTCCAACAATATGGGGTGGTTGAGAAAAAATCAACACCGTTTAAAAGTCATCTAGACTATTATATTTCAAAATGAAGTTCTCAAAAATATTTGAGAGAAATTGTCATAACCTTTACATATTTAATCAATGAAATACCTTCAAGAGTGATTGGTTTTAATAGTACCTTAAATTATCTTACTAAATTTTTTTCCCATAAATAATTTGTTCTCAAAGCTTCCCCCAAAAATGTTGACAACAATGTTGTTTATATTCACATCCACAAACTACATCATGGTAAGCTTGATCCTATAACGTTTAAGTGTATCTTTTAGGTTATTCCACCTCTTTAAAATGTTATCATTCGACCACCAAAAAATTGCTTACTTAAAAAATGCACTTTTGATTGGAAGTTTTTTCAATTAAACTTATCTTCATGGGAGAACAACCAATTGGAAGATAAGTTTGATAAAACTGCTATCTTCTCTTTTAACATTTTAGCTACACAAACTTTCATCACTAAACCACTTTAGGTCTAAACAACTTAAACATATGAAAGATAACAATGGTCAACATATTATCACACATTCTCCTCTTTATCCTATAACCCAATGCACATCCTTTAAAAAATTTTCTTTTAGATATAAAACCTTTTTTAGAAACAATAGCTCCAACTACATTGAAATTTCACAAATTCTATTTAAGGCACTAAAAAAAGCATAGGTAGGATGCCATGAAAAAAATAGGCTCCCTGAAAAAAAGTTATAATTGGGAGATCGTTAGACCACTGTAAGAGAAAAACTTAAGATGCAAATGAATCCTTTCATTAAAATTTAAGATGGATCAAATCTTGGAATAGTACAAAGCAAAGTTAGTGAACAAAGGATATGCTTAATCCTATGAAATTGACCAACAATAAATCTTTGCTTCTATTGTAAAAGTTAATGTAATTCGTATTCCAAATTCTCTATCTATTAAGCTTAGATGGTACAAGCAATAATGTATTATGAAGAATGATTTCTTACATAGAGATGTTGAAGAAGAATTTTATATAGACCCATCACCAAGATTTGATAGCTATTAAAAAAAAATAAGATGTACAAATTGAAAAGATACTATATTCCTTCAAATAATCTTCAAAAGTATAATTTGCTAGATTTAAAATAGCCATGTATATAGTAAGATATAAATAAACCTAAAGAGACCATACACTCTTCATTAAATACTCTACTAATAGAAAGATCTCAATTTTTATTATATATTGATAATATAATTATTACATGTGATGAAAACAAAGGAAATAGAGTTCTTAGGAAAAAACTTCTGAAAATTTTGAAATCAATGAACTAGGAAAATTCAAATACTTCCTGTATATAGAGATTGCTCAGTTCAAACAAGAAATTTTATCTCTCAATAAAAATATGTTATGAATCTACCAAAGTAAACATAGATGATTAATTATATGCTTCTTGAAAATTCAACTTAGTCAGACCAAAAATTAGACAGATGAAAAAAGAGAAGCTGATAGTGGACAATATCAAAATTAATTGAGAAACTAATTTATCTCAAACTGATATTGGCATTGCAGTTGCAATAAGTCTTGTAAGTCAATTTATATATAAATTAAAAGAATCTCACCTTCATGTTGCTTAAAGGGTTCTTAGGTATTTAAAATCAAATCATGAGAAAGAAAATTTCTAAAAATACATGAAAGTATACAATATAAAGGTTACACTAATGTTGATTATATAAGATCACTAGGGAATCAAAAATCTACGTCAACATATTATATATTTTTGGTAGGAAATTATATATGGAGAAGCAAAAAACAACTTATTGTCTCAAAATTTAGTATTGATTTTAAATTTAGAGTAATTACTCCAGTTATCAATGAGCTTTTATAGATTAAAATTATTTTAAAGGGTTTAAAATCAAATGAGAATAATCTATAAAAATATATTGTGCCGATAAATTTGCTATTGGCATTACTCATAATTTAATATAATGTTATCGAACCAAACATGAGAAAGTGAATAGACATTTCATAAATGAAAAACTAGAAAGTAGTTTAACTTGCACTCCATGTATCCCAACGAGAAGTCAGCTTGTTGACGTAGTCATTGAAGTGTTTTGCAGCTCTGTATTTAAAAATATTATTAACAAATTTGGAATGATACATCTATACCATCTAGTTTAAGGGAAAGTGTTGAAAGGCTATTTCAAGTCTTGTAAGGATGGGCACAATTGCTAGCAAAGGAAAAAAGAAGGCCAAGGATCTAGTCTCCAAATAAAGAAATTCTCTCCCATTTGATTCATGTTCAATAAAAGAGGAAAAGGAGGCTATTTATAGATTGCATAATCCCTTGGCATCAATCGATGGCCAATGCAAAGGGCATACAAGAGCTAGACTCAATTCATATTTTTTTGAGTTATTATATATAATTATTTTTATTTATTTTCTAGATAGTTTCGTTCATAAATACATATGGGGATAATAAACGAACCAAGCTTTCCTTGGTACTTTTTCTTTTCCTACATCTACTTCAGATGATTTCATTTTCTATTGTAATCCTTGTCTCATGTATTCAACTAGTCAAATATTAAATCTTATCTTGTTCTTCATGACTTGCGATTTCTTCATCAGAAAAGTGTTTCATGATTTAAGTTCTAAGCTTATTTTGTACTTATGTGAATACCAGAACAAATATACTTTCTACTTTCTTTTTTAAGTCTGGTCGAGTTACTTAGACAATATACTTCATTCATTAATATTAATCTACTTTTGATGAGAACATATTTACATTTATAATGATTGTAATTGCTGTTGAGCTTATGCAATTTATCTTTCATTTTTCTAGGATGGATTCTTTGAGTTTCTCAGAGACATTGATTGTTCAGACGTTGAAGTTTATGCCATTCCTGAAGGTTCTGTTGTCTTTCCTAAGATGCCACTAATCAGAATCGAAGGACCTGTTGCTGTGAGTATCATTAGATAATATTCTTTTGGAATGTCATACATTAATGGTTTGGATTGTTTATGCATTGAGTTTTACTTGTTAACTCCTAATAAATTGCAACCTTGACTACTTGATAGCATTTCCAGATAGAATGATGATCCATTTTTTTTTGTAGATCGTACAACTGCTTGAAACGCCATTTGTGAATCTAGTCAATTTTGCCTCATTGGTTACCACAAATGCTGCAAGGCATCGTCTTGTTGCAGGAAATTCTAAAACTCTGCTTGAATTCGGTTTAAGGCGTGCACAGGTGCTGCTAACCTTTTTTTTACTAGTTTTTAGTTGTGTATATTTGCTACCATTTCTAGAAGGAAATTAACAATTTTCTTGTCTTTAGGGTCCTGATGGTGGAATGAGTGCTTCTAGATATTGTTATATTGGTGGTTTTGATGCAACAAGGTATTTGGTCACAACAGTATCCCATCAATTTTGTGGTTGCAAATTTTTTTTTAGTTATTCAAGTTATAGAGACATTTGTTATTTCTGTATGCTGTCGTAAGGAAAAAAAAATTAAGTTTAATGCCATTCTCTGTATAATTTGGGGTTGCAGCATTGACAAGGTAATAGGCAAATTTAACTTATGTTCGGGTCTTTTTTTTTTTTTTTTGTGTCACTATCAGTATTTTTCATGGTACAGAAGTCTGAGGTAGCTATGAATATGAATGCGTTGCAGTAGAGTGTTAGCAAATTCTTGAATATATGGGAACCTAGAACTGCGTGCAAATTGAGTTCAGTTTGTCCATTAGATGCGATTCTACTATCATTATTGTGTATTGACTTCAATTATTAGTATCAATAAGCTTGATACCCCATTGTTGGCTGAAGTCATTCTATGGGATTTTAAAGCTCTAATGTTTTCCGAAAGAGAGAACGTTGCTTTGTAAATATCTTTGCACAATAAATATGTGGTCATGGGTTCCTGCTGAATCTCTTGAGCATTTTTTTTCCTTTTTTTATCTATTTATTTAGTTCATATGAAAACTTTTTTTTCATTTTGATGTATCAACAGCAACGTTGCAGCTGGAAAATTGTTTGGCATCCCGCTTTGTGGGACACATTCACATGCCTTTGTTAGTTCGTTCATGGTAGGTAGTTTCCATTGTAGGTTTCTGTTGAAGTATTGTTACCATTTTTTTTTTTTTTTGTTCTGCTTTAACATTTTTCAGTTCTCCTTTTTTTTGCATGTTTTAATTTTTTCCGACACAGGATATTAAAATACTATTTTTTAGGCTTTTCTTCTACCCCACAGTTTTATTGAATCATATCTCAATTAATTTATTGATTATCTTTCTTGGTTCAGGAGTTCAAGTAGATTTCATTGCTTCATCTATATTTTCAATTATTTATTTTACTATGCTGTTTATGGAGAAAATTTCGTTAGTGTAAGCGTTTTTATTGGAGTTGTGTGCGTGGGTGGGTGTTTAAATAACTTCATCAAGATTTGGTGCAACAAACTGATTCATTTGATGTAGGTATATGGAATCCCAAAGATTGAGGGGACTTTGAAGGGAATTTTCTGTATAAAAATGCTGATTGATAGATTTTCAAATACTCAATTTACATGCTTTGAGGAGTTTGCAGGGATTGAAATAAGTTGGTTTGTATATAGGGCTGCTTAAGCTAGAACTACACTAGGGAAGCCAGGCAGCCCAAGGCTGAAGTAACTTGCACGGAGTTGTTCATTGTCATATTATTACGGTTCTTTCTATTTTGCAAGTTCTAGTGACCCAAATGACTTGAAAAAATTTAAAAGAAAGAAAATATGAAAAGAAAATGATGGAACGGCTCTATGGATGATGGTGAAGATTGCTGTTCCTTGCAGCATGACATGAACTTTAGCATAGCTAACTGAGGGGTATCAAATAAACAAAAAGGAAGGCAGTAGGAAGGATTGAGGATGGAGGAAAGCGATCCTGGTTTTCTACATCTTTTATTTTCTTGTTGGCTATTTTTTTTTCTTGTGTACTTTGTTTAACTTTTTGAGGGGATTGCATTGTCGTAGAAGAAACATTGTTAGAAATTTTTGGAAAGAAATTAGTGAAAACATCATATGAAGTGAGAGAAGCAACCATTGATGATATTACCTAGCATAGAAGTTTGACATAGCTTGGAGTGAATGTTTGATAATGCTGTATTGACTTAGTGGTTATAGTTCTAGATCTTAGAACCATCATTTGTAATATGCTAATGAAACTGGTAGTCAAATAAATAAATAATTATATACCACTTCTTTTTTTGTAATCAGTATTTCTAATAAGTTATATCCAATTAATTGCTCAAAATCACTTTTAAAATCTCCATCATCTTTAAGGATGTTAGGGAGTTCGTTCTTCGTGAGGTAAATTGATTTATATTCAATCAGATTTCTCTTAACATTATATTAGGGTTTATTTAGATCTAGGTTCTGCTTGCTATGAATGCTTGCATTCATAGTTAATTATCTCTCTTATCGTCGTAGGAGAGCACTCTCGATTAAGATTGGAAGTAAACATAAATCTCTAGTATAAGCCAATGTCTAGTAGTGTGGTGTGGTGTGAATGACTGTCTAAAAGGAAAATGGAGGGACTCCCGATCAGGATCCCATGATTCCATCGTCCTATGACCGCCATTATTCCAATTTTAAAGAAGTTCGCATGGCGAACAAATAACATTTGAATTGGAAACATTGATTGGATTTACATCGGTTAGAGAGCCTAATATATGTTGGAAGACTGTGTTTATTTGAAAGTTCATGTTAAGTATTGAGGTCCGTCTTGCAGATATGACAGGACTTTAGCTTATATTCATCAGAATATTTGATTAATTTTGTGATCGCTTCATATTTAAAATAATTTAATATTGTTGGATTATTTATTTGTATTTGAATACTCGACATGTTATATTCAATCAATTTAAATTATTGACAATTATGAAATTTTATTAAATAATCAATGGTTATTAATTATACAAGATTTGCCATATGAAGAATCCGAATTCATTGATGTGTTAAATTCATTTAGAGACTTAATCACATGGGGTTAAATCTTCAAATATTTATGGTTAAGTCTTCCATTTAGATTTTATTATTTCAATGTGAAAATACTTAGAGAATGATTGTGCATAATTTTAATTTAGACATTGTAGGTCAATTTTATTTCATAATTCAAGATTTGATTAATTTTTTTTTTTTGTTTTGATCTCAATTTTGTGTAAGGATTTTAAGTCCAATAATTTTCACAAAATTTTGGCAGTATAACGGCTTAGCAATACACAAAATTTATTGCGATGCGTACTCTTCTCCCTTGCTTCGGATCTCGGATCAACAGAGAGAGGACTTTCGTCTCACAATAGATCCAAGATCGACGGCGGTGGTCGTTGTAAATTTTTCGGTAAAATTCAAGATCAACAAATGTGGATCTTCTAATTTTAAGACCTGTAATTTAATTAACTTCAAATAATTTAAATTTATGTTAATTATTCTTAAATTCAGCAAGATGGAAGTTTAGAAGTGTTGCATTTTGTGAAATCGTGCGCTTGCACATTCTCTCTTGCTCTAGATCTAAGATCGATGAAGGGAGGTAATTTCATCTTACACAAGATCCAAGATCGATGGTAAAGGTCTTCGATTTGACCTAAGGAGGTAAGAAATTAATTATATAAAATTTTTGTTACAAAATATACTTGAAATCGATACCCCAAAAAGATTTTTCTTTAAATTTGGACAAAAATGCTCTTGATTAGCTTTTTCTCAACACTTGTTGGATGTTTTTGTTTGTTTCAAAAACAATCAAAATCAAAACAATCCGACTACCTTATTTTTTTAGAAAGTTTTATGGTGAAAAAATATTTTGAGAATCAGAGCTTTTAGAATGTGGTGGTTGTCAAAAATTATTTTTTGAAATTTTCAAAAAATAAAATATTTATATCATATACAATAGTTTTTTAAAAAAATTATTTTTTCTATAATAATTTTATAATTAGTTTTTCAAAAAATTATAACTACATCAGAGCCCAAGGAGGATGGGCAATTTGGGAATTATAGCATTCTCTTTTATTCTTGAAATAGCAATCCGACTATTCACGCTAGATGGAGGGTGATCGGCTTCGACTCTCAGGCGCGACAGGGGAAGGCAGCGACTCCAGGCGCGAGGAATTTGTGGCTCTAGGGCTTCGATCAAGCAAGCAAGAGAGGTTGGCGGCTTTGGCTAGGGCTGATCGGCTGGTAAAGAGGGCGGTCGGCTATGGTTTTCACGTGAGGTGAGTGCTCTGTCGATTTCTCACTCTCCTCTCTCTCTCTCTCTCTCTCTCTCGATCTCGATCTCGATCTCGTTCGGGTAAGCGTGTGTATGCGCGTGTGTAGAGAGTTCGGTCGAGTCTCACTCCCCTTCTCTTATAAAAGTCCGAGCTCCAACCGTTCCCACAAATATTCCCGCTCCTCGTGCGGTTTGGATGACATGGATGGCGGTTGAGGTGGATTTAGGTTTTCGAAAAATCCTTTTTTTTCATCATTTTCATTCATTTTTTTTACCGGCAACACCAGTGTGATGCTTGATTCAGCTCTTTATTGCCAATTACTCTTGCGAAATTCGTTAGCGTAGCTTTGATATATCATTCAAGAGAAAATGTTTGAAAAAAGCTCCGCTTAAGAAGTCCCATTCCTTTTGCATGGGCAGCATACTATCTCTCCTTTAGCCAAAACAGTTGACCTGTATGTATCTCATGCATTCTTAATAAGGAAGAAATGTAAAACTAATGCTTGAAGCGGAAAACCATGAGTCAAGTGACGGCACGTGCATATTTTCTTAACTCTTTTAGTAATTATCTTGAATCATATGCTTAGTTGTTTTCTTCCTTTTTTGAGTTGGGTCACGTTGTGCAAGGAACTTATTTCAATACTTTGTTGGTTTTTGAACTAAATTGTTTCATTATTGATGAAAAATATATTCTTTATAATTAGCAGGCCTTGCCTTCTTATTGTTTGTATTTCTTGCAAGTATCCTATTTCTTATATAATGCAACATTTCCATTATTTTAGGTACTTGACTTGTTAATTTTAACAAATTTTTTTTTTTTTTAAAATAGAGTCCAAATGAAATTGTCAACAGGGAACTCCAAAGCCGTGATGGTTCAAGCACTTGCAAGGATTTTGTTAACCTTGTGCAGACTTGGTTGAACAAACTTCAGGTGACTATGTGTTGGAGTGTATTATTATGTTAATGTTTATCCACTCTTTTGCATTTTTACGGTATATGCTTTATGTTTTCCATTCTACATTTTCCACTCTTGCCCTTTGTAACATAAAAATTATTACATCTTATTTTCTTTATTTTGACAATCCTCATTTCTTGCTTAGCCTTAGACATATTGGAACATACCAATGTTTGTAGATGATAAAGGTATAGACAAAGAAAATAGTATTAACTAAGTCAAAACTATTGAGGTATTGTGATACCAGCTCCTTAAAGACACTTTAAATGAATGATAATATCTTAAGAGAAGTTAATTGGGTTGAAAGGCCTTTTCAGATCAATGGACTTTTATTGTTATCAAGGTTTTTCCATTTTAAACAATGTTTAGCTTAACATGTTGACATGATAGAACTTCATAAACAAGATGCCTACAATACATCTTTATATTTATAATCTTTACAAACAAACAACACTTCTTAGAGGATTAATAAATGGCGACATCAATAACTAAATGGTATATGTTAAAAAATAAAAATAGCAAAAGCGAAATTAAGATCACAAATAATATTTCTTGGAGATAACATAATAAGGGGAATACTAAAAATCACACACCAAATTTTATATGAAAAGCCTCTTAAAAAGAGTAAAAACTACAGGCAGAGAAGAAGAATACACTAATCAAAGAAGGATTACAAAAGATAGAGTCAATAGTTCAAGAATGAACCTAAAAATATTCTCTCAAAGGCCAAAAATAAATTTGACATTCTCACTACAAAATTTCACAAAGATTATTAAGGTTCTTAAACAAAGTGATGTGTATTTGTAGATTTTTGCAAGATCTCTTACAAGGAAATGCTTGAAAGGGACTAATAAAGTAAGACTTCATGAATTGCTATATAAAAATTATAATAAAATCAACCCAATGGTAAAGGCTTTTGATCCATATACTATACTTTCCAATCAAAGAAAGAGTTCATGGATTGCAATTTGAAAGCTACATTAAAATCAATTTAAGGCTTTCAACCGTGTGCCCATAATTTTCTACTAAAGCGAGTGGGACTCAGAGAAATTCAGGTCACAAATTAACAACCCCTACCTTGGCATAAATTTTTAGACCAAATAACACAAGTCTTTGATATAACAATATCTCTTCTTCCATAAAGTTTTGAAGAATCGTCAACAAACACTTGCATAATATGATCAATATTTACACTTGACAATACAAAGTGAACATCCTTTGAATGATCCCATTAGATCAAATCGAGCACCCCCACCCCAACACATAGATTTAAATCTATTGAACTTCTCCAAGAAATAGTGCTTGCAGACCTTCAATCTATTGGTGTTCTACCCACGAGAAAAATTTGTATAAAACTTAATTAAACATTTCTTCTTTACATGCTCAAGATGTATGTGCACCAAATGAGTAGCTCCATCACTTATGAAAAATGTGGCATCTTCAACTACTATGTGACCCTACAAAGTGTACAAATTGATAGACTCCTTTTACCCCATCCTCATAATAAGGTTGGCTCAACAAATCTTTAGAACTCTACCTTCACAAATGTACCTATATCCCTTGGCATCAAGGGCACTTAAAGAAATGAAACTTCTTAAATCTAGGACATATCTAACATCAATTTTGATGAACCATCAAATATCTTTACTTTGTTTGTACCAACACCAGCCATCTTAAAAGATGTGTTGTTTTTCATAAACACCTTACCTGTAGTCACAACTTCACATTTTGAAAATCAATTCTGGTGGGGACAAATATTTTAAAAAAAATTGGAATCGAGGTTTCAATCCTCACAAGACTTATAGTCATCAGTACTAGCAACAAGATCACCATCACAAAGATTATTTACAAAGTTAGCTTTACCAGATATTTTTTCTTTTTGATTAGACATGGCTTTCTCCTTATTTTGTAACTTGAAGCACTTAGTTTATTGTGTTATTTCTTCTAGTAATATTGATAGACTTTATCTCTATTATTAGTATTAGATCTCTTTGACGCTTTACTACTAAAACTCGACTCATGATTTCTCTCATGAACAAGAAGACTTTCTTTTGGTGATTCAGATCTAATAACTAGAGATTTCAACTTCTTATTGAAAAATAATGCCTTGTACACTTCATTTAATGTTAAAGAGTCTCAACTATAAAGTATAATGTTTTTGATGTTTGAATATGTGGCAGGTAATGAATAATGTAGAATTAATCTCAAATCTTTTTCATCATACTTGACTTCTATTATCTCAAGATATGATGAGACAATTTCTTTATAAATATTAAATGATCTTCAAAAGAACTACCTTCCAACAAACTGTGGGAATAAATCGGTTGCTTTAAATGCAACTTGCTTGTTAAGATTTTCATCACACCAAACTGGTCCAATCTTGTCTAAAGGGCTACAAGAATTTTCTTCTTCAAAACATCTTGTAAGACCTAGTTTGAGAGATACAAATGAACAGTAAAAAGTGATTCTTGATCTTTATGTTTTTTCTCCTCTAGAGATTAACTTGAAGGTATATGATCAAACCCCAATAAAGCATCATCTAGATCCATCCGAGCAAGAATAACTGGTATCTTTATGCACCATAATGAGAATTTAGTGTTGTGGATCAAAGGGAAATATCATACTTCATAATGAGAATTTAGTGTTGCGGTTCAAAGGGAAATATCATACTTTATAGTCGTAATCTTTAAAACTCCAAACTCAAAGAACCTGATGCGCTAATACCAATTGTTAGAAAATAAGATAGTATAAGTGAAATTAAGATCACAAACAATGATTCTTGAATATACAACATAACAAGAAGAGATACATAAGAAATGAAGAAAAGCCTAAACCGATATTCTTTGGGATCGAGATAGGATATCACTTTAGGGTATTTTTGATAGGATATCACTTGGGACAAGATTTTAGACAAGTTTTACTGTAACACAAAAAAAACACACTAGATTTTACGTAAAAAATATCTTAGAAAGGATTAAAACCACGGGTAAGAAAGAAGAATGATTACAAATGAGAAATGACAGCTCAAAAACAAACCCAAAATTGCTCTCTTGAAGGTCAAAAATAAATCTCATACTTTCACTATAAAATTTCAGAAAGAAGGGTATTAAGGTCCTCAAATAAAGTAAGGGTTATTTATAAATTTTTGAAAACCCCTTACAAGGAAATGCTCGAAAGAAATCAATAAAATAAAAGCACATAAATTGCAATTTGAAGGTCATAATAAAATCAATCCAATGGTACAGACCCTCAATTGATGCGTTTATACTTTCCAACTATAGTAAGAGCATATAAATTGCAATTTGAAGACTATAATAAAATCAATCTGATGGTAAAAGCTTTTAATTTGTGTCCATAATTTTCTACTGAGGTGAGTACCCATAGAAATACAAATCATGAATTAACATTATCCTTCATCGGCAATTGGATATTTTTATCTCACTTCAATCTCATACTTCATGAACTCTTCATTCAATTGGTAAGGTTCTTCTGATTTTGTGGACCTTATTAATTGTCAAAACGAGCAGATAGGATTTAAATTTTAGGTCTATTTATAGTACATCCTAAAACTTGTTTTTCATAAAAGCGTTTATGACATTACCTAAGATAAATATTATTATAACTTATGCTCTAGGACTTTCTTGTGTTGAAAAATTGTTCTATGTCAGTTGCACCAAATCAACTGCAAGTTTTACTTCAATTTATAATCACCATCATTAACCTTCATTAACTTTTTGAGGTTAACTTTTGTGAATTCTTATTTTTCATTTATTCATTTGAAGTGTTATTAATTTATTTTGTCCAAATTTTTTTGACCAGCTTCTAGTTTTATGATCTTTCATCTACTCATATTGCTTCTCCTTTCTAGAGTACTTTTCATTCTTATCTTAGCAGGAGGTATTTCTACCATCTCTTAGTTTAATTAGTTTTCAATTTATCTTTTTTTTTTTTTAATTTTGTTATATGTCCATCTTAATATTCAAAATTTTTGTAAATCTCAATTTGACTATCAACTTCTTTTGAAGGTAATGGCATAACCAAAAAGGGGAAGGGTTATGATGTAAAATAATGATTTGGAATAGTAAGTTGAGTTTAATTATATTTAAGGGTTGTTGTGATGTTGGAAGAAAAATTAGGTACTAGTTTTCTCTACTTTAGGCAAGGAATTCAAGGATGGATTGCAGTGGTTACGAGACCTTAGATGGTGGATAATTGATCTTGAGAGATGCTTAGGTTGTGGAGAATGATTTAAGGAAGGTTTAGAGTAGGTGTTCAGAGGAGTAGCAAATAAAATTAAATAATATAAAAGAATATCTACAAATCTCACCAAAAAATAAGCACAACTTGAGTCACCAAGCATAAAAAATGAGTATTTCTTCATCAAAATATTTTGTTCAAAATAAAAAAAAAATTACAATGCAAATCAACTCATATTTATAGGTGTTACAATATTTTTAGACTATCACATTTGGAGGGTAAAAGCTAGAACCTATGCATGGAGTTATTCTAACAAGATTTAATACTTCTCATTTTTCATGGTAACTACATTAAAGTGGCCAGCCATATATGATTTCAAGGAAGAATAAAAATGCAATTTTAAAATATTTTAAAAATATATAAATTATATTAAATTATCTTAAGGTTGAGCTTATTTATGAGCTCTATTTCCTAGGCTTTGGCTTGCTTGTGATCTTACTCTTTTTATTGTAAATCGACCTATGGGTTGATTTATTTGAATCATTTGATGTGCGGCATAAACTCTCAGGGTTCCAATTGAATTCTGCTTCACAGAGTTAAATTCAAGTAGTTGTCAATCAATTGTAAGGCTAGAATCTCCAAATTTGTATGGTTTGGCCAAATGCTTTTTACAAATTACTTATTCTTTCATGAACCAAAATCTATGCTCATCAATTGAGTCGGTGGATACTTCCTCGGTAATAGTACAGCCAATCTCTATGAAAGGTGGTAAGAGATTCTACAAGTGGAGAATTGCATCTTTCCAAAAGAGCTAGTTTGAATAAAGGAGATTTGATAACTTCCTCATATGATTAAATATTTTCAGCATTAACAACTTGATGAATAATTGTATTAGCAGAAAATTTAACATTATAAATATATATTAGTTTTGATATTTTTTTAAAATTATGACAACTTTAAAAATTCTGCATCTAATTTCTTAAACTTTATAGTTTTATACACTCAGGACAAATATGAATCAAATTATAATCATAGTCTTTATATTCTTTATTGAATGATAATAATTTACTCTGAAAGTATATTTTTCATTATATATTTCTTATGTCGTATAGAGGCTTTTGTTATGGAGGTCAACCTTAGAATCTAAATGTTTTCATTTACGTTTATCTAAAACCAAATATATAGAGTATAATTTTAGTTATAAAAGATCTAGTGGTAGGGTTGTGAAATTGAGTGATCCAGTGATTAAAAATAGTGAATGTTTTAGATATTTCGGGTCCATTGTTCAAAATGATTGAAATAGAGGGAGATGTTATTAGTAGAATTCAAGTAGGATAGTTGAAGTGGAGGAATGCATCTGGCCTATTGTGTGATAGAAAAGTATCGCTTAGACTTAAAGGAAAAATTTTATAAGATGGTGATAAGACTTGCAGTAATTTATGGAGCAGAATGTTGGCCAATAAAAGAGAAGCATAAAATTAAGTGTTGCAGAGATGAGGATGCTTAAGTGGATGAGTGGCTTTATAGTTAGACATAATGTGAAACGTATATATACATGAAAATGTTGGAGTACCTCCAGTGGCAAATAAGATTTGAAAGAGTGGCCTAAAATGGTTTGGCTACATAAAACATCGGCCATATGATGACCCAATTAAAAGAGTAGATATATTAGATTTGACTTATGTTAAAAAAGGTAGAGGTAGACCTAAAAAATCTTGGTAAGGTAGTATAAAAAATAATTTTATTATATTAGAATTAAATGAGAATTTGACACTTAATAGGACACAATGGAGAAGAAGGATTCATGTAACCAACCCCACCTAGTGGGATAAAGGCTTGTTGTTGTTGTTGTCTCATAGAGGCTTTGGACATTCTTAACAAATAAGAATGCAAAGTCAAAAAATATCTTGAGACGGTAAGTTAATCACATCAATTAGTTGTCTTGAGTTTTGATTGTATAATATCTTAAAAGATGAGATCTTTATGACTCTAGAGTCAATATTATTTTAAGTAGATTATGGGATAGACAAATACAAATTTCAATTATCAAAACCCTTTTTTATAAGACATATAAGGAGGTTTTCTAAAAGTATGGTCGACTACTTAAGTTTAATCATCTATTTGGGGATGAAAAATAGATAAAAAAAATTCTATTTAGTGCTTAAAATTTCACAAAATTTTTTTAGAACTGTAAACAAGTCCAACATCTCAATTAGAAATAATTGTTGAGGAAGGCCATATATCCACATGATTTCCTTAAGAGAAACTTGACAATGTGAGAAGCATCATTGGTTTTGGAGCATGATAAGAAATGAGCAATCTTTGAGAACTAATCAACAATTACCAAAACATTTTTTCCCTAGAATTATTCTAAGTAATCATAAGATTAAATTGATTGATAAATCTTTCACGATATGAAATAGGTAAGACAGTGTATTATCTAGACTTCAATTTAATAGCTTTGTCTTGTTTATAGGTTAGACTTTGGGCTATTAATTTTTTTTAAATTTCTTTCAAGAGAGTGATAGAAAAATCAATTCTCCATTAAACAAATTATTTTTTTTTTCAAAATATTCAGTAATTCCTTTAAAATGTAATTTAAATATCAAAAGACTTCTAAGAAAACTCTAAAAATACAAAAAAATTATCTCCTATTTAGATATCCATGGATGATAGAGAACGTTTCTATAAGGTTGGAGGCTTATTTAACTATTTGAGGTATATCAGGTGAAAATCAGGACACGAGATACTCATCTTTTTCAATCAAATAGTGGAATTTTCAATTCTAAAAAAGGCATCAGTAAGTTTGTTGCATTTATGGTCTTGTGTTTGAGAATGAAAGAGTAATCTTAGATAAATTTGACCCATTTTGGCTTTGAAGTGTTTCAATCAATTGCTCTCTCGCTCTAGGGATATCCTTTTGTTTGCAAAGTATTTATTTTTGCCTTTCATTTCATTGTTCTAATTACATATTTACGACTTCAGAATGCAGTATCATTGCGTGGCCTTTTTGGAGATACAAACCAAAGTGAACTGGCAGCCTTTATGTCTTATGCGCTGGCGTTTCCGCATAATTTCCTGGCACTCGTTGACACATACAATGTAAGCAAGTTAAAAGCTAATTTATGTTGCATCTTCCTATCTGTTTGCATGGTAGAACTCGTTATTTTGTTCTTGTACGGTAATATATTTTTATTATGTTAATGCAGTTAGAGTGATTGTTAGGCCCAGGCCTAATTCTCCTATGTAAATGAAATTTACTTGCTGCTTCATTTAACTAGTAGGCTCTCTATTATTCTTTTTATATGTATTACGATAAAAACTATTTCAAAGCTGTCGAGATCTTTGTGAATGTAGCCTGTTTGTAGGCATTGTTTTACCTTACCAATTTATCCTAGTCTGACTGGATCATACGAATATTTTACCAATGGGTTGGATCTTTTTTCTATGCTTTTCCATTTTAGATTTTATTTTTATGTTAAATGGCATCGTTCCTGATTTCCATTAATCCATCATGCAAATTTTTCTTGAGTTAAGATTACAAATCCATTTCATCCATACCGAGGTGATGGTTAGTTGGTTGTTATACAATGTTGTCTTCTGTGAGTATCTCAAATAACTCTTCTCATTTTTTTAGGTAATGAGGAGTGGTGTTCCCAATTTCTGTGCTGTAGCCTTAGCACTAAATGATTTAGGGTATGTTCATTTATTGAAACTTCACTAAATTGTTAGTTTTTTTTCTTTAACTGAAATTCCTTTGTTGTTGAAGAACACTAGCAAAATGTTGCTCGTCCCTCTTGCCTGCTGTTAACTGATTTTCTTTTGGCTTTAAAAGTCTCGTCATTTTATCTTGACTGAAGAAAGACAGGTGATTTTTACGTTAATTGACGATTTAGTTAATTAAGTGGTAGCTTTTTCTACAGGTATAAAGCAACTGGAATTAGGTTGGACTCCGGTGATCTGTCATATTTGTCTATTGAATGTAGGGAGTTGTTTCATGCAATAGAGGAGGAATTTTGTATTACAGGTTTTGGTAAAACAACTATCACAGCCAGTAATGATCTTAATGAGGAAACACTCGATGCCTTGAACAAGCAGGTAATGCATAAGTCATCTTGTGCTTCAAACTTTCTGAATGTCTACATTATATATATTTTCACTCCACAATGGTGGTTTTCTTTTTCTTTTTTCTTTTTTTGTCAGAAACTCGCTTGTTTAAATATTCCTTTACTGGATTCCTCCAATTATTTCCAATTCAAGTTTTTTCAATCTCATCTACTGACTACATAACCAATCCACTATGCTAAAAAATTAATCTAGCCATTAAGCAATGTTCCTCTATCAAAAAGTTTTTTTAATGATTAATTATCTATGTTATCCATCTATACCATATTTCTTATTGCTTATTTATAAGGTTATGAATCTGTTTTTTTTTTCTTTTCATTGAGTATTATTTCTCAGAATTATAGAGAAAATGGTTAATGCTTATGGGTGTGGGCACTAAAAATTCATGCCTAGCCTTTCGATGAAGAGAGTTTTGATTATGCCAATCAAATTTTTAAAAGGCAAATGAAATTATAGATAAGACATTACTTAGAGATTTCGCCCTCATGTTATATTACCTCCGATTAAAATCTCCATTCAACATAACTATTATCGAGGTATTTAGACTTGTCAACTCTGCTCATATATTAATAGAGGGTCAGGACTATGATTAGTTGTGATTTGAAATTTACTTGAAAGTTAACCGCCTCATAGATCTTGTTAACTCTTGTTTAAACGCGGAGGATTAGATCTAAGATTAGCATATTAAGAGTTTAAGTTTGAGATGGTTTAATCATTAACATCTTGAAAATTTTAATAATATAATCTCTCCGGTTGAAGTCTATGATCAACACGATCATCATCGGGGTATTTATATCTTGTCAACTCTGCTTGTTTGCTAGTATAGGATCATGTTTATAATTGACTTAAAGATTAACTAACTTACAACCTCATCAACTCTAGCTTAAGCATAAAGGATCAGGTGTAGAATTTGTATTCTAAGAGTTTAGATTTGATGTGGTTTAGCATTAATATTTTAGAAATTTTTAATAATGATAACTATTTCCATTAAAATCTACGATTATTGTAGTCAGCACTGGGGTTATGTAGACTTGTCTGATTGTTCATTTTCTTGCCTTAGATCTTGTTAACTCTATTAACTTGCTAATAAAGGATCAAGCCTATGATTTAAGTCTTCTAATCATATTTTGTATCTTGATGCATAGAGTTTATAACTTTAAATATGAAATTTTTTAATTAATACCTTTGATGGTCATATGCAAATGTAAAATCAAAATCTTCTTAGTAATCAAACATTTAACTTGAAACTAATCTTATTAACTTTAGTCTTTATATGGAAAAAGATTAAATTGATTAAGTGTGATTTATGACTTCACTTTTTAAGTGAAGCATCTTGATCAAGAAGGCATATGATCAATATAGTTAGATTTGAATATAAGAATAAAGACATATTGATCATTCAAATATATTTATAGTTCTTGAAACAAGATTGGATTAGTCCACACAACATTCTCAGATCTTGTGATCAAGTATTTAACGTACAGGTCGGAACACATATAGTCAATCCAAATTTATTTTGTGTTAACCCACACAGCATTTTCAGACACTAGAACAATGTATTTAGCATGCATGTCAGGGCTCATACAAGTTATTTTAGATTGATTGCACGCTCTTTGAGGTATTGAGTTTGAGTATAAAGTTGCCTTGAAGTACATGCAAAATCACATCCTTTACACATATTTCAATGCAATAGGATTGAATATGAGATTTTCTCATAATGCGTGCAAATATTTTACTCATTCATTTGAAAACTTGTATGAGTTTTAAAGAACTTAAATATAGCATAATGTTGTTTCAAGAGGTGTGCGAGGAATTCACTTCATTCAAGTGTCGGCACGTATTTTGAAGTGCTCTAATTGAACAGATAGTTATTTCGGAACACAAGGATTCATTTCATTCATACCTCCTCACTATCTCATGTGCATGTTTGCATGTGTTTCAAGTAGTTCAAGTCAAATGAATGGTTGCTATTTTGTTCTCATGATGGTTCATTTAAGGCTCCATTTAAGTTCTAATTTTGCAAGTTTGTCCTTGTTTGAAGAATAGATGGGTTCACATTTAATTTTGATGTCACTTTGACATTCAATTTAAAGCTTAAAAATCCTCTTAGAACGCACTCTATGTGGGATATAATATGGTCAATTGGTTCAAGAAGAAGCCTTCTTTATGCTCATTGGCAGACTATTTAGCCTCACCATAAGTCTTCTATGAAATTCATTTTTGTCTCATTCAAGTTTGAAAATGAGCATTCGAGCATTGTAGATCATGTGTGCTTCAGTTCTATATTCAAACGCACAATTCAAGTGCTCTTTAAAGCATTTGTTCTTGTTAAGAAGTTATCCCACCTTTAAATTATATTTTGTGTTCCATCTTTATTTGTAAGCATGATTTCGAGTCTATGATTGGCCCCACTTGTGTTTGTTGATAAGTTATGGCTCACTTCAAATCTCTTGTGAGTCTTGTTTGAGTTATGCTCTCTCTTACAGGTGGATTTTCCAATCACTTCAAGTCTCATTGGAGAACATTTCATTTATCATAATTTCAATTTAATTGGGTTGTTGCACATTTGTCTTGTTTTAGAAACTTGCATTCCATATATGACTTAATTATTGATTTAATTCTCAATTTTAAGCATCAAATATTCTCTTATTTTGTCTTTATCTACCATGTTTCAATTTTGTGTAAATTTAGAGCTTGACAAAATTTTGGTAGCTTTCTAATGTTATCTTTGCATAGGGAGTTGTATCGAATATATTGGGTCTGCCCACTCATCTAAAAAAATTACGCATTGGTGATGTTTTGCAATAGCATGGCCATATGTCTTCTTAACTAACTACCTAAAATGTGTACATAGGTCTTCAGGTACCTGCAATTTTAATTTAGATTCCAATTTTAGGTTTACAGTTAGTTTTTTTTTTTTTTGGTTGATTTAGGCCTTCTGTCAGTGCAAAATTTGGCGACATTTCATCAGCCTCCTAACATTGTCCCTGCGTAGAGGGGTTATATCGGGAGTACTAGGCCTATTCACTCGTATAAAAAATGTGCATGGGTGATTTTTCAATACCACGGTTGTATATTTATTAACTTACCTGCCTAAAAAGGCATGTATAGGCCTTCAAGTATTTGCACAAAGGAAAACACAATTTTTTTTTCTCCGCCTTAGAATAACATGCATGAATATTTAATTTACAAGTTTTCCCTCCATGTTGAAATAACATATGTATTTTAACATTCTTCTCATATTTTTACCTTTGCACTCAAAACAAGGCAACAACGAGACAAGTGGCACAAATTTCAAAGTAATAATGCATGTTAGAGAGGGGAAGGAGCATTTCCTCTCTAAAGATTTATTCGTTGATTTCTAGAGAGAGAAAGAGAGGGAAACCTAGAGAGAGCTAGGGAGAGAAAGAATGATAAATCTCTCTAATTTTAGAGAGATAGGGGAGAGAGAGAAATCTCTCTCTATTTAGAGAGGGAGAGGGAGGGAATGAGAGAAATTTCTCTCTTTTAGAGAGAGAAACTTAGTGGGATAAAGGCTTGTTGTTGTTGTTGTTGTTATAGAGAGAGAAACTAAGAGAGATGTTGAGAGAGAGAGAAAGGGAGTGATAGGGAGATAGAGAGGTTGGAAGAGAGATAGGGAGAGGATTTGGTGCTTGTGAAGTTGGCTGATGGCAAGGATGTGTGCGGGATACGTGGTGATGCCAACAAGATGTGTTGGACATAGGGTCGACAGCTAGTATTTGGACTCTCTGCCATGCAAAGTAGGGAGAGCAAAAAATCTTGGTTGAATGAAAGGCGAGTGTCAAGTAATGTGTGAGGAGGAGAGTGAGTGCTGTTTCACGATGTGATTGAGATGGAGGAGGGCAAGGTCAGCTTATGTGGGGGGTTCAGCTAGGCTTTTTAATGTTGAGTAGAGATGGCTGGGGAGAGCAACGACTGAGTGTAGTGGGATGTGTGATTTTAGCAGTTGTGTTACGATGAGTAGGGAGCAGAGGGAGGCCGAGAGAGTTCAGAATAGGGAGATGATGATTGCAACAGTCCGAGCAATTAGGGAGTGTGGTTATGCAAATGTCAAAGATGGCAGAAATAGGAGAGGATTTGTGTGGCTTTGACTTAGAGTAGCTGGAGTTAAGGTACGACATGGGGAAATCATGCACAACATGGGAAGGTACATGGGATTGAGCAGCCGTGGGATTTTGGGGATTAAGTTAATTTTTCTTGAAATTCATGCCAATTTCAATGAAATCTCTTGTGCGACAACCTCAGGTGATATGAGTATTTATTTTAGGTAAATTTGATATTATGAACGCAACGACATAGTCCATTTCGCAAACAGAGGTTGTTTAGATGATTTTGATGCGATCGAGGCAATTTTAATTTCGAATCACGCGACATCATATCCACCCGCTTGACACTCACACAAACTCGGTCAAATCGATTGCAAAAGGTCTTGTTTGATAGAATTTCATGTTTCAGTGATATCTGTGTAGTCAATTTTGCAAACAAAGGTTATTTGTATGTCGTCGAGGCCTTTTGACTATGATATACATGAAAGTGCATCAATGACTTGTCTCTTCTATCAGGCTACTATTAGACAGTGTGAAATGCATATTTTAGTCAATTTGAACATTTTGAATGCATTGTCGGAGTCTATTTTTGCAATCGAAGGATGTTTCAATCAGTTTCAATTATGATTAGGGCATTTTAGCTCTGATCTACGCAACGTCATGTTCGAATTTTGTTGATTTCGGCACATTTGTCTGATTCAACTTGTGAGACATATATAGAGATCAACAAGCAGCCAGTTAGTTTACTGAAAAAAGAATACAATGTAAAAGAAATTCACCAGTGTATTCAAATCTCAACCAAAATCGAGCGAGTTTAGAATGCATCAAAAATGAACTAAATTATGAGTTTGGAATTTCTTGAAATTTTACATTGCATTCCAAATTCTTCAAACAAAACACCTAAATCTTGAAAATTCTACATTCCAAATTTATTACAAATACATCCAATCAAATAGCCCCTTAGTTTGAAATTAGAATCTATGCTTATCATTAGGGTTATTGGGCAAAAATTATTATCCTTATTGGCTAATAAAAGACCAATTGAATCAAGGATATAGTCACAGTCATTGTAGGATCATTTTTCTAGTGACATGCTCAATAGAATGCTACTTGATGGTTAACATTGGTATGATAATAATGTGTTGTTCTGCAAAATATAAAAGCTGCAAACTAGCCGGTAAGAAAACATGCAATTATAGATGGCACCCTATGTTTCTTTTGGTATTGTCTATGATAATTTTTGGACATTTATGTATGTACCGTAGTATTTAAATATTTATATATCTAACATCTAATTTGATATTTTTATACATAATTTTCAATTCTTTTAACATCACATTAAAAATATCACTACCATTATACCTATAGTTTCACTTGCTTGAATAACTTTGATAAGTGAAGGGGCCGTTTGGGATCATTTTTATTTTTTATTTTTTATTTTGGGTTTTTATTTTGTTTTATTTATGTTTTATTTAAAAATAAAATATGTTTAGTTGTAATTATTATTTTTAAAAATGCTAAAAATATTTAAAAGTTATTTTGAATATTTTTAAAAATAATATTATTTATTTTTGAAAATAAAAAATAAAAATACATAAAAAACACTCTAAATAAATATGTTTTCAAAAATAACATAAAAATAAAAAATAGGAAATAAAATTGATCCCAAATAGCTCCGAATGTTTTCATTGAGTTATATATCAATTCATACAGAGCTTTTTAGTGAGAATAAACAAGTTAATAGCATCATGATGGGAAAGGATGGTATGCATTTGTTTTTTCATTATATGTTATATTGATTAAATATGTGGTGCATTAATTCAGAAGTTCTTGTTTACAAAGTAATGTGCTTTGAAATTATAACCCACTATCCCCGTATGTTACATTATTCTTATATGCAGGGGCATGAGATTGATACTTATGGAATAGGAACCCATCTAGTGACATGCTATTCTCAGGCAGCTCTTGGTTGTGTGTTCAAATTAGTTGAGATAAATAATCAGCCCCGGATGAAACTTTCTGAAGATATTACAAAGGTTTGAATATATTACTAATTTGAGCTTCGGCTATTTGATATTTTGTAACTACAAATTGCTGCTTTTAGGTCTCCATACCATGCAAGAAACGATGTTTCCGGTTGTTTGGAAGGGAAGGATTCCCATTGGTAGATTTAATGGTCGGGATAAATGAGCCACCACCTAAGGTACTATCTGAAACCCATTTTAATGCTGTTTTCCTTTGATATCTAAATCGCTTGTTTTTTTATTTGAAACTTTCATTCTTCAAAAGTTTTTTTTTTTTTTTTTTGAGTAAGAAAGATTGTAAGGGTTTATTCGTTTATCCGAATTCTCAAAAATTGAGTTTTGATTGACTTGTAACTTCAAAATATTTGTTGCTATATAACAATATGCGCTTTTTATTATTATGATATTTTCCTCATTATTTGAGATATTCTTATTTATTATATTTTTCTTTAATATTCTCTTCTCTTATCTTAGTTCTATTGTTCAAAGTGATAGTGAAATAGATGGGGATGCCATTAGTAGAATTCAAGTTGGATGATTGACGTGGAGGAATGCATTGGGCTTGTTGTGTGAGAGAAAAGTATTGCTTAGACTTAATGAAAAATTTTAGAAGATTGTGGTGAGACCTATAATGCTTTATGATGCAAAATGTTGGTAAGTAAAAGAGAAGCATAAAATTAAGTGTTGCGGAGATGTCGATGCTTAAGTGGATGAGTAACTTTATACTTAGAGACAAAATGTGAAACGAATAGATAGTGACGGATAAGATTACAGAGAGTCTCCTCAAATAGTTTGGTCGCATAAAACGTCGACCACTCGATGTCCCAATTAGGAGAGTAAATGTACTAGATTCGGCCTATGTTAAGAAAGGCAAAGGTAGACCTAAAAGATTTGGTTAGGAAGTATAAAAACTAATCTTATTTTATTAGAATTAAATGAGAATATGATATTTTTTAGAACACATGGAGAATAGGATTCGTGTAGTTGACCCCATATAATGGGATCAAGGCTTGTTGTTGTTATTGTATTCTCTTCTTTTATCTGTGTCAAAGTATATATGTGCTGTTTTAAATGATAATTGAATAAAGATGTAGTACTTACCAATTCTTTCTTCTTTCTAACATAATTTCATAGTGATTTGATCCCTTTATCATCTATTGCCCATGTTGTTCCTCCAATGTCTCTAATACCTCTATCTTACATAGCACTAGATACTTTTTTTGTCTCCAACAAGTCTCTTTGTAAAGTGTTTGTTCTTATTTGTTACTGCTTTTCATTCTTAATTGTTTGTTGATTTGTTGATCTACTCTTGATGGCCCTATCCACCTTTGCATGTGCCTTCTTAGTCATGCGTCCCACTCCCCCAAAGGCATTTTATAATTTATCTTCTTTATGATCTCTTATGTTCTCCAGAAGTGATTGTATCGAAGTATTTTTTATTCTCACTATGCAACACTCTCCCTAGACACATTCTATCAATTTTTATCATTGATGCTTTATTTTATTACCCTTTCAAGCCTTATTTAGCACATCTCTTTATCCACCCTTTACATTTAATGTAGACTACTCACTTTTTTTGGATCTAGCATGTTTCTTTTGTAACACTTGCATTCTCCAAATAACAAAATTTTCAAGCACTTCATCTCTTGTCATTAATATTTTCAAATTCAAGTTGATATTTTCTATAACACCTTGAGTTTACGGGAGTGTTACTATATCTAAATTACCACTTGATCAAAATTATTTATAGTAGGAATTTAGACTATTTATCATTATAATATTTTTTTATTGAGAATATTCACTTTTAATCTCCATTCACACTTTTCCGACTATAACCTATCTATGCTCTACCAGCTTCGCCCTCCTTAAGGACGTTATCTCCATTGTAGATAAGCAAGTCACATAGGCCCTATTTGGAACGATTTTATTTTGCTTTTCATTTGAAAAAAGCTAAAATTTTATTTTGTGAATTGTTTGGTCGCACATCTATTTTAAAAATGCTTTTTTTTCTAAAACTCTAGTTAAAGATCATTTTAAAAAGCTATTTCTCAATAACGTTTTGGTTGCGGTCTTGTGTTTTGCCTAATATAAATGTCATTAATACCCCTAAATGCTCACGATCTCCACAGTCCACACTATGCCTCCCGATTCCTCAGCCTCATGTCTCCTCCGCTAGCTTTTACAAGTGCAAGGTGTCTAGCCATCCCAGCTACAACTGCTGCTTGTTGCGAGGAAAACCTCATCAAAGAGAGCCAAGCAATGTAGGTTGAGTGCTTGCAATGTCTTAATAAGAAATTATATATAGTCCTTTAATTTTAAGTAAAAAATCTATAGAAATAGCTTAATCGAACAGATAATAAACTGACAGAGTTTTAAAAGCATGTATAAAGCAGTTTATCATTGGAAAATATCAGCATCAGCTACGATAGCTTCAATACTCCATTTTCTCTAAAACAGCTTTTAAATAAATTTTTCCAATGCCAACAACTTCACCAAACAAAGGCCTTAGTCTTCTCTATTTCCTATAGATTTGTACACCTATGCGGTCTACTTTTTTCCAATGGCAATTGCACCTGTGGATTTTGTCCTCACTACATCCACCTCTAAATTGATGCTCTCTATCAATATTTTTTTATTGACACTTTTTGTTGATACTCCCTTAATGCCCGCTATGAATATTTCTATTTAAGTATTTTTGTTTGTGCCTTTTCTGACATGAATCTTGTTACTAGTTCTTTGCATCCAATTTGCACTATTTTCTCTTTCTGTGATCTGTCATGCTCTTGAACACTCACAATCTAAGGGCAACAAAAACTTGAACTATTTCATATCATCACTGATATCATATCCAAATTATCTTATGGCATAAATAATTTATAATAGGAAACAACACTTTTTTATTCTAAGATTTTTCATTATTGATAAAATTCTCCATTGTTATAGTTAACTTCATTGTCCTCTACTATTGCTTATATATATATATATATATATATATATATATATATATATATATATATATCTGTACATTCCAATTCTCTCCCTTAAAACAACATTGTGTGCATCAGTAATAATAGATTTACCATGGTACATTCAGGGTCCACATTTTGATGAACCAAAATTTTGGCTAAATTCTACAGGTTGGTGAACGAATTCTATGCCGTCACCCCTTCATTGAATCTAAAAGAGCCTACGTTGTGCCACAGCATGTGGAGGAGCTTTTGAAATGCTATTGGCCTGGAAAGTCGCGTATGCATCTTCACCTGACACTTCAAAATAAAGCTCAATAAGTGCATAACCCTTTTTATCTTTACAATGTTTCACATTGACATGAGATTTATTTCACACTTGAACCATTTTCATATGTGTAGTCCTTTATTTTGCATTGCCACTTGGCATTTAAGCATCTGTATTTAATATTCAATGAATTTTTTTTCTTCCAGATGAAGCAAGAGAAGAACTACCATCGCTGCAGGATATCAGGAATCATAGTATGCAGCAGCTACAAAAGATGAGATCTGATCATATGAGGAGGTTAAACCCCACACCATACAAGGTCTGATGTCTTCTGGCCTTCTTAATAATATTTTTATTCTAACCGTTCTCACATACTGATAACACAATCTATGCAACTTAAATGGTTCAGGTTAGTGTGAGTGGGAAACTGTATGACTTTATCCATTTTCTATGGCTCAATGAAGCACCTGTTGGCGAACTACAATAATGCGTGGATAAAAATAGTTTCAAAAATAAGACTGCAATGATCTCATCCAAAATTGGGAGAGCATGTCAGCCTGTTCAGGTCATCGTTCGGATTGGATTTTACTTGATAAAATGTTTAGCCTTTGATATTGTTCATTGGAATGTGCTCTATTTTCTTCTTCTACCATTTTTTGTTATAAAGTTATTTATTTTAGTTAAGCTCAATTTTTCTGATGCGCATCATGCATTAATTTAGTTGAATTTTGTTTGAGGTTATAAATGGCAACAAGTAAATGACATGGGGTTACGTCTCAGTGTGCTTTTGCTAACTCTCCATTCTAGATTTTTTTGTGAGATGACATCAAGATATGCGTTACTTTGTTCAGTTCCTTGATATATTTTTAAAAAATTTCCGCACATAATTGTGCTTATTTGTAATTATTTGTCTTTCATATTGAGCAATTTTTTTTGAAAAATCCTTGTTGTTCATTAAAAATCTAAATTTTCGAGCATTATTTTAACCATGGCATGTGATTGTACCTTTCTAGTCCACGGGGAAATATTCGAGTCCGCGTGAATTTTTACGCGGCGACTCAATCAACGACGACGCGTGTCCGGATTTTTTGCCGATGACATTAACGAAAGAGATAACGACGGCTTTCACCTACCAACCCGCCCAAAACGCCGATGCGATTAACCGACGGCAGATAACGGCCAGACATTTCCCCACCCTACCGTAAGTGTTCCAAAAGCGAGACGAAGAACGAGAAACATTACGCTCGACATTCCTCGTCAAGATTTTTTCTCGCCTTAGCCCGCCGACGGCTACGCCCCGACGGACGTCACTCATCGAGCAAATCATAAATTGAGGTATCAGATGACTACATGATAGATATACGATTCTCAACTGAATTTAGGGTTTACTGCTCTTCTCACCATCCAAAAGACGTTGTTTTTTATACGTTATTTTATAATCAGATTCTCAGACTTCCTCTATGCACCAATTGAATTTTTTTTTCATTTTTTTTTTGCCAACTCCTTATGTTTATGCTCATTATATCAGTGAAAGATTACTTAGCACGATTTTGAGCAGATTCAGACTCTGGTACTTCGATTGTGCACTCTTTTTGATCTTTTTTCAATTTTTCCTACCAACTCCTTATGACATGTAGAACACTATAATTAATCATTTGATGCTAGCCGCGATTTGCAGATATTATAGACTGCAGAATCTTTCGGAGGCATGCACCATTTTGATGCTTTTTTCCATTTTATTTTGCCAAATCCTTATGACATGTCTGCATCAGAAAAGAAGATTCACTGCTAGCCGTATTTCTAATGGTTCAGATTCCGCAGACCTCTTTGGAGGCAGATATAGTTTTTAGCTTTTTCCAAATTTATGTTTCCAATTCCATATGATTATGTTTAACATCGCAGGAAGATTCACTAGCCGCCAGATCTCTGCTGGTAGATGACTGTATTCTCGAGAGTACGATTGTTTTTTGCGCTTTTTCCAAATTTAATTTCATATGACATGTTTAACATCGGAATCATTCATGCAGCCGAGATCTTGGTTTAGTGATTCAGACTCGTGCACTCTTCATAGATGGTTTTGCGCTTTTTTCCAAATTTATTTCCAATTTCATACGATTATGTTTAACATCAGAAAGAATCATTCACTTTTTAGGATTGGGATTTTGCATCAGACTGCGGTACTTTTCGAGGCAATTTTGATATTTTTTTTTTCCGCTTTTTCTGCCAACTCCCACATGTTTTAACACTATAATGGAATCATTTGATGGCGCTTAAAGATTTTGTATATGCATTCAGACTCAGACTTTGAGGGTAGACCCCTTTGATTTTTTTTTTCCATTTATTTTGGCCAACTCATGATGTCTGCATCAGAAATAAAGATTCATGCCATGTGCTTGCCATGATCTCACTCAGATACCTCGGAGTGCATGACCCCTTTGATCTTTTTTTTTTCATTTATTTCTTAAACTCCATGATTATTTGCATCGCAGGAAGATTTACTACAGGCGCTTTTAGCAGATTCAGACTACTCTTTGAGGTTGCACCTTTGATATTTTTTTCCATTTATTTCGGCCAATTCCTTCCGACATGTTTAACATCGCAGGAAGATTTGATGGCCGTTTAGATGGATTTCAGATGCACTCGCAATTCCTTTGCGCATACTTTGACGCTTTTTTCTATTTTATTTGCTAAACTTTACGATTATGTTTAACATTACAAATGAAGATTCATCAGCTTTTGTAGATTCCGCCATGGTTTAGATTCAGACTCAGTTCTCGAGGGTACGTGATTGTTTTTAGCTTTTTCCAAATTTATTTTGCTAATTATATGATTATGTTTAACATCAGAAAGGAATCATTCACTAGCTGATTTAGATGATTTGTATCTCATTGTACCTCTTTCGAGGGTGCACTCTTTGATATTTTTTCCGCTTTTTTTAACTCCTTATGATTATGTTTAACACTATAATGGAATCATTCATGCTAGCGGATTTTGGGTGAATGATTATCCGCAGACTTTGGAGGGTACAGCCCCTTTTGATCTTTTTTTTCCATTTATTTCGCCAACCTTCCGACATGCATCAGAAAGGAAGATTATAGCAGCTGGTTTCGTGGTTTCAGACTCGCTTCTTGATGCACCATTATGAGCTTTTTCCAAATTTATTTTGCCAACCTTACGACATGTCTGATCGCGAAAGTAAGATTCACTAGCGCTTTGGGCAGATGATTCGGAGACTCGAGGTACGATAGTTTTTGCGCTTTTTCCAAATTTACGCCACTATAATGACATGCAGAACATCAAAGAAGCATTCAATGCTGCCAGATTCCGGTTTAAGATTCAGACTCGCTCTTTGAGGGTACGATTGTTTTGCGCTTTTTCCAAATTTATGCAATTCCATACGACATGTTTAGAACATCAGAAAGGAAGCATTTGATGGCCAGATCTGGTTTTAGTGATTCACTCGTACCTCTTTCGAGGGTACATGATTATTTTTGCGCTTTTTTCACATTTTTTTTGACAATTTTATATGAATATAAAATTGCAAACGAAGCATTTGATGCTAGCTGCAGATTCTAGCTTTAGCAGATCCAGACTCTGCAGACCTCTTCTGAGGGTACGCACCTCTTTTAACCTAATACTTGTTTTTCCGTTAACCATGTCCGGGAAAAGGATAACATCGGCGCCTACCACCTGAGAAATGTGTTCGACAAGACGCTTCAATCGATGAAGCCACTCAACATTTTGAAGAAGCTTCATCTCCATCAATTCATTGGGACTCATCAAGACGTTGCATTACCATTACATCGATATCGCCTTGTCGACATAAAAAAGCAAGCTTTCCAAATGGGCGATATTCCTTTCACCCTCGAGCCAGATTGACGATAGTGGATGCCAAACGAGGAGTATGTAAATCCCCGCCGTTGTTCACCATCTGACTACAAGAGTCACTGAGAATTCGATGGCTTGCCTCATACAGGCAAATAGATATACTTTCTCGTCAAATCTATTTTTTTATACCACAATTAGGCATCGGAATTGATTACACGCCGATATAGACAGATTTGTCGAGTACAACCGCAGATGCCATCGACTTTCTAGTCCCAATTTGACGTTATCAGATCAAAGATTCGCAATCTGAGGCATCCGGTTACATGAGCGCCTTACTGGTATGTTTTATATCTCCATTATCGGAAATAAAATGTCTTGAAGTTTATCGCTTAATATATTCATCTAGATATATACCGAAAGCACATAAAGATCATAATCCCGCCATCTCGAACCTCGCAAAGCCACGATGCCGCGATGGGCTAAAATAGAGTTCCCAAAAAATGCTTTCACCGGTTTGGGAGGCCAGTGACATATAATAATATCACTTACCATATAAGAATGTATTTATTTATGTTGTTTGTGTTCAAAATTTTTATCCTCTACCATGGCACTTTCATTCGAGGACTTATTGGAAGACGAAGGCTCCTTTAGTCAGCTCCCGCCAACAATGCAGTGGAGATGGTTGTCCCGTTTTAAGTCCAATTCCTACTCTCCTCCGACTCTCCTCGACATTCTCCTTCAAGTGCTCTCACACTACCCCCACAGACCATGCGAGATGTGTTTGAGGTGACTGAGAGAGACAGATCCTCTCCATGCAACAAGAACTAGAGGTTGGATGGGCTCTGTTGCCGCTATCGAGGATGTTCTAGCCAGGCTTCCTACCAACCCAAATGGGAGGCCACCACGCAGCCTGAGGAGGGTACAACAGAGGAAGCTCTTGGAGGCCACCAGAGCTTCCACTGAGTTTAATGCTTCAACAGGGAAGCCCACGTGGACTTGGCCAGAGAAGTTCTCGTGGCCACCACTACACACGACATGATCGCTCAAACCAGAATTGGCGATCGAGTGGAGTTAAAGCTCTCAGATAAGAAAGAGGAAAATTATTACTTCCCTTTCACACACACTTACGGGAAGTCTCGCAAGAATAAGCGATGTGTTCACTCCCGCAGAGTGAGGTATTGATTTCTTTTCGATTTGAGATAATTGAAATAGTTTTTCAAGAATTTTCTTATAGTTGTTTTGTTTTAAGAGAGGTAGCTAACCCGCAGGCTATTGTGGTGGTGGAGGAAGCCGAGGTATGAATCTCCAGATCGATCCTTCATTCATAGACCGACTCGTCATGACTAAAGTTTGTTATAGGTTCGCAAAGATGAGCCATAGAGGTCAATGACCCACTCGCTATTGTGGAGGAGCATCATCGGAGCAGCGATCATCTCGGAGACCGAGGTTGTTTATTCATAGTGGATGTAGCTTTTCATCACTAGTCGTCATGAATAATTTCGCGCATCGAGGCACTTCATGTTGTTGAGTTCTCATCCGAGCTCTTTTGCCTGCCGATGCTCGATCTTATTGACACGTCGTGCTCCTGGGACAAGTAAGTCAAGACTTATTCAGTCCTTCATACATAAAATAACCTATTCGTTTAGTTAAGATCACTTTAAAATACTTATTACTTGCGGTCTGATAGTTCCGGGAATATCAATATCATGTGCGATCGGCGATGACTACGACGGATCAATATCTCGATACACACGCTTCTACTTTAGAAGAACGCTGGCGTATATGTCCCATATTTGTACATATCATGCTTGCATTGGGTATGTTCCCACAGGAATGTTCGATTATGATTCGTTCTGTTTATATGAAATAAATGTAATCTCTCTCTTTTCTCAGAGTTATGCGCAGTTCGATGAAGATGGAGAGCAAAATGTTCATCCAAAGATATCACTGACAGTGTCGAGTGAGTTAATCATATGCGATAGAAAAAGACTTGGATACTCTTGGGCATATTACAGAGGCACGCATTTTTATGACTCATTGCCCAAACCCACTCATAAGCATTCTTCCCGAAATTGTAAGAACTGTTTTCTCAAATTTGGTTCTGCATAATTATTTTTTTTTCCCTGGTCCAACTTATTCAGATTTTGTCCTGGCTATTTAGATCAAATTACTTGTGGAAGATCAAGGCGCTGAAATATCCGAGTAAATGGCCAATCGACATAGTGGGATACTTCAAGAAAATAGTGTCATTGAATGTTTGTCAGAATATAGGCGAATCGAAACCTCCAGTGGATTGGGTAGACCACCAGGATTGGCCAAAGAAGATGAATTTATTTAGGGCTGAGTTCGCCTACGCCACATTTTGTTTAGGACTTAAAAATCCAAAGTGAGAACAATATTATTTTGTTTCATATAGGATTTTGAGGTATTGATAAAGAATGCAATAAAGGGTGATTTCCTTGCCATAAAATTTGATTACGGATTGTATATTTTCTTGAATATTGTGCATAGGGTTGTATTGTAATATTCAATTTACTGAGTGAATGCCAAGGTTTTTCACTCCTATAAATGGCTCTGTTCTTTGATTTATGATTAGTGACTGTTAAATATATTCAGTTGATATGCAATGTAGGTATATCTGTGATGATTTAATTAAGTAGTGTTTTTTTTGCAGGTACATATATTTTTTATATTTCTGATTGTGAGCTAAATGTTGATTAGTAGTTTATTTATTGTTGCTGTTATGCTTAACATTTATTTTTTTCTCACTTTGAACATATTTAGAGTGTGAATTAATGTGGAAAAGACCCATCCTTAACCACCCAAATTGAATGAAATGATTCCTCCGGGATTCTAAACATAATCATGGATTTGGCAAATGGAAAAAAGAAAACCATCTGCACCTCCAAAGAGACACAGCAGATGGAAAAAGACCCATCCTTAATCACCCAAATTGAATGAAATGATTCCTCCTAAACATAATCATAAGGATTTGACAAATTGAAATGTAAAAAAAGCAGAAATCATCATACCTCCAAAGAGAAAGTACAGATGGAAAAGATCCTTAACCACCCAAATTGCACAAATGATTACGGCTCTAAACATAATCATAAGGATTTGGCAAATTGAAATGGAAAAGAAAATCATCTACTCCAAAGAGACACAGCTGAGATGGAAAAGACTCATCCTTAACCACCCAAATTGAATGAAATAATTCCTCCTGGATGGCTAAACATAATCATAAGGGGCAAATTGAAATGGAAAATCAGAAACCATGTACCTCCAAAGAGGAAGCAGAATAAAAAGACCATCCTTAACCACCCAAATTGAAATGAAATGATTCCTCGGGATGGCAAACATAATCATAAGGATTTGGCAAATTAAAATGGAAAAAATCAGAAAACCATCTACTCCAAAGAAAGATGTGATGGAAAAGACCATCCTTAACCACCCAAATTGCATAAAATGATTCCTCTCTAAACATAATCATAAGGATTTGGCAAATTAAAATGGAAAAAAGCTAGAAAACCATCATCCAAAGAGGTACACAGTGAGATGGAAAAGACATCCTTAACCACCCAAATTGAAATGAAATGATTCCTCCGGGATGGCTAAACATAATCATAAGGATTTGGCAAATTAAAATGGAAAAAGCAGAAAATCATCTGCATTCCTCCAAAGAGGTACAGGATAAATGGAAAAGACCCATCCTTAACCACCCAAATTGCAAAATGATTCCTGGATGGCTAAACATAATCATAAGGATTTGGCAAATTAAAAAAAAAAATCTAAAATCATCTGCACTCTAAAGAGGGTACACGATGAACTAAATCACCCACAAATCCACCAAATGAATCAAACGCTTCCTTGCATGTTCTAAACATAATCATAAGGAATTGGCAAAATAAATTTGGAAAAACAATTTGTACCTCCAAAGAGGTACACAGTGATGAACTAAACCACTAAATCCACCAAATCGCATCAAATGCTTCCTTGAATGTTCTAAACATAATCATGGAAAGAAATAAATTTGGAAAAACTCAAAACAATCAATCTCCAAAGAGGTACAGTGATCTGATGCACTAAACCACCCAGAAATCCACCAAGCTGCCATCAAATGATTCCTCTGGGATAAACATAATCATAAGGATTTGGCAAATTAAAATGGAAAAAAGCTAGAAAACCATCTGCATCTCAGAGGTATAGATGCACTAAACCACCAAATCCACCAAAATCTCAAATGCTCCTTTGCAAATGTCTAAACATAATCATAAGGAATTGCAAAATAAATTTGGAAAAAACAGAAAATAATGCATTCTCCAAAGAGGTACTGCAGACGCACTAAACCACCCGTAAATCCACCAAATCGCCATCAAATGCTTCTTTGATGTTCTAAACATAATCAGGAATGCAAAATAAATTTGGAAAAAAGCAAAAATAATCTGCCTCCAAAGAGGTACAGTGGTACAGAATCTAAACCACCCGAAATTCACCAAACCATCAAATGCTTCCTTTCGAATGTCTAAACATATCATAAGAATTGGCAAAATAAATTTGGAAAAATCGAAAATAATCATTCTCCAAAGAGGTAATGAGTCGATGAAAAAATAGCGAATTCACCCAAACAAGCATAATGAACATTATTTCAGATCGCACAATAAAGCGTAAAAGGCAATAAACTATCTATTATTTATTGCACATATTTATTAATGCCTAATGATTACAATTTCCTCAATGGAATTAACTCAATCACTATTGCTTAAAGAGGTAAAAGACCGTCAAAATCTCCTAGCTAAATACAATGAAAAGCGGATAATGTCATGTATCAAATAAAATAATATCCATCATGAGCTTATTCTTCAATTGGTTCATGGAGCTCGAGTTAAATTCTCGCATGTAGAACATTGTATCGGTTAGTACTTTCTTACGATCGATGTGTGATATTATATGCTTACCTCAAAAAAAAACACAAGATGATAAAGTGTTGCAACGAGGAAACACGTTTCAAGAACGCTATCGGACTTTAGTTTGGTTTCTACAACAAAAAAAAAGTATGATTAACGAATATTTAAAATACTAAAACTAATAGCAAATGGAAAATTACTCTTGGCTTTCTTGGATCTCTCCAATATCCTTTAAGCCTTGAATTGGAAAACCCTTTGACGTTGACCGGATCATTTAAGATGCCTTTTCCTTACCGTCGTGGTTAACTTCTTATTCTTAATTGCAAGATGGAGGAGAATTCACTTATTATAGTGTCGACATCATCATATAGTTTTGCCGGATCCAAGCATATAGCCCCGCCTCTCTTATTTCCCTGACGCTTATTTGAATAGCATATCGACTTATGTGGTTCTAAAATAATGCAGACGCATTTATCTCGTGGCACTCTTAATTCCGATACCCTATCAATATAAATATCCCTCTTTGCTCTAGTAGACCACCGCATGAAGATAGCTGCAATGCGCACAACATCCTCCGACTAAGAACTCTAATACAATGGCACAAAGAATTCCCATCATTTCAAATTTTTGCATGTACAAGTTACTTCTAGGGTAGTCTATCGAAATGCACACTCCATGTTTTGGATGCATTTTTATTCTCTAAGTTTCTTACCAAATACGTGATCCGGCTTAAGCATCGATACTCCAACACCATGCAAAAATTCCTCTTCAAACATAACGTAAACCTTTCTTTTATAGAACAAAGCGACTTGTTTTAGAATTGGTCTTGACAACGAACAATCGACGATACTAAGTCTTCACATTTTCATTCGATGCCATGTCTCCATAAGCTTTTCCAACCCAAGAAACAATCGTGAGAACCGGTTGGTTTAGATATGTGGCATACATTGTTCGTGGACTCACTACGCCGGCTGACAAGATGCCCATGCGAGAATGAGTCCTGGCGAATGCATGGACCACTTGGATCTAATCTTATAAAGCTCATAAACCAACCATGATCATGCAAATTGCCTTCTTGGAGCACCAAGCCTCTGTAAACTCTTCCTCGAGTCACACTTACTCATGCATTTATAAAAAAGCTCAGATCTTATCTTATTACTATCAAAGAATGAACTTTCTTTGAAATATGCCATGACAACCTATGATGTGCAAAAAAAGCTTCGATAGCATATACCGATCTTGATCGAATATTGTCATGGATGTCTCGATTCATCAACCTAAGAAATGTTTGGAATACGTGAATGACTCAATTGTCTCTTCGATAAAAAAGACTACTAAATAATACATTTTGCGGTGATGATTTACTCCAACAAGAGGCAAAACAAGATTATATTTATTGAGTCGAAATCTTGTATCAAATATTATCACATCCCCAAAACAATCATATTCTATCCTATGCCATTGCTAAAAAAGAAAGAATGACTCATCAACTTATATCCCATGCAAACATCCCATCACCGCTTGCCTTTCCTTAAACCGATTAATGCGTTCTTATCACCATTCGCAATCCTCGATCTTTTCTTCAATAAAATTGAAGGCATCTCTTTTGTGAACGACATTCTCTACCAACTTCCTCGTAATTAATACGGTGTTCTAATATCACATTTCAACATTTCATTCTCACCAACGATCTATGTGATCGAGAAGATGTAGGCCGCCAAAGAATGATTATGACATTCATGTTTCTTAATCGCCCAATTCCTCCAAATCAACAGAGAATCTAATCATGTGGACAACAGGTTCTTGTATCAACTTCGGAATTTTGTTCCTTTGATCAGACTTCTTCCCGACCAAATTTGGAAATCTTTTGATTTAATTTTGAAGCCAATAACTCATGGTCCCTTTCAACAGAATTTGATGCATAGTCACGATCATATGCATATGCCTGCTTCATTCAACGAGCTGAGCTCCAAATAGTCATCGAATTGCATTTTCTGCGTAGGAATAGATACAAAATATGTTAGAAAATATGGAAAATACCCAGAAATCACCCAAATTATCAAACGCTTCTGAATGTTCTAAACATAATCGAAGGAATGAAATAAATGGAAAAAAAAGATCAAAAGAGTGCAGACCTTCCAAAGAATACAGTGCATGAACTAACCACCCGAAACCACTAAACCGCATCAAATGCTTCCTTTGTAATGCGCCTACATAATCATAAGGAGTTTAATGAAATAAAAAAAGAGATGGCCAGACCTCCAAAGAGTACAGTATGCACTAAACCACCTAAAACCACAAAGCCATCAAAACGCTTCAATGCCCTGACATAATCATAAGGAGTTGGAAAAAATTGGAAAAAAAAGATCAAAGGGGTCAGACTCCAAAGAGGTGGATGCACTAAACCACCCGAAACCACATAAACCGCATCAACGCTCTTTCAGAATGCATAATCATTTTTAAAAAAAAAAGATCAAAAGGGTCTACCTCCAAAGAGAGTGCAATGAATCACCCAAATCACACAACCGCCATCAACGCTCTTTGCATGACATAATCATAAGGAGTTTAAAATAAAAAAAAAAAGATCAAAGGGGTCATCCCAAAGAGGTACTGGGAGATGCACTAAACCATCAAACCACAACGCTCTTCAAATGCCCTGCATAATCATGGAGTTTAAATGAAATAAATGGAAAAAGAGATCGGTGCACTCAAAGAATACGGCTGAGATGCACTAAACCACCCGTAAAACCACACAAACCGCCATCAACGCTCGCTGCTGACATAATCATAAAGGAGTCAAAAAAAAAAGATCAAAGGGGTACTCCAAAGAGACGGTACATATGCACTAAATCACCTAAACCACAAGCCATCAAATGCTTCCTGCAATGCCTGACATAATCATAAGGAGTTTAACAGAAATAAATGGAAAAAAGATCAAAGGGGTCTCATATAAAAGGTGTGCATTAAACCACCCGAAATCACTAAGTCGCCATCAACGCTTCCTTTGCAATGCATATAAAGGAGTTTAATGTAAATAAATGGAAAAAAAGATCGGGTCTGCATCTCCAAAAGATATTACTGAATGTGATGCACTAAACCACCCGAAATCACAATAAACCGCCATCAAATGCTTCCTTTCAGAATGCCCAGACATAATCAGGGAGTTGGCCGAAATAAATGGAAAAAAAGATCAAAGGTCTCTCCAAAGAAAAGTGAGGACGATAATACCCACCCAAAATCAAACCGCCATCAAAATGATTCCATTATATAGTTTCTACATAATCATAAGTAAAAAACTAGAAAGATAAAAGATCAGATTCCTCCAAAGAATACCAGCTAATATTAAACCACAAACCACACAACCGCCATCAAATGCTCTTTCAGAATGCAATAATCAAAGAGTTGGCGAAATAAATGGAAAAAAAAAAAGATCAGACTCCAAACAGAATACTGGGTAAAGACATAATCATAAGGAGTACGAAATAAATGGAAAAAAAAGATCGGTCTCGCTCCCGAGAGAGACAGTGTGCATAATACCCACCCAAAATCACCCAAACCGCCATCAAAATGATTCCATATTATCTAAACATAATCATAAGGAGTTGGCAGAAAAAGGAAAAAAAAAGATCTCAGCCTCCAAAGAAAGCAATCTGAAAATAACACTCAAAATTAAATATTCAACAAAAAAACATCCAAATTGCTTAATTGAATGAACATATTCTTCGATAAGAATAATATCACTAATAAACCGTAAAAAATGCGAGAAGATACAATGAATTTGTATTTAATACATCCCTGCTTAAAATGGTGTTATTTCTCAACGCTTCCATCTTCACGCTCTTTAAAGAGATCAATTTTTCAGATATCTCCTCGCTGCTTTGAAAAAACTAACCGAACCCTAACCGCTATATATTTCTTTAAAATTCCTCCACAGATTCAACGGCGGTCGGGAAAGGGAAATGTCAAAGCGGCGCTGCGAGGCCGTCTATCACATCGACGTTGGCCGGTGAGCCGTCTCTATTCACGTCATGCCGCAACGTAAAAAAATCCGGACACGCGTCGTTGATTGAGTCGCGACGAAAGCTACGCGGACCGGACGTTATTTTCTCCAGCTTCAGACAAGTAGTTAGAAAGCGGGGGAGATGTGATGCAGTGGGGACTGCTGGCGGATCTAAGTTCGTTGTTAATTCTAAGCCAACTTGATAAATTAAGGCCAATAAATTTAGGTTTTTAAAGTTCGTAAATTATACTGTACATCCAAATCTTAAAATTATAGCCACTTGTAGACTTCAAGTCTCCTCCATTCTTTTACTGTTAAGTTACATTGATATTTTCTTGTGGATTATAGATCAAACAATAATATTTGGCATGTGTTAATATTTTAATTAATATATCACTCAGGATCGTTGATGCACAGGCACCTTTAAAAAGAAAGGATGCAGTGTTGAATATGAACACGGGTCCGACGTGCGCTTCTGACATCTGTCAGATGTCGGATGTGTTTGATTTAAAAAAAATAAAAAAATAAAAAAAATATATATGTTTTAAATAATTGAATCAATATTATAAAAAAAATGTTTTTAAATATAATTTTTTATATTTTTAAGTTGTCATAATAGATTTAGAATTTAGAGGATGTGATTTGAGTGAAAAAGAGGATGTTATAAGATATATTTATTATAAAAATTATAATTTATTTTATAAATTTAAAATTGATAATAAATTATATTCATTAAAATTATTAATATATAATAAATTAAATTTGATATGTGTTATTTAAATAATTCAATTTAATTTTTATGATTAAAGAATTTATTTTTTTATTATTTTAATATTTTATTTATTTAATTTATATATTTAATATTTTTAATTATTATTATAATATTATGTTTAATGTTTGTTTATATTTCATATTTTTTTCTAATAGAATTATTTTGTCGTATCTTTGTGTCTTCGTGTCTGTATTTGTGTAATCTATTTGAGGATCTTCTAATTATAGGAACAAGTGATTTTTCTGATTTATCTCTTTGGCTCTTATTGTTTAAGAACTATTCTATCATCAATTTTTATATTTTCTTTCAGGTTTTTGGAAGTTTTTTTATTTTTTAAAGTCTATCCCTTTTGACTAAATTCTCTCTCTCTCTCTCTCTCTCTCTCTCTCTCTCTCTTAAAGTATTGGAACTTTCTCTCACAGCAAATAAAATCATGACTCCAACAGTAGCAATTAATATTGCCAGTGTAATAAATAATAATAGATTACAACATATCTAAAAATAATAATGATTAAATTACGACCAAATATTACACACTAAGAGAAAAAGACTTGACTAGCATTGCAATCACTGGATGCCATCAAAGTTATTATGATTAGAAGCTGCCCATAAGAACGGCCACAGCTAATCCAGCCATCCATAGCAGGCCATCTTCATCGGATATCTTACCCACTGAAGAACTTTTTGTCATATACCTCGCATTGCATGCGTCGAATGTGCTATTGATTAAGGAAGTTGACTGATGATGAAAAATATTTTCAGAAGAAATACTAGTGATAATTGTATTCATTTGGATATTTAATCTCTTTTAAACCTTATCTTCTATCAGTAGAAAAGAAAGGTCGTTGATAATAATACCTTGCAATAAGCAATAGCATCACATCCACAAATGAGGTGCCATTAGCCTCATCTGTAGCTCTAGAAGCTCCAGCAAAATCACTTCCCTGCAGCATATAGCAGCATATGACAACATGGAGGCGGGCCATAGAACTAACAACATTCCAAGTAAAGGGATAAGATTCAAGAAAAAACCACCTTATAGAAATATCAGGGAAATATGCCATCATTATAAGTAATCTTGATGTGGGATTTATGTTGGATGGTTCTTCTCGGGTAGGGCAAAACCCTACTTTACTACCACGATATCTGACTGCACATCAGAAGATAGCAAAATAATCAATCAAGGCTCAAATTGAAGATACTATATTGCTTTTATCTAAAGTTCATCATACATTGACTTCGTGCTACATATCTCCCCACGTATGCAAAGCCTTCTAAAGCTTCTTTTGTTAAATTTGATGTAAAGACGATCAAACTGTGATTCTTGTCAATCATGTCATTGAGTAATGGCCAGTTGTCGCTATTATTTGGCATACGGGCTACATGAAACAGATACTTCATGAGGTCAGCAGAAGTGAAGACTTTAGTGAGGCTGCCGGGGGATTCAACGTTGTCATTGAGGAATATGGTAATGACTTCTGAAGGATTCAATTCTAGGAATTTTTTTATTACTCGAGCACTTTAATGATTGGTTTCTAAAGTCAAGATGGTAATTGAGTATTAGTTTTAAATTTGACATGAAATATAAGTGAATAATAATATAATGAGAATCCTTAGTTTATAGAGTTTACAATTGCAGTGGAGTTGTCACATTGGTCACTGGAGGAGCGGCAGAGCCAAATGTCATTCTGGAAGTCATACATATCCAGTATTAAACCCCTGACACCATTCTGAATCAATGTTAAAGTTAGATTTCTCAGCAGTAATATTTATTATGAATAAAAAGGAGCAAATGCTAGCCATTAAGCGATCTTATTTTTTCTTATGCTACAGCAAGTTGATTGCTGTAATCAAACACTTCAAAACGTGAAAAGGACAACGATAATAGTTTTAATGAAAGATTGAGAACACCATTTGTTTGCTTGAAAAGAGAAAATATGTCTATAAAATGATGATTTTTTTAGATTCTATCGTTGGGTCGGACAAAAATTAAGATGGGGTTATAAGTTTTACAAATCCGTCAAATGAAATGATTTTGTCCTTAGACTCTCTAAAATTGGGTTTTAAAAAAGCAATCAAGTAGAATTTTCGTTAAAAACCTCCTATGATCTTCTTCACATAATAAAGTGAAATCATGCTCATGTACAATACTACAATCAAATTCTATTTGTGCACTTAAGAAAGTCACTATTATTTTGCAAGTGTGATTGTTGCCTTTAAGCTTGAAACCATGGAAGACATGCATGTTAATATAATAATTTCATAAAAAAGATAACATATAAAATTGATTACTAGAGAATATTTTGGATTATGAATCAAGGTTTGGCAACATGTTAAAAGTGTACACAATGCTTTAAAATTACTTAAAAAGTATTAGGAGGTCATATGCAATAAAATTGGCCACTATATATCCTTAAACAAGGTAAAATGGTGCGAGCAAAAAAGTTAGTACATGAAACTATAATTAGGTTAGAAATTTAGAATATAGGTACTCTTACAGGTAAATTAATAGAATTAATTATTATTATGATTCATAGGAAGAAAAATATTTTGTGTTCAAAAAACTAAATGGGTTGGGGAGAAAATCAAGGAGATTGATAGTTTAGGTTTTAAACTTTAGTATTCAGGTAAAAGTAAAATTAGAAATGGCATAGGTGTGATTATAGATAAAAATTTGAAGCAATGTTATAAATATTAATAGATGTGGAGATAGAATTATAACTTTAAAGATTATTGTTGATACTAAGATTATCAATGTTATAATTGGTTATGTTCCTCAAATAGGTTTGGATGTAGGCTCAAAAGAAAAATTTTGTAATGAATTAGAGGGATTAATATAAAAGATATCTTTTGAAGAAAAAGTATTTATTGGAGGAGATTTAAATGGGCATGTTGGTAGAGTGGAAGAAGATTTAAAAAGTATTCATGGTGGCTATAGATTTGGAGTGACTACTGAAGAAGATATGATTGTATTAGATTTTGCTTTAGCCTATGGTTTTGTAGTTATTAATATTTTATTTAAGAAAAGAGATGAGCATATTATTATTTATAAAAATAGATCTAGTAAAACACAGATTGATTATTTTCTAATACGAAAAATAGATCGTTTATATTGTAAAGATTGTAAAGTCATTCTAAGTGAATGTTTAAATACCCAACATCGACTGTTAATTTTAGATTTTAAGATGAAAGATTGGAAGATTAAAAATAAATCAAATTATTATCCTAAGATTAGATGGTACACTTAAAGAATACTAATAATAATATTTTAAGAGCAAGCTACAAGAGCCTAGAATTTGGGATGTTCATAAGGAAGCAAATGTTATGTAAGAAAAAATAACAAGTGAAATTAATCAAGTTACAAAAAATGTGCTTCAAGAATCAAAAGGAAAAGCTTCTTTTAATAAAAAATAGTTTGTGGAGTCAGAATGTGCAAAAAAAGATAAGAAATAAGAAGCATTGTTATAAAACTTAGTTTAGATGTAAAAACTCAGAGAATTGAGAAAGATATAAAGTGGCTCGTAGAGATTCTAATAAAGTAATATATGATGTAAAAAATTTAACTTTTAATGATTTATACAATGGATTGGATATCAAAAAAGGTGAAAGATGTATGTATAAGTTAGCCAACTAAAGAGATATGAGAAATAAAGTTCTAGTTCAAGTGAGGTGTATTAAGGATGAAAATCATAAAGTACTTTTCTTAGAAAAAGGATATTGAAAATAGGTGGATGAGGTATTTCGATAAACTTTTCAATAAAAGATCTGAAAATATGATTTATTTTAGCAACCTTAATACCCTGAGCAAAAATAGATAATTTTGTTTTTATCGTCATATTAGTAAATTTAAAGTTGGAGAAGCTTTAAAGAAAATAAAATGTAGAAAAAGAGTATGACCTGATGATATTCCAATAGAAATGTGGCAATGTTTAGGAGATCAAGGAATTTCTTGGCTTACAATTTTTTTTAATGTTATTTTAAAGACTAAAAAGATGTGAGATAAGTGGAGAAAGAATTTGTTAGTTCCTATATTTAAAAATAAAGGTGATGCACAAGAGTGTGCAAATTATAGAGGAATTAAGTTAATGTGTCATACATTAAAATTATGGGAGAGAGTAATTGAGCATAGGTTACGATGTGATACAAAAGCTTCTTACAATCAGCTTGGTTTCATGTCAACTAGATCTACTATCGATGTTATACATTTGTTAAGAGGTTTGATGGAGAAGTATATAGAAAGTTAGGAGGATCTACATATGATATTTATTGATTTAGAGAAAGCTTATGATAAAATTTCAAGAGATGTTCTTTGGAGAGTTCTAGAAAAGAAAAGAGTTAATATCAGTTATATTCAAGTCATTAAGGATATGTATACTAGAGCTATTACTTGTGTCCAAACACAAGGAGGATTGATAAAATATTTTCCTATTTCAGTTGGATTACATCAAGGATCAACTTTAAGCCCTTATTATTATTATTATTATTATTATTTTTGCTTTAGTTATGAATGTTCTTACTAAGCATTTACAAGAAGATGTACCTTGGTGTATACTTTTTGCTGATGACATTCTTCTTGTTGATAAGACTAGAGAGGGAGACCAAGAGAAACTTGAATTATGTAGGTCAACTTTAAAGTCTAAAAGTTTTTGTTTAAGTAGGTCTAAAATTGAATATATGGAATATAATTTTAGTTATAGAAATTCTAGTGTTGTGACATTGGCTGAACAAGTCATTAAAAAGAGTGAGTGATTCAAATATCTTGGCTCTATTGTTCAAAATGATGGTGAAATAGATGGAGATGTTATTAGTAGAATTCAAGTTGGATGGTTGAAGTGGAGGAATGCATTTGACCTATTGTGTGATAGAAAAGTACAGCTTAAACATAAGGGAAAATTTTATAAGATTGTGGTAAGACCTGTAATGATTTATGGTGCAGAATTTTGGCCAATAAAAGAGAAGCATAAGACTAAGTTAAGTGTTGTAGAGATGAGGATGCTTAGGTGGATGAGTGGTTTTACTCTTAGAGATAAAATGTGAAATGAGTATATTCTGGAAAAAGTTAGAGTAGCTCCAGTGGCAAATAAGATTAGAGAGATTCGCCTTAGATGGTTTGGCCACATAAAGCGTCAGCCGTCTGATGACCCGATTAGGAGAGTAGATGCATTAGATTTGCAAAGGGAGAGGTAGACCTCAAAAAACTTGGTTAAGATGTATAAAAAATGACCTTAATATACTTGAATTAAATGAAAATTTGTCACTTAATAGGACACAAATGGAGACGAAGGATTTATGTAGCCGACCCTAGTTAGTGGGATAAAGGCTTGTTGTTGTTGTTGTTGTAAGGTAAAATGGTGCGATTGTTTTCATAGTCTTATGCTTGTTGAAATGTAAAAATAATAAATGTTTATTAATACCATAATTTTAATAATTTTAATAAACATTAAATAACTAAACTACCCAAATAATAAGAAAATATTGATATTCTGGAAATAAGAGAGAGGTGAAGAGGAGATAAAATTTATTTGATTGCATACATAGTATGCTATACATCAATAATTTTATTTTAAGATAGTATTTTTATTTTAATGAAAAAAGTAAGATAGGTGTCAATGAATAATGCAAGAATGAATGAATGAGTGGATATCTCAATAAAATTATTTTTGCTCTTGCCATTATCTTCCTTTTATTGATATCAATAATAATAATATATGGCATATATCAAATATTTATTTACATTCACAAAAAAGTATTAGTAAAGATTCATTATAGGGAGTTCAATATATGCATGTATTATGAATGTATATATGGTGGTATGTATTTATGCATGTATGTATGTATGCATGTATGTATGTATAGATTGATGGATGGATAGAAAGAAAGAGATATGAAAGCTTTTTCAAGCTATGTAATAATTCCTTAAATGTTAAAAGAGTAAAGCAAATAATGGCAAAACAACAACCACTAAGAGTCCATTTGGGATCATTTTTATTTTGGGGATTTATATATACCACACAACACTTATGTATTTATATATCAAACTCTTAAACTTTGAAATATACTTATATTATACTTACATCTTAAAATGACATTAAAAACATCATTGATATTAACTTTTAAATTTGAAATACACATTTTCATGTATTAGTTTTGATGTAGTTGATAAACTAAAATATTATATAAATGTCAAAGTTTAGATGTTACATTGTAAATATTGAAGAATTATATGGTAAGTACCTAAATTCCCCTTTTATTTTGCTTTTATATTTAAAAACATGTTTATTTGGCATATTATTCATGTGATTTTTTTTATTATAAAAACTAGCATTTTTAAAAAATATTCAAGATAACTTTCAAGTGTTTAAGTGTTTTTAAAAATAATTATCGCTACTACCAACCATCATCACTTGCCTTCATATCTTGCTCCCACTAATGCAATTGTTTGCTACCACTGCTATTCCACTAACGACCATCGTAATCACCACATAATTCAATGTATTCAAGATTCAAAATAACTATATATATATATATATATATTATGCAAAACATGTTTTATTTGAAATTAAAATATAAATAAAATAAAATAAAATAAATAAAAAATGGTTCTCAATGGCTCTTAAAACTTTGAAATTTGAGACCCATTTCATCATTATTTAAAATAGATTATTTTTATTAAAAATAACTCACTAAAATTAATTAAATCAAAGTTGAAAGTGTTTCATGCACTTATATATATATAATCACTAAATTCCTTTTTTCACAAATTTCAAATTAAAATTAGAAACTCCTTGAATCAAATTCGAGATTATCTAAACATCATTTTAATTAAATTTATAGTTGAACTGAATATCTCGATGAAATCAACTCATCAACACTAAAAGTGATCTAATCTAAAAGTGTAAGTAAACTCTGATACTTGAGGCATAATAAGAGATTGATATACCAATTGGAGGAGCAAATGATCTCCAAATCTTATATGTTTATAGTCAAATTGAATCTTGACGTGATAAGTTGACATTTTTAAGACACTCAAGCATTTAAAATTTATTATATTATCAAAGGGGATTTCTTCATTTTCATAAAAGAGAGTATTTTAAGATATTTTTTTCTAGAAATAAATTGTAACATTTCATAAATCTATAAATAGACCCATATTTTCTGCGTGGAGAGGGAAGGGGGAAGATTGGAACAATGGTTTAAAAAAAATCCTAGAGCTCCACCATACCTCCACTATCTGGGCTTTGCCAATAGAGCATTGTCACCTAACCATCATTGCTACTTAATCCTCACCACTATTTGATGTTACAGTTTGAGCTCAACTATCACCCAACCACCACTAGTAGACTAACTATTGACATCTACTTGTCACCATTGAAACACCACAATTTGACTGTCGTTATTGGATCATCATCATCTGGTCACAATGTTAAAACACTACTCCCACCTGACCACTGATATTTGACTACCACCACATGACTTCTACCATTGGATTGCTGATACTCGATCTCCTCCACATCACCATCATGGCACTACCATCACCAACCACAATGTTAACCAAACCATTGCCCAATTATCATCATAAGAATATTATCTCTTAACCTCCACCTTAAATCATCATTACTTAACCATTATTATTAAACTATCACTTGACCTCTATCATTACATCTTCATCACCTAACCTTCACTATTAGCATATCGTTTGACCATCACTGTCAAACCACCACCCAACCTTCACTATCAAATAGCTACCGCTTAGACTCAACATCAAACGGGACCATCATCCAACTATGATCACCCAATCACCATAGCTCAATTTTAGTTGTATAAGTACATCATAGTTGTCTAACTATCATCACCCAAATACAATCATTTCACCAATATTGCTTAATTATAGTCATCAAACTATGAACATTGACTACTATCATTGGCTACATTCACCAAAATTATACTCTTCAACCAAAATTATCTAGCATCCATGACCTGACTAAATTATTATCGTCTAACCATTATAGCACGACTACAATCGCTTGACCACAATCACTTGACTATGGTCACCTGAACACTGTCGTCCAATTATAATTTTTTATTACAATCATTAAATTATGGTCCCTTAACCACTATTAGCCAACTACGATCTTTAGATCACCATTTCTAATTATATTCTCTTGACTACCATCACTTAACTATGGCATCCCAACCACCATTGCTTAAATATTATCTTTTAGCAACCTTTGTTTAATTATAGTATCAATCCTAGTCAGCTTCATTATTCTCCATTGCTTATAAAATTTATTGCATATTATTTGTATACGCAAGGAACACTTGAACCACTTAGCCCATCACAGAGCTCAGTAAAGGCCAAGTCATAATCAAGCTAGATTAGATCCAACTTTTAACAAAAATCTCAACAGCTCATTAAAAAGATTAACCATAACTCACCAGGTGAACTTGCTCGAACTACTCGCTAAAGATGCTCAATATAAGAACTCTTAGGTTACTTGCCAAAGTACAACTCGATAAAGAACTCATCTAATAAGTTCACTCCATACTCTAAATCAAGCTACTCTTACCACTTAAGAGGCCACGTTAGTAGAGAATTGCCTTCACTACCATAATAGACTATTTTACACTTCTCTATATCAAAATAGTTAATAATGACCATATCGATTTTTTTGATTATTTCTTTTTTTTGTGGTGTATCCATTCTTATTGCTCTCTAACCCTATAAATAAAGGATTAGGAGAAGTATTTGAGACCTTTAACCTTTTTAAGATAGATTTTCTTTTATTAGAATTTTTGGGCTTATTTTATACACTCCTTTTGAGCTATTAATAAAAATATTCTCCAAATGCCCTTCTCTCTCTCACAGACACACACACACACACACACACACACACACACTCTCTCTCTCTCTCTCTCTCTCTCTACCTACTCAAGAACTTTAGATCTCTTTTATCTCTCCTTTTCTTAGCCTTATTAAGCTAGTATTATGAGTAAAGCCTGGCATCACCCATAGGCAATCTAGAATCCAACATACTGAATGACTCTCCCCTATTTGTCTAGAGATTAAAACAAATCTTCTCATTTTAATTTTTAATGTAAATTTGTATGGAATAGCAGAGATAATGAAACTCTTTCTTCTCTTTTTTCTATCATTTTGAGAGAAAATAAAGGAATTATAGATCACACATAGTTGTACTATTTTATTTCTTTTTAGTTATAGAAATGTAAAAAATAAATTTAAGGACCTAACAACTTGAAAGATGCAGTGAGTATAGAGTAGATGTCTATAAGAAGCTAAGTACTATGAGAGGCCAAATAATCAACCAATGAGCACTCAGTAAACATGGAGCACTACACTTCACTACCATAAAAAGCTGATAGAAATAGAGGAGCATAGCATCAGTTTGATATAGGAACCCATGAAGCAAATTCACCAGGATAGCAGACGTGGTAGAGAACATGAAAGGTCCTCTAATTTTGCTAACCATCAAGTTAAGCATAATAATTGGATGTTGACTTCAACCCCTAGCCTAGATAATATGTATTTCATACCAACGATGAAGTGACACTTTTTCTAAGGTGATTAGAGAATAATAAATTGGCTAATACATTCTTTAAAGACTGATATGAAGCTAGGTCAACCTCAAAGTTCAAAGTACCTCACTTAGAGTCATATAGAAAAAGATTTGACCTTGAAGATTATGTTGCTTATTTTGAGTCAATGACTTTACTACTGGACCTTAATGATGCTCTAAAAAAATGAAATTAATTTTGATTAATGAAAATTACTTTTCCAAATGAATCAAAGTCAAACCACTTACTAAGATCACTGTCAAGTCATACTAAACTTTACCTAGTATGACACCATCTACTAATATGGGATCCCAAAGAATATCATAATGAATAATGGACCATTGATAAACATTTAAAGGAATTTTTCTAGTCTTATGACATTTGCCTCAAGTTCACGTTAGTACAATATACAAAAATAAATGATCGAGTTGAAATTACTAAAAAACAATCCTTACCTTTTTAGAAAAGACGATTAAGGCTGCCAAGATGATGGAGACTAATGAAAACTCCTTGCTAGTATGACACATCTATTAATATGGGATTCCAAAGAATATCATAATGATTAATAAATCATAGATGAAAAACATTTAAGGGAATTTTTCCAGCCTTATGGCATTTGCCTCAAGTTCACGTTAGTATAATATAAAAAAATAAATGATCGAGTTAAAATTACCAAAAGCAAATTCTTACCTTTTTTAGAAAAGAAGATTAAGGCTCCTAAAGATAAGATGATGGAGACTAAAAAAAACTCCCTCCTTAGCGACTAACCAAACACCATTAACCTTAATGAGTTATGATAACTGATGAATATAAATAGAATTCTACTAAGTGGGAATAAATAAATTAAGAAGGCATGGAAATAACACTTACTTGTTGAAGGAACTTAGGCCATAAGCTTCACTGAGAAAAGAAAAAAAAAAGTAAGAGGAAAATAACAAAGTATTATAATGTTAATATAAAGAAAAATGTCTTTCATTTAAGTGACTAATATTGAAGAAAGTGGACATAGTAGCTCAGCAAATTGGTGTCATCAAACTTGGCTCAATGTAGGATTATTTATACATTTTTAAGATGCAAGTCTTCCCAAGCACTTATTAATTTCAAATACACTTAGAAAAGGAAATGCTAAGAACTAGGAATCCCTATGGACTCAAGAAGTTTTATCCTTAAGGGAAAGTTTCTTTCCACTTTTATTATTTATTATTTAATTACTAGTACAAATTATTCATTATTTTACAAAGCATTCAGAAAGGGTATATTACCCAAAATATTTAGCAAGTAAAATTATCATATAAAGAATGACTTATTGAGGACTTTGGGAACTCACCTTATGTACTTTATGAGTAATGAACTATTAACCTTTCATGTCATCAACTCACCCATAATTTTTTACACTCAAGGAACTTGACACTCTTAGACAAGTAATCATGAGGAAATTGCCTGATACTATAACCTACTATTGTCTAAGGTTGGCCAACCCCAAGAAATGTTGAGTACATTAATTTTGGTTTGAAGAAAGTCAGCATTTGACTATACGTGCAAAGCCGATTAACTTACCATTAACCAAGAGTCAAATTAGGTGCTTCAAAATGATGATAACTACTCACAACAAGTGAGTGGAGGCCCTATGGAAAAGGACCTCCAGGAAGAAGGTGCACTATTGTTGCCGAGTATAGTCAAATAAATTACCCCTAGCCAGATAACTCTCTCCTTTGTGATGAGATCGACATTAAACAACATATGAGTTTTTATTAGTCCATAGTCTAAATGAGTGCTTCCTGAAGATTGAGAGTTTGGATTAAGGTGAAGTTCATCCAAGGTGATGACCACAACCATAACAAGCTAATTCTCCACTTTATGATGAGATCCACATTAAGTAGTGCATGAGTTTGCTAGCTAGCTAGTTTGGATGAGTGCCTCTATGAAGACCAAGAGTTGTGCATTCAAGGTAACAGTTACAACAACAGTGAACTAACACCCCCCTTTGTGATGAGATCCACATTGAGCAACACAAAGACTAAGAGTCTAGTGTAAAGTGAAGTACATCTAAGGTGATTATTAAACAATTTGCAAAAATAAAGTTAGATGTACTTTTGAGAATGTAATTAGCTATCAAGTTATAAATGCTCAATGCATATTTTGAGTTCAAGCACTAATGAGTACATAATCATTTATAAATACATATTGCAATCATTGCTAACTACATCGATAATACATTATTATCATAAGTACTTTCTAGTACAATGAAAATCACATGCTATCAACTTGAGAACCAATAAGAACACATCAAATGAGTATCTACCAAGTATAAAAGCTTAATAAAGAAAAATACAAGAAAAGTTAAAACATGAGATGAGTTCAAGTAAACCTTCATTCATTTTATCTCTCAACAATGTCACAAAACAAGATGAGTATAAAACTTTCATTACATCTACAAAGCTATTACAAGTGTATTCTCTACACGAGTTTTAAAAAAGAAGAAGAAGAAGTTGAGTTAGCTTGTAGATGTTATAAACATTATTTATATCCAAGAATCCAACAAGTTGAGTTAGCTTGAAGATGTCCTCAGAATCCAACAAGTCGTAAACATTATTTATATCCAAGAACTAGCTTCCAAGGTGACCTTCCACAACCATTCTTTGAATGTTGATCTTGATTTTCTCATCAAATTAGTGTGTGAGGACCATCTTAGATTATAGAAAGTTTAGGAACTTAACTTAAATCGCTTCTTTATACTAAATCATAGCTTCTCGTTGATGAAATTCATTTTTGTAGTAAGCCAGTTTAGTAGGTAACTTATTCTTCTCTTTCTTTACCTATTTTAAAGCCTTCTAAGCTTCCTTATGAAGGTTACATTCGTCTATAGTGAAGCTTTGATTGCTCCCCAATTTGTGTGCACCTCAACAAATACCTTACTAGTTAAGATAAACTCCTAACATAGGTCATAAGCAACTACAAATTCACAGTCTGAGTGTTAGTACAATGAAGAGAAACCTTATCAAAGGAGTTGAGTCTAGCCAATCCTAGATTATTGATGAGTATATGTAGTCATCTATATTGAATGTGTCACTCGAAGAATCAACAATGTGCAAGTCAGAAGAACACACAACCTATATAGGGGAACTTAACCTTATCCTCTCTTTTTTTTCTATTATTGATAGACAACTCATCAATGACTTTCTCTTTCCCTTTATTCAACAACTTTTTAAATAGAAGCACCTAAGTAATCCTTATAAATAGTCAAGCTATTTCTTCTCTTCATTGTGCCCCATTTGCCTCTCTAGTCAACATGCATCCCAATGAGATGGGCTTAAGCTTCACTAAAATTAGTGGAACTTTTGAGATAGTTGACTTGCTAACTCACGATGACCTAGTATGAGACTTTTCTAGAAATGAGAGAACATATGGCTCCATGAGCTACACCATGGAGTCAACATCACTTGTAAAGTAGAAGTCAAACACTTTAATCAAAATCTCTAGTAATAAAAGTACAATTAATGAGGCAGAGTAGTTACAATGTAAGTTCTGATACACCTTGTTGGGTAGAAGATATGAGCTAATGACAAGTCCTTTTTTAGAAGAATTTACCATCCACTGTGTTTTTCTTGGGGACAATTGTTTTCTCCTTCTTAGAAAGAATAAGGCTAGTCAACCCAAGCTATTTAATCAAAGACTTTACAAATAAGAATTTATTTCACTAGTTCATGACCTAATTTGCTAAGCTTAATTTCTAATATGAATGGTTAAAAAACATATAATGCCATCCCCATGGGACCTGGTAGTGAATAAGTGGTAAAATAAGGTCAAAATTCTAGGGATTCTCTTAACCTATAGAAAGGAATATATAAGGAATTATGCTCACCATAGAATTTAGCAACAACTGAGTTGGTATTAACATAAATAAATTAAGGATGTTGACAAACTTTAGACATGGGAATCTCATCCCAAATTTGCAAAGGTCAATAGGACACACAACAATCTCAAAAACCATATTGAACCTCTCATTCTTATGAGTAGGCCATACTAAAAAGTTTGTGTTGGGATATCAGTATGGCATAAACATCATATCTACTAAAACCAATGTCAGACTAAGGGATTCACAATACTTAAAGGTCCAATAAAATATGAGTGAACTTTCTCATGGCCTCCATAACATACTCATATATTAGAAAACAAAAAACATACAAGAGTTCATATAAGGAAGACAAAGAAACAAAGCTAAAAGAAATAATTATAGTAATGAATTAACCCAATTATAAGAGTAAATATTTATAGAGACGAATAATTTTGATTTTTAAGGTAATTTCAAATCAAAAATTAAATGTGAAGATATTTGATCTTCCCTCCATCATTATAGAATCTTGTCAACTTCAGCATTGCAAGTTTGATAAGATAGCTCAAACTCAATGCATTTGTGAAGATAAATGCAACTCGTCACACTATTAAAAGAATCATAGAGTGATCATAACTCACCACATCAATGAAAACAACTTCAACACATCTAAGAGAGTAGGCAAAATTTGCCACATGATTTACAATGTTTATATAAAGACAACTAAAATTGTCATAAGACAAAGGAAAATAACAAGGGTATATATAAGAAAAGCCAAAGCCAAAGTTTACAAATAAAATTATTATTACAGATTGAATTTGTTATTACAATCCACTTATTATAATTCTTATTACAACATTACATACATTTACCTATTAAAGAAATGTCTAAATAATGGAGCTAACATGATATTTGGAATTGATCTCCTTATTAGTTATTACAAGACAAACTCGCCATGTGCCATGAACATGGCAGACTTTATTAACTCATCATGGTGAGAAGCAATGATCTCCACATGTAGTTCCAATAGCTCTTTGTGTAGTGACTCGACTCCCAAGCTCACACTTGCACCTTACTCTCACGATGTTATTCTCAACTACAGGCCAAGCAACTTCACCCACAAACAAATAGCTTCAACATCCTAAGCACGAGAGTTATTATTGTTTTTCACTTGGGGAACTAAATTCGATAGCTAGGGAATCACTAGTTCTAAACTTACTCATAAGAAAGTGAAGTCTCCATTCATATCAAAGAAGAGGTCATATGTTGTTCTCACTCCCTCACTATTTAAAGAGCTTCCTGAGAAATTGGGTGGGTAGAGCTCATCACTACTTCTCTCCCTATAGTTGGAGTCGCCCTTGTGGAATACAATGAGGCATCAAAAATTAAGAAACTCTCATCAATAAAGTTATGAGCTACTCCACTAGACTAATCATCCTAAGCTCAGAAGCCCATTGCAAGATCAATAAAATCTTTTGGTCACTTAGTTCATGACCAAAAAACTTGCCTATGGTAAGTAAATCATAGGTTTGTCAGGGTAAGAACATGTCACCTCCCTTAAAAAGAACCTGTTAAGAAAAGAGGGCCTATTTTCAACAATGATTAGTAACATACTGTCCTCCACTAACAAAATAGAGCTACTTGCTAACCCCACCTATAAGTAAACATAATTATAAATATTAGCTAATAATAAAAAATAAAATGCAATATAAGATGGATACCTTTGTGAGGCAAACAACCACCTTAGCAAAGGTGGGGGCCTTATCACATGCGCAATTATTTTCTTAAATCGCTTCCTCACTAAAGGAATATACTCCAAGCCATAGAGGGTGAAACCTATCTCCATTGGTCCACCACTCATCCTTAGGTGCAACTAGGAAGCCACCCACTATCGGAGCTATCTAAACAAGAATGCCACTCACTGTCTCCATGAGTTGACTCGACCTTTACGCTGCTACTTTAATGATCATTATCTTGAATTTTTGAAGGAGCAAATCCATAGCCAACAGTTGTCGATGTTGCTCGCAAATTTAGGAAGAGAAGCCATCTCAAAGTACAAACACTCGTTAATGTCAAAAATGAGAAATAAATAAAACACTTCATTAAATCCCTATTTATGGACCAAAGGTTCTCAATCATCACATCAGCGATCAGATGAAATGGTGGTGGTGCATGTTCCCCAAAAGTTGCTTATAAAATAATAAATGAGAATTTTATTTCTTTCTTTGTTGCATAAAAATTTTTATTTGATTCATCAACTCTCTTATCCTTATGCAAGTTGCTTCTTTAAGGAGCGAAATAATCAGAAAACTAAATGTATGCCCAATTAACACTTGAATCACATAGCTCATCATAGTGCTCAATGCAGATCAAGTCTCAACTTGCTAATGACAAAGTAACCAAGTCAGACTAAGGGCAACTTCAGACAAAGAACTCACCATCTTGCTAGAAAGACTCATTACAACTAGCGAGGTGAACTCAGTCGAATTACCTGCTAAAGATACTTGACCAAATAACTCATTAGCCACTCACTCTAAGTACAACTCGACAAGGACACATATAGTAAACTTGCCCCATACTCCACATATAATGAATCTCACAATTTGAGAGGCCATGTAATAGGATCTAAATTCTAGAATTGGACCTGAATCAATGCAATTGGGCTCTGAATTGAGTTAGCTCTGGCTCAGTGAGTCATTCCTTCTGAGGGTATGAACTCGGCTGAGTTGAGTTGCTACAGTGGTCCTATCGGGTGATAGAAGAACCGTTGGATGCTAACCCTCGGATCGAGTGTTTGTTGAGCTGGGACTTGAACCGTTAGATCTGTTGTTTCTTTCTCCACCTTTGGATCTGTGTTTCGACAGAGCCTTTTGTGTTTAAACCTACCTCCGTCTGATTTGTTAGTGGATTACAGGTGTTCTCCTCCGGTCGGCTTGATCTATCTTTTTGCAGGGGATCATTGGATGAGTCTTAGTGGAATCCAAATGGCGTTGATCGAACGGTTGAAGATCGAATCGAGAGGGGTTTAGCCGGAGAAACCTAATGCACTTTTATCTTTTCATTTCAGTCGACTGTTCGAGCCGTCGAGATGCTCCAGAGAGAAAACTGAGTTATTTGAGGAGGAAGACCAGAAGTTCGCCGGAGATTCTTACCGGAAGGGGGTAGTTCCAGTGAAGATTCACCGTTGAAAGGCTTGGGTGAGGAAGAATAAGGGAAGAACTCGCATGAAGGAGGATTTTGATAAGACTTTCTTATTATCCTCTTATTCTCTTCTAATCTCTATTTATACTCTTCTTTCTGTCTTAGATCAGGGCTTTCTACATCTTGTAACTGATTTCTGTTAGATTCTGTTATAGTTCTTGCCTCTGTAGTGTATTCAGTTGTATTTCTTGATTTCTTACTATCAATCATCTGTTCTACTATTCTTTCTGGCCGTTATTTCTATTATGGATTGGATGAAGCTATTCAGGCCTTGTTATTATTCTCAGAATTCCTTTCAACCGAGCATGTTATCTTGATTTCATGTTGTAAAGTTGTATATTTTTGTTTGTAATATCTATAGTCTTTATTCTCTATTATTCAAACATTGGTCTTGTTGTTATTCTCTCGACTACTTGATGATTGTTATTGTAGTTTGGGAATGTCAAGAAGTCCTTAGCCAATTTGGCCTTTTTCTTTTCCTTTTGCTTCGATATTACTGTGGGACATTAAGATTCATATCATTACTTCTCCCATTGACCTTGGGTCTCAAGTCAAATTCAAAAAAGCCTGATTTTCTTTCTCTCATACCTAAGAGGAGGTATCTGTTTCTAATAGTCCTTCCCACTGTATTAGTACTTCTTTGATCTGTTGATCTCCCCTTAGTATAGTTTGTGGTCCAGAACTTTGATAGGTTTAATAAGCATTTGTCCCTCTCTGAATTGGGTTGATAACTGTGCTGGATGTATATTAGATTCTTTTCTGTATGGCTTTAATCTGGATATATGAAATACATTATGTATTCTTGTTGTTGCAGGCAATTCAATTTTATAAGCTACAGCTCCTATTTTCTGTAGTATTTTAAAAGGCCCATAATATCTCCTTTATAATTTGGTGTATTGATTCCCGTCCAAGTCTGCAGGATTGTATCTTGACTAATACCAAATCATTGACTTTTAATTGAAGCTCCCTTCTATGTTTATCAGCCATTTGTTTCATTCTGTTTTGTGCTTGTTGTAGATTGATTTTCATTTGCTGTAGCATCTGGTCCCTCTATTATAACAGCCTTTCCACTTCTGTGTTGAATGTTGTAATTTCATTGTGAGGTATTACAAGAGGGGGAAGTCTGCCATATACAATTTGAAAAGGGGTTTTCTTTATTGATGTGTTGATTGAAGTTTTATATGACAATTCTGCCCAGGGTAGGAATTGTAACCATACCTTAGGTGTTTCCAAAACAAAGCTCCTTAGATATTGTTCTAGGATTCTGTTGGTTACCTCTGTTTGTCCATCTGTCTAAGGATGGTAAGCACTGCTGTGTTTTAAAGTAGTCCCACTTAATCTGAACATTTCTTGCTAGAAATTACTCATAAATAATGGGTCTCTGTCTGACACTATTCCTTGTGGAATACCATGAAGCTTAACAATGTCTGTGATAAAGATCTGAGCTATATAAATTGCAAAAAAATTGTTTGGTAGGGCTGAAAAATGAGCATATTTTGATAGTCTATCCACCACTACTAGTATGGTTATTTTATTATGAGACTTGGGTAAACCAGTAATGAAATCCATTGATATCTCCTCCCATATGGCTTGTGGTATGGGTTGTAGTAACCTGGCGGCCTCGAGTATCATATTTGACTTGTTGACAAATAGGGCAAGTTGATACAAAATGTTTAATATCCTTTTTCATCTGCTTTGAATTGTTGAGTAATTCTGAGTCTTACGGATGCCTCCATGCCCTCCTACTGGTGTTGAATGTAGCTCTCTTATAATCTTATTTTTGAGTTCTGAATCTTTTGCTATTACAATTCTGTCTTTGAACTGAATTAGCCCTTTTACAAGTCTGTATTTAGGAAATAATTTTGGATTTTCAGAAATTTTCTTGTATAATTCTTGTAATTTCAAACTAGCTTTTGTCTCCTCTGTGATTTGTTGCATAAGACTATTGAATTGTTGAGTATATATTGATAGGTTGAATGATATTAAAGATTCTGTTTGATCCTCAGTAGGGCTGTCTTCTATCTTAAACATTTTTCTGGACAGTGCATCAGCTGCTTTGTTTGTAATGCCTAGTTTATACTCAATAGTATAATCATATCCCAGTAATTTGATCAAAAACCTTTGCTGTTTAGGAGTTTGAATTGTTTGCTGCATTAGTTCTTTTATGCTTTTTTGATCAGTTCTGATAGTAAACTTATTGTCCAGCAAGTATTGTCTCCTTCTTACAACTGTTTCAGTTATAGCATATAATTCTCTTGCATATGTTGATGCTTTCTGTAAGGCTAGTGAAAATTTCTTACTGAAATAAGCAATAGGATGGTTGTGTTGTATGAGAACAGCTCAATTGCTGTACCAGATACATCTGTTTCAATGATAAAGGGCTGATCAAAGTTTGGATATGCTAACACTGGTAATGTTGTCATTGCTTATTTTAATTTGATAAAAGCTATTGTTGCCTCTTCTGTCCAATGAAACTATTGCTTGGCTAACATAGAGGTTAGGGAAGAAGCAATTGCTGCATAGTTTTTGACAAATTTTCGTAACCGCTAAACCCAAAAATCTCTTCTTTGGTAGAGTAGGCTTGACCATGCTTGCTTGAATCTTTTGGGATCCACTTATATGCCTTGTGCAGATAAAATATGACCTAAATACTCAATTTTATCTTGTACAAATGAGCATTTAGAAGGTTTAATAAACATTGAATCTTTGTTTGAGTTGTTTGACGCCGTGGAGATGATATTGGTGCAATTCAAGGTTTTTCTTGTATATGAGAATATCATCAAAAATACTAAGACAAATTTTTTTAGGAATGGTTTAAGGACTGCATTCATCAAAGCTTGAAATGTTGATGGTGCATTTATGAGTCCAAAAGGCATAGCCAGAAACTCATAGTGTCCTTCATGAGTTCTAAAAGCTGTTTTATAAATGTCTTCCTTTGCCATTCTTATCTGGTGATAACCTGACCTTAAGTCCAGTTTAGAAAACAAGGTAGCTCCATATAATTCATCCATGAGTTGTTCAGGAGTTGGAATAGGAAATTTGTCAGGTATAGTGACTTTATTGAGGGCTCTGTAGTCTACACAAAACCTCCAGGTGCCATCCTTCTTTTTGATTAATAATGCTGGGGAAGAGAAAGGGCTGATACTTTATCTGATTATGCCACTTTCCAACATTTCTTTGATTAACTTTTCAATTTCAGTTTTCTGGAAATGTGGATACCTGTAATTTTTAACTCTCACAGGCTGAGTTCCAGGTGGCAAATGGATTTGATGGTCTATATTCCTTCTTGGAGGTAAGCCTGTTGGGCTTTGAAATAACTCCTGGTAAGTGCTTAATACTCGTTGTATTCCTGCAGGCAATTTATTGAATTCTTTTATAGAGGAATCTGTTTCCTCTATTATTTGACTCATCTGGAAGCAAGATAGTATTTCTTTCTGTTGCTGCAATTTAGTGAACTGATGAAAAGAAATTATGTCCATTGTTGATGCTATATTTCCTTGCAACTGCACTAATCTGCCATTAAAGTAGAATTTCATTGTCAGCTTCTTGTAATCAATTGTACATTCACCCAATTGTTCTAACCATTGAACACCAAAAACTATATCTGCTCCTTGCATGGGTAACAGATAGCAATCAGTAATAAAAGTATTGCCTTATAGTTGAATAGGGAGATTAGAACATATGCCTGAACATTTTAAAGTTTTCCCATTGCCCACTAACACTTGAAAGATTGCTGCTAGAGTTACTTTGAAATCAATAAACTTTGCTACCTTTGATTGAATGAAATTGTGGGTGGATCCACTGTCAATCAAAACATGTACTTTTTTATTACCAATCAAACCTTGTAATCTTAAGGTTCTAGGATTAGACTGACATGTAAATGCATTGAGGCTGATTTCAGGAAATTCTTCTTGTAGATTTTGCAATTGATTCGATTTCTTCGGTAAATCTCTTGATCCTCATTGATCACCATTAGAGTAAACATTTTGATTTTCAAATGTGTCCTCGTGATACTTATCATCACAATTAAAGCATAATCCCTTCTTCCTTCTTTCATCTAGTTGTGTTGGAGTCAGTTTCTGGATGGGAATGTTTTGTTTATTGAGCATCACATTATTTTGGTTGATTGCTGAAATTATTGGAGGTGTTGGCAGTAAAGGTGGTTGATAGCTTTGATTTTGTTTAGTTTGTTAAGCTTGGTGTGCTCTGTAGTTTCTTGGCATTGTTAACTCATCGCTTTGTCCTCCATCGCTTAGCTAACTGAAAGCTTCTTTGTAGGAACTAGGCTGCAATGCTCTTACTTCTTTTTATATCCCTTAAACCAGTTCAAACTTACTCTGTAAGAATTCGTGAAATACGATATCCGATTTGCCAATTCCTCAAAGTCATTATAAAATTGTCTTTGTAGATTTGTTGTAATTTAGCAAGTTCACCCAAAATCTCAGACAAAGATGGGCCAAATCTTTGAATAACTTGTTCTTTAAATTGTGTCCATGAGTGTAGCTGTTTATTAAGATGCATCCACTGATACCAGCTTAATGCTAGTCCATCCATGTATACAGATGCAATTAAGAACTTCTGATCTTCAAATAGGCTATAGTATTGAAAGAATTGGTCTACTTTAAACAGCCAACCTCTAGGATTTTCTCCATTGAATCTTGGCATATCAACTTTCACAGGTCTACTGTTGTGTTGTGGTTGTTGTCTAGTAGGAAAGGAAATTTCAGTGTGAGGAGGGGTACATACCTGTGAGTGTTGTTGTTCTTGCTGATTGCTTTCTAATTTTTCTTCAATAGATGATAGTCTTCTTGAGACTTCATTTAATATCATAGTTATTGAAGACATCTGTTCATCTGTTTTGTTCAGTCTTCCTACGCACTCATCTATGGTCTTTGCTGTGTGTCTTGTGCCTTCTGCCATTTGTGGTGAGTGATGTAGTCAACAAGAGCACCAATAATAGGATCTAAATTCTGGAATTGGACCTGAATCAATGCAATTGGGCTCTGAATTGAGTTAGCTCTGGCTCAGTGAGTCATTCCTTCTGAGGGGTATGAACCCGGAGTTGAGTTACTGATGGTCTATCGGGATAGAAGGACCGTTGGATGGCGTCTTTTGCTTACAGCCATTGGATGCTAACCCTCGGATCGAGTGTTTGTTGAGTTGGGACTTGAACCGTTAGATCTGTTGTTTCTTTCTCCACCTTTGGATCTGTGTTTCGACGGAGCCTTTTGTGTTTAAACCTACCTCCGTCTGATTTGTTAGTGGATTATAGGTGTTCTCCTCCGGTCGGCTTGATCTGTCTTTTTGCAGGGGATCGTTGGATGAGTCTTAGTGGAATCCAAATGGCGCTGATCGAACGGTTAAAGATCGAATCGAGAGGGGTTTAGCCGGAGAAACCCAATTCACTTTTATCTTTTAGTTTGGTCGGCAGAGCCGTCGAGGCGCTCGAGGCGAGGGATTTGAGGAGGAAGAGGGAAGTTTGGAGATTCTTACCTGGAAGGGTAGTTCAGTGAAGATTCACTGAAAGGCTTGGGTGAGGAAGAAGAAGGAAGAACTCGCATGAAGGAGGATTTTGATAAGACTTTCTTATTATCCTCTTATTCTCTTCTGATCTCTATTTATACTCTTCTTTCTATCTTGGATCAGGGCTTTCTACATCTTGTAACTGATTTCTATTAGATTCTGTTATAGTTCTTGCCTCTGTCGTGTATTCAGTTGTATTTCTTGATTTATTGCTATCAGTCTTCTGTTCTACTATTCTTTCTGGCCGTTATTTCGTATGGATTGGATGAAGCTATTCAGCCTTGTTATTATTACGCAATTCCTTTCGAGCATGTTATCTTGATTTCATATGTTGTAAAGCTAATATTTTTTTGTAATATCTCGTAGTCTTTATTCTCTATTGTAAGCAAACATTGGTCTTGTTGTTATTCTCTTACGACTTGTAGGATGATTGTTATTGTAGTTTGGGAATGTCATTGAAGTCCTTTAGCCAATTTGGCATTTTTCTTTCCCTTTTGCTTCTGATATTACCAGGGTTCATATCACCATGCCAACAGAGAGCCACCTTCATGGTCATACTAGACCATTATACATGTGTGTATCAAAATAATTCATATTTGTACCACTTGATTTTATTATTTATTATTCTATTGTGTAGCTATTCTTGTAGTTCTCCAATCCAATCTATTCAACCATAACCCAGTACGTCGAGTGGTTTAGTCTAGGTCCAGAACTATTTTTGTATATTGGCCAAAGCTAGCAATTCAACTGGTGAACTGATATTTTTGAATAAAATATCTATTCAATAATTAATCAAAATTTATCTTATTGATTTTGATTATATGGCACTAAATAAAATATTTAAAATATCATATATCAAAATTTCAATTTAAAATTATATTTAAAATATTTAAGAGTCAAATGTCTTGAATTGAATTAAAATAGAATTTATTGAATTAGTGAAAAATATCATTATTACTTATTATTATATTATTTAAATATTATTAAAATAATTTTAATATTTATTATATTAACTAATTCAACTCTCAGTAGTTGAGTAGCTGATCCTAAAATCTCTCCTTCCAAGCGGAGAGAGAGAGAGAGAGAGAGAGAGAACATTCTTGAGCTGATCGACAAATGAGTATTGCCTGTGTGATCCCTGACCAAGAGGGGCGAACGGGTTCTTCGTCGTTAACCACGCCTACCTGTTGAATGCCAACCCGGTCCCCTGCACCCGTCGCCACCCATCAATTCATCTCTATCTCTCTCGCGATCCCTCGTAAAGCATCAAAAAATAAAAGCGGATTCTTACCACAGATTTGGGATCCGACGGTCTGATCTGGGTGCACTGCTGAGGCATATCGCTGTATGCCAAACAGGTCTTGCACCGTCGAGGCCACCCGCTGTATGCCGAACAGGTCTTACATAGCTGAGGGAGGAAATTTTTAAATTAAGTATTAATTAATTAATAATTAAGAGATTAAGTACCGTAAAAAATAAGTTTAATTATAGGTATAGTCTTCTAATAAGTAGATGGCTTATTCATTCTTGAGAGATGGGTCAGCTCTTATTGGCGGCTAAACAAGTCTTAATAAGTTGGCGGGCTATGAAAGGAATCGAATCGATCGGACTTAAGTTTATCTGTACGATAAGTAACTTATCTGCTGTCAAATTTTTTTAAAAAACAAGTTGTATTTTTACAACCAAGATTGAAGCAATCAATCAACATCAAATGGACATCAAAGTAAAGATTGCATTTTAAATAAAGACACAAATAATTAATGAAATAAGTAGTCATTCACAATGAAATAGAGGAGAATCATATGCTCTGGAGGGAAACTGAAATAAATAGCTGTAAAAATTTAACTATAACTCAATAACTACAAAACAATTATTCCTTCCATACAATTTCTACTCATAAAAAATGTAAAGATGTATGAACAGAAATTTATCAGTAGGCTATCGTCGACGACGGAGTCTATATGCTATCGCAGCACTACCTGGAGTATAGTGCTCAGATGGCTACAACAGACGATCATGCAACTGATGGGAGACATCATATGTCCCCTGAGCTTGGCTCGCATCATCTGACCCAATGTCCGATTGCGCAATCTTGTGACGGCGCCTTTCCATATGTGCGAGGCGGGTGCTCTCGGAAAGAAGATGGTCCTAGATCGGATAGGTGGATGGCCCCGCTCATGTTTGTCGTATGCGTCGAGCGAGGTCGTGTATGTGTCATATCACTGACATATGCTCTGGGACGCGTTGGACCAGTCTCGATATGCGTCGTCAGCTTCAGATCTTGTATCATATATTTATACTTAATCGATAGTCCACGTCACTGACGTCCAAAAAAAGGTCGAAAAGATCCTCGTCGCCAAGATATGCTCACCTGATAAACCGTTTAAAATGTTACTACAAAATATGTGAAAATAATAGCTAAATAAATATGCAAATTATAGAGTTATCTTAACATATGCTCGGCGAGTGCTCAGGATAAGTAAGTCATCGGTGGGTCAGTAGGCGCCTTCATCAAGTACGCCGATGCCCGACTGAACCAAATCATGTATCGCTGCGAGGGGCTACTGCGTCGTGTAGCGTCATCCGCCACGCGCGTGATCTCACCAAGCCTCCCACGGAAGGATGTACTCGATGATGCGCACTCGCATCGGCCTTTCCCCTCGCCATCTATTCTAATGAAATTGGGGTCCATTAGGGCTACATCAGTGTTGGGCAAGTGACCAAACTGACGAAGGACTCTGTCAGGAAGGTGCCACTCCACCCTCTTCCAACTAATCTGGAACTTCTAACGGATGTCTTCGCCGGCCAAATATCGACCATGCGACCTGTCGATTGTCGTATGGCTCCCAAGTCACATGTGTGTGTTACTGCATGTTAGACAATGGTTTGATAATGTTTGTTGAGAATGAGGTATAACAATTAAGACAAGTACCTAGCTCAGTAGAAGCTCATCTAACTCAAAAAATCGATATTGAATGGCATCGGCCTTATATCTCTCGTTCCACCTGATTAAAAAAAAAATTCATATACAAGTCATTTAATTGCAAGTCATTATGTTAAAGCAAACTACATAGATCTTAGTATTCTTACCTGAAATCGATGTTGAGCCCATCGAGATCTCTAGAGTAAGGGACATGTAGTGTCGATCTACCAACTGTCGGAATGGCGAAGACCGACCATGTTGGCCCTCCACCGGGTAAACTCGTGTAACTCCCTGTATAAGTGGGATATCACTGCACCGCCTACAGATAAAGTGTTGAATGTGTAAAGATCCTCTAGCAATGGGAGATACTGCAAGTGTACCTCTGACCCTGATGTATCTAGTTGTAGGAAACTCCCAAGAAGGAACAAAACATAGGCGGCGCACGTAATGCGATGAAGTCTTGCAATGTCACCGCTATCTCTCTCTCACTGAAATGTGTTGGTCTGGGGAGACCAACGCTCAACTAATGCTGTTAGCATATGATAGTCAAGTCTGATGTACCGTAGTTGGCAAACATAATGAAGTTCGAGTGCGTGGAGGGCAGTTATGAACCGTGGGCACGTAACGAGCCACTCTTTGAGCATAAGAAGGTCAGATGCTGCCTCCAAAATAGTCATCTACAATAGGAAAAAGTTTAGGCCAGGTCATGTAAAACAGTGGAAATTTAACATACATAAATTAAACTAGCAAGTAAATTCATATCGTATCTGGATGTGTGGCCCTGTGTCTCCCATGAAGTAAGGCTATGTTGGGATGAACCTCACGGCGTGACCGTGTGCATCATCACCTTGCCTCAAAGATGCCTCCTGGGTGACGCCTAACCGGCCTAGAAGGCTCATCGCACTGTGACAAGTACAATAAAAGTATAATTTATTAGAGTACTGAAATAATTACAGAAAAAAGAAAAACTATGTATATTCAGTTAAGATATTTCGTAACACAATCTAAACTCATCACCTCTAGTAGGGTTATGTGGGCACGATGTCCGATAATGACCGTATAATTTGCAGATACTGCACATACGATTGCTTTACGCTGCGCTCTCGTCCATTGTGTTATTGTACCTACGTGAACGTGGACTCCCCGATCTAACTTTAACCACTGGAGGCATTAAAGGATATAGACCCTGAACTACATCGCATCGCCGTGTTTCGATCATGTGCATATGAAAACTAAGAGTATGTATGCCGGTACATCGAGATGGTGTAATAGCTTGACACATAAGCCAGATGATTGATTCTCCTATGTACAAGAGCTGCTATAATATGACTACATGGCATGTGATAAATCAGTATTCGTGTATAACTGCATGAGCTTAATTGATCCGCCGTGAAGTCAACTCTGAAGGAGCGATAATTCATGTCCAACACTTGCACCTCATTCGCGTTAATATTGACTGGCTGTGGGAAATGTTTAGCTTCACGCTCAAATTTGCTTAGAACTGTTTGGGTTCGAGGAGAGAATGTGAATTCAGTGGGCGGTTCATCTGAATCATGGTACTTTCCCGCTTATAGAATAAACTCACGATGTTATTGTAAATGACACTGATCAATACTTGAATTAGTAGTCCCCGTGCATGTTTAAGTACACCATTAAAGAACTCTGATGCATTTGTGGTCATGGTACCGTAACGCTTCCCACCATCATGAATCAATGTCAACTTCTTCACATCACATTCTACCACCCACTGATACGCTTCAGGTTTAATTTTTTTGATGTCAGACATGTGGCGATTAAATATGTTGATGTCATCGGTGCTGCCTGCCAAGTACATTTTCTTGCACAGATACTCAACATCAACAATACCCATTTTTCTCACCGCCTTCTTAAAGTTTTCCCTAAGATGTTGCAAGCAATGACGATGTGAGGCCCATGGAAATACATCGCGGCACCCACGAATCAGCCCTGAATGCTTATCTGAGATTACACATAAATTGCCCCTTGATGAAACAATTAACAGCAGTTGTTGTAGGCACATAATGAACCAGAGCCAGGATTCATTATTCTTAGATTCAACCACTACAAAAGCAAGGGGAAATAGTCCATTATTTGCATCAATACCAATGGCTATGAGCAACGTACCCTGATACTTGCCCAATAGGAACGTCTCGTCCATGCTGAGAACATATCGACAATATCCCCAGCCAGTAATAGATGGTCCAAAAGCCCAGAACAATCTCTGAAACCTTCATGTATCTGATGACAAGATTTTGTAAACAGTGTCGGGTAGCGCAGAGCATAATGAATCCAGAAACAAGGCTAGAGAGTGGTATGACTCCTCCCAACTGCCAAATATTGCTCTGATACTCTTATGCTTCGCATCCCAGGCCTTCATGTAAGAGACCTTGATGTTAAATTTTGATTTCATCCTTTCTATGATCTCTCTGGGTTTCAAGTCAATTTGAAATCATATAACTGGCATTATGAAGTAACTAATAAACTTAGCAAGTCGATGTCCTCAACTCGATGGTGGCAACGCATGTGTGCAGCAAACCTAAAGTTGATATCCTTCAAGCACCTCCCAACCTCTTGCTTCTGCTACAGTGCATGGATGCATGTGGCAAGGTCTATTGGGGTTACGATGCTACGTACATATAATAGTGAAATTATTTTGATTCGATGTGACGATAACGAACTGAACATTATTAAGAATTGATTAGTTAGTTGCTGCGAACTGAAGCTCCTTCTTATTTGAGAAACACATACCTTCATATAACTCTACCTAACTGACATCATCTCAAAACTGAACTATCGATGGACCATCAAACACAATATCCGCATCCCAGTCTTTCGTGGTTTGACATATTCGAACGTAGTCATTATTGGAAATTATAACATCGCGATTTGATGAATTCCGGATAAAATGACTCTAAAGAAGATCATGACCAACACTCTTGTCGCATAAATTGGCATTACCCAATAAAGAATCATCATCAGCATCGCTATCATTAGATGTAGTGCTTGATTCGCTATTCATCATTTCGTACTCATCATCAAGTAGTAGTCTAGATGAACTAGGTTGCTCATGCAGTTCTGCTTGAACAGACAGCTTGGTTCTGCATTTAAAAGGTATAATCTTTTTGAAAAATAGAAGATACCCTAAACCAAGAAAATAAAAAATACCAACACTGATGTCGAGGTAAATACTTACATTATCTCTTGTTCATGATAATATCGCTGCGATTCGATTGCAATAACTAAACTCATGAGTGAACTGTGAGTGTGTATTCTCGCAAAGAAGTGTTAGTTTCTGCGCATTGTGGCTTCATTTTCACGTAAAGAATCAATGTTTGATGAGAAGCTTCATCCAATACAGTACTGCAGACATCATCATCATCATCAATAGTACAAGGTATGTATCCCGCGCCTATAGGAAAATGGCATGTAATCTCCACTGCAAAGTTATCAATGTCATAACACAAAGACCTAAGCATTTTTTCTTTTAAATCTCCTAAGCTTGCATGATGCGAAACTCGCATGGGCCGATTTTTTCCACCGACATAACTTGGAATGAACTGATCATCAATGATCAGTTGTCCGTCATAGAAGAGAATTAGGGAAACGAGCTCCTGACTCATTCTACTATAAGCTCAGCAACTAAAGATGTAACAAAACCTAACAATTCACTCATAATCCGTCAAAACAATATCAATCAGAGTGTACATATTACTCACCTATTTATACACCTAACAATTTAACAAAGCAAAAAATGAGCAACTAAATTACCTGATCCAAGCATTTCATATACCCTAACCACACAAATTTTAGGAGAAAAATTATGAAAAATATAAAAAAACATCCCTCTACATTATTGCCAATTGAAATAAAAAAGAAAAAAGATAAAAAAAAAAACTTTACCTTAGTGAATGGAACTTTTGGTCTCGGTCGAAAGCTATGGTGGAGGTGGAAATGCCGAAAGCTACGGTGGTGGAGCCGGTGATAGCCACTGCGGGAGGGGGCCGATCACTTGTGACTCGTGAGAGTACGGAGGAGGGGGGCCGAGCGCTGAGGGGGGACCGATCGTAACCTAAAGACTAAAAATAGAAAGCTCATGGGAGGGTCCGGTCAAGTTTCAGTTATAGAAGAAGTCGACGACATCTACCGACCGCTTCCTTCAAAAGCCGCCAGCAACTTATCTGGCGTTAAGAATAATCGACGATAATCGAGGCTTGCCACCTCGGAGGTGTGACAGCCATCGCCATTATCGATCGACCTAAAGTTAAATTTTTTTAAGTATAATTAAATTATTAATTATTAATTAATTAATACTTAATTTAAAAATTTCATCTAACTGAGGCCCTAAGCATGTCGACAGTCGCCTCAAGAACTCACACCACTAAGCCTTACCGCCTCCCAGTCAATCCAAATTGTATAAAACATGAGAATTAGTGTAAAACCTAATAAGGAAAAAAAAGGCTGATGAACAAAGGAGGGAGAGAAGAAACTAAATCGTAGCAGCAGCAGGGGATGTTGCCAATCCACTTAGTAGAAGCAGAAATGATATGAATATAATAGCGATTTGATGATATTGTTGACTAATGCTCCCTTTCTTCATTTCTAAAAGACAGAGAAGGCATCTCTGTTTCAAAAGAGAGAAGGGTAGAGTTCTCTATGTGAGCGGATGGTGTGCTCAACGAGAAAATATTACATGTGGAGTTCGGTGTAACTACGCATCCAGGCGTCAATCAAATTTGGGCACGTGACAAAAAAATAAAATACATATTTTTAAGCTCTTAACGTTAACGAGCTCGAACCAGTCTGTTAAAATAACGAGACGACATTGCACACCGTTTCTGAGCACGGAATGGGATTGCATTTGAATGCGCCAGAGAAAATTAAATATAATATATAAATAAATTTAAGACATTCAAATAAAGAATAAGTATATTTAATTTTTTTTTCTATCGAACTCAGAAGAAAAGAAACAAAAATCTCTCATTTCAATTGAAAAAAAAAACTTTGAAGATGAATAACGAGCAGCAAAATGTTAGACATCATATGAATACCAATTTAATGGATGATGTCATAAATTTTAATGCATCGATAAATTTTCTACATATATATATATATATATATATATATTGAACATTGCTTAGTGGTCTTCTTTGAAATCCTTTTTAAAATATAAATTTCTTTCATGTTAAAACTTATTACTAAATGTTTATAAGATCATAAAAATAAAACTCTTGAAATATAAGAGTATTATAAACTGTTTTAAAGTGTCTTCCAAGAGGATTTGAATAGTCTTGGTCTAATTTTTCAGGAGTACAATCTATACACTCTAGAGTGTACTTCCTTTTTTGGATATGTAAAGCATTGTGTACTTCCTAAATATGGAGCTATATGATATTAGAAACTATTTTGAGTGCCTTCCAAGGGGATTTGAATAGTTTTAGTCCAATTTTTCAGAAGTACAATATGTACACTCTAGAGTGTACTCACTTTTTTATATGTAAATCATTGTATATTTCTCAAATATGGATCTAAATGATATTATAAACTGTTTTGAGTGCCTTCCAAGAAGATTTGAGTAGTTTTGGTCTAGTTTTCTAGGAGTACAATCTATACACTCTAAAGTGTACTCCCTTTTTTGGATATGTAAAGTGTACTTCTTAAATATGGATCTATATGATATTATAAACTATTTTGAGTGCTTTTCAAGAGAATTTGAATAGTTTTGGACCATTTTTTCAGGAGTACAGTTTGTACACTCCAAAGTGTACTCCTTTTTGGATATGTAAACCATTGTTTACTCCCCAATAATAGATCTATATGATATTATAAACAGTTTTGAGTGCCTTTGAATAGGATTTGAGTAGTTTTGGTGAAGTTTTCTAGGAGTACAATCTGTACACTTCAGAGTGTACTACCTTTTTTTATATGTAAAGCATTGTGTTCTTCCTAATTATGGATCTAAATGATATTAAAAACTATTTTGAGTGCCTTCTAAGAGGATTTAAGTAATTTTGGTCTAGTTTTTTAGGAGTACAATCTGTACACTCCAGAGTGTACTCATTTTTTTTTGTTATGTAAAGCATAGTGTACTTCTCAAATATGGATCTAAATGATATTATAAATTATTTTGAGTGTTTTCCAAGAGGATTTGAGTACAAAGCTAAACACCTTATATATATATTTTCATAATACGTGTTTGTCTATGCTTTCATGTGCATGTGAATGAGCCAAAACATTAGTGCAATGTTGAAGATGTTATGTTTCATGAACCAATTGTAAGCAAACTCCTTGGCATCATTATTGATAATGAAAAGGAGACATATTAACTGTATTTTGATTATGCACATCAAACTGGATTCATTGTTCAAAAGGATCATGCTAGTTATTGGTCAAACTCAAAGAATTTGAAATTAAAGAATTTTTTATGTGCAAAAGCAGGTTTTAAAAAAGATCTCAATCTAAACTACTTAGTGAAATTTCAAAAAACAAATACTATGATCGGTTGTCCTACCATGATTAGATTTTTTATTAATTAAGATAGGAATTGGAAGGGTAAAAAATTTATAGAAAATCATAATCATTCATTAGTTAAGTCGGGTGACCAACATCTTCTAAGATCTTGCAGAGGCATCAGCGAAGAGAAGACGATTGTGTTAAAGTCAATGACAGAGGCTGGAATTATAAGAACTGATGCATTCAACTATTTTAATGAGAAAGTTGGCAAAGTGGAAAATATTGGCTTTACAAAAAGAGATACTTTCAATTATATTCAAAAATAAAGAAGAGTAAGGATTGTGAATGGTGATACTGATGCATTAATATAAATCTTTGAAGAAAGGTAAGCGTAAGATAGAATGTTTGTATGGGATGTCCAAATTGATGAGTTAGACAAGTTGGTGAATCCTTTTTTGGAGTAATGACATGTCAAGGATAGATTATGATTATTTTAGGATGTCATAATTTTTTATACAAGTTATCGACTAAATAAATATAATCTAGTTTGTGCATATTTTGTTGGAGTTAATCATCTTTAGCAAAATATTTTATTTGGAGTAGCATTTCTATCCAAAGAAATAATTAAATCATTCACATGGTTATTCAAAATATTTCTTCGGATAATGAATGAGAGGCATCCTATAACAATATTCACTGATTAAGATCAAACAATGACGGGAGCTATTAAAATTATATTACCTCATACTCATCATAGGTTATGCCAATGACATATTTCTAAGAAAGCTCCTTCAAAAGTACATTACTTTAATAATAATAAGACTGTACAAAGTCTCTTTTATACATACATGATTAAATGTGATTCAGAAGAAGAGTTTGAGAAGGCTTGGTGTAAGATGTTAGAAGAAGAGAATTTGCAGGATTATGCATGGCTAGCTAAGCTAAATAGAATTAGAAGTAAGTAGTCAACCACATTTAATAAAAATTCATTTTGCATGGGTATTTTATCAACGCAATGCTGTGAGTCCACAAATAATATATGCCATGAAATATCTAAACCAACAAGTTATATCATCGATTATTTTTTGGGATTGGAGAAGGTTATGGACACATGACGATGAAATGAATATGATGAAGATTTCAAATGTAGCCATTCCAGTTATTAGAAGCTTTACACATTTGAAGCAAGCTGCTATGGAGTGGGTGGACTAGCAGCAAATGTCTACAATGACAATCCTATGGAATATTTAATAAGAAACTTAGAAAATAAGAGCATTTCCAATACATGGACTGTTTATTTGGAGAAGACATGTTTGAATATAACTTGTAGTTGTAAAAAATTTGAAATGATGTGATTACTCTGTGCCCACTGCATTAGAGTTTTGAGTCAAGAAGATATTGTGTAGATTCTGGAGAAGTATCTTCTCATGCGATGGTCTTCTAGGGCAAAGAAGAATATCTACTTTGACAGTGTTTACAGAGACTTAAAAGATTTACAAATTAAGCATAGTTGTCCTGTTGGCATCATTTTTTGGAACCACATCAGTAGATACGTATATCAAATAAGCACTAGAGTATAAAGTAATAAGGAAGCTGAGCAGTATATGTTGGATTCTTTAAGGAAATTAACTGAAGATGCCGATTCATTATTATGTGAGAATTCATCTCAAATGGAGTATACAAAGAAGAAAAAAAGTCTACCATAAGAGATTTCAATTGTAATAACTTACTGAAGGACCTAACTAAGATGCGACCGAATGGTGTTTCCAATGCAAGATTGAAAGGATATTAGAAAAGAAATAAGAAAGGCAATAATATTTTTCTAATAGTTTTTAAAAATATAATCTTCAAAATATTATTGTGAAATTTTCACCCATTATACTTTTTCTATTATAGAGAGAAATGAACAAGTTGCAATAAGTGGAGAACATAGAGAATCACCCATTGTAACACTTTTTTCTGTAATGTCAGAGTTCGTTTCAAGGGTATGCAAAGTATAATACTTTATTTCTGCTTTTAGATCTTAGAAATTGATATGATGTTTTTATATATCAGAAATTTCACTCAAGCTTAATAGTAAGTGAGCCAACAAAAAGATACATCAAGATGATGATGAACATTAATTAGAGAAAAATATTATGATGCATGAAATAGATAATCAACTATTTTTTTATTACTATTTCTTATGTTTAGTTGAAACTCAACTTTTTTTATGTTCATATCAATTTTTATTTTTTCAGTTCAGTTTGATTGAAACTATTTTACTCTATTGTTACTGGATTATACTTTGATTTATGCATTCATGATTTCCGAGTGTACTGCTTTTGTATAGCTGTGTACAGCCATAAAATCTAGCATATTGCATAAACTGAAACTCTAATATCCTCATAATTTATTTTTAGACTCAGAACAGATCAAATTATTGCTATAATTGGCAGTATACTCTATAGTGTATACCAATGTATAGCCTTAGATGCCATCAGAATGGATGTATTCAAGCTTTCAATAACAAAAATAATAATATAAAATCTTAAAATAGGTCAAATTGCTCATATAATAGGCAGTACGCTGTAGATTATACTAATTATACTCTTGGAAAAAGCAATAAATGACATCAAAATGGATGCATTCAAGCTCCAATAATAATAATAATAATAACAAATATTAAAACATGTCAAATTACTATCATTAAAGGTAGTAAACTCCAGAGTGTACAGATTATACTTTTGAAAAAATGGTTCAAAAAAGGTCAATTACTCTTGAAATGCACTCAAGACAACATATAATATCAGTTAAAGCCACAGTTGGAGAGTGCACCATGATTTACAAATAAAAATGCAGTACACTCTAGAGTGTACAAATTGTACTCTTGAAAAAATGGTTCAAAAATACTCAATTACTTCTAAAATGAATTCAAAATAGCATATAATATCACTTAGCTCCAAAATTAGGGAGTACTCCATTATTTAAATTTTAAAAAAAGGTAATACACTCAAGAGTGTACATATTGTATAACTGAAAGAAATGTATCAAAATTATTCAAATGCTCTTAATGTCAGTCAAAATAATTTATAATATCATTTATATCCATAATTTTGGAGTACATAGTGCAAAAATTTAAAAGAAGGGATTACACTCTAGAGTGTATAGATTGTACTCCTGAAAAAAAAATGGGCCAAGACTACTCAAATCCAATTGGAAATCACTCTAAATAGTTTATAATATCATATAGATCTATAATTGGGAAATACACAGTGCAATTTTTTTTAAAAGAGAGTACACTCCAGAGTTTATAGATTGTACTCTTAAAAAACTGATATAGAATAGCTCAAATACTCTTGAAAATCACTCAAAATAGTTTATAGTATGATATAGATCCATAATTGGAAAGTACATAATGCTATACATATCCAAAAAAAAAAAGTACACTCTAAAGTGTACAAATTTTACTCATGAAAAATAAATATAATAAAGCTCAAATACTCTTGAAATTCACTTAAATAGTTTATAATATAATTTAAATTCTTAATTTTGGAGTGTACAGTGCAAAAATATCCAAAAAAAGGAGTACACTCTAGAGTGTACATATTATACTCCTGAAAAACTGTACCAAAACTACTCAAATCCTCTTGGAGGGTACTAAAAATAGTTTATAATATCATTTAGATCTTTAATTTTGGAGTATACAGTGCAAAATTATCCAAAAAAGGGAGTACATTCTAGATTGTATAGATTATACTCCTGAAAAATTGGACCAAAACTACTCAAATCTTCTATGAAGGTACTCAAAATAGTTTATAATATCATTTAGATCCTTAATTTTAGAGTACACAGTGCAAATATGTCCAAAAAATGGAGTACATTATAGAGTGTATATATTGTACTCTTAAAAAATTAGACCAAAACTACTCAAATTCTCTAGTAAGGCACTCAAAATAGTTTATAATATCATTTAGATCCATTATTTTGGAGTACATAGTACAAAAATTTCCAAAAAAAAAAGAGAGTGCACTCTCGAGTGTACAGATTGTACTCCTGGAAAACTGGACCAAAACTACTCAAATCATCTTGAAAGGCACTCAGAACAGTTTATAATATTATATAAATCCATAATTGGGAAGTACACAGTGCAAAAATTTAAAAAAAAGGAGTGCACTCTAGATTGTATAAATTGTGCTCCTATAAAACTGATACATAACTATTCAAATCTTCTTAGAAGGTACTCAAAACAGTTTATAATATTATTTAGATCCATTATTTTGGAGTATATAATGCAAAATTTTTTTAAAAGGGGAGTACAGTTTAGTGTATATATTGTACTCCTAGAAAACTAGATCAAAGCTACTTAAATCTTCTAGGAAAGCACTCAAAGCAGTTTATAATATTATTTAGATCATTATTTTGGAGTACATAGTGCAAAAATTCCAAAAAAAGGGATAACACTCTAGAGTGTACAAATTATACTCCTAGAAAATTAGACCAAAACAACACAAATCCTCTTAGAAAATACTCAAAATAGTTTATAATATCATATAGATCTATTATTAGGAAGTACACAATGTAAAATTTTTTTTAAAAAATGGAGTACACTCTAGAGTGTACAGATTATACTCCTGAAAAACTGGACCAAAATTACTCAAATTCTCTTGAAAGGCACTCAAAATAGTTTATAATATCATATAAATCTATATTTGAGAAGTACATAATGCTTTACATATCCAAAAAAAAAAATTGAGTACACTCTAGAGTGTACAGATTATACTCTTGAAAAATTGCACCAAATCTACTCAAATCCTCCTAGAAGGCACTCAAAATAATTTGTAATATCATATATCTATAATTGAGAAGTACATAATGCAAAAAAAATTAAAAAAATGAGTACACTTTAGAGTGTACAGATTGTACTCCTGAAAAATTGATACATAATAGCTCAAATACTCTTAAAATTCTCTCAAAATAATTTCTAATATCATATAGATCCATAATTGAGAAGTACACAATATTTTATATATATAAAAAAAAAAGAGTACACTCTAAGGTGTGCATATTGTATTCGTGGACAACTAGACCAAAAATGCTCAAATCCTCCTGAAAAGCACTCAAAATAATTTATAATATCATATGAGTTCATAATTATAAATACACAATGCTAAACATATAAAAAAAGGCAGCACACTCTGGAGTGTACAGATTATACTCCTGAAAAAATAACCCAAAACTAATCAAATACTCTTAGAATAGACTCAAAATAGTTAAAATATCATATAGATCTATAATTAGGGAGTACATAATGCTAAACATATCAAAAAAGTCAGTACACTCTAGAGTGTACAGATTATACTCCTAAAAAATGGTCTAAAACTAATCAAATACTCTTGCAATGGACTCAAAATAGCTAATAATATCATATTGATCTATAATTAGGAAGTACACAATGCTTTACATATAAAAAAATGCAGTACACTCTGGAGTGTATAGATTGTACTCTTGAAAAAATAGTGTCATTTGACCTTAATGCCCATCAAAATAATTTAAAATAGCTTAAAACATGAATTTGATCTCCTAAATCTCAATACACAGTAAAACATGAATAAAGCAAGACACTTTGTATTAAATGTATAGAGCTAAAAGCTCTAAACTTGAAAAGAGTCTTGGATAATACCTTATAGAGTCATATTCGATGAAGGAGATGAGATGCTAACTGCCAAAATAAATGTGAAATCCCTAAAATCTCTAAAGTTCAAAAATGATTGAAATAATACCTTATGGAGTCGAAGATAAGAAGATTGAGATTTTTAATCGAGAATTAGCCTTAAATCCTGGAGGAATGTCGGATGCTCATAGTGATGCATCCTGGAAGGGAGATAAATACAATCTCTACACGAATGAACAGAGTATAAAAATAAAAAAAATCTAAATTTATCTCGTGCTTCAAAATGGCGTGGAATCCTGTTATTTTAATTGGTCGGGTCTGTTAACAGCATTGGGTCCGCCGTTATCGCCAAGTGAAAGTCTAAAATCTATATTTTATACTTCACCACGTGTCCAAATTTGATAGATATCTGGATGCAAAGTTATATCTGAATTTCACATTATATTTTCTCGTGCTCAAGAGGAGTTAATGAATATGAGTACAAAAAAAAGAAAATTATTTTGAAATTTAAAACAATAAAAATATGAAGAAATAAAAAATCAAGAGTCACACGCAGGTACGCTCATTTCGACAATAATGACTGTGGACCTCACCATCCGCAGCTGTTTGGCAAGTCACCAATAATTGTTGCCATTCTCGCGCCACGAGCTCATAAACTTTCGAGTGATTGTTTGAGAGGACAATGGTTCTGTAAATTTTATGCAGGCACGAGGAATCTTGTGTCGGCACCAAACGAGATCATGCAAGCTAGAGAGGCCTCTAGCTGACACAAGCGAATAAATTAGGTTAAATCATCACGAGGATTATTGCAAATTTCATTAAATATAAGTATTAGTAATTAAATTATATTTAATTTTTTTATTTATCGTAGCTGAAACCTGAAGAAGTAATAATTAAAGCTTAATATCAGAGTTGTTTTTTAAAAATAAATAGGAATATGTCAAAAGCTGTGTTTCATGCCAGCCGCTCACGAATACTAACAGCATTTCTTTGATATATAAACGGAACATAAACAATCATCGTTTGATCACGTTCGATTTAAATAAATAAAAAATTATATTATATTATTATTATTATTATTATTATTATTATTATTATTATTATTATTATTATTATTATTATTATTATTATTATTATTATTATTATTATTATTATTATTATTATTATTATTATTATTATTATTATAGATACGAACACAATTATTTATCACAAATATAAGATAGTAAATTTTGTTATAAAAGACCTGCGTCGAATCCTCCTTTATTCAGATTTTTCGAATTATTATATTTCGAGCCAATTTCAAATACCTAAATGACAACAAAATGATTTTCAAACGAAATAATTTAACAATAAATTTCAGCTATTTGAACACGAATAATCTAACATAATAATAAACGAGAACACTAAAAAGAGTTATGTTCGCTTTACACCCCTAGTTTAAACACATCTCTAATAATAAATGAAAAAAAATAGAACTCTTAATAAAATTGATTGTAAGGTGCTCCTCATTGCATTACATCTAAATTGGAGCTAACAATTGTTGGATATAAATTTATTTATGGAAAACATCACATCTTAATAACAAAATTGGCTATGTAGTAAAAAAAAAACCTAAGTAGCAAAGAGAGAGAGAGAGAGAGAGAGAGAGCCTAAAGTTAGAAGGTCAGATAATTTATTAGACTGCAACAAATACATGACTTGAGTGTAGGGCTGTGTACTAGTTGGTTTAAACCGAAAAAATCAAATCGAACCGATGTTATTTGGTCGATTTGGTTCGATTTTAAATCTCACAGTTAGATTTTTAGTTGTAAATACCTAGTTATTCGATTTTCGGTTCGATTTTTTTTTAAAGGATCGGTTAAACCGAATAAATCGAATAAACTAAAATTAATTAAAAAGTCAAATATAAATATATAATTTTGATTGTGAATGCTTAATTATTTGTATAAATTTATAGATTTCTAATTGACTAAGGAATTTTTAATGTATAAATTTTATTAGATTGTTTTAATTAATTAGTTCATTAAAAAAATAATATTTTTTTATTTTATATGCTATTCGATTTAACCGAAAATCGAACCGAATAAATCGAATTATAGTTTGGTTTGATTAGTTCGATTTTATATGTTATTTGGATGGTTCAGTTATTTTAAGTTATTTGATTCGATTTGTTCTGTTTTAAAAAAAATTCAATCAAATCGATTAAATCAGCCGAATACTTACCCCTACTTGAGTGCGAGTAATTTATATTTTGGCTTACTCTTCAGCCCTTATTTATCGGCTTAGAAAGAGACATGACATTGCCACAGAAAAGACTATATTTAAGGGGCATAAGTAAAAATTGGATAACAAAGTTTTAACAAGTGCTTTTCTAAACGACATAATGAGAGTAACAAAAAAAAAAAAAAAAAAAAAAGACTGCATATTAATTGCTTGGTGAAAATTAATTTTGAGAAAAATTTTATTGCTGATTTTACTTAATCTTGTTGAATATCTACTACATAAGGGCATGTTGTTATCCCCATGAGCTCATGGACTAATAAATTTGAATTCTGATAATAACAATATATAATTATAATTTCTAATAATTTATTTTTTATCATTTCAAAAAATATATATATATATATATATATATATATATATATATATATATATATATATATATATATATATATATATATATATAATTCAGTAAACCAAAATATCAAGAGTAATATTCAAGAGGTTTGTTGAGCTTCAATGACTATTAAGTTGTATTTTTCAAAAAAAAGAAAAAAAAATGAGATCACAATAAAAGAAATTGTCAAATTTGATCATTATTGCATTCATTTAATCATCATAATATTATCTTATCAAAAATAAAAATTACAATTTTCAATTTCTCAAAATTTGTGAATAAGTTCATGTAAATTAAATTGAATTATTAATTTGTGTTTGATCTATGTGGTGCAAAACCATTAATTAGTTATCTCATTATTAATCTACTATTTTATTATATTTATCAAAATTATTGGCTTTATTTATTTGTATTATTTTGTGTTAGATTAAGCTTGAAAATTTATTTGAAAATTTTTTATTTGCTAAAATTTTTATTTCTTTTAATAAAAATACTTATTGTTCTTGAATTTAAATTAACTTAAGTATATTTAAAACTATATTATTCAATTGAATCATTTTCAAACTTGATTTTGATTGAAGTAAAATTATATTTTTATTAGAATTATTCTCTTTTTGTTGAAATGATCAATATTAATATAAAAATATTGGGTTGTTGAAATTCAATTCATAGAAATTACATTGATCTTGTATCCATTAGAATTTGCATTATAATCCTTGTTTATTAAATAAATTTAATTTAAATTAGATTGTCTTTTGCCAAAAGAATTTAATTGGAATTGGAAGAACATAATTTTGGTGCGTTGTATTATTGAAACTAGTCTTAATCATAGCCATATTAAATTTTGTAATTCTCGAAATTTAATTTTAAGTATCATAAGAATTTGTTTAGACATTTTAAAGTACTTTTATATTTATCAATCATTTGCATTAAGTCATACATATTGGAAGAATCATTTTTGAAACGCTAACTTGTCATTTTACATATATTGTGTGAGCCACTTATTTTGTCAAATTTCTTGCAATTTTTTTGTTATAGTAAGTTCATCAAATTATTTTGTATGATCATCAAACCGTGAGGGTAATTGCTATAAGTTAAGATTCATTATTGTCAAAATTATAAAGATTTTGTATTTTAATTTTTATTTGAAGTGTATAGTTAGGGATGGACTTGCCCCATTGTAAAAGAGTACATTAAGCTTTTGGGATTGTACTAATCACTCTGTTATAGGAGAGTATGGTGTTGTAATTGATTTTTTAGATAATGGATTTCTAACTAGGGTGATTAGGTGTGAAAGTAGGCTAGTTTGAGATTTTGGTTGAACCACACAAAAATTTCTTACCTCTTGTCTCATTTTACTTTTCTACTTTTGATATTATTTATTTCTTGTTATTTAAAATAATCTTTTCAACCTAAAAATAATTTGCTATCAAATTTAAAAGTTTAAGTTTTGATCGATACTTTTTACTCTTATACACAAGTGTCGAATCAAGTAATACATAATGAATAAAGTATCATTCTCACGATAATTAGAGTAAAATTAGATATTAATTTATGTTAAGTGAAGTACTAATCTATTTAAACCTAATTTTTATCCAATAAAATATAAGTATTAAATTAAAATTGTTATATACTATTTTGCAAAATATTAAAATGATACTTTTTTATATTTTTTTATAAAAAAATATATAGGTATTTTCTTAATTTTAAAATTAGTACTCTGAATTTATATAATATTTTTAGATTATGTATTATATTAAACCATATAGTGGATTGATTTAAAACTTGTTGTGTCAATCAAGAGCAAAAGTATTATACTCTCTATCTTTAAACAAGTATAATCAAACCAATTCCTTTGCCTAATTTTCGGACTAGTGCCAAATAAATTTTGATTAATTGTTTTACTCATATTTCCCTTTTGTGATTGGAAATCTTAAAAATAATCTTATATTTAAAGGCTATTTAGTTACCTTGACCTACCTAGCACATCAATGATTATTTAGTACATTTTTTGCCTTTTTCATACTTGTTCTTCTAGGGTTTTGTCGATATCTCTAGATTACACTTATTTTTAACATTGTGTTTGGCCAGATTAAAAGTAAATGAAGCATGGAAAGAAGCTAAGCACATATTACATAGGATAATCAGACAAGAAAGGAAAGAGCACACTGAGTAAATTTTCTAAGTCCACTCCTTGTGATCCTCTACTACTTCCTCATGAAAATGTCCAACATCTGTCACTGAAAATTCTTGGTTGTTGATGTCCTTCTCTACCCCTTGCTTAAGAAAACACTTTTTTACACTACCCTTATACACTCTCACACTACCATAGTTACTCATTACGTTTCTTGAGTGTTTGTGTAGATTACCATAGTGACTTGGTGAGAGTTGCTTTGAAGAAATAGTTTAATGCTTTGGTGACTAGGCTTAGTTATATATATATATGTGTGTGTGTGTGTGTGTGTGTGTGTAGTTTCTTAATTCTCTTATGTCTTTAAATAATAATCACAAAAAAGAATTAAAGAATTAAACATATTATTTATATCAAATATCATATTATAATTGATGTTAATTTGACCAATTGTACGTGCAAATATTATAATAAGTTAATAAATAAAGGCTTGAGTTTGTTAATTTGATATCGAATTGTTTAGTCATTTTCTTCTTCTATCTTGATGTTCAATTTTTTCTTCTTCAAACTTAAATGGATCGCATTCCCAAGCTCAAAAGTTGAAGATCATCCCAAAATAAACTTCTAGTTGGCAATATTCTAGGAAACACTTAAGGACAAATTTAAGCAACAAATGAAAAAAAAAAAAAGAGAAAAAAATTAAGAAGATACACTTGAAAAGTCAAAGATAAAAAGTTAAGCAATTAAAGCAATTGTTGATTTTGAATTAATATAAATGAATTCTCAAAATGGCCCAATAAATAAGCCATTCCCTAGATGAATTTATAGTCAAGCATAAAACTACTTAGAATTAATAACTGGTTAATTACTTCTTGAAATGAACTTGTGAATAGGTAAATGATTCTCTAAATCTCTTCAAAGACAAGCTATTAAGAATTAATTACTAAAAAGGAGAAGATAATAAAAAACTAATTTATCACTGAGAAAGAAAATGAGTAAAAATTTGATGCTAGCGGGGGACCTAATTAGTTGGGATTATTAAATAAAAATGGACGTGAGATTTTAATTTAAAGTCTTAAGGAGTGATTGAGATTTTTTTAGTGGAAATATGATGGGATTAGATGGATTTAGTGGCAAGACAATCTAAACTTAATCTAGTTTGGGCTAATTTAAAAAATAAGTTTAGAAAAAAAACTTTTAAGTGGCATAAATGGCTAGAGATAAAGGTTTATGATTAACTTAGGATGGAGAGATAAGGTATTTGAGTGGTTTATTAAAGATAATTCTAAAATTAGTCCAAATTAGACTAGTTAGGGATAATTTAAGATACCTCTTTTGGCATAAGGTTTAAGGTATTCTAAACAAAAGGAAATGATGTTGGAGGGTTATTTTAATAGGTGAACTTTTGATCTAAAGTATTTGGTATAGTTTGATGATGTTTATGGCATTGTAATGATGGAAAGAACAAGATTAGGTAGATCAACTTAATTTGGGTTGTGTGCTTTCAAGAAAGTTTTAGAGTGGTTTTGAGGATTTAGATGATGGATGGAACAATTTAAAGGTTCATTAGGATGTTGGATCATATGTGAGAATGATTTGGGAGAGGTTTTGAGAAGAAGTTAGAGAGCACTTATAAGATAAGACTAATCACATCAAAGAAAAGCTAAGCTCGACCACCAAGCACTAACACAAAAGAAAAGAAAATCTCCAAAGTAATTTTATCATTCTAAAGTTGAGAAATTTTATTACATACTAGCCCTATTTATAGAGATTATAATAACTATCATGCAAAAAAATAAGAGGGAACAAGGGTGGGTGGCCATTAATGAAGGAAGGTACTAACTACCTTCCTTAATTTAATATATCTTCTCTTATATTTCTAAAGTCAAAAATTAAAATTTCTAGAAGTTAAATCTAAAATTTAAATAAAAAAATTCAAGAAATAAATTTTTTTGTTTTGATTGGGCTCTTATGGTAGTCCTTGATTGGGCTCTTTCTTGTGCGCTTTCATAAGTTCTCTTCCCTTTGCTTGAATATCTTGCAATTCTTGGCTATTTCTTGGATTTTCATAGTTAAGCCTTCAATTTCTTGAAGATATCTTAATACACTACTCAATTATTCTTAAAATAAAATATAATCTCTATTAATACAAGTAATCATATATTTTTTTAGCTTAATGGTATATATTAACTTCGAAAGGGTCTCATTCAAAGGAGGAGATCATAAGAAATTAGGACATAGCATCATAAAAGTTAGAAATCATCATTAGTTCTCAAGCCCTTATTTGAAAATCAATAGAAACCCATATTAATCCATGACTATATATATATTTAGAGTGTGATTCATAAAAAGAGAGACCCTATTGTCTCATGAAGTGAAAAATCATATCTTATTATGGACTTCAAGGATAAAAATATATGTGATAAATTTAAAATTTTATTATTTAGTGAAGTGCATTGAATAAGGTTTTTTTTTTTAAATGATAGGATTCTGATTTCTTATAATCAAAAACTTCTATTATTAATTATATTTTATATGAGGCACTTAAGGAATGCTTCTAATCAAATATATTTAATTATGCTATTATGTCATCTTGAACTCTTAACTGTAATTCACTTTGTAATTTGAAGATCAATTTTTGCCATTTTTTATTATTAGAAATAGACATCCCAAAATGATTAAAATATTTGGGCTCCTCATCATCCATATTAAGAATGAAAAAAACTCAAAGCAAAGATAATTTTTTTAAATCATAATCAAAGCATCCTCCACAATGCCTTTTAAGTGCTTAACTTAGTGGTCGATTAACTGTAGAGATACTATGATGGGCTTGACATCCTCCAGCCACCACTTTTGATGCATGGACAACTGCATAAGGTTGATGTTAGCTTCAATATCTCATAAAACATTGTCAAAATGCTCCCTTCCAATTGCATGAGAAATAATAAGGCTGCATAGGTCCTTCCTTTTTGTTGGACGCTTCCATTGTAGTATTGCATTACAACCTTCAATAAGTGCCACTATATTAAGATCATTTAGTATAATCATATTAGAGAGAATCTCTTTCATAAACTTCACATATCTTGCAATTTGTTATAAAGCATCTGCAAATGGGATGTTGATGCATAACTTCTTAAAGGCATCCAAAAACTTTTAAGAATTATTTAAATAAATTTTGGTTATAGAACAACTACAAGTAAGGCAATGGTGATAAGCACGATGATGGATTATTCAAAAATAGATTTGAGTTAGGATGCTTCTTCTCTTTAGAAACTTTAGTTTTGACCCTCTCCTACTCCATACAATCTTCTATTTGTTTACCATTCTTAAGCTGCTAGCCTTCATGTGCTTCCTTGAGTTCACCTTTATGTTGCTCAAGAGAGAACTGAGATATCATGTGAATAGCTATTATGATAATTGCCTCAATTGCACCTTTATATATACTATTTCTTGCCTCTGAATAAAGGCATCTTGTTAGGTGGCTAGAATTCTATAATCTAATTAATAGCTTGTGTATTCTTATAAGAAAAGTTTGGGTGGCTCCTCCACCCTAGATTATATAAGTTGGAGTAAGACTAATGCCATTGCTAATTCTTGTCAAGATTAACTTGATCCATTTGTGGTTGAGTGAAGAGATCATTCTCCTAACATTCACTATGTGCATGTTCACCTCAATAGAAGTCACAATTAATCATCAGTAAGTGAGTGAATTTTAAAGAGAAGTTATTTGCTTTCTTTTTCATTGAAGTAATTTGAGTAATTAATGATGTAATATCGTACAAATCATAGGCTTCTTTGGCAATAGCCTTTTACTTAGCTATTAGTAATTTCTCATGATCAATTTTTAAATCAAATTATATAGAGCTTCCTCCATTTTACTCATGAACGTGCTACCATATGTGGCATATATAAATGTCTTAGTTGATCAAGCTAGTCTATTATAAATAGCTTGCACCTATATCCACTTAAGGAGGCCATGATATGGGCACTCAAGAGATCCTTAAATCTTTCCCAAGCATCAAATAGTATCTTCCCCTCTATTTGCATGAAGTTAGAAATTTTGATTTTCATCCTTACTATTTTGCTGATGGGAAGAAACTGAATAAGAGCTTTTGATCTAGAACATGTCAATTTGTTATAAAGTCTCTCTAAAAAGAGGTTAACCGACTCTTCCATAGATCTCTAAGGTAGAAAGAAAATAGTTTAAGTCCAATAACATCAACAAAAACTCTAATACATTTAAATGTATCATAGTTTAACTCCAATAGCATCAACATAAACTTTGTACATAATTTAATTGCACAATAGGAACTTGGTGAATGAGTCATGTTTTTGAGTTTAAGTGCTATGATTAACAACAAGTGTAAATGGCTGTGTCCTGTTACTGTTGCGCTCCTGATGACTGCTGAGCCGGGTGTACGCAGGCTCTGCCTGCTTACCAATTATTTGAACCTCACATTGAAACAGCATTTCAAAAAGCCTTGCAATTCGTTATCAAACCAAGCTTTCCAGGATAAAATCAGTCCTTTATCAGAACTTTCAGGGCTCTTGTTCTTTGGGAATTATTCTAATCTTTTTCTTATATATATTTTGTTTCAGTTTTTTATCAAGTTATTCTATATTTATTCAAGTCACTATTCTGTTTGCCCAAATTTTCTCTCCCTCACTCTTCTTATTTTTGTGTCAGTATTGGAATTATATATTGGAATTTTCACTTACAGCAAGTAAATTTATAATTCCAATCATAGCAATTACTATAGACACAATGTCTGAAGTGATTAAAACATATCTAAACAGTAATAGAACAAGAAGTGCTGATAAATATAACACATCAAAAACAAAAGACTTGATTAGAATTACTATTGTGAGATTCAACCGAAGATATTATCGCTGCAGGCTGACAGAAAGGATGACCACAACAAATCCAGCCATCCATAGCAAGTTGTCTTTATAAGACATCTGGCCCACTGAAGAAACAGTTTTTGTCTTCTCTCCAACGCCTTCAGTAACAGCATCTACAGCCTTAGGCATCACACCACATGAGCCAAATGAGCCATTAATCTGCAGTAAAACAATTGAGTGGTGACAATATATATTTTTCAGAACAAATCATACTGATAATTTTTATTTGATTGAGTATTTGATCTCCAATAATCCTACCATTTTTCCATAGAAACAAAAATGTTAATACCTTGCAATAAGAAATGTCACTGCATCCACAAATTAGATGCCCATTGGCCTCATCGGTAGCCTGAGAAGCTCCACCTAAATCACTTCTCTGCAGCATGTGACAGCATTGATCATATATACAAAAAAAAGGTAAATGGATAAGATTCTTGCTGTGACTTTCAAGGTAAAAGACCTTATAGAAATCCACTGCTATGAAGTTAGGCCATCGGTTTGCTGACAAATTTTGGCAAGTGTTTAGCATGCCAATTAGAGGAGCTGAATTATCCTTACAAGCGGTTACAAGATTAGGAATGTCCGGGAAAAAGTTCATCAGAACAAGTGATCTTGACGTGGCATTCATAAAGGATGACTCGGCGCGGTTTGGACAAAAACCTGCTTTCATACCGCCATCTCCATCTGCACATTAGAAGACACCAAATTCACCAAGACCTCAAATGAACGGTACAATGCTTTTTTTTTTTCAAATATTTATACATTGATTTTCTACTACATATCTCCACTGATATGCAATGCCTTCTGAAGCTTCTTTTGCTGATTTTGATGTAAAGACGATCAAACGTTGATTCTTGTCAATCATGTCACTTAGTAATGGCCAGTTACCACCATTTTTCGGCATACGAGAAACAGGAAACCAATACTTCATGAGACCGGCAGAAGTGAAGACCTTAGTGAGGCCGCGGGGGGATTTCACATAGTCTTCAATGAATATAGTGATGACTTCTGAAGGATTTGCTTCTAAGAATGCTTGGATTTCTTTGAGCACATCAATGGCTGGTTGCTGAGGTTAAAATGGTATTAAACATTGGTTTAGAAGTTGGCATAAAATATTTGTTAAGTGAATGATATGACGAGATTCCTTTAATTTACAGAGCTTACAAATGCAGTGAAGTTGTAGCAATTACCACCGAAGGAGTGGCAGAGCCAGATGTCATTTCGGAAGTCATACATATCCAACATTAAACCACTAACGCCATTCTAAATCAAAAAGAAAAATAAGATTTAGTAATTTACCATATAAAAATATTACATTGAAATAGAAACTGTTGATGATAAAAAAAAAAAAAAAACTTTTATTGTTTAGCTCTCAATTACTGCAAATTGAGATTTGAGATGTAAATTCCCAGCATTTTCAGGACCCTCAAAAGCTAAATTGATAGGGAAATAGAAGATTGAGATATAAATTTGTACATTGTCTATTTGATATCTCGAAAATAGAAAATGTCTATAAAATAATAATAATTTTTATTAGAATACAACATGGGATTGAATTAAAATTAATAAAGGTTTTAAGCTTTACGTATCTATCAAATGAAATGATTGTGTTTAAAAAAGTGTTTCATAGGAGCAACCAAATAGGTTTTTAGTTAAAAGCTTTGTTAGACATCATTGTATGGTAAAGTAAGACCTCAAGCTGCTATTTTTCAAGTTTATTTGTTGTCTTTGTTAATGAAACAATGGAAGGCATGCATGTCATAATGATAATTTCATAAAAAGCAAAGCAAGGTAAATAAATATGACAACCAGAGAGGCAACTGAAAGTATAGCATTTTAAAGTGTATTGGAAGCACTAAAGGCACATGAAGTTTCATGAGAAAGATCTAATAGACAAGTGAAAATAAAACCCTACTAATGCCATATGAAATAAAATTGGTCCACATATATCCTTTAATAAGGCAGAATGGCTGTTGATCAAAAGGACCATGGTCCATTTAGACTAGTAGATTTTTTATATTTTTTTTTTTTGTTTTTTGGATCTACTTATGTGACAATATAACATTAAATATATTACAAAATTGTCCCCCAAAGTTGATAGTTTAACAAGGATGATTTTACAATATATCGAAGGCTAAGTATTATGACTACTTTTTAGTATAAAAAATTCAAATCAAATAACATTATTTAAAATTTTTTGATCAAACAACATTGTTCAAATGGCGAACACTACGTCATTTGGAATGAAGAATAAATTTATTTTACCTTGTTCTAACCCATGAGATATATGACCTAGAATTTCCAAGCAATCAAATTTATGATAAATTCATGTCCTCTTCATTTACCATAGCTATCCAATTCATTTTTGATTGTTGATCTAAATGTTCAAGGTTAATTTTGTCATCAATAAATAAATTAAAGAAATGAATTTGATAATCATAAAAAGTATAATTATCATTATATTTGAAAAGAATCCAAACTTAAAATATATGTATATAGTCAGGATGAACTACAACCATCATTTATTAACTATCATTACTGCCATCATTCAATTGCCACCATTAGGGCACCATTGAATTACAACCATAAGACTTTTTCAAAGAAGGATGAAAATTTTGGGTGTCACTCACAACCATACTTATGGAGGATAGTTTAGTACTTCTATTAGAGATATACTAGATCCATTAAAGGGAACTACCATTCTACCAATATAATATAATGTTTGCCCTCTTTTAAATGAAGGAAATAGAGCCTACAAGAGAAGAATTGAGAGGAGAGGCATTTCTTCTTATCCATAGGGGAAATTTATAATTGAAAAGGTAAATATGGAGTTATAATTTTTTGCAAGAAATTTTAAAAATTATGACTTTTTTGCAAAAGTTTTAAAGAGTATTTATTAAAACAAATGTTTTTATATTAAAAATTTTATGGAGATTAATATAGTGCAAACACTCAAGCAAATGCATGTGGGCCTATGCTCACACAGGTGCACTCAATTACATGCCCACATAAACTGGCAAGGGCAAGTGTGGTTGTGTGCACATATGAGTGGGGTTCAGAGTGATTTGGTGTATTAATGTGTGTAATTATGTGTGCTCCTAAGTGTAGTTGCTCACACTTACATATATGCCTGGATGCAATAGTGCGCGCATGCACCACTGCTACCATTTTAGTAGTGGCCAACACAACAACCCTTATGTATTTTTGGGCAAAGGATCATTTTTTGATACTTTTCACTCAATTTTGGTGCTTTTGGATAACCAAAAAGCTTATTAAACAAATTTAAGCAATTTTAAAAGTTTTAGATTAAAATTTTTTAACAAATTTTGAAGCAATTAAAGCAATGACATCATGAAAGGCTAAGATTATGATTACAAATAAGTTGATTCATGGCTACATTGATGTTTAGGGAGAGATTGCGCTTTGTAATTTTCTCAAAATTATAATTTTGTGCCATAAATTTTTTTAAGGACTCAATATATATTTTCAGATGATGTAAATTTTGATGTTTAAAAATAAAGGAAAAATGATATATCATTAGAAAATTCATCCAATAAAGCATGCATCTAGAAGCAATTCTAAGTTAGAAATTTTTGAAAATAAATTTAGAACAAACAATTCATCAAGCAAACTTATTATCAAATTGAAAATCTAAATGAGATAAATCTAAGACACTAACAAGTGAGCCCAAAAACACTTAAAGAATTATTAGAAATTTTGAGACATTAATTGAATAATTAAATAAACTCAAAATCTAGCATCCTTTAGATCAAATCTTGCATCTCGATGAAAAAAATTCAATAGGTCAAAACTTGAATAGAATAAAACTTCACGCCTACATTAAAAAATCAAGCCCGCATATAGAAAGTTGAAAATATAATAAGAACTCAATTTTATGGAAAACCCAAAGAGGGAAAAATCACGGCCTGTAGTAAAATGCTCCACTATATCCGCTGGAGTACAAAGTTTAAGTCTTCGACAATTACGAGATGTATGTATGAATCGAAGAGAATTCCGTAAGTTACAACAAATTTACGTGATATTGTCAGAATCGGTGTTGGTAGCGGACAATAATATAATGAGAACCGGGATGATAACTGAACTTCTAGTTCTCTTTCAACTTTCTCCCAAGTTTTCTTCTAGCTCCTCCCTCCTTTCATGACAAGAATGGGGTCCTATTTATAGGATTCTGAGAGGGACAGTTTGGTCATTGTAGCTAAAATCTCAAAACACTCGATCGGACGGTTTATATCGATTCATTCGATCACAAATAATTTTTTGGTGATTTAACCATTCAAACGATCTTCGATTTGAGTGATCTTAGACTCGTTGGATTCATCTCATCGAGCCGCTCGATTCGACTATAAGCATGTCTAATTTGGAAGTCATGTGATCATCCAATTAGTATTTCGAAGTTTTCATATGTAACTTTTGGGATTGATTTAAGCTCATTTGGGCTCGATTTGACCTGATTCTAGCATTATTAGACTCATCTCACTGAGTCATTTAATTTGATTGAATACATACTTTAACTTGAAATTCATGCTTGTTTTATAAATTTTAGAGGAATATATCATTTGTCCCCCCTATTTTTGGATGATAAAACTTATTTCATCCAAATACATATTAAATTTTTTTTAAAGAAATAAAATAACTTTAGCTAAAAATTATTATGATTTATAATTATATGTGTTATGTATATTAATTAATTAATTAATTTATTAACTAGTTATTAATATTTATTTTATTTTATTTTATTATATATAAATATATATAAAGTGATAATTTACATAAATTATTTTATTGCATACTTTGACTTTTATTTTGAAAGAGGGGGGTCGTGGGCCTCCGAGTTTTAGTTTTTATTTTATTTTATTATCCTCTACGAGAGAGAGAGAGAGAGAGAGAGAGAGAGAGAGAAAGAGAGGAAGGCGGAAAGAGAGAGAGAGAGGAAGGCATAAGAGATAAAATTTTTTTTTTATTATTTTTTTAATGAGGAATATAAAGAATTTTTTTAATGAAGAATATGAAGAGTTTTCTTCATTTTTTTATTATTTTTTAAAAGAATTGAAGAATTACTTTTCAAGTATAAATATCCCCCAAACGGTAAGGAAAAGCTCGCACCTTATTTTTTTTTTCTTTAGTTTGTATCGACTTGAAGACCCCAAGACCTCAGTTCTCCCCGATCTGGGGTTTCCAATGACTGGTTCATGACATCTCAATTCAAGCGCAGTGCTTCCAAATTCTTCTAAATTTCTCTAAATCCTAGAATTCTCCACTAACTTTTATGACGGTGCAAGACCCCCCTCGTAAGCTCTAGTTCTCCCTAGTCCCGGTTTGAAACCCGACTGTTAGGCACAGATCCTATTCAAGCTCCAGTGTGATTCCAAGTTCTTCCAACTTCCTCTAAATATTGGAATTCTCCACCAACCTTTATGACGATGTGCGACCCCCCCTCATAGGCTCCAGTTCTCTCCAGTCCCGAGGTTTGAAACTGACTTGCTTAGGCAGCACGTATCTCAAATTCAGGCTCTAGTGTGATTTCAGGTTCCTGTATCTTTTGAGGATTTTGTCTTCTCAGATTTTTGATGTACCAGTACCTTCTGAGGCTTTTGCCTTCTGAGGGTTTTAATATATCTGTACCTTGTAAGGTTTTTGCCTTCTGAGATTTTTGATATACCTATACCTTCTGAGGTTTTTTCCATCTGAGGTTTTGGATGTACCTGTACCTTCTGAGGCTTTTTTTCTTCTGAGATTTTTGATTAATGGAGACCTTGTCAACCACTTGCTCTCTTAGAGTATTTCTAGTGAGGACCTTGTCCACTACTAGCTTCCCATCGAGATGTACCTGTACCTTCTGAGGCTTTTTTTCTTCTAAGATTTTTGATAAGTGGAGACCTTGTCAACCACTTGCTCTCTTAGAGTATTTCTAGTGAGGACCTTGTCCACTACTAGCTTCCCATCGAGACTTCCTCAAGGGCGTGCTTTCAAGGGGCGAAATCCATAAAGGATTTTTGATCTATCCGAGGTTGTTTGTCAGAGTGTTACTCGGTGACATTTAACTTATGTGCAAGAAGTTAATAATTTTAACTATCATCCGAGGTTGTTTTGTCAAAGTGTTACTCGATGACATTAACCTGTATGTAAGAGGTTAAATATTTTGATTCTTCTGAGATTATTTGTTAGAGTATTACTGTTGACCTCACTTTTGGAGTGAATTCTCAATCTCCTGATCATAGATCTAGGACTCTTATAGACACTAAGAGCTCCTTAGTCTTTAGACACTTCTAGTGATTAGGTGAATACTCAACCTAAACTTAGAGACTTAGAATGGGTAGTCATAGGAGTAAGTTATGCCTTAGGGAGATTTGCCTACCCTATGGCCTAGACCCAATCCATACTTTCTTTCTCAAATCAAACCAAAATCAAATTTCCAAAATTCACAATCAATCCCATGATCAAATCTAAACCCAAAGTCCTCCATAAGCCCTATGATTGAATTCCATGGCCTTAACCTTAGTTAAATCCAATTCAATCCAAATTCAATTGATTTTCTTCAAGATCAATTCAATCCCTCAATCATTTATCAAATTCAAGTTCAAACTCAATTCCAAATGATTGAAACCTAAGATCAAATTTAAACTCACAAATACTCCTTAAGTCTTATGATTTAATTCCATAGGCTTAGCCAAACCTTCATTAATATTCACAAATATAAATGAAATATAAACCTAAATGATCAAAACTAAATCAAACTAAATTAAGTTAAGCCAAGACCCTTCCTAAGACATATGGGCCTACCTTCATGAGCTTAGCTAAATCTTAACCCAAATCAACTTAAAATCAATTGATTTTCTTATAAATTAATTACATATCCAATTATATTCACAAATATAAATGAAACTCACATTCGAATAATCAAAATTAAATCAAACTAAATCAAATTCTTTTCTAAGCCCTTTGACCTTGCTCCATGAGCTTAGTCAAATTTGCCTCCAAATCACTCCAAACTCAAAAAATTTTTTTATAAGTTAACCTTATATTCATTTACATTCACAAATATAAATAAAATATAAATTCAAATAGCCAAAACCAAATCCAAAATCAAATCAAAACCCAATTTAAACCCTTTAAGCCAATTCATTGGACTTAACCAAAACACATCTATATCAAGACAAAATCAATGGATTTTCTCTTGAATCAATCATTCCTTCAATCATCTATCCAAATATAAATGAAGTTTATAATCAGCTAGCCAAATTAAAATCAATCCAAGTCAAGCCCAACTTAGCCTTTTTGATTTGAAATTTTCAAATGAACTAAAACTTATTGAAGCCCAAATTGATTGCGGTTGGATTTATATTTCAATCCTAAACTCATATATAAATCCAACTAAACCTTTATCAAACCAAAATCAAGCCAACCGACCCATTTAAGTCCACTTGACCTAAAGTGGCTTAAAGAACCCCTATGAACCAAGTTCTAATCCAACCCAAATTGGATTGAACCAAGCTCATCCAAACCTCATACCATGATCAATTGTCTTGAATTGGGTCAAACCAAGTCAACTTGGTCATTTGACCAAGTCAACCCTTAGCCCATATGAAACTCAAATTGGCCAAAACTCACCATACACCAAATCAATTGAAACTATTGATTCACATCAACTCATAATCAATGATTGAACATGACTTGACCATCAATTGAGCCAAACCAAACCCAATTGGCCATTTGACCCAAGTTGACTCAAATTGGCCTACAATGCCAAAATATGTCAAATCATGATCCAATCCAAATTAATTACAACTAATGGCTCAAGTTCATTCCAAATTGATTATTGAACTTGACCAAACTCATAATTGAACCTAATTTGGCTAATTGAACCCAATTGATCAACTTAGTCCAAATTGACCTAAATGGTCTAATTTGCTAAAATCCAAATTAAATCCAAATTGATTTAAACCAAAGCTTACAATCATTTTCAATTAATCAATTGAACTTGAACCAACACCCAACCCAAGCAAATTTGACCAATTTGGTCAAATTATTCAACTTGACCCATTTGATTTCGAATGAGCCAAAATCAAACCTAGACCAAATTGATTGAAACCACTTGAACCAAAACTCTTCAAATCATCATTTGAACTAACCCAAGCCTAGGTTTGACCCGATTTAACCAATTGGTCAACCTAACCCAACATGACCCAAATTGAGCGAAATCCTTTGAAACCAATCCATGACGACTTGACACCTGACCAAACCCGAAACAAACCCATCCCATGTCAGCCCAAAATTAGCTCAAACCTAATTGGAGCCAAACCCAAGGCAAATCTCCCTTGATATGCCTCCCCATGTGAGATTTTGCCAAAAATTGGCAAAGTCCACTTTCCTATGACCATTGTTAGCCATCATGCATCCAAATGGGATATCACCTAGCCACCTAGCCCACCCTAAGTGGGTTAGGCTTGCCATGGACTAAAGGGAGGTGAGTTAACTCACCTCCATCACAAGCCGAGAACCCCATGGACAAAAGAAGAGCCATCAGCCCACATCAAGCCTTGAGCCACCTCCCAAGCCCTCCTCCACTCAAACCGAGCCACGTGGACCTGATGGGGACAACTCCGACAGCGTTGCCACCAAAATGGGGATTGATCCGGTCCACCTCGACCGAGGAATATACCCCTTCAATTCGAACTGGAAATGAGACCATTCACATCGTCTGAGCTTCCAAGAGAGAAACGAAACTCCCTAGCAGCTCTCGTGTGATTCCAAAGCCTCCCCACTTTGGATTTCTCCTTCCCAAGCAAAGCCGAAACAGGGGAGCTTCTCTTCGATCCCAACTTCTCCAATCCTCAACCAAAGTCCGAATGCTCATTCCTACACCATCTCCATATATCATCGAGGCTACTCAAAGCTTCCCCCCAGTTCTAAACCCACCAGAGCAAGGAGTTAGATCAAAGTCGAAGCTCTAAAGCACCATTCTTGGCCTTCTGAGTAACCTGTGTGGAACCAATCCAATTCTACTCAGGGCTTGCCTCACTGACAAAGCTACCTCAGCTGCAGAGTCACGGCCTTAGCTCCGGTGAGGTAATTTCATGAAAACCGAGCTTTAGGAAAAATGTGTTGGAGCTTTGTGAAGAAAATTTGCATGTGAGCCGATCTTAGCCGTTGGATCTTCGTGGATCCCTCACGCGAAGGTGTGGAGTTGATTTGGAGTGAATTCGAGCTCAGGTGAGCTTGGATCGAACGATCCATGGCGGACGGGCTCCGTCGTTCGTCGTTCGCGAGCTGATAGATCACGCGCCATCCATTCTGCGTGATCGGAACGGATGGCCGTGATTAGATCACGCTAGATCCATCTGATTCGAGTTGTTATTAACCACGGGATTGATCTGCATCGTCCAATCCGAGATGGGACGATGGATATCAAAAGCACGTTCCGCCGCCAGTTGAGTTAGCCATGGGATGTGACAACTTAAATAGCCAATCCCGCGACGCCACGTGAAAAGTGTGCTGCGTCAGCGCGTCACATGGCCCTGACGGGATTAGGCTTAATTAAGGTTAATTAATCCATTTTAAGGCTAAAACTTCATAAATTCATAATAAATTGTAGAAAAAAATCCAAAAAATATAAATAAATGCTTATTTTAAAGATATTTCAGAGAGGAATCCATTAAAATTATCCTTAATTGATTTTGAATAGTAATCATAGCTTAATTAGAGTTTAATTGAAAAACTAATTACCTTAATTACTCCCTAATTAATTAACTAATTGACTTCAAACTTTCTGAGATTATTGAAGGAGATGACCTCTGCCTCTCCTATTTTTCTTAGGATTTATTAATTAATTAATTAGAAAAATTGATTGATTAAGCCCTAATTATTTTTTTAACTTAATTAAGTATTAATTAATCATATGAATGGTAACTTAATTAATTAATTGGGTCATTTATCACTGTATAATAGTGAGGCAGCTTAGGGAATTGGATTGGAGCTTCCCCTCTAATCTTTTTCCTAAGTTTCTTTCACTTTTTCAAGAAAAATTAATTAGGGATTAATGGATTAATTAATTACTTAATTAGTTTAATTAAAATTTAAAATTTATTTGAACCTAATTGATTCATGGGTAGATCTTTAGGTGTTTAATAGCCTAAAGAGATTTAATAAAATTATGATTTACCCATACGTGTGAGAAAATCATAAAAGTAATTAAGTTCCTTAAGCTTAATCAACTATTAATTATTAGCTAATTGCATTTAGGTCCTTTCATTTCCTATGACCATTGCTAATTTACTTTTCAATTCATTTGCATACCATATTGGCTCATAATTATTTAGTTAATTACTTTAAAATAACATAGATAATGGTTAATTAATTGATTTAATTCATACCTTAACTAAATTAATCTATAAAATCACATAATTACCTCTCATTAAATCAAATTAACTTACAAATATAGGATGAGATTATGACTAGCAAACCTCTTTCTCTCTTTCCTTAAATCAAATTAAACATCAAATTAAAAATGGCATAAAAAGCTTTGGTTTGCTTTAAATAATTGTATTTGATATGAGTGTTCTTAAGAATTAATTTGATTGAATGAAATCATATGTTTATGTTTAGTTATTTCTCTTCAATCATATTAAATATTGTATGCCATTTTATTTATGCATTCATCTTTTGCAAAATTAATTAAATAAAATAATTTTCTTTATGTCAAGCTTGCATGTGTTGATTTAATTTAATATATGTGTGGCTACTATCACTATTAAATCCAAATATATTTTTCCAAGGCTTTAAATGAATGATCGCATATGCTATGAATGCTAGTTATGAATACATAGGAGATGCATGTGATTATAGCTTAAGGGTATGAAGTGAAGTTTCTTTCCTTTTATCCATGTATTGATTTATGTAAGTATCAATGTTAATGGGTATATAGCCTAGACATACCGGGAATATGAGACTTTAAGTAGCCCCAAGAAGGTCATTTGATTACCTCAGTTCCCTGGTTTAATAACGGTGTGTACTCCATTTAATTTCATTCTTATGTATTTTAATACTAGAATTTGGATTAGACTTTACTCCATATGTATAAATGTTTCAATCAAATAAAAATACAACCTTTGTATGGTTCTCCTTTTTTTATTTATGTGTACATCCATATGTATTTGAGAAAAGCAAATATTTAGTTTGGACATCCCGAGAATACGAGGCTTCAAGTAGCCCCAATGAGGTCATTTGATTCTCTCACTTCCCTAGTTGACAATGACATGTACTAGCTTATGTCTCTTATACATGTGTGTGTATTTAATTATGGAATTAGAACCCCTTTTCTTTTATCAAAGATACATGCATCCATAGTTGGCTAAGTGATTGAATTAATTGATCATGTGATTTGAAGCTCTTTCTTATGTTCATATATGTAAATTTACATATAGTTCGAACGCAAATGGTATATAGTCTGGACATCCCGGGAATACGAGGCTTTAGCTAGCCCCAAGGAGGTCATTTGATTACCTCACTTTCCTGGTTAATAATGACACATACCTGTTTAATTTCATCTCTATGTATTTTTGTTTAAGAATTTAGATAGAGCTTTAAATTAATATGATAAAATAATTCAATCAAATGGAAAGTATAAACTTTAAATATACATACTCATATCCATCATTTAAGTGTGCTAAAACACATTGCATGTGTAGGTGTATTTAGGACTTAATCATATACATGTTACATGTGATAGAAAGGAATGATTTAACATGTGTCATGAGATAGTAATTCAATCAAATTAATCTTAAGATGTCTTTCATATTGAATATGATTATTTAAAGTGAACCTAAACTTAGGATTAATCTAAAATATTTAATAAGTCATTCACTAAAGAGAACTGAGTTAATTAATATGCTTTAGAAATGACTTAAGATAGGGATGAAAGAGGGTAATCTTTTCTTTTTCTTCTCTTTATAATACTTAGTTGTTAAGTGTAATCAAATACAACAACAAAAACAACATGCCATTATCCCACTAAGTGGGGTCGGCTACATGAATCCTTCGTCTCCATTGTGTCCTATTATGTGTCAAATTCTCATTTAATTCAAGTATACTAAGGTCATTTTTTATACATCTTAACCAAGTCTTTTTAGGTCTACCTCTACCTCTCTTAACATAAGGCAAATCTAATGCATCTACTCTCTTAACCGGGTCATCAGACGACCGACGCTTTATGTGGCCAAACCATATAAGGCGACTCTCTTTAATCTTATCTGCCACTGGAGGTACTCTAACTTTTTCCTGAACATTCTCATTTCACATTTTATCTCTAAGAGTAAAGCCACTCATTCACCTGAGCATCCTCATATCTGTGACACTTAACTTAGTTTTATGCTTCTCTTTTATTGGCCAACATTCTGCACCATAAGTCATTGCAGGTCTTACCACTATCTTATAAAATTTTCTCTTAAGTTTAAGTGAATCTTTTCTATCACACAACAGGCCAGATGCATTTCTCCACTTCAACCATCCAACTTGAATTCTACTAATAACATCTCCATTTATTTCACCATCATTTTGAACAATAGAGCCTAAATATCTGAATCGCTCACTCTTATTAATGACTTGTTTACCTAATATCACAACACTACCATTAGAACTTCTACAACTAAAATTACACTCCATATATTCAGTTTTAGATCTACTTAAACAAAAACCTTTAGACTCTAATGTTGACCTCCATAATTCAAGTTTCTCTTGGACTCCCTCTCTAGTTTTATCAACAAGAAGAATGTTATCAAGAAAAATCATACACCAAGGTACATCTTCCTGTAAATGCCTAGTAAGAACATCCATAACTAAAGCAATAAAGATAAGGGCTTAAAGAGGATCCTTGATGTAATCCAACTGAAATAGAAAAATATTTTGTCAATCCTCCTTGTGTTTGGACACAAGTAACAACTCTAGTATACATATCTTTAATGACTTGAATATAACCAATATTAACTCCTTTATGTTCTAGAACTCTCCAAAGAACATCTCTTGAAACTTTATCATAAGCTTTCTCTAAATCAATAAATATCATATGTAGATCCTCCTTACTTTCTCTATTCTTCTCCATCAAACCTCTTAACAAATGTATATCATCCATAGTAGATCTACTAAGCATGAAACCAAACTAATTATGAGAAACTTTTGTATCACATCGTAACCTATGCACAATTACTCTCTCGCACAATTTTAATGTTTGACACATTAACTTAATTCCTCTATAATTTGCACACTATTTTGCATCACCTTTATTCTTAAATATAGGAACCAATAAACTCTTTCTCCACTCATCTGACATCTTTTTAGTCTTTAAAATAACATTAAAAAGATTTGTAAGCCAAGAAATTCCTTTATCTTTAACATTTCCACACATTTATTGGAATATTATCCGGTCCTACTGCTTTTCCACATTTCATTTTCTTTAAAGCTTATCTAACTTTAGATTTACTGATACGACGATAAAAATAAAATTCTCTATTTCTGTTTAGGTTATTAAGGTTGCTAAAATCAATCGTACTTTCAGATCCTTCATTAAAAAGTTTATCAAAATACCTCATCCACCTATTTTCAATATCTTTTTTTAAGAAAAACACTTTATTATTTTCATTCTTAATACACCTCACTTGAACTAGGTCTTTACTTCTCCTATCTCTTTGGTTGGCTAACTTATACATACATCTTTCACCTTCTTTGGTATCTAATCTATTGTATAAATCACTACAACAACAACAACAACAAGCCTTAATCCCACTAGGTGGGGTTGGCTACATGAATCCTTTGTCTCCATTGTGTCCTATTATGTGTCAAATTCTCATTTAAATCAAGTATACTAAGATCATTTTTTATACATCTTAACCAAGTCTTTTTAGGTCTACCTCTACCTTTCTTAACATAAGGCAAATCTAATGCATTTACTCTCCTAAATCATCTGGACGAGATGCTTTATGTGGCCAAATCATCTAGGCGACTCTCCCTAATCTTATCTACCACCGGAGCTACTCCAACTTTTTCCGAATATACTCATTTTGCATTCTATCTCTAAGAGTAAAGCCACTCATCCACCTAAGCATCCTCATCTCAGTAACACTTAACTTAGTCTTATGCTTCTCTTTTATTGGCCAACATTCTACACCATAAGTCATTGCAGGTCTTACCACCATCTTATAAAATTTTTTCTTAAGTTTAAGTGAAACTTTTCTATCACATAATAGGCCAGATGCATTCCTCCACTTCAACCATCCAACTTGAATTCTACTAATAACATCTCCATCTATTTCACCATCATTTTGAACAATAGAGCCTAAATATCAAACGCCACTCTTATTAATGACTTATTCACCTAATGTCACAACACTTCACTAACTTCTACAACTAAAATTATACTTCATATATTCGTCTCTACTTAAACGAAAACCTTTAGACTCTAGAGTTGACCTCCATAATTCAAGTTTCTGTTGGACTCCCTCTCTAGTCTTATCAACAAGAATGTTATCAGCAAAAAGCATACACCAAGGAACATCTTCTTATAAATGCCTAGTAATAACATCCATAACAAAAGTAAAAAAGATAAGGGCTTAAAGCTGATCCTTGATGTAATCCAACTGAAATAGGAAAATATTTTGTCAATCCTCCTTGTGTTTGGACACAAGTAATGCTCTAGTATACATATCCTTAATGACTTGAATATAACCAATATTAACTCCTTTCGCTCTAGAACTCTCCAAAGAACATCTCTTGAAACTTTATCATAAGCTTTCTAAATCAATAAATATCATATGTATCCTCCTTACTTTCTATGCTTCTCCATCAAACCCCTTAACAAATGTATAGCATCCATAGTAGATCTACCGGCATGAAACCAAAGCGATTGTGAGAAAATGTATCACATCGTAACCTATGCTCAATTACTCTCTCCCATAATTTTAATGTATGGCACATTAACTTAATTCCTTTATAATTTGCACACTCTTGTGCATCACCTTTATTCTGAAATATAGGAACCAACAAACTCTTTCTCCACTCATCTGGCTTATTTTTAGTCTTTAAAATGACATTAAAAAGACTTGTAAGCCAATAAATTCATTGATCTCCTAAACATTTCCACACTTCTATTGGAATATTATCCGGTCCTATTGTTTTTCCGCATTTCATTTTCTTTAAAGCTTCACTAACTTTAGATTTACTAATACGACGATAAAAAATGAAATTCTCTATTTAGGTATTAAGGTTGCTAAAATCAATCGACTTTCGGATCTTTCATTGAAAAGTTTATCAAAATATCTCATCCACCTATTTTCAATATTATTTTCTAAAAAAGCATTTTATTATTTTCATCCTTAATACACCTCACTTGAACTATGTCTTTACTTCTCCTATCTTGGTTGGCTAACTTATACATACATCTTTCACCTTCTTGTATCTAATCATTGTATAAATCACTTTTAAATTTTTTTGCATCATATACTTTTTTAGAATCTCTACAAGCCACTTTATATCTTTCCCAATTCTCCGAATTTTTACATCTAAACCAAGTTTTATAACAATACTTTATTTTTTATCTTTTCAGACACTTTGACTCCACCACTAACTATTCTTATTAAAAGAAGCTTTTCCTTTGATTCTCCAAGCACATCTTTAAGAACTTGCTTAATTTCACTTATTTTTTTCTCTCACATAATGTTAGCTTCCTCATGAACATCTCAAATTCTAATCTCTTGTAGCTTACTCTTAAAAATATTTTTGTTTGTGTTCTTTAAGTGTCCCCATCTAATTTTAGGACAATAATTTGGTTTATTTTTTCTCTTACAACCTTTAATCTTAAAATCTAAATATTTTGCATCGTATATTGCTTTCTTAGAATCTCTACAGGCCAGTTTATATCTTTCCCAATTATCCATTTTTTTACATCTAAACCAAGTTTTATAACAATGATTCTTATTTCTTATCTTTTCTTGCACACTTTGGCTCCACCACCAACTATTTTTATTAAAAAAAGCTTTTCTTTTTTATTCTCCAAGCACATTTTTAGCAACTTGCATAATTTCACTTGCTACTTTTTTTCCACATAACACTAGCTTCCTTATGAACATCCCAAATTCTAAGCTCTTGTAGCTTGCTCTTAAAAATATTTTTATTTGTGTTCTTTAAGTGTCCCCATCTAATCCTAGAATAATAATTTGATTTAGTTTTTCTCTTACTATATTTTATCTTAAAATCTAAAACTAACAATCGATGTTGGGTACTTAAACTTGCACTTGGAATGACTTTACAATCTTTACAATCTAAACGATCTATTTTTCTTATCAAAAAATAATCAATCTATGTTTTACTAGATCCACTTTTATAAGTAATAATATGTTCTCTCTTTTCTTAAACAAAGTATTAGCAACTACAAAATCATAAGTTAAGGCAAAATCTAATATAGTCTTATCTTCTTCATTAGTCACTCCAAATCTATAACCACCATGAATAATTTTAAAATCTTTTACCACTCTACCAACATGTCCATTTAAATCTCCTCCAATAAATACTTTTTCTTCAAGAGGTATCTTTTATATTAATCCCTCTAATTCATTCCAAATTTTTTTTTTGAGCTTACATCCAAACCTACTGAGGAGCATAAACACTTATAATATTGATAATCTTAAGATAATAATCTTTAAAGTTATAATTCTATCTCCACATCTATTAATATTTATAACATTATCCTTTAAACTTTTATCTATAATCACACCTACACGATTTCTAGTTCGACTTCTACCTGAATACCAAAGTTTAAAACCTAAAATATCAATCTCCTTGGCCTTCTCCTCAACCCATTTAGTTTCTTGAACACATAAAATATTTATTTTTCTATGAACCATAATATCTATTAATTTCATTAATTTACCTATAAGAGTACCTATATTCCAAGATCCTAACCTAATTCCAGTTTCATGGACTAACTTCTTTGCCCGCATCCGTCCATAATGTGGGAACCTCATTTAATAATGCACTCTAGCCATGTACGCTTCTTACATATTTTTCACTATATTCAAGCCATACAACGCGTCACTTCCAGGGGACGCCCTAACATTAACACAATGATTTAAAGGATTCATGTCATGATTATTTCGACAAGTTTTACGCTGATTGTCAACTACCTATCACAACCCTCCACTTTTTACATCCGGACTTGGGACCAGCAAAAGTAGTGTTGAAGTGTAATAAAATGAAATAAAATAAAGTATTAAATAAAATTCTCAAATCAATTAAACCACTTAAAGTAAAATCAACCTCTTATGATTAAACACTCTTTCATACTTAGAAAATCATAACAATGCTTAGTTAAGGCATACCACAGAAGCCTTAATACACATATATTATAATTAAGTCACAATTTCCAATTTTATGTTAAAATGGTGCATGATATGATGTATGTTTTGTTTTATGATGTATTTTTTTAGACTAGATATTAGAGTGTATGTTTCGTAGAATGGATGTTATGCCGATATTTAGCCTAACCATATTTTCTATAGGAGATTATGCTTCAAATAAATATAATTGCTCTTTTTGCAGGTTGCTTAAACCCCTAAGCATAATCTAAATTAGGACAGGTGGGCTTGATTATCCGTGTGCAGGGTGCTAAGTCCAAATTATACATATAACTGCTTGGGTTATATGTGTGTTTAGCTAACACTTATTTTGCAGGTGTAGTTAGATTTACTTTTCCTATTTTTAATGTAATTTTGCATTAGGAATTAGGATTAGTGTTATGGGAGGATAAGGCTGAACATTGGCCAGAAAACTTAGTCCTGAGATGTCATATGATGCCTTGAAGCCTACCAAATCAAAGGAGGAAAAGACATGAAGAAATGAAGGAGATATAAAGATTGAAGATTTGAAGACCCCCTCCCCCCCATAACATTTATCATTTGTAAATTATAATTATTCTTTTATTTTTTGGGATGTATAAGGGTAGAGCTCAGCTACCCATTTTCTCTTTTTAGTTACACACCACATCGCCCTCTTATTCTTTTACGTTAGATTGATGTTATGTTTAAATTACGCAATAGAAATGACATGCCTTTTCATAGTTTCTTTATGAATGATGTCTTAATGTGTGGCCTAGATCCGATTACGCTCTTAAGAAAAAATAAATCTTTTACCCAACTATAACTCATAACTAAAGTTTTAAATAATTCATAACCTCACATAAAGCTTATGCATTAAATCAAGATAATTAAAAGATTTAATAACCCCTTAGCTAAATGTTGTATGTTTCATACCATGCATATCATATTATATCACTTTTGCAAAATGATGGCCTCCGTCCTTACATATATAGGGACCGTTTAACCTGTGAGAGCAACCCCTACCGACGGAGCTTCATCTTCTTCTCTTTTGATTTAGCCCATAACTCATTTCAACATGCATTTAGGCATACAAAAATTCTATGGCCTTGGTCAAAATGAAGTGTCAAAAATCAAATAAAAATTGAAAAAATTTTCATTAAACTAAGTCATTGCTCATACCACTCATGCTCTAGTCTCTTAGGGAGTGGGTTTAAGGACTTTAGTCTCTTTCTAAATAATAACAACCCAACTATCTTGCAAAATCATATGACTTGACCACATAGATTTAAAGCATATGAGGAGTTAGCTGGCTACCACTCCAGGCGGTTGTAAGTCCAGTAGTCGGATGGTTTACCCTCTCTTGTGGAGATAAACCTTATGCCCATTTTTGCTTAGATTTAAGTTGTGCTTTGGCTTATGCCAAAGCTCCTTAGATTTAGGATTTGAGGTAGTTGTTTCTCTCAGGCTAATCACATAAATCTTCACCTCTTAGGCATTTCTTCAATCTTGTATTGTTGGATTATAAGTCTTAGCTTTTTAATAAAATACCAACTTTAACTAAATAATTCTCTTCAATTTCAAATATATAAAGCCCAACCATAGGATAAATTGGAATGCTCACTAGGTTTCCTAGTATCATGAGTATTCCCTACTCATTTCCTTTGACTTCGATAATAAGTCTTCTCCTTGATCGATTCCGATTGATTGTCCCATATAGCCAATTTATTGATAGTCTTATGCTTGAAATTTTGGAGACAATAATTTCCTACTTTAATCGAGAGTATTCATAAGGAATTCACCTTCCTTAGGATGTAATTAATTATGGGAGTTTGCCCTCATAGAAAATTTTAGAACCCAGTTTAATATAAATCCTGCTTTATTCATCCATGTAAAGCAGGAGAAAAATCTCTGGTACATTCAAAGACCCATCATGCCTTAGGAGTCCTTATTAGGTAATTATGTCCATTATAGGATGATAATTTATATCTTTCGAGATGGTGCATCATTCTTTAATATCGTACTCGATCACTTCAATGAATACCCATCAGATCTACGTGGTGTCTCCCATACATCCAAAAATAAACACCACAATTACTCGATGATGTTAACTTGTGTGGAATAGGTCAGATCAAAACATCCGTTTGAGGCTGTAACCAAAGTTGCACCTTGATCTTTGCCTTATTTTGCCATGAGTATGATTGAATAATCATAATTTGTAAAGTTATCTCTCCTTTTTTTAATGTTGAAATTACTCCCCATCATTGACTTGCTTCTTGGACTAATAATCAATTAGATATCTAAAATATTGATTTAGATGATATTTTGAGATTAAGTGTCCCCCCAGTTTCTAATAAGAACTGAAGGATCAGCATTTGATGTTTCTTCATTCTTCATATGTGTTATTCCGAAGTAGAATTTTCTCCATCATAAAGATGGTGTTGCTCTTAACTTGAAGTTAGAGGCGAAGATGTAAAGGGAATATTTCCCACAAACGGTGCTGAACTGTTGCATGCTAGAAAACTTGTAGCGGTAAAATAAAACTTTACGCCTTAGCTTTGTATGGAAATCCAGCATGCACACAGATATTTGAAAATAGAATAAGAAACTCCAAAATTTTCTGTGTAAAAATACCAGAAAGAGGGAAGAAAATCACGTGATTTAGCCTAGTAAAAATGCTCCACTATATATTTGCTTTGGAGTACAAAGTTTAAGTCTTCCCGATAATGGGATTACAAGATTGTATATATGAAATCTTGATAATGAGAATTCTAGAATCAGGTTACAACAATTATGCGATGATAGTTGCGCTATAATAGTTGTTGGTGGTAGTCGGTAACGATAATAGACGGCGATCGACAACAATGGTAGTAATGATGAACTTCAAACTTCTAGTTCTCTTTCAGCTTTCTCCCAAGTTTTCTTCTAGCTCCTCATTTCTTTCATGACAAGAATGGGGTCCTATTTATAGGATTCTGAGAGAGGCATTTTGGTCATTGTAGCCAAAATCCTAAAACACTCAATCAGACGGTTTATATCGATTCATTTGATCACAGATAATTTTTTGGTGAATTGACCATTCAAACAATCTTCGATTTGAGTGATCTTAGACTCGTTGGATTCGTCTCGTCGAGTCGCTCGATTCGACTATAAGCACGTCAAATTTGGAAGTCATTTGATCATCTAATCAAGAGAAAGCTTTGAGATTTTATTTCGATTTGAATTCTAGCGTTATTAGACTCATCTCACGAAAGTTTAATTTGATTGAATACATTCTTTAACTTAAAATTCATGCTTGATTTATAAATTTTAGAGGGATATATCAAGTTCGATGAATATTGAATTTCAATGTAATTAAATTACTTAAATGTTAAATGAATAGTCGATGATCAAAGAAATCATCGCGAGTCTTACAATAGAGTATTTTTTTTTTAAATTTTAACCAAATTAATAAAAATGTCACTGTCAAAACTATAGAGCCACATTCCTCACATGGGAGGCTTGACTTTGATGACAAGAGAGAATAGAGAGCTAAAGAAATCTATAGCTCTATTGATAGTTAATGCTGTCAACCACTACTGATAACTACTATTGTGACCATTGTTGTTTGATGACTAATGCCTAAATATCCGTTTTATTATAGTTGTTCGTATTAGTGTCCAATCATCATTGTTTTATCACCGTCTACTATCATTGTTCGATTGTCATCATTTAATAACTATCATCTAACTATAGTCACCTAATCGTCATTGCTTGATCATATTGCTTGATTACTTTTATTAAACTATTACTTCAACTACATTCATTTGAGATCAAATAAGTGCTTTTAACTTTATAATCATGTCTTCTCCAATTATGAAGTAGAATAAACCTTTTATCAGTGGGAGTTCCTTGGTGCAGCGGTGCTCAAGCCACCAAGGAAGCCGGGATGATTATTACAATTTTAATTAAATGTAATCACTGGTAAAGTAGGTTAACATTTTCTATTATCCCCATAGCTTCGGAAAAAGGTGTCGGGAGACTTCACATAAAGTAGGAACCGAACAGCTCTTTACAAAAACAAATGACGTTAGTCATATACTATAACATTTTGTAGTTTAAATTTTTTTTGGAAATTTTTTTATTGTTTTATAACTTTTACATTTCATTTAAATGTTTTTTAAAAATGTAATACGCTGAATTATAAATATATTCATTTATCTCAATATTTATATCAAAATAATAAAATTATTTTTAATTATATATGTCTATCTTCAAATTTTACATAAATATCATTAAATAATTTAGTTTATATTTTAACTTATTAAAAATATATTTATTATTCTACATTAAAAACTAACCACGTGATTTAGACCCTCCGTATAAAAATTTTTCCACCGTTCACGGCGTGACTCCTATAATGGAAAAGAGTAGGTGACTCCTACAATTGAAAAGAGTAAGGCCAACAACTACGACTACAGAGCGGGGTGGTGGGACAACTTGCACGCAACACTGATGTGCGCGCCAGCGCCAGCGCCCGCGACAGCAACCACGCGCGCCGCAACGTCTCAGTAGCCGATTTGTTCGAGCTGAGCGCCAAAGCTAGCTCGCCTGCCGGCGGCCAAAAACGTGAACCACATGGAATAAAAATAGAGAGAGAGAGAGAGAGAGAGAGAGAGTACATTGAGCTGGTCTGTGATGGAGTCTTGTTGGTTGGTTTCAGTGAGGATGGGGGTTCCAGTCCGCGATTTCTGACCGAGCCGCGCGAACGAGTTATGCGTCGTCAGCCACGCGTACCTGTTGAAGGGAAGCCCTCTCCCCTGCACCCGCCGCACCCACAAATTCATCAATTCAACGCACCCAGGATCTCGCGTATACCTTAAAAAATTAAGCATTGATTCGTACCATAAATTTGGGATCAAACGGCCTAATCCGTGTGCACCGCGGCCGGATGCCGCCGTCTGCCACGCAGGTTTCACAGTGCAGCCCCGCGTCGCAGTTCCCATCCACCAAGCACGTTTGCCCCAGCTATCCTCCAAAAAACAAAATCCCAATTTTAGATAAAATGAGTTACGTAAATCCGATAAGGCTTAAGCACATGTTTATGGATCGAGGGGGAGGAGAAGAATTAGATCAACCTTTGCTGCAGAGGATATTGCTAATGCGCTCAACAGAAGCAGAATCGGTGCAAGGAAAGCAGAGATTTGATAATGATTAATGCTACCCTCCATTTCGGCTATCCTCTTAACCGACAAAACAGAGAGAGAGAGAGAGAGAGAGAGAGAGAGCGCAAGATGGTGTTCAGCGAGAACAAAGAATGGAGTACGTACAGGTCAGAAGAGACAAACATATTATATGTCGTTGAAGGATATATATATATCGAGTAAAGTCCATAGGAGGGTCGAGGATCATGAAGGGGGGCTTAATTTTTAAATTAATCCTACTTAAAATCGTAATTAACTAATTAGACCTTAAAAAAAAATTTAAAATAGCGGTCATTAGTCGTGACCGGCTAACGCCGCCACTAAGGCAGCGAAAATTTTTTTTATAAAACTCTCGAGCGAGATCTCGATCCGATCTCTCTCGCTCGTTTTCTTTCCCCTAGCGCCCCTCCTCCGGCCTTCGCGGTAGTGAAACGTTCAAACTCGGATTCCATTTCGCCGATCCGCTGGCCTGATCCGCCGACACCGGATCCGAGCGTTTTTTGCCGGAAAAAGGTTTTGTTTTGTTTTTTTGTTTTTCCCAAAATAAAAGGATAATATGTAGATCTAATTTGTGATATGTTGTGGATCTAATTTCTTTTGTGGATCTTACTTTTTTTTGTGGATCTAATTTTTTTGTGGAGCTAATTTGTGACATGTTGTGGATCTAGTTTGTGTATCTTTTTTTTTTTTTGTAGATCTAATTTATTGTAGTATGTTTAGGTATGCATATTGTGGATCTAATTGATTTTGTGTGTCTCTTATGTTGCAATTATGAAAAAAGTTCTTACCTTTCTCATCTCATATAAGTTGATCAACTCCTAACTTTTGCTGTTGTTAAGTATGATAATGTTCATATATTAATTTAACTCATAAATTAATTTTTTTAGTGAATAAAACTAGCTTAATATATCTTAATTTAAATTTAATTAAGATTTAACTTTGAGATGAGTAAAGTAGATGAATAATTAATCAACAGTTATCTAAAATCTATATATTTTAGAAATCATTCAGCTATAATTTTAGTAATGATATATTTACAAGTTTTTTTCATTTTATGCTAAAAGTAAAACAAAATAATATGCAATACAATATGTAAAAAAATAGTGTGTTGTTACAGTGTATAAAAAATAATGTTCAACTTCAAAACATTTTTCTATGTATTAAACTTAAAAATATGATACCTTTAACACATGTGTTTTGTAGTTTACTCAAATGAATCATTAAAAGTTAAATTTATAGTTTCATTCCTCATTGTTCTCATTGTCCTCATCTTCAAACTAAATAATGTCCTCATAATCAACATTAGTATCATGCGAGCTTATTACTTGCTCAACATTATCAACTGGAAGTCCAAAACCTGTTATGTCCTCTTCTTGATAAGAAAATTTAAATGAGTTTTGAACTTCAACTATTATTTTAGGTTTGATCTTAATTTCCAGTACCCAATGCCATTTCTCTCTTACTCTTCCAAGATATATTAGGTAATACACTTAAACGGCTTAATGTGCAAAATAAATGGATTGAATTTAGCATATTTTATACACAACTTCACTTCAGTGATCTCATTTGAATTATGTTGTCCTTATTCTTATATTACACATAAGATCAAACCAATTACAATTAAATAGAATAACATTTCTCTCCTTTGATCTTGGATATTATAAATGCATAATTTCTTGTAAAACCCCATAATAATCTATCTAATCTTCTAAAAGTGTATTTCTTCTTAGAGGGACCAATTATATGTTTTCTTTTCTTCTAGCTAAGAACTTGTGTGAAATCTATAGCCATTTACATCAAATATATTATAAAATTAATAGGTATCAAAATTCGGGTGCTGACTTTTGCTTAAGAGTCTAAAGTCATGATGACTAATGTTATTCTAAAATATCATATTTGATTGGTCTAATAGTCGCATTTTTCTCAACCTTAAGAGGAGAGAAGAGCTTTCAATATTCCTATTTATTTGTTTATATGAAGTTAATATTTGTGTAATTATTAAAATGATTTCTGTAAGTTGTTATGTGGTAGATACTTAATATATCGATGAATTAGCTATGTTAATATTCTTTTATCAATTTCTATATCGTATATGAATCCAGTCGTTTTTGTAGTAATAGGTAGCATCTCGCATCTTCTGTATCATAAATGAATACAATAATTTTATTTCTCCATAATTAAATTATTTGCATTTATCAGGTGTGGTGAAACATTATTGTTGTTCTGTTATCAGTGGTTAGTGATGAATTCAACTACTGTCTTTTTAGTGCTTTATTACGGAGGTGAACTGAGAGTGAATGACGATTTCATTCCAACATACATTGGCGGGAAAAATCGTCCAATCCAAATCCCACGTATTAGATTCGAGAATTACGAAACAAATCATGAAATCATTGAAGATAGATCCAACAAAGTACTTTGTGAATCTGGTGGGTCGTTTTCATGTAGGTGTTGGATTTATTGCAACTCGCATTGATGACGAAGAAGTCAGTGAAACTATACTCACTGCAGCTTGTGCTTCTCCTATTGTGGTTTATGTGGAAGTTATGGAATTAATGGGTGGAGGCAGGGAGATTAACAATACAGAGGAATGTGAGAGAGCCCGAACGAGCACTGGGTACATCACACCAGCTTCTCAGTTAAGTACTCCAGTGGAATGTTATGGTTCTGAAGCAAGAGAACATGATTTCTTTGCTGGGACAAGTTCTGCTGTTATGGGTGAATTAGAAGATAATGAGATAAATGTAGTACCCACCGAAGACATTGGATATGAAACTATGCCTAGTGGAGGTAGCAGTGATGATGATGAGGAGGAGGATGATAAGCTACGTGAGGGCTGCGGCCCACAGAATCCCTTAGTCTTTAGAGACTTGATTGTTGATTACTCAATTAGAACAAGTCATACGGAAGAACACGTCTGGAATAACGATTATCTGCGTGGCAAGCCGTAGAGAATGGGATGAGGACCTCACATTCGATGGCCCATCAGATCATTCAGTCTTTGAGGAGGATAACAGCATTCCCGATGAATTGTTCGAAGATATGTGTTTTCAATTGAAGAAATAGTTGCAATTTGCTATTCAGGGTTGGTCTATCATGAACAATGTTGAGTATGTCATATGTGCTTCGAATCAAATAAATTTCACATCAAGGTGCACACATCATTCTGACACAAGCAGACCATATTTGTGGAGCTTACATGCAAGATCAGTTAAGAGATTGGGCGGTGCGTGGCGTATTAGTTCACTTGGCACCTCGCATGTCATTCGGTCTTATCTTTGGACACAGGCAATGCACGTCATAGTTCATTAGTTATTTCATCCAACCGACAATCAGACGTCAACTAGATCTGAAGCCCAGGGAAATTGTAGGACGTATTGAGTCGAAGTTCAATATAAGAGTTTCCTACATGAAGGCTTGGGATCTGCGTCGAAGAAATTAAGGTTATTTTTTTGGAAGTTGGGAGGAATCTTACAAAAGCTCTTGGGAAATTTCATGTCAGTTTAGCATCAATGCTAAATTCGGTATATCGGATACATTCAACAGAATCCAGTAAATTCCAAAGGTTGTTTTGGTCATTTGAGCCTTCCATAAGAGGTTGGCAGTATTGCCGCCCAGTATTATGCCTTGATGGGACTTTTCTCCTAGGCAAGTATAGAGGAACACTGTTAACTGCAGTTGGGATCGATGCAAACAATGGCTTGTTCCCACTAGCCTTCGCAGTTGTGGAATTAGAGAGTATCGAGTCATGGGTTTGGTTTTTGGAGACATTACAAGAATTGATCCCAATAATTTCCACAAGGGGTGATCTCTGCCTCATCTCAGATAGACATGCAGGTCTAGTTCGTGGTTGCAGAGAGATCTTTCCACAGACATCATTTCATTTCCACTTAAGGGAGAATTTTAAACGGGCCGTTAGACAGTTCGGCATAGGTGATGTTGACTTCATGTGTCAAAAAATGTACGTTGCTGGAAACACAGATGACATTCGAATTTTTAAGCGATGTATGTCAGACATTAAGAATATCAAGCAGGAGGCATATGACTGGCTTATTTCAAGAGACATTCAGCAATGGTCTCTTACACATGATGAGGGGTACAGGTATGGAACAATGACTACAAACGCAGCTGAGTGCTTCAATGGTGTGCTTAAAAGAGCACGTGGTTTACCGATTCAAGCCTTGATTACAGCAATATACTACAACATTGTATCCCTTTTCATGAAACGTCTTGAATCAGCTACAACTCTTGAAAGACAACAGGAAACATCGTTCTCTCCACGCATTAAGGTAACATTGCAGGCTAATGAACGAGAGGCAAGAAGATTTCCTGAACCAGTGCGAATAAGCATGTCGGAGTACCAGGTGTTTGATGTCACTAGACCTTCAAGGTTGAATTAGGTGAAAATAACGAGTGTATGCGTGTACATGTAGACAACCGCAAAACATACCATCGCCATGTACGTGATTCTTTGTTTGTCAACGACACGTAAACCATGTCCATTATGTCTCGTACTATAGTTTGCAAAACTATATCGGCTACCGAGCGAATTCCGTAATACGACGGGAAGAGTGGGGTGAACACATCAGTGCTGACACATGCCCAGTTTACAAACCACCGAATGTCAAAAGGAAGACAGGGAGGCCAAGGACAAATAGATTTAAAAATAGCATGGATGAGAACACTACAAGAAGTTCAAGGGTTTGTAGTGTGTGTAAGACTGTTGGACACAACAGGTCGACGTGTCCTCAAATGCGTTCGCGTAGACTGTAGTTTATCAGTGGTTGTTCAGTGTTGTTTCATTGTTATCTATGTGTTATGTTCAATTGTGTCTGTTAAACTAGCTTTGTTTAGTGTTGTCTATGTGTTGTTTTAGTATTGTTTGTTACCTAGCGATGGTTCAGTCATATCATGAAATCCGATGATCTGATTTTACATGATAATGTATTTGTCTATTTTTTAGAGATTTAATGAATTTGTCAAATAAAATTCAGGTCTTTAACCATCTGGTATTTCCTGTCTTCAAGATTTTATTTACAATACATTTCGTTGTTTGCGACAATATTTAATTCTCATTTGAGTTATGGGCTAGTAGAGTTAATAGAGTTTCTATGTAATAGATTCTAAGTGTTTTATGGACCTCCATGTGCCCTCCTAAACTAGATTATGATATGATTTTCTTTCTATCAAAATGGACTTTAACTGATTAGACTGCACAAATTATGTTGTTAGGTTGCTTGAAAAAAAAATTTGTGAATTTTGATAGCTCTTCATGAAAAAAAACATTTTGATAGCTCTTCATGAAAAAAATTTTTTGATAGCTGTTCATGAAAAATAAAATTTATGTATTTCTTTGAAATATTTTTTAAATTGGTATTGTAAGTTTCTAAAATACCTTGCGTAATTTATTTATTTCTGTAGTTCCAGCAAAGCTCAATGTATATCTTTTTACTGTTTTCATTTTTCGCAGGTTGCCTTATTAATGCTTATCCAATTGCATATTATTGTTTTTCTCAAAACAACAGGAAAGATGTCCGGATGATGCAGTGCTACGTAGGAGGGCGGCCGATGAGATGGTTGTTGACTATGGCCCTGCCGGTGAAGTCCACCAAGTATAAATGCTGCTACGTGGTAACCTGAAGCGTGCATCGATTCGGTAAAATTTACTCAACAGTTTTTGAAAAAATTTCTGTATATACACATTTGTTATGCTAAACCCTAAACCATGCTTATGAATGATTGTGGTTGCAGGTTTCAGTGATCGAGGCTGCTGCGCACCTATTGATGTTTAGGGAATGGCCTGTAAATTGCCCCAGATTTATGGATGCTTTGCGAGCTGTCGGCCTAGATAGTGTGTCCCAGATGCAGTATATTAAGCTGGATCACCACTTACTGATAGCTTTTGTTGAGCGGTGGTGTTCGCAGACAAACACCTTTCACCTGGCGATCGGTGAGATGGCGATTACATTGCAGGATGTCGTGATGATTCTTGGTATCCGGATAGATGGCCCGGTGATTGGCGGCATTCTTGGATGATAGGCGGTGGCTACATGGCGGTTACGATGAGTTGCTTGGAGCGCATCCAGACCCAGACGTTGTGTACCATGATCCGATCCATCCGCATATTACATCGCAGTTCCGAATGGGACAGGCTCATGCACGTACCTGCTTGCCTTTACATTGGCTGCGATGGACATACTACCGTGATTCATATTTAGATCTATCGGAGCTACAGTTCACGATGCATGTCAGAGCGTATATATTGTTTGCTATTGGATCCTTTCTTTTGCCAGATTCTTCAGGTTCTGAGGTTCACCTACAGTATCTACCACTGCTTCAGGATATTGACACGTTCACGGAGATGTCGTTGGGTTCAGCTATGCTCGCTCATCTATACAGGGAATTACATGAAGCAACAAAACCATCGCGCACAAACATGGCTGGATGTGTGCATTTACTGCAGATATGGGCGTGGGAGCACTTTCATGTGGGAAGACCTACATTACATGTTCCATATCCTACAGCTATTGACGGCCTTAGTGTAGGATTCCGCTGGAATGAAGGTTATGTTCGGGAAATGCCAGCATCCAATATCAGAGCTTATAGGGATGAGTTGGGCCGGACTACGAGTCAGTCGATTTGGTGTAATGTTTATTGGCTTACTCATTCTTGACTGTTCATTGAAATAATAACTTATCTTATATGTGCAGGTCATCTGGGAGCCATATGGACATCAGTCCTTTTCGTCGCGGATATTTGTTTACGAGGGGCCGTGAAATATAGCTATAGAGTACCGATCATATGTTGGAAGAGTAGATGGTACACCGCGATCGTGCCGCATGCACTCCTACCATTGATGTTGCCCGATTGATCCATCATTTGTATGCGGGTTGATGGTAGAAAAAGCGGATGTTGATTGGGTCCATTACCTACATTTACCTTGTGAGCGAAGCGTGAGTCGGTTGTCGTTGTGGATTCATCCACGGATGATAGGGAGCCAGCGATCAACCGATACATGAGATGGTATCATTCATGGGCTTCACTATACATGTTGAAGGCGCCGACACTTCCTCCTGACACATATTACCCCCGCGCGCCTACAGAACGCTTGATGGTTAGTTTGAAGACATAGTATTAATATTTGCTTTTTTTTATAACAACGATACACTCATATAAATTCCTGTATATGCAGCGTGACCACATTTTGAATACTTAGGATATATTCAGGCGTTATTTCGGCAGAGGTGACGATACGGAATGCCAGACATCTTTCAATGAATATGAGGAACTGTTGGTGGCAAGGACATCTCGACTCGATGAGGATCACATTCCGGTACCGCAAGCCGAGATGTTCCATCGATGGATGTGGGCCATCCTCCCGTGGTGGACGATCTACGCACATTTACAACCACTATTCATATCAGGAAGTAATGTGGTCACAAATGCACCCATGGAACACGCCAGTCCCGCCGGCATATGGTCCACCATCTTTTCATATGACGCCGCCATATGGAGTTTACCACGGGTATTCGTTGCCTACGCAAGCTTCGGTTGACATACCTCATGTTACAGAGTTAGGATCGCAACACCCCGTGGAGCAGATGGAAGAGGAGGACCATCGACAGCATCATTTGCGTGATCGGCCGCGGAGACCACCATCCCACTACACTCCCGGCAGCGATGCGATTCCACCACGCAGGCATCGACGACGGTAGATGTATTATATTTTTTGGTGCATTTGATGACATGTATTTCTGACAGTTTATATATTTTTCTATGTTTACTCATTCACCTACTTCTCACTTTGATATCCTAGTGATGTTTACTGTTTATTTAATTTCATTAACTCATGTAAGAGGATGAAAGACTTAATGTGGAATTACATGTAGTTTAAAATGTCCAAAAATTATTTTTGAGTATTTATAAAAATAATATGATTTATTTTTAAAACAAAAAATAAAAACATCTAAAATACATTAAATAATTATTTTCTTAAACATAAAAATATATTAAGTTAATATGTTTTTAAAATAACATACAAAATCAAAAACATAAAATAAGATTGATCCAAATAGGCTCTAATTTAATTGATACTTCCATTTACCTTAATTTCTAGAAGCAAATGAACACTATCAATTTAAGATATAGTTCTATTTTCATTTTTTGCCATTGTACATGTAAATATATGCTTATTTTCATACACAATAATTGTATAATTAAACTTTTCTCTCTTAAATGTGGAGTCATTGCCATGAATATTTGGATGCAAAAAATTATAAAATTCTTAATTTTATTCTATTTGGGGAATGAAAGTATGAATTTTTTCACACTAAGTGTCAAGTTAAGTTCAATATTAACAAATGAATGAAATCAAAATTTCAGCATGAAGAGATACACCTTTTTTTAATCGAGTCGTTGGACTCTTTTCATAGGTGTTATTAATCAATTTATATATAGAATATATTGAGAGTGTTTGATATTATCAAAGAATTATATATATTTAACAATCTTTGTATTATGACAAAAAAATGGGAGCTCGTAATAATTTTCGCTTTCACAACTTCAAATTTTATATAAATGCAAAAATTGCGGCTATCCGATCGATATTCGTCAAAATTTTTCAACATGAAAGTTGTAGAATTTTTTATTCCATTTCCAACGATACCAACCACGCAGAAATCCGACAACTAATGAGCATGATATGGCCAAAAAACTGAAGCTGTGAATTTTATTTTTTTTAAAAAAAATATTTTTTGTGATCCGATCGGCTGCGATCGATCGTTGATCATTCGCTATTTTAAATTTTTTAAAGGGCTAATTAGCTAATTACGATTTTAATTAGGGCTAATTTAAAAATTAAGCCCATGAAGGGGTCGACTATTAGTTTTTGTTTATAATTATTTGGTTGCAGTGGTCGCAGTTGGGGTTTAGTCCACGAAGGACATTGGGTCGGAGAGGGATGATCCGAGACGCCGTGAATTTGCCACCTAACTGCAAGTGATACACGGAAATTTCCAAGAGCTTGGTCGTCGTCATCCCAATTAAGCTTTAATGTCGTTGAATTTGCATTATGTTCACAAAATTAACATTTGCTTTCTCGAGCGTATTTGAGCTCCATTAAAGTTGTCAAATTCTATTCTAATCAATTTCCTTTGAGTTCAACATAATTAGTTGATTCTAAAATTAATGTGTCAAACTTGAGTAAAAATATTTCTATCTAATTAGATTGTATTTGAGCTATACAACTACACAACAAATTGGGTTAAACATTCGAATTAGACACACCCACCTTGATTTAAATTTTGAACTTGATTGCACAATTCAAGCCCAAGATTAATCACATGTTTGACTACCCAATTTAAGATAACTCACCATTACAAATCATGATTTTCCCAACTCAAACCCATTTGCAGTCCATTCATTTTATAAAATTCATGTTAATATAGCTTAAATTCACTAAATTAATAAAAAATTATGATTTAACTAAGATGGTTTATACAAAATTGATAGATTCTTATGTCAATCTTCATTAGTATGACAAAGCAAGATAAATTCCATCAAGACTCTTGCACCAAATCTCTATACTCCAAAAGTCGGTGTGCCACATGCTATTCTACTCGTTCATTTAACAACTCATCATAATCCGCTACAACCACTTAATGCATATAAAGGCCATGCCATTTGCCTCTAAATTAATGCGATCACTCTATAAGTTGTCCCCCATTCCACGACTTCTTCTACACCCAATTTTTTTTTAAAGGCAAGAGAGAGGTAAAATAGGGAAACGAGAAAGAAGAGGTTAGGGATCTGGAGCATGAATGAGAGAATGATGGCCCCTATATTTCTTTAATCGAAGGCATCAACATGCATATAGACTAGAAGATGATAGGTCTTCAACTTTGTTTGGTCTCATCCTTTAAAAAAATCTTAATGATCTATATCATGTGAAACTCCTTCACCATCTTTATACTTATTAATAACTTGTTATCATTCCACTCTTACTTCTAAAACATGTGAAGTGTATAGGATCTCCAGGATGCAGGATGTTTGTGGTTAATAAGAGAGAAAATGGTTGAGAAAGGGAGGGGAGGGGGGTTATCAATGAGAGAAATATGGCTACTATGTGTTTTTAGAATGAAAAACACCATCTTGATTAGAGATGAAAGATGATAACTCTTTGACTCCATTATCTCCTTCCTTGAGTAAAACTCCTAGGGATGTGAAACTCCTTCGTTATCTCTGTATACCCATATAATGTTGTAGACAAGGCAAGCAGAAAGATGTCCTGGTGAAAATGAACTAAGTACAATGATCCACCTCATGAATGAATACTCACATCATGCATGGCGAATGCGTAAGAAAAAGAAAGTATTTTGACCAGGTGACCAATGCTCAACAACTTACTCATGTGCGGGAAACCATGCATCAGAACATAAGACTGGCATATCATCTCCCTAACTATGAGAACCGTGATCAAGGGGACTCACCACCCAACACTATAAATTTGCCTCTTATAGGTGAATCATCTCCACACCTACGTGACCTATCTTAAATGTGCTAACCACATGTAATGGCCCCCTACTAGGCCCTATAAAGGGGGACCTTTGAGACATTAGAGAACCTTTTAAACTAATTTCTAAAAAATCGTATATTTTTAGTTTATTATAAAATTCATCTAAGAGATTTCCTTATACAGTGAAACCACTTTGATTCTTCTATTTTCTCATTTGTTTAATCTTCCATTTGCTATTCTACTTGCCCCAACCCAGCTTCTTAGGTGCCTGAGATGGTTCTATCTCATTCATGGACAAAATTAAATTCAACATTCTTCTAGGTGTGGTGAGCATGGATGTGGTCATAAATCAAAAGTTACGCATAAAGATAACTAGATCACTCAACACAAGATGGCCTAGAAAGAATGGAGTTGAGGACTTAACAATTTACCACACAACGAAACCTATAGAACAAGGAGGACAAGATTACTCGCCTAGTACAGGCAGCTGTGGAGAAAGCAAAGAACGGAGGACCAAAGGCTAGGAAAAATCACATCTCTTCAAGATCAACAACTCATCGAGGTCATCAACAGAAGAGGGAGCTATCCATATGTCAAGTGTTAATGATGAGTCTTATTAGGTTAACGAAGAAGAGGGTACTTGAAAAGAGCAAGAAAACATGACTAACACTTTCTTAAAGAAGATTGTAGAATCTCGCTTGTCGTGTAGGTTTAAGATTTCACACTTGGAATCATATAGGGGATGCACCGACCTCACCGACCATGTAGCCTACTTTGAATTGATGATATAATTGCTAGATTTGGATAATGCAATGAGGTGTTAGCTATTTTTCACTACATCTAAATAATCAACCCTCATGTGGTTTTCATGATTACAAGTTGGAATCATAACCTCATTTTCCAATTTCAAGAGGATGTGCTCTACTGCAAATGAGGCAAGAACCTGACAAAACTCTTAGGAGGTTCATCATCGATTTTCAGAAAGAAATGCTAGAGATTAAGGACTTAGAGCCTATAGTCGCTCAAGATGCACTCATTCAAGGCCTCAAGAAAGGTCCTTTTAAATATGCACTTGGGTTGTAATAGCCCCAAACTCTTACTGAACTATTAGAATTATACCTGCCATCTTTGTAGAAGATGAAGAATTCACAAGGTGAGTAAACCTTAAAAAACTATAATTTAAGAAAGTTATCAATGGGAGAAATATGGCTACTATGTGTTTTTAAGATGAAAACACCACCATGATTAGAGATGAAAGACAATAACTCTTTGACTCCATTTATCTCCGCATGAATTTTAATTAAGCATATATTTGGATTCGTCAAAAAAAATTGCTTAAACATAAAAGGCATCTTAACATTTAATGAAGCCAAAATTTAATCACTCTTAACAATATTCTCTTAATTTAGCTTCAATATTACATTTATTATCACTGTTGCTTAACTTGATTTAGTATGTATGTATATCTCATGTCACATTTTACTAATACACACTTGATGCATGAATGAGTTTATGTATTATGTTAATATATGTATATTAATATGATTCATGAAATTTTGTAGAAAGATTTTCATTTTATATTTCTATACATACATATGTATATAGAAAAAAACTATACAAGTACATGCATTTATTGAACCAGAGAAGTGTGGTAATCAAAGACCAACTTGGGACTACTTAAAGTCTCATGTTCCCGAGATGTCCAGACTATATGCGAATTCAAAAGTATACATTCACATGTAAGAACATAAAGCTGAATAATGGGAAAATTACTTTACATTTAACTAATGATATTAATTTATCATTATCACATAACTCATCACAAATCATATGGTTCATGCCGTTATTGAACCAGGGAAGTGAGGTAATCAAAGACACCTTGAGACTACTTAAAGTCTCGTGTTCTCAGGATGTCCATATTATATACATTTATGAGTTATGATTCATACATGTGAAGGATCAAAATCAACATTCCAACTCATATTCATTTATATACAAAATAATTTAAGATTTAATAGTGAGAATAGCCACACTTCTTAGTTCAAATGCATGCAATTAATACAACTTCTTCATATAGTATTTTTATTGCTTAAGAAAAATAGCTTTGAGATTTATTAGTGATAATAACCATATTTATTTCTTTAATACCACATCATGCAACAAAATACAACATTTTAATTTTAAATTGAAAACATGGATGTATGGAACAAATGAAATGCAAATTTATAATAATTGAAACAAAGCAATCAAAAATCATCAAATGGTTTATTTAGTTCCATTAAAACCTAAGGACAATCAAGTTAATCAATCTTCTTAAGCATAATCAAATTCCTTAAGGGTTAATTTCAAGGTTTAGGTTACTTAATTCTAAGAACAAGTAATTAATAATTAACCCACACCCATTTCTTCTCATTAATTGATTTAAAATTATTTTGTGTGATTTTTATGATTTAATTAATATTAATTAAGATTTTAGTCCGATTAAGCTCAAAAGAGGCCTATCAATTTAATTAACCTTTACACATGAGCTTAAAGGAAATCATGATAAAATAAACAAATATGCATGATCATAAAATAAACATGTCCTAAAATTTCTATTGCAATTAGGCTCATAATAAAAGCTTAATTAAATACATAAGAAGAAAACTCAAAAAAGAATAAATTAAATAATTACTTTCAAAATTCCCTAAACCACTTAGGGATTTTTGATTTCATTAAGCTACCCTTTGTTTACTGAGCACAAAGGGGATTTAATTAGAATTATGATCAATTTTAATTATTATGAAATTTTTCTAATTTTTAAAATGATTGTAGACTTAATTAATTACTTAAGAATTCATTAAGGTGAAATAAGGAAAATAATTAAAACTAGAGGTCATAATTATTTTCTTTGATCACCTTTATTTTTCATATGATTAATTAATATTTCTTAATTAATTTCATAATTTATTTTATTTTATTTAATTATTAATTGCATAAAAGGTGTAACTAGGGTTTCAAAATTTGAATTTCCCAAACTACTGAGCTAATGTGCTTGAGAAAATTTTGGGAGGCAAAAGTCATCCCATGGATCAACCAGTCCTAATTTCAAGCAATTTAGCCATGCAATTAAGGCTTAATTAAGCTAATTACATAAACCTTCAAACTTTAATAATTCACTATTCATTGATTAAATTTTGAGGATTTTATTTTTTTTATTCTTCTCTATCTAAGCTTTCCAAAATGGGTTTATTTATTTATTTTTCTAATTTTTCTACAAATAGTTATGATTTTTTTGAAGTTCTAATACATTATTTTAACTCTAATTAATTTAATTACACAGTCGATGCTATATGGCGGCTAACATGGCGACACTTTCCATGTTGCACCATGGGATTGGTTATTTAAACCATCTGACGTGGTTGTTGACTCAACGGCAGCGGATGCACTTTCATCCCAACTCTTGGTGGAGATCAATCCCATGATTTTAATGGAAAAATTTGAGAAAATGTAGCATGATTAATGACAATCATCCATCATAATCATGTTGAATGGACGGCTGATGATCCACCATCTTCCCACGGCAGAAGATGGACACTGTCTACCTTTCTCCACTCTATCCGAGCTCGTCAGAGCTCATTCAATGGTAGATTTGACTCCAAAATGATTATGGGATGATTCTAAGAGGATCCTATGGTAAAATTCACATGAAATAAAAATTTTCTTTAAAAAAGACTAACATTGAATGGCCAAACTATGATTTTCTAAAAATTTATCTCACAAGAGCTAAAGACCTATGGCCCATCAACTAGGGTAGCTTCATCTTAAAGAGCCAAAGTTCTGTTGAGAAAATCACAAGTTTCCTCCTTACCAATTGCTCTTTGGACCAAACATTACTATGAGGCTCACCGGAGTTGGTCTTGAGATGCCTTTCGGTGCTCAAATCGATTAAAAATTAATTCATTTTGGTTCGCTAGAGTGAGAGGAAGATGTGGAAAGAGTTAACTATGATTTGGTAGAATTTGGATGAGGTTGGATTGAATAGTGGCTCAGTTTGGCAGTGGAGTTAGTCTCATCCGCAATGGGGTACATGATGTGCTCTGGGGAAGCTTGAGGACTGCTCGAAATGTTTTGGTGAAGGTGTCTCTTGAGTTTAAATGGACGAGGAGGGGTATAATTCTCTCCTTAAGTGAACCAAGCCATGGGATTGGTTCAGCCTTTGACAATCGTCTGACCGAGGTAGGTGGCCGAAGATAGTAGACAATTATTGAGGTGGATGGTCTTGAGTGGCTTGAAAAGCCTGGTGGCCTATCATGTGGTGTACATTTCTTTTGAGGTGGACCAATTGTAGGCCAAGGGAAAGGGGTCCTCCCCTTGGTCAAGGACTGAACCCAATAGCCTTGGGTTAGGTTGGGTTAGTGGGCCTATATCTAAAGAGGGCCAAAGGTGGCTGCCAAGGGGTAGGGAGGTAGGTAATCATTCCAAATGAGGATTTTATTCTATTTAGAACCCTTGGTTCACTTGGATTGAAAAAAATTGGGTTTACCATGGGTTGAGTCCACTTCGGCAGGTCAATGGGGACCCGGGGATGAGTCATGCCAAGTTTGGTTAGGTTTGGACTTAGTTTGATTGGGTTTGGCTCAATTTGACATATGTAGGTCAATTTGGTTTCAAATAGGTTAGGTTGACCAATTGACCAAATTGGGTCAAAAGGGCACTTGGGTTATGTTCAATTGGTCATTTGGAATGCATTGGTATAATTGATTTGACTTAATTTGGAGTGGATTTGGGTTTGGTTCATGTGGGTTCATTTAAGCTAAATGGATCAAGTTGACCAGTGTTTGATTGATCATTTGGGAATGATTGTAGGTATTGGTTTAAATTTATTTAGATTAGAAGGAGTTTAGGTTCAATTTGATCTTTTAGGTCAATTTGGGCTAAGTAGATCAATTTGGTTGTCTTAGTTAAATTGGCTCTAATTAATGATTGTAAAGTGTTCAATAATCAATTTATGATTGATTAGAGGCATTGGTTGTAATTAATTTGGATTGAAATGAGATTTGGTCTAATTTGGCCTTTTAGGTCAAATTCGGTTAACTTGGGTTAAGTGGCCAAATTAGCTTGGTTTGATAAAATTGATTGCAATTGGGTAATCAAAGATGATTAGCAATCATTATGGAAGATATTGGGTGAGTTGATTGAAGTTTGAATCAAATTGGTCATTTAAGACCAATTGGGTCAAGTTGACCAATTGGGTTGAATTGGGAGTGTGAAGGTTGAAATATGCTCAATCATAAATTTGGAGTTAATTGATGACTTTGATCACCATCAATTTGTGTTAGACTTGATTAAAGCCCATTTGACCTCTTTAGATTAGATGGGTTAACTTGGGTCAATTAGGTCAATTGGGTAGGCCCAATGGGTTGAAATGAATTGTATTGGTTGATTAGATGCTTTGGAACAATCATGAGGTTTATATTAATTTAATTTGGCTTGGATCAAGTTGAATCAAGTTTTGACCCTATGGAGTTTAAATGGGTTAAGTTGAGACAAGGGCCAAGTTGATTTGGTTTTGGTCTAATTGGATTGAAGTCAAGGCTTTCTCAAGCTCAATTAGGATTCAAATAAATTCAAATAGATGAGGTTTCAATTGGAATTGACTTGATCTTGGGTTTGGCCCTCTTGAATCCAAAAGAGCTAAGTTAAGTTAGCTTGGTTGCCTAACCCAATTGAATCATGATAAATCGTGTTGAGCTTAGGTCAAATTAGTTTTGGTTTGAGGTCTCGATGGGCAATCATTTGATTTAGTTTAGGTCCATTGGTTTAATATAGGATGTGGTTGGGTTCAAGGTAGGTAGTGTTCTACCTATCCTAAGCCAGGGTCTATCCCTAGAATTGAACCTTCTTAGTCTCTAGTCCTGGGGTGAGCATTGTCTTAACTATTAAAGGTGTCTTAGGGCTAGGGAAGTCTTAGTGCCTAGATGGATTCTAGGTCTAAGAAGAAGGACATCAAACTCACTCCAAAGTAAGGTCAACACACACTCACTAATCCCCATTTTTCATCATATTTTTAAATTATTTTATAATGGGCCTAAGAATCATTTCTTGATGAGTGTTCCTTTTTATATAGATAATCAAACATAAAGTTAGCTTCTGTAATAAAAAGAGAAGACCCACTTGACTTGAAGCAGCGCCAAAATGAGATCATTTTTGCCTTTATGGTCACCAACCTCTGCTGGGACCCCACCTCCACTGCTTGCCTCTGCTATGACTAAGCCTCTAGCATCAGCCATAACTCAGCCAACTCTTGGCTCAGTGAGCTTGCATCTTGTTCGAGAGAGAGGCTACTCTCCCCTACAAGGCAACAACTTTGGCATAGAAGAAGAGCAATTATGACTCCCCTTTAACATCTCACTCCGTAGTGTGGTAGAACTCATTCATCTTAGACTCATCCCTCTCACAATGAGTTGACAAAGGGAAACTCACTAATATTTTTTTGAATAACTACTGTGGTAAAGCTAGCTATTCTGGTTGCTGATAGAGCAGGGGTTATAGCATCCACTTCTAGAGTGAGGAGGTCCACCTTTAGAGTAAACTTAGACTAGCTGAGTTTATACTCAAAAGTGTTAGAGTCAGCCATACATAATGAGAACCAAATTCATCAAACAAGGATAAAGAGATTTCTATGGGATGACTTGCTAAGGGTATGTACTTGGGAAAGGAAGCCACTAGTGTAGTAAACAAACTTCCTCACCACTCAATTTATATCCTAATAATTTGACCATAGTAAGATGAATCATTCTCTTAGGACTACTTGAATAATCTATGGAGATAGCTTTTGGTTTCGGAGAGTGTTTGTTGTCACGCTCCAATAATACCTGAACACTCATCATGCTAAGTTGCAGCGATAAAAAGAGAGTTAGGGAACATATGATAAACAATAGAGATGCTCAACAATGATGAATCCTATCTCGATGAAACATTCCTCCATCATCTTTTTCATAGAGGCAATACTCGCTAGCCTGCTTACCATGACTCTTCTTCGCTAAATGAAAGAAGATCAACCTCTTCTTTTTGGGTGCCAAGTGCCTCCTTTAGAGCCAATATAGAGGATGGCTTTACCTTAGTAGATCAATTCTTCTCAACCAAAGGAGGAGGAGCACTCATCTTCACACATGAGTCTTCAACATTGCCCCTAGTTGGAGTACCAACATCAACATGGGTAAGATTCATAATAGTGCTCATCTCAATTAGAGAGGCAACAATGGATTTTATTGATTTATTGGTATTGTTTGTTTTTTGAAGACTCGCTAAGAGCTTGGCCATATCATCATAACCATGGGGTGTCTTTAAATCCATGATTGACGAACAGTTCTTCACTAACAAAAAAAAAAGACTTGGCAACATAAAAAGGTGATGTCCACTCTATAGCAAGTGAGGTGAAGAAATTTTAATCTTGGTTGGGGTCCTTTAATAGCTTGGTGAATGGGGCAATGCCAAAGAAAGGAATCAAGTCAAAGGTGATGTAACATTAATGACAAGAAAGCCACTTCCCTTTTGAAAAAAAATTAAGCCTTTATAATTAATTATCTTTTCATTCTTCTATTTTTTTACGAGTTAACTCTACAAGGAGTAAAAAAATTAGGGAGTTAAATGTATATCCACAAGAGTGTTGTAGTCAAGGTGGACAGAATGACATCCTAGTCAAAATGGACTAAGTACCATGATTCACCCCATGCATGGTGAATGTGCAAGAGGAAGTATTTTAACCAAGTTGCTGCTACTTAACAACTCACCCAAGTGTAGTAAACTACATACCCAAGACACATGAGTGACATATTATGTCACTGACTCTGAGAACCACGATCAAGGGGACTCATCACCTGACACTGTAAATTCACCTCTTATGGGCGTATCATCTCCATACATACTTGACCTATCTTACATGTGTTGACCACATGTAATGGCCCCTTACTAAGCCGTATAGAAGAAAGACCTTTAAGACTTTAGTCTACCTTTTTGGTTAATTCCTAAAACACCATATATTTCCAATTTATTGTAACATTCTTCTAGAAGATATCCTGAAATAGTGGAACCAATTTAATTCTTTTTATTTTCTCTCATTTTTATCTACCATTTGCTATCCTACTTTCCCTAAACTACTTCTCAAGTGTTTAAGAAGGTTCTATCTCATTCATAGACAAAATTGAATCCAACAATCTCTATACATAATATTAACTTTTTCACCATTCAACTCTTCCTTTTTATACATATAAAAGTTTTCAACCTTAGGAATGCTTAGATACTTGCAACCTAGCATGGATTAAAGAAAGTTGGCAGGTTAAAAAAGGTGGTAGGGAATAAGTAGCACACTAATGAGAGATTTATGGTTTATGCCTATCTTAAGCTAGAAGAACTAATTGAGTAACATATGAGCGAGAGAAGGCTTTCAACTTTGTTATGTTCCCTCTTTACTACAAAGCTCCTCTGACTAAAGTATGTGAACTTCCTTTACTATTTTACCTACCTGGAACTTAACTAAACCCTCAGCTACCCCAGTACTGGTTGAATCACACATTACATCCCAACATGATACCAAGAGGATAGGTTCTCCAACTAATGAGTATGGGTAAGCTATTTAAAGTGCATAAAAGCCTTATTATTGTACTAAATGTAGAATGTTTAGACACCTTTTGGAAAATTTCTATATTGCTAACTTTAATTTAGATAAAAGATTGTTGAGAAAGAAAGAGTTACTAAAAACTCTTGAGCTAATGGCAAACAAATCAATGATAGTCTAATGAATGTTATAACAACTAGGAAGTCATTCTATATCCCTCAACTAGCTTCAAAGCTGGTGACCAGGCCTCTATTTAGGATATTCCCCATAATACAGTTGGTGAATATCAAAAGGAAGGTTTAATGTTTCAATCCACAATGAGCTATCTATAACCAATACTGTTAGAAATTAGAACTCTCTTTAACTAATTGATGGAGCTAAAATCCTAAATAGCTATGATAATGCCAACACCATAATCATAAATGCACAACATCTACAATAAGCAAAAGTAGATCTTTAAGAAGATTGGGTAATTCAAAGATCAAAGCTAAACAAAAAAGATTTAGAGAATTGAAACACATTAACCCTATTCCTACATAACTTACCAAATCACTCAAGTGTTAGAATTATGGCATCTCTAGAAGAAAAAAATCTCCAATAAAGATAGAAGGTCTAGTCACCCTCAAGTAAATGACTAACTTTTTGATATAGAATATTAGATGCATTGCAAAATCAATTATCTCTCAAAGATTGGTAAACATTATAAGGAATTATTAACTATATTTTTTTTGTTATTTTTGAGCCTTTAGGCGACACTAACACCCCCAAAAGTTTGAGAAGATTTAGCAACATAAAGTAAATTTATAGTTTTTGAATAATTATGAATTCTAAAAGTTGTAATTAAAATTTGAAATTTAAATTTAAATTTAAAAATAAAAAATTTGAAATTTAAAAGATTAAATTTAAAAAGTAATACTATGTAATTTTATTAAAAATCATATTTTTCTTAAAATTAATCAAATAATAAAATTTTCAATCAAGTTACTACCCAACACTTATTTAGAGGGATAGTAGTATATTAGATAACACTTAACATTAGGCTAGCTGACATTTAACTCTCTTTCCCTCTTTTAGTATAATGTTGAAATTATAATAAAAGTTATATAAACATATTCTCCAAAAATGAAAATTTTAATAATTTTTAAGATCCCTTTAATTTTTGGTATCTATATTTTTATATTTATTTAAAATTTTTTATTTTTTTATTAAATTTAAAATATATTTGGTAGTAATATTTATTTTTAAAAGCACTCAAAATGCCTAAAAGTTATTTTAATTCATTAAATGATTAATCATTTTAAATGTTTTAGAGTAATTTAGCCATAAGTCTCAAAAAAATTTTCTTAGCTCAACCTAAATCACTTTGATTACTTCAAATTATCTAAATGGGTTAAGGTGTCCTATTTTGGTCAAATGAGCTGAAATGGGATTTAACTTATAAAAAGTATCAAATAATAAAAAATTCACTTTTCTAATATTTATTCATAAATGTTAATTATACTACCTTCATCAAATAGACTAAGTTAAAGACTAATTAGCATGTATAAGGACAAATGGTAGAGGAATTATGGTAGTTTGTAAGAACATATAAAATAAAGCTATTCCATATTATCTTGGTTTCTATACCCTTCTCCTTAACAGTCTACAACTTCTCCAAATGCTTCAGCTAACTCATGGTAGTGTGTAACCATGGTTAATTAATGGTAGTTCATGAGCAAATGGCCATTTTATGCTATAGTTGTTTACATTAGATATAGGGGTAGAATTCTCTTTTCTTAAGGTGTGAGAAGATGGTCCAACACTTTTCCACACCTTCATAATCCTCAGGTGAGCTCAAGCATAAAACTCACTCTAATGGTGGTTGGAGCATGATTGACATATTGATTTTAAGCATTTAAAAGTAATTTTAGATGTGGAAAAAATTTATGACACCACATAGATTTTGGGGTACTTATTTAAGTAATCAAATATATCATAAAGAGATAAATATATTATCTTAAAAGATAAATATATCACCTTATAATGGATTTGATTACTTAATAATGACTCCTAAAGCTAATGGGTCTTCGATATTTCAAAGAATTTTTTCTTGAACAACATGAAATAGTAGAATAAAGTTTATTTATTGTAGGGTTCATAGTTTCTTATAAGGACAAGCCCCTATAGATAATTATATCTCACAAAGAAGGAAATTTCTGCTAAGAATATGCTTGATTAAAGAAACTAACCTTTATCTCTATGGATTTTAAAGCATGTCTTAAAGGGATTGTTAATTTGGAAATTCATAGGGGAATTTTCCAAAGAGGAAGAGTTCTTTTTATAAGCTAATTGGAAATAAGTAGAAAATGCTTATATGTACTGGGAGGCCCAGGAATTAGATTCTAGCAACACAAGAATGTAGAAATGCTAGTGGTTGAAGACTTATTCCAATAAAAATTTTCTGAACCTAAGTCTACAAACACTTCTGACATAAGTCAAAAGCTTGACCTAATATAATTTTAGATAATTATTGTTTATTTTTCTCATTTGAGAAAATGAACCTATCCCTAACTCTTTTGGACCTACTATTTGCTTGGAAGGGTTGCTAGCTAATACCACTAGAATAATTTTAAATTCATGATTCTGATCTTTTATATGCAAGATGGTTGAGCTATTGTACTTAAAAAAGAGGCTAAGAACTTAAACTCACTCCCTAAACCTCAAGATCATGATTGACATGTTATGAATCTAACTAATGTAGTATTTTTTATGTTTTATGTATTTTGACTCACAAATTTATTTTAAGGCTTGGCTTTATAATTTCATGCCTATAATGAGATGAAAATAGAAAATGATCATGTGCCAAATCGATATGAGAATACACACTTTCCTTGGAAAAGCATTTACTCTCATAGGTCAGATGCCCCTATATGTGCAATGAGTGAAGTGCCTAATTCAAGAATAATGAATAATATGCTTGGATGGTTCAAAAAATTAAATTAACTCTAGTTGTTTTTAAGTTATGCCTAGGACTTTATTTATGGTAGGTTATGAGTTTTTATTTTATGTTTGATTTGTTTAATTTTAATATGGTAGAAAATTTATTTTTTCTAAGAGTCTAATGTTTCCAAGCTTTTCATCATAAAACACATCATAGAAAAAAATTTATGAAAAACATGTAGTTCTATTGCACACCCCGAAATAAATCAATTCAAATTAAATTCATGAAATAGGCTAATGTAGTTGAGTACTACTGTACACCCTAGAAGAAAAAAAAAAGGGGAAACCGTGCTCTGCCCTTATATAGGCAACCCAGCTCTGCTTTTATATAGCCCGACCTAGAAATAAAAGTCTTGATCTGTAGGGGTTTTTGTCCAAGATCGTCACCTTCCTTAAGGACCTCCATGGGCTTCACAGAGGATCAATGGTAGGTAAAGTTAGATCCTGCTATTCCAAGGCCTAATATATTATAACCTAATTCTAAGCTCAAATTTTATTTTAAAATTTAAAAATAAATTCTTAAGCTTTGCAAAATAGAAGTCAGAAAATACATACAGTACATCAACAGTTTATATTTTCAAACATATGGGCTTAGCACTAGTGGTTTCCAAGTACTATTAAGCCATGCTTAAGGATTTAAGTAGCACCTACAAGAAAATAATATTTATTTTATATTTATTATAAAATTTTTCTTATGCACAATCCCCTATAGAAAATAATGTTAGCTCAAAAAAGCCATAATATATAGACTAACAAGCAAATAATTTCTAGCCATCTAGTCTAAAATATTACACCACAAAATAATAAAAATATTGTTTCACATCATAAAATATTACAGATCATCGACCTAACCTAAATCTAGGGTCAGTGACCTAACAATCTAGTGTATGAAAGAAAAAGGTTTGTGTGGCATGATTGCACTAGGTCGTTTAAGTTTAAATTTTAATTTGAGTTTTAGGTTTGTTCAATTTTATCTTTGGGTGATTTTATTTTAAATTATTTAATTGATTTTAGATTTGGTTTCAAATTGGGATTTATTTTTGTATTAAGGTTAAAAAGAATGGAGAATAAAATAAATTTTGCTTTGGGTAGAACCTATTTCATTCAACATCCTAATCTTAGTAGAATGAAATTTTCATCTTGAGATAAAAAATCCATTTTTGGGGTCAAACTAAGAACCTAAGTATCTTAATTAAACTTTATTTTTATTTTTATTTGAATGGTTTATTTAAGTTGGATTTAATTTGATTATTATATCTTAGCTCAACTAGCTTGTAACTTTTATTTATAATTTAAAATGGTCCTTTAAATTTTAATTTTAATTTGGTTGATTGATTTTAGTTTAATGATTATTTATTTTAATTTGATCTTTTATATTGGTTTTAAGTAATTTAATTTTTTAGATTTCCTGTTGATTGTTTAAGATGGATATTATTGGATGTAATTTCATAATTTAAGTTTATATTTAATTTTATATTCCTTTGATTTGATTAAGGTTTAAGATAGAAATAATTATTTAATATATTTAATTATTATGCAGTTATGGCACCCAAGAGGAGGGAGGAGGAGGAGGGTGAATTGGGTATTTAAAAATATTTTTAAATTAAAACTTAATTTGATTGCTTTTTATACAAATTAATTGCAAATACATTATTTTTAATTATCCACAGCAATTATAAGCAGCAATAAAGAAAAGGAAAGGTGCAGAAAAAGTAAAAAGAGAACATAAAGAGTTTTACGTTGTTCGGCCAAACCCCAATAAATGGTATACGTCCACCCCTAGCAACCCAAATTAGAAATTCAATAAATCAAAATGAGATTACAACAAATCTCACATACTTTCCTTCACGGGAAAGTATAACCCAACACCGTACTACACGAGAAAGTACAACCCAACACGTACTATCTTATAACAGGCAAGTACAACCCCAACACAAAGCAAGGCAAGACAAAAGAAAGATATAAATATTTAACTCTCAATTTTAAAAGATTTTTGTACTCAAACTATACCAATATTAAGGCAAGTGAATATTAATGAAAGAGAGCTCAGTTTAATTTGAAATTGAAATAAGATCTTCAATTAAATATTTTAATGCAAGTAAGTAAGTAAATGTTGCTTTGAATGAACTTTAAATGTTTGAAAAGATTTTTTTATATAACTTTTAAATGAAAACTAAAATATAATATGAAACAATTTAATATGCAATGTTAAATTACAAGACTTTAACTTGAATCATTTTTGACATAAGGTAGCTTATATTCAAATGATAAATGGATTTACAATTTGAATAACTTGATAATCACAAGAAAGCTATCACATAAACTTTATGTAAAATTAATCAAAGTAGAGTTAATAAAAAATACACAATAAATCAAATGGGTTATGTAGTGGTCGGCCAAGTAAACAAATAAGTGAGATGTAATGTTAAGCACAAACAAACTTAAGCAACCTATATGAAACTTTTAGCCAAGGTGATAAACAAAAGATATTAAAATGATTAAACACTAGAAAATTTTAAATCTTTGTAAGAGCTTTCGACCAAATAAGTAAACAATGAATAATGAAATGACTAAGCACAAATTAAATTGAAATCCTTGTGTTAGCTTTCAGCCAAACAATAAAATAATGAAATATGAAATAGTCAAGCACACAATAAACTAAAATAACATTATATAACTCAAAGGTCAAGGTAATATAAAAAACTTAGCACCTTAAGAATTGATCCAATGCTTGAAGCTCTCGATGAAGAGAGAGAACCAAACAAATCCTTTACTTTTTCCAATCAGTCTTCAAGCCAACTATTAGTCTAAGGGAAAGAGAAGAAAGATGAGGAATGTTTGCACTTGAATCACCAAAGATGTCCAAGAGATTTGCTTTAGCTAGAATCGGCCAAGGTGGAGAAGGTGAGTAAGAGAACAAGAGAGAATATTACTTTTTTTGAAACTTTTCTCAAGTTGAAACAAGCATCTTAAATAGAAGAGGGAAGAGTCTAGGATTGACCAAGACATGAGACAATGAGAGGGAAATATAATAAGCAACTATTTGAATTTCAAATCCAAAGAATATTGGATCGGCCCAGGAGTTATGCCAGAGGCTCCTTTGCAAAATTGAAATAATTTCAAGTGATTCATAGCTAGAATGAGAGGAGAAATGCTATGGAAAGTTTGACCAAGGAGGGTCCATGAATACGATATGAATGATGGAGTTTTGAATAAAATAAATCCATGAAAAACTAATTTAAGAATTTCGGTCGAGGGAGTTTCCTAAAATAGAAAATCCTCAAATTAATGCAATGAATCAAATTGAATCTAATCTAATTATATTATGTATTATTTGAATGTAAGTGGCCGACCCCTAAAGATAGTTTGTAAAATGGATTTTAATTAAGAATGAATTGTTTTAAATAAGGACTGATTTGAATTTAAATTTAAAATGACTTATAATAAATTAATTAAGCTCTAAATAACTAGAATAAATCATGCTTGGGATGTTCAAAATGTTCCATAAAATATTTGATTTAATTTGGAAAGAATATGTAATGAATGAAGAAATTGGAATTAAAAAAATTCAAAATAATTCCAAAAAATAATTCAAATTCAAAAATTCAAATAAATGAATTTTTAAAATAAGAAAATTGAGGGAATATTATATAAAAATGTTTTAAATGAAGCTCACATATTTTATTTGATAAAATGCATTAAAAAATTTGACCAAAACAATGTGATGATGAATGTGATAATAGGAGAGAGAATAAAGATAAAAGGATAATTTTAGGATAATTCAATTTTCATGCAAAAAAAGTATGAAATTTTTTTTTGATTAGCTTGAACACACATTTATTGGAACAGATCTCATGCACTTAGTTCATATTATCCAAAATGGATAATTCAATGAATAACTGTAATTTTAAGATATAAAAAATATAAATGATTTTAGAATGATGAATTCAAAGTTAAATGAATCATTTATTTTATCTTAGTGAGCTTTTCATTTGCCTTAATATAATAATTCCTAGAAAATTTTCCATCAAGTTCAAGTCTAATAGCTTTAGCATTCTGAATTGACTGAAGAATTTTTCTATACACTTTAATTTAAAGTGATTAGTAGCATTTGAACATATGTTTGTTATCATCAAAATCAATTTCATATGAGATGGAGCTCATGAAGTCAACACTAATTGCCTAATTAGGTCATTTTAAGGATTAATAAGTTTTAGTGAGCTTTAATACTTTTCTTTAGTTCATTAATCAATTTTATGATTTTCCTAATTTTTTTATTTATTATTAATTTATTTCATTAAATTAAGGTTTGAAGATTGAAAATTTTGCATATTATAATTTAATCACCACTAAATCCTAATAAGTTTAGATGAAGTATGTTTTGACCTCAATTTCACTTCCCCAAAGTCTTAGGTTAATGGATTAATAATTTGGGATTAATTAAAACTTAATTAATTTTAATTAAATCAAAATTAACCTAAAATTACCCAAGAAAAATTAAGAATTTTAGGTTTAATGGAATCCTCTCATTGAGATGAATACATAGTGCCCTTATTTATATTTTTTGGTTGGGTATTTTATTTTTTTGTGAATTTTTTAAGTTTTTGATATTTTTGCATATTTTTAAATTAGAAAAATCAGATTTTTCCCACTGAAACCAGTTAGCGCCATGCGACACTAACGCGATGTCACTTTACGCTTGGCACCGTGTGGTTAGGCCAAGCGGGATCCTTGTGGATCCCATGTTAAATTGACGGCGGGGTCGTAGTTTTATCAGGATTGTCCAATCAAAGATCAGATACGCATAGTTTCCTTAAGGGATTTAATTGATCGGTTCAACTAAATCATAGCCATTCGTTTCAAATAGAAGGAATAGATGGCTATGATTTTGTCTCCTTCATCCATGGTGGTGACCAATCGCCGTCAAATTTTTGGGGCTAATTGTCGACGATCAATGGTGTAAAATCATGGGATTTCGATTACAAAATGATCAAGGCGTGATTTTGAAAGGATCTATACGGATTAATCATTCCTAAAACTAAATTTGCTTCATAAATGACCAATGTGAATTTAAAGGGGTGCCAGTTTCATCCAAACCTTGCCAGCGTGGGTCTCGAAGGTGGTTTGGATTTTGAAAACACTTAAGGAGGGTTAGATGAAGGTTTAGAGAAGGAATCATACTTTTCCTCTCTCTAAATTGGTGTAAAGATGAATGTCTATTGCCACTCACCAAAGTTTGGTATTGGGGATGATCAGAGAGGCTTCGGAGGAGGGGGAAGATTTGCTCATGCTCGATTTCACTCAAAGAAGGTGATGGAGTAAGGAAAAGCCTCTAATTTGGCTCTACTATGGGTTTTTATGGTTGGTCGAGAGCTACTGCATTGGTTTGGAAGGGAGGTGGCTGACCTTAAGAATTGGAATCCCATGATTGCTCTCAAAGGTCAGAGAAAATGTTCAAGATGGCTAAAAGTTAATACATGAGGTGGCTCGACCTCACCCTCTCCTATGGCTTCCACCTTATCTTCCAACACCTCTTCACTCATGGCAACACCTCAACTCTTTAGTAAGCTGTTGGCTACTGTTTACATATAAATAATGAAATAAATTGAACATCCTAACTTGGGTCACCACAACACTACAATCGTAGCACTTAGGTGCTATCAATGCCTTACAAAATTTAGAAACCCATATCGCCCTTGATGATTGCCAACTTAAATAATGCAACACGACAACACTGTGATCTTAGCACCTAGGCGCTAAAAATAAGAAAACTAACTCTTCCCGCCTTAGCAGTGATAACCACCTAGGGGAGACTGGGGTGGTTGGGTGGTGACAATTATGGAGCAACAAATTGCCCCAAAGGTGGGAATGGTTGCCTAAAAATTGTTTGAAAAGAAGGATAACTACCCCCTAAGATTTTTTTTTCCTCACTTTCCTTCTACCACACCTGCTCAATTCTTGCTCCAGTCTCTTGCACTCTCTATAGTGCAGTTTTTGTTGCTACATGAGAGCGATCTCCTGGTACATGAGACAAGATCAAAGCCTACTACCGTTAACTCCAGGTAAAATTTTTTTGGAAATACTTTATTTATGCAATTTTCTCTCTAAAAAGAAAATTTAAGAGATTTTCATCGTCGATCTTGGATAGGGTGAGAAATAAAGAGAATTATCTCTGTTGATCTTAGATCTAGAGTAAAAAAGAATGACCATAGGACTAAAGTTCATGATTTTAAAATCTGAAGACCTCTCTCGTTGAACTTAGTTTCAACGTGAGAAGAAAAATCCTCCTTATCGATTTTGGATCCGGAATAAGGGAGAAGAGTGCTTTTGCACTAAATAAGTAAAAATCTAAGCATTGCTAAAATGTTATGTCACCAAATTTTCATAAAAATTATCAGATTTTACAAAATATAGTTTAAAAATAGAATTTTTTCTTTGCTGTATCGTAGCGCCGAGGCCCTAAGCTCACAGGAATGAAATCTTTGACACTATGTCCCACAACGTTGAGTCCCCAAATATCTAGCACTGCAACGCTAAGCTCTTAGGATTCGTATCTTATTTATAGTGTCGTGGTGGTGTATCTCAGTGCCACAATGCTAAGCTCTCAGGTTTTACATATTTAAAATAACATCGTAGCACTATCTTCCCAGCGTTGAGGTGCTACATCTTGAAATCCATTCCATAATTGAACTTAGTTTTGGTGTGAAATAAAATCTTCACTCCATTGATCTTGAATTTAAAATAATTGAGAAGGGTGCTAATGCACTAAAAATTGTGAAATCAAGCACTACGAAGATGTTATGCTGCCAAAATTTTAAATTTCTTCAAAAACTTTTAAATCTAAGGCACTAATGAAACAACATCACGGTGTTGAGCTCTTGGAATATAGAATCTCATGCAAATATCTAATAGCACCAATGCACTGATATCATAGAATTGGGGCACTACGCTCTCGGGAAAAGTAAGCAGGGATATGCCTCCATTAAAGGTGTTATACCCAAGTCTCATAGTGCTAAGGTATTCATATCATATCATGATCGCTAAAAATGGAGTGCCGAGGCGATAACCTCTCAGGTTATGGAATAAGGAATCAACATCGTAACGCTTCACATGCAGTGCCTAGGCACCAACCAGTTGGTCAAAGTAATTACTATGCTGGTCAAAAGAGCTCTTATTACCATTTATTACTATTAACTTCATAATAGACTGAAACTAAGAAGCATGTCATATATTAATGTAGCCCCATGATGCTTTGACATAGCACCACAGTGCTAGTTAAAAGTTTTCCCTATCTATTTAATGCACATACCAACCTATCAGCCCATTTGAATAGTCTTTTGATGGGCACTGTGATACTACATAATCAGCACTGAGGCACTGATCAATCTACCAATATACTCTTTACTATCCTTTATAACACTAATGGTGACGTGATGCTATTTTTGGTAGTGTCGAAGCACTAGCTTCTAAAGATTTTAAATATAAATCTCTACTATAGTGCTATGGTGCTAATTTCCCAGCGCTGAGTAGCCATCCTAACATAGTGCCTAGGTGCCACACTTTTAACGTCGAGGCGCCATCACCCAAAACAACCTATTAATGTTTGCCACACAAAGACCCTATAATTTGTTCACCATCTGAACGCTCCTATTAAAATGGCATTCCAAAGGGATGTAAGCCTAGTTTTCTATCTATTCGCCATATGAATGCCCTATAATTTGTTCACCATGTGAACACCTATATAAAAATTGCATTCCAAAGAGATATAATCCAAGTCTTTTATTTGTTCACCATACGAACACCCTATAATTCATTCACCATGTGAACACTCCTATAAAAATGGCATTCTAAAGGGATGTAAGCATAGTCTTGTATCCATTTTCCATGTAAATACCTTATAATTCGTTCAATATGAGAACACCTATATAAAAATGGAATTCGAAAGGGATTTAAGTCTAGTCTTCTATCCATTTGTCATGTGAACACCCTATAATTCACTCACCATGTGAACATCTATATGAATATGGCATTCTAAAGGGATATAAGTCTAATCCACCGCTTTCTAATTGATGTAATTTAGACCCATGCTTGTAATGCAAGCATAACACCCTGTTGAAATTCTAAGGAATGTAAATCCAATCTATACATTCATCATGTGAACACCCTTAAACTAAACATTTGGTCTACTTGGGATATTTGAGAAAAGGCAATTCAATGTGGCTAATTTGTCTCCCTGAACATTACAATTAGCCCTCTGATGTTGGTAGACCAGAATAATATACTCTTAGGATGATAGAATCATGGGATATTGATCGGGACTATCCTCCCATAGACATTCATTTATGCCATACCACACACCACTAGACACTAATTTATATCAGGTAGATATATTTATTTTCCAAACTTAATAGAGAGTGCTCTCTTACTACAATAAGAGGGGTAATTAACTATGAAGACAAGAAGTAGAACCCAGATCTAAATAAACTCTAACATAATATTAGGGAAAATCTAGTTGAATATGTATCAATCTACCACATTAAAAACATGTCAATAAAGATGGTAGAGAGCTTCCTCAAAGGTATTTTTCTGAGAGATCAAATTTCTAGTGATTTCGTTGGGGATTACTTCTCTCTCCATCACTAGTTAGAAAAATTAAAATTTACGATGTCATTGTAGACTTAAATATCGGGTTATAATTTTGAAATTTTATGTTCTATGATTAGGTCCGAAACCTCCAATGGTAAATATTACAAATATAATGACTATCAAGCTAAGAGAGGGGCCCACTGTTATATTCCATTAAGCTATAATCAATGATGGTTTTGTTGGAGCTGTTCTCCAGTTCAGAATAATTTCTAAGGTTGTCTAGTTTGTACCTATTGGACCTATAACTAAGCCTCTCATTAAGGGTGCTGGAATGTACATTCAACAAGGAAAGGAGGCCAAATGTAATCATTTTGATCGAACCCAAGCCTAAAGCCTTAACCTAAAAAAGGGGTTGTATTTTTGACAGGATGTCAAAGGCAATGCCGATAATGCTTGCTAAGGATAAGATGGCTGTCAAGCATAAGAAAAAATTTATCATCGTCAATTCACTTAGCACTACATCAGGGAGCCTACTATCCCACAAGATGTTGCTTTTGCTACAAGCAATAATGAACATGAAGCATCTTCCTTGGGAACTAAAATATCTAGGAGGGCTAGAAGAAAGTATAGTCTCTCTTGAAGAGCTGTTAGATTGCCTGTTCATTCTAAACAACATTATGACCCACTAGTGGAAGCAAATATACCCACCAATAACAACTTTGATCCACTCTGATTGGTCAAGAGAAATAGCTCTAGAGGAGCTACAAGAAGTCTTTTTGGAATGAACATGCACATCCCATTTCACAAAATCAACCATGGAAGAAGGAGACAGTCTCCTCTAAAATCTATAAAGTCTTGAAGGTTGTTAAAAAAGAAAAACCTTCAAAGAAAAATTAAGAAGTTGGTGAACTAAGTCACCAACTAAACAAATATTATGCTAAGAGAGGCAGGAATATTGAAAAATACCGTGCTTGTTTAGAATAAGACTTAAGGTCTACAGATATTATAGTTGGTGAACACCGACAACAAGCCTTTAGATACAAAGATACTAAGTGATCAATTTTGGGAAGTTCCTAACAACCCCCATAAAAATAAAGAATATCCTCCATTCTATGAACACTTGGGTGTGACATCTAATATACATTCCCAGAGATCCACCACTAGAAGGTCTAGATCAATTTGGGTACCTAAAGAATCCTAAGATATTAATGATAAGATAACTCAATATGAGCTAGCTCCACCAGATGACAAATGAACTAAATCTTCTATCATCAACTAGAAACGCTAGTCTAAAAAGAATCTGCCAGTAGATGATGAAGCATATAATCAACTCTTTTAGGAAGATGAGGATTTCCCAATCAATGAAGAGCAACTAATTTTAGACTTCCAAAATAATAAAGATATGGATTGCATGGAAGTCGAAGTTGCTTGCATGGTTGATACACATTTATTAAATAAAAACATGGCACCCAAACAACCAAGTGAGGAAGAATATCAGGAGATCCCAAATCTTCAATAACCCAGAGGTGAAGCTTAAGTAGAAGTTGAGTTAACTGAATAGCTAATCGATGTTGTAACAAAGTTACAATGACAAATGGTTTCTCAACTCCAAAGAAGGGACCAAGAAATTAACCAGCTCAATAATCATCTTAATGAAATGAATGGGCTGATGAAAGAACTATTTGGCCAACTAATTCTCATAGTAACTTCAACACAGTAAGTGCCTGTAAGAATTCCTTTGGAGATAGTCAATCCAACAAGTGAAACTAGGGGCATACAAAATGCTACACCTAACTTGCCAATGGCTTCAACGTAAAGGCAAAAAGCCCTAGGAGAAATTGCATTAAATGTCTATCAAGAGGCTGACATTTTCACTAAACCTCAAGTAGAAAATCTCATTAGATAGAAAGTCAAAGTAATTACTGCTTCAGAAGTTGCAGAATAGATAGTTGGAAAAAGCCAATCATACTGGGCTGAATATGACCAAGTACAATATTCTACAGGGTACATTGTGCCAGAATTTAATATCTTTTTAGGCATAGAAAATCCTTGACAATATTTATCCTAGCTCAAAGCTACTTATAGAAATATAAGAGAGATTGATGCTTTACTGCTATGATAATTTATTATTACTCTTACCAACAATCTTTCAAATTATATGCTGAGTTACCCAATGACTAAGTAAAAACCTTCACCTAGTTGGAAACACTCTTCATCAAGAGATTTTTAGGAGTAACCAAGAAAGTAATGATAGCAGATCTCTCCTTAGAAAAGATAAGGAAAGATGAAAGTGTTACCAAATACATTACAAGATGGAGGAATCTAAGCATGAAATATGATCAATAGCTTATAGAAAAGCATGCAACATAACTCCTCTCGGGGAACATCGATGATCTAATAGCTCCATATCTAGCCATGGCTATAATTAATTTGTTTCAAGAATTATTGGATCATGTAGTCAAGTTCAAAAGTCTCCCCAAGCAAAAGGCCTTAGAGCTAGCTATAATAATAATCCCTTTGAAAAAAAAAACTGAAATCACATGATATAAAAAGAATGATGTGAATACAACATTCACATTCATGGTTGATTAAAAGAGAAATGGAGGTGTGACAACCTCGCAATCACCAACAGCCTTGCAACCAATAGTACAATGGACAAAAGGTAAGAAAAAGCAGTCAAACCTCCAAGAAAGATGGCTAAGTAGTACTCGTTTAAAAGAGAATGTATCGTTATGAACTTTAGACACACCATAAATTTGAGATTACAATTACTAGAGCCAAGTTGGGTAGACCAAGTAGACAAAATTGATGATCCCAACTATTATCCATTTTATAGGCTCATAAGTCATCCAATTGAAGATTATTTTATCTTCAAAGATTGGGTGGAAAAGAGTTATCAAAATCTTGAACTCACTTTATCAGACACTATAATGGTACATCCTAAAAAGAAAAAAGGTAAAGATTATTACAACATGTTCAATCCAAAATACAAAAGGTAAAGATACTGAGCCTGTTGGAACCCAAAACATAAATGATGATAAGGGCAAAGCTTCACAAACACAAGAAGAAGAAGAAGGTGATTGGGAGACCTTTATCTCAAAAATACTATAAAGATGATTAACATTCTTTTAGCCATAGAAGATATTTGGTGGAAGAATTCCTTAGAGCTAGAAATAGATCCAAGAAGGTCATTCCCCAATAGGGGCCAATATTTACATAATTTAAAGAAGTAGACAAAAATTAATTAGTCATCTTCATTAAATCCCCACAAATCAAAGAAAAAGAGAAAATCTAAAAAACCAAAGTATGAACATAGAAAATGATTGACTCCTCGAAGGCCAATTAAGCTAAAACTATACATAACCTACCTGTAGCTTGAGATGAAAAATCTCGAAGAAAAGATTCTAACAAAAATATGTCATGTCATAAATGTGATTGCAACTTCAACTAACTCTAAGGAAGAACTACACTTTCCTAGAAAAAAAAGCTTAATGAATGGAAAGTCAAGCCAGACTCAAAAAAAATTATGTCCTAGATTAGGCAGTAATTCTGAGAGTATTGAAAACTTTGAAAGCTCTGAAGAAACACAAAATTCAAAGGCTTCTTCTGATAAAGGAGACAAGATAGAAGAAGTAACCCAAGCCCAATTAAAGAGTGAAAAATGAATCTCCCCACCTCCATAATGGAAAGACAATGATAAAGTTAAAGAATTTCAAATTAATGAAAATATCTTACCTCCATCACTAGCTAAACATCAAAAGTCTACCAATATAGAAGTAAACTATAATGTTCTGGTACATTTATGCAAGCTCCTTACTTTACTAAGTATCTATGAACTCTCATGCTGTATAAAGATATATGTGAGATATTAATTAAAGCCTTATAAAATCTAGAATAATATGAAACATTTTTTGTTAAAGAAAAGATGAAAGAAGACTTAACCACTCAAAAACCAGCAACCATCACATTCATTGATGATGAACTATTATTAGAGATGAGTTTATAAATAACCTCTTTATGTTATTGTTGAAAGCAACTTTATTTGAATAAAAAGGATATGGATCTACCTAGGCACTTAAATCAATCTCTTAACAGTTAAAAAGCTTCGAGTAGTGGCCTTGGATACTCGCTATCTGAATAAAGTACAATATTCCTACATGGATTCAATATACAAAGACAACAAACTTTATGGTCTTTTGTTCTACCTATACACTTTAGGAAAATATACACAGAGGCTAAATTCCATGTGATTGAAGCCTACGTTGCTTACAAAGCTCTCCTTAGTAAGCTATGGATACTTGAATACAACATAATACCTTTAACTCTCCATCAATGTATGAAGTATATTAAAAAAAAAGGTGAAGAACATCAAATTGATGGTGACATGAATCTATTCTTGATACATGAGATCAAGATTTACGATGATGCTAAGTACTTCATTCCTAAGAAACTAGAGAAGTCAATTCCCAAAAGCAAGTGGCTCCACCTATCAAACTAATGTAAAAGGTGATAATTTGAAGGACAAAAGTACTAATGAATCAAAGTAACCCATGGTAATTCCCCACCTTGGCAGTAATTCTAATGATAATGAAGATGAGTTGGTACTTTATCAACCTAAGAAAGCCTCAACTAGCCAAAAGAAAGAAGAAGCTTGTATTAATAAAGTGACAAAGTAATTAGAGGAAACTCATGTTTCTCTGATAAAGGTACTCGAACCCCACATTTTTAATAAAGCTATGAAATAACTATAGTGCCAAAGGTACATATAAAAGCCTTAATAGCTTCATGAAATGAGGAAATATAATAGCTAAAAATGTTCTATGTCCCTCATAGAAGAGGCCACAACAAACATAGGATCCTTTTCTACAAGATTGAAGTGCAAATCATAAATACTACACAAATGTTGTTAGAAGAAGACAATTTTGAGGAAGAAGACAGTTTCATAATGATTCCTCAGTACTTCTTATCAGTTCTAAAGAAGATGGTTAGAAATAACATTCAAGCTTAGTTGTTTATGAGACTTTGGCAAAAAGATAAAACCCAAAATTTCATAGGACAAGGTAAGTTCACCACATGGGGAGTAGGATATAATGCTTCAGCATCTTTTCCAATGAGCTCATGCTATGCTATATCCTAAATGAAAAAAGTCACTTTGGATATTACTAATGAATAAAGGAATGTTTCCAATGCAAATATACCTAAAGAGGAACTAATAATTAACCTCAAAGAGGCCCCAAAGGAATTCAAAAAGGCAATCAAGCCATCATTGATGAACTTTAGGAAATCAACTTAGGTACTAAAGAAGAGCCTAGGCTGACTTTTGTTAGTGCTAACCTCACATTAGAAAGATTAGAGGAATTTAAAGCACTACTCTATGAATACAAAGATTGCTTTGCATAAAATTACAGTGAAATGCCAGCTCTATTATCAGAAATGGCTATTCATTAACTTTCCATTAAACTTGATGTACAACTTATAAAGTAAGGATTAAGAAGAATATGATTAGAAATTGAAGAGTAAGTAATCGCTGAAACTAAAGAGCTCATTGAAGCAGGATTTATTTAGGAAGAGACGTACACTAATTATTTTCCAATATTATCCTAGTAAAGAAAAAGAATGGACAAACTCATATCTGCATTAACACCAGGGATTTAAACAAAGCATTCCCAAAAGATGACTTCCCACTACCTAATGTAAAACTCATGGTAGACAACACATCAAACTATGATATGTTCTTTTTCATGGATGATTCATCAGGCTATAACCAAATTAAAGTGGCTCCAAAAGATGAAAAGTATACATCCTTCTGCACACCAATCAGCATATATTGTTACAAATTGATGCCATTTGTCTTGAAAAATTATGGTGTTACATACCAATGGTCAATGACATGCATTTTTGATGACCTCATACATAGATATGTGGAATGTACATCAATGACTTGATTGTTAAGAGAGAAAATCAAAGTGAGCACATAAGTGATTTAAGAATCATATTTAAAATTTCAACTTAAAGATGAATCCATTGAAATATACTTTTGGTTTGACTTCTAAAATTTTTTTGGGCTTTATTGTGCGCCATAGAGGAATTGAAATTGATCCCTGTAAAATAAAAGTAATAATAAAATTGTCATCACCTAAAACCTTGAAGTAACTATATTCAATGCAAGGCAGATTGGCTTACATTAGAAGGTTCTTTTTTAATCTTTTGGGGAGATATCAACCTTTCACTTGATTGATGAAAAGGACACACCTTTTATATGGGATGATGCTTTTCAAGAAGCATTTAATAGCATAAAATAATATATATTACATCCCTCAATTTTGGTAGCATGAATAACAGGAGAACTGTTGATATTATATATGCCAGGCTTAGAAGAGTAATTGGGAGCTTTGTTAGCTCAGAATAATGAAGAAGAAAAATGAATGCCTTATAGTATATAAGTTGATGTTTGGTAGGAGATAAAATAAGATATTCTCTGATTAAGAAGTAATGTTTAGTATTGATATTTACTTCTCAGAAACTACAACACTATATGCTATCACAGAAAATAACTTTGATATAAAAAGTCAACCCTCTTAAATTATTAATGACTAGACGTACCTTAACTTATCAATTAGTTAAATGTGCAGTCATATTAATACAATTTGATATAACATATGTCTCACAAAAGGCTATAAAAGGATAAGCTCTAGTTAATTTTCTAATCGCTTATCCCTTACTGGTGAACTCTCCACTCAATGATGAATTGCTTGATGAACAAATCTTCAAAGTGGAAGAAGCTTAACAATCATCAGAATGGGAGCTATACTTCAATGGGGCTTCATCAATATAGTCATTTAAACTACTCGATTTACGTATAGTACATGTCAAAATTGGCTTACTATTTGTGTCACCATAAGGTGGTTCTCCGATTTTCATATAGCATAATGGAACCTCGAACTAACAATGAGGCCGAATATAAAGCATTAATTGTTGGTCTAGAGCTACCAATTAACATGAAAATTAAGAAGCTTCATGTTTATATAGATTCTCAACTCATAATATAACAAATAGGTGGGACTTTCAAGATAAACAAACCTGACCTAGTGCTTTATCATAAGCATGTCTTGGAGCTTCTAGAATAGATCCATGAAGTAACAATTACAAGGGTGTCATGTTAGAATAATGGAAAAGCCGATGCATTAGCTAAATTGGCTAAAGAAATGATAGATTCTCAGGAAAAGCCAATTACAATAAAAATCCAAAGTAGGCTAGCATTGGCACCAACCCTTCTACAAGCCTTTAAAGCTTAAAATAATTGAGAGATTTCAATGATAATAGAAGAAGATAACTCACGAGAACCATTCTTCACTTACCTTAAAGGTGGAAGATTACCAAAAGATAAATCAAAAGCTCATAAAATTTCATAAAGAGCACTATGATATGACCTTGTGAATGATACATTATATCAATGTTCATTCGATCAAATGTGGTTACGATTCCTAGAACTAGGTGAAGCAAAGATGGTGATGGCTAAAGTCAATGAAGGATTGAAGAAAAGATGGTGGTGGCTAAAGTCAATAAAGGATTGTACAGTGCACACTAATCTGATCATAAAATGAAAATCCAAATCAAACGAATGGGACATTGTTGGCTTAATATGATTCAAGACTACATTGAATATGCCAAAACAGATCATCAGTTTCAAATTTATGTAGATACATTACATCGACCACTTAATAATTTACATCCAATAATGGTGTTTTGGCCATTTGAAAGTTGGAGAACCGATACAATATGCCCGATAGATCCTCCATCCTATTAGGGAATCAATTTATTTTAGCTTCCAATAATTTCTCCAAATGGGCGTAAGCAATTCTATGAAGTTAAAGCAGACAATATAGTACAAAATTTTTAAGACCATATCATCTACCACCAATTTGGAATACCTTAAAAAATTATATCCAATAATGACACTGCCTTCAAGAATACCAAAGTCTATCATTTCATTGAAAAATACAAGATATATTGGCGATATTCTTCAATATACAATCTAAGAGCCAACAGTCTCGTAGAAGCATTCAACAAAATGTTAGTTAAACTTCTCAACAAAGTTCTCTATAAAAATAAAAGGGAATTTCATGATAAATTAATAGAAGCCTTATAATCATACCATACTACATACAAAATTGCTACACAAGCAACACATTTTACTTCTCAGTCTTTAGATCAAAAGTAATACTTTCTCTTAAAGTAGAGCTACCTTCACTCCATATAGCAGTTCAAAATAAACTTACAATGGAAGAAAGTTCCCAAATATAACTCGAAGAGCTTGAAGCTTTAAATGAAACTCAATTATAGGCCCAACAAAATTCATAAATATATAGAGCAATGATGACCTGAACTCATGACTGGATGGATCACCCAAGAAGTTTCAAAGCAGATGAACTAATACTATAATGTAGAAGGCTTATCCTTTCATATCAATGAGCTGGTGGAAAGTTTGATCAAAATTAGGAAGGACCATATATCATTGAAAAAGTATACAAAAGGGGAGCTTATCAACTCATTAATGCAAAAGGGATAAGACCAATGCCCCATATAAATGGATAATATCTCAAGATATATTATGCATAACTATTAAAGGTGTTATGTTTTACAAATATAAGAGTTAAAATCAACTCTTAATCAATCAATTGAATATATACTCTTCACTTAAAAATGGGAAGAATGCACTCATCTCAAAGGAAAATTCTCCTGTATACATGGGATAATTTTATAAGCTTTACATTGCAAGAAAAATCCTCCATCAAAGATAAACTCTCTCTAATTAAAGCCATCTTAAATTAATATCCATCATGCCCAAAGGGGTTGGATCTAAATTTAAATTAAGATCCATCATGCCAAAATTGGTCGGATCAGATCCATCATACTAAAGGGGATATATATACATTTAAACTAAGAACCATCATGTCTAAATGGACCATATTCGATCCATTATGCCCAAAGAGGCTAGATCTAAATTTAAATTAAGATCCATGGGATGGATCAGATTCATCTTGCCCAAAGGGGTCAGATCTAAATTTAAATTAAGATTTATCATATCAAAAGGGTTTGGATCTTAACCCAAATTTAGATTTCAGCATGCTAAAATGGGCCATATTAGATCCACAATGCCAAAAGGGGCTGTACAAAAATTAATTTCATCATGTCCAGAGGGACCAAATACTATTACTTAAATCCATCAAGATCCATAATGCCCTAAACTCAAATTTAGATTCCATCATGTCTAAAGGGACTAGATCTATACTAAAACATAAATCTAACATGTCCATATGGATAGGATTTAAGTCCAGATGTAACCAATATACCCTAAAGGAGTGGATCTAAATATAAATCTTGATTCAATATACTCAAAAGAAAATTAAATCTAAAATTTGTAAATTATAGAAGACTAAATCAAATCCTTCAAGCACACTTCATTCACAAATTCAGATACTATTACTTTTTTTATATAAAATTTATATGCTTCTCTTATCTAAATTTATTATAGATTAGATTTAATGTTTACCTAGAGACGGCTAGATGATATGCCTCCTACAGAGCCCATTGAAGAGTTGAGATGGGCCACTATTGAAGACCATGATCCACATTATTTAGTGAGATTACAAGATTGGCTATCATGGAATCAAGATATGTTGATAAGTAAGGATATTTTTGAGAGTTCATTTGCTCGATCATCACACATTCTAACTCTTGATTTAGAGCTTCCATCAGGTCATGATCATGCTAATTGGGAGATCAATTTAAAGCTGAGACACAACCATGATGTCCTTTAGAGTGAGTTATAGATTGCTTTAGCATTGGGGATTAAGATGTACTTTAGCCAGTTGTAGATAATGCTCTTTCTACAGACATAGTCTGACTTTTGGGATATTATGTATTACATCATGAGGTAGAAGATTGTGACCCAAAGTTAGTATTTGGCACATCTTTATCAGTTATCAGTGGCTACTTATACTAGGATCGCCATCATTTACTGATGCATGGTGACATCCTCCAGAGTGCTGATATATATCACACAGTCTATGTATCATTTACAATCACCTTCCATATACTTGGATCATGAGCATAGCAAAACATTGGGATAGGATCACCAATACCTATTGGATTGGTTTGTATGTGATGACAATCACCTTGGCTGAAATGTAGGATATAACAGGCCCCCCTATTATAGGCATTCCCTTGGAGGAGTGCGTGCCTCCATATCATGAGCTCTTTCAGAATCAACCTATTAGCTAGCTTAGGAGAGGCAGTCATGTATATTCCTCAGGTCTCCATCATGCTCTAGCTCACTATTAGAGACTATTTATGAAGTGAAGATCAAGCCATAGACAATAGGGCACAATTACTCTATACACATTATTTCAGAGTTTCCTTGATTCAATAATATGTTCACCTAATTTCACATGATTGGATGATCCATTTGATATGGGACTTCATTCATCTGAGAAGTCATTTAGTGTTAGATTCGAGTCAGAAGAAAGAGTCAGTTTTCTATGAATCTTAGCACGGGACGTTGATGGGGAGCTATCTTTAGTAGCTTTCATTGCCATTTTTGTCCTTTCACTTTTTTGATGGCCAATATATTTGCTCATGGTAAGAAGATAGCACTAGCACCTACATCATTAGCTTTCTTATGCCATGGATTAGGCAGAGTGAGTGTTATGGATAACTCACGATGTTATGATGTAGATGCTCTTTGGTACTACTTACATGGATGGATTCATGCACATATATCATGAACTTTCAATTATTCTGAGATACCATCCTATTTTATAGAGTAGCGTTTCCCTATGATCATGTAGTTGGGCAGGGCTATAGTCATGTTAGATTGGAATCAGATCTGGACATACATGTTTTCTCCATCACGCATGATGGATCGCTTTCAGATCATTCAAAAATCTTATTTTCATAGCCTGCTTGGTTAGCGCTTGGGATAGAGATTTATAGATTCTCTTACTAATAGAGGGACACCTTTACTATTATCAAAGCCAGGATACAAATGCATTGATGAATACCTCATTGGACTGAGACCTTCTTGGCTTTGTTACCTACGCCATGAGTCTGTGACCTTGGAGGGATACAATCTCAATAGAGTGTCTAGGCAATATGACTTTACTCAAGACACACTAGTATATGAACTACTGTAGATATTGCCTATAGTAGATACTCATTCCCTAAGAACACTGCCATTATCTATTCATTTAGCAGCAGCTTCTATAGCATGCATGGGTTTTCTTACTTCACCCAATGACTGGTTTGGGTTTTTATGTAGCTTCACAAGAGACTTACACAAGAGTTAGTCACCTATAGTTACTATGAATCTTCCATACATACTCTTCCTTTTTGGAGCTAGCCTGTCACATATACAATCATAGATTAGAGAGATCTAAATTGATATGACATTTACATTCCCCCTAACACATGACTCATCCTCCTAAAGATCAACAAATGTGTGGGGAAGTAGTAAGAAGCGATGATGAAGACTTCATCCACTTAAGAGAGAGAAGATAGAGATATTCATAGTCTTTTGTCAACTGGTCATGATTTGGGATTTGCAGGGATAGATGACTCTACTTGTATTCCCATCCCACCAGTAGCAGTTGAGCCACCAACAAGATAGATTGAGAGTGATGTCATATTGGTATTATCGACAAAAACTAGTGTTGCTTCCCAAGCATCTACTCAGCTATTAGCAATGACCATAACATTTTAAAGAAGACCCACATATAGAGGAATCTGACACTCTGATGATGAACCGCAAGCCACTCTTATCATATTTGACTTGAGTGATAGTGAGTGCCACCTAAGATAATTTCTTAATAGAGCTAGTCTCTATGGTTAGTCACCTCACTCATAATTTAAGGGATGTAACTCAAAGATAATTATCTGGTCTGGAGAGTTCATGCTTCATCTCTAGGATACATCCTATGCCTTCAAATTCACTATATTGGGGTTTTTCAAAAAGCCTATGTCATATAGTGATGACATTACATCACCTACTTCTGAGTGTTGATATGAAAGTCTTGCCTAAGCTTTCTAGCTTCTGCATGGAGGCAAATTCTTTATTAGATTGTGTTGTCGCCTTAGGTCTTAAAGCAAGAGAGCTACTGCTTTGGGAATCTCTATGCAGAGATGTTGAGTTTGGAATATTCTCATTACGCACTACTTATCAAGAGATCCTATCAAATGCAATCACTACTATAGAGATCTCACTTAGAACTACTTCACATCAAGTCTCTCTAGTTTGCCAAGATCTTATCTTAGAGCCTTGAGATCCTACAAAAGAGAGATTTTTAGAGCATAGATTAACCTCCTTGACATATCTGCTAAATTGAGAGAATTACATATGTGGAGACAATATTCATTAGAAATGAGATTTATGGTCAGATAGGCTATTAGAGGTATAGAAGAGAATTACTCATAGATGGATGGTCAGGTGACCAAACTTAAGTAGAGTCTTTTCTCATTAGTCCATGACCAGGAAGCTACCCTTTAGCATTTCCACAAAGCTCGAGAGAGGCAGTCTACTATGGCCTATATAGCTCATACAACCTGTATCGATAGTATAGAAATTCAGGCTAATCATTTGTAGCTGCAACCTCTTTTATGTCATTATCCTATATTATATATAAAAGTGATTGGAGATTTTAAAAGACTATATTTTATCTCTTCCTATTATATTACTATATTTAATCATAAATAAATAAATAAACAATAAATGCATCATGTCCCATTGATATGACACATTCATTGGAGGGCAATTTTGTTTAGATCTAAAAAATGAAATAAATTGAACATCCTAACTTTGGGCACCATGGCATTGTAATCATAGTGCCTAGGAGTTATCACCACCTTACAGAATTTAAAAACTCATACTACCCCCAATGATTGTTTACTTAAATAACACAGTGCCATGGCACTGTGATCCCATCGCTTAGGCATTGTCATGATGGCTTTCAATTTTAAAGGTGTGAACGAGAGAGTGGGAGGAATAGTTATGGAGTGAAAAATCACTCTAAAGGTGTGAACGGTTGCCTAAAAATTGCTATAAAAGGAGGGGAACTGCCTTTTACTATTCTTCATCTTTTTCCCTCACTCTCCCTTTATCCACGTGCTCTATTCTTGAAATCTAAAGACCTCCACCATTGAACTTGGTTCTAGTGCGAGAAGAAAATCTTTCCTCCATTGATCTTAGATTTAGAACAAGGAAAAAAGTGTGCTTTTGCACTAAATAATTAAAAATCTAAGTACTCCTAACATGTTATGCTGCCAATTTTTTATAAAAATTATCAAATTTTGTAAAATATGGTTCAAAAATATAATTCCCACTCCATGGTGTCGTATGCGAGGTACGCGAAGCTGAGTCAAGCAAAGTACTAAACTCTCGGGAATGAAATCTTTGAAGCTCCTTCTCGTAGTGCCGATGTACCAAATATCTAGCACTGCAGTGCTAAGCTCTCAGGAATTGTATCTTATTTGTAATACCATGGTGTTGTATCTTAGTGTTGTAATGCTAAGCTCTTAGGTTTTACCTATTTAAAATAGTGTCGTAGCACAATCTTTCCAGTGTCGAGGTGCTACATCTTGAAATCCATTTCACTATCAAACTTGGTTCTAATGTGAAATAAAATCACCCCTCTATTGATCTTGGATTTGAAAAATGGAGAAGGGTGTTAATGCACTAAAAATTATGAAATTTTGCACTGTTAAGGTGTTATGCTACCAAAATTTTAAATTTCTCCAATTACTTTTAAATCTAAGACACTGATGAAATGGTGCCATGGCGCATTGGGTCTAGCACTAGGGTGCTGAGCTCTTAGAAATCTAGAATCTCAGTCGAGCATCTAACAATGCCAAAGCACTAATATCTTAGCACCGAGGAGTTACACTCTCAGGAAAATTAAGCTTAGGAGTGCATTCTGATAGCACCATGGTGTTGATGTTCCAATTTTGATGCGCTATGCTCTTTGGACCTTAAGTCTTAGACACCTAACTTATAGTTCCAAGGCGTTCATATCATAGCCCAAGTGATGTCTATAGTTCTGCAGTGCCACAAATGTAGCATCGAGGTGCTAACCTCTTGAGTTTCAAAATAAGGAATTAGCACTGTAGCACTTCACATATAGTGCCTAGGTGCTAGCCAGTTGTTCAAAGCGATTATTGTGTTGACCAAAGAGAGCTCTTATTACCATTTATCATTATCAAGTATGTAACTAAGCAAAATTGAAAAGAATGTCAGATATTAATGTAGCGCCACGACGATCTGACATTGTGCTATGGTGCTGGTTAAAAGTTTATCCTATCTTCTAAATGTGCCTGCCAACCTATCAGCCTATTTGAATGATCTTTTGATGGGCACCATGGTGCTACTTAATTAGTGCTTAGGCATTGGAAAATTTTCCAATCTACTATCAACCATCCTTTATAGCACTTATGGCACTGCGATGCTATTTTTGGTAGCGGTAAAACATTGGCTTCTCAAGATCTTAAATAAAAATCATTGCTATAATTTTCTAGTGTCGAGGAGCAATCTTAATATTGTCCATGTGCCATGATCTATAGCTCCAAAGCACTCCCCTTCATAGTGCCTAGGAGCCATACTTTCAGCGCTGAGGCATCATCCCCTAAAATAACCTATTAATGTTCACCATATGAACACCCTATAATTCATTCACCATGTGAATGCTCATAAAAAAATAACATTCCAAAGGTACGTAAGCCTAGTTTTCTATCTATTCTCCATGTGAATGCCCTATAATTCGTTCACCATGTGAACACCTATATAAAAATGACATTCTAAAGGGATGTAAGCCCAGTCTTTTATTCATTCGCCATGCAAACACCATATAATTTGTTCACCATGTGAACACTCCTATAAAAATGGAATTCCAAAGGGATGTAAGCCCAGTCTTCTATCCATTTTCCATGTGAATACTTTATAAATTATTCACCATGTGAACATCTATATAAAAATGACATTCTAAAGGGATGTAAGCCCAGTTTTCTATCCATTCGTCATGCGAACACCCTATAATTCATTCACCATGTTAACAACTATATAAAGATGGCATTACAAAGGGATGTAAGTCCAATCTGTTGGCTTTCTAATTGATGTAAGTTTGACCCATGCTTGTAATGCAAGCATAACACCCAGCTAGCATTCCAAGGAATGTAAGTCCAATCTATACGTTCATTATCTGAACACCCTTACACTAAACCTTTTGTCTACTTAGAATATTTGAGATGAGGCAACCAATGGTTGCTAATCTGACCCTCTGGACATTACAGATAGCCCTATGATGTTGGTAGACTAGAATAATATAGTCCTGAGAGACAGAACCATGGGATCTGGATCGAGACTATCATCCCTTAGATAAACATTTATGCCATACCACACACCCCACTAGACACAGACTCATATCAAGAAGATATATTTCTTTTCCAACCATAATCTAGAGTGCTCTCTTACTATGGTAAAAGGGGTAATTAATAATGAAGGCTTGCATTCATAAGAAGTAGAATAGATCTAAAGAAGCCCTAACATAGTGTTGGAGGAACTTTGGTTGAATATATATCAATCTTCCTCATAAAAAACTTACTCCTACCCGTCATAATAAAATTTCTTATTAAGGTATTTTTTCTGAGCGATTAGTTGCCTTCTTTAATTAAGCTAAGATGGGCCATGGATTGGGTTAGAGCTTAATTATATTGGGTTTGGAGTTAAGGGATCAAATTAGGTTCCTTTGGTTTTGGCTTTCCTTAAGTGGGTTTGATTGTATTCCCCTTAATAAATTGGATTTAGATTTAGGTTTCAATCAATTTTGATTGTACTCCATATGATTTATAAGTTAATTTATCTAAACTATACTTTAATTGGATTTGTTTAGGCTAGCTTGATTCACTTTATCAAAATAGGTCAAGTTAGGTTTCATAGCCTATTTTGTCATCTTAGGATTGGAATTTGTGTTTAGTTATTCTTAAATGACCATTTGTTATGATTTAGAGTAATTAATTTCATTGAATTTGGGTTAGATTTTGATTTGAACCCAAATGGACCCATCTTAGATTATGCTGGGTTTAATTAAGTCAAATGGTTAATTTGACATAATTAAAATATATTTGGCTTTTAATTATGTTTAATTAAGTATTTGAGATAATTTAGATCAATTAATTTCATTTCATTTAAAAATGATTTTAAATTTAGGACCACTTTGACCCAAATTGGGCTTAATGGGTCAACATGAGTTTATTTGGGTTAATTGAATAAATTGGTCAAACTAAATCCAATGATTGACTGAATCATGTTTAATCTTGGTTTTAAAATGATTCTAGATATTTGATTTGAATTAATTTTGATTTACATTTTATGTAAATTTAATAAGGTTTATTTGGATCTATATTGATCAAGTGATCTAATTAACCCATTTGAGATCTTATTGGATTTAGATTTATTTAGATTTATATTTAAACATATTTATTTCATGATTCTAATCTTAAAATGACTTAATTTGGTCAAATTTTGATCAATTGATCTTTGACTTGGTGGGGCCCATATAGGTCAACCCTAGGTTAAGTGACATAATTGATTATCTTGAATCTCATCAAGATTTCTTTTTAGGTTAATTTATGTTCATGTATCAATTCAATACTTTTTAATTTAATTTTAATTTTTTTATTTTATTTGAATTTCCTTAGATCTAAGTGATTTTGAGCTTAAATAGGTTAATTGAGCAATCACCTTAGTTTAAACTCAATTGGATTTATATTTTAATTAAGACGTGTTTGATTCAGATATATGTTAAAGTTTATTAGAATTGGGTTTACTTTGGGTTCACATAATCCAATTGGGTTAGGTCAAATCCTAGAGAGGTTCACTTGGATAGCTTAAGCCTTAGAGTATTGAGTTTGATTTCCTATTAAATTATTTTCAAATTTAACTTTTTATTTATATTTGATTCAATCTGTTCTTTGATTCTGATTTGTTTATACACCTGGTCACTAAGTGCAGTGTCCTAAGTGCCTAATTAGGAAACTACTAATCTAAGATTAGGTGTCCTAATTACAAGGATTGGAGATGATGTTAACCTCATTCAAAAATGAAGTCAATACTAGTGAGGGACTTTCTTCTTCTTTCTTGTTTAAGGTGTATAAAGGAAAACAAAAAAACTTTTTTTGCACTAGACAAGTAAACATTTTAAACTCTTTCTTAGCCCTAGTCTTTTCAATGATCTAGGACATAATGGCCTAAGCTACGCATATAGGCTGGCAATCCTCAATCTCTTGATGCTTATTCATTTAAGTTTGCATCAATTGGTCAACTTTAGAGGGAAAAATGGACTCTAGTTCATATAATATTCTTAAAGTTCTAACAAATAGGACAAAGTTATGGTTATTACTCTTAAATTTGCAACTTTGGACTAGTCATATCACGATTTAGTTAAAATCCATTCTTTTGTTTTAGTAATTTTGTTTTAATTTTTGCTCTGGATTAAACATTAGACCAAACTAAATAAAATTTTAGACTTAAGTAAGGTTTTGAATATGGAATTAAAGAAGCAAATTATTTCTCTATGATTTATGCATTTTTATTTTTTTAAATATTAAAGAAAATTTTATATTTAACCAATTCAAAAATCTAATGCCTCAAATGTAATAGGAAAATTCTCATATTTATAAGAAAGATTTATAATTCCCTTTAAATAACCAATAAAATTTCAAATCTAGACTAATCCAATTACATAATTTATGATGTTTTCTATATCCACTATTAAGATTAATAATAATTAAAATAATAGAAAATTTAGAGAATGTTATCAACATATTTTATTGCTTTGTCAAATCTAATGAAGTTTTCTAGAAATTATTTGATAGGCTTGATTAATAAAATATGAGAAGTTTCATTATTTTTGATTTTTATAATTATTTAATAATTTATAAAATTGCAAATAATTTATAAAGAGTTTTCAAAGGTCAGACATAGCTTTTTCAATTTTATTAAAATTTAATTAAGTTATTTTAATATTATTAATTATTTTAAATAAAAATACTCTATTTGTTAAAAATACTATTTCACCTCTATTAGTCCTCTAGTCATGTGGAATTTAATGAAGGTGTAATATAGTGTTTGCAACATAACCCAATTTATTCACATTTATATAATATATTTTGCTACTTTTAATAATGTAAATACCTATTTAATAATTATTTAAATATGTTAAAGGCTTTTAAAATTTTAAAATTTTTTAAATATGTAATTATATAGAAAATAAATGTTTAACTAAAAAATAAAAATATAATAGTAATACTAACAATGATATCATCAAATAATATAAAATGATTTTAAATTCCATAAATTCATTAATTTTAATTGTCATTTTTTAAATAATATATAAATTATAAGTATTTTTTAGTATTCATCAATTAAAATTTGTGGTTTTTTTAATTGGATAAAATTTATCTAAAGTAATGATCTTATTAGAATATTACACTAGTATGCTTGCACTCCTTGATTGCATTCATGTATTTTATTAGGGGATATGTAATTCATTGCATATCACAATAGTTTCTAATTTGATTTATTTGATTTTAACCTCATATAAATTAGGATTGATTATATTAATTAACCTTATATACACTAATATTCATGCATGTAAGTTGGTTACTTGGGGAAGTAGCTAGCCTAGTAGGAAACACATAGATTTGGATTAGATTACAAAGTATCTTATGACTTTGATTATTTTCTAAGCTATTTTATAACTTGCATTCTTGATAACATGCATATTGATCATTTCCCTTAAGTTAATTCCATAGCCTGATATTTAATTTTTATTGATTTTTATAATACTATGTCAATTCTTTTGATTAAGTCTCCTTATTAATACTAGTATATTTTTCCCAGCTAATGTATCCCTGCCACCACCACCACCACCACCACCAAAGCATGCCTAATTGATTGAGAAAATCTTGTAGACTAGTAATACTTATATAAGTTAGTCTATTCAAATTATAATTACATTATTGTGTGGTTGTACCACTATCTTTTAATCAACTTGATCATTTTTTGATATAAGTGACAACAATATATAGAGTTTGAAATGTGAATTATTTTCCTACCATCAAAAAATAATGTCACTACTTGAAAATATTCTAATTGTCACTCTAATTAGAGTATCATGATATTAAAATAATAAAGTAAATGATTCAACAAGACTATTTAAAAAATTTCCAATCCAAATAAGTTCTTTTGCTTGCCACTACTTGAAATAGACAAATCTTATCTCTTACCTTTATAGATAATAAATTTCAAAAATACAAAATTCAACTTTAATATCTCATGTCATTACAAAAAATGATTGGAGATAGTAATTATCAATTATCTTAAGTGAGGAATCCTTCTTAAAGATTATTCCTTAGCCTCTCAAATTTAAAATAGAGTTTGAAAATATACAAATATAAATAATATTTTATATCTCCAATCATTTGACTGGATGTGTTTTCATTATTTGGTTAAAGAAGGAGACAAAAAGTCATGATTAAAGTTTATGAAGGTCTTTGTGAGTCTCATAAATCTAGCCAAAAGATAAAATTTAAAATTAAAAAATTAGGTTACTATTGGCTTATTATTACATATGATTATTTAAATAACGTAAAAAGGTGTCAATTAAGTCAAATTCATGGTCATGTTCACCATAATTGATGTAGCACAAAGGGCATAAGCATGGAAAGATGATGTTAAGCATGAAAAATTAATTTCAAAAAGAAATTTAAAGATTAGGATATTCCTAATTTGTTTTTATGATTTTATGCACACTTGGACTTACATAAGTTTTTATTGTTTAATGGCTTTAAATTCACTTAGTGTAACATTAGAGAAGGTGTGACTAGAATGTGGGTAAGGCTAGATAGAGTTTTGTTCAATTCTAGTACCTTAAGAAACTTACCTTTTACTACTATTCATCACTTATAAGGTTAACTTTTGACCTCTACCCACTTAATTTGAAGGTAACTCAAATTGATAAGATTTTACATTCTAGATAGATTAGATTTGAAGAAATCTAGTGTCAAATCTTACGGCTTAAAAAATTTAGTATGAAAATTGGAGAGAAATTGATAGATATGGTCACCCATGTTGAAATTCTTGATAAGAAAATACAAGGCATTATTTTAATGGTGCAAGAATAAGCTAAGGGAATTTGGAGACACCATGAATAAGTTATAGATTGAAATCATTGAACTTTAGATAGTTGAGTGCTCAGAAACTTGTATCACACTTAAAAAACACTCCAAACTGATTGCTAAGGTCCATGAACTAAATACTACACTTGCTAAAACTACAATTTGGGGGAAAAATAGGCTAATATTAATGAGGGGGATGCAAATTCAAATTTCTTCCATGTTGGACCCTTAAAGAGGAGGAAAAATAGAATTACAACCATCAAGGATAGACATGATAATCAAGTTGAAGAATCTAATGAAATAAATAAATAAATAAATAAATATATATATATATATATATATATATATATATATTATTTTACTAAGATATGGAAATAAATCAATATATCACATGATAATTTCCCTTGTTTGGAGGATTTGGCTAGAAAGTTGGCATCTTACACTTATTATTTGGATGCCCATGTTACACAGAAGGAGCTGTGGAGTGCTATGACATTCTTTGGGGTAAGTCCTACTCTTGTCCTTGATGGTGTCATAATCTCTTATAGGGTCAAATGTTACAGCTATTATTTTAGAATTTTCAAGGAAGGCTCCATGTAGATTGTGTTGTCACCAAAGACTAGAAATGCAAATTCCCCATCCAAATTTAGACCAATTATTTTATGCCATTAAAATTTAGACCAATTAGTTTATGTCATGTAATTTAAAAAAACTCAAGGTGTGATCCCTCTATTGATTTTTTAGGAGCAAGGAGCCTTTATTCCTGGTAGAAACATCTCCCATCATTTCCATCTTTCCCAAAAGTTGATGCTCAAATTCAAACTCTTTATTGCTAAAGAGGGGCTTATGGTTGTCAATGTGGATATGAAATAAGTTTTTGGCAAAATGAATGAAGAGACTTTAATTAGAATGCTATATTCTCTTGGACTCCCTCCCAAATCTAACAACTGAATCATTCAATGTGCCACTAGGCCCAAAATTTCTTTGATTAGAAATGGGTCAAAAACTTTTTGAATTGAAGCTTATAGTGGTTTTAAACAAGGATTCCCTCTATCCCCTTACCTTTTTATCATGATCTCTAAATTATTACTTAAAGCTATACAACAAAAGGGTGCTAATTTAAGAGTAACTATTAAGTGCGAGGGAACAAAAGTAACACACCTTGTATATCTTGATGACATTTTTTGTAGGTAATTCTCTGAGGAATTTTAGCTCTCATCACTTCATTTTGGCAGAATATTATGGTTAAACTTGGTAAAAGATTGATGATGCTAAGTCCTCAATTTTATTTCAACAAACCTACTTCCAAATGCTCGAGAAGAAGAATGGATCGACATCTTGGATGAAAAAGAGTAAAGGAACTTGATTACCCTACCATTAAGTTGGCTTTGAGGTGGTTCACTAAGAGAGATTTCCTTAGTCTCCTAACCAAAATTAATGAGATGGTAAATTCTTGGGAAAATAGGCAAGCCTCTAAGGTTGGAAGGGCTACCTTAATCAGTACTTCTCTTTTAACTATGCTCACCTACCTCCTCACTCACTCTACTATTCTTAAGTAATAGACAAATATGTGGGAGATTAAGAGAATGGCAAAGGACTATCTATTGAATAAGAGAAAAAATAAAGCAGACATTCATTATGTTAACTGGAAATTTTTTTCTCAACCTACCATCTTCAATGGACTTGGTTTTCATGCGTTTGAGTAGTGGAGGAGACCTCCCGCCACCATCACACCACCATACCACCGGCCGACACTGCATTGCCGTAGCTATGGTCCACTTACTCTTTTAGATAAGCTTAACAAATCTTATTCTTTCAATAGGGAGGTAATCGGGAAGATCTTTAAGAATCTCTTAAAGAAACCTGATTTTCAGCTACCCGAGACTAGGAGACCGGAGGAGGTAGGCAAAAGTCATGATCCAAACTTTTGCCCTACCACCGTATGCCAGCAGTTACTAAGAGCAGGAGGTCATACACCGGCCTCCGATTTGTCTTGCGCCAGGTAGGCAGAGCTTACGGACGTTCAAAGTCCGAAGCTCAATTTGATCTGAGATCCATTATTCCCCATAGTGCGGGGAAGCATATCTATCAGGAGAGGACCAGAGAGGCCCATACAGCTCATATTACCAGTAGGGAAAGGTGAAGGTTCAGTCGCCAATTGGCAGCTTCCGCACTTATTGACTTTCTACCTCAGCACACTACTCACGCCGACCATACTAACAACATCCTACTTACTGGGACCAGTTATCATAGGAGGACAACTCCTGTGCATAGAGAGTTGGTGGTGTCTCCACCCCAACACTCTACCCCTCATCTGCCATCACCAGTCTAGGTCACAGCATCTCCAGTTTCATCAAAGACCATGAAGGCCATATCCGGGGAGAAGCGCACCCCGTTGGTGATCTGACTAAGGCCGAGGGATCCTACCCCATCTACACCACCTATTATGGTGAGGCCGAGTGTGAGTCACTATAGAGAGGGGTGAAGGGGTGTGAGAATGACGATATTAAACAATTTTAAAGTTAAATTTTAAATTTTAAGTTTTAGTTGAAAATTAATTTTTTATTTTATAAGACAAGATACAATTCTTAATGCAAAAGTAAAAGTAATAAATAAAGAGAGACAATAGGCACACAATTTTTTATGTGGTTCCAAACCCAAAGCGGCCTCGTCCATGCCTAGCCACCCCTGCTAGAATTTACTAAATGCAAAATAGCTTACAAATACTACTCTCCTATACAGGTGAGTACAACCCTACAATAATATGTACTCTCCTACAAAGGCGTACAACCCAATATAAATTTTATAACGAAAGAAAAATACAAAATAATAAATTTTGATAAAATAAATCTGTCACAAATATACCAAGCTATCCAATTCAAAAAATGATCTCACAACTTATAAATGATCACTTTACAACTTAAAAATTTGGCAAGATAAAATGCTCACTTAATATAGATAATAAATAATAAAATAAATATCTTAAAGCGATCATACTAAGATGTTTATGTTATTACAATTTATAGACTAATATAAAAATGATTTCAAAATAAATCCACAATATTCTTTTGCACAATAAAATAAATTTCAATAAGGAATAATTTATTATATTTTAACCAAAAAGATGCTTTTAATTATTACAAATGATCACAAAATACTTAAATAAAATTAGTATATGATAGATCAGTAAATTTAGTAAGCTTTTAATTAAAAGAGAGATCTAGCAAATATAAAAATAATTTCAGCACAATAAATTAATTTAAAATGCTTAAAATATACTTCTAAAATAGATCTAAGAATAAATAATCTTTCAAATAAGACTAATGAAGAAATATTTCAAGAAACCAAAAGAAATTTGTAGGAAGATAAAAATTTTAACAAGTTGAAATAAATCCTACAAACTATGACAAGAGTTTTTACAAAAAAATGATTGAAGAAACTTTTGATGTGAAAAACTTAGACTTTGATGTCCAAAGACTAATCCTCCAAAAAGTATAAATTGGAAAGAATAAATAGATGGTGAAAATAGTATGAACAACTAAACAAGATTAAGATCAAGAAAACAAACTCAAGTAATTTGAGAAAGCTTACTTAGTTGAAGATGTTGAAGCTTCCAAACTAAGGATTTGATCTTGTAATATTTGGAGGACCCTTGGAAGAAAAATCTAGGAAATTTTCTCTTAGATTTGTTGGTGGAATTTTGAATTTGAATGAGGAATGCTTTCATGAAGAGAATAAGAGCTATTTATAGGCAAGAAGGTCATTTTGAATTATTTCAAAAAATATATCATTCTAACATCATTTTATCATATAATAATTTAATATTCAATAAAAAATATAATTTATATTGAATAAATATTAAATTTAAATAGCCAAAAATTTGGCTATTCACATGGGCAAGTCAAAAATAATCAAATATGACTCTTAAAATATTCAAAGCATGTTACATGCATTCATTATTAAAATCAGTTAATGTTTGAAAAGTCATATTAAATTTAATTTTAATCAAATGTGGGTCATGGAACCTATCAAATTAAAGGAAAAAAAATATCTAAAGAATCCGTTGGAGGTGAAATCAGATATGAATTCCTTGATTATAAAATGACTTTGGCTAAAATATAAAATTCCACATATTTTTGTTATTTTTGAAATATGACATTTAAATATTATGATATAATTTATATATAATCATACATATGTTAGTTATCATATACCCTTCAAATTAAATTAAAATATTTAATTATATTAAGTAAATAAAATAATTACACTTAATTATCATAAATTTTTTATTCTTTTATTATTTTGACAATTCAAATGCTATGTATGAAACATATAATTAAATGTTAATTATATAGAGATTTATATAAATTAACCTCATTATCATTATTTAAAATAAATAAAAATAATATGTTAAGTTGTGAGAAAATTGATTCATGATAATGAACTTATATGGATTTCTAAGATAGTTATAAATGCATATAACCTAAATTATTGTATCTTGAGCTTCACATTATCCATTTTGATCTATCTTTCATTCTTCTATTCTTGCAATTTTCTCAAATATATTGTGAGATGTATTGAATATGTAATTAGCAATTAATATATCTGAAACACATAAAACACACATTAGAACATCCAAGCATTCGTTTGTTATCATCAAAATTGATCGGATTGAACATGAGGCTCATTAAGCCAACAATCTCCTCCTTTTTGATGATGACAAACTAATGTTGGGTATTGATTTTGATGAATGTACAAATTGACCTTTATCAAAGTTTTTGAAAAAAGAATTTCTCTTCTAAAAAACAATTTATGCACAAGAGATGAATAATGTTGCTCCCCCTAAATGTATGCATGAAATAGACTTAATACTAACCAACATTTTACTCTTCTCCCCCTTTTGACAACATCAAAAAGTGAGAACAAACAACATATAATTTTAAATATTAGGATCTAACATTCCAAGCATGCATCTTAAAGTACAGAAACGTTCTTCTGGTAATGGTTTTGTAAAAATATCTGTAATTTGTAAACCAGTACTAATGAAATTAATATTAACATTACCTTTCAAAATATGATCCCTAATAAAATGATGTCTAATTTTTATATGCTTGGTTCGTGAGTGCTGGATAGGATTTTTGGTCAAACTAATAGTACTAGTATTGTCACACTGAACTAGAATGTGAGCTTGCTTAATACCAAAATCTTTTAATTATTGCTTTAACCAAAGGACGAGCAACAACGGCATATGTACTTTCAAAGAGTAGATAAAGCTACAAAATTTTGTTTCCTGGATGACCAAGACACAAGCGATGATCCTAAAAATTGACATGTGCTTGATGTGCTTTTTCTATCTACTTTGCATCCCACAAAATCAGTATCAGAATAAGTAACCAAATCACATGATAAAGAATTTTTAGGATACCATAAACCTAACCTAGTAGTGCCTATCAAATAGAAAGATACGCTTTGCTAAATGAGATTCTTTGGGTTGGCACGAAAATGAGCACACAAACAAACAACAAACATAATATCAGGTCTACTAGCAGCAAGATATAAAAGTGAACCTATCATACTCCTATAACGTTTTTGATCAACAGATTTTCCTAATTCATTAAATCCAATTTTGTAAATGGACTTATAGGAGTTTTACTAGATTTAAATTTTTTCAAGTCAAACCTCTCAAGCAATTCATTTGTGTACTTAGTTTGACACATGAATGTGCCATTTTCTTATTTCTTCTCTTGAAGACCTAAGAAAAAAAATTAAGTTCTCCCATCATACTCATTTAAAACTCTTTAAACATCAAAGATAAGAACTCATGGCACAAAGATTCATTTGTACTTCCAAATAATATATCATCTACATACACTTGTACAATAATCAAATCATCATCTATGCTCTTAAGGAATAAGGTGGTATCTACTCTACCCTTTCTAAATCCATGATCTATCAAAAAGTTACTTAACCTATCATACCAAGCATGAGGAGCCTGCTTTAAACCATATAAGGATTTCTTTAATTTATACATATGATTTGGACAATCAAGGCTCTCAAATCTAGGTGGCTGCTCTGCAAATACATCTTGGTCAATAAATCCATTCAAAAATGCACTCTTGACATCCATTTGAAAAAGTTTAAAATATCTAAAACAAGCATAAGCAAGGAGTAACCTAATAGGTTCTAGTCTTGCTACGGGTGCAAAAGATTCTTCAAAATCTATACCTTCAACTTGTGTGTACCTTTGTGCAACTAACCTAGCTTTATTTCTAATAATACAACCTGAATCATCTAGCTTATTCCTAAAGACCCATTTTGTTCCAATGACATTTTGATCTTGGGGTATTGGGACTAATTCCCAAACATCATTTTTTACAAATTGATTCAACTCCTTTTCCATAGCAATAATCCAAAAATTATCTTTTAATGCTTCTTCTAAATTTTTAGGTTCAACCTCAGATAAAAATGCCGAATGATCTACAACCTCTCTATTATGTCTTGTGGTCATAACTCCTTTTGAAGGATCTCCTATAATTAGTTCCTTTGGATGATTTTTATTATATTTTCATTCTTTAGGCAATGAATCATCCATATTATCTTCAAAAGATATTTTCTTAAAATTATCAATCTCTTCATCAATCACTTCATTTCTAATGGGATCAATTAAATTTTCATCAAAAATAACATGTATTGATTCTTCTACAATCATTTTTCTCTTATTGAAAACTCTATAAGCTCTACTAGAAAGAGGGTATCCTAAGAAAACACCATCATCTGATTTGCAATTAAACTTACCTAAATGCTCTTTTCCATTATTCAAAATAAAGCATTTACATCCAAATACATGAAAGTGTTCAATCTTAGGCTTCTTTGCAAAAAATAATTCATAGGCGTCTTCAAAATTGGTTCAAAATATCCTATTCATCATGTAACATGCACATATTCTTTATACAAAATATCTTGGCAATTTATACTCATCAAGCATAGATCTACTTAATTCAATTAATATTATATTTTTTCTCTCTACAACTCCATTTTGTTAGGGAGTTCTAGGTGTAGAAACATTATTTCTAATCCCATGTTCATCACAATAATCCTCAAAAAATTTATTTTCAAATTTTCCACCATGATCAGTTTGAACCCTATTAATCAAAATGCCTTGTTCTCTTTGAATATATTTAGAAAACTTTCTAAACTCACCAAAAAATCATCTTTATTAGCTACAAACAAAACTCAAGTATATCTAGAGAAATCATCGATAATCATAAAACCAGAATTTTTACCACCTAAGCTAGTGGTGCTAATTGGACCAAATAAATCCATGTGCTACAATTTTAAAGGTCTAGAAGTAGAAACAATATTTTTACTTTTAAATGAGCTTCTAGAATGCTTACCATGAATACATGCACCACAAACATAGTTTGAATGAAAATTTAATTTAGGCAATCCAACTATTAAATCAAGTTTTGCAATTTTATTGAGTGTGTGCATGTTAATATGACATAGTCTCCTATGCCATAATCATATATCATCATGAGTGCTTTTTAGACAAAGTAAATTCAAATTCACATCATGAAAGCTATCTAAATCAATGACATAAATATTTTTATGTATTTGCCCTATTAATAAAGCATTTTCATTATTTTTTATAATACAATATGATGCATAGAATACTACATTCAAACCTTTATCACATAATTGACTAATAGAAATTAAATTATGTTTTAATCCTTCTATTAGAAAAACTTTATCTAAAGCGATAAAATTCTTACAAATAGAACCAATGCCAATGATCTTTCCCTTTGCATTATCTCCATATGTAACAAATCCTCCATCACTTGATTCTAAAGTTGTGAATTTATCTTTATCTCCCGTCATATGTCTTGAACATCCACTGTCCAAGTACCACATGCCTTCATTGATTTTGCTTTGAAGGCATTCCTACAAAAGAAAATCACATGTTAACTTTTGGAACCCAAACATGTTTGGGTTCACATTCTAAATTTGAAGTAATATATCTGGCATGTGTGGTTTGTGTAATGCTTGTACCTTTTGGTACCCATACATAAGATGATTGCTTAGTGTTTTGTAATTTATGTGCATATCAATCAAATGAAATATGCCCTTTTTTATCATAATAGTTGCACCAAACATTAGTGTTTGTATATGGCTTAGCATGATAATTATAAAGGTATATGAGTGGTATGTGTATGGAAAATAATTTTTATTAGATGTTTTACTTGATGAAGCATTATAATGAACTTGTGATTTCAAACATAATTCTAATCTTGCTTTTAACATGATATTCTCACTTTCAAGTTTACATACAAGTAAGGAACAATTTAATAAAGAATTATTTTTTACTTTTTAAATTATCACATTCATTTTTGAAATTACAAAACTGCATATCTATATTTTTATGTTCTTTTTCTAAGGTTTTGTATTTTCTTTTTAATTTTTTATATTCAATAACTAAATCATTAAAAGCATCATCTAATTCATCATAAGATATATCATTACATACCTCTTGAGAATCTAAGTCAAATTCTCCATTTGCCATAAGACATATGTTGACCTCTTCATTGGATGAGCAAGTACTTGATTCATTTGAATCTGGATTGGCCCATAAAGCCTTATTCTTCTTCTTCTTATGGTACTTTTTATCCTTCATATGTTTTCTTCTTTCCACATCAATCTCTTTCTTCTTTGATTCAGCAAGTTCTGGTGTCCTAGCTTTTTACAATGGTAGCAAATGATCCTTTAACTTATAGAAAATTTCTTAGTTTAAAATTTATAATTTTTAGATTTTTTATACCTTTGATTCTTCTTCCTTAGCAAGTTCCAAGGCCTTTTGGATAGCATGACCACCTCATCACTATCACCATCTGAGCTTGAGGTGTTATGCTCATCACTATCATCAACTTGTAATGCAATGGCTTTTCTTTCTCCTTCTCTCTTTTTGCTGAGTTATCCATCTTATCCCTTTGAGCAATAACCTGTTCATGTGCTATCAAAGAATCCAAAAGCTGATCAAGTGGATAAGTAGATAAATTCTTAGCTTCACTAATAGCTATTACTTTAGCTTCCCATTCTTTTGGAAGACATCTAAGAATCTTATAGACTAAGTCTTGATTCCTATATGTTTTTCTAAGAGAATGCAATGTGTTAATTATTTTCATGAATTTAGTATACATATAAGAAATTATAAAATAACTCATATTCATGAACAAGTCTATTTATGTGAGCATCTCTAACTTCACTAGTTCCTTTATAAGTTATAATGAGTTTATCCCATGTTTCTTTTACTATACTTAACATAGAAATTTTCATGTAATCATTAGGTAATAAAGCCCAATGTAAAGTATTACAAGCCCTAGCATTTAATTCATCAAGTTCTCTTTCAACTACAGTCCATTTCTCAAAATGTTTTTTCTACTTTAATGACATTTACTTCTACTGTGGGTGTATGATATTGATGTGTCAACATATACCACATGTGTGCATCTTGACCTCTTAAAAATGTACTAATTCTATTTTTCCAATAATCAAATGGCACACTATCTAAAACTAGCGGTCTATGAGTGGATTGTCCCTTTGGTAGTGAACCCTTTAGGGAACCTTGTGCCATAGTGAAAAGATCTACTCCTGGGTGTTAAGCCAATAAAAGAGCCTAGGCACTGATACCAATTGTGAGTCACTATAACACCCAAGAAAAGTGGGGTGGGGGGATGGTGAATTGGGCGATATTAAAAATTTTTAAATTTAACATTTTAGTAGAAAATTAATTTTTTATTTAATAAAGATAAGATACAATTCTTAATGCAACAAAAGTAAAAGTGCAGTAAAGAAAAGAGAGATAATAGGCACACAATTTTTATGTGGTTCGACTAAACCCCAAAACTGGCCTACGTCCATGCCTAGCAACCCTTGGCTAGGAATTCACTAAATGCAAAATAGCTTACAAATAGTACTCTCCTATAACGGGGTGAGTACAACCTCTACAACAATATGTACTCTCCTACAAAGGGGCGAGTACAACCCCAATATAAATTTTACATCATAAAAAGAAAAATATAAAATAATAAATTTTGATAAAATAAATCTCTCACAAATATACTAAGCTATCCAATTCAAAAAATAATCTCACAACATATAAATGATCACTTTACAACTTAAAAATTTGGCAAGATAAAATGCTCACTTAATATTGATAAGAAATAATAAAATAAATATCTTAAAGTGACCTTGCTAAGATGTTTATGTTATTACAATTTGTAGACTAATATAAAAATGATTTAAAAATAAATCCACAATATTCTTTTGCACAATAAAATAAATTTCAGCTAGGAATAATTTATTATATTTTAACCAAAAAGATGCTTTTAATTATTGCAAATGATCACAAAATAATTAAATAAAATTAGTATATGATAGATCGAAGTAGGCTAGTAAGCTTTTAATTAAAAAGAGAGATATAGCAAATATGAAAATAATTTCAGAACAATAAATTAATTTAAAATGCTTAAAATATACTTCTAAAATATATCTAAGAATAAATAATCTTTCAAATAAGACTAATGAAGAAATATTTCATGAAACCAAAAGAAATTTGTAGGAAGATAAAAATTTCAACAAGTTGAAATAAATCCTACAAACTATCACAAGAGTTTTTACAAAAAAATGATTGAAAAAACTTTTGATGTGAAAAACTTAGACTTTGATGTCCAAAGACTAATCCACCAAAAAGTATAAATTGGAAAGAATAAATAGATGGTGAAAATAGTATGAACAACTAAAAAGGAATTAAGATTAAGAAAACAAACTCAAGTAATTTGAGAAAGCTTGCTTAGTTGAAGATGTTGAAGCTTCCAAACTAAGGATTTGATCTTGTAATATTTGGATGACACTTGGAAGAAAAATCTAGGAAATTTTCTCTTAGATTTGTTGGAGGAATTTTGAATTTGAATGAGGAATTCTTTCATGAAGAGAATGAGGGCTATTCATAAGCAAGAAGGTCATTTTGAATTATTTCCAAAATTATATTATTCTAACATCATTTTATCATATAATAATTTAATATTCAATAAAAATATAATTTATATTAAATAAATATTAAATTTAAATAGCCAAAAATTCAGCTATTCACATGAGTAAGTCAAAAATAATCAAATATGACTCTTAATATATTCAAAGCTTGTAGCATGAATTCATTATTAAAATCAGCTAATGTTTGAAAAGTCATATTAAATTTAATTTTAATTAAACGTTGGTCATGTAACCTATCAAATTAAAGGAAAAAAAAATCCAAGGAATCCGTTGGAGATGAAATCAGATATTAATTCCTTGATTATAAAATGACTTTGGCTAAAATATAAAATTCCACATATTTTTGTTATTTTTGAAATATGACATTTAAATATTATGATATAATTTATATATAATCATACATATGTTAGCTATCATATAACCTTCAAATTAAATTAAAATATTTAATTATATTAAATAAATAAAATAATTACACTTAATAATCATAATTTTTTGTGTTCTTTTATTATTTTGACAATTCAAATGCTATGTGTGAAACATATAATTAAATGTTAATTAGATAGAGATTTATATAAATTAACCTCATTATCACTATTTAAAATAAATAAAAATAATATGTTAAATTGTGAGCAAATTGATTCATGTTAATGAACTTATATGGATTTCTAAGATAGTTATAAATGCATATTACCTAAACTATTGTATCTTGAGCTTCACATTATCCATTTTGATCTATCTTTCATTCTTCTCTCCTTGCAATTTTCTCAAATATATTATGAGATGTATTGAATATATAATTAGCAATTAATATATTTGAATCACATAAAATATACATTAGAACATCCAAGCATTCGTTTGTTATCATCAAAATTGATCGGATTGAACATGAAACTCATTAAGAAAACACTGAGCTCCCCTACTCGACCTTCTGCCCTAGTGGTGGTGCAGAAAGAGTGGCGACCCGAAAGCATCATGGTCGTCCCTTCACCAACTCCGCCAGTACAACAGGATATGGAGATGGTGATAGTTATTTCAGAGTTAGCAGATGATAGTCCAGTTGCACCAAGGATAGTGGATCATCTTAGGAATGTGACACCTTTCATACCTAGTGGCAGTCAGGATTATCTCTTATCTAGTGAGTACAATCCACATAGAATTGACTCTCTAGCGACAAGCGAGGTCCGGTGCCTCTCATTACACGATAGTGATCACACTGGTCAGCAGAAGATATTTGTACCTGCACAGATTGTTCGTTCTTTAGATGAGATAGTGGCATATTATTTCATGGAAAAGAAGAGGATTTTGGGGTACGATTGGTAGATGAGGAGAAAGTTAGCATCGATCCTAATAAAGATGACTTGTTGGGAGACGCTGCTGGAGTCTGTATGGTTGATACCAGAGGATCTCTTCTCAAGGAGCAGAAAGTCATGGAAGGTGATGAGGTTGATCAAGAAGATACCGCCCAATCAACCCAGCACCTCCAACATAAATTGAGGCAGAAAGATGAGCAGATAGAATGGATGGCACGATAGTTAGAGGACTCGTTAGTAGCAATTTTAGTGCTTCAGAAACATGCCCCAGCAGTTCATCTTACTATAGCCAACATCAGTCAGCCTGAGTTAGTGCATTCTTGGACCCAGCAAAGACTTTACCTCCCATTGAGCAAGGTAGCACTAGCATGTGTAGGAAGATAGTGGAAAGTACCTCCATACAAAAAAAAGACATAAAATCCATGGTTGAGCAGCAAGTGAAGGAAGCATTGGCTCAAGCTCGGGGAGGATCATCGGTTCCAAAGGGTAGACCCTACCTAGAGGAATTTGATGTTATCCAATATCCCAAGGGTTTCGTGCCACCTTCCTTCAAAAGCTTTAATGATAGTGGAAACCCAAGGAAGCACATAGCACACTTCAGGGATAGTTGTTGCAACACCGGTGGCAGCAATGCTTTGCTTTTTTGCCTCTTCGTTAGTAGCCTAGTAGGGATTACTTTTGATTGGTATGCTGAACTACCCAATGGTTTAGTAAAAATATTTGCTGAGTTAGAGCAACTCTTCATTAAGAGGTTTGCTAGAGCTCAACAAAGGGTTACTATGGTGAGTCCCTTATTGATTATATTCTCTGATGGTGCAACTTGAGTATGAAATGTGAGCCGCAGCTGTCTGAGAAGCATGCCATTGAGAATCTTTTGAAGAATATCCATGGCTCGGTCGCCTTCATGCTTAAGATCTTCACTATCAAGACATTTGAGAAGCTAATCAACAAGGCAGCTAGTCTACAAGAAAAGGCCAAACAGTTGCCTTTTCAAGATCAGTTGCCTAAAGTAAAGCCACAAAAGGTCTATGAGAAAAAACTAGGGGCAATGATAGTGGTAGATAAGGGTAACCAGCTAGCTAAATATCAGTCCGAGAGACCACGACATCAGCAACCTCCACCTCCTTTGCCACCATTGAGGTAGCCCTACTGGCCTCCACAATAGCCTCCATGGCCAGCACAACTATCACCTTAGCCCACTTCCAGCAGCGGCACTCATACCCGCCGCCAGGTAGTTATGGCCCACCTACTCTTTTAGATAAGTTTAACAAATATTATTCTTTTAAGAGGGAGGTAATCAATAAGATCTTTAAAAATATCTTAAAGAAATCTGATTTTCAGCTACCTAAGCCTAGGAGACCAGAGAAAGTACAAAAAAGTCATGATCCAGACTTTTGCCCCAACCATCGTATGCTAGGCCATATTTTGGAGGATTGCTTCACATTCAAGGACTGACTTGAACACAGTTTCAAGTCTAGTGCTGTAGTTATCCCAAAAGAATATCTTATGGAACAACCATCTAGTTCCATTAGGGTAATCTTTGGGGATACATGTGATCCTATCAAAACTAAAGAAGGTTGGGATATTTCTTTATCCAAAATCTCTCAGAAGATCAAGAAGCATTCCTTGTAGGTGCCTGAGTTATCTCAAACCTCCAACATCAAGAAAGATTTGCAAGTTGCCAACTCAAGAAGTAAGTGTTGCACAACAACATGTGTCACCAGGATAGCACATTAGCATAGCCATCGATCGAGTCTAGCTCTACTTCTTCTACTAGTAGAACTTTTGTATCGGTAGATAAGGGCATAAAATCCCTTACCCCACTCACTTTGCTTGATTTCTACTTTGTATCTCCAAACAATACCAAGAAATTGAAGAATAAAGCTAGTTTGAATTACATCTGTGTCACTTCTGATGGGCTATCTTCTCCTATTCTTAATGATAACTCTTCAAGTCAAAATAACTATAATAATTTTGATCTTCCTCTTTCTGATTCAGAGTTGGAATTTCCCACTCTGAATACTACAGGTTCTCCTCTTGAGATAGACTTGGAATCATCTGATTATGAGGATCCCATAAGAGAAGCTGTAGGTGAGCTTGATGTGGAGGTAGAACCTTCCATTACCCTGCCACAAGAGATCACCGAAGTCAACCTCCGTAGTGGCAAGGTTCTATCTCCTAGGGCAGCACCTCAAGATAGAGGGAAATAAGTCATTAGTACAGAAGATCGAGAAGCCCTTCCACAAGATTCTCCACCTTTGGATATGTTTGTGGTAGACTAGCTGAAGGTGGACTACAACGTCCTTTCTCATCTAAAAAAGTTGTCATCTAAGCTAAGCAGATATGATACCCTTATTTTGTCCAAAGAAATGAGAGAATCACTAATTAAGGCCATCCTTGATCCTAAAATATGCTTAGCTCAACTGACCGCTATAGGTGGGTAGGCACATTACATAAAAGAAGCTCAAGGGATCACCTTCACAGATGAAGACCTTCTTCTGGGGGACTTGTAGCACAACCGTCCCCTCTACATCACAGCTGACATGGATAGGTTCAAACTTTCCAGAGTTCTCATGGATTCAAGTGCATCAGTGAACATTATGAGTTTAAAGACCCTTGCCTATTTGAGGATCAACATCTCCACACTCCGAGGAGATCGGATGATGTTGAGAGGATTCAATGAACAAGGTGAGCGGGCTTTAGGTTTTATAGTGTTACCTTTGGAGATAGGTGACTGGAAGATTGAAGCCAAGTTTTACATCATTTATTTGAATACTTCGTTTACTTCTTTGCTTGGTATGCCTTTGATACATCAGAATAAGATCATTCCATCCTCCCTCCATTAGTGCATCAAGTTCAGAAAAGATGGAATTGAATACCATGTCAATGGAGATGAAAAGTCATTTTCAATTAGAGAGGTTGAGATTTATGAGGATGCAACCTACTATCTTCTTCAAAATATCCTTTCTCGTGAACTTGGGAAAAATTCAAATGCAAAATCAAAAGAAAATGAAAAGATAAAAGAAAATGAAAGAAAATGTCCAAGTACGAAAGGGAAATGAAGAAGAAATAGATGCATATTACACATTCCACCCACAGTCATTCCATATGGGTAGGATCAACTCACCTCCAAGGCGATGGGGTAAGCGAGGTTCGAGTTGGGAGACCACTGTGTGTCATCGAGGTTGTGTTAACGGGAGTACCTATTCATATGACTTAGAATCTAGCTGAAGGATGAGTCTAATGTGATGGGGTGAAAACCCTCTTAGCATGTTCTATTGGAGGTGACTTTTGATCCAGACAGAGATGAAGACTAGGCCTCCAGTGAAAGCAAAGTATTCGAATCTGGTTTATGTGAAACTATTAGGTAACAATTGGGAACCTTAGCTTTAACCTCACCTACATCTCAGAAAGTTGAAGGTTTGGTAGTTAAGAAAGTCCCTAAGTCTTCCAGTGACATGAAGCAAAAGAGGTTCTTTTTGGGATCATCATTCTCAGTTTAGTGTAAAGGACTTGAGGGGAGGATTCATTTAAAGAATTAATGGAATTACCATTTAACTTTTACTCGCCTTGTGTTCATAATCTTATATAGAAAGGTTTAGTTCCTTACACATGGTCCAAGCACATGTTAGAGTACTTTGAGAAGCTATGGAACAGTACAGGAAGGGAAGCACATTCAAGAGCAGGACTAAGATTCGGTATAGTGGGTCTAGTCGATGACGACGATTACTGCTTAGTTGTTATCAATCATTTGGAGTCTGATAGGTTCTTCTCACACAACACCAACTCTTATGAGAATGTGTGTTTAGAAATCTCAGATGATCCGGATGATCTCTAAATCAAAGAGGCACTGCCAGAATTTGAAGAGAAGATTCATTCAACAATTGACAAGCTTAAAGAAATCAACCTCAGGATAGAAGAAAATCTACGTCCGACATACATCAATTCATTGCTGAATGAAGAAGGAACTAATGACTTAGTTAGGCTATTGACTGAGTTTAAAGACTACTTCGCATGGAGTTATGAAGAAATGCCCGGATTATCTCCTGACCTAGCAATCCACAAGCTAGCAATAGATCCTAACGCTACCCCTATTAAGCAAGCTACTGGACGCATGCGATTGAAAATCAAACAACAGGTCATTTTTGAAGTCAAGAAATTGATCGATACTGGTTTCATCAGGGAAGAAAAATAACTTACCTGGTTAGCTAGTGTCATCCTAGTTAAGAAGAAGAATGACCAAATTTGCATATGCGTCAATTTTAGGGACTTACAAAAGGCATGTCCTAAGGATGAGTTTCCTCTTCCTATACTAGAGTTAATGGTGGGCATTGCCTCCTCTCATGCAGTTTTCTCTTTCATGGATGGATCATCTGGCTACAACTAAATCAAGATGTCTCCTGAAGATGAAAGAAACACTGCTTTTCGAACCTCGATTGGAATCTTCTATTATAGGGTCATGCCTTTCGGCCTTAAAAATATTGGTGCTACATACCAACAGACCATGACTTAGACCTTCAACAAACTCATCCATCACCAGGTTGAGTGCTACGTTGATGATCTAGTAGTCAAGAGCAGAGAAAAGGAAGACCAACTCTTTGACTTAAGAGTAGGTTTTGAATGGTTAAGATAATATAACCTCAAAATGAATCCCCTAAAGTGTTAATTCAGAGTATCTTCAGGAAAATTACTTGGGTTTGTTGTTTGACACTAGGGAATAGAAATAGATTTAAAAAAGATTAAAGCTATCTTAGAAATGCCATCTCTTAAGAGTTTAACTCAACTAAGATCCTTCCAAAGATGGCTGGCGTATCTAAGATGCTTTATCTACAACCTATTTGGGAGATGCTAGCCATTTTCAACACTTATCAAAATGGATGTCAAGTTTAAGTGGGATGACAAGTGTCAGCATGCCTACAAAGATATCAAGCAATATTTGGTGAAGCCACCGGTTTTAGCAGCCCCTATCTCGGGCAGGCCACTCATCCTCTACACTGCTGCATTGGATGACTCTCTTGGTGCTCTATTGGCCCAAGCCAATGATGAAGAGAAGGAGAGCACTCTCTACTACCTCAGCCATCGTCTGATTCTCGCTAAAGCAAACTACCCACCTATTGAGAAACATTGCCTAGCTTTGATCTTTGCCTCTCAGAATCTATGATATTATATGCTTTCTCATAAGGTGAACTCGATCTCCAAAATAAGTCCACTGTAGTATCTCATGACACGGCCAATGCTATCTGGACGTTTGACACGTTGGTCCATGATTTTCTTGATGTTTGATATCACATTCATACCCCTCCGTGTGATAAAAGGATAGGCACTGGCATATTTCTTAGCAGCACACCCACTTCCTGCTGATTCTCTGCTTAGTGATGATCTCCCCGATGAACAAATCATGAACTTAGGGGAGGCCGGCAACTATCGATGGGAGAAATATTTGATGGTGCAGCTTCTTTTCTCAAAGGGGAAGCACCATGATCTATTCTCCTAGGAAAGGCAGGGGTAGGAATAGTTCTCCTAACTCTAGACTGTTATGTGATGAGATTCTCATACTATCTTTCCAACCCCTGCACCAATAATGAAGTCGAGTTTGAGGCTTTGATTATCAGTCTGGAGTTAGCCATCACTATCAGTGTCAAGAGCATCAATATCTTTAGGGATTCTTAATTGGTCATCAATCAAATTATCGGGTCTTACCAGGTCCTCAAACCCAAGCTTCATCATTACCATGAGTATACCATGAAGTTGTTGGCCCAAATTCCCAAAGTCACCATCTACAAAGTTCCCCAAGCAGAAAATGCAGTAGCGGATGCTTTGGCCAAACTTGCCTAAAAGTTAGCTTGTCTGGAAGATGAGTCCATTTCAATAAGGGTCTAAAATAGATAAGTCCTATCCCTTATTGATGTTGAACTCATCGAGAGACTTTCTCTTAAATGGGAGGTTGCTGTTGCCAAAATAGACAAGGAGCTGGATTAGAGGTAATCATTCTTAGATTACTTGAACACTAGCAAATTACCTCAAGAAAAGTCATAAGCCCATCAGATGAAACAAAGAGCTCTCTCTCTTATGCTCTTGTTGATGGCATCCTGTATCGACGATCCTTTGACCAAATGTGGTTACATTGTTTAGACAAACACGAAGCCTGTGGCTTTATAATTGAGGTACATTTAGGTCTATGCGGAGCTCATCAATCCAGTCCGAAGATGAAGATGAAGATAAATCGACTTAGATACTACTGGCCTTCGATGATTACAAACTACATGAATGTAGCTAGGAGATGCCATCAGTGTTAGGTACACGGTGTGGTCCTCCACCAACCACCCAACATTCTACACCCTACATTGGGCTCATGGCTATTCAAGTGTTAGGGTACAGACATGGTATGTCTGATCAATCCTCCTTTGTCCAAGGGGCATCGATTCATCTTAGCTGCCACTGACTACTTTTCTAAGTGGGTGGAAGCCATCCTACTCAGAGAGGTCACAGCTCAACATGTGCTTCAGGTTTTCAGGAATCATATCATATATAGGTTCTGGATGAATCGATGAATTATATCCAATAATGGTACTGCATTCAAAAGCATGAAGATCAACAACTTCGCCAGAAGACACGGTATAGATTGGAGATACTCCACCATCTACTACCCTAGAGCAAATGGCTTAGTAGAAGCATTCAATAAAATTATCATCGAGATACTGAAGAAAACTCTTGATGAAAAATATCGACAGTGGAATGAGCAGTTGGTTGAAGCCTTGTGGGCCTACCGCAGTACATACCAAACTCCAACTCAGTCTACCCCATTCTCCTTAATGTATGGGTCTGAAGCTATTTTACCCTTAGAAGTTCAACTTCCGTAACTAAGGATAGCATTGGGTAACAAGATCCTTATAGAGAAGAATGCAAAGTTATGATTAGAAGAGCTTGAAGGTTTGGAGGAGAGTCACCTACGGGCGTGCCAGAACCTTGAGTTATACAAAGCCAAAATGATTCAAGCTCACAATAAGCTGGTTCACCATAGGTCTTTTCAAGAAGGAGAACTTGTGTTAGTCCTAAGGAGACCAATTATTGCCCATCGAAAGTGGGAGGCAACTTTGAACCCACTTGGGAAGGCCCCTATATCATAGAGAAGGCCTACCAAGGAGGATTTTATCACCTTATTAATTATAAAGGGGAACACCCGATGCTTCCAATTAATGGGCTCTATCTAAAGAAATATTACCCATGAAACAAATCATGTTTGAAAATAATCATTAATAAAAAGAATAAAAATTTGATTCCATTCATCAAATCTTCTCTTTTTTCAAAGCGTTGTTTGCTTGTCTTGCAAATCCATCATGATGTGTCTAGGGTAGGTGTAAGAGTCCCCCAGTGGCATCCTATCCCTCTTTCACAACACAAACACAACCTCCTGATGCTATTAGAATAGGTGTAAGAGAACCCGAGAGGCATCCTATTTCGATTAGCACAACTAAGATAGGTGTGAGAGAACCTAAGCGACATCCTTTCTTAGCGGGAATCCTTTTTTTTCCATCCGTGGCACCATTTCATCCAATCTCCTAGTGTGTTTAAGGTAGGTGTAAGAGTCCACCAGATGCATCTTATTCCTTTTAACACATGCACAAAATGAACACAAATCTTTTATCTTGAGCTAGGAGCAAGCCTCCTGTGGCACTCACTCATTAGCTGCTCTAGGTCGGGTCTACATGCTACCTCGCTAGTATGTCACCCCAGTGGTCACTTGTTGGAGGATGTGAGTCCCTGAGCTTTCTTCTTATGCCTTGTTGGTATGATAGTCTTTGCTGCCCAGCCAGTAAGCTACCTCATGTTGACTTTGCTTAAGAAGATGTGAGTCCCCATACTTTCTTCTTGAACTAGCCATCATGCATTAACTAGGTTGAGTATATTTGAGGTTTAGGATAAGTCCCCCAGAGGCTCCTTTCCTCTTGACTACTTTTGAGTTGATATAAGTACCCCAGTGGCATTCACTCAGTAGTCACCCTAGATCGAATAACACTGTCGAGCCGATGACAAATTATCCCAGCAGTCAGTTCCGCTATAGGAGGATGTGAGTCCCCGAGCTTTCTTCCTAGGATAATTGTTCCAAATCGACGGGCACCTTAGGTTGGTTGATGTTTGTTATGCTAACAGCAACTCACTCAGTGGATACACCACTCTTGGCAGATGTGAGTCCCCGCACTTTCTCCTTGAGTTGGACATCGAATACCTATTGGATATATGACTAGCCATGTCATCTTCTCTAGGGTTTTGGATTAAGCCCTTAGAGACCCCATCCCTTGTTGGCACTCTATTTGGATAACATCTTTTGCGACCCCATTTAGACACTACCCAGGTTACTTTTGGATTAGACAGTCCCCCTTTTCTAGTAGCCACCCCTGTGGTTGGAGAATTTATTCAGCAGATGCGCAGATTCTCCCTTGGTTCAGTAAATTTGAGATAAGTCTAGGTTAATATAAGCTCCTTCTCAGTTTGATCCCTCGCAAACTAACAGGGTCTACAATAAAATAAAATAAACAAACAAACAAAATTAATTCACTTATGGATTAGGAATTCAAGCCCCCAAAGGGTCCCTTTTCCCAAGCAGACATCCTATATTTAGGGCAGTGTCAGCAGAACTCCCTATAAGAATTGCGACTACGAGAGATAAATCCTGGTGGTACTCACTCATGCCCTTAGGTTAGGTTCAATATGTTTCTCCATAAACAAGTTACCCTAGCAATCATTCTGCTTTGGAAGATGTAAGACTATGGTGCATTCTTTCTAGCATGATTGTCTCAAACTGATGGGCAGTCCTAAGTCGGGTTCGATTTGTTGCCCAAAGCAACCGATCACCCAGTGGTCTTTTCTAGTGAAAGATATGAGTTCCTGAGCTTTCTTCCCTTGAATTGATCATTGCAAACTGGAAGGCACTCCTTTGGTCGGATTGTTCTCTCATCCGTCGGGAAGCTACTCCCTTTGGTTAAGTAAATCTGAGATAGGTCTAAGCTGATATGAGCTCCTTCTCAGTTTGATCCATCATAAATCAACAGAATTCATCAAAATAAATTTAAAAATAAAATTAATCTTGACTATCCTTAAGCTGATTTAAGTCCCCAGTGGCATTTACTCAATAGTCAGCCTTAGATCAGGTTGGATTTGTTGTCCAAAGCAACGAATCACCCCAGTGGTTCCTTGTTGTTTAAAATGTGAGTCCTCGTACTTCCTTCCTAATTAGGCCATTGTATACTGAAAGACATCCCTTTAGTTGGCTAGTCCTACCTTGTGGTTGGTAGATTATTCTCTTTGGATTGGTAAATCTGAGTTAGGTCTAGGCCTCCATGACCCATATTCAGTGCAGTTCATCGCAAACTAATGGGATCCATCAAAACAAAAAAAATCTAAAAATGAAATTGATCTTGACTATCTTTGAGTTGATCTAAGTTCCTCAGTGGAATTTACTCAATAGTTAGCCCTAGGTTGGGTTTCAATCTGTTGTCGTGCCAATAGATTACTCTAGCAACTGGTCTTTACTTTGGAGGATGTAAGTCTACTACGCTTTCTTCTTAGTACAGTTGCTGCATACCGAAAGGCATCCCTTTGGTTGGCTAATCCTACTATGTGTTTAGTAGACTATCCCTTTGGATTGGTAAATCTAAGTTATGTCTTGGCCTCTATGGCTCCTACTTAGTGCAATCCATCGAAAACCAACAGGGTCCATCTCAAAATCCAAATTTTAAAATGAAACAAATTCAACCCTTTTCCCTAGTGGAAATTTCTCCTCAACGAGACTCAAATCAAATCAAACCTCTCATCCCCTTATGGATGACCTGAACTTGCTTTCCTACTGGAAGGTTCACACTCCATCCCTTAGTGGGTTATTCCTCCCTCTCTCTTATGTCTTGGACATAAGTAGAGCCACATTGCACTAAGCTCTGGATTCTTTCTACACCTTGGGTTAGGGATAGATTGTTTATAGTGCTTATGATCTTTCGGTGTTGTTGATCATTTCATTCAACACCAATATGTGTGTGTTCCTTGTCACACCACACACCTATGCCCATTGTTGACCTCATTTTTAGAATGAGTTCTCAACCCCTCCATCTTAGGCATAGGACTCCTCTTAGACTTTAAGAGTTCCTTAAGTCTTAAGACACATCTAGCAATTAGGTGGACACTCAACCTAGCCCTAGAAACTTAGAAAAGTTAGCCATTGGAATAGGTCATGCCTTAGGGGTGTTACGAAAATTTGCCTACCCTTAGCTTGAACCATTCCTCACCTTCCTTCCATCAAGTCAAACTACAAATCAATCTTATTTGATTTTCTCCAAATTCAAATCAACTCCACATGATTGAAATACATGATTGAAATCCATGAATGAAATTCCTAAGTCCAATTCTTTCTTAAGTCCTTAATCTTTTCTTAAGGACTTAGCCAAAACCATGATCTAAACCAATTCACACTCATGAGATTTTCTCATAATTCAATTATATTCTCATTTATATTCACATATATAAATGAATTTTAAATTCAAACCAATCAAACTAAACTCAAAATTTAAAATCAATTCATAAATTTTTCTTAAGTCCATAAATTCCCTTTCTTGAGGACTTAGCCAAAATCATGATCTAAACCAATTCAAACTCAAGATATTTTCTCATAATTCAATTATATTCTCATTTATATTCACGTATATAAATAAAATATAAATAAATCAACCAAATCAAATCCAAAAATTAAATTCCAAATTTAAAATCCTTCTTAAGTCCTTAAATCCCTTGTAAAGAACTTAGCCTAAATCATGATCAAATCAATTCAAATTCATGGGATTTTCTCATAACTCATTTATATTCTCATTTATATTCACATATATAAATGAAATATAAATATAAATCAATCAAACCAAATTCAAAAATTCAAACTTCAAACTCCAAATTTCCTAAGTCCTTGAAATTCCCTTTTAATGGACTTAGCCTAGATCATGATCAAATCACTTCAAATCCTTGAAATTTTCTATGATGCATTTATATTATCATTTATATTCACATATACAAATGAAATATAAATTCAAACAATCAAACCAATTCCAAAATCAAACTCAAATCCACTCAAAATCCAACCTAAGCCTATCAAGTCAAAATCTTGAACTTAGCAGAATAAACTTCAAATCAAGCGAAACTCTTGATTTTTCTCATGATTCAATCATCCCTATAATCATGAATCTAAATATAAATACAAATTTCAATCACTTAACCAAAATCCAATTCAAAAGTCAAACCCCAAATCCATTCATATTCATCATTTGAATATGAAATTGTCAAATGAATCAAAACCCATTTCACTTCAAACCACTTGTAAATGGACTTATATTTCAATCATAAGTACATATAAAAGTTCAATCAAACTCAAATCATGCTTTGAACAAGCCATTTGACCCGCTTAGGCTCACTTGATCCAAAGTGACCTAAAGTACTATTATGAGCCAAATTCTAATCCTAATCAAATTGGATTGAATCAAACTCACCTATGCCTCTCATCATGATCAACAATCATCATGGGATGATCAATCAACCAAATTGGGTCAAACCAAGTCAAACTTAAAGGGTTGACCAAGTCAACACTTAGCCAAAATGAAACCAAACATAGCTAAAATCCACCATAGGCCAAATTGATTGAAACCATTGATCTAAGTTCATTCATGAACTATGTTTGAATTTGACCAAGTCAACATTTAAGCCTAACCTAGCTTAATTGGCCACTTGACCCAAGTTGACCCAACTTGACCTAAAAAGTCAAAATGTGTCAAAACTTGATCTAAGCCAAATTGATTGAAACCAATGGGTCAAGTTCATTCCAAATCACTTGTTGAACTTGACTAAAGCCTCAATTAGCCAACTAGACCCAACCTATCCCAATTGACCTTGAACCCAACTTGACCTAAAGGGGTCATGTTGAGCCAAATTCAAAAACCAAAAAATTGATTGGAAATAAAGATACCAATCCACTCCATATGACTAACCAAACATAAACCTACCCTTGACCTAGCTTAAATAGGTCAAATGGGTTAAATTGGTCAACTTGACCCATTTGACCTAAATGAAGTCATATGAGCTAAATTCAAAACTAAACCAAATTGAATCAAACCAAAGCTACCAAAATATTTTAAATGGTCATATGAACATGATCCAACCGTTGGTTTGACCCAATTTGACCCATTTTGACCTAAATGAGTCAACATGAGCCAAACTATATCAAATGAACTCCAAATCCAATGAAACTTAGCCAAACCCATTTTCTCCACATACCAAACATATTCAAATTCAAAAATCAATAAAATGACCATTCTACCTCTAGGCCATAGAACAAATTTTGGTCTAATCCATGGGGAATTTGGTCAAGCCCTCTTCATATCAACTTGATACCTTCATAATTGATTAAGTGGACCCCATGGAGAGTCATGCACCCAACCCAATGGTTTGGGTAAGCCCAAATGGACCCAAGGAAAAAACTGACCCTTAACTTAAATTGGCCAATTTGAAAACCTCCCTCCACTTGATTTGAACCACATGGAGGTTAGTAATCCACTCTTAAGCTCCAACCGACCATGTGCCAACTTTAAACAACCCTTTCCATATGGTCAATTGGATCAAAATGATAGCCTTAGCTTTGACCGTCTAATTGCCATACGGGGGATATACTCCCCCTAATTTCATTTGAATTCATGACCCTCATTATCGATTGAGTAAGGGAGAGTGTCAGGAGCCATCAGAGAGCATTCCTAAGATTCCTAGGAGGGAATTAAAATCAAGCTTTCTCAGTTTTCATCCTTTGAAAATAGGGGAGCTCAACGAATTTCCAAACTTCTTCCACACTACAATCCACTTCAATTCTCTTTGCACACTCCCTCAAGGGATCAAGTTGAGTGCACCCAAGCATTCACACAAGTACCCAAAGCAAGGAGGAGTTCAATTCAATCAAAGCCGCAAAGGAGAGGAAGAGAACTTGGTCCATAGAGAGATATACTCAACCCCAAGGCTTGAAACTTTCAACAGGGGTTCGTCTCCACTAAACGAAGCTACCTCATCGAACTCGAGCGCCAATGATCACCTCAGGTGAGGTATGACATTTTTTGACCACTAGGCTTAAGAGGTGTTGGTCCTTTATGAAAGAAATTGTCATGGCATGAGAATTCCACTGTTGGATAGGCTTGTCATTAATGTTAGATGGTGTGGGTAAGTTTTATCTAATATGAGCTCAATCGAGCTCGGATCTTCCCTTAGATCATGGACAATCTCCATTGATCCTTAGGGCAGAACTGGGGTAATCCCAGTCGTCCATCCATGCATTTTGGATTGATGGCCGAGATTAATTACACATTTATAAATTAATTTATCCTTTTAGAAACCACGGGGTGATCCCTGGTCGTTCGATCCTTGATCAAACAGCGAGGATCAAACCGCGTCTTGCCATCGCGCCATCGTGGTGATGCGACGTTTAAGTAGCCCGCTCACAGCATGATGCGTGTAAAGCATTCTGACCGCCGTCGTCGCATGTCGAGCTGTGGGCTAAGGGATTTAATTAGGGTTTGAATTAGTGTTAATTAATCCCTTAAGATTTAAAAATTCATATCTCCCTAAATAAAAATCTGAAAAATATGAGATAAATTTTTATTGAAAGATAATTCAATCTAGAATATTCTAAAATTAATTTTAATGGATTTTAAATTATATTTTTCTCTAATTTTGGGTTAAATGGAAATCTTATTTGGTTAATTACCCATTAATTAATCCTCTAATTAATCCCAAACTTCTTGGGTGTGTCTTGGATGATGACTTCTACCTCCCCTAATTTTCTTGGGATTTATTGAAAGCTTAATTAGGGGAATTGCAAATGCATTTTCTAATTACTCTCTTAATGTAATTAAGGATAATTAAGGGTGTGATTAGTATTTTAATCCCTCATTGGAGTTGATTAAGGTTAGATCTAGTGAATAAGAGGCTTAGGGAATAATTTTGGGGTATTTCCCATAAGCTATTATCTAAACCCCCTTTTCTTTCCTTAATCCTCTCTTAATTAAGGATTAATTCATTAATTACCCTCTTAACTAATTACTGAAAATTCTAAAACCTTCCAAAAATTAATTAATCTACTTTGGGTAGATGCTTAGGTGTTCAAGATCCAAAGTTTAATTAAGGAAATGAAAATCCAACTCATATGTGCGAGGAGTGTTTTGAAATTACTTAAGTTAAACCCCTTAGCTTAATTGACCATTAATCATGAGCCAAATTGCATTAGGCCATTTTCTTCCCAGGTGCATTACAAATTTAAATTCCTTGTGAGTTTTTTATGTCATCTCATTGGCTCAAAATTACTTGGTTAAACTATGCTAAGGTGGTATAGGTAAGGGTTAATTAACTTGCTTAATTCATGTCTTAACCTAATCAAAATGTTAAATGAATCTAATCATCTAAAAATTAAACAAAAATGTTAAACACATGTTGGAATGGGTTAGGAACAACAAACTCAACTCACATTTTTAAAATTAAATCAAACTCAATATCAAACAAAAATCACACAAAATGAACTTGATTTATTTTAAAATTTCTTATTTCATAAGATTGTCTTTAGGATTTAATTAAAGTGATTGTGTTTACATGCTTTCATTGCTTTAGTTCTTTCCCCAACATGCTAAATTTTTCATGCATCCATACTTTTCAAATTCAAATTTAAAAAATGAAAATGTTTACTTTATTTCAAATTTGCATGTGTTGGCTAAAGCAATAATATGAGTGGCTATTATCACTATTATATTCAAATTATTTTCAAAATATATAAATCAATTATCAAAACTAAAAGTGTGCTACTTATGTTTTAATTATAAGCTTGCATGTGAGTAAGATATAAGGATGTCCTTAGTATAGATTTTCCTTCTCTTCTCTTTTAGTATAGTTTTGAATAGGATTTGGTGAGGTGTATGGTTCATTTGAAAATAACCTAACACTTGCCTAATTCCATATCCTATTCATTCCTATACTATTACTTGAGAAGGATACTCATGCTTACACACATAAATTACATAAAAAAAATGAATCATATCATACAAATTTTTGCATTTTTTCTTTTCCATTCATTTCTTTTATACACATATTTGTATTTAAGGAAAGTGGTATATTAGACAACCCAGGTTGAGGCTTTAAGTTTAAAGTAGGTCTTGTACATTACACCTCTGGTTAACAATGGCGTTGTACTCACTTATGCCTTTCTTATTTTCATGTGTGCATGTGAAAATTGGATAAGAAATCCCTTTTCTACTTAATGAAAATCATGCATCATAAACTTCCAAATTTCATTAAATGAATTACTAAGCATGCATCATAAAGTATGTTAAATATTCTTATTTGTGTGTATAGATATTCTTTGGACTCATTCATATGCATGTTATACATGTTGGGAAAGAAATGAAGTGATGTATATTTTGTGAATTTGGTTCATTTTATTTAATCTTAAAATGCCTTTCTCTTTGAATGAGTTTGTTTAGAGTTCATCTAAACTTAGGATTAATTAAAAGGCTTAATCAAAGCGTTCACTAAATAAAGCTAAAAACATGAATCCACTTCAGAAATTACTTAGGTTAGGGAAGGAAAGAGAAGTTCTCTTCTCTTTCCCTCTCTTTATAACTTAGTAATTAAATTGTAGGATTCATTTGAACCTAATCAAAACAAGAAATAAAATCAACACAAAATAATTAAATCACTTGAATGAAACCCTCCTCTATGTTGAACACACTTCACACTTAGAAAATTCTAACTTAAAGTCATAGCTAAGTATACCGCACAAACCTCCAAAGCACACACATTAGCCTAAGTCACCACTTCTAGCTTTAGGTTAGGGTGGTGCATGTTTTGATGATTTCTTTTATTTTATGATATATGTTTTAGACTGGATGTTAGGATGTATGCATGTAGAATGAATGATAGGGCGATCTTAGTCTAACCATTATTTTATGCAGGGGATTGTGCTTAAGGAGCACTGTAATAAATAAAAATATAAATGCTTTTGCTATGCATGTGCTTATACCCCTAAGCATAATCCAATAGGCCAGGTGGACTTAGTCACCCATGTGTGGGGTGATAAGTCCAATATACATGCTTAGGATTTGGTGGTTTGTTTAACTAACCTTTGTTTTGTAGGTGTTAGCTAGATTTCCTTTTCCTTTTCATGTAAATTTTGCAATTAGGATCTTGGAATGATTGTTATGGGGATTAGGATAAGCATTGGTCATAAGATCTTATCTTATGCACCATGTGATGTCTTTCAAGCATCCACCTTCCAACCATCCAAAAGGAGGAACCAAAGAAGAACGAAGAAAGAAGAAAAGAAGGTGAAAGAAGAAAAGAAGAATGAAGAAATGAAGCTTGAAGACCCCCATAACAATGAATTCCTTGCTTAATTGTATTTAATTCATTTATAATCTAGGTTGTATAAGGGTAGAACTTGGCAACCCAATGTATTATTTTCAGGTTTATGCGGTGGTGCCCGACCACACTTGGCCTCTTTTTCTTTTACGATTAGCTTTGTAAATTGATTGTTGATTTGTTTAGCTTTTGCATTAAGTGGCATCTTTTTCTAGTTTCTTCCTTGCTTTATGTATGGCTTGGTTGTGGATTAGGCTCTTAGAAAAAAATAAATTTTTACCAAACATAGCAATCCAAAACTAAAAATAAAGAACTCATAACCTCACCTAAAGCTTAGGTTTAAAATCAAGATAAAAGAATTAGCAACCCCTTAGCTGGATGAATATTTCTTTTATAAGATCATGCACAAATGCATCTTGTTTCACTCTTGATTGGAGGGCTTCCACCTTTGCCATAGAAACTTGGGTTGACCTTTGAGAGCCATGGTGGAAACACACCTCCTCCCTTCTCACTGATTTTGGCCAATAACTTTATTTCTCATGCATTAGGCATATGAATCCTATTAGCCTGAGTCAAAAATGATTGTCCAAAAATAAAAATAAAATGAAATCTGAATTATATTAGATTTAGGTCATTTGAAGCATGTCCTTACATGATCTAGTCTCTCTAAGGAGTGAGTTTAAGGACTTAGTATTTTTCTAAATAAAATTCCTACATGAATTTAAAATCATAGGAGGAGTTAGTTGGTGGCCACCCCAGGTGATTACAAGTCCATGTAGTCGGGTGATTTGTCCTCTCTTGTGGAGGTAAACCAAATACCCAATTTTTGCCTTAGATTTTGGTTATGTTTTTGGCCCTTGCCAAAGCTCTCTAGATTTAGGTTCTAAGGTTTCTTCTCCCCTTTGTGGGCCATAAGCTTAATTCTTCATCTCCTAGGAATATCCTTAATCTTGTGTTATGGAATCATAAGTCCTAAATTTCTAATGAAAAATGCAACTCAAACAAATTAAATCAATTTCAAAAATGTAAAGCCCAACCATAGATAGTTTGAGATGCTCAGTTTCTAGCATCAAGCAACTCCTACTTATCTTTCTTTTGGCTTTGATAATAACTCCCTCTCTTTGATTAATCCGATTTGATCTTCAAAAATGAACCAATAGATTGATAGTCCTTTCCTATTGAAATCTTTGAATACAATGATCATTTACCTTAATCGAGAGTATTCCTAAGGGATCCCATCCCTTAGGATGTAATCAACTATGGGGGCTTGCCTCTATAGGGAACTTAACGAACCCAGTTTAAAATGCTTTACTTTTTTATGTAAAGTAGGGGAAGAATCTTTGGTACATATGTAGACCCATTATCCTTAGGAGTCTTTATTGAGGTGATTAGGTCCATTAAAAGGCAGTGACTTCTATCTTTCCAGATAGTACACTATTCCTTGATGACATACTCGATCACTTGAATAAGCACATCTGTGGATCTGCATGGCATCCAAAAATAACAAATTTTTATATTCTTACTTTTCAATTACAGATTGGAAGGCGACCATATATAGAAATTTTTCACCATAGTTTTTTTTGGTGACTCCGCTGGGGATGATTCCTCTCTCCATCTTTGGTAAATGATCGTTGTCTTAAAGTATTGATAGTGGGTTTATATTTTGCTATGAATCCGAGACTATCTTTCTTTCCATTGGCACTTAGCTTATTTCATTCTTAAGTTGAGTTAGCCAACATCTTTAGTTTTAAGACCTCACTCCGTGTTGGTCTTAAAACCCTCATTAGGTTCCCCAATGGGTAAAAATAAAATGATCTAAATAAAAAGAAAATAATTAAAGACTCCCTCCTTATCATTTTAATGATAAGAAAAGGTTCTTTCTAAAATAATAAAGACAAAATAAAATTTCCATAAGAGCTTTGCTTTTCAAAAAGCGCCCTTCTAAAAAAAGCACTTAATAAAATATTTTCCACAAAAAAATTTTATCACCCTCATTTAACAATTCCCATAATTGTTACATGTATGAATTTTTCAAAAATAAAACTAACAAAACTTTTCCAAAAGCACAAATGAACATCTTCCTTCAATTCATTTTGATGAAGATTTCATTTTCAAAATAAAATGAACAACCATCTTTCCAAAAATCAAAATCAAAATAAAAAATAAAGTATTTAAAAAGCACACATGAACCTTTCCATTCAATATACTCTCACCTATTGAATGGAAGTTTCATTTTCAAACTAACAAAATTTTCCAAAAGCACAAATGAACATCTTCCATCAATTCATTTTGATGAAGATTTCATTTTCAAAATAAAATAAACAATCATGTTTCCAAAAATCAAAATCAAAAATAAAAATAAAATTTTCAAAAAGCACATGTGAGCCTTTCCATTCAATACACTCACACCTATTGAATGAAAGTTTCAAATCCAAATAAAATTAAATCTTTCAAATGCACAAATGAACATCTTCATTTAATATACCTAAATGAAGATTTCATTCCCAACTAAAAATAATATCATTTGGAAATCCAACTTGAACATATCCCACATATGATTAAATTGGAATTCCCTCCTTCAAAAAGCAATAATCACACATAAAATAAAATTTTCACAAATTGATCTCCGTTCTTACATACCCAAATTTGTTGAATGGAAGTCTCCTTTTTCAAAAATCAAAACTTAAAAAATCATATTTTCAAAATTCAAAACACATTTTGTAAATTTCATTTAGCATACTTAAATTTACTAAGTGAAGTCTCCAAATTCAAAATCCAAAAAATTTCAAACACATTTGGAACTTCATTTAGCATAGTCAAATTTGTTAAGTGAATTCCCCAAATTCAAAATTCAAAAATTTTCAAACACATTTGGAACTTCATTTAGCATACTCAAATTTGCTAAGTGACATCTCCAAATTCAAAATCCAAAAATTTTCAAACATATTTGGAACCTCATTTAGCATACTCAAATTTGCTAAGTGAAGTCCCCAAATTGAAAATCCAAAAATTTTCAAACACATTTGGAACTTCGTTATCATACTCAAATTTGATAAGTGAAGTCTCCAAATCCAAAATCAAAAATTTTCAAACACATTTTTGGAACTTCATTTAGCATACTCAAATTTGCTAAGTGAAGTCTCCAAATCCAAAATCAAAAATTTTCAAACACATTTTTGGAACTTCATTTAGCATATTCAAATTTGCTAAGTGAAATCTCTAAATCCAAAATCAAAAATTTTCAAACACATTTTTGGAACTTCATTTAGCATACTCAAATTTGTTAAGTGAAGTCTCCAAATTCAAAATCAAAAAATTTTCAAATATCTTTGGAACTTCATTTAGCATACTCAAATTTGCTAAGTGAAGTCTCCAAAGTCAAAACCAAAAAAATCTTCAAACACTTTTGGAACTTCATTCCCTAGCATACCAAATTTGCTAAAAGAGAAGTTTCCATTTTCAAAATCAAAACACAACAAAATTTTCAAACACATCATTTGGAATTTCATTTAGCGTACTCAAATTTGCTAAGTGAAATATCTATTTCACAAAACTAAGTGGGACTTCAACCTTAGCATACCATATTTGCTAAAGTAAAGTCTCCACTTTTAATCAAACCTAAAAAAAATTGAAACACATTAGGATTTTCTTAGCATATTCAAATTTGCTAAGGATACTACTCTTTTAAAAAAAATCAAAACATCCAAAAAGAAATGAAACACTTAGGATTTTCTTAGCATACTTAAATTTGCTAAGAATCATATTTTCAAAGATCAAACAAAACACACTTGGGTTCTTCACTTAGCATACCTAAATTTTCTATGAGGGAATTCTAATTTTTTAAAATCAAAACAACAAATTCAACAAAAAAAAAAGAAATAATCATTATCAAAACACTTCACTTAGCATACCCAAATTTGCTAAGTAAGTAAAATTCCAAAATCACCAATCAAAAATAAAATCAATTGACCCTTACTTTAACATACCTAAATTTGTTAAGGGAAAGGGTCCTAAAATCAAAAATCTAAATTCAAACAAACATGAACCTATGGAAGCATCCTTCTCAAAATATTTGAATCCATCTTTCAACATACCCAAATTTGTTGAAGTTGGATTCATATTCAAAAATTCCTCTTTCAATCAAATTCTTAAATCTATTTGAACCCCGCTTAAAACTTCCAAGTTGTTGGATGTGGGTTCAACTTTTCAAATTTTCAATTCAAAAATTAACAAAGACATAAATTTGATCCAAACTTATTTCCTATTGCAGATTCTCATAGTCAGTTATAGTACAATGACAGTTCAATTTCTTTCACTCTTTGCAGTTGTTCTAAAATGGCCGGCGCACATAAATTCATTTTCACTTTCCCTCATGGTATAGATTTGGCTTTGGACCAAGCCAACTTTCCCCGATTGGATCATACACATCTTATCCACTTTGGTAAGTGATTTGAGGGAGCGAGGATTACATGTGAGGGCACTCCACTCATGACAGTCAGTAGGATTACGGTGACTGGGCAGAAGCTGGTCATTCGTATTGATCTACCTTTCGATTCTGACATCTCCTCATTGAAGAGGAAAGCAGTGGCAGTCCCACAAGCTTTAGTAGTAGCAGTACTAACAATGCTAACCCCAGTTTTAGTGTGCCCCATGGTTTCTCGTGCTGCCCCAGTGAGGGCTAGCACCCTCTCATCTGTACCCTCTAAGGGTAAAGCTCTCCTGATCTCTGGGATTGCCTCCCCTACTTTTGAGTATGGGTCTACCTCTCACTCCTCCCATCCTACCAGAACACAGCATAGGAACAAAAATTTCATGATCAAGCAGTACCACACTAGGATTGCCAGGGAGATAGAGGCAACCACCAGTTCAATTGTTGAGGAGTTTCCCATTGTTACTTCACCACCGTTACAAGAAACAGTTCCATCCTCTCCGAGCAGAGAGGATGTTAGAGGATTCACATCACCTCCACCAGTGATGCAACACGCCAGCTACTAGAGCGAGGTTATATGCCGCCTCAATGCTCTTTGTGGTGAGCTACGAGCTCAAAGTCGAGAGCTCAATTTGATCTCGAGATCCATTATCCCAGTGTGGAAGCATATCCACGTGAGAGGGCCGAGATATACTCACATTACCGAGGGAGAGGCAAGGTTCAATCGCCTACGACTTATTAATTTTTTCACCCACACGCCATACCATAGAACATCCTACTTATTGGGATCAATCGTCATAAGAGGATAGCTCCTATGCATAAAGAGTCAATGGTGTCTCCATCCCACTGCTCTACCCCCAGTCCGCCATCACCAATCCATGATTCCTTCATCAAAGGCCATGAAGGCCATATCCGGGAGAGCACCCATTGATCAACTATGAGGATCTACTCTACACACCTATTATGGCAAGGCTCCTACCGACCTCGCCCTAATGGTGGGAAGGAGTGGCACGGCATCGTGGTCGTCCCTTCACCAACTCCGCTAGTATAATAGGATGTGGAGATGATGATAGTTATTTCAGAGTTGGCAAATGATAGTCCAGTTGCACCAAGGATAATGGAACATCCTAGGACTGTCACACCTTTCATACCTAGTGGCAATCAAGATTGTCTCTCATCTACTGAGTACAGTACACATAGGATTGACTCTCCAGTGGTAGGCGAGTTTAGGTGCCTCTCATTACACGATAGTGATCATACTAGTAAGCTGAAGATATTTGTACTTGCACAGATTGATCGTTCTTTAGATGAGATAGTGGCACATTATTTCATGGAAAATAAGGAGATTTTAGGGTACGATTGGTCAGATGAGGAGAAAGTCAGCTTCGATCCCAATGAAGATGACTTGTTGTGAGACTCAGCTGGAGTTTGTATGGTTGATACTAGAGGATCTCTTCTTAGGGATCAACAAGCCATGGAAGGTGATGAGGTTGATCAAGAAGACACCGCCCAATCAGCCCAGTACCTCCGACATCAGTTGAGGTAGAAAGATGAGTAGATAGATAGGATGGCACGATAGTTAGAGAACTTGTTAGTAACAGTTTTAGTGCTTTAGAAATAAATCCCAATAGTTCATCTTACTATAGCCGACATCAGTCAGCCTAAGTTAGTGCATGTTTTGGACCCAACCAAGACTTTATCTCTCATTGAGCAAGGTAGCACTAGCATGTATAGAAAGGTAGTGGAAAGTACCTCCATACAAGAAAAAGACATAAAATCCATGGTTGAGCAATAAGTGAAGGAAGCATTGGCTCAAGCCCGGGGAGGATAATCGGTTCCAAAGGGTAGACCCTACCTTGAGGAATTTGATGTTATCCAATATCCCAAAGGTTTCGTGCCACCTTTCTTCTAAAGCTTTGATGATAGTGGAAACCCAAGGCAACACATAGCACACTTCACGGCCAATTGTTGCAACACCGGTGGTAGCGACGCTTTGCTTTTCTGCCTCTTCGTTAGTAGCCTAGCAGGGATTACTTTCGATTGGTATGTTGAATTGTCCAATGGTTCAGTAAAGACATTTGCTGAGTTAGAGTAACTCTTCATTAAGAGGTTTGCTGGAGCTCAGTAAAGGGTTACTGTAAGTGATCTTGTTATAGCACAATAGCACCCATGTGAGTCTCTTATTGATTATATTCTCTGATGGCGCAACCTGAGTATGAAATGTGAGCCGCAGTTGTCTAAGCAACATGCTATTGAGATTCTTTTGATGAATATCCATGGCCCGGTTGCCTTCATGCTTAAGGGCTTCACTATCAAGATATTTGAGAAGCTAATCAACAAAGCAGCAAGTCTATAAGGAGAGGCCAAATAGTTATCTTTTCAAGATCAGTTGCCTAAAGCAAAGCCACAAAAGGTCTACGAGAAGAAACGAGGGGCAGTGATAGCGGTAGATAAGGGGAAGCAGCCAGCTTGAGATCAATTCGAGAGACCACGACCTCAGCTACCTCCACCTCCTTTGCCACCATCGAGGTAGCCCTATCGGTTTCCACAGTAGCCTCCATGGCTAGCATCGCCTCACCATACCACTAAAGAAGATGACATACCGCCACTAGTAGCTATTCTACTCTTTTAGATAAGCTTAACAAACCTTATTCTTTTAAGAGGGAAGTAATCAGGAAGATCTTTAAGAATCTCTTAAAGAAATTTAATTTTCAGCTACCCGAGCCTAGGACACCGGAGGAAGTAAGTAAAGTCATGATCCAAACTTTTTCCCCTACTACTGTATGCTAAGCCATGTTTTGGAGGATTTCTTCACATTCAAGGACTAGCTTGAACACAATTTTAAGATCGATCATGTAGTTATCCCAAAGGAATACCTTTTGGAATAATCATCTAGTTCCATTAGGGTAATCCTTGGGGATACATGTGATTCTGCCAAAACTAAGGAAGGTTGGGATATTTCTTTATCCAAAACCTCTAAGAAGATCATCCAGAAGATCAAGAAGCTTTCCTTACAAGTGCCTGAGTCAGCTCAAACCTCCAACATTAAAGAAGGTTTGCAAGTTTCCAGTGCCAACTCAAGGAAAGGGGGGCTCAGCAGCAACAACAGCAGTATGTGTCGGCCCAGGATAGCCCATTAGTGTAGCCATCGATCGAGTCCAGCCTCCAGCCTATAGTTGTAGCTTCCACTTCAGCTAGCTCTACTTCTTCTACTAGTAAAACTCTTGTATTGGTGGATAAGGGCATCAAATCCCTTACCCCACTCACTTTACTTGGTTCCTCGAAACAATTCCAAAAAATTGAAGAATAAAGCTAGTTTGAATTACATATGTGTCACTTTTGATGGGTTGTCTTCTTCTATTCCTAATGATAACTCTTCAAGTCAAAATAACTATAATAATTTTGATCTTCCTCTTTCTAATTCAGAGTTAGACTTTTCTACTATGAATACTATGAGTTTTCCTCTTGAGGTAGACTTGGAATCATTCAATTCTGAGGGTCCCATAGGAGCAACTGTAGGGAGCCTGATGTGCAGGTAGAACCTTCCATTACCCTACCATAAGAGATCACCGAAGTTAATCTCTGTAGTGTCAAGGTTCTACCTCTTAGGGTAGCTCTTAAGATAAAGGGAAATAAGTCATCATTATAGAGGATCGAGAAGCCCTTCCATAGGATGCTCCACCCTTGGATATGCTTGTGGAGGACTAGTCAAAGGTGGACTATAACACCCTTTCTCATCTAAGAAAATTGCCATCTAAGCTAAGCATATACGATGCCCTTGTTTTGTCCAAAGAGATGAGGAAATCACTAATCAAGGCCCTCCTTAATCCTGAAATATGCTTAGCTCAGCTGACCGCTATAGGTGAAGAGACACATTACACAAAAGAAGCTCAAGGGATCACTTTCACAGATGAAGACCATCTTTTGGGGGACTTGGAGCACAACCGTCCCCTCTACATCACAGTTGACATGGACAAGTTCAAACTTGCCAGAGTTTTCATGGATTCAGGTACATCGGTGAACATTATGAGTCTAAAGACCCTTGCCTATTTGAGGATCGACATCTCCACACTCCAAGGAGATCGGATGATGTTGAGAGGATTCAATGAACAAGGTGAGCGCTTTAGTTCTATGTTACCTTTGGGGATTGGAAGACTGCCAAGTTTTACATCATTGACTTGAATACTGTCATCGCTTTGCTTGGTAGGTCTTGCATACATCAGAACAAGATCATTCCATCCTCCCTCCATCAGTGCATCAAGTTCAGAAAAGATGGAGTTGAATACCATGTCAACGGGGATGAAAAGACATTTTCAGTTAGAGAGGTTGAGATTTATGAGGATGCGACCTACTATCTTCCTCAAAACACCCTTTCTCGTGAACTTGGGCAATATTCAAATGCAAAATCAAAAGAAAAAGAAAATGAAGAAAAAGAAAAGATAAAAGAAAAGAAAAAGAAAAATGGAAGTCCAAGTACACAAGAAAGGGGAAATGAAGAAGAAATAGATCTGCATATTACATTCCACCCACAGTTCATTCCATCATATGAAAATGAAGAAGAAATAGATCCTTCTAAGGATAGCTGGCATATCTAAGATGCTTTATCTCTAACCTATCAGGGAGATGCAAGCCATTTTTAGCACTTATCGAAGACATCAAGCAATATTTGGTGAAGCCGTCAGTTCTAGCAGCCCCTATCCCGGGCAGGCCACTCATCCTCTACACTACTGTAGTGGATGACTCTCTTGGCACTCTATTGACCCAAGCTAACAATGAAGGGAAGGAGAGCGCTCTCTACTATCTTAGCCGTCATCTGATTCCCACTGAAGCAAACTAACCACCTATTGAGAAACATTGCTTAGCTTTGCTCTTTGCCTCTCAAAGGCTATGGCACTATATGCTTTCTCATAAGGTGAACTTGATCTCCGGAACAAATCCACTACAGTATCTCATGACACGGCCAACGCTATTTGGACATTTAGCATGTTGATCCATGATTCTCTCACAGTTTGATATCACATTCATACCCCTCTGTGCGATAAAAGGATAGGGATTAGCGAATTTCTTACAAAGATACCACTGCGATTCTCCGCTTAATGATGATCTCACGATGAACAAATCATGAACTTGGGAGGCGGACAGATGGGAGATGTATTTTGATGGTGCGGCTTCTTTTCTCAAAGGGGAAGCACCACAATCTATTCTCCTAGGAAAGGCAGGGGTAGAAATAGTTCTTTTAACTCCAAACCATGATGTGATGAGATTCTTATACTATCTTTCCAACCCCTACACCAACAAGGAAGCTGAGTATGAGGCTTTGATTATCTGTCTGGAGTTAGCCATCACTATCAGTGTCAAGAGCATCAACATCTTTGGGATTCTCATCAATCGATTGTTGGGTCTACCGGTCCTCAAACCCTTTCATCATTACCATGAGTATATTATGAAGTCTGGCTTCAAGTCACCATCTACAAGGTTCCTCGAAAGCGAGAAGAGAGATGCTTTGGCCAAACTTGCCAAGGAGTTAGCGTATCTGGAAGATTAGTCCATTTCAATAAGGGTCCAAAATAGACAAGTCCTATCCCTTATTGATGTTGAACTCATCGAGAGACTTTCACTTGAAGGAGAGGTTGTCATTGCCAAAATAAACAAGGAGCTAGATTACTTGAACACCGGCAAACTACCTCAAGAAAAGTAACAAGCCCATCCGGTGAAACAGAGAGCTCTCTCCTACGCTCTTGTTGATGGCACCCTGTACCGATGGTCCTTTGACCAAATGTGGTTATGTTGTTTAGACAAACATGAAGCCCGTGGTATTGTAAGGTACATTCTCTGCGCGCATCAATCCGTCCGAAGATGAAGAGGAAGATCAATCGACGGATATTGGCCTTCGATGATTATAAGCATGGATGTAGCTAGGAGATGCCGCGTTAGGTATCTGGTCCTCCACCAACCACCCAACATTCTACACCCTACATTGGCCTCATGTCTATTCAAGTGTTAGGGTATCGACATTATAGGTCTAATCAATCCTTCTTCTTCCAAGGGGCATCGATTCATCTTAGTTGCCACTGACTACTTTTCCAAGTGGGTAGAAGCCATCCCAGTCAGAGAGGTCACAGCTTAGCATGTGCTTTAATTTTCCAAGAATCATATTGTATATAGGTTTGGGGTGCCTCGATAAATTATATCTGATAATGGTACTGCATTCAAAAGTATGAAGATCAACAGCTTCGCTAGAAGACATGGTATAGATTGGAGATACTCCATTATCTGCTACCCTAGAGTAAATGGCTTAGTAGAAGCATTCAACAAAACTCTCATCCAGATACTGAAGAAAACTCTTGATGATAAACAAATGATAGTGGAATGACCAATTGGTTGAAGCTTTGTGGGCCTACCGCACCACATACCAAACTCCAACTCAGTCTACCATGTTCTCCTTAGTGTATGGGTCTGAAGCTGTTCTACCTTTAGAAGTTCAACTCTCATCACTAAGGATAGAATTGGGTAACAATATCACTACATAGTAGAATGCAAAGTTATAGTTAGAAGAGCTTGAAGGTTTAGAGGAGAGTCACCTATGGGCATGCCATAATCTCGAGTTGTACAAAGCTAAAATAATTCAAGCTCTCAACAAGCTGGTCTGCCCTAGGTCTTTCCGAGTAGGAGAACTTGTGTTAGTCCTAAGGAGACTAATTGTTGCCCGTCAAAAGATTGGAGGCAAGTTTGAACCCACTTGGGAAGGCCCCTATGTCATAGAGAAGGCCAACCAAGGAGGATCTTATCAACTTATTGATTGTAAAGGGGAACACCCAATGCTTCCAATTAATGGGCTCTATCTAAAGAAATATTACCCATGAAACAAATCATGTTTGAAAATAATCATTAATAAAAAGAACAAAAATTTGATTCCATTCAACAAATCTTCTCTTCTTTCGAAGTGTTGTTTGCTTGTCTTGTGAATCCATCGTGATGTGTCTAGGGTAAGTGTAAGAGCCCCCCAGTGGCATCCTATCCCTCTTTCACAAGATAAACACAATCTCTCAATGCTACTAGAATAAGTGTAAGAGAACCCAAGAGGCATCCTATTTCGATTAGCACAACTAAGATAGCTGTGAGAGAACCCAAGCGGCATCCTTTCTTAGTGGGAATCCTTTTTTTCCATCTGTGATACCATTTCAGCCAATCCCCTAGTGTGTCTAAGGTATGTATAAGAGTCCCCCAGAGGTGTCCTATTAGTTTTAACACATGCACAAAATAAACACAAATCTTTTTTCTCGAGCTACTTTGATGTGGGAGCAAGCCCCCTATGTCACTCACTCATTAGCTGCTCTAGGTCGAGTCTACATGCTACTTCACTAGTATGTCACCCCAGTGGTCACTTGTTGGAGGATGTGAGTCCCCGAGCTTTCTTCCTAACTTGACCATTGCAAACTAACGAGGGCCTTGTTGGTATGGTAGTCTTTGCTGCCCAGCTAGTAAGCTACCTCATGTTGACTTTGCTTAAGAAGATGTGAGTCCCATGCTTTCTTCTTGAACTATCCATCATGAACTAACTAGGTTGAGTATATTTGACGTTTAGGATAAGTTCCCTAGTGGCTTCTTTCCTCTTGACCACTTTTGAGTTGATATAAATCCCCTAGTGGCATTCACTCAATAGTCGCCCTAGGTAGGATATCACCTGTCGAGTCGAAGACAGACTATCCCAACAGTCAGTTTCACTATAAGAGGATAATATGGTCGAATAGTTCTCCCATCGGTCAGGAAGCTACTCCCTTTGGTTAAGTAAATCTGAGATAGGTCTAGGCTAATATGAGCTCCTTCTCAGTTTGATCCATCGCAAACTGATGGAATCCATCAAAATAAATCTAAAAATGAAATTAATCTTGACTATCCTTGAGCTGATTTAAGTCCCCCAGCAGCATTCACTCAATAAGCAGCCTTAGGTCAGGTTCAATTTGTTGCCTGAAGCAACCAATCACCCTAGTGGTTCCTTGTTGTGTAAAATGTGAGTCCTCGCACTTTCTTTCTAACTAGGCCATTGTATACCGAAAGGCATCCCTTTGGTTGGCTAGTCCTACCTTGTGGTTGGTAGACTATTCCCTTTGGATTGGTAAATTTGAATTATGTCTAGGCCTCCATGACCCTTATTCAGTACAGTTCATCGCAAACTGATGGGATCCATCAAAATAAATAAATATAAAAATAAAATTGATCTTGACTATCTTTGAGCTGATCTAAGTCCCCCGACAGCATTCACTCAATAGTCAGCCCTAGGTTGGGTTTCAATCTATTGTCTTGCCAATAGATTATCCTAGCAACTAGTCTCTACTTTGGAGGATGTAAGTCTACTACGCTTCCTAGTACAGTTATTGCATACCAAAAGGCATCCCTTTGGTTGGCTAGTCCTACTATATGTTTAGTATACTACCCCTTTGGATTGGTAAATCTAAGTTAGGTCTTGGCCTATATGGCTCCTACTTAGTGCAATCCATCACAAACCAATAGGGTTCATCTCAAAATCCAAATCTAAAAATGAAACAAATTCAACCCTTTTCCCAAGTGCAAATTTCTCCTTAGCGAGACTCAAATCATATCAAACCTCTCATCCTTTTGGATGACAACGCTTTCCCAAGGAAGGTTCACACCCATCAAGTGATTATTCCTCCCTCTCTCTGTCTGGACATAAGTAGAGCCACATTGCACTAAGCTCTGGATTCTTTCTACACCATGGGTTAGGGATAGATTGTTTCTATTAGTGCTTATGATCTTTCAGTTTTGTTGATCATTTCGGTTAACACCAATACGTACGGTATTCCTTATCAATCACACCACACCTATTAGGTGCCCTTTGTTGACCTCATTTTTAGAATGAGTTCTCAACCCCTCCATCTTAGGCATAGGACTCCTCTTAGACTTTAAGAGTTTCTTAGTCTTAAGAAATATCTAGTGATTAGGTGGACACTCAACCTAGCCCTAGAAACTTAGAAGAGTTAGCCATTGGAATAGGTCACATTGCACTAAGCTCTGAATTCTTTCTACACCATGGGTTAGGGATAGATTGTTTCTATTAGTGCTTGTGATCTTTCAGTTTTGTTGATCATTTTGGTCGACACCAATACGTGCGGTGTTCCTTATCAATCACACCACACCTATTAGGTGTCCTTTGTTGACCTCATTTTTAGAATGAGTTCTCAACCCCTCCATCTTAGGCATAGGACTCCTCTTAGACTTTAAGAGTTTCTTAGTCTTAAGAAACATCTAGAGATTAGGTGGACACTCGGCCTAGCCCTAGAAACTTAGAAGAGTTAGCCATTAGAATAGGTCATGCCTTAAGGGTGTTAGGAAAATTTGCCTACCCTTAGCTTGAACCATTCCTCACCTTCCTTCCTTCAAGTTAAACTACAAATCAATCTTATTTGATTTTCTCCAAATTCAAATCAACTCCACATGATTGAAATACATGACTGAAATCCATGAATGAAATTCCTAAGTCCAATTCTTTCTTAAGTCCTTAATCTTTTCTTAAGGACTTAGCCAAAATCATGATCTAAACCAATTCAAACTCATGAGATTTTCTCATAATTCAATTATATTCTCATTTATATTCACATATATAAATGAAATTTAAATTCAAACCAATCAAACTAAACTTAAAATTTAAAATCAATTCATAAATTTTTCTTTAGTCCATAAATTCCCTTTCTTGAGGACTTAGCCAAAATCATGATCTAAACCAATTCAAACTCAAGATATTTTCTCATAATTCAATTATATTCTCATTTATATTCATGTATATAAATGAAATATAAATATAAATCAACCAAATCAAATCCAAAAATTAAATTCCAAATTTAAAATCCTTCTTAAGTCCTTAATTCCCTTTTAAAGGACTTAGCCTAAATCATGATCAAATCAATTCAAATTCATGGGATTTTCTCATAACTCATTTATATTCTCATTTATATTCACATATATAAATGAAATATAAATATAAATCAATCAAACCAAATTCAAAAATTCAAACTTCAAACTCCAAATTTCCTAAGTACTTTAAATTCCTTTTTAATGGACTTAGCCTAGATCATGATCAAATCACTTCAAATCCTTGAAATTTTCTCATGATCCATTTATATTCTCATTTATATTCACATATACAAATGAAATATAAATTCAAACAATCAAAACCAATTCCAAAAATTCAAACTCAAATCCACTCAAAATCCAACCTAAGCCTTTCAAGTGAAAATCTTGAACTTAGCTGAATCAACTTCAAATCAAGCCAAACTCTTGATTTTCCTTCATGATTCACTCAACCCTACAATCATGAATCCAAATATAAATACAAATTTCAATCACTTAATCAAAATCCAATTCAAAAATCAAACCCCAAATCCATTCATATTCATCCTTTGAATATGAAATTATCAAATGAATCAAAACCTATTTGACTTCAAACCACTTGCAAATGGATTTATATTTCAATCATAAGTCCAGATACAAGTTCAATCAAACTCAAATTAAGCTTTGACAAAGCCGTTTGACCCAGACCAAAAGTACCCTTATAAGTCAAATTTTAATCCTAACCAAATTGGATTGAATCAAACTCACCTATGCCTCTCATCATGATCAACAATCATCATGGGATGATCAATCAACCAAATTGGGTCAAACCAAGTCAAACCTAAGGGTTGACCAAGTTAACACTTAGCCAAAATTAAATCTAACATAGCCAAAATCCACCATAGGTGAAATTGATTGAAACCATTGATCTAAGTTCATTCATGAACTATGTTTGAACTTGACCAAGTCAACATTTGAGCCAAACCTAGCCCAATTGGCCACTTGACCCAAGTTGACCCAACTTGACCTAAAAAGTCATAATATGTCAAAACTTGATCTAAGCCAAATTGATTGAAACCAATGGGTTAAGTTCATTCCAAATCACTTGTTGAAATTAGGCCTCAACCTAGCCCAATTGACCTTGTGAACCCAACTTGACCTAAAGGGGTCATGTTGAGCCAAATTCAAACTTAACCAAAATTGATTGAAAACAAAGATACCAATCCACTCCATATGACTAACCATACCTAAACCTACCTTGACCTAGCTCAAATAGGTCAAATAGGTCAAATTGGTTAACTTGACCTATTTGACCTAAATGAAGTCATATGAGACAAATTCAAAACTAAACCAAATTGAATCAAACCAAAGCCACCAAAACATTTCAAATGGTCATATGAACTTGACCCAACCCTTAGTTTGACCAAATTTGACCAGTTGGTCAACTTGACCCAAGTTTACCCATTTTGACATAAATGGGTCAACACAAGCCAAACCATATCAAATGAATTCCAAATCCTATGAAACTTGGCCAAACCTATTTTCTCCACATGCCCAACATATTCAAATTCAAAAATCACTAAAATGACCATTCTACACCTAAGCCATAGAACAAGTTTTGGTCTAATCCATGGGGAATTTGGTCAAGCCCTCTTCATATCAACTTGATACCTTCCTAATAGATCAAGTGGACCCCATGGAGGGTGGTGTACCCAACCCAATAGGTTTGGGTCAGCCCAAATAGACCCAAGGCAAAACTGACCCCCTAACTCAAATTAGACAATTTGAAAACCTCCCTTAACTTGATTTGAAGCACATGGGAGGTTAATAATCAACTCTTAAGCTCCAACCGACCATGTGCCAACTTCAAACAGCCCAAACAACCCTTTCCATATGATCAATTGGATTAAAATGGCAGCCTTAGCTTCGGCCGTCGGATTGCTATAGGGGGATATATACTCCCCCTAATTCCATTTGAATTCATGACCATCATTGTCGATTGAGTAAGGGAGAGTGTTAGGAGCCATTAAAGAGCATTCCTAAGCTTCATAGGAGGGAATTGAAATCAAGCTTTCTCGATTTTCATCCTTTGAAAATAGGAGATCTCAACTAATTTCCAAACTTCTTCCACACTATAATCCACTTCAATTCTCTTTGCACACTCCCTCAAGGGATCAAGTCGAGTGCACCTAAGCATTCACACAAGTTCTCAAAGCAAGGAGGAGTTAAATTTGATCAAAGCCACAAAGAAGAGGAGGAGAACTTGGTCCAAAAAGAGATCTACTCAACCCCAAGGCTTGAAACTTTCAACAAGGCTTCATCTCCACTAGATGAAGCTACCTCATCGAACTCGGGCACCAGTGAGGTATGACATTTTTCAACAACTAACCTTAAGAGGTGTTGGTCCTTTGTGAAAGAAATTGTCATGACATAAGAATTCCACCGTTGGATAAGTTTGTCATTCGTGTTAGGTGGTGTGGATAAGTTTTTTTCATAATCCAAGCTCAATCGAGCTCAGATCTTCCCTTTGATCATGGACGATCTCCATTGATCCTCAAGGAAGAATTAAGATAATCCCAGCCATCCATTTGCACATTTTGGATGGATGATCGAGATTAATCGGACATTTATAAATCAATTTATCCTTTTAGAAACCATGGGGTGATCCCTGGTTGTTCAATCCTTGATCGAACGGGGATCAAGCATCGACCATTATCGCCCACCATGATGCGATGTTTATTGATGCGACGCGTGTAAAGCGCGCTGACCGCCGCCGCGTGTCGAATTGTGGGCTAAGGGATTTAATTGGGGTTTTAATTAATGTTAATTAATCCATTAAGCTTTAAAAATTCATATCTCCCTAAATAAAAAAAATATGAGCTAAATTTCTACTGAAATATAATTCAATCTAAAATATTCAAAGATTTTAATGGATTTTGAATTATTTTTTCTCTGATTTTGGGATTTAATGGAAATTTTATTTTGTTAATTATCCCTTAATTAATCCTTTGATTAATCCCAAACTTCTTGGGTATGTCTTGGGGGATGACTTCTGCCTCCCCTAATTTTCTTGGGATTTATTGAAGGCTTAATTGGGGGAATTGCAAATGCATTTCCTAATTACTCCCTTAATGTAATTAAGGATAATTAAGGGTGTGATTAGTGTTTTAATCACTCATTGGAGTTGATTAAGGTTAGATCCAATTAATAAGAGGCTTAGGAAATAATTTTGGGGTATTTCTCCTAAGCTATTCCCTAAACCCCCTTTTCTTTCCTTAATCCTCTCTTAATGAAGGGTTAATTCATTAATTACCCTCTTAATTAATTTTTAAAAATTCTAAAACTTAATTAATCTACTTTGGGTAGATTCTTGGTGTGAGAGAGTTCAATTAAGAAAATCAAAACTCATATGTGTGATGGGTGTTTTAAATTACTTAAGTTAAACCCCTTAACTTAATTAACCATTAATCATGAGCCAAATTGCATTAGGCCCTTTTCTTCCTAGGTGCATTACAAATTTAAATTCATTGTGTGTTTTTTATGTCATCTCATTGGCTCATAATTACTTGGTTAAACTATGCTAAGGTGGTGTAGGTAAGGGTTAATTAATTTACTTCATTCATGCCTTAACCTAATCAAAATCTAAAATGAATCTAATCATCTAAAAATTAAACAAAAATGTCAAACACATGTGTAAATGGGTTAGGAACAGCAAACTAAACTCACATTTTTAAAATTTAATCAAACTAAAGATAAAAAAAATCACACTAAATGAACTATGATTTATTTTAAACTTTCTTATTTCATAAGATTGTCTTTAGGATTTAATTTAAGTGATTGTGTTTACATGCTTTCATTGCTTTAGTTCTTTTCCCAACATGCTAAATTTGTATGTCTTGGGGTTTCATGCATCCATACTTTTCAAATTCAAATTTAAAAATGGAAATGTTTACTTTATGTCAAATTTGCATGTGTTGGCTAAAGTAATAATATGAGTGGCTATTATCACTATTAGATTCAAATTATTTTCAAAATATATAAATAAATTATCAAAATTGAAAGTGTGCTACTTATGTTTTAATTATAATCTTGCATGTGAGTAAGATATAAGGATGTGCTTAGTATAGGTTTTCCTTCTCTTCTCTTTTAGTATAATTTTGAATAGGATTTGGCGAGGTGTATGGTTCATTTGAAAGGAACCTAACACTTGCCTAATTCCATATCCTATTCATTCCTATACTATTACTTGAGAAGGATTCTCATGCTTACACACATAAATTACATAAAAAAAATGAATCATATCATACAAATTTTTGCATTTTTTCTTTTCCATTCATTTCTTTTATACACATATTTGTATTTAAGGAAATTGGTATATTAGTCTGGACAATCCTGAGGTTGCAAGGGTTTAAGTAGCCCTAAGTAGGTCTTGTACATTACACCTCTGGTTAACAATGGCGTTGTACTCACTTATGCCTTTCTTACTTTCATGTGTGCATGTGAAAATTGGATAAGAAATCCCTTTTCTACTTAATGAAAATCATGCATCATAAACTTCCAAATTTTCTTAAATGAATTACTTAGCATGCATCATAAAGTATGTTAAATATTATCACTTGTGTGTATAGATATGCTTAGTACTCATTCATATGCATGTTATACATGTTGGGAAAGAAATGAAGTGATGTATTTTTTGTGAATTTGGTTCATTTTATTTAATCTTAAAATGCCTTTCTCTTTGAATGGATTTGTTTAGAGTTCATCTAAACTTAGGATTAATTAAAAGGCTTAATCAAAACATTCACTAAACAAAACTAAAAATATGAATTCACTTTAAAAATTACTTAGGTTAGGGATGGAAGGAGAAGTTCTCTTCTCTTTCTCTCTCTTTATAACTTAGTAATTAAATTGTAGGATTCATTTGAACCTAATCAAAACACAAAATAAAATCAACCCAAAATAATTAAAACACTTAAATGAAACCCTCCTCTAAGTTGAACATGCTTCACACTTAGAAAATTCTAACTTAAAGCCATAGCTAAGAATACTACACAAACCTCCAAAGCACACACATTAGCCTAAGTCACCACTTATAGCTTTAGGTTAGGGCGGTGCATGGTTTGATGATTGATTTTATTTTGTGATATATATTTTAGACTAGATGTTAGGATGTATGCACATAGAATGAATGGTAGGGAGATCTTAGTCTAATCATTATTTTCTACAGGGGATTGTGCTTAAGTGGCACTAAAATAAATAAAAATATAAATACTTTTGCTATGCAGGTGATTATACCCCTAAGCATAACCCAATAGGATAGGTGAAATTAGTCACCCATGTGTGAGGTGATAAGTCCTATACATGCTTGGGATTTGGTGGTTTGTTTAGCTAACCTTTGTTTTGCAGGTGTTAGCTACATTTCCTTTTCCTTTTCATGTAAATTTTGCAATTAGGATTTTGGAATGATTGTTATGGGGATTAAGATGAGTATTGGTCATAAGATCTTATCTTATGCACTATGTGAAGCCTCTGGAGCTTCCACCTTCCAACCATCCAAAAGGAGGAACCAAAGAAGAAAGAAGAAAGAAGAAAAGAAGGAGAAAGAAGAAATGAAGCTTGAAGAGCCCCATAATAATGAATTCCTTGCTTAATTATATTTAATTCATTTGTAATCTAGGTTGTATAAGGGTAGAGCTCGGCTACCCAATGTGTTATTTTCAGGTTTGTGCGGTGGTTCCCAACCACACTTGGCCTCTTATTCTTTTGCGATTAGCATTATAAATTGATTGTTGATTTGTTTAGTTTTTGCATTAAGTGACATATTTTCCTAGTTTCTTCCTTACTTTTTGTATGGCCTGGATGTGGATTAGGCTCTTAGAAAAAAATAAATCTTTTACCAAACTTAACAATCCAAAACTAAAAATAAAGAACTCATAACCTCACCTAAAGCTTTGGTTTAAAATCAAGATAAAAGAATTAGCAACCCCTTAGTTGGATGAATATTTCTTTTATATGATCATGCACATCTTGTTTCACTCTTGATTGGGGCTTCCACCTTTGCCATAGAAACTTGGGTTGACCTTTGAGAGCCATGATGGAAACACACCTCCTCCCTTCTCACTGATTTTGGCCAATAACTTTATTTCTCATGCATTAGGCATATGAATCCTATTAGCCTGAGTCAAAAATGATTGTCCAAAAATAAAAATAAAATGAAATCTGAATTGTATTAGATTTAGCTCATTTGAAGCATGTCCTTACATGATCCAGTCTCTCTAAGGAGTGAGTTTAAGGACTTAGTCTCTTTCTAAATAAATAACAGCCTAACTATCTTGCATAAGCATAAGACTTTCCTACATGAATTTAAAATCATAGGAGGAGTTAGTTGGCAGCCACCCCAGGCAATTGTAAGTCCATGCAGTCGAGTGATTTGTCCTCTCTTGTGGATGTAAACCAAATATCCATTTTTCACCTTAGATTTAGGTTGCGCTTTTGGCCCTCGCCAAAGCTCCTTTGATTTAGGTTCTAAGGTTGCTTCTCTCCTTTGTGAGTCATAAACTTAATTCCTCACCTCTTAGGTATTTCCTTAATCTTGTGTTATGAAATCATAAGTCCTAAATTTTTAATGAAAAGTGCAACTCTAACAAATTAAATCAATTTCAAAAATATATATCTCAACCACAGGATAATTTGAGATGCTCACTAGGTTTCCTAGCATCATGAGCATCTCCTACTTATCTTTCTTTTGGTTTTGATAATAACTCCCTCTTTTTGATCAATCTCATTTGATCTTCAAAAATGAACCAATCGATTGATAGTCCTTTCCTATTGAAATCTTTGAAGACAACGATCATTTAACTTAATCGAGGGTATTTCTAAGGGATCTCATCCCTTAGGATGTAATTAACTATGGGGGCTTGCCCCTATAGGGACTTAACGAATCCAGTTTAAAATAAATCATGCTTTACTTTTCTATGTAAAGTAGGGGAAGAATCTGTGGTACATATGTAGACCCTTTATCCTTAGGAGTCTTTATTGAGGTGATTAGGTCCATTAAAAGGTAGTGACTTCTATCTTTTGAGATAGTACACTATTCCTTGATGATATACCCGATCACCTGAATAAGCACATCTGCAGATTTATGTGGCATCCTAAAAAGATGAATTTTTATATTCTTGCTTATCAACCAACAGATTGGAAGGTGACCATATATAGAAATTTTTCACCACAACCACTTAAGCTAAATAATCCACTTTGACTCATTTGAGTGAAATAGATCAAATTAGTCCTAACCATGACCAATTCATATGAAACATAAATCAATTGATCCATGAATCATGTGGTAGGCAATTATCAATGATTGAAACATAAAATTAAATCTAAATAATTGAATTGATTGCAAAGAAGTTAGCATAAACCATTCAACTCTAAACCACCAACCCAAATAGTATAACATAAAGCAGTTAACTCTAAACCAAATTCAAATGAGTTCAAACACAATCCATAGCCCACCTTAGTTTGACTTGGGCAATCAACCACAAACCCAAAGAAGGTGATGAGGTGGAGCTAAAGGGATGAAGTGATGCTATGGGAGAAAAGTCCAAAAAAACATATACACATGAAGCCAAATAATATCATCTCCTCCTCATCCCTCAATCCATTTAACTTAAAGTACAATATATCGCTCACATAAGATTTAACTTAGGCAATAGGCAACAACCTAAAGAGCCATGTGATGATTGAGGTGGCAAACTGAGATGAGGTGGAGTTCATGGAAAGAAAGCATGATTGATCCACCCCATCCCCTCCAAAGCTTACCATGGTTGTTCTCTTGCTACTCTCACTCCATTCAAATCCCATCTTTGACCTTCCCTCCACCTTTCTTATCATGATGGGATTTTAATTCCCATGGGTGGTGACCTCTCTATAAAACCAATAAGATAGCTCTCATCCAACTATAAAGAGAACAAGAAAAGCCAAATATAGGTATTTTGTTTAGTCCAACACCTTCCTCAAGTAAAACCAAATGTGAATGAACCTTTCCCCTCCTCCCAATCCTCTCCAATCTTTCGCCACACCAAACTATGGCGAGTGACGGTTGGTGTTGTCTCCACATAAATCTAGAGGGAGGTAAATCATGATTCTTCTCCTAGAGCTTTGTCCAATCCTCTTGAGCATTTTTGAAACCAAAGTAGGCATCGAGACCCAACACTAACAAGGTACTATTGAACCCAATCCCCATTTCAATTAAGCTTTGTCCTTTGTGAAACAAATTTGATCTCTAATGAGATTAAACTATATAGATTGATTGGAAATTATTCAATGATCATTTTACAATAAGAAAATTATATTTTAGTCGAGTAGATCACAAAATTTCAATGTTTAAGCATCGATGGTTCTCAACCTCTGGTGGAGGTTAGGGATATAATCACCGTCATATGTTCCTTTTATTTGGAATGAACAATAGTGATTTAGGCACACATTATGATTTAAATCCCTATAAAAATTGTGGGATGATTCTGATTCAAAAGATCAGCCCCATCGCTTTAATGTGGGATCCACATGGATCTTGCATGGTCCAATCACATGACACCGCATCAGTGCCCAATCAACGCTGGCTATGTTAAGTGGAAAAATATGATTTTTTTTTAATTTAAAAAATGCAAAAAATTTGCTAGAAAATTTAAAAATTTATTAAAAAATAAAATGCTCAATAAAAAAAAATAAAATGCTCAATAAAAAAAAATGCAATTAAGTGTTCTATGGATTCATCTCATTGAGGGGAATCCATTAAATCTAAAATCCCTAATTTTTATTATGCATTTTTTGATTAATTTGAGTTTAATTAAATTAAATCAAACCCTATTTAAACCAAAAATATTAACCCAGTTAATCTGAAACTTTAGGAGATTTAAATCAAGGTTAAAAATGCCTTAAATAAAAATTTAGGGATTTATTAATAATTAAAATAAAAGATATATAATTTTCAAGTCATAAGCTTAATTTAATGAAATAAATTAATATTAATACAATAAAATTAAGGAAAAAATATATGGAATCCATTCAAACCATTATATTGAAGATTAATGAATTTAAAAGCATCGTTAAAACTCTAAGGAAGTTAATAAATCTCAAAATGACTTAATTAGGAGTTAATTGAATTAAATAATTTAATTAATTAATATAATATTTAGAAAATCATAATAAGTGAAGCAAAATTCTAAAAATTCTAAATAAACCCTCTCTAGATTCATCTTTCAAGGAGGAATCAAAGAAAATTAAAATCCATAAGTATTTTCTAATATTTTAGGATTAATTTAAGTTTTGTTAAAATCATTAAATCTATAATTAACCCTAAAATAAATATCTAATCAAGATGAAACTTTAGTGAAATGAAATTGGAAAGGAACCCCACTTGGTATAAAAATTTCAAAGTAATATGGTTTATAGATCAAAAGTTATTAAATTTTCAAGTTGTAGGCTAAGTTAAGCCAAATAATAAATAAAAAATTACAAAAATGATAAAAATTCACAAAACAACTCAAAATATTTTTGATAACATCAGAGAACCTAATAAAAATTTTTTAGCTCTTTGAAGTTATGAAATCTTTAAAATTACATATTTAGGGTTTATACAATTATAAATATGTGAAATTAATTAAACCCTCTATTATTAAATTGATAAATCCATGATAAATCAAATAATCAATTGAAAATTATGATTAATAAATCTCTAAATTCCATATTCAAAAAAGGATTCATTAACATTGAAATCATTTCAAATTCTCCTAATATTAAGTGAATAATGATAATTATAATTAAACAGAAATAATTAATCAAATTGTCCAATCTAAATAACCTAGAAGCTTAGGATGGCCTAGATTAGGTTTGGGACTTTAAGTACTTTATCTCTTTAGGTTTCTTAGGCTAAGATCAATAGTAAACAAAATCTCACCATAAGAAGTTCAATTAAGTAATAAATCCCTAATTATAAAACACCCATTAAATGAACTTAAACAATAAATTGAACAATTAAATCATTGAAGATCCAAAATCATGAAATCAAAATAAGATAAACTATTTGAAAAATAAATTCAAAAGATATTTAAAATTCATTTAAATTAAAATCAATTTTAAATTTTAATTTAAATCAACTAAATTAATTAACTTAAAGCACTTAAGCTTAACAAATACTCACATTAACTATAAGTAAATAGAATTTCAAATAAATAAATAATGAGGTTAATCAAACAAAATTTTAATAATCAATTTAAAATATGTGAAATTGAATAATCATTTTATCCTAAATCTTAATCAAATTAAAGAAGCATAAAATTGAATTTATAATCTAAATCATGAAATCATATTCAATAACTATATATCTTAAATAACATTAAAATAAACTAATCAACATAAAATTTAAGCAAATTAGATTAATTAAAATTAAATAAAAAAATCAAGTTAAATTAAACAATCATTAAAACTAAAATCAATCAAAAAACTAAATTCAATGAACCAAATGATTAAACTCTTAATTAAAGTTTAAATACAAGATGATTTTAAATTGTAATAAAAGTACAACTTGATTAAATCAAGATATATGAATCAATGAAAGTTAAATTTAAATTAAGAAGATAGAATCAATAAATCCAAATAATATTTAGAAATTTGTTAATCAACATAAACCATATATAATTTAATAAAAAATTATAAGATGAACTCTAAAGGAAAGAATTAAACACTGATTAAATTGAATTAAACTAAACTAAAACCTAATAAATATAGAATAAATAATCAAGATACATGAAATTAAATAAACTCAATAAACTTAACTTTTGAAAATCTTAATTAAATTAAATAAATATCAATCAAACTAAACTCAATTCAATTAAATTATTTAAGCAAATTTAAAGAAATTAATCAAGATACATAAGCTCTTAGTTTCATCCTCAGACTAGATTTTCATCTAAGGGTGGAGATTCCATTCAATAAGGATTAAGTTGTTGGATATAATGGGTTCTACATAAAGTAGAATTTATTTTATTATTCCTTTTTTAAAACCTAAATTTAATTTAAATGAAATAAAAACCTAAAATTAAATTAAAATTTGAAATCAATTAAATCATTTAAATTGAAACTATCCAATGATAAATTGAACAAACTTTAAACTCTAATAAAAAATTAAGCATAAAAGTCCTAATATAATCATACCATATAAACCCCTCTTTCACACACTAAATTATTAGATCACCGACCCTAAACTTAGGTTAGGCCAATGAATTCTGATGCTTTGTATTATGAAATGATATTTTCTTATTTTATGGTATAATATTTTAGACTGGATTGCTAGGAATTGTTTGCTCATTAGTCAGAATTTTAGGCATTCTTTTTAGGCTAACAATAATTTCTATAGGGAGCTGTGTTAAAAGGATAGCCATAATAAATGTAATAAATCCTATTTGCTTACAAGTGCTTCTTAAGTCCCTAAGCATAGTTCAATATGACAGGTGGCCTTGAAAACTATTGGTGCTGAGCTCGTATGTTTGAAATAAAAACTATTAGTTTGCTTTATGTATTTCCTAGTGTCTATTTTGTAGGGTTTAGGATTTTATTTTAGAATTTTAAAAGATAATTTGAACTTAGAATTAAGCTAGAATCTATGGGGTCTAGAAATAATAGGAGTTGACTTTACCAGTTGGTGGTCCCTTGTCGAGCCCGAGGAGGTCCCTGAAGAAGGTGATGATCTTGGATAAAGATCCCCATTAGATCAAGATTTTAGTTATAGGCTGAGTTGTATAAGGGCAGAGCTTGGCTACTCATTTTCTTTTCCTTCTGAGGTGTACAATGGTACTCAACTGCATTGGCCTATTTTATTTGATTTAATTTATCTTTATTTATTTTTGGTACTACATGCTTTTCATTGGTTTCTTTCTGTGATTCTTATCTATTTGAAGAAAAGCCTAGAAATGTTAGGCTCTTAAGAAAACTAAATTTTCTACCCCACTAAATTAACCAATCTAAAACATAAAATAGAAACTCATACCCTCACCATAAATAAAGCCCTAGGTTTAAATAAATAAAAGTAACTAGAAATAATTAGACTTTGTGAACCATGCGAGCTATTCTTCCTTATTCTTGAATTGACAGTTAACCCATTGCACATAAGGGGGCATCTAACCTATGAGGATGACCACCTTTCTTGGGGAAGTGTGCCTTCTCGTATTGATTCATCCCATTGCTCTTTTCTAATTATATCTCATTGTAAGCATGAAATTTCATACTTAAATCCTTAAATAAAATTGTGAGTCAAAATACATATAAAAATAAAAATTATTGCATTAGCTAGTTGCATAACATACCAATCATTAACTTAGGGTTAGAGAGTGAGTTTAGGCTTTTAGATTTCTTCCCTAAATATAATAGCCTAGTCATCTTGCATATATGAGTCTGGAATCATGGTTTTAAAATTCATTAGGTGGTGTTAGCTCGCAACCCTTCTAGGTGGGTAACAAGTCCAGAAGAGTCAGAGATAGATCTTTTTTCTTAAGTGAGAAAAGAGAACCAATAATTCCAATAAATTAGACTAGGTTGAGCTTTTGACATTTTGACTTATGAAAGAATCACTTTTAGGGTTGTATTCTGAAGCATCCTATTGGAATAAGCCTTAAACTTTTAGGTATTTCTATAATCTTATGCTATTCTAAGTTCTAAGTTTTGAATTAAATGTCAACTCAAAATCTCAGTAATCTCATTTTCAAAAATATAAAGCCTAATAATAGGATAGTTGAAATGTGTATGGAACTTCCCTATATCTAAAAGTATTTTTTACATATTCTCGATTAGTTTTTGAAAAGGAACTCTTCCTCCTTAAAGCATTTCCCTTTGAATTTCTGAATTAACAATCCCTTTAAGATAAGCTTTGAAATCCATAGAGATAAAAGATCATTTCTTTAATCGAGAGTATTTTTAATAGAAATTATTTTCCTTCTAAGATGTAATTTACTATAGGGCATGCCTTTATATGGAACTACAAAACCTTATAATAGAATAAATCTTAATCTACTTCTCCATGTAGTTCATGGAAAAATTCTCTAATACATTGAAGACCCATCAGCCTTAGGAGTTCTTATTAAGTAATCGAATCCATTATAGGGAACTACAAAACTTTGTAGCAGAATAAATCTTTATCTACTTCTCCATGTAGTTCATAAGAAAAATCTCTAATACATCAAAGACCTATCAGCCTTAGGAGTTCTTATTAAGTAATCGAATCCATTATATGATAATATGTTTATTTTCCAAGATAACATATTTATCTCTTGATGATGTGTTTGATTTTTTAAATAAGTACCCCTGAGATCTGCATGGCATCATAAATTTTCTCCACAGGCCTAAAATTGTTAGAATTCAAAACAACAAGTTGCCACTCACCTTAATCATGATGGCACATGGAATGATAATATGTTAGATATTTGTTTTGGGCCACCACTTGTTGAACAAATTAAGGCCATTCAAAGGGATTATAACCTATAGTGAGACACTCCCAAGCTTTTTCATCTAGTAATGGTTTCTTTCTTGCTTCATTAACTAAAAATTGTATATTCTCTTTTGTTGAAAGCTAGTCTAAATGATTGAATAGGATAAGTTTACAACAAAAATTATGTTATTTTGGTATGGACTAATCATCAATGTAATCCCAACTTTCCATTTACTCCACAATAAAAACTCTCGAATGTTACCACCTGTTTGTGGGGATGCAATCAAAGAAAAGATTATGAGCACTTAGTAACCACTTGCAAACTTGATCTCATTCTCTCAACCTTTAGCTAATAAGATTTTTTAAATACCTTGATTTCAATCTCAAAAATGTCCTGGGGAAGAGTATACTGTTATGCTATTTATCAAAGTTGGAGATCTAAGAATGCAAGACAGCATAATGAACACCATGTGACTCGCATTGTTGAATTATTATATGTCCATGGATGGAGGAAGAACCTTCTAAGATGACTAAGAAGCTGGGTTAGATAAAATATTATTAATAGAATGACAAGAAAGTAATAATGTAGAGGAGAAAATACAATCTTCATAACTCAAAATTCCTAAAATATGACTATAGATTATAGGGGCCTAGACTGAGAGCCAAATAGGTCCCCATGTAAGATAAAAGATTCACTTTTCTAATATAAATGGATAGTCATACATAGAAAGATCTTATAAGGTATATTTAAAACTAGAAAACTCTTATTGAAGTTGAAGGTGGTGAGAGAGTAGGATTCATCGAGTATGTGACTAAGAATGAGACTACAGAGAGTGGTATGTTGTTCCTCGGCCTAGTCATCAGATGCTGATGAGTAGAATTAGGTCTTTTCTTTGAATTAGCATTCTCCAAAGTTAGATCTAACTTCTCTTGTTGGGTGCTCCTTTCAACGGGTGTTATTATTTTGGGTAATCAAGTACCCTTTATTTGAGTATCCTTGTCTTGACTTATAGGCTTTTTAGGCCTACTCGCTGCTTTGGGTATACATTTAGCTCCCTGATTCTTCTACTCTTTATAAAGAAATGTCACAAAGAAGATAGAAGCATAAACAAAATAATTAAATGTTAAACATTTAATAGTCTATGAAAATTTATTCAATTATAGAGAGGTCACATCACCTTTGGACTGATCCAATTTTTTAGCACCCTGAATGCTATAAATGGATATTTTTCTTTCTTCTTTTATGCACTCAGCATTCCTCTACTATTCACTTGAGTAAACTTTCTACCTCCCAGAAGTTGACTTTGTAAAACATATAAATATAATTTCCATGGACACCAAGAGGCCTCGAAGTGACATTGATCCTGCAATTCTATGGGTAGGCCTTCATATGAAGACTAAGAAAATGAAGAAGTTAGAAGAGACCACATCCATTTATGTAGTTGAAATGAGCATTTCAACTACTCTACTTGCAACTTCCATCACTCTAACTATTCCTTTTGACCTGTGAGGATAATCATGCACTTGCATTTTTTGGGAGCAGACTATTGTGGCTAGTGAGTGATTGGCATCCCGTCCTAAAGAAGAAGAAAGGGTAGATGTGCCTTTGATTTGGCAGAGGAAGGGGATGATGAGTTGATTGGTTGGGCCAGCCAATGAGAAGGAAATCATAGAGTATTATTTCACTGAGCTGAGTTTTATCTATTATCGCATACTATGAGTCACTTCTATATAAATCTCTTACTTTCTTCTTTGGTTACAGCTGAGCATATCTAGCATTCAAGCTTTAATAGAGGATGGAAAGGGGCACTCGTTGGCTCACCAAGTCATTTCGTCCACTAGTACAAGTAACTTTGTTGAGTTACTTCACTTTATTATGAGAGATTTGTTAGGCCATTTTTTGAGTAGAGAGGAATTCCACTTACTCAAAAGATGGTTTCCCTTCCTAAGGGTAGGACTTATAGAAATCCTCTTATTTAAATTCACCTCCTACTTTTAGACAAATTCCTTTTTCGTCTACTAGCGGTGACTCCAATTTTTCCACCGACTTTATTGGCGCTATGGGTGGATTTTGTGGAGATCTCTTCTCTGCCCAATGTGACCATTAATGTTCCTTTTACTAAGACCAGCTTCACTTCTGCCAACCTCAAGGAAATGATGATTGGTTTCCCTCTCTTCTACTCGTAGAGATAGTGGAAAGTCTGTGAAGGGAGAGTCTAACTGTTGACTAGGAAATGATGTGGAGGAACTACAAGTATTCATGGAATCCTCTAAGGTCAAAACTCTATGAGGAGAGGTCACTTCTAGTGGGACATGTGTGAGCTATGAGCACAATGAGAGTTGGAGTCATAATGATGGTAGTCCTTGGAGGTGAAGTACCAACACAACTTTGCGACCATGAGGGTTGAGATTTTGTCGTAGGACTCTATCAAGTCACGGAGTACTTCACTCCTTTTTGGCACAAGTTTTTTATTTGAGTATATGTGCAACAAGGTGGACTCACTAAGGATTGGCACTCAGATGTAATAAAATTATTGAAAAAAATAATATATTTAGGGTTATAGTGAGTGTGTTGTACTTCTCTTTTCATAAATAAAAATAAATATTTTTGTATTTTTTTCTCAGAAATACTATTTGAGTTTTTATTATTATTCATTGATTGTTTCTTATAGCCACTATCAGTCGAGATATTCATGTGATTTGGGTAATTATTTTTTCACTTAATGTTTAATTTGACAGTCGTGTTACTACATCTTTCTTATTGCATCTAAAAATTCTCCCTAGCCAGATTTGTAAAGATGTTTATTTCCCTCTTTGAATCGTGCAAATAGAACTTCCTTGTGAGTAGATCTTGATTGTCCTTTCATTATCACTGAGTATGGTTCTTCTAAAGAAAGCTTCTTCATCCTTCCACCAAGCTCGGTTCAAAGAAGTCCTCAAGTTGGATCCCTCCATCACAACTTCAACATTTTATGGATACTACAATACGAATCTTAATTTTACTGTGTGAGTAGTTGAAAGGACTGAGTGTCTATACTTAATGAGGATGCACGAGTTATGAATTCTCCTCGCTCATTTGGAATGGGTTTTGACTTCCCCTTCTATGTGAATGGATAAATATCCTAAACTTCTTCAGAGTGGTTCCTGCCCAAGTCCTTTCTAACTCAGTGGTAAGCATCACAACTTTTATTTTGTGCATGTGGTTCCAATCCAAATCCCCTCATTCACCAGGATTAGATCATGTAATTTTTAATGACTCTACTAAAGAGTTATGATCTTCAAAATAAAGTATAGAAGTGACACTCATAGCTTTTGTTCATTAAGAGTGTGTCTTACTGTCTAGAGTCAAATGACCCCCATACTTACCAACCGAGCAAGGCACTAAGATCGATAAGCTAAGTGCAGAGGAGTTGGAGGTGATGGAGAAGATACAAGGTCATAGCCTAAACATCTCTCTACCTTTGCTTTGGTCTAGTTTCTTCTGCCCTTGATAAATTCTATTTTCTTTAAACTTGCTAATCCCTTTATATATTTAGTGAGTTATTCCTCAAATTCTTCTTTTGTGTGCTCATAAGAGAGGTGTCTCCCACTGCCCTCAAGCTCAGTCTTGAAGTGTTCCAATTCCATGAGGCTAGCGAGTGCAAGATCAGTGAGTGAGTGGCAGGCGGTGAGGAACCAACCTCTCTCAAGGTCAGCAAAGAGGAAGAAGAAGGGGAGCTGAGTGTGACTTTTATTAAGGCTGTTGTTGAGGCCAGGTTGAGTACCACTCATAGGAAGTCCAAAAAGTGAGCAGCAAGCTTAACTCTTCGTAGCCACCAATAGAACAATGAGTCTGTTGAGGAAGAATACGAGGAGGAGGGCCAGGAGGACAACTTCTCCATGAGCTTGTGTGATCCTACCTATGAAGCCTACGAGTTGGGCTCTTGCATCTTCTCTCATAATCTTGATATGCTACTGTGTGACCTCTCTAATGCTCGACTGCCATATGCTATCATGATAGCAATCGACATGGGAGGTGTGCCCCTAGTTTCTTAGGAAGAGGAAAGAAGCCTTCACAAATTGGACTCAGCTGGTATGACCCTCTTAAAGCCTAAAATAATGATCTTCAGGCCTAGGAGGCTTGCAAGTATAAGGAGAAAAAGAGAGTGACCATGGAGCTTACTCTCCTTGCAGAAGAAAAAAGAGAACTGGAGGAGTAGCTTTCTCATCGAGCCTAAGAGTTTCAAAGGAGGAAAGCTAAGTTTGCTTGGTTTCTCACATTTAATGAGTACCAAGAAATCTTGCAATAGAAGTTCAAAGACAACACCAAATTTGTTATCTCCAAATTGGTGAGGCATGGTCATTTAGATGCTAAGTTCATGGACTTCTTGAATGTGCTCATGCTTTCGAACTCAAAAGATGATGATGGAGTAGTTCAGGTTGATGCATTATTTTCTCTTCCATAATTTTTTTTGGCAAGTGCGATCCCTATATCTTACTCATTTAACTATAAAATATATTATATGAAACAAAAATTATAAATACATTCCTAATCAAAAATACTTATCTAAATAGTGACTTGATTTGTTTCTTTACCAAGTATTTTTAAATAATGAGATGGTACTCACTATTTGATGTGCAAATGGCTCTATTTATAACTTAGAATATCTAGATAACTAGTTAATAGATTCATCCATGGGTACTCACTTTAGTGTGGTGGGTTTGTGCATACTCCTAACATTAATACTCATTCATCAATATGCAAGAAACACAGATTATGATGCCAATCATTTGGGAGAATCATAACTAACTTGTGTAGACTCACCACTATAATGCTCACTTGTTTCAATGAAATTGGAATATTTAATGATCTAAGAATCTTAAGGTTTTAATTCTATAGTGTGATTGCCCTGAAATCTAAGTTTTCTTTATAAAGTATGAAATTGAGATAAGATAATTAGAGATTTAAAAAAATTTTGGGGTTGTATAGGCTATGGTTTAGTGATTTTTGGAGGTTCTCCTACATACCATAAAAAATTCTCTTGAAGATTATAATAAATGAGGAGATTTGGATGAATCTTGATGGTTAAATGGGTTTGAATGAACATTTGAGCTTGGAAGAATTAAAGGATGATTGAAAGTGACAATTTGAGTGTAAGAATTCAAACCCTCATCCACCAAAAGAACTATAACTTATAGGCCAAAATTAGAGTTTTTTTTTCCTAGAAATGATAAGGCAATAATGGAAATTTTAGACAGATAATGGTTAAGGATGAACCATTACGAGGTTGCTAAGTTTCCAAGAACGTTCTAAGCCCTTAAGGAAACAAAATTATGTTAGGGTTGAACCAAATTGCCATAATGGAAATCCATTGGTGAATCAATTCAATGGCTAGTGAGTGACCATCTATATGGCCTAGGAAGGCTTAGATTCATTCAAGAAGGTTGGAGATGGCTAGCTATGGATTTGGTTGGGTTGGACTTGTCCTAGGAGTCCATTTTGAAAGATTTTGGTTACTTATGTTAGATCTATTCAGCCCTAAGCTTAGTCAAAATGGTTAAGATTTGGTCGAGTGGCTTATTAAATAGACTTACTACTATCTTGCAAATTTCTATTTGTGATGAGATTTGTTTGATAAGTTTAAGTCATTAATGAATTTATTAAATCATAAATGGGTTATGGTATATTTTGCTTGGATTGGAATTCAAATATTTTAAGTTTAGCTTGTATGGCTAGCTTAGATTCTTAAGAATGCCTAAGTTGATTGAATTTAGCTTAGGTTTGAATTGATTAATTCCTAAAATACCCTTAATACATCATTTAGGTAAAAAAAATAAACCAAAGATTTGAGTACTAGATTTACCTTCAAATATGGTTCTTAATGCCTTATAAGCTTATTAAATTCATTAAAAATAATTTCTTGAAGAAATCAATGGTTTTATCATGTGGGCCCAACTAGGTCATCCTAAATTGAATTATTCAAGCTAGGTTGACTATAGGCTTACAAAGGTTTTGAATGATCTAAGGATGATTTCAAGTCACTTATAAGTTAGATTGAGGTTTAATTCTTGATTTTAAGCTGAGTAGATCATATAGTGTCACCATGGGTCTCATGGTCAAATTGGTATAACCATGGTCCTCTTTTATTCAAGCATGACTTTAAAGTGATTTAGGGTCACATTTAAACAAAGGATTAATCATATCAGTGATTGATTTCAATTTTTCATAATTTTATTTTGAAGGATCATTTGATAAATTTAGATGATTAATAGTCAATCAAGATAGATTGTCTTTTTAAGTCCATGGATGGCCTTACAAAAAGCCTAGGGTCTCCTAAGATGTCTTTTAAAACTTAGGAGTATTGACATCATTTTTAATGAGATTTACACTAATTTCCTCCTAGCACTTAAGGTTCAATCTTAGACTAGGGATTTTCTCACCTAATCCCTTAAGATGCTTCTCTAATGGCCAAGTGAGCACTAAACCCAAATCTATAATCAAAATAAACTAATTAATATTAAAATTAAATAAAATTTAAAACTCAAACATAAACTAAAATCAAAACACCCTAGGGTTATACCTCCTAGGCTAGTGGGTCCCATTAAGGCTTAACATAGCCTAAATAGGTTAGTTGAATTAAAACACCTTTAAACTCAATAAAATCAAACAAACTTTAAGATGAAACTCACTTAAACTAAAATCAAAGACTAATTGACTGCAGAATTTAGTCTTATTGACCCAAAATTCAAATTAAAACCAATTAAAATTGAATTTATTTAATAGCTTAGAGTTATTATTCAAGCTTAATCAAGCCCAATCCAAGACCAATTGTGGTTCAATTTGTCAAATTGGGCTATTTGATCCAAATTGACCCATGTGGGTCCCATTGGGCTCAAAGCAAATCTAATCAAAATCAAATTAAATTAAACCTTCTTAAAGGTTTAAAAATATCATGTAAGCTCAATAAAAACCAATTCAAGCTTAATTAAGATCCAATTCAATGAATTGGGTCATTTGACCCAAGTTGACCCAAATGAGTCCTATTAAGATGAAACTCAACTAAATTGAACTTAATCTAACACTTCTTTGATCTAATTTAAGTTATTTGATCAATAGACCCAAGTGAACCCAAAATTAACCTAATTTGGGCCATCTTGGGTCAAATTCAAAATCAATTTAAATTAATTACAACTAATCAATTCCAAACACTCCAAATAACTCACGAAGTGTAATTAAAACTTAATCAAATTTAAAATGACCAATTAGGTCATTTGACCCATTTGGATCAAATTGATCTAGTTTGAGCTCTAACCAAATCAAACCAAGATCATAAATGCTTTAATTGATCAACTAAACATAACCTAAACCTAACCCAAATCCAATTAGACCAATAGTGATCACTTGACCCATCCCAACCTAATGAGTCAATTTGAGTCAATCCTTGGTTAAGTCACCATAACCAAGTCAATTTAAAATTCTATGGCTCACCAAACATGTTAAGAAGCAACCAAGAGGGGGAAGCGTGAATTGGGTGTTTTTAAAAAAATTAATGAAAGCTTAACTTCAAACTTCTGTAGAAAAGTTAATTAAAAATTATATAAAATATTTTATAATGAAAAGAAAAATAAAGTGCAAAAAAGTAAAGATAAAAGGTAGAAAGATTTTTATGTGGTTTGACCAAACCTCAATTTTTGGCCTACATCCATGCCTAACAACCCATGCTAGGGATTCACTAAATGAAATGAGTTTATAACTAATCTTTTGTACTCTCCTACACCAATCAAGTACAACCCCAATATCATACTTTCTTACATAAGAAAGTATAACCCCAACAACATACTTTCTACACGAGCAAGTATAACCCCAAATAAGTTCAAGATAACAAGAAAAAAAATAGAAATTGTGAATAGCTATCTCTCAATTTAAAAGTAATTTTGTACTCAAGCCCTAAACAATAATAAGACAAATAAGAAAGAGAAAACAATATATAATTATTTCTTTTCGATTTTATGATATGCAAAGATATGATCTTTCTATAATATACTTGAAACAAAAATGATCATTTAAAAAAAAGTCACAATGTGAAATGATGATTTGAAAGTATGAACTTGTAAAAATTTTACTACAAGGATGCTTATATTATTTTGATTTTAAAAACACTTGTACAAAGTAGCAAACAAATAAACTTTATGTAATAAAGACCTTGAATCAAGCAAGCTAATATGAAAGCTTTAAAAGATGATTTCAACGTAAAGTAACTTGCATGAAGTAAAATAAAACAACTTGAGGATAAATGCTTGTGACAAACAATAATTAAAAAAACTTTAAGTAAATGATATCATAAATTAAAACAAACTTAAATGAAGATGTAAATCTTTTAAAAAATTTAAATTAAAAGAGAAAGCAACTTAATAAAAAGTTAATTAAGAATATCACAAAACTTTTCTATCCAAAAAATCAAGTCTTTTGAATGTATGAAACAATAAGAGCAAGACTTGATGAAGGATTCTCCAACTCTAGAAGGAAGCTTTGTGAAGTTGAAGAGTATCTTCTTGAATGTTGTTGAAGGATTGGTCAATAGAGAAAAGCTTTAGCACTTGAGAGCATTCCATGAAATCAACTAGCAAGAGGTCGGCCAAGGTTGAGAGATTCAAGAAGAAGAAAGGTTAGGAGAATTTCTCTTTAAATAGACTTTGAACCCATAAGGGTTTGGCTAAGTCAAGAAGAAAAGAAGAGGGAAGAAGTAGGAAGAAAATTAATAAGGAAGGAATTAAATATTTTAAATTAAAATCACTTGATTTGAATTTCTAATCGATTCAAATCAAATACAATGGTAGCTGGTCAAGCATAGGAGGGAAGGAGACTTAGCATGAGTGGTCCAATACACTTAGAATGAAAATAAACCATTGTATGGTTCAGCCAAAATAAAAGGAAAGAAGAGGGAAGTCTATGAAGGCAGTGATTTGATTTTGAAATAATTTAACACATACTCTAAAGTTTGAATCCAAATAAATTAAATTCAAATGGGTCAGCCAAGAGGAAATTAATGGTTCAAGTTACTTAACATAAGCACTTCAAACCAAATAAGAAGGAGACCAAACAAGAATGGCCTAACCCAAGCAAAGGAAAGAAGAGAGAAAATGATTTAGGCAAGAATTTGATTTTGAATAATTAAGCATGTGCACATAATTAGAATTATAACAATACTAGCTTGAAATGTCCGACCAAGCAAGAGGGGAGGGAAAGAGAATAAAGCAACTAAGATAAATAACCAATAGATAATTAATTAACAAATTAAATAAAGAAGGTGTTTGAAATAAATTCAAATAAAATAAATCCAATAAATTTAGAAACAAGGGTCGGCCAAGAGTCTCCTTATACGGATTCAATCAATGATTAAAAAGATAGATATATTAATTAATTAGAGAAGAATAAAAGAAGGTAAGTTACATAAATTAATTTAAATAAAATAAAGAGATTAAACATGAAGGGATTTTCAGCTAAGGGATCATGTATGGATTTAATCCTAAGAAATAAAAATCAATCTAAATTCAATCAAAAGAGATTAAATGTGAAAGCTTTTGAAGTTTAAACTCAACTTAATTATTATAAAAATAAAATAAAGGAGGTCAGTCAAAGCTTTCCATGGATAAAAATTAATTTAGGAAAGTGCAATTAATTCAATGTCCAATTAAATTTGAATTTGAATTAGATTAATTCAAATAAATTCAAAATCAATTAATTAAAGCATATGGGGGCCAGCCATATCATGCTAAGATGGGAGAGTAAATTAGGAGATACTTTAAATCAAAATCCCATCTTAAATTCAATATTTAAATTATTTTGAAAATAAAAAATTACAAAATAAGAGAAAAATAATATTACATTGAACAAAATAATTTCCAAAAAATTTCTAATGCCAAAAATATTTAAAATATGGTGAAGCATGACTGAAAATAAAAATCATATAAAATTATTTCTTTGTGAGAGAAAAAAGAGAAAGCGAGAAAGAATAATTTGGTTAATTAGGAGAATAATTAAATTCTTATGCTAAAATTAATGAACAAAAATTAATCTAGATTTGGAAACTAATTAATAAAGTGTAGATTAAACTCAATTTTTTAGATGAAGTGGATAAGGTTTAAACTCATGCAAGTAGACGAATTATCTAAAAAGGATAATTATAGAAAATTAATAATGAAAATTTGATGCAAATAAAATATTAAAAATATGTAAGAAATTAAAATGAATTGTGTGATAATGAGAGAAAGACACAACATGCTTTTTAGATTGACTCAGATTAAGACTCTTCTAAAGGAGAAGTTGCAGAAGAAGTTAAAAACCATTATTTGATGATAAAAAGATATTCTTACAAATTTTATGACAAATAGGTAAGTAATCTTAACTATGTTGAACTCTTGATTTTTGTGATGAATTACATGTTGCATTTAAATCTTGAAAAGAAATCATTCAATATGAAAGAAAAATTTCTCTTCTTTGGAAAAGATTCATAACACATTTCTAAATGAACATGAAAAATTGAAAAATAAATACAAAATTAGAAATTTAAAAATTCTAAAAAGAAATATGATTTATTTGAAAAAAAATGATTTTCTTGAATGTGCTTATAACAACATGAAAAAAAAATGAAAATTATAAAAAAATACACCCACTTAGGAAAGAAAATTTAAAGCAAATAAAATCTTGTGTTCCTTCCCTAAAGTTCAATATTTTTCTTACTAAGCATATGCATGGATTCAAAAAATATTTTGTAACTCCCTTTCTTTTAGATGTATGGAATCAAAGAAATCCTCGGTTCTAAGAAAAACTAACCTAAATCTGTTTATAGAACAATGCCTTATTTCAAGGGCTAGTGGGGAGATATGTTACTTTGATAGCATGTGCTCAAGACACAAGAGATAAAAGTAAAAACTCAAAAGCAGAGGAAAGGTCACCCTTGGAAACATCATTACTTGTAAAGAATTAAAGACAAGTATCATTGTCATAAGAAATACTTCATTAACTATTGAAAAGGTTCTTCTTCTTACTGATCTAAAATACTTCTTACTTAATTTTAGTCAATTAGGTGATATTTTCTTAACATTATTTCGGAAAGTGTTATGACCAATTGCTTTTATATCTATGATTGTACCACCAATACTTAATACATTCTAGATTAAGGCAATGCATGAATAATTAAATTAATATGCTAAAAATGATGTTTTGGAAATAATACTAGACCCTCATCTTAAAGTGCGATTGAAAAATATGTGAGTTTAATAAATTAAATGACTTATAAGTTGTTAGGAACAAAGCAAGAATTGTGGTTAAAATATTTTAATCAAATATAAAACATTATTTTTTTAAATTTTTTGCTCATTTGGAAGATTGCTTGCATTTTCTTTAATTTTTTTTTTTGAGTTGGTTGATAGAAGTGCCTTCTTGAATAGTGTAATAGAAGAAGATGTGTTTGGATGAATAGCCACCCAAATTAAAAAAAAAACTAATTAAACTATGATTATATGAAATGCCTTGGTATACTATTTTAATAAATATTTTTCTTGGATCTATTGATGCTAATTCTAATATTCTTTTTGCAAAGATTTATGTGGGTAACTTTTGTTTGAAAATAATAATTATTTTCTAGAAGATTTTTTCAAGATTAATGAGCAAAAAATTTGAGATGAGATTAATTGGTGAGCTTACTTATCTCTTGAGATTCTATGTCATTAAGTCAATCTATGTACACTTAGAAGTTGATGAAATTAGTTTGATTGAAATGATGTAAAAATATGACACCATGAGCTTTAGATGGCAAAGATCCTATAGGTAAGTTCATTGATATTCTATTTATTGACATGGAGATTCAATTAGTGGACATTTTCACAAAAGCATTAAATTTTGATAGATTTAGCTCTCGTAGTTCACACTTATGAGTGATAGACTTTTGTGACTAGGACATTTTAATTTTATTCCCTTTATTGTTTCAAACATCTTTGTTTTTTTCTTTTAGTTTATCTTTTTACTTTCTTTTCATGCATTTTTTTATTATTGTGTTTTTATTACATTTTATGCATCTTTTTTAGTTTCATAGGAGATATTGTAAACTCTAAGAGACTTTACATAACATTCTAAGTTTTGATGATCATAAATATTTTTGGTTGAATGGTAATTTAATAGATCACTTGTGTGTGTAGGCTATGGTATGCATTTAATGCACATACTATAAATAAGCAGTTTAATGGAAATTAATTGATGCAATATGAATAATGGCTATTTTTCTAACAATTAGATTAAGGAAGAGTTCAAATTGTGACATTATTTTGGGTATTTATATTTTATTTTATCTTTATATAATTAGCATGTGAATGATGAAAAAAATCAAGCACACATGCACAACACTTGAAAGGATATAAAATAAAATTTATCTTTAAAAATTAAATTGTTTTGGAAATCATATTGATGCATATCGTTCTAAATGATTGTCCATATTTATTAATTAACTTTAGCTGCTATAATTGAGTTGGTTAACATCAAAATTGGTATATTTGAACAAATCATATAATATGATACATGTTTGTAATATAGGGTTATTCATTTTTGTTAATTATTTTCAGCCATTAGGATTAAGTCGGTTAATTATAATTTTATTTAATTTGATAAATCATACAATATGATGTTCACTTATACTATACAAATACATTTAGTTATTTTTTGAATTTAATCTAGAAGTTGTGGCATTCAGCCAAATGAATTTTTTCTTAATATGTTTATATTATACGATGATATCGAATAGGACAAACAAACAAAGAGCCAAAATTTTAATTTGTACTGTTCATACAGTATAATCCTTAATCTTACAATATGAATAGCGATGGTTGTAGGATGATTATATCATCTAGAGTCCCTATCCCTAGAAAATTGAATTGATAGTCTCATATGATGCATGATTGTGTAGTACTATTAGACTAATATTAAAAAAATTTAAAATTTTTATTCAGCTTTCTCTCTAAAATGCCCTCTTTGGGGTGCCTAACAAGTGAATTTGAATGCAAGAAAACATAAAGGAGGCTTAGAGAAGAGTGTTTTGCTTATGTGAAAAGTGGAGAGATTTTTCTCCTCTTATTTTCTCTTTAAAGATCTATAATTGATAAAGCTGCACTTTTATTTTTGTTATTCTTTTTTATCCACCTTGCCTTTCAATTTTTATGGTCTAACTTGAAAGTTTGTTCTTGTTGAGAACTTGTGTAAGATCATTGTCGAGAGATTTCTTTGCACTTGGAAAAGAGAGTGTCATCCTTCTTGCCTTTAAAGGGACGGGGAGTGGTGTAGGGTTTTGCTCTTTAGGAGAGAGGCATCTCCACCTTAGCTTATTATGCTAAAGGAGAGATAGTATACTTTTAATTGGTGAAGATATGGAGAGTGGTCATAGGTATATTGGGTTGAACCACTGTAAATTATTGCACTCCTTTCTTTTCTTTCTTTTATCTTCTTACTACTCTTATCTTTATATTAGTTTTTTAATTAAGAATCTTTCTCGATAAATTTTATAGATTTGATTTATTTTTTTAAAAATTTTTAAAAGCACACCAATTCACCCCCTCTTGTCTGTGTCATACTAACAAAATCTAATCATATTTATGAAAAACTCTTGTGATAATTTGTATGATTTAATTTCATGTTGAAATTTTATCTAACTATAAATATTTTTTTGGGTTTTCAAAATATGTAGGATTTAGGGTTGTTGGAAAGATAATTTATCCCTGGATCTATTTTAGAAGTATATTTTAAGAATTTGAAATTAATTTATTTTTTTAAAATTTTATCTTAGTTGTTAGAGTTTTAATTTCAACAAAAATTGCCTAGTTTATTTAAACCTATCTTATAATTATTGTATTAAAGTATTTTGTGTTATTTTACAATAATTTAATGCATCATTTTGAATAAAATAAAATTAATTATTTATTTTAGGTTAATTTTGGGATTTATTGTCTGCTAAGTTTTTTTAATATCAAAATATTGCTTATAAAAGTTTAATTTACTTGATTTGCACTTGTCATTTCATCAACTAATATACTTTTTAAAATAAATTTTTATCTTCTTGATATTCATTCAAACTTGTTATTTTTAATTTTTTTCAAAATTAAGAAAAAAAGTTTTTGAAGGAAAGTTAATCATTCTTATATTATTATATACACACTAGTTATAATTTTTCTTAAAATTAAAATTATTATTTATAGAAATTTAATTTATTGTGCAATAGACTATTGTGCATTTGTTTTAAAATTATTTTTACATTAGTCTTGCATTAAGATAAATATTTTGGTAAGATCATTTTTATGATATTTAATTTATCATTTCTTATTAAAACTAAGTGAGTCATTCTATCTTATCAAACATATTTGAAAATTTAATGAAAGTTATAAGGTGGTCATTTGTAAGTTGAGATCATCATTCGATTTTGATAGGTAATTAACTTTGCGAAAGATATATTATATCAAAATTTATTATTTTGTATTTTTTGTTCTTTAAAAGTTTTTATTGAGGTTGTACTTACCTTTTGTAGAAAAGCTCGTGTTTATTATAGGAATTATACTTGTCTCATAATAGAAGAGTATGATTTATAAGATATTTTTGTGTTTGATGGATTCCTAGTTGTGGTGGCTAAGCTCAGACGTAGGCTGTTTCAGGGTTTGGTCGAACCGTATAAAAATTTTGTGCCTATTATCTTTATTTACTTTTGCACTTTACACTTTTTGTATTGTGAATTTTAATTTATCACTATTTTAAATAAAAAATTATTTTTTTACTAAAATTTAATGTTTGAGCTTTAACTTATAAATTTTTAAGGGGAAATTTACATACATAGCACACAATTCTTATGCATTTATATATCTAACACTTATTTACAAATATAGCACCTTTCTTATGCTTGAAAAGGTGATTTATATTTAAAAAGTTCATAAAAGTGCAATTTTTTATGTAGTATTAAGGATTTAGGTTATATATATATATATATATATATATATATATATATATATATATATGCAAATATCAAAGTTTAGGTGTTAGATATTTAAATATATAGGAATTATGTGCTATGTATGTAAATGCCCCATTTTTAGAATACCAAATTCAACTCCCTCCTCTTAGGTGCCATAGTGACTCTCAAAACATCTCTTATAATAGAGAGCAACTTAAACAAAATGATTGGTCCCTCAGATTCTAATTAAATGATAAAATCATTAAATTCAAATCTTAATGAGCTTAAATTAATTGGTTTAATTAAAAAAAATTCAAAGAGAGCTTCAATAAATCATAATAAATAAAATACTTAACTAAAAAGTATAAATGAACCCTCTTTAGATTCAATATTCATATGGGAATCTTATAAAAAATAAAACTCCAAAATTTACCAAGTGATTAAAAATTAATTAAGAAATTAATGAAATCTTAATTAGCAAAATTAATCATAAAATATAAGTCTAATTAAGGTGAAACTTTCAAGGAACATTCATAGAGGCATTTCCCACCTTTGGTGATTTACTTGAAGAATTTACATATTCTTATGATTAATCATTAAATTTTAAACCTAAAATAAAGATTAAGGACTAACAATTAGTTATTAATATATAAAAAGTATGAAAATTAATAAATCTCGTTTAAAACACTCCAATAAACAAAACAACTTTAAATAAAAATTATCAATCCTCTGAACTTAATTAAAAGTGTTTAATCACATAATTAAGCTTAGATAACCCATTAATTAAGCCTTAATTAAGATAATTAACCATTTATATATAATAAATTCATAACTCAATCAAATTAAAAATCTTAAGCAAAAGTGGATTTTGTCAAACTTAATTAAAATTTTAGATTAAAGAAAGTTAAAAATATGATTAATTATTTTAACTAAATAATCCAAATTAAATAATTGAGTAAAAATGAATAAAAATCTAATTAATCTAAAATGATTTCAAAGTGCTATAAAAACATTTTAGAGGATATCCTTAGCCTTAAGAATTGATCTTATGAAATTAAGAAGTCACTTATACTTAAATAGAAGTTTAAAATTAACAGTGGCTATTGATTAATAATAATCAAACTAAAACATCCTAAATATTTAAAATCAAACAAAATTTATCTTATTTAGAGTTAAGAATAGTTTCTCATCCTTTGGTGAGATGCTTATTTTATTAGGATTAGGGTGTAAAGACGTGTAGGCCCTACCTCAAGTGGGACCCATTAATCTTTACACTCTTTAAAATCTTAAAAAAAATTTGAACCAAAATTAAATAGAAATCACTCATTGATACATGAATTAAACCCTGAACTTAAATCAAAACTAAACCCTTAAAATCCTAATATAATCTCACAACACTAGCCTCCTTACACATTAGACTATTAGGTCACCAACTTTAGACCTAGGTTAGAATGGTGCTTTTTTCGTGTTAATTTTTGTATTTTATAGTGTAATATTTTATACTGAATGTTAGGCCGATGTTTATTAGAATAACATTATCTTTTGTAGGGGGTTGTGCTTAATATAAAGGGGTCGTTATAATAAAGTTAAAATTAACATTATTTGCTTGCAGGTGCTATTTGCCTAAGTTATTAAGTATAGCTCATTATGATAGGTAAGCTTGGTACCATTAGTGTTAAATCCATATATTTGAGATGTACTTGCTTGAGGGTATGTTTTCATTACTAATCTCAATTTTATAGGGTTTAATTATAATGCAAAATGTAATTTTGTACTAGGATTAAGTAGGATATATGGGGTTTAAGATCAACTAGATTGGACTGTGTAAGTTGATGGCCTCCTATAGAGCTTAAGGAGGTCCATGAAGAAGGAGAAGATCTAAAAGATGAAAGCTTAAAGATCCCCCATTAATCAAATTTTAGTTCTAGGCTAGGCTGCAAAGAGCAGAGCTAGGCTATCAAATTTTCTCTTTCTTCTAGGTATATAGCGAAGCCCAACCTCTTCAGCCTTCTTTTATATATTAATTTTGATTTTTTTGGTGTGTTTACTTTATTTGCATATTAAAATAGCATATTTTTCATATATTTTTTTCCTGTGACTCTATAATGTATTGTTTTATTGTGAAAGCTTGATTTATATGATAGGCTCTTAGAATAAAATTATTTTTTCCACTCCACCTAAATAAATAACATAAATTTAAAGTTAATCAACTCATAATCCTTCATAATCAAAGCCCTAAAGTTAAACAATAAAAATAGCTAAAAAAATCGTAAAAATGAGAACCTTGATTGCATACTTTTTCTTTATTTCTTGAATTGGGCTCTTCTTTCATTTGATATAAGGGGCATCCGACCCTTGAGGATGACCACCCTTCTTGGAAGAAGTCCGCCTTCTTTTTTAATTTAGCTTATAGTTGCTTCCAATTACATACCATTATAGACATGATTACATACCCAAAGCCTCAAAATAAATTAAAATGTAAAAAATAAAAAATTTATACCCAAAACCTTATAGTTAGAAGTATAATTTACCATTCATAATCTTATTTTTAGCGAGTAAGTCTAGACTTTTAGATTCCTTCTTAATTAATAATTGCTTAAACCATCTTACATTTCATAAGATCAAATTCATGATTTTAAACTATAGGATGTGTTAGGTGGCAACCTTATTAGGCAGGAAGGATATAAGCCTAAAAGAGTTGGGTTAGGATCCTTGGTGGAAATGAAAATGTAAGTCTTATTTACCTCTTGGTAGATTAAGTCAAGTTATTAATGTGTGTTAGTAGCATTTATAGTCTTAGGATCTATTTTGTTAACATATAAGTTCTAACTTTCTCATAAAATGCCAACTCATAATAAAAAAACACAACTCCAAAAATATAAAGCATAATCATAGAATAAGTTGAAGTATTTATTAGGCATCCCAATATTAAAGTACTTCGTACTTCTTCTCATTTGGAATATAAAAAGAACTATTAATTTAATTTATCCCATTTGACTTTCATATTTAGTAGTCTTAAAATCAAAATTTAAAATTTATAGAGATAAGTCCTAATTTTTTAATCAAGAGTTTTCTTAAGATATTTTCCTTTTTCTTAGGATATAATTAACCATAGGAGGCTCCCTCTATATGGAACTTATGATTCAAGTTAAAATAAATCATATTCTATTCATCCATATAGGATAGGGGAAAATTATTTGATACACATAGACCTATTAGTCTTATGAGTCTTTATTAAGTGATTGAATTAATCATAAGGTGACATATCAAGTTTATATATAATTTCTTGGTGACATGTTCGAGATAAGAACCCAAAGATCTGTGTGTTATCCTAATTAAAAACTCCACAATGAGTCTCTAAGTCTAACCAATGGTACATAAGTAAAATTAGGTTAAAGATTCATTTTTAGCTTAACATAAGTAAATTTTAAATTGCATTTAAAATTTAAATTTAACTTATGTTCAATTTAAGTTTGAAAGATACATTTTGATTCTTATAGTATAATGAGGTTGCTAAAAGCCTTCCATGGGTCAATTTATAAATCATGTAGGTGATAGGGATAACAAAGACTAGTCGAGCTGGGTCCTTAGAATCCACCCAATTAAGTCATTAGGGAAGTCTTAATGCTAAAAAAGAGACCTATACACTATGACCATCTAATAGAAATTCACATCATTCTAAAAATAAGGTCAGCAACATAATTAGCTTTAGCTCATTATGGCATGTTCTTAATGGCTTAATTATAAAGGTTTAGTGTAGTTCATGTTTAGCTTATGGTCAATCCTATTCTAAGTCAATGATAGCTTGACCAAGTTCTATCTTAAGGTTGGGATCCATTAGTTGAATAATATTGCCTATAGTAAGTTCTAACTCTAATTGACCTATATGGGACAATTATAGTTATATGAGCGAAGCATACACATAAAAGTACACAATAGTATAAGTAATAAAGAGTAAGTAAAAAAATATTGTCTCAAAGAGATTGATGTTATGAATTATCAAAATTCAGTAGATCTTAGTTTTATTTGAAAATCTTATTGAGATGTCAATTAACAAATAAATAAATAAATAACAAAAAACAAAAAATAAAAAGAAAGAAAACTAATTACTAAAGATAGACTTAATTAATGGTATGATCAAAAGTTGTAAGCCTAAAGAATAAATTTCATCGAGTTTGGTACTATTGGTTAGTTGATGATCTTAATCATTGATACGTATAGATTTAACTATAATCACATCCTAAAATGCACCCTAACATTCTCTCAAAAATCTAGGGTGATTAATAAATTAATATAATCTACCACTATCTCTAAGGTAAATTTAATATTAACTAATGTTGACGAATTGCATAGGGGCACTTAATGAATACATTAATTTATAATTTATATAGACATCTCAACTATATATTCATCATGACACTTCAATCATGATGATTCTACACTTCATTTCTTGATTTCATGTAAACCACTTAATTTTTTTGATAAGTGGCCAACCCATTAAAAATTAAAAAAAAAAAGGATTTAAAAGTACATAATAATAACAAAGAATATAAGTAAAATATGTTTCATTGATGATAAAACAACACTACTTAAACTAGTTACATTTAATCCTTAGAATAGAGTTAGTTTTTGCTTGAATGAAATAAGAAAAACACAAAATAAGAAACATAAATGGAGAGGTGATAGAAAAATTCATTATGAGTTTTTTCTGCAAGTCACTATTGTCTTCACGCCCTTACCTTTGCCTCCATTATCCTTTACCAATAAGTTTTCTCTAAAAGTATCCAAAAGATTCTCTCAAATGACCTAATTTCATCCGTTTTATATGCCTCGTTTTTCCTTGAAAGAAAGACTTCCTCCAAAATTGATAATTTTTAGTTTTTGAAATGCTAAAAAAATGGGCCTGATGCTTAAATGGATTTGACTACTTCAATATAAATGTGGTAAAACTCTAAAACAATATATAATTAGTAGCTTGGTGCAATTTTGGTTGCCTTATCCATAGGATTGAGCATCTTAGTACTAGGGTTAGGTGTCAAGGTGTCTAAATTTGGGCATTAATTTGCTATAGCATAGCTTGAAACTCCCTCAATGCACATCTTTGTTTAAACAACATTAAATTCACTTTTTCTTTCTCTCTTACACATGAAGCTTATAAGAATGAGAGTTTACTTACATTAACAAATATATTTGAATTAGTGAAGTGGATTTCTTAATATTAAGCAAAAAAGAATATGTTAATCATAAGGATCTAATTGACAAAAAGCTACAAAAAATGACACATATAATACCCAACATTATTAAGAAGAAAACAGATTAACAATAACACACAATAAACATAAAAAATAAAATAGAACTAGTTTATCATGTCAAAAAACTCCCAAATTGTACATTATCCTAAATGCATATAATAAAAACAATAAAAAAAGTAGTAAAATGATTGATGACAGAGAGCTTACCTGCATGTGAGGTGCCAATTTTCCTCGTTGATGTTAAATTTAATGTGTGATTTTAATGTTGTAAGTTAAAAGTACTTCATTCTTTAATATTTATAAAGGAACAAGCAAAGTTTGCAATAATACTAAATAGATAACCAAATTGAAGTTTTAAAAATACTAGGTTGCCTCGCAACAAATTTTTTTTAACAAATGTAATACAAATAATGCAATGAGCCATCAATCCCAAAACACAATTTAAGACAATTATTACGTGCTCTGCATGGATAATGTTTATCACGACTTACATGTATTGTAATAGTGCTAATTAGGTATCATTGGCAGCCATCATCAAGGTTGTAAAAGATCTACTTACAAGTATTGTTCCTATAATGGACAAACATAGACTACAATCCGCCAACAGAAGATCGTCAAAGTAAGGACATTACATACATGGTTGATACTTTAATTTCCAATAATATTCACCACGATGCAACTAGAGTGGTTCTTTGCCACACTTGTTACAAGACTACCACAATACATTACAAAAATTTCAAAACTTGAAGATTTCCTTACTCCCAAATATTCATTAGCACAATGCGTCCATCAGTTCCAGTAGGATGGCGTAGGGAATTAAAGTTTAACACCCATCATTTAGCTTATGATCATTCAGAATTAGTTTATGAAATCTAAAATCTCTATTGAAAATAATGATTTTTAGAAGATCAAATAACCTAACAATTTTATTCTAGAAGAATTTGACCACATATAAGGCTTTAGGGGGTGCTGCGGAAAGCTTCTTCATGATAAATTGACAGCTTCAGACAACGTATCCCAAAAAACTAAAAAAAATTGAAACCATACCTCATACCATGATGACTATTTGGCATGCTTTCATCTCGCCAATATAAAAATCCCTACAGTCCATTGAGTCCCATCTTCAGGATGGCTCAAAACCTGATGGCCTACCTTTATTGTAGGCAACTAGGCATACTACTACAAGTAGTCTACCATTATCATGTGCTATGCTTTGAAGACTAAGAAAGAAAAAAAAAAAGGACCTTTACGTACAAAGTCACCCTATCCTTCTATACTTACAAATCAAACATCTTCAATCTTAATTTTTAACTTGGCAATCAAATATTGAAATTCATAACATAAACTAAACCTATATTTTTTTATTTTTTTCAAATTCTCAATCATTTGATCGTGACACTCTTATACATGAGTCTGCCAGTTCAAAAAAATATATAGAGTGTGGTTAAGTTGTAAATACATATGTATTAGGTGATTGATTTGTAAAAATTCCTCCTAGTAAAAATCAGGTTGAACAGCTTAATCTCCCATGAAAAGCATATTGCTTGTGGAAGTGTAGATTTTCAAACATCTGATGCATTGGGTTACACACTGGCATCAATTAGTGTAAAATATGCCAAAAAATGAAGTGCAATAATGCAAGGATGTCTAAGTTAACAGAATTTATACCTGATCTGAAATTTCATGGAAAAAAGAAGACCCTTTTACTGAATATATAATAGCATCTTTCATTGTATTTGTGAAAATCCTAACTTTTGTTACACATAAATTTTGCGACTTAATATCTGCCTACTATGGAAGCAGATAAAGCTATCCGTTTCATCCCCTTTGATACAGTTAGAAGTTGGCAGTCCAATTAAGGCGGCCAAGCTGGGACTGCTGAAATGGCCCAACCTGGGGACCTCCAACACCCAAACCTATAGAAGGAGGTACCTGCTGGTGAACTAAGTGGTGGGGAGTAGCAATAGAAGCTGGCTGCGGGGAGTGGTACAGACCAGGATATTGAATAGGAGATGGTTGCGCAGTGGCAGCAACAGCATTAAAGGAGGCATGGCCACTGGCCGCGGCAGCAGCTGCAGCAGCGTGTGCTGAGACAAAAGCTGTTGGATGAGCTGTGTGTCCTGATAAGTTGTAATATGGCATCGACTGAAGGCTTGGGAGTTCCCGAGGGGTCTGCATCCACATATCAGAGGTCTCGGCCTACAAAAGCCGCCACAATATTTAAGAGGTATATCAGAAAATAGTTGATAGCTCATTTTCTGAGAGTGCAGGGAAAATAAATTTAATCACCAAATTTTTTTAAAATGCATAAAAAATAATATCACATAACAAAGCTAGTTAGATTTAGCAACAAAAGCAGTTCGGCAGATTGAGTGATGGATGCGCCAAATTCCTTTTATTTGCAATAAAAAGAAAATAACATGTGGACACATTACCAGAGAAATAAAACAAGGTCTGAGAGCCAGGTCACACTTCAAAGCATTGCAGACATACACTTCGTATATTAATCTTAACTTATCTGTATTTACCTCTCTATTTTAGAGTTCTAAGAACACTAGCCAAAAACAAAATTGCCCAAAAAGACATCTAAAAACTATTTTGTCCGGATATTTTTAGAGAAGGCTATCATAAAAATTTTTAAGAAAAATTGAAATTCAATCTTTAGTTTAGCAATCCCACGGAATCGCATATTGGAGATGGAACAACTGAGGACAAGAAGAAAAATAACAAATAAAGAAAATTGTTAACTCATTTACTAAGGGTTGCTATATGTTCAAGTAACACAAGAAGAATATTATTCAAGTAATGTTATTCAACAACAAGCCTTTATCCCACTGTGCCCTATTAAGTATCAAAATTTTATTTAATTCTAATTAAATAAGATTGTCTTTTATACTACTAACTAACACTGCCTTTGCCGGATCTCATGTCCTAGATCAAAAAATTAAAAGATTGTGTTACGCAGTCGATAGCTAACTTAAAACTTGTTGAAAAAATCATGGCATGAACCCTTTAAAACATTGTGTAAATACTAGGACATTCCCTGGAAGCGACGTGTTGTACGACCTAAATATAGTGAAAGTGTGCAAGAGCCACATCGACGCTTAGGCGCAGTTTTAAATAAGGGTTCCCATGTTATGGATGGATGCAAGTAAAAAATTAGTCTATGAAATTAAAATTAGGTTAGAAAGATGGAATATAAGTACTCTTATAGATGTTAATAGATATTATGTTTAATAGGAAGATAAATACCTTATGCATTTAAGAAACTAAATGGGTTGGGGAGATGGTCAACGAGATTGATAGTTTAAGTTTTTGGTATTCAAGTAGAAGTCGAACTAGAAATGATGTAGCTTTGATTATAAATAAAAGTTTGAATGCTTATATTGTAGATATTAATAGGATTGGAGATAAAATTATAGCTTAAAAAATTATTAGTGATACTAAGATTATTAATGTTATAAGTGTTTATGCTCCTCAAGTGGATTTAGATGTGAGCCTTTTTGGAATGACTTAAAAGGGATTAATACAAAAAAATACTTCTTGAATAAAAAGTATTTAATAGAGGAGATTTAAATGAAAATGTTGGTAAAATTGTAGAAGATTTTAAGAGTATTCATGGTGACTATGACTTTGGAGTAAATAATAAAGTTAAAATCATCCATACTTGGGACCGACAATGGTAGGTTTTAACACTATTATTCTCCCAAGTCGGATGTAAATAAAAGTTGCAATAAATAGCGAAAACTTGTCGAAAGAATTATGACATGAATCCTTTAAAATATTGTGTTAGTGCTGGGACGTCCCCTGGAAGCGACACGTATGGCCTGAATATAATGAAAAATGTGCAAGGACCGCTACATCGATGCCCGGGTGCAATGTTAAATAAACAAGGGTTCCCACATTATGGACAGATGTGGGCAAAGAAGTTAGTTCATGAAACTAGGATTAGGTTAGGAACTTGGAATATAAGTGCTCTTATAGATAAATTAATAGAATTAATAGATACTATGGTTCATAGGAAGAAAAATATTTTATGTGTTCAAGAAACTAAATGGGTTGGGGAGAAAGCTAAGGAGATTGATAGTTTAGATTTTAAACTTTAGTATTCAGGTAAAAGTGAAATTAGAATTGACGTAGGTGTGATTATAAATAAAAGTTTGAAAGATCATGTTATAAATATTAATAGATGCGGAGATATAATTATAACTTTAAAGGTTATTGTTGATACTAAGATTATCAAATATTATAAGTATTTATGCTCCTTAAGTAGGTTTGGATGTAGGCTTAAAAAAATTTTTTGTAATGAATTAGAGAGGTTAATACAAAAGATACCTCTTAAAGAAAAAATATTTATTGGAGGAGATTTAAATGGATATGTTGGTAGAGTAATATAAGATTTTAAAAATATTCATAGTGGTTATGTATTTGAAATGAATAATGAAGAAGGTTCATCTATATTAGATTTTGCTTTAACCTATGATTTTATAGTTGCTAATACTTTATTTAAGAAAAGAGATGAGCATATTATTACTTATAAAAATGGATCTAGTAAAACACAAATTGATTGTTTTCGAAAAAAAAAATTGATCGTTTAGATCAGAAAGATTGTAAGGCCATTCCAAGTGAAAGTTTAAATACCCAACATCGATTATTACCTTAGATTTTAAGAAAGATTATAAGATGAAAATAAATCAAATTATTCCAGGATTAGAGACTTAAAGAACACTAGTAAAATATTTTAAGAAGCTACAAGAGCTTAAAATTTGGGATGATCATAAGGAAGCTAATGTTATGTGGGAAGAAATAGCAAATGAAATTAAGCAAATTGCTAAAAATGTACTTGAAAAATTAAAAGAAAAAACTACTTTTAATAAAAATAGTTGGTGGTGGATTCAAATGTGCAAGAAAAGATAAAAAATAAGAAGTGTTGTTATACAACTTGGTTTAGATGTAAAAACTCAAAATTGAGAAAAATATAAAAAAACATGTAGAGATTCTAAGAAATCAATATATTATGCAAAAAAATTAGCTTTTAGTGATTTATACAATAGATTATATATCAAAGAAGTTGAAAGATATATGCATAAGTTAGCTAACTAAAGAGATAGGAGAAGCAAAGATCTAGCTCAAGTGAGATATATTAAAGGTGAAAATCATAAAGTATTTTTCTTAAAAAAGGATATTGAAAATAGGTGGATAAGATATTTTGATAAACTTTTCAATGAAGGATCTAAAAATACGATTGATTTTAGCAACCTTAATATCCTAAACAAAAATAGAATTTTATTTTTATCGTCAGATAGTAAATCTAAAGTTAGAGAAGCTTTAAAGAAAATAAAATGTAAAAAACAAGAGGACGATGATATTCCATAGAAGTGAGAAATGTTTAGAGAGATCGAGGAATTTCTAGCTTACAAATCTTTTAATATTATTTTAAAGGCTAAGAGATTTCAAAAGAGTGGAGAAAGAATTTGTTGGTTCCTATATTTAAGAATAAGGTGATGCACAAGAGTGCAAATTATAGAGGAATTAAGTTAATGTGTCATACATTAAAATTATGATAGAGAGTAATTGAGCATAGGTTACGATGTGATACAAAAGTTTCTCACAATCAGTTTGGTTTCATGCTAGGTAGATCTACTATGGATGCTATACATTTGTTAAGAGGTTTGATGGATAAGTATAGAGAAAAAAAGGAGGATCCACATGATATTTATTGATTTAGACAAAATATATGATAAAGTTCTAAGAGATGTTCTTTGGAGAGTTCTAGAAAAGAAAGGGGTTAATATTGATTATATTCAAGTCATTAAGGATATGTATACTAGATATGTTACTTGTGTCCAAACACAAGACGGATTGACAAAATATTTTTGTATTTCAGTTGGATTACATCAAGGATCAGCTTTAAGCCCTTATCTTTTGCTTTAATTATGGATGTTCTTCTTAGGCATTTATAGGAAGATGTACCTTTGTGTATGCTTTTTGCTGATGACATTCTTCTTGTTGATAAGACTAGAGAGGGAGTCCAAGAGAAACTTGAATTATGGAGGTCAACCTAGAGTCTAAAGGTTTTCGTTTAAGTAGATCTAAAATTGAATATATGGAGTGTAATTTTAAGTTATATATAGCGACAGATGAACAACAAATCATTAAAAGGAGTGAATTATCTGATATTTAGGCTCTAATTGCTCAAAAATGATGGTGAAATAGATGGAGATGTTATTAGTAGAATTCGAGTTGGATGGTTGAAGTGGAGGAATGCATCTGGCCTGTTGTGTGATCGAAAAGTACCGCTTAACTTAAGGGGAAATTTTATAAGATGGTGGTAAGACCAAAGAATGATTTACAAATGTTGGCCAATAAAAGAGAAAGACCAAGTTAAGTGTCAGAGAAGAGGATGCTCAGTGAATGATGGCTTTACTCTAAGAGATAAAATGCAAAATGAGTATGTTTGGGAAAAAAAGTTGGAGTAGCCAGATAAGATTAGAGAGAATCACCTTAAGGTACACATAAACGCCTACGTCCAATGACGTTAGGAGAGTACATATTGATTTTCCTGTTAAGAAAGGTAGGTAAATCTAAAAGACATGGTTAAGATGTATAAAAAATGACCTCAGTATACTTGAATTAAATGAGAATTTGACACATAATAGGACATAATGGAGATGAAGGATTCATGTAGCCAACCCCACTTAATGGGATAAAGGCTTGTTGTTGTTGTAATACTTATTTTTTAAAAAAGTGATGAGCATGTTATTACTTATAAAAATAAACTTAGTAAAACACAGATTGATTATTTTCTGATAAAAAATAGAGTATTTAGAATATAGAAATTGTATAATCATTTCGGGTGAAGTTTAAGTACCCAGTATCGACTACTAATTTTAGATTTTAAGATGAAGGGATAGAAGTAAAAAATAAATCGAAATATTATCCTAAGATTAGATGGAGGTACTTAAAAAATACTAATAAAAATATATTTAAAAATAAGCTAAAAGATCTTAGAATTTGAGATGTTCATGAAAATGCTAATATTATCTCAGAAAAAATAGCAAGTGAGATTAAACAAGTTGCAAAAAATGTTAGCGAATAAAAAACTTGTTTGAATAAAAATAGTTGGTGGTGGACTCAAAATATGCAAGAAAATATAAAAAACTAAGAAGCTTTGTTATAAAACGTGGTTTAAATATAAAAACTCAGAGAATTTGGAAAGATGTAAAGTGCTCCTTAGAGATTTTAAGAAAGTAATATGTGATACAAAAAAATTCAATTTTTATAGATTTATACAATATATTGTATAGCAAAGAGGGTGAAATATGTATATATAAATTAACCAAGCAAAAAGAGATAAGTAAAAATTTAGTTCAAATAGGATGCATTAAAGATGAAAATCATAAAGTGCTTTTTTTTTTTAAAAGAATATCAAACATAGATGAATAAAAATTTTTGATATTTTTAATGAAAGTTGTGAGAGTACGATTGACTTTAGCGATCTTAGTACCCTAAATAAAAATAAAAAAATTTAATTTGATCATTGTATTAGTAAAATTAAATTTAAAATGACTTTAAAGAAAATAAAGTGTGAAAAAATAGTCGGACCTAATCATATCCTAAGAGAAGTGTGGAAATGCTTATAGCATATTAAGCAATTTCTTGGCTTACCACTCTTGTTAATATTATTTTAAAAACTACAAAGATGCCAGATAAGCAGAGAAAGAGTTTATTGGTTCCTATTTTTAAGAATAAAAGTGATGCAGAAGAGTGCTATAGAGGAATTAAGTTAATATGCCATACATTAAAATTATGGGAGAGAGTAATTGAGCATATATTATGATGCGATACAAAAGTTTCTCAAAATCAAATTGCTTTCATTCCAGGTAGGTCTACTATGGATGTTATACATTTGTTGAGAGGTTTGATGGAGAAGTATAAAGAAAGTAAGGAGGATCTACATATGATATTTATTGATTTAGAGAAAGCATGGTAAAGTTCCAAGAAAAGTGGTTTTGAGAGTTCTATAAAAGAAAGGAGTTAATATTGGCTATATTCAAATTATTAAGGATATGTATACTAGAGGTGTTACTTCTATTCAAATATAATGAGGATTGACCAAATATTTTCCTATTCAGTTGGATTATATCAAAGATTAGCTTTAAGTCCATATCTTTTTGCTTTAGTTATGAATGTTTTTACTAGGCATTTATAGCATGTATCTTGGTGTATGCTTTTTGTTGATAAGACTAGAGAGGGAGTTCAAGAGAAACTTGAATTATGGAGGTCAACCTTAGAGTCTAAAGGTTTTTGTTTAAATAAATCTAAAATTGAATATATGGAGTATAATTTTAATTATAAAAGATCTAATGCATTGGGTGATCAAGTCATTAAAAAAGAGTAAACGTTTCAGATATCTCAAGTCTATTATTCAAAAAGATGGTGAAATAGATGGGATATTAATAGTAGAATTCAAGATGGATAGTTGAAGTGGAGGGAATGCAACTGGCCTATTATGTGATAGAAAATTTTATAAGATGGTGATAAGAGCTACAATGATTTATGACATAGAACATTGGCCTATAAAAGAGAAGCATAAAATTAAATTAAGCATTGTAGAGATGAGGATGCTCAGGTGGATGAGTGGCTTTACTCTTAGAGATAAAATACGAAATGAATATATGTGATAAAGTTGGAGTAACTCCAATAATAGATAAGATTAGAGAGAGTTGCCTTAAATGGTTTGGCCACATAAAACGCCGGCCATCTAATGACCCATTTAAGAGAGTAGATTTATTAAATGTGCCTTATATTAGAAAAGGTAGAGGTAGACCTAAAAAGACATGATTAGGATGTATAAAAAATGACTTTAGTTTATTAAAATTAAATGAGAATTTGACCACATAATAGGACACAATGAACAAAAAGGATTCATGTAGCTAATCCCACATAGTGGGATAAAAACTTGTTATTATTGTTGATGTTATTTTATACTACTAACCAAGTCTTTTAGGCAAGTAATGCTACTCAGTTTAATTTAATAGCACAGATGGGGCTTAGTTTTGCATAATGGCAAAACTGAAGAAAATACCACAGGATTGACAACCGTTAATTTGAAGACAAAACGTCAAAATAAGAATTGCAATCAGATTTATGAAGTCACTCATCTGCAATAAAAAAACATGGAGCAGTTTCTAGGCTTTTAATGTATAAGCTATTCCAATTAAAAGCTATCATATTACCATACTTTCAGATACTACAGCAATCATGAAGACTAGCCAACCAATATATAAATCTATAAATTGTTTGAAAGGCAGCGTTCAGCTACCAGAACTACTTTTAAACTTAGATGATAGATGTCAATTAATAACATACCTGCTGATTAGGAACATAAAGGCTATTGTCCTTGCACTTAATCCTCATCATGTCCTCAAGCCCTGTAGCACCTCCAATGGGGCTAGGGGTACCAACTGCGAAGGCAGCTGGACTGGAATAATTCCCATAAGCAGCGGAGCTCCCTGCAGGTAAAGGCTTATACTGGGAAGGGGCATACTTCATTCCACCTGTAGGTAAATGTGAACTGCCTCCAGGCATCAGAAGGTAGCTATTGCCGGTTGAGTGGTGGGCATAAGCAGGGTTGCTTGAGTAGCTTGGCAAGGCCATAGGAGGGACATACACAGGTGAAAGGATGTGACGATATGGCATAAAATTCGGGTAGTGGGGAATATGAAGCTGTGGGTAAATTTGTGCCAATGTTTGTTGTTGTTGCTGCTGTTGAGTAATGACACCTGGGAGGTTGCTATTTGATGAATGTAAGCTCAGAATCTGGATCCAAAAAGAGCACAGAATGCGTTAAAGATTCCCATAGCACCATACATAATACTGGTCATAATTAGAGCTAAGATACATAATGTCAGGCATTTCCTATGAGAGAAGAATATACCAAGGATGCCATGAGATATTCCTGTTGCAAAATCAAATTTTAATTACTTGTTTTATTTTCTTTATAAATGCATATGAATAACTCTAGCAGTTTATAGTAACTTGTGACAACATGCTTTCTTAATAAATTGAGGTGGGATAGCTTTTAGACAATTTTACTTGCATTTTAAATAGCATGGGAATATAATTGTATTCAATTTGGAATTTTTGAGGCTATATAAATTTTAATTTTAAAAAAATGAAATTTCCTGAGGAGAATTTGGTGCAATCTATACCATTGTAAATAGCAAATATTGATTGTAATGTGTACATTATTACCTCCATTACTATTAGACACCCAAAAGAATGTTGAAGTCATTTCAATCAACAAAGAAAGATCTGATGTGAAAATATATGATCTTGATAAAGAGAGTGATAATAACTACGTTACATGCATTTTTTATACTAAATGACAAAAGAAATTACACATCACAAGTAACACTTGGTTGGGGGTTTTAGAAAAGCTAAAGCATGCACTAAGTGCCCGTAGCATGTAAAAGATGATATTAAGGAGTCTTCAAAAAAGTGCAAAGATCACACTAATGAAATATTGCAATATAACACATGATGAAAGTGACAATTTTTTATGTGATGATAGATACTATTTTATGTGTTGAGCCATAAAAAAAAATATGATACATCAAAATCAAATGCTTCTAGTCAAAGTTCAATGATTTCAAGGCTTAAGGAACCAAATACTAAAGAATCATTAAATGTTCTTTTAACCCAAAATTCTATTGAAATCATGAAGCAACAAAATGATAAGATTCAAAAAATGTACACTGATGAAATAAGATGATGTAAAGAATAATCCAAGTATTTTTTTCATTGGATGTATGATGTTAGCATTCCCTTCAATGTAATTAAAAGTATGATTTCTTTCTAAAAACAGTGTAGGCATTTGGACAGTTTGACCCTAACAAAATGCTCACCTAGCTATCATGAGGTTCAGATTTATGCTTTAAGGAAAAAATGGGGCACATGCAAAAAATTGTTGCAATACCATAAAGAAGATTATCCTAAATATGATTATTCTTATATGGCTGATGATTGGACATCCCATAATGACAACACTTTGGTTGACTTTACAGTGAATTGTCCAGAAGGAATGACACTTATTGAGCCAATTGATGCTAAACCTTACTAAAAGAATATAGCGAAGATGTTTGAACTGTTGAGCAAGTTTATCAATAATATTAAACCACAATGTGTCCTTCAAGCGTCATTAATACTGCTTACAAGAATTTTCTTATAGGTTGTTAACTCAATAGATACTTCCATTTAATTTAAGTAATATATTTTTTATGTAGGTTAATTATTTATTATTAAATAATTTTTTATATTACTATAGGAAAATTGTTGAGGAAAAAACATACACTTACATTAAATTGTTTGTGCTGCTCATTGTTTGAACTTAATAATGGAAAACATCCTTAATATTTAATGACTAAGGTGATGCTTTAAGAATGTGATGGAAACACATAGTTTCATTTATTCAAAACCTTAGTTGCTTGACTCAATAAGGTGGTGCACAAATCAAATATCATGTGTCAAGCCAATTAAGACCCATTTATTACTGCCTTCTTGATATTACAATATTCTCATCAACAATAAATATATTTTAAGTAAATGCTTATATTTGAGGACTTTATGTTGGGTCCTTATTTGAGGGAGCCTAAGGCAAAGCAAGGACAAAATATTTGGAAGAAATTCTTTTGGAATACTATAATATATGTGCTCAAAGTTGGTGACTCTTTATTAAAGGTTCTTATTAGCTTTGTTGAAGATAAAAAAGCCTTTGATGGAATACACACACACACATAAAGAGGATAGAGGCTAGAAAACAATTGCTGTAAGTTTTATACTAATAGTGATAAGTAGATTTTTAAAATAATTGATAAAAGATTAGAACTATACAGCTACAGATATCATAAATCATGCATATTTTTTCAATAAATCTAATATTACAAATAAATAAATAAATAAATAAATGGAAGATTATATGCATGCACTAGAAGATTGCCTAATAATATGTTGATAAACAAAATAAAATTAGTAATAACTTTAGCACATACATTAGAGGGGATAGGCATCTCTAGTTGTGCAAGATAAAGACTAGTTGGGCTATGATTTAGCAAAATTATGATTAGTAAATACTTCTAGTTAATTGGTGGAAAACAAAAGGCCAATGAGCTCTACAGTTATAAATTCTTACGATTAGATTAACTAGCATAACCCATAATTCATATGAATGTGAATACAATTGAAATATATTTAAACATGTAAGTACAAGTATAATTAATTTTTTAATTATTATCATTAAATTTTATAATTTAGAAAACATAATAATATTTAATTGCAAATTCATAACAAAAGTAGGATGAATCATTACAGCCTTAATTATATAATTTATGTAAAATATAATATTGCCTTGATTTGCAGATATAATAATTATGGCATTGATCTTATCTCTTTAAATGATATAACCAATGCTAATGAGTAGTTAGCAAAAATATGGATGATAAGTCAAATGAAGATAATGGATCAATTATTAGAGAGAAAGATTTGACATAGAGTACTATTGCAAAGGCCAGTGATATTTATAAAAGAAACAACAAGTTGATATAAAAACAAAAAGAAGAAATATTTATCTTAACTTTAATATTATTACAATAAAAAATAACGATGATGAAAGTGATGAAGAAGGTTATGATTTAGGAGATAAAGATGATGTTGATAAAGAAAATAAGGCTTTCTTTACTAGTGATAGTGATGTTTGATTAAATAACATGTTTAATTTCCTATAAAATATTAAACTAACAAAAAAATTGTAATATTTTAAATTTTAGTTGATTGAGGTGTTGGGCACTTAATCTTAAGCTTCACTTTTGTTGTTTTTCTTATCATGGTGTTTTTTTTACATATGATGATGATGACTATCAAATAACTAATTTAATTTTCTATTAAAATTAGAATTAAAAATTTATAATATTTTGAATTTTAAGTGGTTAAGGTGTTGAGCATTTAAACTTAAGCATCATTTTATTGTTATTATTATTATGATAATTTATCTTTTAATTTAATAATATTTCATATTTAAGTACATTTTTATTCATAAATTTTAACTATTCGGAGCCATGTTTAAAACAACATGCACCGCACAATGTGCTATTGTATACTCATAAAATATGTATGAATCTAGCAAGTACTCATAAATAACAACGAATCAACACAAGAGCACCCAACAATGAAAAATAGAATTTAAAAATAAGTGATCCACTCGCCCATGAGGAGTCATTCTAAGCAGGCGAGCATGATGAAAGATCATCTTAGTCAAATGACTAGCATGAAGCACCTTACCTTATGTATGGAGATTCACCCACACAAGTAACTATGCAGCCAAACACTCATATCAAACAACTCACCTACTAATACTAGCGACCACACTTGGGAACTCACACTTAGCATATCTTATTCACCCACTCTCCAGATTGCGGGCTAGTCCCTTCTTACGTAACCGACATAGCTAACATGTACTTTCTTTATGTAGCCGCCTGCTAGCCTTATAAAAAGGGTATTCCCAAGGAGGCGAGGACTGCTCTTGGACTTTTTCACTTTTTACTTTAGGATTCTTTTACTGTTCTTCAAAGAGAGAGAGAGATTCTTATACTCTGACCCCTATATATACTTTAATTCTCTAGCATAGTGGAATATTTCCTGCACTTTTTACTTTACTTTTTTACTTACTTTGTCTAACTTGATCTAACATAGCTGTCTGAGTGCCTACAGAAAGGTCATTCATTACTCTATGGATAAATTTGGTTTCAACATCCTTTAAGTACGATGAGCATTGAGAATGATGAGGACAAGAAGTCAGGTACCTCACGAAGTGGGCTCATCAACACGGAATAACTCGACAAGCATGGAGAAGTACCTCACGAAGTGGGCTCATCAGCATGGAATAACTTGACAAGCATGGAGCTGAGTACACAACAAAATCTAAAGGAGATGGAAGATAGGATCATTCGCATAGTCCATACAGCTATGAAAAGAGTAAAGAATGAAAGTCCAAGGCCATGAGAAAATGAAGGGTCCTCTAGTTTAGCAACTCATCAAACTCAACATCATAGAGAAGAACTATCTAGGACACCTAGCATTGATGACGAGTCCTATCAAGCGAGCGAGGAGAAAGTCACCAGAGAATAGATGAATGCTCCTCCCACTAGGACTATCTTTAAGAAGGAAGATCACAGAAGCTTGCCCCCGCCCCCCAAACGAAATTCAAGACCCTTACAATTTTACAAAAGTCGCTCCAACCCCACTGAACAAATATCATCTTTTGAATCTAGTTTATGATAAGATTCGGAAAGGAGATCATTCTGAAACAAAGCCATGAACCGACACCAACTTGGGTGACCCGCATCGCGAGAATTCTAAGTTCTATCCTTGTATCTTTTTCTTTTAAAATTAAGTTATTGTTCTCAAAAAATTATTTATGTAGGGAAAACACTTAGAAGATTCAAATAAATTAAATAAATCTTTTCATTCTCACTCGACAATAATTTTTGATACTCAAAAAATATTTTACTCAAAATTCAAACTATGGTGACTATGAGTTTAAATGTGATATAAGAAAGTGCTTGGCGAGTTACTTATGGGCTTAAATGTATGTACTCGACAGATCATGCCCATTCAAACGATTGGGTGAGCTATAATAGCTTGAGTAATTTGGTGAGCTATATTTGGCCCAACTTATTCAGCCGGCTATCTGAATTCAAATCGTTAAATGAGGTATGATATCCTCAAACTAATTAGTAAACTACACTCGCCCAGTGGCTTGGTGAGCTACATTGACCCAAGGTACTGAACGAGCTACGGTAATTTAAGTTAAGACTTAGGGAGCTGCGTGTCGACTTAAGTCACTCGATAAGCTACATTTGGCCAAATTGACAAGCTTCATTTGGTGAGCTATATTTGGCCCAAATGAAAAGCCTAAAACTTGGCAAGCTGTTTTTGACTCGAGTGCAGTAAGATTGACTCAACAGACTATCAAAACTAAATCTTAACCACGTAAACTCACCATAAACGTTTCATAAATATCTACAAGACTACAAAATAAAGGCCAATAGTCCATGTGATTGGCAATTAAAGTGTAAGACCAACTCTCTGTGCAGTTGGCGACTATGAAATAAAAAAGAAACTAATACTCTATGCGATTGACAACCAAAGTATAAGATCAACACTCCATATGGTCAGCAACTATGAAATAAAAAGACCAATACTCTATGCGGTTGGCGATTAAAGTGTAAGACTAAAACTCCGTATGGTTGATGATCATGAAATGAAAAACTAAGGCTCCATGCGGTTGACGACTAAAGTTTAAGACCAACACCCATTATGGTTGGTGACTATGAAATAAAAAGACCAGTATTCCATGCATTAGGTAGCTTGGTATTCTCTTAATGTGAAGCGATTGCTTAAAACAATCCATTGGTGAGTACAACTAGTAAATATATTTATTCAATAAGTACATTGAGCGAGTATATCCAACAAGTATGCTTAACAACTATATTAGTGCAATGAATACCAATGTTATTAAAATTGGACTGGACAGGCCGGTTCGATTGATTTGACTATGAACCAATCACAGGGCTGGTCTAGGTGGATCAAAAAACTAGTCCTGTATTAAACCATGCTAAACAGGAGAGAACCAACGATTCAAACGGCTAATCGGAGAATCATTCCTAGTTAAAAAAACGATCGATTTAATCAATATGGTTAAATTGGTTGTTGATTTGCAATTCCATTGGCTAAGATTCTTTGCAGATTTTAATTAATAAAAGCATAAAACTATTAACCATAAAACACATGTCGAAATGAGTTCGATCCCAGGATCCCAAATTCCTGACTCCATCTTCAACAATTCAGCCTTCTTTAAATCCTTCATTCGTCTTCAACGCTTCAGCGGCCCGACCTTCCTTCACATTCATCTTTTTCTTCGCCTCCATGATCAACACCTCCATGGTTTTCTTCGCCTCAACACCTCCTTCCTTCATTCGCTTTTGAAGTTCACCAGCTATTCCCAGGTATTGTTCTTATTTCTTATCATCCTTTTAAATTTATATGGATTTCCTTATGTTAGTCTTAAAAACAGATTTTTTTCATATATTATTTCATTTCTTTTATTAACTTTGCTGTCATCCGAACACATCTTATTTCCTTTTGTGGATTCTGAAAATTCGCCATCGACCTCTCTGCGATGAATAGAGTGTTTAAGTGTCGATGAAATTTTTAGAAGGCAGATGGAATAGTAGATAAGACACTACCCAGAAATTTCACTCTCATTTTGTGATGACTTTAGATCTGGTTCTAGGTTTTCTATAGGCTCAAGCACCTGTAGTTAATTACCCCTCCCAATATTGAGAGAGAACTTTCGATTAAGACTAGTCGATGAATCGCTAAATAACGAATGTATAATAACAGTGAGTGGAGTTTAGAATGTTATGAGATTTATTATTTAATTTAAAGCTTATGTTTGGGGGAACGATGATGCACTCGAAAAATCTTTGTCAGCAACTATGAGTTACATCGTCTAAGGTTTCTTTGTAGACATGGGGTAGAGTTTTTCTAAGGAGACAAATATAAATCAATCTTAATTAACATGGGGTTTTTTGCCCAATCAAATACATTATATAGTACTCAAAGAAAGAAAAGTTCGTGAACATACGGCCGCAATAATTTTAGTAGTTTTTTAAGCCACCCGTATGACTCTCAGAACCCATTTATATGACGTCATGCTTAAGATTATTTGAGTGTGAAAATAGTTTTGTATTTGATTTGACATTGACTATTTGTGAGCAAAAGTCTTCTTAATTTGTCACCCCTAGACAAACAGTTGCGGAGAGGTGGATAGTTTTAACTTTAAATTTAAATAATTAATTTAATTTAATTTATTAATTTATTATTATTTATTTTTTTTGTTTGAACACATGATTATGTAATTGATTTAAATTTGAATATATATAATCATTACTCATTAAAACCATAATAATGATAGCATTTTAAATGTAGTAGACCTTGTCAACTCTGTCTGCTTCCTTATAGATGATCGAGTCTAAATTCATTGCTCCCATATTTATAATCCTCTAAACCTTAACTCAATGAGATGATGAGCCAAATCTTTCTCTTGGGAGTTTGAACTTGAGAAGTGTCAATAGATTTATATTTTGTAATTATATGACAATTAACTTCTCAGATTTTATTAGATTGAAATTATTATAACATTACAATCAAATTTTTTAAGTTTTATTAACCCGAATCCAGTCCTAAGACCCAACTGAGGTGATTCATTGCTTCAATATTTATAGCTCTCAAAATCTTGTCAACTCTAGCTTGAGCAAAGAGGATTGGGTTGGAAACTTTCCTCTTAAAGGTTTAAACTTGAGAAATTACATTAACAATGATACTGATAAATTTATCTTTTGCAATTCTATAACAGAATTAGCTTCTCAGATTTTATTAAGTTGAAAATATTAGAATAACATCATTAGATTTTTAGGTTTTGTTAACCCGGACCCGGTCCTAAGACTCAACCGGGGTGATTCATTGCTTCAATATTTATAGTCCTCTAAACCTTGTGAACTCTAACTAGAGCATAGAGAATCGGGTTAGTGACTTTCTTCTTGAGGATTTAAACTTGAGAAATTATATTAACAATGATGCTGATAGATTTATCTTTTACAATTCTATATCAGAATTAGCTTTTCAGATTTTATTAAGTTGAAAATATTAGAATAACATCATCATTAGATTTTAGATTTAACTTTACCCCAAGACCAAACCAGGATGTAGATATATGTTCTTTCATTTTTACATATGACTTGCATATGCAAGTATCTGTTTTTTTTTTTTTTTTGTATGGATATTAAAATATCTAAGTTGAAGTAAGATAAAGAAGGTGGTTTTTGCTCTTAAAATTTGGAGACATTACTTGTATAGAGTGAAATGCGAAATTTTTACTGATCATCAGAGTCTTAAATATATCTTTACACAAAAGAATGAATCTAAGATAAAAAAAAGGTGGCTTGAGTTTATAAAAGATTATGATTTAGATATTCGATTGTCAGAAGTAATGTGGTGATGAAGTCAGAATCCAGAAATGCCAATTGGATTATTACTCAAAAGTCGAGTTGATCGAATTATTCTACAAATAAGTTAGAAGATTCGATATCGGCATTTATCTCAATTGACAGTGCAATCAACTTTATTGGATAGAATCAAAGCTGCACAGAAACTGGATCGTAGATATCATAAATTCATTGAACAAATCATGTCAAGTTGAATTTTAGATGCAGGTGTTGTTGAAGAATTCAATTATGACGATGAATCGAGACAAAATTTTACAGGAGGCTCATCGCGATATACTATTCATCCGTAGTTCAAAAATATATAAAGATTTAAAAGCAAATTTTGGTCGGTATGAAGAAAGACATATTTGAATATATCTCTAAATGTCGCTTGTCGATTGTTAAAGTTCGAGCATCAAAGACCGATTTACCATTACCTATACCGAGTGGAAGTGGGAAGAAATTGATGGATTGTTATGGATTTCGATCTGTGTGCGATAAGATCGGTCATGGATGATTGACTAAGTCGCCTCATTTCTTACTTTAAACGAGATTCATTGATAAATTGTCAGATTATATGTTAAAGAAATTGTAGACTTCACAGATACCAAAGTGATCGTCTCACGAGATGGTAGATTTACTTCCGATTATGGCAAGAAATTGAGAGGTTTGCACACGCTACACTTAAGTACCATCCTCAAACCGATGGACAATCGAAAGAACAATTCAAGTCCTAAGATTTGTTGAAACTATGTGTTTTAGATTTTGGAGGTAATGGGAAGATCATATTCCTATGATCGAGTTTGCTACAATAATAAATTTACCAATCTAAGATATTCTATGAAGCATTGTATGGTCGAAAGTGTAGAACTCCATTAAGAAGTGGGAGAAAGACAATTAGGTCAGAGTTGGTTGATCACGAAAATCAAAAGTGGGAGAAAGATACCAGTCCAGAGTTGATCAAGCTAGAGAAAATCATATTAATCGAGATAGATTGAAAGCCGGATCGCCAGAAGATACGACTTAAAGACCGTAGAATTTCAAGTTGGAGAATTTGTATTCGTGAAAGTCAAACCCATGAAAGGAAAAGTAGATCACGAGGTAAATTGAGCCCCAAAAGGGGACCTTTGAAATCATTAAAAGGATCTATACGCTGACTGGCTTTACCCATCGAATTAGCGACCATTGAATTGGCAGACATTCACAATGTCTTTCACATTTCAATGTTGAGAAAATGGATCACAGATGAAGAGCAGAAAATTCCATACACAAAGTTTGAAATACAACCAAATTTGACTTACGACGGAAAAGATTTTAGAATTTGATGTGAAGAGATTACAAATAGACAAATTTCCTATGTTAAAATTAAAAAGCACGCACCAAGAAGTTTTACTGGGAGGTGGAGATGAGAAAAGTTTCCCTTCCTATTTGAATGATTCAGAAGAAATTTCGAGAACGAAATTTTTTTTAAGAGGGGAAAATTGTAATATCCAATTAATTTAGCCTAATTAATTTTGTTTTACCTAATTAATTTTGTCGTTATCAGAAGATTAGACTATAGCGAAGCATGCATCACGGATTAAGTTTTCGTATGGTTGGATCCTCCGCAGCCTTCCTATTTCATTTCCTTCCCTAGCACCCTTCACGCACGATTTCCTTCACAAGTTCTTCTTTTCATTTCCTTCCTCTTGGCCGACGGACCGCTCTGTGAACGCAGAAGCCGCTTCCTCTACCGGCCGACAGAACTCGCCTCCCGCGGACGCAGATCGGGCAATGGAGGATTCTGCTTCCGCTCCCGCAGCGTCCGTGAGGTCCTCAGACGGCTTCAACGGAACCGCCGTCCGGAGGTCCTCAGACGGCTTCGCGGAACCGCAGCCCTGAGGAATAAGATGCACGGGAGTTCCATGAATCACCGTTCTGGATTTGGAATTGGGTCTTGGCCGATAAGAGGAAGTCTGGGAGTTGTGACTTTCTAATTTTCTTTCCTATTCTTTTTTCTTTCACCAGCCTTCCTTATTGAAATGTGATTGGGAGTTCAACCGTGTTGGCAAGCAGTGAGCTGCGATAATGGGGATTTATGATTGACATTATTTGTTAATTTTTTGATTGAAGCAGATAATGAATATTGGCGTGAGTCGCATCAGAAGTTATGAAGAGATATCAAAAAAGATTGGTGTTAATTATGAGTTTCATTTATGAGTTTCATGTATTAAAGTATTTAGAAGAGTTATTTCATTATAGGTTGTATACCGAGGAGAGAGAGACGACCGATGTATTACATATGACATATAATCGCTAATTTAAATTCGCCTATTCATGCCAGTTTCGCTTCTACCACTCGTGTAAATTGTATGAATGATATGATATTTCGTCATATTGAACTGAAATACAACGCTTATTACTCGACCTGCAGATAGATTAATGATTTACAATGATTAAAGTATATTTCATCGGCATATAGAAATGGTTTAAGACATGTTGTTAAATGCAGAATGTGATAAAATGTGGAAATGTCGGAAAATTGTGATAGGAAGGCTATGTTATAAAATCTGCAGAGAAAGAAAAGTTAGATGAGCCGTGATTAGGATCTTAAGTATCCCCGACTCGACATTTTGAGGTTGAGTGTAGTCTAACCTGTCGTACAGGGGTAGATAGTTTTACCTCGCTTACCTTCGTTTTACGGGTGACGACTTATGAAAGTCAAAACCATTTAATTATAAATGACATTTCAGAAAATGATTTGATAATAGAAGAAATGATTTAATGAAAATTACCGCCTCGACATCGACAAGATGAACCTACAAAGATACCACCTGAAAGATATTGTTCGAGTTATATTGTACATTTCAAAGACCTACAAAGATATTGTTCGCATAATGTTATCGCAACACAACACTGCTTTGTAAATTTATGTATTACATCGACTTACCATTCAGATTTCTTTTACTTTAAGATTCTTGTCTCACTGCCTTTCTTTACGATGAGCTTGATAATCGGAAAATTTAGTGCAGGTTTACGTTTTAATCAGGTGTATAGTTTGGAAGATTAAAGAAGCTTTTGCACGCGCAAATTAAATGCCTTTTACTTCAGATTTATTTACAAACTTAAAGATTTCACGCCCAGAATTGTGATATGAATTAAGTTAAGTATAATGAAATATTTGTGATGATTTGATGATGAAATTTCACTTGCTTCATTCCGCAAAGAAGACGTGGAACGCGTGGAATCGGTCCAACCGTCATCCTATTCTCATTACCGACAATTGAAAAGGTAGAGGGTCATCTGGGGTGTGACACAACATCTCTTATAAACCACTCGTACATCTTCTACATCCCAATCATCAAATAAGAGACTAACTATCTACCACCCAAGCTCACAAAATCACTTCAAAACCTTCATTGATGGTGTCTATCAAACCTAGTATCTTCCTAATAATGTTCTCTACATCTCTACAAACCTTAACCCTTATAAAACTTCATTAGAAATTTCAAATCATAACTTCACATCTAAATCTTCCTATCTACATCCATTTCCCTGCATTTATCCCTCATAAAACCCATTCACCAAATGAGCTAAACCAATAAACTCAAACTGAGTTAAATTTGGTTCTTCCACCATCATACTGCTCCAAAGACCATACCAATACATCATAAACTTCATAACATACTTGACACCCTAAACTAATCAATCAAAATCATTTCTCACCTCCAATCCATTATTAAGGCCATAAGCATCAACCCCTTCACTACAATCTTTGGTATTATCATAAAAATAAAGGCAAGTCCAACAAGTCCATCTTATCTAATGGACTCGATATAGCATTGCCCACCACTATAATGTTTGTTTTTTCCTTTCCCATTGCTCTTCCACTTTTCAGAGAAGAGTTCAGGGCACTTCTCTAATAATTATTTTTTATGTGAACAGTTATTTGATAATGACCATAGAACTTCTTAGAAGCATTGGCTCTAAGAAAAAGGGAGATCATGGAATATCAATTTTCTTTCCCGCTTACTTTATTTTAGAGGCACCTCTTTGGATAATTCTCAGGAATTTCTACCTCCAGCCTTATTTTCTTCTTCTTTTTTTGTTCTATGGATATCATCATCATAATGGCCTGATTAAAATCTAAGATCGGGAGAAGATATAGTTCATTTGTAATTTTTGAGTAAATCTAAAATTACTTGTAACACTCAAAAATATGTCAAACACGTAAATTAAAATGCATTTTAAAATATACCCCATTTTTTTTTAAAACCATCCAAAACATTTTTTATAAAATCCTACATATTTTTTGATTAAAAGGATAATATAGCGTATATATTATTTTAATATATATATATATATATATATATATATATATATATATATATATATATATATATTAAGTTATAAAAATCAATTAAAACGTATTCATTTTTTTTAAATCACTGTAGCAATTTACTATAGCAACAGAGAATTCCAATCCGATAAACATGCATTGACTGATGGAGTTAGTGAAAGAATTAAGGGCTGTAACTTAAAAGGGAATGGTTAAAAGATTTAATTAACTCGTATTATAATAAAACCCATTTTTCCTATTCGTTTTCCTATTTTCTTTCCTGTCACCCTCTTGCTGTTTCGTCTCAACTTGATCACGCGAGAGAGGGAAGTGCAACTATGACATGGGGGAGGCTGCAACGCCTGCTAGCTGGAGGGATGGAAGGGGAAAATCGTGAGGTGTAGGGCTATTTGGAGAGGAATTTTAAGGGGAATGTTGTAAGTATTATATTTACATATTATGTTATGAAAGTTTAATGATTAAATTAGCTTAATTGAATGATTTTTATCTAAGATTAAATTAGGATTTCATTCATGTAGCAAATCGAGAAAGGGATGCTGAAATTGGAGAAATCAATGGACATTGGGTGTGTGTGTGTGTGTGTGTGTGTGTGTGTGTGAATATGTATATGTATATGTATATGTATATTTATATGTATATATATGTATGTATGTATGTATATATGTAAGCATGTATATATGCATGCATGTATGTATGTATGAAGGATTAATGAAATGACATAGATTTAAGAAAAATTATACATACACATTAAATAATATTTATTTATCCGTGAAATTATATAAATTGGAGTTGTTGGGTGTCGAGGTTGGCTTAAAAAAATTCTGAGTTAAAGTTGATTAAATATTAAATAAAATATCATAAAAATATAATTGAGAAAAATTATTGTAACATTATCTTATTTTAATCTAGTAATTGACATTTGGTGTTAATTGAGTGTTTAAAGCAGATTGAGCTATAAGCTAGAAGAGAGTGAATGTGGCGAAGTCAAATTCAGGTAAGAATGTATAGTGAGAGAACTAAGTTAAGTTTAGTTGAAGAATTTTATGTATTTAATAAGAAAATTTTGATGTCAACCTTTGTATTGAAGGAACCATTAACAGTCATGTCGCAAGACTGGCACATTTATCAAGGTGAGACCTACAATTGCTAAATTAAGTCTCTACCCATTGTCACAACATTGCATGTTGCACATTTGTTGTTGTAACTATGCGAGAAGAAAGTACCCAGTTTAGGACACTAAAACTTGGTGTAATGATAAAAGATTGCATATTCATCCACTCCATCATAGTCATTTGTTCAATCAACTTAGCCACTAGTTTGACTAGAATGTGAGGGGCTTCATTCTCATTCAGTTGATTATCAATTCCAAGAACCATAAACTAGGCCCCATACCTATAGAAAATATGATTGACCAACAAAATGTCTTGGATAGGCTCAAGAGCAACAACTTGATAAACATTTCAACACACCAAGAAAGCATGCCAATATATCAGTGTCTTTACGCACACTAATATGCACACTGAGGTATCGAAGTTTGGCTTAAATGCCTAAAATGCCTTCTAAGATACCCGAAATACCATTTAAGGCCCATAACTATCAAAACACCTTCATGCATGATTTTTAAAGCCCTCGGAAACAAAAACTCAAAAATAAGTTGAAATGACACCAAGTCATACAATATGATGAGATGCCTCCAAGCACCTTTCGAAACACTCCATGGTTAAATTATATAAATGCCCTTAACAAGGGCTTGTTAAGCAAGTTTAGGTACAAATATGCTTGATCAAGCAACAAAATTAGGGAAGCTGGTTTGACTAAATTGACTGTTAAGCAATAAAAAAAGGCCATCAAGTATCTAACATTAATATATGTCAAGGTATCAAAGTTTCGATAAGCATGTCACAGCACAAAAGGCTCCAAAATAGACTAACTCTATGCACCACAAGATATAATAGTAATATTCAATTCAAGTAAAAAAACATTTGAGAAAGTGAAATATCAAACATCAGAGAACAATTGCCACCATATATGGTGATATTAAAACAAAAATGGATCTCGAGATAGATAAGCTTCATGCAACCACTAAACTCATATAAAATCATTTTAACTATATGTGCCTAAGAGTATCATTTTTGGAGATAAACAAGAATTGTCTCGTTTAAAAATGTTTAGCCGTCATGTATGTATAGGATTTGTCATTGGTCATATTTAATACCTCTAAAACTATCATATTACAAGTCTGTGTCATTCAATCAACTCAATATAGTTTCTTTATCAATAAAGTAAACTAAATCATACCACACAAATTGTATCCATAACATAATATTACCCTTGACCTAGAGATGGATAGCCATAGATGAGAGAACTCATGTTTCCTAACACTACACTCAACAATCATAGTGAAGGCTGAATTTAATGCTAACAGTCACATAAGTTTCTTGACTTAATCCTAATTACTATAGCTAAAGTTCCCTATACAAGTGATTGGTCAGAACATGAGGCCTAACTTGAACTTAAACTATCACATCTAAAGCTCCATGAATCCTTAGGTACAAATCTGCCCTATAAAATCCTAGATGGAATCATGAGATTTTGATGACGTTTACCATCAATCTTCAGGCTCATTTCTCAATGCAAGGGATTATAGTGCAATGAGATGTGTACATTGTCAAATTCTGACACCCTAATATAGATTAACTGACAATGCTCTCCTAATTAGTAAAGGTAACTAACAACTTGATTTACGCAAATGAAGTTTCAACCACATAATTATGCAGAACCTTTAACATCTCATGAGAAAATACTCTAAGGTTACAAATAGTCTTTTCTGTTTTTTTAACTAGCATGTCCTTTTTCATGAGCTCAGGATAACGGAAAATGCATAATCAAAGATGAATGAAGCAGAATGATGAAAATTTTTCTGATAAAAAGGATACCTCAGGTTGAGAAGCTAAGGTTTTCCCACAAACATTATCATCCAAGGTTGTTTGGAAAAAGGGAGTAACATAACTCATTTCGGTGTCATATGGCTGCTTTAAACATGCAAAATGGCATGTTAGTGAAACAACCAAACCCACTTTGAAAGGATTAAATTTAAAGCTAATAACGGTTAACTAGAACATCTAAAGTCATAAAGAAAAGCAGAAGATTACTAGATTTGTTTATTAGAAACTGACAAGTACAATTAGCTATTTTACACTAAAAAAAGATAATGAAGATTTTTTTAGTTACCACGCTAAAAGAATAAATGTACTCACTGAAAAACTTGGCATGCTTGAGGTTTCCTGTATTCTATGAGATTGTTGAGAGCTAAATGGATGGCTATGACTTTGGACCAACCCAATATCTGTGTAACTTTCAATGCTTTGAGGGTTCAAGGGCTCATTGTTTCCAGAAGAAGGCAGCTCTGATTCTTCAGTAGAAGCAGGGGAGGTAGACCTTGAAGTCCCTAATTGGCAATCAACCAAATGTCCAACTTCAACAGAAGTCTCATCAATAGATCCAACTGGAACAAATGCTGAATTACTGATAGAAGATAAATTAAGGTTAGCATTTCAACTAAAGCATCCATATTACATTTGAATGAAAACCATATGCAGTTACTTTGCATTAAAAGGAAAGAGACAATTTTTTACAATGAAGAAACATAAGCATATTATACTGCTATAAAAAAAAAATTAAAACTCTAAAAATAAAATTTTCCAACAATCCATATTTATATAATAATAACCGCTCCATTATCATTCAAGACTGTTTTAATTCAACATTACTTTAAGATGCAACAGAAAAGAGAGAATTTTCACCATCTATATGTTTCCATAAAAATGACAGTTTATAGCAGAATGGGCATAAAAGTGAACTGCCTTCTTGTAGTCTCTGATCATGAACTGAAAGAAGACCTATTTGAACTGTAACTGAAATGTAAAATCTGAACCTTCTTGAAGCCGATTGTGATGCCCTTCAAAGCTTTGCCGAAGAAAGTTGATGATGTTACCATTGTCTCCCTCGATAATGATACCTTTCCTAGCAAAATCTAGGATGCATGAATAATCAATCATTTCACTAGAACCCCCCAATCCCACAACTATGAATACAGCCAGCTCATCAGTGCCTTAGAACAAACAAAAATGTTAAACTTCCAATTTTAATTTTCTTAGCATTACCAAGTTTCTAGACAGATCCAGCATAGATTTGTTTCAAATTGAATGGTAGTGGGCAAAACTGCATCTATTTTGTTTTGAAAAGTGTTAGTTTTCCAAGCCTTGGAACTTCTATGTGTGGTCTACTAATCTGAATCATGGCCATTCCATATATTTGGAGGTTTGAAAGAAATTTTATCAAGGTAAAAGAAAAAAAATGGAGTAGGTTCTGTATTTAGGGAATGAGATGAATTGCAAGTAACACATGTGCAGAATTCTCTTTGAACTAAATCATCCAAATTGGATTGGAACATTGATGAGAGAATCAGTTGCCGCAACCAACAAAAAACTAGTTAAAAATTTTGAAATATTTTTAAAAAATATAAACATTTCACATATCACAATGTATATATACAACAACAACAACAAGCCTTAATCCCACTAGGTAGGGTTGGCTACATGAATCCTTCGTCTCCATTGTGTCCTATTATGTGTCAAATTCTCATTTAATTCAAGTATACTAAGATCATTTTTTATACATCTTAACCAAGTCTTTTTAGGTCTACCTCTACCTTTCTTAACATAAAGCAAATCTAATGCATCTACTCTCCTAATCGGATCATCGGGACGGCGCTTTATGTGGCCAAACCATCTAAGGCTCTCCCTAATCTTATCTACCAGCTACTCCAACTTTTTTAACATACTCATTTTCATTCTATCTCTAAGGGTAAAGCCACTCATCCACAGCATCCTCATCTGTAACACTTAACTTAGTCTTATGTTTCTCTTTTATTGGCATTCACCATAAGTCATTGCAGGTCTTACCACCATCTTATAAAATTTTCTCTTAAGTTTAAATGGAACTTTTCTATCACATAATAGGTCAGATGCATTCTCCACTTCAACCATCCAACTTGAATTGTACTAATAACATCTCCATCTATTTCACCATCATTTTGAACAATAGAGCCTAAATATAATCATTCTTATTAATGACTTGATCACCTAAAGTCACAACACTATCACTAAAACTTCTACAACTAAAATTACACTCCATATATTCAGTTTTAGATCTACTTAAACAAAAACCTTTAGACTCTAAAGTTGACCTCCATAATTCAAGTTTCTATTGGACTCCCTCTCTAGTCTTATCAACAAGAAGAATGTCATCAGCAAAAAGCGTACACCAAGGTACATCTTCTTGTAAATGTCTCGTAAGAACATCCATAACTAAAGTAAAAGATAAGGGCTTAATGTTGATCCTTGATGTAATCCAAGCGAAATAGGAAAATATTTTGTCAATCCTCCTTGTGTTTGGACACAAGTAATGCTCTAGTATACATATCCTTAATGACTTGAATAAAACCAATATTAACTTCTTTTCTAATTCTCCAAAGAACATCTCTTGAGACTTTATCATAAGCTTTCTCTAAATCAATAAATATCATATGTAGATCCTTCTTATTTTCTCTATGCTTCTCCATCAAACCTCTTAACAAATATATAGCATCCATAGTAGATCTACCTGGCATGAAACCAAACTGATTGTGAGAAACTTCTGCAGTAATATTTATATTTAAAATTTCTTGAACACTATCAACTATTGCAACTTCTTTTTTGCCCACCTAAGTCCGTAAAGTGGGACTTTTATTATTGTGTAGGCAGTAATTGAACACAAGATTTTGACGACGACTTCCAAATTTCTTATTAACTAAATTAATGAGCATCCACAACTACTACACATTTGATTATTCACACGTATTCATTGCTGCAAAATTCAACAGCTAAACTAGTAGATGGATGTAAGCCAATGAAAATCTTAAGCATTAAAATGTTGACTAGATATGCACGAATATCATGATAATATGTAATGTTATTAAGGGCTACTATAATAACAATCCCACTTTTTTATTGCAGCATGCATATATTCACATAATGTCTGATTTTATTGTCACTGTTGCATCCATACCTTTCTATATAGTTGCTTTCTCCATTTTATTTCTCTTTAAGCTACATTTTTCCCATCAAAGAAAAGCAAGATATTTCATTTTTGACTAATCAAATCTACGAATATATTCATAGATATACAACATTTTGTCAGTAAGTTTCACGTGGAATTTCATCTGCTTACTCTCAATCTTTTTCAACTTCTTGAACATTGGCAAACCCCGTGATAGAAAATTATATTTTTTATTCCTAAATGTAAGAGTCTGAAATTTCTATTCAAGGTCCCTCGTAATGTGTATAGTCTTTCTAGCTTTTAATAATAGTGTAGGAGATGAATTCACTCACGGACAAATAAATAGAAAACTAATCCAAAGGATATGACAAATCAATTTCGTTCATTCAAAAGCTTCTAAATAAACAGACAGCTAAAATAACTAAAGAGAGGTCCATAAACCCCGCATCCAACATCATTTCACCGAGCCAATAAACATAAACCTGTGAAGAAAATATTAAGATTCCCTCGTAATAAAAAAAAAGTCATTTGAAAACTAGGAGAAATAATTTAACTGAATTGTGCATGCTTTCTCATGCACTGAGTAATAAATAAATTAATCCTTACATAACCCAATTCAAAAACCTTAATAAACAACCTGCCTATCAAAACTATATAGAACCAAGACATGACTGGTAGAATTTGGAGAAGTGTACATGGTATTAATAATATAAAACTAGGGCTTTAACAAACCTAATATCAAGCTAATCCAACCATAGATATACAAAAAATTGAGATGGATTTTCGTATTAAATCACTTTCACTTGATCCAACCTAACCTAATGTAACTTAATCTTTAAGACAGGCTGAGCAAACTTTTGAGTTTGTTCTAAAGCCATCAATCTCCTTAAACCCATTTTTGGTAAATCCATGCATATGGTTAGGGGTGTCAATTTAGATTGAAAGGTTGGGTTTAGGTAAAAAGATTGGGTTCAAGTCTAACATGAGGTTGCCCTAACTCAATTATGCTTGACTTGAACATGACCAATTTATTATGGGGTCAAAAGCTTTGACCCAGCTCAACCTATATAACCATTTACTATGTGGATCATGTAATTTTTGGAATCAACACACAGTACTTAACTCGAACATGACCTGTTTAACTCAATCAACTTGTCTTAAACCCACATAACCTGAGACAAACAATAATAAGGTCATATTCAAGTTGATTTCAGGTCATTCAAGTCAACTCAAACTGACCCCAATAACAATCGAATTAGTTCATTTGGCTCAAACCCGACCTAACACTAATTGGATCACCTTAAAGACTTTGAGTCGAGTTCAAACTAGGCCTGTACATGTGGTTATCTGATTTGTATAAATATAGCATAGAAATGCATGTATATTTTTTAGTTTTGTATTCAATATTACCTTGAGCTAGCTCGATCCAAGATCAACATTTCCTCGAAAAGAAGAGCATATCCAAAAGAACGGTTCTTAGCTCAAAATTTTGTTTGAATGCAAAGACAGATGATCTGAGAACTTTTAGCCAAATTCAGAGCCCTACTCAATACAAAGCAATCCCAAAAATATAAAAGGGTAAGGAAAAAAGAGAAGTTGATGGAAAAAAAAATCAACAAGAATTTCTTCAAATAAGAATAAAAATAGATTACAGGAAATACAGATTCTTCAGCAATGACTGAAGAAATGAGAGAATGTTAGTCATTTATACATTAGATTTATCGAGTAGTGCTGTTTTTCATCACTAAGTTTATCATGTTTGTTGATATAAATGAGAGAGTACCTAATATTTCATTCAGCCTCAAGAGGTTTTCGGCTTGGGGAAACTTCCAACAGAGCTATGCAAGCACTACACAGAGGACTTTGACATTGAATATACGACTGGATGGTTCTGAAGTAGTTATGGCCCCTTTATGACATGAAAAAGCGAGAATCGGGCCTTGAAGTTAAATTAAAAATTATAATTATTTTCTTAGTGAAATGTCAGCCTGGATGATTTTTTTATAAATAAAACCTTTCTGCTTCCAGAATAACCATGACTACCTGTAGTGATAAATTTGTGATACGAGGAAATGAACTAAACACCATTTCTTTTAGTTTCATTAATGAGTTTGAGAAAGGTGTTCTGAGGTTATTGTTGGCAACATGCATCATATCTTTTGCTTAAGCTGCCATTTCTTCTACCATAACCTGCGAACTATCTCCATCCCTTCTAAATATGATGTATCTGGTAAACAAGCAAAATCAAGATTACATTCTATGTACATATTAGTTTTGCTTAGGTGCTCCTATTAACTTAGGAATTATGGCTACATTTTGATGAACTTGTTTTAGACTAGTAAAATAAGACAGCCAAGGAACAATGATCCAAGCAAAAAATAAAATAAGTGCATAAATGAGAGAAAATTATCATCAACTCAGCCAACAAGAAGCATCTTATTCATCACATTCATGGTCAAGAGGATCCAGCTATACCAATTACATTGTGAAATTCTGACAACAAGAACCAAGACTGGTATCAGAAAATGAACATCACATTCATTCCTTGCTTCATTCAGTGTAAACTACGTATCAAATACTTTTCAAGTGTACAAACAAGCAGAGAATGAGAAATCTCAAGGTATCATTGACTTATCTTTCATTGTCATTGAAGGTGGTGGTTGGTTGGGCTTTTGTTTGGTTAGATGCATAAAATGCTTCAGAAGGCTAAAAAAAGAATCACAGCGGACTGTCAAAACCCCCAGCTTCTGAAAGCCCTTCTTTAGGTAATTATGCCAAAACTAATTTAGACTTAAACTGATTCCATACATATTAATTTCATATTTTACTGTACAAGAGGTTACATATTAATTTCATATTTTACTGTACAAGAGGTTACTTTTTATTGATCAAGAGATAAATATTGTATTTATCTCGACAACCAATTTATGAGACTTTGAACAAAAGAATCAAGATAAAGGATAGCTAAAATTCTCCCAAATGCAATTCCAGCCCAAGGTTTCTTTTCATAATTCGTATCTATTTCTTGATCACTGCTCTTCCTGATCTCATTTTCATTTTGTATCATTTATTTTAGCTTGCAAAAAATATATTCTTATTAGCATGAGTGAATAAAGTGTAATCAGATTGTCCTTAAGAGTGTTCATGCCGTTTAATCAATAAGGTGAATCTATCAAACCAAGCACTTTGAGATCATTTCAAGCCACATATAGTTTTTTTTTTTTTTATAGTCTGCAAACTTGGTTTTTATTACTCTTATTCTCAAATCAAGGAGGCATTGTGAAATAGGTTTCATCTATTTATATTTTAAATCTAATTGATGAAGCAACCAATCTAAATTAGCATTAAGAGAAAAATAACACCCTCATAATATTCATCTTAGAAACTAGGGCAAGGGTTTCATGTTCCAAAAGTTTATGTGATACCTAGTTCAACTAATCATATTGTGTATCAGTCATTACTATTGAGTAATGAAAAACATAGATTTAAAAAAATTATTTCCTAAAATAAAATAAGGTCCATTATCATTCAGGTACCATAAGCGAGGAATTTTAATTATGGTTTCAAGGATAAGTATATATTGAATGGGCCAGTATTCATTAATGGTACGAAGACCATTAAAGGTATCGAGGATAATACTTCTTGTTGAGGAAGAATATGTGGAGGGAAAATACATCTTTTGGCAACTGTAATATCACTTCCTGTGTCACACAATGCGTAAACACAAATTGGGTCATAAGTTGGAACATAGAGTTCTATTTGCATGTAGCTATGAAAGTTAACCATATTGTCGATTAATAATATGTGAATCGATTCGAATTATAGAGTCTGTAAATGTAACAGTATATTGTTGCAAGAAATTCATTCTAACTAAAATACATCCTTTTTCGGTTTCATCTGTAAAGAAAGTATGTTGAAAGTCTATTTGTTGCTCTTGTATATCCCAAAATTCAAATAAAATATTGGTTTCATTATGGCAATAATGTTTATTACCATGATAGTCTTTATAGATATATGATTCTGTTCTTTTGATTTATAGATTTGTTGGTATTAAAGATATATCTATATGAGAAATATGTGATCCGTTGTCTAATAAGATCGAGTTCTTATTATCTAGTTGAATATAATATCCATTTATAATTAATTGATTATTGGAGTGTTGTATTTGTCTTGAATCAATTGATTTCCTTGGTTGAATGATAAGATCATTATTATTTTTATTAAATAATAATTATTTTTTATGTAATCTAAAACTATTACCTAGGTTACTGCTTTCTCCAAAATCTAGAGCTAGAGTATCAGGAGGAAGTGTTAGTGTTGTATAATCTACTTCTTCTGGTTGAATAGTATGCCCAATCTGAGAGAAGATAGAGTCTATATGAATAAGTTCATCATGTGTTCGAAATATAACAGTATTATAATGATTAATATAAGCATATGCTAGTTGATATGTAATACAGTAAACAACACTTCCTGAACGTAATTGAATATGATCTAACTTATGTTTAATGGTTAGCGTTCGGTCTAGATGCCTATTATTAATGTTTATTGTATAATTAGGATGTAAATTAAACAACAACATTTGATAATAAAGATTTCCTTAAATTACTCCAAGTAATGCATCTTTTTTAGAATGAATAATTTTGTCATCATAAATCCAAAAAGTAATTGGACTATCAATACCTTTTCAAAAATAAGCTTTAATTAATATTTGAATTCCACCAAAGAATACATGTCGATACCTTTCTAGATGAGATATTTTTTGAAGATCTTGATTTCTAATTGCTAAATTATATTAAGGAATTTTTGTACTATCTTGTGCTTCAATAATTTCGATTAGGTATTCACCTTGTCTAATACTATAATGAATAAGTTTTTTCCAATTTAATATAGGCATGTCGAAACAATCTTTAGTTCCTAAAAATATTTTTTTTTTCTTATCTTTTTATATTCATCTTCTAAAAGAGTTAATTGTCTGCTAAATTCATATTGATTGTTTGTAATTTCATCCGTATCATTTATTTTTTCAAATTCAAACATTAATCAAAATATAAATATTCATCTATATCATTATCTGAATAATAGTATTGATCTATGAGATCATTTTCTTGATCAGATAATTCATAAATTTCTTCTTCAGAATCTATTTTAAAGATATCAAAGATAAGTTCTAACTGTTCATCCATAATTTGAACTAATTTAACTCCTGAGACTTTTTTCCTTTTCAGACATTCATTAGCATAATGTCCCTCTTCTTGACATAGCCAACATTTACAAATTTTAGGTTTAGAATTAATTTTTTTTTTTGAAAGTTTCATTTCTTCATATTTATTTTCTTTTTTATCGTTTTCTTGAAGAATTTTTTCTTTTGGTTACATTTTGTACCAGTACATTTTTGTGTTATATTTTTGGAATATCTCCATTGATGAGCTACTAAATCATTCTTGTTACAATATAATATTTGTTTGTACGATTTATTTTATTTATGTAAATCTATTTGTTGGTAAGGTTCTGCTAATTTTTATTCAGCAAATAATATTCTACTTCCTAAGGTTATATCTGTAGGAAATAATTGTTGAAATGCTTGACTCCATACTATATTGTATGGTTTAGGTAATTTATAAAAGTATATATCGAGATATTGTCTACGTTCGTCTGAAAGAATATCATAGAAGAATTTTTGATATTAGCAACTATATTCTTTTAAGTAACATATATTGCAAATACTAAGGATAGTAAGTTTTTGCTAAGCAATCTCAAATTATTTCTTGGCTTTTTCAGTTTCAGTGGTGAATCTAATCCTATATCCAAGAAATTCACTTCTAATAAAATCTGCATACATATTTATCCATTTACCTGGCGTACTTATAGTAGATTCAGCTAAACAAGTATTTCTAATTTCTTGTTTTTGATTTTATCTAAGAAAAAAAAAATCATTTTTTGCAAATACCTATAAGAGTATTTTCAATAAATCCATATGCATCTTCTCCTTGAAGGTTGTAATTATAAATGACTAAACTATTTTTTATGGTCCATTTATCAATTATTTCTACAATATTTTAGCAAAAGTCTAAATTTAAATAGACTTCATGTCCACTAATTGCATTATTAAGGCAATCTTCTTTTTTATTTTGAGGAATTTTTTCGGACTGATTATTTCTAGGTGTAGGAATACGCCTAATGTTATGTGGTAAATAATATGTTGGATGGTGAAAGATGAAGTACTTGTACTACGTTGAGTGGTTTGAGTAGTTATTTCAGAAATATGTCTATCTACTGAAGGAGTTTGTAGCATATTATTCATAAATTAATGCTGATTTAATATAGCTACTAAGTCATATATTTCTTGTGATTGTGATGATTCTTTAATTTCTACAATTTCATTAATTCGTATTGCATCTTGAATATTACTTTTACTAGTAGTAATAGCAAGGTTTTTTGAATACCAAGGAAGGTTATCATTTAATCATTGTAAGTGAAATTCAATACAGATGCATTCCGTAAGAATTGCGGCTGTCGCAATATTATTATTGAGAATCTGTTGATCTCAATAATTATTTTCCCAAGTTCTAGTATATTACTAGTATTTTCTAAATAAGTTAAGGATTTGTATCATTTATGTAAGAGAGTTTTAAATCATTTGATTTTGCTGCTTTGAATTTGATTTAATTCCGTATATCACAAGTTAATACTTTATTCGAATTTTTCAAACTAATTCTGAGGTCATTACGTTGTTTTAGTATCATATAACTAAGAACAATCCATTCATTAAAATTTCTAAGGAGAGCTTTAATATTATTCGTCTATGAAGACTTCTAATTGGTTACTAGTAATGTTTATTTTTAACAAATCTTGAATTCTTTTTCTAAATATTTGTTTGATATATTTGTCATAATTTTTTAGATCTGAATATATCTTCTACAGGTTCTTCTACTCAAAGTCTTTTAAATGTTTCTTTTTCTTCTCTGATAAGAGATTCATATGAAAGAAAGTTACTATTATACGAGTAATTAGGAATGCATAAGCAAGCATAATTATTATCAAAGTGTTTTGTGTTTATATTAAGCATAATTTCTTTATTTCCTAAGAGCTTTTTTTTCACTGATACCATTTGTAGTGGGATCTCTATCTTTAATTTTTAGAGTTTTGTTTGGTTGATATGTTAAATTTAATTCTTTCAACTTCTTTTTCAATATTTTGAAGTTTATACATGATTAATTCAAAATCAGATTCCATAAGAAAATATATTCTTCTCCCTTATTCATTTCTGTAAGGATGGTAATCATATAGCATTTTTATAATGGGTCATCATGCTTTTGATTTGTCTTACTATTCTAGATCTTCTATAATATATTTATGTAATTACTTTTAATAAATGATCTTGAGTTTGACCATTTGGTTTTCCGGTTTATATCATAATCTCCTATTTCGGTGGCTTTTACGGGGAGATACAAGCTCAATTGCAACCACAACCTTATATGATTACTTCAAAAAGTAACAACACAATTTAAGTTTGTTTCCTACCCTTAACGTAACAAGATCAAATAGTAATTGTAATCAACATATCATATTCAGAGGAGAGCATAATAAAACAAATTCATTAGCATAAAACATCATTACATATCACAATATTCAAACCATACTTACAGACATGAACAAGAGAGAATATAACTTTAGCCTAGATAGTGTTCACACATAGATTTTCTCTTTATTCTCTAGTAGTCTCTCTCTATTTTCCATTGCCCCTTCCACAACTGTAGGCATCACTTATTTATAATAGAGATTCATAAGTGAATCAATAATTTGAGCTGAAGAAGTGCTTACGTCATATAATATTGGCTGACGTTTTATTTTTGCTGACGTTTATTCTTCTAGAAGTTTTGATCCTAGTCTTTCTTTTACTTCTTGAAGATTAGTTTTGGTTTTGGATAGCGTACATCTATGCAACTTTTCTTTTTACATTCTCTTGCAGAATTTTCCTCGTATTTCTATATTAGCAAATATCGTATTTTTAAGCAAAATATTTTTTCATTTAAGATACATCACTTCATGTGTCTTTTTAGTCTTCTGTCTGTAATGGCTGTAGACAAATACTGAATTAATTTTTATTTATCACATATTTTGGATAAAATGATTCACTACTGATCCCGGGATGAACCATTGTTACAGGTCCTTGTAGTTCAAGATATGTCTATATAACTTTCACATAAATATTCCAGTGCTTCAAAATTGATTGGAAGGTTTCAATTGCTTCCATAATTGCCTTTGATAATTTACCTAATGAAGAAAGACTCTCAATATAAATTATTTTAATTAATCCACTGAGGTAGAGTTCGTATACAATCTTCGGATCTATGTCTCCGTAGATATATGCTACATTTATCTTTTCCTAGGAATGAAAATATATTTGTGGATTAATTCGTTCTTGGTACAACGAAAATCATTGTCATTCTTCAGATAGTTCGAGTTAACTTTTCTGCTGTTTTGGTGGTTTGAGGAGAACAGTAGAGTATTGTTCTGCTCCATGTTGGATTATGAGCAATATCCACAACTATTAACGGATTTGTTATATCTTCATCATTAACCGTTTGTAGTGATTGTTTATCTTCAGATATTTTATCGGATACTTCTGTTATTTTTTCTTTATTAAGAATGGTACTTGCCTCTGAATTTTTTGTATGAGGATTGGCATCCTTATTATAATTGCACATAGTGTATAATTGAGTTACTAAAGGTAAATCTTCAGCATCAAGTTCTCCAGAGAGATAATTCTTTACTTTTTGTAGCTCGGTTAAAATCTTACTACCGAATGATATTTCACATTCTAATTTTCAATTTTGAAATTCAAAAATTTGGAGGTAGTTGTTAATTAGTTATTCATCTTGACAACTACCTCCAAATTCTTGAATTTCAAATTTGAAAAGTAGAATGTAAAATATCATTTGGTAGCAAGGTTTTAACCGAGCTACAAAAAATAAAAAATTATCTCTCTGGAGAACTTGATGCTGAAGATTTACCTTCAATAACTCAATTACCCACTATGTGCAATTATGATAAGGATGCCAATCCTCATACAAAAAATTCAGAGACAAGTACTCTTCTTAAAAAAAAAAAAATAACAGAAGTATCCGATAAAATATCGAAAGATAAACAATCACTACAAACAGTTAGTGATGAAGATATAACAAATCTGTTGATAGTTGTTGCTCAAAATCTAACAAGGAGCAAAATAGTACTCCACTCTTCTCCTCAAACCACCAAAACAGTAGAAAAGTTCACTCGAACTATTTGAAGAATGCAACGATTTTCATTGTACCAAAAATGAATTAATCTACAAATATATTTCCATTCCCAAGGAAATATAAATGTAGCATATATCTAGGGAGACAAATCCGAAGATTGTACACAAACTCTATCTCAGTGGATTAATTAAAATAATTTATATTGAGAGTCTTTCTTCATTACGTAAATTATCGAAGGCAATTATGAAAGCAGTTGAAACCTTCCAGTCAATTTTGAAGCACTGGAACATTTATGTGAAAGTTATACAGACATGTCCAGAACTATGAAGGACCCGTAACAATAGTTCATCTCAGTTTCAGTAGTGAACCATGTTACGCAAAATATGTGGCAACTAAAAATTTCATCAAAAGAAACAAAGATGAATTATATCAATTATGGAAAGAGACTAAGAAAATTAATCCATCTAATATATGGGTCTATCATTATTCTAATTTATTATTTATCTACAGCCACTACAAATAGAAGACTAAAAAGATACATTAAGTAATGTATCTTAAATTTAAAAATATTTTGCTTAGAAATACGATATCTGCTAGTATAGAAATACGAGGCAAATTTTGCAAGAGAATGTAGAAAGAAAAGTTGCATACATGTATGCTATGCAAAATCAAAAGTAATCTTCAAGATGTAAAAAAAAGACTAGAATCAAAACTTCTAGAAGAATAAACGTCAGCCATGACATCAGCAAAAATAAAATGCCAACTGTGACATCGGCAAATATATGATGTAAGCACTTAAGTCAGCTCAAATTATTGATTCACTTATGAAAGCAGTGGAAAACAGAGAGAGACTACTGGAGAATAAAGAGAGAATTTATGTATGAACACCATCTAGGCTAAAGTTATCTTCTCTCTTCTCTCTTTTTCATGTCTGTAAGTATGGTTTGAATATTGTGATATGTAATGATATTTTATGCTAATGAATTTGTTTTATTATGCTCTCCTCTGAATATGATATGTTGATTACAATTAATATTTGATCTTGTTACGTTAAGGGTAGAAAACAAACTTAAACTGTGTTGTTACTCTATGAAGTAATCATAGGGTATTGCAATTGTCAGATTCTCCAAAAAGCCACCAAATAGGAGAATATGCAACCGAGATCAATACCAAACTCAAGATCAAGTATTAGAGTAATTACATAAACATATTATAGAAGATCTAGAATGGTAAAACAAATCAGAAGTATGATGGACCATTATACAAACACTGTATGATTACCATACTTATAAAAATGAATAAGAGAGAAGAATATATTTTCTTATGGAATCTGATTTTAAACTAATCATGAATAAACTTCAATATTGAAAAAGAAGTTGAAAGACTTAAACTTAACATATCAACTAAACAAAACTCTAAAAATTTAAAGATAGAAACTCCACTACAAATGGTTTCAGAGACTGGGTAAACTTATTACTCCTAATCCAACGAGGAGCAGAGCAGTACTCCACTATTCTCCTCAAACCACCAAAACAACAGAAAAGTTCACTCTAGAATAGTAAGACAAATCAGAAGTATGATAGACCATTATAAAAACACTGTATGATTACCATCCTTATAGAAACGAGTAAGGGAGAAAAATATATTTTCCTATGGAATCAGATTTTAAACTAATCATGAATAAACTTTAGTAGCATGATTCATATCTTTGATAATATTGTGATTGATATTTTTGATTAATATAAGTTGGAAAAATGCTTATGAACCAAGAAAAATGATTTAAGAACCAGTGTGCTAGTGACTTTAATAATTTCAATGCCAATTACCTGCAGTTTTGGCTCATCAACAATTCTAATCGTATAGTTCTTTAAATCTGAATGAAATGTTTTAAATAAGAAGGCATTCCATTTCATGATCAAAGCACTACAGTTCACAATCCAAGTTTATGCATTTCTATTTTGGACGCTATACCTACTCAAGACCATACTTTTTACGCAATACACTGAAGTTGATCTCGGTGCTAAGGGTTTTGGTTTGAGCTAGATAATCGACGACTTGGAGAAGGTTTCTTGGATGATAGAGTTGTTATGGGATCTTGATTCATGGCAGAAGGTATCACTAAAGAAGGAGCTTCTTCCCAAAGCAATTTCAGGTTTAATCATCATCATAGTTTAAACAAAAAATTTTAGAAAAATTATGAAAAAACAATTAGAAATCCAAGAAGTGGAATATAGATGTTAAAGGACCTCTTTGATACCATGATGAAAATTTTAAGAAAAAATATTATATTTTCTTATTCCAGTAAGTATAAGAGGTATTATTTTTATTGCCTAAGTTGTGAGACTGAACAGGAAGAAAGTTAAAGAATAAAATCAGACAATAAACAGGCCATAAAAAAGAAAAAGAAAACAAGGATGAAATTAACATTATTATTTCCAATAAACTGGAGAATGAATGTAGCAACTAACCACTTATAATCTAGTTAATAGAGCATGGCAAGGTACGTAGAGTTGCAGGAAACAGGTGGGCTGCAGCCTAGCGTGAGCTGTCAGCAGGTGCTGCTAGATTTAATTGCAGGGACTAGAAATGAGGCTGATTTATTGCAGGATCTCGAATCTAAGGGCTGATCTCAGGATTTCCATATCTTATTGCAAAAGGCTCAAAAACTAAAAATATGAATGATTTACTGAATTACATTAGGAGAAAAAATAAAATGATGATATGGCTTGCAACCCTCATACATTTTTAAAGTAGAGGGTAAACCTTAAACTTCATCCCCTGAGTGTATACGTTGTTTACTAGTAATAGACAATTCTCAACAACTAAACCGTTTGGAAATGCGATGCATTTTTCATCCAACCTAATTTGAAATAAAACTGAAATAGAATATCAGCAGTTGCAGAATAAGAAAATAGAATATTACATCATACCACACAATTCTTATGCATTTACATATCTAACACCTAAAGTTAGATATTTATTTATCTAACATTTTCTTATGTTTAAAAAGGTGCATTTCACTTTTAAAAAGTAAATGATGATAGTATTTTTGATGTGGTATTGAAGATTGGTGTTATATATATAAAAACTGAATTTTAGCTGTTAGATATGTAAATACATAAGAATTGTGTGGTATGACCCATAAGAAAAAATGACATACAACTGACAACCATTAAAAATAGACCAGCACATGGCATAAGAATATTTACAAGGTAAATAATGGTGAAATGGCTATAACCTGATGGAAGTTGTCATTTCTGACTGTTCGACACTTCCAATTGCATGTTGTGGGGACTGGAAGCCTAAGCTTGAAACAGATCCATCTCCAAAACTACCAAATGTGAACTTCGTGCATTCGGCCTCTGGCACTCGAAGATGCTGAGGAATGATAACATGATGTTCTCCATAAATATTGGCATTTGAAAGCTTATCTGACAAGTCAATAGCATTCACCAGGTTTGAGCTGAAGGCAACGTCATTGGAAGATGCGAGGACAGAAAATGTTTCAACTGTGCTCGAGCTATCATTTTTCAGTTTTTGGCTTTTAGGCTTCCACTCCATGTTGGGCTGCATGGCTGCATTATAATAGAATAAATGCATTACAAGAAAATCTCTAATGTATAACACAAAAAAGAAAAAACCTTAACTTATGAAAGTTAACTAGATAAGTTGAGATGCCAAACCATAAAATTAATTAATTAAATGTGAAAACATTATCCAAACTTTTGGCTTCTATAGTGAAATTAGAGAATGAATCATAATGTTCCACAGATTGAAAATGTAATTACAAGATAGATTAAACTGTTTAAATATAAAATCATGCATGACACCGACATGCCTCGACACACATTCGACATAGCCCGACATGTTTCCACTATCCGGACAAGGTGAGACGGCTGCGGCACACGGCTCAGACTGAACACAAACATGGTGGTATAAAAAAAATTCATTGTCTCACGCTAGTCAAGAGGCATATCCTAAATACGCACAAAGCAGGACACGCCTCTACATACACATGAAGCAGAATGACGCTCAACGACAAGACAAGGACATCCCCGCGATTCCTTCCCATGATCGATGATTCCTAAGGGTTTGGTGCTTCGGGAGCAGCTACGATCCTTCCCAGCTCAACTGTAAAAGTGCCTACCCCAACTATTTAATTTTGAAGTAGATGTCATGTACTTTTTTGGATATATTTTTGACTTTTTATAAACAACAATCACTACATCGGTGCCTGAGTGCAATGTTAAATAAGTAATGATTTCCACATTATAGACAAATGCGACCAAAAAAGTTAGTACATCGAACTAAAATTAGGTTACAAATTTGGAATAAAGCTACTTTTACAAGTAAATTAATAAAATTAATAGATATTATGATTCATAGAAAGATAAATATTTTTTTATATTCAATAAACTAAATGAGTTGAAGAGAAGGCTAAGAAGATTGATAATTTGGGTTTTAAATTTTAGTATTTTGATAGAAGTCATACTAGAAATGATTTAAGAGTAATTATAAATAAAAATTTAAAGAATAATGTTATGAAAATTAAAATGAATAGAGATAGAAATTATAGTATTAATGAGTATTATTGATACTAAGATTATTAATATTATAAGTATTTATGCTCCTCAAATAAGTTTGAATATATACTTCAAAGAAAAATCTTAAAATGAATTAGATGGATTAATACAGAGAATACCTCTTGAAGAAATAGTATTTATTTGAGAGATTTAAATAAACATACTATATCAATTTTACTTTAAATTTTTATAATTTTATTAATACTTTTAAGAAAAATAAACATATTATGACTTATAAAAATTGACTATTTTTTTATAAGAAAAATAGATTATCTAGAATGTAAAAATTATAAAACCATTACAAATGTAAGTCTAAGTACTCAGCATCATCTACCAGTCTTAGATTTTAAAATGAGGGGTTAGAAGGTAGAAAATAGATCAAAATATTTTCCTAGGATTAAATGGAGGTACTTAAAGAACATTAATATAAATATTTTTAAGAATAAGCTATAAGATTTTTTGAATTTGAGATGTTCATGGAGAAATTAATATTATATGAGAAAAAACAAAAAGTGAGATTAACCAAATTACAAAAATTGTGCTTAGAGAATCAAAAAGAACATATTATTTTAGTAAAAATAGATGGTAGTGGAGTCAAAATGTGCAAGAAAAGATTAAAAAAAAGCTTAATCATAAAATAGATTTAAATGTAAAAATTGGAGAATTAGAAAAAGTATAGAGTGACCCATAGAAATTTTAAGAAAGTAATATGTGATGCAAATAAATTATCATTTAGTGATTTATACAATAGATTGTATACTAAAAAAGGTGAAAGATGTATATATAAGTTAGCCAAGTAAAAAGATAGGAGATAAAGATTTACTTCAAATGAAGTGCATTAAAGATGAAATTATAAAATATTTTTTATAGAAGAAAAAATTAAACATAGGTGGATGAGTTTTGATAAACTTTTCAATGAAGGTTGTGAGAATACGATAAGCATTAGCAACCTTAATACCCTAAATAAGAATAACAAATTTTATTTTTATCATCATATTAGTAAATTGAAGTTGGAAAAGCTTTAAGAAAATAAAGTGTGAAAAAGTAGTAGAACCTAAAAGTATTCTAATAGAAGTTTGACATGCTTAGGAGATCAAAGAATTTCTTGGCTTACTAATTTTTTTAATATTATTTTAAAGATTAACAAATGTCAAATGAGTGGAGAAAAAATTTATTGATTCTTATTTTAAAGAATAAAGGTGATGGACAAGAGTATGCAAATTATAAAGGAATTAAGTTAATGTGCCATACATTAAAATTATGTGAGAGAATAATTGAGTATAAATGATGACATGATACAAAAGTTTTTCAAAACTAATTTGAATTATGCAAGGTAGGTCTACTATGGATGATATACATTTGTTAAGAGGTCTGATAGAGAAATATGGATAGAGTAAGGAAGATCTACATATGATATTTGTTGATTTAAAGAAAACATATGTTAAAAGTTTCAAGAGATGCTTTGGAGAGTTCTAGAAAACAAGGGAGTTAATAGTGCTTATATTTAAATCATTAAGAATATATATGTTGGAGCTATCACTTGTGTTCAAACACAAGGAGGATTGACCAAGTATTTCTATATTTTAGTTGGCTTACATCAAGGATCGGCTTTAAGCCTAGATCATTTTACTCTAGCTATGCAAGAACTATTCTTACAAAAGATTTACAAGAGTATATGTCTTGATGTATGCTTTTTGTTGATGATATTCTTCTTGTTGATAAGACTGGAGAAAAATTTAAAAGAAACTTGAATTATGGAGCCAAGCCATAGAGTTTCAAGACTTTCGTTTGAGTAGATCCAAAATAGAATACATACAGCATAATTCTAGTTGTAAAAGTTCTAATAGCAGGGTGGTAACAATGGGTAATCAAGTCATTAAAAAGAGTGAACATTTTAGATATTCGGGATCTATAGTTCAAAGTGATGGTGATATATATGGGGATGTTATTAGTAAAATTCAAGTTGCATGGTTGAAGTAGAGATGCATTAGGCCTATTGTATGATAGAAAAATACCACTTAGACACAGTGAAGATTTTATAAGATGGTGGTAAGACCTATGATGATTTATGGTGTAGAATATTGGCCAATAAAAGAGAACATAAAATTAAGTGTTGTAGAGATGAGGATGCTCAAGGAAATAAGTGGTTTTACTCTTAGAGACAAAATGCAAAAAGCATATAATAGCACCAATGACACATAAGATTAGAGAGTCTCCTTAGATGGTTTGGTCACATAAAATGATGGTCATTCAATGATCCAGTTAGGAGAGTAGATGCATTAGATTTAACCTATTTTAAAAAGGGTAAAGGTATACCTAAAAATATTTGGTTAGGTAGTATACAAATGATCATATTTATTAGAATTAAATGAGAATTCGACACATAATAGGGCATAATAGAAAAAAAAAAAGGATTTATGCAGCCAACACCATAGTGAGATAAAGGCTTGTTGTTATTGTTATTATTGTTGTTGTATGAATAATATTGATATTAAAATTTTATGAGAAGAATTTATTATATAGTCAAATTATTTATTTTTTGTTATTTTATTTTTAGGAGAAAAAAATAATAAAATTAATATAATAAGTCCACGATGTATCATGTCCTGCTTTTTGTAGATTTGTTGTGTTGTTGTGTCTTGTGACTTATTCCCGTATCAATATCCGTGCTTCATATAGGCCATACCACAGTTCTATCGGTTTGTAATTTCTCTTCATGCTGCATGTGGTGCTAATTCTAAGCATCATAGTCATTCATTCTAAGAAGTTGGAGAATGACTCTTTAATGTTCGCATTGTAATCTTCTTCATCACCTATTCATTTTGAGTATTGCATGCAACTTAACTTTAGTTTACTTGGTCCTTTTGAAGAACTTTCAAACAAGTTATTTTTGGTCTAGCCATTTTCTTTCCAATTCCTTCTGCATCAATTCTGCCTTTCCTTCAAAGATTTGTAATGTGTTCTCAATTTCATGTCTCTATCTCGTGGTAGTATATTTTTTATAACTACATATCCAATAAGGACAGAATTACTCTATTCATGTAACATTGTTCTACCATATTATATTCAAACACATTAGCATCAGTTTCCCACTTTATTGAAGCATCACTTATCTCTAAGTAGATGTGACACCCACAAACACTCTAGTATAATCATTTGTACATTATCATTGTAATATAAAGAAGAAGAATCAAACTAAAATTGATCCATGTATATACTATACAAATTTTAATCTACAATTCAGAATAAATATATGAATCATTTAATTAAATTTGGAAATATATATTTACTTTAATCAAAATCCAATCTTGATATGTCAAAATAAGATGTTTAAAAAGATTTCTCATAAAAACGGAATACACTACATAAAGAATGTGAAATATTTTGAAGTTTAAAAATATGCATATTTTTAATACTTTTGAAAGATATGAAAAAATAAGTTATCTTGAACAATTTGTGTGTATGTATAATATGAGTGTGATATGCAAAATTAATAAGTTATATTCTTTCATAGTTTTATCACACAAATATCTTAATATTTTATTTTAGTACACTAAATTTGGTTTTTAGTGATTCTTTGCTATCCAATACTCCAACCCATTCAACTTGTTAAATCATATTGCAAAATATCTTTATGTAATATCTCTATACATCAGATTTGAAAATATTTTTGTTAGCAACAATATCCATACAAAAGTATATTTGGCATTTACATTAGGCATATGAGTTTGGTTATCAAGTACTCTACCTACACTATTCTCTAAATTTTAGATCCACACCCTTCCTCTTAAAACCCTTTATCAAGAACACCATTGAACCTTCTACAAAGTCAGTTTAAGCCAGGCAATGCACGCTATTGGATTCAGCTTTTTATGTAGTTATTCAACCAAAAAATTATCTAGCAAAAAGAAAAATCACTATGTGGTAACAGAAAAGAAGGGCAAAAGAATGATGAAAACCTATTTCGAGTTTACTTTCTTTCCATTTTCAAAGTCTAACAGAATTTTTCATAAATAAATAAATTATAATGTAGAACTACATGAAGTGGGCATACCATTCATGAGCATGGAATGTACCTATGCAGCCAACCACAATGTTATAGTCAAATCAAACATTTAATTCCAGCAAGTTACCCAAAATTTGTATTCAATCGGCAAGCCTAATAGAATCATTTCAAGCAGGAACGCATGACAGGTTTTCTTGAGATAATTGGTACCACTAAAAACCACTTAAATCCTTAACTTACAAGTAGACTACCAACTTAAATGTTATGAAGTGCTGGCATATCCATAAGGGGAACATGTCCATCTAACGCGTGTAAATATTCAAAATAATAGAGCCAAATACCCGAGTTGGTATACTTAATTTAAAAGTTTCAGAAAAAGTTTTCCATTAGAACATGTAATCAGAAAGGATACGAAAAAATATAACATGGTAAATTTTCATTCAATGATTCTTTCTATTTCGAGATGGAGATGAATTTAGGTTTATATGCAGCCAAATGACTACTACTAATACACTAATGGTAAACACGCATGAATAAGGTGTGATTATAATTATTTTATGACTTTGCGCGGCCCCTCTACCATGAATATAAACATTCAAATGTTTCTGTATATAGGACCAAATTGGTCTCCCAACTATTTATAGAATATCAATTTCGTCCCACACTTATGAAAATGAATAATTTGGTCCCTTGATGATTTAAAAAGGGACTAATTTAGCCCTACCGTTTCGATTTAGATGGAAATGAGTAGATATGTAACGGAAAAGGTGGGTACTATCGGAATTACAAAATAAAAATAATAATTATATGATTGTACTTATTAAAATAATTCTAATGAAACAATTCTAATTAAAATATTTTTAATAAATCAATGTAATAATTTTACATTTATAGCACTAAAATAAAAAAAATCAAACTCTTTCATTACAATGACATTAATATAATTAAAAATACATAAAATTTATATCAAAAAATTTATTTACTAAAAAATCTACAATATATTAATCTAATCTCCTTGAATATTATTATATTTATTGCACACAAAAAATTGATAAAAAATAAAAAGATATTTCATAAATTAAAAAAATAATAAAATTCCAAAAATACCCTTACTTTTAGCATACCAAACCATTTAAGACTATCAAAAAAGCTCGTTGTTCACGAACAGCTCGTGCTTGGTTCGTTCGTTAAGCAAGCAAGCAAAACATGAACAAATATTTCAAGCTCGATTTATAAATAAGTCGAACATGAATAATCCTTTGTTCGATTGTGTTCGGCTCGATTTAGCATTTTTATTTTATTATACACACACACACACACACACACATGCATATATCATAGTTGTAAGCATGACTTAGTGGTTGGAGCTTTTGAATGATGGCCCAGGTTCAAATCCTCCCTCTTACAGATTTTTCGAATTATTACTTTTCGAGCAATTTCGAACAATTCGAACCAAACATGAACACCAAGGTTCAGCTCGCTCATGCTCGACTCGTTTACATCCCTAAAACCATTAGTTTGAATGGCAGATCCAAATTGGTCTGTTTTTAAATAATCAAGGGATCAAATTAGTCTTTTTAATAAGTCTAGGACTAAATTGATCCTAACTAAATAGTTGGAGGACTAATTTAGTCTTAAACCTTATTATGTTTCAAATGCCTTGCATATTTAACCCATAATTTCAATGATTGTCATACAACAATTAAATAATATAAGCTACACAGGAACCAAGAAATTTATTGGCAACTAAGCCCTATGATTTGCTAGAAAAATAATAAGAAGCAAGTTTATCAGTTCACGACGTGTCAAACAATAAATGGTATCATGGATTCAAGACCACACCTAGCTGTGTACTCAAACAATGCTCGACATTATTAAGAGTACTCAAGCCTAATGCAAAAGAAAGTCAAAATCTTCCCATTTAAAGTTAAAACAATCACAGTTGAAACAATATCTAATGCAGCATAATTAACAAAAGAATTGCAAAATTACCATAGGGCTATGACAGCCATATTTCATCATCATAACAACTGATATACATTAGCTTTCAATACACTTTAATAACAAGATAAAAGCAGATTCTTGGGCAGAGAAAAATAGGCTAAACTTAGCACAACTTTCATAAGTGTATTCATAAAACACAAGGTTAACTGAGAAGCAAAAAATTAAAAATTTATTTTATTACTTTTTACATAACCATGGAGAAACAATGGAGAAACCACAGATATCAACATAATTAAGGACGCTTCAAAAAGCCTTTTGCATCTTTGTCAAGGCACGAGCACGCACCTCCAAATCATCATGCTATGCACATGTTGTTTACATGAATGCGTATAATTTTCTTTTCTAAAATTATAGTTGAACACAATCAAGACACACCCTGATATAGGGTAGACATACAATTATGATATGTATTTATTTTAAAAGTTAGTTTAGCACATTAAATTGTGTTATCAATGATCATAATGGTCCTATTGAAGTGGACACTAATGCGGTGAGACTGATATTGATGTTTAATGAGTTCGATCAATTAGTGGAACATCAATATTTTTATAACTTTTTGGGTGGGTCGATTAACTACTCTTCTTTTTTCATATTTTGTGTGGATAATATATTGTTAATATTGATTTATTATTGACAAAATAAGTAAACATTATAAAATAAAGTGCACTTGATAAAATATTGAAATATAACTATAAATATGTCAATTTTATTGTCCTTAAGCCATTTATATTTTATTTTATGTCTTTTTTTTATAGAAAATAAAGACATTAGATGTTTTGATTACATATTTATATTAATAATTTATAAAAAGAATATATCATGTTCATTGAGCTTTGTGTCCATAGTTCATGTTAATGTCCATGATTCATAGATAACATCCAAAGAAGAAATTACCAAATAAAATAAAAACAAATCCTATATAAAATTTGATTTTCACCCATATGTCATGAAAATAGGACACTAATTCATGTTTAAAAATAAAAACAAAAGTTTCACAATGCAATGAATTTAAACTTGAAAAATGATGCTAAATCCTAATGGACTCCAAGAAGTTATTTATTGCACATTTGGCTTATAGAAAAGATTTCTAAGGTATATAAAATATTATTGAATGGTAGACTTTTTTTTTCAATTCTTGTGGATGTTGTTGGGTGTGAATTCTTTAATCACTTCTCTAGTCTTAAACACAATTTTCAAGGATAAATGTCCTTTGTATCAACACTTGAAAAATGCTGCTAAATCCTAATGGACTCCAAGAAGTTATTTATTGCACATTTGGCTTATAGAAAAGATTTCTAAGGTATATAAAATATTATTGAATGGTAGACTTTTTTTTTCAATTCTTGTGGATGTTGTTGGGTGTGAATTCTTTAATCACTTCTCTAGTCTTAAACACAATTTTCAAGGATAAACGTCCTTTGTATCAACATGAGACGTAGATCTTCCAGTTAAACTATTAAGTGATTGATTTGTGTGCCTTTTTTTTTTTTTTTTTGCATCATAAGTGACTAATTATATCTTAAATTAAAATGTAGAAAATTATGAATTGTAATCTTTCGTGTGCTTCTTTATGCATCTCATCATTGGTTTATATTAATAAATATTATATTATAATACATACTACATTAAATTGGTATCAAACCTTATAATTGTCTTATCATATCAGCTAGATGTAAAAAATAAATATATCAACAACAACAACAACAACAACAACAAGCCTTAATCCCACTAAGTGGGGTCGGCTACATGAATCCTTCGTCTCCATTGTGTCCTATTATGTGTCAAATTCTCAATAAAAAAAAAATAATAATAAGTATATCAAAGGTACATTAATGAAGCAATTTAAATAAGATTGGGTAATTTATGGTCCTAGATAAAAAACACTTTCACCATCAAGCGAATCATATTACATTGGAGCATTCAATGAGAGGTATAGTTGAGGAAAATTTATAGTACAATGATAACTTGAAATGCTATGCTGATTTTGAAACACCTGAATGTGGTAAATTAAAACTAGTAAGACACCCACAATTACTTTCCTAAAATTACAAGTTAAACTAAACCTATAATAGCTGACCTAAAATATAAACTTAAAGAAAGAAATTTGTCAATTGGAAAGTATGAGGATCAATTGCATAAACAATTAAAGTATCATTAGCAAGATGAATATGATGCTTACAAATAGTATGACATGTCAATAGTTATATGGCTAAAATTCAATTACGACAAGATTACATCTTACTATTATCTATTTCATTAAAATTATTAAACAAGAGATGACAAGCAAACTACAATTTGACAAAAAAAATTATTTGATGGATTATCTAAATCATTGAATATTGGGAATATTATGGGTGTTTTGTTAGGACTATCACAACAACAACAACAATAACAGGCCTTTATCACACTATTGGGGTCCGCTACATGAATCCTTCTTCTTCATTGTCATATTAAGCGTCAAATTCTTATTTAATTCTAATAAACAAAAAACATTTTTATACATCTTAACTAAGTCTTTTTAAGTGTACATCTACCTTTTTTTCTAAACATAAGGTAAATCTATAACATCTACTCTCCTAACCAGGTCATCAGACAGCCGACACTTTATGTTGTCAAACCATTTAAGCAAACTGAGTCTCTCTAAACTTATCTGCCACTGGAACTACTCCAACTTTTTCATGAATATAACCATTTCACATTTTATCTCTAAGAGTAAAGCCAATCATCCGCCTAAGCATCCTCATCTCTACAACACCTAATTTTATGCTTCTCTTTTACTGGTTAACATTCTTTATCATAAATCATTGCAAGTCTTATCACCATCTCATAAAATTTTCTCTTATGATTAAGCATTATTTTTCTATCACACAACAGGTTAGATGCATTCCTCCACTTCAACCATTCAACTTGATATCAAATAATAACATCCCATCTATTTCACCATCATTTTGAACAATAGACTCGAGATATCTTAAACATTCACTCGTTTTAATGACTTTGTCACACAATATCATGACCCCCATCATTAGATCTTCTACAACTAAAATTATAATCTATATATTCAATTTTAGATCTACTAAAATGAAAACCTTTAGACTCTAAGGTTGACCTCCATAATTCAAGTTTCTCTTGAACTCCTTCTCTAGTCTTTCCAACAAAAAGTATAAGCTAAGGTACATTCTCCTATAAAGGCCTAGTAAGAACATCCATAACTAAAGTAGAAAGATATGAGCTTCAAACCAATCCTTGATGAAATCTAACAGAAATAGGAAAATATTTGGTCAATCTTCCTTGTGTTTGAACACAAGTAATAGCTCCTGCATAGATATCCTTAATGACTTGAATATAACAAATATTAAGTTCTTTCTTTTCTAGAACTCTCTAAAGTACTTCTCTTAGAACTTTATTATACACTTTATCTAAATCAACAAATATCATATGTAGATCCTCCTTACTTTCTCTATACTTCTCCTCAATATTCTCAACAAATGTATAGCATCCACGGCAGATCTAAGAGTAAAGCCACTGATCCACCTGAGCATCCTCATCTTTATAACACTTAACTTAGTCTTATGCTTCTCTTTTATTGGCCAACATTATGCACCATAAATCATTGTAGGTCTTACCACCATCTTATAAAATTTTTCTTTAAGTTTAAGCGGTACATTTCTATCACACAACAGGCCAGATGCATTCCTCCACTTCAACCATCCAACTTGAATTCTACTAATAACATCTCCATCTATTTCACCATCATTTTGAACAATAGAGCCTAAATATCTGAATCGCTCACTCTTTTTATTGACTTATTCACCTAATGTTTCAACACTATCATTAGAACTTCTACAACTAAAATTACACTTCATATATATTCAGATTTAGATCTACTTAAATGAAAACCTTTAGACTCTATGGTTGACCTCCATAATTCAAGTTTCTCTTGGACTCCCTCTAGTCTTATCAATAAGAATGTCATCAAAAGCATACACCAAAGTACATCTTCCTGTAAATGCCTAGTAAGAACATCCATAACTAAAGCAAAAAGATAAGAGCTTAAAGCTGATCCTTGATGTAATCAACTAAAATAGAAAAATATTTTGTCAATCCTCCTTATGTTTGGACACAAGTAACATCTCTAGTATATCCAATGAATTTGAATATAACCAATATTAACTCCTTTCTTTTCTAGAACTCTCCAAAGAACATCTCTTGAAACTTTATCATAAGCTTTCTCTAAATCAATAAATATCATATATAGATCCTCCTTACTTTCTCTATACTTCTCCATCAAACCTCTTAAAAAATGTATAGCAGCCATAGTAGATCTACCTGGCATGAAACCAAACTAATTGTAAGAAACTTTTGTATCACATCGTAACCTATGCTCAATTACTCTCTCCCATAATTTTAATGTATGACACATTAACTTAATTCTTTTATAATTTGCATACTCTTGTGCATCACCTTTATTCTTAAATATAGGAACCAACAAACTCTTTCTCCACTCATCTGACATCTTTTTAGTCTTTAAAGTAATATTAAAAAGATTTGTAAGCCAAGAAATTCTTTGATCTTCTAAACATTTTCACACTTCTATTGGAATATCATCAGGTCCTACTGTTTTTTCACATTTCATTTTCTTTAAAGCACCTACTGTTTTTTCACATTTCATTTTCTTTAAAGCCTCTCTAACTTCAGATTTACTAATACAACGGTAAAAACAAAATTTTTTATTTTTGTTTAGGATATTAAAGTTGTTAAAATCAATCGTATTTTCAGATCATTCATTGAAAAATTTATCAAAATACCTCATCCACCTATTTTCAATATCCTTTTCTAAGAAAAATATTTTATGATTTTCATCCTTAATACACCTCACTTTAACTAGATCTTTACTTTTCATATCTCTTTAGTTGGCTAACTTATACATACATATTTCAACTTCTTTGGTATCTAATCTATTGTATAAATCACTAAAAGCTAAATTTTTTGCATCATATATTGCTTTCTTAAAATCTCTACAGAACACTTTATATCTTTCACAATTCTCCGAGTTTTTACGTCTAAACCAAGTTTAAAACAATGCTTCTTATTTCTTATCTTTTCTTATACATTCTGACTCCACCATCAATTATTTCTATTAAAAGAAGTTTTTTCTTTTGATTCTCCAAGCATATTTTTAGGAACTTGCTTAATTTCACTTTTTATTTTTTCCCACATAACATTAACTTCCTTATGAACATCTCAAATTCTATGCTCTTGTAGCTTGCTCTTAAAAATATTTTTATTAGTGTTCTTCAAGTGCCTCCATCTAATCCTAGAACAATAATTTAATTTATCTTTCATCTTCCAATCTTTCATCTTAAGAGATGTTCTTTGGAGAGTTTTAGAACAGAAAGAAGTTAATATTAGTTATATTCAAGTCATTAAGGATATGTATACTAGAGCTGTTACTTGTGTCCAAACAAGGAGGATTGACAAAATATTTTCCTAATTCAGTTGGATTATATCAAGGACTTTAAGCCCTTATCTTTTACTTTAGTTATGGATGTTCTTACTAGGCATTTACAAGAAGATGTACCTTGGTGTATGCTTTTTCGATGACATTCTTGATAAGACTAGAGAGGGAGTCCAAGAAACTTGAATTATAGAGGTCAACTCTAATCTAAAGGTTTTGTCTAAGTAGATCTAAAGCGAATATATGGAGTGTAATTTTAGTAGTAAGTTAGAAGGTTGTGTGACATCGTCATTAATCGAATGAGTGTTTGGATATTTAGGCTCTATCGTTCAAAATGATGGTGAAATAGATGGAGATGTTATTAGTAGAATTCAAGTTAGATGGTTTGGAGGAATGCATCGGCCTATTATGTGATAGAAAAGTTTCACTTAAACTTAAGGAAAAATTTTATAAGATGGTGATAAGATGACATATTACGATAATGTTGGCATAAAAAAGAAGCATAAGACTAAGTTAAGTGTTACGAGAGATGATGCTTAGGTGGATGAGTGGCTTTACTCTTAAAGATAGAATGCAAAATGAGTATATTCGGGAAAAAGTTGGAGTAGCTCAGAGATAAGAAGATTAGGAGAAATGCCTTAAATGGCCACACATAAAGCGTCGTCCAGATGACATTAGGAGAGTATGCATTAGATTTCTTATGTTAAGAAAGGTAGAGATAGACCTAAAAGACTTGGTTAAGATGTATATAAAATGATCTTAAGATACTTGATTTAAATGAGAATTTGACATATAATAGACACATGGAGAAGGATTCATGTAGCCGATCCCACCTAGTGGGATTAAGGCTTGTTGTTGTTGTTGTTATTGTTGTTCCAATCTTTATCTTAAAATTTAAAACTAACAATCTATGTTGGGTACTTAAACTTTCACTTGAAATGACCTTACAATCTTTACAATCTAAACGATCTATTTTTCTTATCAGAAAATAATCAATCTGTGTTTTATTAGATCCAATTTTATAAGTAATACATCTCATCTTAAATAAAGTATTAGAACTATAAAATCATTAAAAAGAAAATCTAATACAATCATACCTTCTTCATTACTAAATCCAATGCATCATGAATACTTTTAAAATCTTCTATCACTCTACCAACATGTCCATTTAAATCTCCTCTAATAAATATTTTTTCATCAAGAGGTATCTTTTGTATTAATCCCTCTAATTCATTCCAAAATTTTTCTTTTGTATATAGAATCTAAGTATAATATTAATTGTGAATTTAAATTTTTAATCAAAATTGAACCTACTCTTAAATATAAAACTAAATCTATTAATAAATATGAAACTCAACAAAGTATATATGTAGTTGATAAATTAATTAAACAAGCTAACTTAATTCCCCATAAAGTTATAACCATAATTCCTTCAATAAGTCATTGAGATTGATTACATGTTTGTTCTTATTTTCTTGATTTCCAAACTCATAAAAAGACTCAAAGGGAAAGACATTTTTTGTCAACATTATAAAAAATTTACTAGTAATAACTACCCTAAATCCTAAAGTTCAATTTTTTTATCCATCTAAATGGCTTTAAAATAAGTTTGGTTTCATGCCAGGTAGATCTACTATGGATGCTATACATTTGTTAAGAGATTTGATGGAGAAGCATAGAGAAAGTAAGAAGGATCTACATATGATATTTATTGATTTAGAGAAAGCTTATGATAAAATCTCAAGAGATGTTCTTTGGAGAGTTCTAGAATAGAAAGGAGTTAATATTGGTTATATTCAAGTCATTAAGGATATGTATACTATTATTTGTGTCCAAACACAAAGAGGATTGACAAAATATTTTCCTATTTCAGTTGGATTACATCAAGGATCAACATTAAGCCCTTATCTTTTTACTTTGGTTATGGATGTTCTTACAAGGCATTTACAAGATATACCTTGGTGTATACTTTTTGCTGATGACATTCTTCTTGTTGATAAGACTAGAGAGGAAGTCCAACAGAAACTTGAATTATGGAGGTCAACTTTAGAGTCTAAAGGTTTTAGTTTAAGTAGATCTAAAAATATCCGGAGTGTAATTTTAGTTGTAGTTTTTTAGTGTTGTGACTTTAGCAAGTCATTAATAAGAGCGATTGATATTTAGGCTCTATTGTTCAAAATGATGGTGAAATAGATGGAGATGTTATTAGTAGAATTCAAGTTGGATGGTTGAAGTGGAGGAATGCATCGACCTATTATGTGATAGAAAAGTTCCACTTAAACTTAAGGGAAAATTTTATAAGATGGTGGTAAGACCGCAATGACTTATGGTGCGAATGTTAAAAGAGAAAGCATAATACGTTAAGCGAGAGATGAGGATGCCGTGGATGAGTGGCTTTACTCTTAGAGATAGAATGCAAAATGAGTATGTTGGAAAAAGTTGGAGAAATGGTAGATAAGATTGGAGAGTCGCTAGATGATTTGGCCACATAAAGCGTCAAATACTGATTAGGAGAGTAGATGCATTAGATTTTCCTTATGTTAAGAAAGGTAGAGGACCTAAAAGACTTGATGTAAAAAAATGATCTTAGTATACTTGAATTAAATGAGAATTTGACACATAATAGGACACAATGGAAATGAAGGATTCATGTAGCCGACCCCACCTAGTGGGATTAAGGCTTGTTGTTGTTGTTATTGTTGTTGTAAATGGCTTTAAAAGTGCACATAGCATCTCAAATATTTAATCTACGTTAGATTTCTTCCAAACAAGTTGTTCGCCCAATTAAGCATGTCATATTTATATGGTCTGTCAATTTCTATTTCTTGTTATCATCTCATCTTTGTTATAGGTCCTTAATAATCCCCATAGAATGTATGTTAGTATTTTAATATCTTTATTACTTTATGCATATCATTTGCATGATTTGAAAATTTCATTTGATTTGCATTGACAAATCTGCAAGAGACTACTAGTTATTAAACTATGTCGATTACTCATATGAACTGAAAATATGAAATTCAAACATGTTATAAGATACTAGTATATCTAAATCCAAAAAACTTTGTATGAAAACCCTTAAGAAATGAAATGCACGAAAAGTAAAGCCAAATTAAATCACATAGTGCATTCAATCAATAGCTATAAAATGAAAATTTAGTGAAATATTAATTTCACTCTACACTTCAGTGTATCTAATTTGACTTTATTCCATAAACATGTTATTAATATCACTAAATATTTTCTTTTTCCATCTCCTTGTAAATTTATATCCAATATCTTACTAGATGGACCTACTAGCCTTATACCAAAAGTTAACTCATGCGTAAGGATGGTATCCACATTGATGGTAGATATCAGGAGTATCTTGAGTTTTGAGATGGCATATCCACTTATGGTAATTCATTGATTGATTTGCAAGAAGCACAATAATTCTGCCCATATTTACAAAAAATAATAATAATAAAATATTTAGTTCATAAGTTTCAAATTTTTTGAACTAGGAAGACAACAAATACGGGACTTGTGCGGCTACCTATAGTAGTTTTCCTGCTTCGACTTTAGATATTTTTCCATTGTAGTGTTCGCCTGCTATTGGACTCTTTCAATCTACATGCTACCTTCAATGACTTCTTTCCTTATGCAATTGCTTACTTTTTTCTTTCTATAGTTGTGTTTGACACAATAGATCGGTATCCTTCCTTCCCTAATATATGTAAAATTTTAAAAAAATAATGAAATAAATTTATATTTCCTCTTCATTTTTATGTGTTATTGGGGTATGAATTCTCTGAGCATTACATATGGAAGGCATGGATCTTCCAAGTGGTTACTTCTATCATTATAATTTCTTTTAAACTATTTAATAATTAGTTTGCCTGTGTGTTTAAGATTTTGTTTGGTTTAATATATACCAACTTTCTTGATATATTGTAAATTTAATTACAACAAAATTTTCTATTCATTCTAAAATTTCTCATGGAATTTCAAATTTTGTCACTTTATTATCATTTTGTATTAATAAAGTATATTTTTTTTTTATTTTTCATCAAAATTGATTAATCTCTTCTTAAATTAAAAAATTAAAAAATAAATTATTTTCTTTCGTGTGTTTCTTTGCACAAATCACTCGGTCTGCATTAGTGATCCAGGGATCCTTAGATATTCCATATCAATTAACTTGATAACCATCAGAATGAAAAAAACTTTTAAACAAATAAAATTCCTTTGTTTTCACCTAGTAGATAATACAAAAATCAAATACAAGAAAAGTAAATACATCAATCTACGTTGGGAAAAAGAAAAAAGTAGCAATAATAGGGTGGTTAACTACATATCAATGGTAGGCAATAATGAGGATTCAACATCTTTACTGCTTCCTTTTCATCGTTTATTAACAAGGCAAACAATTATGTAGTATTTCTTGATGATGTGCCTCGATGTTGATGTGTTATTCCTTGAAGCTTGATTTGAAATCTTCTAGCCTTGAAATGTAATTTCATGTTAGGTTCATGGAACCTAAGCAATCTAGCCCACTATCTGAGTTTACTCTAGAATAGATTAAACCCTAGCCAGGTCATTCAAAAATAGTCGTTTCTGTTGTAAATAGCACAACTAGACACCTTCCTTGATTGTCCTTAATTTGATTCAAAATCCTCTAGATCAAATGCTCCCAAGATTCACTAGTCTCCAATGAAGTTCACTGCCCTCACCTTCAATCCATTGCCATGATGCATTCACAGCTCACAAGTACAAAACCACCATTGTCTATGTTAAGCTGATATGAATTAGCTTTAAAATTTTAAAAAAGTAACAATACCTCTTAGTAGATTGAAAGTTTGATGGTGTTGTTTGCTATTATTTTGCATACTTCTGCGATTTGTTGTTGCAGAAATGATAGTATCTGAGATAGGCACTTGGTTAAGCTGACTGCTTTTGACCTTTGTAGCTGAGCCTCGAAGTGAGTCTGCTGAGGATAAAATGACCTTCCCACCCAAGTGTAAAGCGTGAGAATTATTTGAAACTGCTGAGTTTGTAGACTGAACATTAGAAGACTGCTTCTTAACACCCACAGCTCCAACTTCACGTCGAATGGCACCAACAGAACATGCTGATCTAGAAGCTGGAGATGGAACATGAACTGGATCTGAAGATGAACAGTACACGCCAATCACAGAATTACTTGAAGAAGAATTTGTGGCGGAACTATTCACAACAGCTCTTTCAGGCTCAGAATTTGTAGACTGGGGAATGGTCATAATCTCTCCAGATGGCAAAGCCCTAGATCTGCTAGCTCCAGACAAATCTTTCACAGGATCCAAACCATGAGAACATGATGCATTCATGTTTTGAGATATCCCATGGCCATCCAAAATGCTGGAATTAAGTAATGTCTGTTCATTTGTAGTTCTTGTCAATCTGCAATGGAAAATTATGTAAATAGATGCAATCATCTTCAGTCTAAAAAAAACTTACCAAAATCCTTCCAAATAAAGTATATAATACATAGAACCAATAAAAATAACTACCGGCAAATTTGACAAGAAGTTAATGACAGTTCAAAAGTTATCTTATTTTCAACAAGCAAAACCGTAGACATGAAATATATGGGTGATCCCTCATGTTTCATAGTAGCTTTAGGATTTTATCAATGAGGTATTCATATATTCGAATATTATCAGGGTAATACTGCAAGTCAATACTTCAAAGTGAACGGCACTACTATAAATATCCAGTAACATAATTGGCTGTACTTGCATATTGATTTGCGTTAGACCTTGAATTGTGTTTGTCTCACTAATTCAGTGGACTAACCCAGCTTGGGTTGTTGGAGTCCAAGCCTCCGATAAACTATGCCTCTGTCAAGGGTTATTAGAGTTCAGTATTTAGTGTCAGAGTTCTCGTTCATGAGCAAGAAAAATTCCTCATTTGGGGGCAAGTTCTCAAATTCAAGGAGATTCCTTATCAAATGATATTTATGGGGAGCAATTAATTTAGGATGACTTCTTAGATAACAACAGAATAGTTGCTACTAAATGCAGTTTTGTTGTTGAGAGGTCTTGGAACAATTTCCAATCGATAAGTTTTAGCACATATAGTGCCTACACATTGGATTAAAACCAGAACTTATCTTACCTAAAGAAGATTTGTAGAAAAAGGGCTTGATGCAGAACTATAGCACCTTATTATTGTGGCAGCATTTCCTACTCTACGATATTCTTCTCTGGGGTTGTGAGCTGCTTGTTGTTGAGTTTTATATTGTTACTAGCCTTCACTACTTATGAGGGCTTGTTATATCAAGGTCTCACTTAGGACAACTGCAAATTTTTGTAAAGATGATTATAAAGTTGTTGTGGGGGAAAAAATAAATAAATTTTACATACATACATACATACATATATGTATGTATGTATATATATACACACACACACATCAGTGTTTTAAAAGCATGCTTCATATGCGAAGTGAAGAGTAGTGTAGAGGCCATGCTTCGCTCCAGCATCGCGCGGCCATTGTTGGCAAGGTGCGTGCACTGCAAGCAAGGCATGCTTTTGAGCGTGGTCGTAGGGTGAGGAGAGGCGAACACAGTTCACAAATAAATATTTAGGGTTTTATCGATTTTGAATCATTCGGCCTATCATCTCTCTCATCTTTTATTCACTATGCCTCTCTCTCTCCCATTGTTTGTGAACCACACGAATGACTTTGAGCAAGTCGATATCATTGTTCGTCGTAGTGGAGCTTCGTGCCTCGCAATTGCTTCTTCAAGCCAAACCTTTTAGCATTCGTGCCACCATTGCTTGTCATAGTAGAGCTTCAAATCAATTTGAATCAACAATGCTTCTTTGAGCCAAACCTTTTAACATTCGGTGCTCTCCCTTTATGCGACGGTCTGTAGGTTTTTTTTTTTTTTTTGAGGTAGAGTTTTTGGATTGATTGAGTTGGTATGTTTTTTTTTCTTCATTTCTTGTTATTTTGTGGTATGTTTAGGAGTTGATTGAAGTGGTCATTTCATATTGCTTATTCTATTGATGCATTTGTTCTTTAATGTGTTTAAACTATGAATTTTGGTCTATTGAGGTTTTCCTTGAAATCAAATTTCTTTTTGGATAGCTTTTTCTGAACTATGATGAATATTTATATCAAAACGTAACTTTTATGCCCATTGTTGACGGCATGTTGCAAAAAAATGTTAAACCTTCCTCTCATTGGATGGCCATGGACAACCTTAAGGATTATTACTTAACAAATTGCTCTGTATCATTTTGCCAAATTTTTATATATAGTTCTGCTCGGACCTCTTATCTCTTTGGTTTGTTAGTTTGCATCTTCTAACTGGAAAGTCCTCGTCACCCTGAGAGGAGGTATTTTGGTAATTGTTAGTGGTTTCTTTGCATGCTCTTTTTTTACTTTGAGTCCATTTTATTTTATAGAAAATTGAATTTTAGATGTTAAATGTTTAATTATCTATATCTCCATTTTTCAGTATTTTTAACTATAAATCCATGTACTTTATTTATGTATTGTTATTTTAAATATAGTTGAATCAAATATAAGAAGAAAAGATCTAACTTGAAAACATACAAAGTTAAAATCTAAGACAATGTAATTATTGTGCTAAAGGGACAAATAGAGAGATATCTAAAGTGAAGGAATATCTTATCAGTCTGTGTAACACTTCTAGAAAAAGTAATGTCATCAAACATAAAAAAGTTCTTACATAAGTAAAAGAGGAATTGTTGTCTTATCAAGAAGGAATAAAAAAACAAAAACATAGCTTAATTATGAAATATAAGGAGAATATGGTTGCTGAAAATCATGTTCTAGAATTATAAGAGTTAGTACTTCTAAGTAGAAAGGTGCAATTTATCAATTCCTGTTTAAAGAACCTAAAAAGGAGGCAGCAAAAAGAAAATATATGAGACAGGTAGGTTGAAAAGATTAGGTGTTACTCATTTTGCAACTTCATTCTTGACTATAGCAAACATACATAAGCAAAATTAGAATTTGTTTAATTCTGATTTAATGTTGATTATAAAAGAAAAAAGATTAAAGAGATTGTCCTCATGACTAGATTTTGAATTACACTTTGAAGGTAACAAACCCAATTGTGAAGATGCCAAGGTTAGTAAATGAAGATAAGCGCCTAGCAATGGGCAATATTTATGATGTCATGGATAGGTAAAAGAGACAATCATAGCTGCATTTGGAGGAGATGAGAAAAAGTACGATAAATTCTTTTGTATCATTGATGACAGATGAAGATGTCAGCTTCTACATCCATTACATCAAGCTGAATATTATCTTAATCTAAAATTCTTTTACAAAATAAATCAAAGATACAATCAGATGCACAATTGATAAAGGCAGTGTATGCAATCATCAATATATTAGTGGTAGATTCACTGAAAGAATGATCATAGATTAAGAGCTATCTATTTATAATCATACTGTTGACCTATTTTCTATCAAATATGTTATTCATAATAGATAAAAAATCTCTAAGTATGAATTCTAATTTTGATTGATTCATCAAGTCATTAGGTTTTAAAATGTGATGTATAAATTTTGATATAGCGAAGTGGTGGGAGATGTATGATGCATCTGCTCCAACTTTGCAAAAAATGATAATCAAGACTTTAGGGTTAACTTGATGTTATGCTAGTTGGGAAAAGAACTAGAGTGTTTTCGAGCAGGTATTTAAGTTAAAAAATTCCTACTATGCACTTTAAATAATTTTTTATTCATTTGTGGAATAGATTCATTGATTTTTTTTCATAGCTCCACACAAAGAAAAGAAATTGATTAGACCAAAACTACATAAACAATTTATTTTTAATTAAATATAATCACGCTTTAAAAAGAAGATTCAATTTAAGAGATATTGTTGATCCAATTAATTTAGATTTGATTGATAAAAGCTATGAGTGGTTGATTGGAGAATCTGAAGATGATGGTGAGCAATATTTTGGAGGTGAAGAACTCATATGGAGATAAACAAAAAAAGCAATTGGAGAAATTAATCGATGGTAGTCAATTACGCTAAAAAAAGGACTTCATTAGCTACGACATTTGCTTCATCTCAACCCGCAGCCCCTCCTATTCCACAAGAAATATAAGGTGACACTGATTCATAAGAATCAGAAGAAGAAGAATTTAATGATGATGAAATTTTACTTGAAGGAGAAAGAAATTATGTTATAATTGAAGAGAAAATGAAGAGTGAATTTTTTTTTTATTTTGCTTTATGAAACTTTAGAGTTTGTTACTTGCTTTATGCTTTAGAGTTTAATTTTTATTATGGCTTTATTTAGGAGGTGACACAAATTTATCTTTATTTTGTTTATACTTTTAAGTTTGTTTTGGGAGTTGTCATAAATTTTAAGTTGCAAATTCACCCTCAATGTTTATCTTCAAATTAGGTATCTGTTTAACCTATTTTTTTATACTCTATCAAGTTTTATAATATGCCATATAACACAAGTTTTATAAACCATCAAATTTATACTCTATCAAGTTTAACTTTTATTTTGAAATTGTCATTAAATTTAATTTGCAAATTCTCTCGCAAATGTTCATCTTCAAAGGTATGTGTAAGCACATTACTCTTATTAATTATTATACTCTTCCAAGATTTGCAATATATCATAAAGTGCAAGTTTTACCATCTACCCAGTTTATACTCTTAATTTATTTATGCTTTAATTTTTATGATAATTAGCTAATTAGGTGTATGCTTTATTTTTTTTTTTAAGAAAACAATTTATTATATATTTCAGCTTTTATACAAACCATAAGTGCTTTTATAACAAAAACGCCGCTTCACACCATGCTTTGTACTCTGAAGCGAAATTAGACTATTACACATCGCATTGAGCTCTGCGCTTTGAAAACACAAACATGCATACATATATACGCATATAAACTTATATACATGCATACACATATATACATATATATACATCATACATACATACATATGTACATGCAAATATATATATATATAGACACACAAACAAAAAGTCTATATAAAATTTGAGATGTGTAATTAGATAACTTCAATTCAAAAGTAATTCTTTCAAATTTTAATCTCTTGTATGTAAGTTGCACATGTGATTTCTTTTATTGTGTTACAAATCCAACCACCAAATTTCAAGAAAAGTTATCTCCTTGTACCAACATAAGATATGAACTTCCTTCATTTTGGAAAATTTTCTCTTTACTTAATTCCTTGTAATTACCTTATTATTGGTCTGCTAGTGCTATGAATTTAATTCAAATTTGATACAAACAATATTATAATCATAATGAGTAACTTGCAATTCCACAATAATTTTATATGGTTTTGATTTTTCTTAATTTATTTAATCATTATATTATTATTTGGGTTTTAATTCTCATATTAACTTAATTTGTATATAAAGAATGTAAGTTTTGTGTATCAAGAAGTCTTTGATTTGCAAACCTTAAGTTATCTTATGTGATCTACATATATTATATCATTCTAATTACATTAAGAACCTAGAACCTACATAAGTCTACTGGGGCCTTCTATACTATTATAGTATTATTCATAATATTATCCCTCCATTGAATGAAAAGAACTAAAAAGCAATGATGATGTGCAATTTTCTATGTAAAAACTATTTACTTCATTTTTTTTATTGTATATTTTTTCAATTTCAATTATTTGAAAATATGCCTATGATGATTTTTCTACATTTAATTCACCTCTCTCATCCGATTTAGTTTAAATAATTAATTTTGATTTGTTCTATTGGTTGTGATGCTAGAGATCAGAGGATTTTCTACTTATTATTTACAATTGGACTTATCTTTCTTTAGAATCTCTCAAGGTTGCATACTAACTATTCAATGATGATTTCAGTGATTGTGTGTAAGGGTGACAATTAAGTTTGCAGAAAGTAATAACCTTATACAGACAAAAGATTTGATTATCTTCATTTGGTGATTTCTTACCTTGTTCTTTTCCATGTTCATAATTTGTAATTGATTTTGCAAGTGCAAATGATCTTTAGAGAAAGTAATACAATTGTATCTTCTTAGCGTGGATTAATTCTTGATCAAATCTTGACTTATTTTATGACTGCTAAATTTTTTCATAAAATCTCTTTGTTTTAAGTGATCATTAAATCACCTATGTAATTTTTCATACATTTGGTTGCGTCAACACTTGGTGAGTAATCATTTAATTGATGTTCTTGAATTATAAATTTATACTCTCAACTTATTGAGTTTCAATCATCACATTATCTAGTTGCACTAGAACTCTAAACCTTAGAACTTCATACATCAAATTGGTACAAGAGCTTTAGAGTGCAGCTTCATGTCATCATGTTGGCTTAAAGCAGAACAAAAAAATTTAAGTCAATAAAAAATCAATGAAAATGCAATTTAAACAAAAGCAGGTAAGTTGTAATTCTATATAATTACAATGTGACTATCAAGAGGTTCCAAATTAAATTCCTACATTCGACAGAAGTTACATAACTCTAAGAAATTTTCAAATTGTTCGAATATTTTGAAAGAATATTTTTGAAAGATATAATGTTTTTTGACAACATGTCAACGCATTAATACTGACTGTCTTAAAGAAAATTTGATATTTAAGCCTCCATCCATCTAACTAAAATTTAAAAGTACAAACTCATTATAACTAATTTTTAAGCCATTGATGTTAAATTTTTAAAAAATTTATTTGCCCACATAAATGCAATATCATGTTTGTTAATTTGTTTGTTTCATCCTTTATTATGAATTACTCGCGGGTCTTCAATACCATCACTTATGACATAATATTTTAGTAATTTTATGCATCTCATGTCATATATTAGTCATAGACATGAAATTATTCACAAAAATTTCATTGCTAAATATGAAAATTACAAGTTTATTGCTAATATGAACATAAGTATGTGAAATTTAAACCAGACAATAAAATAATAATATGCCTAAATCCTAAAGTGTTATTTGCAAGAATCTTTAAGAAATTAAATACTGAATAGATAAAGCCACATAAAATCATGCAACACATTAGAACAAACATTTATACTACAACAATAAGCATTTTATCCCCCCAACATGGGATCGATTACATGAATCCTTTTTTCCATTGTGTCTTCATATTCTCATTTAATTATAATTAAAACAAACACCTATAAATTAGAAATTTTAGAAAGATCCAATATTATTTCAACCTTCATTGTATTTGATTTGGTGTTAATTCATGACTTTACAAATAAAATCCTACATTCCTCTCTATTTTTATCTCCTCAAGAATTTACATCCAACATATATATTCCTTGTTCTTGAAACTATCTTAGATGATGAAACTGTAACGCTATTGATGGTGATTAGTATTCTAGACATATCTTACACACAATGGATATATTTCTTTCTTGAAGCTATGAGCATGATGGAACTAAGAAATGTTGCACGGATACGCACCCAATGGGTATCAAACAAATTTAATTGTGGAGTTTAGGCATAACAATAAATTTGCGTACTAACTCTAATCTTCCAAATTTAATCATATACAAAGTATCATATATCGCAATCAAACTAATATTCTTATTGAGGCTCAATGATACAGTTATAAAATATAAACACCAAGAATCAACCAAAGAAGAGCAAAATTAGAGAAAAAGGTTATTGGTTGATTTGCTTGTGCAAGTATAGACTAGTTATAGTTATGACCATTGATTAAAAAATCGTTCGAAACATGTTCCTTGAAGCACCTATACAAAGCCTCAAGGCGCATGCACAAAGCTCCAAACTTAAGCTTCATTGATTCAATGAAGATAACACCTTTTTTTATTAAGACATATGCTTTGTGGCTTAATGCCTCGAAGCACTATGAGGTTGCGCCTTCATTTATTTAGGTTTATCTAGGGTTACGGAATCAAAGCATTATAAGACACTCATCCCATTTTGTCCTTCTCATGAGCAACAAGCAACAAAAGAAAGCAATGAACAACAAGAGAGAGCAGCAAGCCTCAACGCCTTATCAAGCATCAACATCGCTCAAGGACACTTCACTAAGCATCAATGCCACTCGACAACGTTTTGCCGAGAACCAACGTCGCTCCTTCACCAAGCATTAACTCCACCCCTTTGCCAAGTATCAATGCCGCTCTAGGAGGCTTCATCGAGTATTAACACCGCTCTAGAAAGCTTCATTGTCGAGAAGTATCCCTATCCCGTGAGTTGTGAGTCACTCCTCTCCTTCTTATTACGTCTTTCACTTCTCCAACATAGGTAAATAACTTGACATTTTGAAACTCGTAGCTAAGACTACAATAGCTTGCAAATGCTTAGTTTTTATTTCAAAGTATGTCCTTTTTATAGTTTTAGATTTTGTTGATTAATAATAGATTTTACAGTACTGCTCAAGTGTTCATTTAATAGGGATGTGTGATTATTTATGTTGAAATGAGGTGCAAGAGCTAGAGATGGACTCTTTTTTCCTACTTTACTCACCAATATTTTCTATGAAAAATAAATTTGGTCATAGGAGAATTTTTTCAGCAAATTTATTAGGTTCAAGTGTTTGGTTAGATTGTACTTAAATTTTGAAGTTTCTTATTTATTTTCTACTCAAGGTATGTAGTATGTTATGCATTTGGTACATGTTTGAAAGGATCAATGGAATGGGCTTGAGGGGACAAGTTAGAACATAACAAAAACTCGATCCATATCCTCTCACATTAAGTTATGATGCCTTATTTAAGTTCTTGTATATCACTATTCACTTAGTCTATAACTAAAGAGGGTTTCTCATGGCATTTGTCCCAAGTAGGTTTTATTAACGGCTTGGGGTACATAAAACTACCTTACATTGTAGAGGTTTTACCTTCGGATCATAATTAAGGCAACCTAATCAATACTCTGTATTCATGCAATACGATCCATCAATAGTTTTGGTTGATGAACATTCTAGGATATAAATATTTTATTTATGGATCAAGATTTGATGTTATGATGATTTTGACATATAATAATTTTATTTATAAAATATTTGGTATTTCATATTTTTTATTAGAATAGGTGGTGATGCTAGAAGAAAAAATATTGCTAGAAAATACAGTACTCAAGTTAAAGTGTCAGGAGAAGGTGCAAAGAAGAGTCATGTTTACTTGAAGCGCAAATTTTGTGACAAACGAATTACCGAGGGTGTTGAGAGACTTAAGGATCACTTGTCTTGCACACATCCATGTTAGGGTATGTGAGAAAATTTCATATGAAGTTAAGAAGGAATGCATAGAATATTTTAAAAAATATGCCACCACAAAAGAAATAACTAGAAGAGATATAGAGGAGATGATTGGAAATAGATCTTACTTTGGTTTAGGCCATAATGATTCCAGTAGTGGAAGTCATTTTCATTCTTTTGATAGAGGAACTCATGGACCAATAGATAGATTCATTGTGAATGTAGATGAAAAAAGAAAATCTTAATCCTGAACTAATTCCTCCCAACTTCAGCAATAGAACATATGAACATATTGCAAGATTCTTTGATGAGAATGGGATTACATTCAACATGGCTAGGAGTCCTTCATAGATTAATAAGTTTCATTTAGTTGGGAACTAAGGATGAGGTTTAGAGCTTCCTAACATATATGAATTACGAATGTAAATGTTAAATGAAAAGTTAAAACAATAACCATAATGATTAATGAAGTGAAGAAGATGTGAGTTAGGATAGGAGTTATAATGATGTCTACTAGTTGGTCAAACATCAAATAAAGAGGTATTATTAAATTTCATATTAACAACCCTCATAGAATAATTTTTTTAAAATCTATAGATGCATCAACTTTTGAAAAAGATGCACAATTATGGTTTAGAATGCTTGATGTGGTTGTTGAGGAAGTTGGAGAGAGCTTGGTTATTCAAATAATTTTAGATAATGCATGTGCATATAAGTCTACATGTAAAATATTAATGGAGAAAAAAAAAACATCTTTAGTGAACTCCATGTGTTGATCATTGTCTTGACCTAATGCTTGAGAAATTAGAGTAGGTACCACAACATAGACCTGCTTTACTCAAAGCAAAAGTTATTAGGAAATTTATTTACAATCATTCTTGGGTGTTAAGTTTAATGAAAAAAAATTATATATTATAAAATTATTTGACTTGCAATTACAAGATTTGCTACAACTTATTTGACTTTGCAAAAATTTAAAGAGTTACGACAACCTCTGAAGACTATGTTTGGTTTTAAAGAATGAGATAAAAGTTTTTGGGCACAAAGACAATAAGGAAAGAAAGTAAAATAGATTATAATGAAAGATGACTCATGTTGACTTGGTGTTAATTCCGCATCGAAGACAACAGGCCCTTTCATGAAGATTTTAAGAATGATTGATAATGAGAATGCTCTAGCTATGAGACTTAATTATGAGGCCATGAATAAGGCAAAGGAGGAAATTGAAAGAAATTTAAAAGGGCAAGAATCTATTTATAAAAATATATGAAAATTATTGATAAAAAATGGTCAGTTACATCAGCATTTGTATGTTGTTGTATATTATTTAAATCCCCAGGTTCATTATGATAAAGACTTTCATATTGATAAGAAAGTCAAGACTAGTTTATATGAATACATGAATAGACTTGTGCCTAATAAAAATTATCTTAAAGCTAATGATCAGCTTGAAGATTTTCATTTGAAGAAATAAATATTTGAATTTAGAATAGCTCAAGCATACTATATGACATGCTCTCCTGAAAGATTTACATTCACTTATACTTTTAAATATAAAAATTCATATTCACTTATACTTTTATTTCATTTTTTTGTAGAGCAATGATGGTGGGCACAATTTGGAGAAGATGTGCCTGAACTTAAAGCACTTGCAGTAAAAATTCTTAATCTTACTTGTTCAGCTTCTGCATATGTGAGTAAATGGAATACATTCAACCAAGTGCACACAAAAAAAAGGAATAGATTCACTGCAGAACGAATGAACAAATTAGTATATATTATGTTCAATGAAAAACTAAAAGATAGACACATCAACTTACAAAAGCAACAAATAATGATAATAAAGATCCTTTGTTGTTGATGATATATTTTCTAATGATAAATAGATAACTCCTAAAAATTAATGAAGAATTTTAAGTTACAGATGAAGGAATATCTATTATTGATGATAATAATGAAAATATTAGTACTACTGTTGAAAGTGTTATTGAATTGAAAACAGTTTCTACTTCACTTTCACTTAAAAGAAAGAAGCAAGGTGTGCTTGAAGTTTCAAAACATTATAAAGTTAAGCATAATCAACTACTTGATTATGTTGTTAACGTGTCATTTCATTTAAAATTATATTGAAATCAATATTAATTATTATAGGGAGTAAAATGAGAAATCTAGTAATAAAAGAAGATGATGATAAGATTCAATCTAAGAATGATGATTCTTCTAAAGATTTTGAACGTGAGGACGCCGCCACTACAAACTGTGATCATCATGATTTATTTTATTTTTAAGTTAACGCTTATATTAATTTTTCTTCATTACGATGAACTAAGTAGATATATTGAAGGTTTGTCATATTTATGAATTATTTATATGTTTGTCTTTTTTATTTTTTTAATTTGAGGTTTACACCTTGAATTGCCTTGAGGCTTACGACATGCCTCGCAAAGGCAAAATGCCTCAAATCCCATTTTTGCCTTTTTAAATCTTGATGATGGCTGATTTAACTCCAATGAATCAACCACCTTGAGTTAATTTGCCTAAATCAATTGAATTATATCACCCAAAAAAGTTAGATTTAAGATGGGTTAACTTCAATCTTGGATTGAACTTGGCTAGGGAAGGGTTGGATATGGAATAAGAAAGATTTGATTTAAATAAGCGTAGTTACTTTGACAGAGAAAAAATATAATACAACTACAAGAATACTTTAGAGTTTAAATTTGAATTGGAATAGGGAGAAAACTCGGTAACTAGTGGCTTAGATATAATTAGTACAAGTGATGGCAAGACAAAGTGAAGGTTGTCAATTGCAAGTTTGGTGCTGGGAAAATAATGGCAAAAGAGATGGTGCAGATGATCATGGTGGCATTAAATACAATCAAAAAGCGAGCATTGAAGTGTATTAGACAAGCTTTGGCAATTAATATTGGACCAAAAAAAGAATAGCAAAGAGAAATAAAACACAAAGGTCTAAAATTGGTTGTGGATAGATGAAGGAAAACAGGTAATGTGGGTAAGAAGACAACATTGTGTACAGAATCACAGTTAAGTTTAGAAGAAATCAGAAGAGTTGTACAAGGTGAAAATCCTTCCAAATCGCATTTACCTAAAGTTTTTACTTTCAGGATGGATGAAAACAAATACTTCGAAGATTGCTTAGATGAATTCAACAAATTGGTTTTAGATCTTGAGAATCTTGACATCAAGATTAAAGAAGAAGATAGGCAATTATCCTTTTGTGAACTCCTTGCCAAAGCATTTCAAGAACTTCAAGAAAACACTAAACTATGGTAGAGATACATTCACACTGAATGATGTTTAGAATGCTTCGAACTCCAAATTACTCAATATGAAGAGTAGTGACAATAGAAATGTCATAGAAGGATTGAATGTAAGAGTGAGATCTCTTAAGGAGAGTAAAGATGGCCATGGGAGGTCATGTTCAAGATCGAAATCTATTGGAAGAAAGGAACAATTAGATGTAAAAACAACATTCCTTCAAGGAGATTTGGAAGAGAAAATTCACATATCTCAACAAAAGGTTTTAAAGAACCGAGAAAGGAGAATTTGATTTGTGTATTAGAAGTTATTGTATAAACTTAAACAACCTCCCACGTAATGGTACAAGAGATTTGATACTTTTGTTGCTGAAATTGGATACATAAAGAGAAAATATGATACATGCTTCTATTCCATCAAGGTGAGCACAACATGTAAGATCAAACTACTTCTCTATGTTGATGATATGTTGTTGACTTGTAACAACATGAATTATATAGATAATTTGAATAAGTCAATAGAATCTGAATTTGAATAAAAAACATAGAAAAGGCTAAACGATTCCTTGGCATGGAAATATCAAGAGATAGAAAGAACTATTGGCTCTTTTATCTTAAGCCAGAAAATAGAAAAAGTATTGAAATGACAATTCTAAATCAACAACATTGCCAATTCCTGGACATGAAATTCAACTCATCTCAGTGTCCAGATTCTAATTATGAAAGATTGAAAATAAAAAAGACTTCATATGCAACTGTCCATAGCATCAGTAATGTATATCATGGTATGTTTGAGAACAATTATAGCTCAAGCAGTTAGTGTAATCATTGGAAAGGTGTTGAATGGTTGCAAAGATATTTGAGGTGCACCAATAGCTTGGGAATCAAATATGGGAACCATCAGTTAAGTATATAATTGAAGACGTTCGAAAAGAAGAAGATCAACAACAGCATATATGTTTACAATAAATAGTGGAGCTGTAAGGTTGAGATTGCAATTGCAAAGTATGATTGCATTGTTAACCACTGAAATTGAACATATTACCGCTACTGAAACAATCAAAAAAGCATTGTGTTACAAGGTAAATTAAAGAAGTGGAGCAACTCAAGAATATTGCTACTATTTTCAAAGACAGCCAAAGTGCCTTACAACTATGTATAAATTCAGTATAACATGTAAGATCAAAGCATATTGATGTTAGATTTCATTTTATCAGAAATAATGTTGATAGTGGATTGATTACATTTAAGAAAGTACCAAGGAGAACCCAACTGATATGAAAATGACAGTTGTTCCATTGAACAAGTTCAAATATCATTTGAGTTTAGTTCAAAATGAAGTCATTTGGTGACAAGAATCAATTGAGCTTATCTTTTATGAATCAAGGTGAAAATTATTGTGTCGATTCGTAAAAGAGAATATCTTAATAACAAACCAATTGAATGTTAGTAAGTTGATGAGCTATATAACTGAATATGATTTGTTCTATTGTCTAAAAGGTCTATAAATATATTAATACTTGCAATGAAATATAGAACTCTAGAAATCAAAAAGGTTGAAAAGAATGATTTGTACTTTTCTTATTGAAGAGTAAAAACATTCTTGAAGATCCATTAAGATTTGTTCTTCTCTTGTTTGTGTTGAAGAAATCTTCTTATCAGACTGCTCTTTGTTTTGAGATTTACTTGATTGTTTTCAAATCAAGTCCTACTGTTACTTTAATAGGCATCAAAAAAATTTGTTGTCATAAGATCCATTTAGGATAGTTGTAGTTTCTTTTGTAAAGCTGGTTGTAAAGCTATTGTAAAAAAAGTAACTTTTTTAAAAACTATTGTGGATATTAGAAATATTTTTTTGTATGAAAAATTCAAATAGTAACTTTCTGACAACCACTATATTCTAATAACTCTTATTCTTAAAAATAATTTTTTCTCATTAAAATTTCTGAAAAATAACCAAAAAGCTGATAGTCAATGCAGATGTTGTTGCTTTCTGCAAAACAAAGTAGCCAAAAAAATTATCTCAAACACACCCTTAATCTTATAGATGATTTATTTATCTAGCTTCTTCATGTTTTCAACTCTTATTCATGATGAACATTGCTCTAATGTTATTTTTCTGCAATGCCAATATAGATTTCTACCATTCTCTAGCTGGTTGTTTTGAGGGTGTGTAGATAAATTGGATGTAGCATGTAATTATGGTAACAATAGTTGTATCTAATGTTTGATGGAAGATAAGTAAAAGAGTAGATTTTAGAAAGAAATTTTGAGAAAATGGAGTTAGATATAAGAAGCTTGGATGAGAGTATGGAGAGGACGAATAAGCTACTTAGATGTCTAGTTGGTGGCCGAACCAGACAAGAGAATAGTAAAAAAACCAATAAAGTGATATTTAGTAACATGTTTTTAAAATATATATATTTTAGTATTGAATAAAAATACATTCATTTTAGAAATGCAGAGTTATTTGATTGAATACAAATTGAATGCATTGAAATATTTTTTTATTTGTTATGATATGTTTCAAATACATTAAAATACAGATAAGGGAAATAAGTATTAATTGAAAGCAACGATGGCACCAAAGGGCGAGTAGCGCGGGATTTAGAAATTGTCAAATTTGAGCAATGTCCAAATGAAAGGAAAATAGAGGCTATTGGGATATTTCAAGCTCAATAAAATTTTATGATATACTTCTTTTGCTTTATACCAAACATCAAAAAAAGATAAAATGTAAATAAATGAAATGCCATGTCCTACTAATGTTACCGACCAAACACCAAACAACAACAACAACAACAAGCCTTAATCCCACTAGGTGGGGTCGGCTACATGAATCCTTCGTCTCCATTGTGTCCTATTATGTGTCAAATTCTCATCTAATTCAAGTATACTAAGATCATTATTTATACATCTTAACCAAGTCTTTTAGGTCTACCTCTACCTTTCTTAACATAAGGCAAATCTAATGCATCTACTCTCCTAATCGGGTCATCGGACGGCCGACGCTTTATGTGGCCAAACCATCTAAGGCGATTCTCCCTAATCTTATCTACCACCGGAGCTACTCCAACTTTTTCCCGAACATACTCATTTTGCATTCTATCTCTAAGAGTAAAGCCACTCATCCACCTAAGCATCCTCATCTCGTAACACTTAACTTAGTCTTATGCTTCTCTTTATTGGCCAACATTCTACCATATAAGTCATTGCGGGTCTTACCACCATCTTATAAAATTTTCCTTAAGTTTAAGTGGAACTTTTCTATCACATAATAGCCGATGCATTCCTCCACTTCAACCATCCAACTTGAATTCTACTAATAACATCTCCATCTATTTCACCATCATTTTGGACAATAGAGCCTAAATATCTCAATCGCTCACTCTTATTAATGACTTGATCACCTAAAGTCACAACACTATCACTAAAACTTCTACAACTAAAATTACACTCCATATATTCGGTTTAGATCTTCTTAAACGAAAACCTTTAGACTCTAAAGTTGACCTCCATAAATCAAGTTTCGTTGGACTCCTCTAGTCTTATCAACAAGAAGAATGTCATCGAAAAAAGCATACACCAAGGTACATCTTCTTGTAAATGCCTCGTAAGCACATCCATAACTAAAGTAAAAAGATAAGGGCTTAATGTTGATCCTTGATGTAATCCAACTGAAATAGGAAAATATTTTGTCAATCCTCCTTGTGTTTGGACACAAGTAATAGCTCTAGTATACATATCCTTAATAACTTGAATATAACCAATATTAACTCTTTTCTGTTCTAGAACTCTCCAAAGAACATCTCTTGAGACTTTATCATAAGCTTTCTCTAAATCAATAAATATCATGTGTAGATCCTTCTTACTTTCTCTATGCTTCTCTATCAACCCTCTTAACAAATGTATAGCATCCATAGTAGATCTACGGCATGAAACCAAAGCGATTGTCGAAACTTCTATATCACATCGTAACCTATGCTCAATTACTCTCTCCCATAATTTTAATGTATGGCACATTAACTTAATTCCTCTATAATTTACACTCTTGTGCATCACCTTTATTCTTAAATATAGGAACCAATAGACTCTTTCTCCACTCATCCGGCATCTTTTAGTCTTTAAAATAACATTAAAAAGATTTGTAAGCCAAGAAATTCCTTGATCTCCTAAACATTTCCACACATCTATTGGAATATCATCCGGTCCTACAGCTTTTCCACATTTCATTTTCTTTAAAGCTTCACTAACTTCAGATTTACTAATACGACGATAGAAATGAAATTCTCTATTATTACCCTAAAAGAAAAAAAATAAAATAGCCTACTCACAATTAACAAATTAGCTTCTTAATTAGGAACAATCCAAATCTCTTCAAACAATCCTAGGAAGTTCATATATATAAATAATCTAAAAACTGGAAGAATAATGTACCATAATCATGAAAAAATGGCATTAATTTCAAAATAATTGTCAGTAACTAAAATAGAATGATGAAATAACTAAATTATCATAGTGCAATGGACTCAAATCACTAACAAGATAAAACAAAAAATAATCAGATATGTATGTATGTATGTATGTATGTATGTATGTATAACATTACTAAATTACCAATATTGCAATCTTAATCGTTGCAAAATGTTGTTGCATCAAAGTAAAACTACTACATTATAAAAATATATATTTGAAGTAGAAGAGAAACACTGACAAAAGTAGGAATACAATGCTTAGAATACAGAATACAATGCTTAAAAGTAACCACAGGGAACAAAGATCAGCTACTCCGAATAACTCTAAAAAGAAAGAATGTTTTACCTCCTATCAGAGATATTTGAGTTAACATGCTCATTTCCCAGAGAGCGCTGCAATGAATCAGCCTTGGCAACCTTGTTAATAGTTTGGTTCACCCTATTATCCCGCACAACACGAAATTCTTTGTTGATTCTGGAATCTAGCCAAAATTTAAATAGAAAAAAGCATATCAGCATAACTATTTAAGAATTTAGAATTCCTTAATAGATTTACAGTATAGGAGAGAACAATACCACAAACAAAATGAAATGTAGTTCTGCAAAGGTATAAACAATCATGTTTGGCACAAAATAAGAATTGTCTGCTCAAATTTAAAAGTTGAAAAAAAAAATTAAATATGGCATGCATTACACACACACCAAGATTTCTTCATCACCAGACATTTGACAACACTTTCAAATGTAACTGTACAATATTCATATTTAGCATGTACAACATGATTCTAAAAACTAGGATAAGCAGGTTGGTTTTACAGATTGAGATGTGATCCACCCGTATGAACAATTCATAATTACCGAAGGTGGAATGAGACACTGCTTAAATGTTGATCCAATTGAATTCCCAACATCAAAGTTAGAAAGAGATAGCTAGCTTTCAGCTGTATTATTGAGTTCAAAAATTCAGATTCAAAGCGAAAAAGCTTTCAAATTAATTTGCAACCTCGCCTTAGATGCTTTGGTCACATAAAACATCAACTGTCTGATGACCCAGTTAAGAGAATAGATGCATTAGATTTACCAATGTTAAGAAAGGTAGATATAGACCTAAGAAGACTCGATTATATAGTATAAAAAATAATCTTATTTTATTAAAATTAAATGAGACTTTGACACTTAACAGGACATAATGGAGAAGAAAGATTTATATAGCCAACCACACATAATGAGATAAAGGCTTATTGTTGTTTTAATTTAATCTATATCACTACATGTTTTATTGATGAATCTTCTAACTTGTTTCATGCAGTCATGTAGCAAAAAAGTCCATTCCATAATAGTATTTTCAATATATGTTACTCGTGCATTTCTTCGAAAATGCTCACTCAACCTATACTTCCTAATTTAGCCACAAAGCCTTCTTAACTCTCATGTCTACTACATTCAACTAGTCAATCTACAATTTCTTTACAACCCAACTATTAGATACATATAACATAACTAGTCTAATCATATTTTTATTAAATTTAAAATTAAATGTTCATGATATTATCTTACCACCTAGTATTCTAAAAAGTATTTTTTCATTTTAACCACCCAATCTTAGAGTACGTTTGAGTGGGGGTGGTGGCCTGTGATGCATAGCTAGTCTAATACACCGCTAATACCGTTTAGGGAGTGCGTTTGAAACAAGCTTCTCATAAATTTTGCCTTTCGAACACAATTTTGCGAACTCAAATTTAGAACTCCATTTTGTGGTTTGGTTTGCATTATTCCATATTACATTTTTGTGAAACGAAAGTGCTTCCATTTTTCCCTCTCTCAAAAGTCTTCTAGGGGTTGTCTTTTCTCAATACTGAAGCATCTTTGCATTAGAGATAGAGATATTGATCTAGGAGAATAAGGTAAACTTGTTCCTCCCTTCTTGGTAGACAAAGATTCTGATCTATAGGTCATCTCTCCTTGGAAGATAAACTTCTTACCATGTTTCCTTCAATCTTAGAGAAATTTCTAAATAGTTTGTGTCGTGTCTCCATTTCCTACATTCACATTCTTTTAATTTGTTTAGAGAGACACACATTACTCTAAAAAGAGACAACACAAAGGTACCGAAGAATCATTATGGCTAAAAACCATAATTAAAAAAATATTTGTTTAATAAGAAAAAAGTTTAGCTTATATATATATATATATATATATATATATATATATATCAATTAGTAATTCGTATAGAAAGCTAGAGTTCCAAAAATGGTACAGAAGCATCTTGAACCTTCATTTGGAGTTTCAAAAATAATAATGTATAATACATGTATGCAAGGCTTTTGAAATTGGCCAGGACCAACTGCTCTAACTATGAACTGATCGTGTGGCCAGTGTAGTAGCAACTAATAATCGGATTCTCAATGACTTCGACTTGAACCAGCAATTAACCAAGTTCAACTGCTGAACTGACGAACCGACACTGGTATTATAAAATCGGTCGGTTATTAATTTAGACTAATCAGTGTTGTTGATTTTAAACCCAACAGTTGATATTATTCCATGGATTCGCTACTTTAAACACTAATGGTTTCGTGCTTTCCCTATTTTCTCCTTTCTCTCAGTCTTGCGACTCTCGATACCCAGACCCTCATTTCTAGTTGTTCACCATTGCCTCTCTAGCTCTCACATCTTTTAGTCTCGAATCTCTCACTCTCACCCTCACTGCTCACTCAAAGCCAATTCCATTGCTCGGCATTGCTGCTAGCCGCCAAATGCAGATTGACTCTCTCACACACTCAATCTCTCACTCAACGCAGGTTACCCGTTACCTACTTAGGAAATTTTTATAGTTTTTCTTGGTTAATGCGATTGATTTCTCCTTGTGTTTCAAGAGTTTCACTTTATTGGCATACTTAATGTGATTTTGTTAAAGAGAATTAGAACCACCCGTATGAACAATTCATACTTTATTGGCATTATTACGAAGGTTCTAATTCTCTTTTCAGAACATAAAGTTCGTCCGCATAAGATAGAGGGCTTAATAAAGACAAAGGAACTAAAAAGATCAATGAAGTAAAAAATTATTTTGCTCTCAAAACAAAATAAGGAACACAACCATCTTTAAAAAGTGTGTTAGCATCAAAAGATGTTACACATCATACTGATTTAGCTATTGCTAGATGGTGTTTATATTGTTGCATTCCCTTAAATGCTTTAAATTTAACTTTTGTACAAAAAGCTATTAACACAATTGTAATTATTGGGTCTGGCTATCAACTCTCTTCTTATTATAGAATGAGAATATTAAAAGTTTGCAAAAAAGAATGTAGATTACTTGTCGAGTCATATAGGAATTGCTAGAAAGATATTAGATACACATTAATGGCAGATGGATGGACGGACAATATAAGTAGAATATTGATCAATTTTTTATTTATTGTTTACGAGGTGTCTCTTTTTTCAACTCGTTGATGCATTTGATATTAAGAAAGATGCAACAACATTATGTTCTTTATCTATTGAAATTGTTGAGTGTATGGGTTCTAAAAATGTGGTGCAGATAATAACTAACAATACTGCGAACTATAAAAAACTGGAGAGTTATTACATTAAAAGTATGGCAACATCTGTCAATCGTCTTGTGCTGCATATTGTCAAAATCTTATCTAGAAATATATTGGAATAATAAACGTCTCACATCATTAAGCTTGCAAAAAATGTATCTAAAGTGAATATTTTTATTTATAAGTATGTCTTCATACTAGCTTAGTTACGAAAAATGATCTAGTTGGAAAGAGAAAGTGGTCCTGAAGTAACAAGCATTGAAAAGTGTTTATCAACATAAATATGATTTACAGGCATTCCTTACTAACAAGTATTATACAGACTCAAGGTTGGCTAACACTATAAATAGGAAAAAGTGGCTTTTATTATTTTAGATTCTAAATTCTAGAATGATTGTATTATGATGTCGAAGTTATTTTGGCCTCTAATAAGATTAGTATTCTTAGTTTCTTATTTCATAGTTTATATTTTTAAACATGAAACAGTAATAATATCATTCCACATTGTTTAATAGTTTGTAAAAATTTTATATGGTTGCTCAAAGTAGTCGATTTTGATGGCATACATAGAGCACAAAAGCCAATAAAAAGCATGTTCAAGAATACAAAAAGATTGTATAAATCATATACTAGTAACATAAATAATAGAGAGAATAGTCAACTTCGACGAGACATCCATATAGATGCTTATTTTTTTAATCCTCATTTTCAATATGTTAAAGTTAATTATTGTTAGAAGCCTCAAATCATGCAAAGTTTGATATAAATTATTAGAAACAATGATGTATGCCCTTAACTATCACTAATGATAAATGAAGTTAGGCTTTTCTATGATAACTTGAAAAGTTCTGATAAACCAATAGCTCTAACAATGCCCAAGGAAATGCAACTTGGTAAGTTTAAATGATATAAACTCATTTTTGCATGCATTTTTTATTTAATTATATCTTCTTTAAGTTTACTAATAATTATTTATGTCTAGATGAGTGGTAAAAAATGTTTCGCTCAAATGCTCCAAACTTACATAAATTAGCTATACAGATTCTTAATCAAACTACTTCTTCCACAGGTTGTGAAAGAAATTAGAGTATTTTTAAGCAAATTCATAAAATGAGATGAAATCATCTAGAGCATCAAGAGTTAAATAATCTTGTGTATATTAGATACAACCTCAACTTGAAAAAAAAGTTATCTTTTTAATTTATTTTTCATTGTGATTAAAATCAATAAATGATAACATATAGTAAAAGAAATCTCATTCAGTCATTACTTTTTCAGGTTACAAATGAAAAAAAATATTATAATCTTTTGAATTACACAAGCATTAAGTTGGTTGATTTTTGGATTGTTGATGAAGAACCTCTTCCTAAACATAACTATGATGATCTAAAGAATGAAATGTATAGAGAATTGAAAACTAATATGCAATCTCAAAGTTTATTTTTTCTTTAATATACATGTTTCAATTTATTTGATTGAAGATCATATAATTGAAAATCAAAAATGTGTAGTTGAAGGAGAATTTGTTGATGCAATGAAGATCTTGAAAGTGATAATTTGAAAGCTTTCAAAAAGGGAGCTAGTGGGGAGGTAACTACTGTGGAAGTAAAATTTATGGACACATTTATCAGAGATGAATTCTGAATAAATTTTATATTCATCTTTAAACTTACTATCAACTATTTATAGTTTTCTTTTATTACACTTTATCAAATGATGTTGTGTATGGACTAAGGAATCATAAATATTTTATTCTATGTAGATTTTATCTATGTTTGTATTTTTATTATGAACTTTATCATTTTTAACCTTTCAATTTAAATTTACATATATAAAACAAACTAGTATGTTAAATCATGGCATCTTTCACTTTTATATACTAGTTGCTAATTAATTCTTATCTTTATTTCAGCTTTCAACATATCAAATTGCTAAAAAAACCAAAATACAAGATATTTAAAGATCATCTCTATTATGATTATAGGTACAAAAATGAGATTAATAATTTAAGCTTTTAAAAGTTGAGAATACTATTTCTTCAATTTTATTTACATTTTCCTATATATTTGCATCATTGCTCATTTCAATTATATTTGAATAATTTTAATATTTATTACATCATCTGGTTCAACCCCGGTTAGGCCATCAAACATTGAACCTTTCTTTCTTAAGGTTCAATGTTTGATCTAGTTTTCACAATCTTACATATTTGTATATATGCTAATAGCTTTAAATATACATTTATTTAATGTCTGCTTATTTCTTTTATAAAATAACTAAACAGTAGCTTTTATGCTTCTATATATGCAATCTTTTTTTCTCTTGTGTATTCTTTATTCATCATTTCATTCTAATTGTCATATGAATCATAAGTTTAAAATGATCTAATGTCATTTCACATAAGCTTACTGGTGAGTCATAATTTCAAAGCTAAGAGATGACGGATTATATGCAGCATAGAGAGAACTGAAGTTGATTTTGTGATATTTGCCTGAAGGAGGTGGGATTAGGTAATCGACTGACAACCCATTTTAACAAAAAAGGCTAGCAAAATATAACAAAATATTTTCGAGCAAAAATTGGAAGAGAATACAATAGTAGTCAATTAAACAATAAATGGGATCAACTAAAGAAATATTAAAAATTATGAAAGAAACTAAAACATGGATCAACTAAATTAGGCTAGGATCCTAAAAAAGCAATCGATGCATCGATTGGTGGAAAGAAAAGCTAAAAGTGAAGTTATTTTACATATGCACTTTCTTTTCAATAGTTTAGTACATACACGAGAATATAATTTTTGCCTTTTTCTTCAATAAATTGTAAGTCATGCCGAGTGCAAAAAAAATTTAAATATTATGACATCAATCCAGAATTTAAGGAAAAGCTTGACCTGATGTTCGATGGGATCATTGCTACCCATGCTCATACTGGACTCCAGGCCAAGAAGTCCAAGCAGATTTGAGCAACCATGAACGCTCTAAACAAAAGTGAGAGCTCAAAAGACCTTAATAAAGATTCATTCCAAACTACAAATGATCTAGTCATACCAAGGACTGACACTCTGTAGAACAAATATGTGGGAGAAAAAAGACAAATAGAGAAATATTTCTAAGAAAGCAAATTTCTCAACTAGTTACATCATGTTCAAATATATCTTTCAAATCGAGTGCACCACCATCAATTTCTAAAGTCGCTAAAACACTTAAGGAAATAACTAAAATTTATAAAGATATCCCACTTTACGTATATTCTACTAAGTTACTTGAGAACCATAACAAAAGAGAGATGTATATATCAATTATTTTATAAAGATATCCCTCCCACTTTATGAAAAATCATGAAGTCTAAATGTTAGTAACAATATCTTATGTATTGAAAAAATAGTTATCAGTTTAATTAGTTATGTAGCATATGGGCATTCTTATGTGCTTTTGTCATGCTTTCTTATTTTTCTTAGGGATAATTTTGTATGGTTTTTTGGTTTTTGGTTAGTTATATGAGTTCTTTATTTCACTTAATCTTATTGTCACATGTTGCTTAATGAATTGTTTATATCACTACATTTATTAATGACAACAAATGAGAGCTTTGCCAAAAGGTTATGATCACTATTTTGTATTTGATAAATGAGTATTATGAAACATACATTCGTAAAACTCTTTTAATGACAACATATATTAGAAACAAACGGATTGGGGAACTATTTACAAGACATACAAGGAGATTTTATAGTACATTTTGTATGTCACAAGTAATTTTTAATGATCTCTTATAAAATTTACAAGCTTCTCGTGGGCTTCATGACTCTTCAAAAACAACAACAAAAGAAGTGTTACCCATCACCGTTCACATGTTGTCACATAATGAGTCAATAAGAGCAACATGCGAGTGCTTCTAATATTCATCTGAAATAATTAATAGATACTTCCGCATTAGCTTGGATGCTCTAATTAGTCTAGCAACTACTGTTGTTAAGCATTTAGGACTTTTCATATTTCTCCAACTAAGATATCTCATGATTATCAATATATGTCATACTTCAAGGTAAAAATCTTTTACTAAAATTTACAGTTTTTTTAAATATTTTGAATGCTTTCAAACACAAATATGTGGTATAGGATTACATTGGAGCAACTAATGCAACACATGTAGATGCTCGTATTCCTAAAATTAAAAAAAAATGGCTTATATTGGAAGGTGTGGTGCAATGACACAAAATATAATAGCAACATATGACTTTAACATGTGTTTATATTTCTTATGATCGGATGGAAGGAAGTGTGCATGATAGTAGCATCTTCAAATATACAACACACTCCCAACAATAATTTTTTTTCATGCTACCTCCAGGTAAATACTAATCTTATAATGATTTTTTTACAAGTTCTATTTGCATGACTAATTTATGTAATCCAACAAGAAAACAATATCTTGTGGATGCTAGGTACCTGATACATGAGGATTTCTAAAGTCATTCCCTAAGACAAAATATCACATCACAAATTTTGAAATAAGTAATAAAGTGGTTCTCAGTTGAAAAAAATTATTTAACAAACAACACTCTTCAATATGTAGTGTAATTGACAAAGCTTTTGAAATTTAAAAGAAAAAGTGAGTTATTTTAAGGGATATGCCTACATATTCTTTCAACAAGCAAATCGAAATTGTGGCAACTACAATGCCACTATATAATTATATATGACATCATCCTTCAAAATATTACATTAAATTTAGTAGTTTAGAGAGAAATCAAACCTATTTCACATGAAGCATACGAGTACAGAGTTAGTTAATCAATGATAGACATTGAAGAAAATGTGAAGCACCATCAAACTCAAGACAATGAAGGTGCTAAGGATATAATTGCGCTTAGAAAACATATCATGAATGCTTTAGTTACTGAGTGAAATTCCATTGAATAATGCTTGAGATATGGTCATATCTATTGTACTACTAAAACTTTCAATCTTTGTTAAATTTGCACTTTCCACATTTCTTTATTAATATTACAATTCATTTTGTAATAAAAATTGAGATATTGGATGGATTGTAACTACTTACAATATTCATTTCTTATGTTCGATTTTAGTAGCACTTGAAGTATGAACTCGAAGAACACGTCACTGTAGTCACAGATTATTTCAATACAATACAATTTTTACCATATATATAGTATAAACATACATATGAGGTCATTACAATTTTTTTATCACAAAAAGCTACAACACAGTAGTCTCACAGCTGAATATTCCAAATAAAAGTACTGCTTCAACAACAACTACTTTCTGACAACAAACTTTTTTTTTTTTTTTTTTTTTTTTGCAATAGTTTTACAACTAACTTTTTAGATAGTTGTAGTTGCTCCAAATGCATCCCAAGGTAGATCCAAGATAGTTAAAACATATAGACTATAATTTTAAATTATAATAAAAATGACTAAAAATATTAGCATCATTCCCATTTACTGTATATAATATATTTGGCCTTTGCTCTACCCTCAAACTATAAAATAGGAGCTTACTAGCAAATCATTTACTACATAATTTTTCTCTACCTTTAAATCTTTTATTTTTCATAAGTAAATAAATAAATAAAGCAAATAAGCTAGAACATCATTGTTGATAAACAAGAGAATTCACCTTTGAGAATTTTACTAAAATGAAGATGATCTAAACTATTCAAAAAAATGTGCAATACTAAGAACAGAGTTAATAAGCTAGATGAACATAATACCAATCAATATTTAATATTTTCAAGTATGAGTACTAAATTTTGAATTTGGTAACAGAGCATTTACAAACTAAACGTCTGAATAAAAAATTACAGAACAAGAGTCGAGCATATTTTAGTTCCCTAATACCCTGATAAGAATCAAGAGTCAATAACTGTTATCTGCTTCAAAATTCTTAAGATATACCTAAATGAAAGTCTATTTTTATAATTAATCATATGAGAAAAAATAGATGCCCTTATGAAAAATATTAACATAAATAATTATGACTAAGCAAAAACTGAAACGTCCCATCTAAAGTACAAAAATACATTTCCATCATCTTGTAGTAATCTATTATAGCTAGCAGCATTGTTGCATACCAGGAACATAACTACCGCTAAAACCTCCTCTCTGAGCATTTAAATGCATTGATTTATTGGATTTATTGGATTTTTCCCAATTGCTGCTTTCTGTGTGTTTTCTAGGATCCACGGCAAGTTTGTATCCTGTAAACTGAGGTCAAGGTAAATCCATATGTAAATCATATGCTTAATAAAGACAATCAAATTATATGCCAAAAATACAGTACATAAGAATGTAAATTCAAATTGACACGCAACAAAATTTCACCATAAAAGAAACAGTGACCTACTGAACACATCCTAAAATCAAAATGAATAGAAACAATTTTTCAGAATGAAGTCATTAAGTTAATCATTATCCTTAGCCTCCAAAATATTTTGGACCAGCTTTTATCATTCTTTCATCCATGCCTTTTAAGTGTCCCGTGTCGTGTGGAAGTATTAGGAAAAAAAGACCTAAGATAATCGGGATAATTTTTTTTTCTTATTATTTGTAAAAAAATTAAGTTTAAAACCTCAAGCAACGTGAATGCCAAATAAGAATCGTACAGAAAAGAAAATGATCTTGATGCCAATTCAATGAATGGGCTCTTGTTGATGATCTTCAAACTTTGATATGGAATTTGCCTTTAAAATCATCCTCTTGGATTTTAAAAAATCCTATTAAGAAAGAATTTCTATGTCACGAGGAGAGGCCTATAGGAATTGCAATCTTATGGGAAGGGAAAAAAGAGTGAGCTGCTCATAATTATGTGAATAGAAAAGATTAGACGATAGATTTTCTGTTAGGTATTACCGGTTTAAGAGAGAAGAGATAGAATTGAGGAGAAAAATCTTTACTTTTTTTATTCAAAACTCAATAATCCAAATTGCGTCCATTCATCCCATATTTATAAATATAGGTTGCAAGATAAAACCGAACTAATTTGAACTTAAATCTAGATAATTAAAATAATAAAATTAAATTCAAATAGCATCCACTCAACACCTAAAATTAAGATCATCTAATTTAAAAATAATGACAATCCTAACAATAAATAAAATAAAATTAAAACAAAATATAAAATGACCAAAAATACTAGAATAATATAAAAAATAATCTTCTTGGACTGTATCACATATTGACTGCCTCAAATAATTGAGATAATGCTAACAATGAAAGTATTAATTCAAGCCTATAGTCTAGCTCCAATCTTGAAGATGAGGTATAATGATCATTAACCCTTTGATCGATAGGGTGACTAAAATATCTCCCAGATAGAAGCACTTTTGTCCATCATAGATTTTGAAATTAATTTTTTTTTCTCTATTAAAAATATTTTTAAGAGCAAGCTACAAGAAATTAGAATTTGGGATGTTCATAAGGAAGCTAACGTTATGTGGGAAAAAATATCAAGTAAAATTAAGCAGTTCTAAAGATGCTTGGAGAATCAAAAGGAAAAGCTTCTTTAATAAGAATAGTTGGTGGTGAGTCGAAAGGATAAAGAAATAAGAAGATTGTTATAAAACTTGGTTTAGATGTAGAAGAATTGGGAAAGATATAAAGTAGAGATTAAGAAAGAATATATGATCTGAAAAATTTAAATTTCTTTTAAATTTAGATTAGACAGATACCAGCTGAAAAGAAGATGTATGTTAGCCAAAGAAAGAGATAGGAGAAGAAAGATATAGGGTATTAAGGATGAAAATAATAAAATTTTTCTTAAAAAAATATATTGAAAATAGGTGGAGGTATTTTGATAAACTTTTCAACGAAAGATCCGAAAGACGATTGATTTTAGCAACCTTAATACCCTAAACAAAAATAGAAATTTCATTTCTATCGTCAGATAAGTAACTGTTAGTGAAGCTTTAAAGAAAATGAAATGTGGAAAGCGGACCGGATAATATTCCAATAGATGTGTGAAAATGTTTAGGAGATCATGGAATTTCTTACAAATCTTTTAATTTTATTTTAAAGACTAAAAGATGCCAGATGAGTGGAGAAAGAGTTTGTTGGTTCCTTTATTTAAGAATAAAGGTGATGCACAAGAGTGTGCAAATTATAGAGGAATTAAGTTAATGTGCCATACATTAAAATTATGGGAGAGAGTAATTGAGCATAGGTTATGATGTGATACAGAAGTTTCTTACAATCAGTTTGGTTTCATGCCAGGTAGATCTACTATGGATGCTATACATTTGTTAAGAGGTTTGATGGAGAAGCATAGAGAAAGTAAGAAGGATCTACACATGATATTTATTGATTTAGAAAGCTTATGATAAAGTCTCAAGAGATGTTCTTTGGAGAGTTCTAACGAGAAAGGAGTTAATATTGGTTATATTCAAGTCATTAAGGATATGTATACTAGTTGTACTTGTGTCCAAACACAAGGAGGATTGACAAAATATTTTCCTATTTCAGTTGGATTACACCAAGGATCAACATTAAGCCCTTATCTTTTTACTTTAGTTATGGATGTTCTTAAGAGGCATTTACAAGAAGATGTACCTTGGTGTATGTTTTCTTGATGACATTCTTCTTGATAAGACTAGAGAGAGTCCAACGAAACTTGAATTATGGAGGTCAACTTTAGAGTCTAAAGGTTTTCGCTTTAAGTAGATCTAAAGCGAATATATGGAGTGTAATTTTAGTTGTAAAAGTTTTAGTGATATGACTTGTGATCAAGTCATTAATAAGAGTGAGCGATTGATATTTAGGCTCTATTGTTCAAAATAATAGTGAAATAGATGGAGATGTTATTAGTAGAATTCAAGATGGATGGTTGAAGTGGAGATCCGCCTATTATGTGATATAAAAGTTTCACTTAAACTTAAGGAAAAATTTTATAAGTTGGTGGTAAGACCCGCAATGACTTATGTGCGAGAATGTTGGCCAATAAAAGAGAAGCATAAGACTAAGTTAAGTGTAGAGATAAGGATGCTCGTGGATGAGTGGCTTTACTCTTAGAGATAGAATGCAAAATGAGTATGTTGGAAAAAGTTGGAGTAGCTCAGGGTAGATAAGATTAGAGAGTCGCTTAGATGGTTTGGCCACATAAAGCGTCTACCATCCGATGACCATTGGAGAGATGCATTAGATTTGCCTTATGTTAAGAAAAGTAGAGGTAGACCTAAAAAAACTTGGTTAAGATGTATAAAAATGATCTTAGTATACTTGAATTAAATGAGAATTTTGACACATAATAAACAAGAAGGATTCATGTAGCCGACCCCACCTAGTGGGATTAAGGCTTGTTGTTGTTGTTGTTGTATCTACCATATACTTTACTGAAATTACTGAAGTCTCCTCTATGCTTACCTTCACAAATATTTCCAATGAAAAAGCTAAAAATTATTCAAAAAAGACCTTTCATTTTCCTGAGAAGGAGGATCAAATGAGCAATTTCCATCCTATCTTTCTACCGGTTTACTAATCCAAGTATTAAAATATCTTCCCGGGGAATCACTTCTCAGGACAGACTCACATTTTCTTTAGTTGTAATGTATAAGAAGCAAGTAATCAGTATGAGTGCATATCCTAAAGAGATTTACAAACTTTAAATCATTATTGTGCACAACAATCATATTATTTAAAATCATAAAATAACAATTAAAGTAAAATAACATGGCTAATATTTAAAAAATTTAAGGATATGAAAATAAATTTTTTTTCCATCAAATTTATTTAATCCTCATCGTTGTCGATGCTTAATATATCTAATATAAACAAACTAAAGATTTTCACAATTAAAAGAAATGTAAATTTTATTCTCCCATCCAAGTTGGGAAGTTGGTTTGGCTCACTAGTTGAAGTTCTTAATAGAGAAAACACAAATACTACAGCCAGACTTCAGCTTGGAGAAAAAATCTCAGTTTTTTCATTATGTCAATTGTCAAACCCTTGTTTGTTTCTGCTTCTGGGCCAAAAATTTCACCCAATTTTTAAAACCAAATGGACAGAAAAATGGAGCTTTGCAGATCAGTTTTCAGTGACACTTAAAAATATGATATGACAATCGCACATGGAATTTATTTAAGAAATATCCAACAATCATACACTCGGACATTGCAATCATAACCAGCGAACATTGTTGAAAATAAAAATACTTGGATTATAAAAAATTGAAAAATACAGAATAGAACTGTGTAAGCGTATAGCTCAACTCAGAGCTGCACCAATTTCATTGAACACAGTAGTATGAATGCTTGGCATACAAATTAAAAATTCAAATGACTATCGATGATCCAAATATTTTAAAAAGTGTAGAGTTCTCAATTCAATCTGTATAACGACTTGTGGACCATTAAGAATCTCTAATATTCTAATTTATTTCTTCAAACAAAAAATTAATGGAAGGAGAACCCCTAAACATTTTCCCTTGGTAATTTCCATGTATTGGCTATGATTTAGGAAGACAACAGTCAACTTATACATATGAGAAGACTTAAGCACAATTTATTGTAATCTACAGCAGAAGTCCTGCAGGGGATATAGGTATAGAAATTGAATTCAGGTGACTAGTGATCAAATCCATGTCATCACCGCAACCCTTTCCTTGTTAATTTCTAAGCCATGCTTAGGCTTAGATTGTAGAAAATCTGAATATTATACTATATATGACGTTCCCACTAGTTGGAATTTAACAAGAAATGATTTTGGGTGACAGACGGCGTGCTTTACAATTAATTGGAATAAAAATGCAAAGATGCATGCATGCTCGTCCCAAATTAAGTGCTAATTGAAAATCGATAAGATCCTTCCAAGTAACTTCACAATAACATAGAAATCCCCAGACATGAAACGGGATAATAAAATGACCAGCAGTTCATTTAAAATCCACTTCCAAAAATTATGTGATAAGCTAGATATAGAAAGCCTGCAAGATCATGAATACAGCATACCTCTTTCTTCTTGTCTCTTTTCCTTTTTACCTCATGAAATGGATCTACCAGAAAAGAAAAATTATGTATCAACATATGGACTTCCATAACTGAACACAGTGCAGTAAAGCTACCGCTTACACTACAAAAGAAAGACAAGCACACAGACAAAGATGCGAAAACCAACAAAATCATTGAGGATGAAAACTTTTAACCGAGACAATAAACTGTAGCACACATGCAAGTTGATTAGCGTTAGCATAATCAACTACACCTAATCATGGTTAAATTAAGGATGCCATGACACTATCAAGGCAGTGATGATCAAATATCTAATATTTTCCATGAAAATTTATTGTGTTCACAAGTTCAATGCTGCATAGAATAACATACACATGGCTGAAAGTGAATTGAACAAAAAAAGCCATTAATATGAATAAATCCACCAATTTAAAAAGTAAAAAGTAGAGTACACGTGGCATCTAGGATTAAAGTTAATGATAGTAAGCATGAAAATATCAAGTACAAAACATTGTAGGGAATCATTAAACAATGTTGAAAGTTAGACAAATTACAATAGCTAGCTAGAAATGGCTGCCAAGGTGCTTAAACAAACAGCAGTTCAAACCGTAGAACATATCAGACATGCAATTAAGGTTATTGCGCTATAACATTAACAGAGGCCCAGCAAGAGTTTCTTTGGGACACATAGATCATGTAACATAAATAAACACTTCATAATATTAACTTCTAAAATAATATCCCATCTCTAAATCAAATGATCGTTAATATGATGAAAGTAAAATGACTAGAGGAAGTAATGAGAATTAGTTGATGATTGCTTTTCCCCATTGCTTATTCACTCCACATCTATACAATTAACGTTATGCTAAAAATGGTTATGGTGTTTTATTAGTTCACACATGCTCGCAAGCATGTAGTTGAAAAATGATTTTGTATACCTTGTAACAGATCTCTCATATATATTCCAGATACAATGTCACGTTCTCATACCCAGAGTGTTGACGGTCAATCACACTGCTGGACTTTGTATCTTATGGATTATCGGAGTTATGCAAATACAACTCCAAATTCAGAGTTCGAACTACAAGAACTTAGATTACTATCTTTGGATTATTAATATTTATAAAATCATTATTACAACATAATACGATAACAAATAGCTAAGTAGAACTTCATTCTCAAAGATGAGGCTTCTCGTACCACATATAATAAGCAAATTTGGCAACAAATAATTAGTTTCACAAAACCTCATAGGTTATTCTCAAATCTCTATAATAAATAAAATAAATGACTAAGATAGCTCGTTGTTTCTATATATGTTTGTAACAAGAATAATTTCATCAAACCACACAAAGGCAAGCCTATTATGGTGAATACTTCAAAATGTTTTGTGTTTGCATCTGCTAAGAACACACAACATAGGACCTGACTCAACCTTACCAGTAGCTAGCAGCAATAGGTCTATCATCTCCGATGAATCCCACGGTAGACAATCCATTGGCCGTCATACCACAAATATAAAAGATGCTTTGCATATTATATTCATGAGATTACTAAAAAAGTTTCAAAGCAGAAATTCAAGGAGGCAAATATTATCACAACATAAATATGGATCCACATATTTTCTTATAGGAAGATTTAAATACATATCATATAATTTTTATGTGTTTATATATCTAACACAAAGTTTAACATTTACATATCTAATACCTTATCTATGCATGAAAAGGTGTACTCAAATTTTCAAAAAATAGTAATAGTAGTATTTTTATGTGATATTAAAGATTTGAGTGCTATGAATATAAATATCAATTTTTTGATGTCAAATATTTAAATTTATAAGAATTATGCAGTATGTATATAAATGCCCCTTTCTAATAAGATATAACTCAAGCACATCTTTTACTTGAAGTTTCAAGCAGGTCTCTCTTCCTCATATTTTCCCCACAACTGGTTTGGGCTTTTTAGCACTAAGAGTTTAAGCAACCATTGCCATTTAGAAGATTTCAGAAAGCGTTCCCTCTTCCTCTCCATCTCCACCTATAGCATCCCTAAACCTTAGCTCTATCATGGTGGTTGTAATTTAAGCCCTGGAGCTACAAATGGTCACATAGATGATACTAGGGAAGGTTTTGAGAGAGTTTTCTCCACTATTTGCATGAGCAGGGAGGGAAGGTATATATGAAGGTTTTGGTCATAAAGTTGGAAGTGGCTTTATCTCTCAAGTAGGGTAAGAATGGCTTAGGCATTGTCAGGAAACACCCTCTCCCCTCTATTCTTGATAGACAGTGGCAATGCTAGCAAGCCGTCTACCACCATGGTCACCACTTTAACCTTCCCACATGGAGTTTAAGCCGTCTACCACCATGGTCACCACTTTAACCTTCCCACATGGAGTTTAGGCTAAGTCCTAGCATTCGGACTGGCAAGCTAGCTAATTTGCTCTGTTCAAGCTTACCTGTTAGACCCATCAAGAAAAAATTGCATAAGGATCCCCTTTATCTATTACAATTACAAATGAAAATTGTGTTTAAATTCCTTGTTTATTTGAGCATTTACATTTTGTTAAAAAAAAAAGACTAATCAAAATTCTTGACAGGGACCTTAAATACTTGTTTCTACATTAGTTTTAATCTAATTTAAATTTCACAAAATTCAAAGGGTTTCAATATGCATTTCGACCCTTAATTTGACAAATCATTATATCATGAATATTACATTGAAATAAATGTAAAAAGCAAAAAAAAAAGACTCAAAGAAACAAACTTTAGATTACAGCATGTCTTGCATGGAAATACAAATCTCCAGCCAAACGATCAGGCAACTAATAAAGCTAACATTGCTTTCATAAAAAAAGAAGTTTTCTAACTTAAGAAAGAATGTTAAAATAAGTTCATCTCACAAAGACAACAAAAGGCCTTCATAAAAAAGAAATCAATATTTAATCGTTTGCGCAACTCATAATTTAAAGCTCATTAAAAAACAATAATAATATAAATAAATGTGACAAAACAAAGTGAGTTCATGAGTACAAGGTTTATAGATTCTTAGCAAATAGTAACACAAGGAAGGATGCCATGTTCTTAAATGGACTAAAAAGTAACAAATTACAACAGAAAGATTAACTACATTGATGCTACCGAGAGGAGGAATTTAGACCCATTAAAGATGGAAGCAAAATTTACCAGACAGAAATATCAACTAATTCAACTAGTTATTGAAAACGTAACATGTAGGCTTCACAATTGACACAACTTTAAAGTTTTCCTATCTTCAATTGTATTAATAAAATACCCCTAAGCTTACATGTATTAGTATGTGATCTTAGCCAGTACACCTTTTCCCTAGCTGGTTAAGCACTTCCCAGCATATATAAATAAAATGTAAAACGTATAGTACATAGGAATAGAAGGTTTTAAAATGGATAGAAAAGAAAAAAAAAATATGCGTAAATGGCTAATGTGTGCTTCCTAAAATATATATCCATGTGGTACAGATTTTTTTAAAAAAAAATAACAACAACAACAACAAGCCTTTATCCCACTAAGTGGGGTTGGCTACATGAAACCTATAATTAAAATGTATCACTACTAGATATTAGCCAATAGCACTCTTCTGCAAGAGGTTAAGCACTTCCAAGCAAATATAAATAAAATTTTGAATGTATGTGCTTAGGAATACTAAGTTCTAAACTTGATAGAGTAAAGAAAAATAAATGTGTGAATTGATAACCTGAATGTGCATGTTTCCATAAATACCTATTCATGTGCCAAAGATTCCAAAGGTTATTGTGCTAACCATCATCGTCAAAGTGCCTCAACATCCCAAAAAGCCCTTCAATCTCCCCCTTCAAAATTTATAATTTTGACAATTATTCTCCCAATGGTATGTGTTCTTAGAGGTCACATTCAATTCCAACCACTTAAAATTACTTGTCATACTCAAATATATTTCCTCGGCTGATATGCAATGAGTCCATTCTTTTAGTCCTTCATGAAAAAATCATTTATGTTATTATACCCAAATTTTCTTCTTTTTATACTAGTTTCAACCTTAAAATTCCCTTCAATTTAACCATTTCACATGCTATGCTCCAAGAGAATATTGTGTTATTATACCCAAGACAGCTTCTTTTCTACAAATTTTCAGCCATATCCCTCCACCTCACCCACCTCCCTCCTTCCCTCTCCTCCCTTCCTCCAAGTGCACAAATGCTTGGTTCCCCTCCCTCCTTCCCTCTCCTCCCTTCCAGCCACTCTCCCTCACTCCATCTCTAACTCCCCCTTCCTCCTGTACATCCAAGTGCACAAGTTTTTAATCCCACTTAGAAACTACTCAAAAAGTAACAACTTCAAGCAATTCTAATAATTAAAATATCCAACCAAAAAAAAATATATCATTCATTTAAATTACAAAACCTCGCCCATTTAGTCTTTAAAATCAGTGTTGTTCCATACAACTCCCATCCCCCCACACCACCCTCCCTCCCTCACTACAAATGTATAAATATTTGATATCCCTTGTCAGGTTCCTCCTTCCTCTCCCCTCACCCCCTCCCTCCAACTACACAAATACTTGGTTGCCCTCCATCCTTCCCTTCACAAACTTCCACACCCTCTCCCCTTTCCTCTCCTTCCCTCTATCCACCCATCCTAGTGTGTGAACTTTCAATTCCTTTCACTTATCACTTACTTCATCCATCCTACTAAAGAAGCTTTTCAATTCCCTCTTTTATCACTTACTCAAAAAAATAATAACTTCAACAAATTCATGTAACTAAAATATCCTAATTAAAAAAAATACTCTTTCTTTAAAGTAAAATAAACCCTTTGTTTTAGTCCTTATTAACAGCATTGTCATACACAAATCCCCTCCCTCCCTCTCTGCAAGTGCAAGTGTAAGTGTATAAATGCATGTTATCCTTGTCTTATCACCTACTCAAAACACTTTTTTGATATAAAATATCAACTTTCAAGCAAAAAGCTGTATTCTACTTGAGAGGAAAATAAAACAAAAGGATGTTCTAGTACGTGGTTTAATTTTTATTATACTTCGATTTCCTCACCTACTTCAGCTTTTTTTTTTCATGCATCTAGATACATTACAATAAAAATTAAATGTTTTAATAATATAACAGTTAGCCACCATATTTTGCATTTTCTTGAGCAATTAAAAATTTCTACAATTTCTACACTTAATTTGTAACAATATAAGGAGCATAAAGATCAAATATAATTAATATATATATATATATATATATATATATATATATATATATATATATATATATATATATATATATATATATATATATATATATATATATATATATATATATATATATATATATATATATATATCATCTTTGCAAAAGTGTGAAAGATGTAAATTCGCTTTCTATGGTATAAATATTTTACTAGCTCTTAATATTAGAATAATATGTATACTAATATTGTTAATCATAATCTTTTTTGTTTCCCAAATACAATATAATTGCATCCATGATTAGCGCAAATCAATGTCTTGCTTTATAGTTCATAAAGATTTTGACAACAGCTATCCAAATTGAGGCACTTTGTGATATGATTTTCATAGATAGCATAGATATAATTGATAAGACAGCTATTGAATAAGTGAATAATTAAAATAACAAAAAAACGTTTAAAAGAGAAAGAGTATGGGATTGCCACAACAAAAGATAAATATCTTATATGGAAGTTTGTTTCATGAGACATTAACAAATATCACTAAAATTTATTACAACATAAAGTAATACCAAGGTTTTATATTTAAGTACCTTGAATCTATTATATAAAAAAAAAATATATAAATCTAGGTAAGAAGATAATTTCTACATTTAAAGCTGGGTGGTTAAAATAAAAAAATAAGCCTCCAGGTTATTATGCAATAAAGAATATCATAGAAAATTCAAAGGTGTCTTTTATAAATATGCACTTAGATGGCTACTAGCATGAATATGAGTATTAGGAAGTAAAAAAAAAAGCATAAATAATCAATAACCAAGTTAAGCATGCCATAACAACAACAACAACAACAACAAGCCTTAATCCCACTAGGTGGGGTCGGCTACATGAATCTTTCGTCTCCATTGTGTCCTATTATGTGTCAAATTCTCATCTAATTCAAGTATACTAAGATCATTTTTTATACATCTTAACCAAGTCTTTTTAGGTCTACCTCTACCTTTCTTAACATAAGGCAAATCTAATGCATCTACTCCTAATCGGATCATCTGGACGGCCGACGCTTTATGTGGACAAACCATCTAAGGTGACTCTCCTAATCTTATCTACCACCTGGAGCTACTCCAACTTTTTCCCGAACATACTCATTTTGCATTCTATCTCTCAGAGTAAAGCCACTCATCCACCTAAGCATCCTCATCTCGTAACACTTAACTTAGTCTTATGCTTCTTTTATTGGCCAACATTCGCACCATAAGTCATTGCAAGTCTTACCACCATCTTATAAAATTTTCCTTAAGTTTAAGTGGAACTTTTCTATCACATAATAGGCCGATGCATTCCTCCACTTCAACCATCCAACTTGAATTCTACTAATAACATCTCCATCTATTTCACCATCATTTTGAACAATAGAGCCTAAATATCTCAATCGCCACTCTTATTAATGACTTGATCACCTAAAGTCACAACACTATCACTAAAACTTCTACAACTAAAATTACACTCCATATATTCGGTTTTAGATCTACTTAAATGAAAACCTTTAGACTCTAAAGTTGACCTCCATAATTCAAGTTTCGTTGGACTCCTCTCTAGTCTTATCAATAAGAAGAATGTCATCGACATACACCAAGGTACATGTTCTTGTAAATGCCTCGTAAGAACATCCATAACTAAAGTAAAAAGATAAGGGCTTAATGTTGATCCTTGATGTAATCCAACTGAAATAGGAAAATATTTTATCAATCCTCCTTGTGTTTGGACACAAGTAACAGCTCTAGTATACATATCCTTAATGACTTGAATATAACCAATATTAACTTCTTTCTGTTCTAGAACTCTCCAAAGAACATCTCTTGAGACTTTATAAATGAGATTTTAAAATTAAAGTGTAGTTATATTAAAAGAAATAAGTTAAGAAATAATTATATTAAAAGGAAAATGAGGGTAGTATCTATTACAAATAAAAAAGTGGAGAATAACTATGATTTGGATAAATACAATAAAGAGCAGTAAATGCATCTATAAGAAGGGTAGATAAAATTAGCATTAAAGAAGGAAGACCAAAGTAACATCAGTAGAAGTTCTGCAAAAAAATATGTGAAAAATAGATTTTAACATCTCATTCAATACTTGAAATGGTATTGAAAAATGAGGATTCATAAAGTCAGCCCTAAATAGTTAGAATTACGCAAATAAGGTCAATCATAGTCATTGTGTGTCGCCTATGAGAAAGTTTTCTAGCACTGAACATTAAGCCTAGATTCAATAGAAAAGTTATAAATTATTTTTGAATAAGATACAAGCAAATAGATTCCATAATATTCAAATTTTATACTTTAATTGCATAAAACAAGTAGATCAAAAGAATGTGAAGTCAACTTTGCTCTCATTATCTTTTATTTGTTATCCTTGATCAAAATATTGAAGCTCTATTTATCTAATTCTTTAGGCTCAATACACAGCAAAGGCATAGGAGTTTCATTTAATTCACATCAATATCAAAACTCTTCGATGCAAAAGTTACCATTTATAGTATTATTTATCCAAACTCTTCAATGTGTTCTATCCTACTTTTCTTAAAGTTTGTGCCCTTGTATCCAAAGTTTTATCCCAAGTTGATATATAAGTTAATGGCCACTTTTAGATAATTGCGAACCAATCCATTAGGATCTTAGCCAATCTTGGTTTAATATGTTCCTATCTAAAATATGTTACAATTACTATTTAATTTTTTTATACCTAGATAACCCAAAAAAATATACAACAACAACAAGCCTTTATCCTACTATGTGGGGTTGGCTACATGAATCCTTTTTCTCCATTGTGTCCTATTAAGTATCAAATTCTCATTTAATTTTAATAAACTAAGAACATTTTTTATACATCCTAACCAAGTCTTTTTAGGTCTACCTCTACCTTTCTTAATATAAGATTAATCTAATACATTTACTCTCCTAACAAAGTCATTGGACGAAAATGTTTTATGTGAACAAACCATCTAAGGCGACTCTCTTTAATATTTTCTACCATTGGAGCTGCTCCAACCTTTTCACAAATATATTCATTTCGCATTTTATCTCTAAGAGTAAAGCCACACATCCACCGAGGGATCCTCATCAATGCAACACTTAACTTAATTTTATGCTTCTCTCTTACTAGTCAACATTTTGCACCATATATCATTGCAAGTCTTACAACCATCTTATAAAATTTTCCCTTAAGTCTAAGAGATACTTTTCAATCACACAATAGGCCAGATGCATTCCTCCACTTCAACCATCCAACTTGAATTCTACTAATACCATCCCAATTTATTTCACCATCATTTTGAACAATAAACCTAAAATATCTGAAATGTTCACTCTTTTTAATAACTTGATTATCCAATGTCACAACACCACCACGACAACTTCTACAACTAAAATTACACTCCATATATTCATTTTTAAATATATTCAAACAAAAACCTTTAGATTCTAAGGTTAACCTCCATAATTCAAGTTTCTCTTGGAGTCCCTCTCTAGTCTTATCAACAAGAAGAATGTCATCAACAAAAAGTATGCACCAAGGGGAATATGAACTTCTAAAAAATATGAACCGAAAAGTCAGATAATAATATTTAACTAAACCTTGTAGTCAATTACTATTGTGAGTATAAATGCCTACCAGAGCTATATGATGGTCAAATAATATTGTACACATGATAAACCATCAGGTGTGACATATAAAGTGCTTGAATGAGTGTTAAAGAAACACAACTTGTGGGTGGACACTAACAAAAAGGGTTCAAGTTGAGCCCAATGTACTAGTTAGCGGCCATTTAATAATGGTGGAATCATTAAGTAATCCGTTATAAATAAATATTGGACATTAGGCACTTACTAATTGTGTGTGGTAACCACACCAAAACAACTTGCACCAAGTTGTTTGACTATAAATATATATATACTACATTTCAAACGTAAAAAGAGAATTCTATATAACAATATAAAAAAATTATGTCAAAATCTCCTAATGAAAATTCGGACAAGAGCTCCTTAATTAAATGGCATGTGAACAAATTGGGATTAATGGTAAAATCTTATGAATAATGTATACACATGGCACTTGATTAAGGAGCATTTGACTAGATTCCTATCAAAAGCTCCTAACATATTTTTCCCCTAAACTGCTATTAAGCCAACTTCGTATCATGAATCTAAGTTTTGAATCAAAAATAATGAGTCTTTGATGACCAACTTAAACAAGGTTGAAATCCTAAGATTGATGTCGGAAATAACTAGGAGGATAGGTTGAGAAGATATCATATAAGACTGCAAGAGTAGCGACTATCGAAGGCAAGATAATAGAAAATGAAATTATGTGATTTTCGCAGCATAATGATGGGCCGATAATGCATCTATAAGATGGATGATAATATTAATTTAGAAACATTAATAAGGAAAATGGTAGAGTAAAGATTAAAAAAATAGAACTACTGCAAAAAGTTATTACCAAAATTGAATTAGCACCTCAAATAGCACAAAATAGGAATGGACTAAGACTAAGAATTCATAGAACCTTTTAGAAAATATTTGCAAGGTTTATGGTGATGGCAATGATATTTTTATATAATTTGCTAGCCACCATATTATGAAATTCTACCCTGCATCCATTCAATTTCAAAGTAGGAGGACGTTTGAAGTTCATTGAGTTTTTGAACAATTAGTAAGTATTCTCTTGTATTAGTTGACCTTTTTGTTACTGTTTTGGCAGAAAAAATCCATTTCTACCATAAATTATAAATGAAAAAATATTTGACTTATGCCTTTAATATTATCATCAAATTTGCGAATTCGTCAAATTGTACCACAGCCATCTCATAACTACGGCAAGGACATTTCAGCATAACAAATAATAAAACCTTACAAAATCTTTGTTTAAAGTAAATTTTAGAAAGCAGATCATGCTGTGAAATATAAGAGTCTGCAGTAATAGGACTTCAATTTCTAGGGCCGACTAAGAATTTTAGTATGGACAAAAACTACAGAAGAACCTAGCATTAATAAATTATACCAGAAAGCTACAATGCATGAAACACAGCGCAGAAAAAGGAGTAACCTGTCCATTCTGAAAAGCCATCCATAAATTACTCTACGAGCACGCCTCAACCAAAAATGGAAGCCTCAGTTTTAAACTACCAATACTAGTTGATAAGCACTTCACTTCTCAGCTATTGCCGTTAAGGCTCATCAAAAGTTATACAAACCGTGATGATTGTCTGCTAAAATTGCACTGTTGGAACATTCTTTTAAAACAGAAAGCCGTGGCGAGAATATTTGACAAGACATCCAATCGAAGTTGTAAACATTTTGGATAATGAAAATACCTTGGTTGAGGAGTTTTTGCGCCGTCTCGTTGGGGTCCATATTGGTCTCCTTCAGCACCGCATAGATATCCGTGTCGGAATGGTTGCCGACGATCTCTCTAATTGACTGAATTGTCTTCCGAATGCGAACAGGGATGGCCTGACCACCCCCACCTTCAAGCCTTGTACCAGTCACCATCTCCCTCACACCGCAATCGGATAGAGACGATATCAAAACCCTAGCGCAAAGGCGGCCCACGAAAGCGGAGCATCAAATGAGGCGTGCAGGCGAAAAGAGAGGATCAAGCAGTCAGGATAGACCGTGTGAGGATGAATGGAAGGAAAAGCGAGCGGCAACAGAGCGAGAGAGAGAGAGAGAGAGAGAGAGAGAGAGAGAGAGAGAGAGAGAGATCAGAGGTTTTCGGGGAAACGTAGATTTTGAGAGAGATTTTGCGCACGATGTTCGTTAACTTACGTCGCGTCCTATCTATGTGCGCGTCGCTAATTTTCTTCACCTACTTATCGATATTAATATTTGAACCTATACTGACATATCCATATCCATAATCTATGTATATAATATGTCAAACTTATTATTTTCTATATCACACATAAAATCTCTTAAATAATTCAAAATTGGAGTTTGTCTCCTCCCATCCTCTATGCTACATAATCTCAAGAAAGAACACATTTTTCTCGCTAACATGTCATTTCTCTCCTAATTTATTCATCTCTTTTCTCTATCGTACCTTAATTTGCTCTCCTCATAGTTAACCTCATTTGACTAAGTTTAACATTTTTATCTAAATGAAAATATATGTGATGTTTGTGCCCTAAGTTATTTGAAATTGCACAATAAATTGTTCTTTAATTTTCTCCCTCCCATTTTGGACGTGGATTTGCAATTTTTATTTAGGGGTTTTTGGTCGGCTTAATTTGAATTGTAGTGTAAAGTTAATTTTTACATTTTGAAATTTATATAGTTGAGGCTATTACATTTAAAATGCAATGTATTTTAAGTATGGTTAAAACATACTCTCTAATTCAAAGTTGGTGTATCTTAATGCATCAAATATGATCAAATTTTAACTAAATGATTAGATGTAACGAGTCCACACATTATCAATTGATGTTGTGCTTGACCTATTATTGTTGCGGGCTACCAACCACTAAGCCTCAACAATTAGCACCACTCATGCCATTTTCCACTTCTCACTTACCGCTACCACCAATCGTTGCTAACAATCAATCGTCACCCAACACCGTCTGTTGCCACCACCTACATCATCGTCCATCAATCATCACTGTTGTCATTAATAATTCTATTTTATTTTGAATTACTTTGTTTTACTAAAGATAAACTCATATATTTGTAAAATTTTCAATCTAATAATTGAAAGTATTCCAAATACACTATTTTTATTTCACACTGCATTCCTTTAACACTGGATTTCAAATTCAATTAGCTAAAAAGCCCTTTTTTAGCTTATTCATGGAATTGCAAGAGAGAATTTGATGTAAAAGAATGGCATAGTGTATTTGAAATAATGAATGATTTAGTTTTAGCAAGTTTAATCGTGTTACCAATTTATTAATTCATTTAAAAAGATTTATAGGTTTTTAATATTTTTTTTACAATTTGAAACACATGATTCTCTTTTTTGGAATTTTATATGTTTTATCTTTAGTTTTGATAGTATTGAAACAACTCATTAGATAATATTTTATTTCAATTGGATTTGCATTAATATAATTTAAATTTTTTCTATAAGATTTAGTATTATTCTTTCTATATTATTTTTTTATTCTAACTTTTCAATTGTTATGCCGATAAGTTTTAAATTTGTGATGTAATTATCCAAGCAAGGACTCTTTTTCTAAGTGAGTTTGATCTTATTGATATAATTTTATGATGTAACTTAAAGATTGATAGAAAATTTTGGAGCTCTCTTGAATTAATGGACTTTAATGTGCATGGTTTAAGTTAAGTGTTATTATACAACAATTTTTTGACTGAATAATTGCAAATTAGAATTGTTTGCTTGTTATCTAGAATTGAGTGCCCAAATTAAATATAGCTATACATTATGGAAGAAGGTTAAATATTTATATTAAATTCTACCATAACATAATATGCATAATCTAATTGTCTATTTTTGTAAGTTGTACTCAGGCCATTATTTGCTACACAATTTCATTTAAAATGAGTTTAAGTGGCTTAATAATAACTTATAATATAAAATATTGACATCTTATAGATGTCAAAATTATGAAAAAAAATTCTACATATCAAACTAAAACATAAGAAGATTGTGATTACATAAAATAAATAGACAAAATTGATTGTGTAATAAAGAAAAATAGCATATGAAGACAATTTTGAGTCCATGAAACTTGAACTTTCGCATATTCAATTTATGTTGACAATTCTAATTATAATTGTGCCAATGGTGATAATTTTGTTTAAAAATTTAGGTGTTGGAGTGTATTTTGAAGGATGATCGTCTATGATTCTAATATTATAATTAACATCATTGTCATTTTCTCATACTTTTATTTGAGCATTTATACTTTTGAATGAGAATATACATGAGTTAATATTACTTGAATTTGAAAGTGCACTAAATTTAAAGCTATGCATAGCACTATAAACAAATTTGAATGTGAACTTGCTATGCATTGTTCAAGCTGAATTCTATGAAAATGACTCCACAGATACATTTAAATGTCATAAATTGATATGTATGCATGGAGAAAAATTTGCAGCTATGAGTTCGGGTACAACTAGCAACTATAGCTCTAATTTTCTACAAACAGCAAACAATAAAAGCAACTAATAGACAATAACAAACAATAGTTAATTGCAAATGCCATCCCAAAAAATTTTAACAATTTGACTGAAATAAATTGTAACTAAGTTTTAGCTAGAGGGTTTTACTAAGGACAAGATCATGACCACAATGTTTAGTATTAGATGTGTTGTTGAGACATTGGCAAGAAATCCTTGAGTGGTTGTCCAAAGTATTAAAAAATTTGAATGAAAGTAGTAAGGAAGTGCTGAGATGGTTTTATTTAATAAGATGTTACACACACGCGCACGCGCGCACACACACACACACACACACACATGTACGCTCTCGCGTGCACACACAAAATTATAATGGCCACAAAAATTGATGCTTTTATAAACTTTTTACTCGCAAAATCCCAAAAAAAATTTATGAGGAAAGATTTAACAAAAAATAATGGGCATCACAATTCTTCAAGCTCATTGTACACCCTCTCTCTTAATTGATAATTTCCCTCTAAATCAATGCTTAACAATTATTTTGCTCTAAAATGAAAGTGGGCTATTCAACTTCAGGAATCTATGAAAGTGTTTTACTAAGAAAGATTTTATAAGTGGCCCTATGATATCTCCATAGTCTAGAATGGCTATATCTTCCCTTGGTCAACCTCTTGACCTCATTATGTTAAATATGTCAATATGCACTCCATCATTAATTATAGCCCATTATTCTTTCTTTAAGTGTATATATTGGGCCTTAAATTCTGTTTGCGTCTACAATAATTAAAAAATCACTTCTCAACTACTTATACTATAAAGATAGCAACTATAAGTAATTGAGAGATCTCAAAGAGAACATCATAATGGATAGAGGAAGAAGTAGTTACACTCACTAAAATAAAACAAATACGAGGAAATCCTACTCACCCAAGTAGAATGGTAGCGAAGGATCACTGAGTTCTTTGGACGACCAGCCACCAAGGTCTAGCCAAAGAGTTTTTCACTCAAAATTTCACACACAAACATGCATAATCTTCTATTAGGTCAAAATATATATATATATTTCTATAAATACAATACTCTAAGGGATGTGTCCCATGTGGAAAAAACTATCAAAATTTGAAAAATAAAAAAAAAAAGAACCTATCATTTTGTAGCATCAAAGCACTAGCTTCTCTGTCTCCAAACACTAAATACCATGGAATGCAAGACCTAGGTGCTAGACTAACACCTATGCAAATTAACACATGAACTTACATGATTTCAATTACAATTCTTATACAACAATTAAATATGATCAAACACATTCACTACTACATAATACAATGCATGAGACATCAATATTAAAATACCACAACACATATGGCCTAATAAAAAACCTCATAAGTTTAAGCTTTGGTTTGGGACCTTATGATAGGTTATTTCCTCTTTTGATGTGCTACATCAACTTCCCCGATCCCCAAAGAACACTTTTCTAAGGAGTTAAGATTCTAAAAGTCTTCTAGAAGTTTGGGGGTGAAGTTTTGTAGTTCTTCTAAGGTTATCTAGATGTCCTTACTTGGTGATTGTCCTTTCACACAATTAAATATCTCAAAATGGTGTTATTATCTAGTTGTGTTTCAGTTGTGATGATGTCTCCACTTTAAAGAATATTGGTTGGATATGTACTTACAAATAATTTCTATATCCCTTTGCAAAAGTATCATTCTTCAAGTTTGGAGGTTGGGTAACTCCTTTAAAGGATATTAAATCTTTTATATTGAAAACTTGGCTAATAAATATATGAGGGGGAAATTTAAGAACATAAATATTAATACCAAGTTTCTTAGTAATTTTAAATGGCCTACATGCTCTAACTTATAATTTTTTATATTTGGTAGAAGGGAATCTCTCAAGATAGATACAAACTGAAATATAATCATCTATCCCATATTTCTTAAAACTTTTATCTTTATTATTTTTGTTTAGCATACTTAGCATTTTATATTTTTAATTATTTGTTTATATCTTCATGAAAGCTATAAAAATCTTATGCAAATGTATGTGCTAAATCAAAAAATGCATGAGTTGGTGTATTAGCTAGGTCAATATGCATAATGTTAAATCCTAGTTTTCTAAGTTTTTCAAAACTAAACATCTTAATAAATTTTTTAATGTTCTATTGACTATTTCCATCTATCCATCGATTTCTAGATGAAATGCGAAGAAGAATTTCAGTTGTGATCTCATTAATTTTCATAAAGTTTTCTAAAAATAAGATATTAATTTATCATCACTATTGAAAATTATAATGGATGGGACCCTATGTAATCTAACAATTTTTAAAGAACAATCTTGCTATGTGAGATGCATCAATTGATTTTGAATAAAGTATGAAATGTGTCATCTTAGAAAATCTATCTACAATGATAAATATATTATCATGTCTACAAGGTATCCTAGGTAGACATAGTATGAAATCTATGGATAGGTTCTTCTATGATCTAAAAGGAATAGGTAATGATGTGTAATGACATATCCTTTGTTTGAAAGTTTTAGCTTGACGATAAGCATAACATTGGCATACGATATATTCAACATCTTTTCATAGAGATGACCAGTAAAATCTTTGCTCAATTAGTGTTTAACTCTTTAATTTATCGAAATATTTTGATATACCTTCTGAATATAATTCATAGATAAGAAATTATTTTATGGATGTTTTAGAAATAGATAATCTCTTACCCTTACAAAAATATCCATATAAAATGATAAAAGAGCTATTAAAAGTCAAGGGTTTGGATTCTTATTATAGGTATATCATAAGAAAATCAAGGCAAATTAAAATCTTAAATCTAGAAATTTAAAATTTGAAGAATTAAACCATTATAGATACTGTAAATAGAGTATATGCTGGTTTATTTTCTATTATAGGTTTATGTTTAAGCATAAAGAAAAAATCTTGAAGGTATTCGACTTACTTTATGTGTCTATAATTTAATTTTTTTTATAAGATAATAAACTTTAGGGCTTGATGATTTGCATTTAGAATAAACTTTTTATATAACTGATAATGCCTTTAGTGGTTTAGAGTTTGAATAATGGCAGAAAACTCTAGATCATATGTAGAATAATTTTGTATATCATCATTTAATTTTTCACTAAAGAAAGTAATTGGATGATTTTCTTGACTTAATATTTTTACCAATTTCAATACCTATTGTGTCACAAGTCACTTTAAATACTTTATTGAAGTTAAAAAGTTTTAAGACAAGTGAAGAAATTATAAGGATTTTAATTTATTGTATGACCTTTTTTGTATCTACAGTCCACGTAAACTTATCTTTTTTTAAAGATGTTAGTGATAGGGGCTACAAAAATGTTGAAATTTTTTATAAATCTCTTATAAAAAGTAATTAGTCCATAAAACTTTTAACATCAATAAAAGAATTTAGAGTTGGTCAATTTATAATAAACTTAATTTTTGATGAGTCAGCTATTAATTCATTAGTAGATACAATGAAACTTAAGAAAATGACTTTAGTTTGATAGAAAAAAAAATTTCTTAAGATTTGCATATTATTTTGCTACTCTTAATTTTTCTAAGATTATTCTTTAAGTGATATAGATGTGACTTCTTATATGGACTATAGATACAAATATTGTTGAAATAGACTACAAAAATTTGACTAATAAAAGGTTTCAATACAATATTAAGTAATTTCATAAATATACTTAGTGCATTAAAAAAATTAAATGGCATGACTAATCATTTATAATGATTATCAGGAGTTTTGAATGTTCTTTTTTATTCCTCGCCTAATCTAATTCTTTTCTAATAGCATCACCTTCTCAAATCAATTTTGGAGAATAAAGATGAACTTGAAATAAAATCTATTATGTCATCCAACCTAGTGTAGGAAACTTATATTTTATTATGATCTTATTTACTACTCTGCTATTAATACACATCATCCAAGTTTCATCTTTCTTCGAAGTTAAAAGAGATGGTACAGCTCAAGGACTAAAACTTTCTTGAATAAAATCTTTCTTCAAAAGTTTGTCTACTTATCATTTTAATTTTGCATGCTCGGTTGGATTTATCTTATAATGAGGTAAATTAGGAATTTATGAACTAGAAATCAAGTCTATAGCTTGTTGTATATCCCTTAATTGCAATAGTTCATTAGGTAAGTCATCAAAAGTCAAATTAATAAATTTAGATAATAGATCTAGGATCACAATAAGTACGCGGTGATACTTAACATAAATAGAGATTTCCCAAAGGTACAAGATATACTAAGTGTCACTCTTTAACTAAGGTTGTGATTTGAATACTAAGAGATTTGCATGTATTAAAATGTAAATTGGAAGTATCACCGTATTGCTAGATGGCAATAACACTATTTGTGGTGTTTTTATTTAGAGTCGTACGACACCACATAGATCTTAAGGGAAACTTATTGAAGTGATCGAGTGCGACATTGATGTATTATGTACTACCTCAGCAGATAGAGATATTACCTTACAATGGACTCAATCACCTAATAAGGAATCTTAAGGCAGATGGGTCTACATATATATCAGAGATCTTTCCCCTACTTTACATTGATAAGTAAAGTAGGATTTATTTTATGCTAGGTTATTTAGTTTCTTATGGAAGCAAGCTTTCATAGTTAATTACATCCTATGAAATAAAAATTTTTGAAGAATATTCTCCATTAAAGTAGTCAACTAATATCTTCAAAGATTTCAAAGCTAGACTATCGAGGGATTGGATCTTATTGAAAATCAATTGGGAAGAGTTCAAATAGAAAGACTTACTTACAGATTCTACTAAAAGATAAGTAGGGAGCATCCAAGATATTAGGAAGCCTAGTGAATACTCCAATCTACCATATAATGAGGCTTAATATTTTTAGAAGGGAGAGTAATTTTTATTTCAGTTGAAATTTTATTAAAATGCTAGGTAGATTCCAACAAATAAAATTATGAAAATATTTAAGAAGTGAGGATTTACACTTATAGCTCAAGAGAAACAAGTAGCCTCTAAACCAATATATAAGGTGCTCTAGCACAAGCTAAGAGATCGACCTAATTCTACTCAGGGGAACGAGATACATTGATTCACTTCCACTAAGGAGAATGGATCGATCCTGACTCTTCTAAACTTACAATCACTTAGAGTGGCTGCTAGCTACCTCCTATAATTTAAAATTATGTTGGCTAGTCATATGAAAATGTGACATAGCTAGGCTATTGTAAATCAGGAAAGAGTTTAAAGTCCAAAACTCACTCTTTAAGAGACTAGATCATGATTGGTATGAGAACATGACTTAGACTAATGCAAAATTTACAAATTTTTAAATCATTTTGATACATTAATTTGGACTAAGACTTGGGATAATTATGCTTAAATGCATGATGAAATTGAATTATGGGATAAATCAACAAGAAGAGGTGTTCTCCACTACAAGGGTCTACTCTCACAAGTCAAGTCTGTCCCCTATCATCAAAAGTGAAGATCCTCTATTTTCAAGAATGAAATAATATGATATACATGGCGTGATAACATACAACGTTCAGCTAAGGGGTTACTAAATATTTTATTTATCTTGATTATGAACCTATGCTTTAAGAAGATGTTATGAGTTGATTAAGATTTTAATTATGAGTTATTAATGAGGGTAAAAAAATTAATTTTATCCTAAAAACTCTATCGCATTCAGGCCATACATCAAATCATCACACTTCAAGAAACCTATAAAAAATTATGCTATTTTTATTACACAATCTAAACATATCAATCAAACATTTGAATTTCATACGATAGTAAAAGGTTGGTGCGGCTGAATACCACCGTACACCCTAGAAAAGAAAAAGAACTGGGTAGACAAGCCCTACCCTTATATAACTCAGATTACAATTAAATTTTCTAAATGTAATAAATGCTATGGGGGTCTTCAACTCTTTTTCTTCTTCCATTCTTTGGATTGACTTGATTCAGGCTTCACAAGGCCTCCTAAGTCATTTCTTTTTAGCCACTGCTCATCCTAAACTCCATAGCACTAATCCTAATTTTATTATAAAATTATATTTTTATAAGAAAAATAACTTTAACTACACTTGCAAGACAGATATTAGATATACAAATATACAAACCAATTAATTATATTTTACATATTTGGACTTAGCACTTTGCACTTAAGTAACCAAGCTCGCATATACTAATTGAATTATACTTAGGGACTTAAGCAACACTTGCAAGCAAAAGGCCTTTTTATAATTTATTATTATAGTAGTTTTTTAAGCACAATTCTCTATATGAAATATCATTAGGCTAATAACGACCTAACATCCAGTCTAAAAATTTTACATCATAAAATAAAACATATCACTGCAACAAACAATGGCCTAACCTACTATTAAGATCAGTTACTTAGTATTCTAAAGTGTGTGTTGAGGCTAGAGTGTGGTTTGTCCTAATTCAGTTTTAGAGTCAGAGTTTTTTAATGAGTGAACATTCGAGTTATCCATTAGTGGTAATTACATTTAAATACATTTATTTTACTTGATTGAATTTTAAATTATGCATATTTTATTATTATTTATTTAATATTTAATAATATAAAGAGAAAAGAGAGAGATAACTCTCTTTAATCCCTAACCTATGTTAATTTCTAAAGAATAAATTTTTATGTTGAACATTCATAATTGAACATTCACAAATTTTTAATTAACCATATATTTAGATTTAGCTTAATGAATTTTATTTAAACATGGAAACACCTTAAGGTAAAATAAAGCTAAGTCACCATCAGATGCATACAATTTTATCACTTCAATTTCATTATCAATAACATTCTCGTTTCATTTCATTTTGTTGTTTCAATTTAGTACATAAATATACATCACTTTTATCTATTTTGTTTTATACACTCCATATATGAATATGCATGAATTTGATAGCTAAAGGATTTCACTTGATATTTGAACATATATATACATGTATAAGAAACTATGCAAAAATGTGCCGTTGTTAAACCAATGAAGTGAAATTATCTAAGTCCTCCTTGGGGCTATTTAAAGCCTCGTATTTTTGAGATGTACATACTATATACTTAGTAATTCAAATATAAATACACACATATATAAATCCATGAAAAGTTGCAAATTATCATCCTTTAATTATGAAAAGATAAGGTAGCTCTATGTTGATGTTTCCTCATTTATGATAAGTGTTATAAATACTAGGCTAGGATTCAGATTAAATAATTAACACTTTGCAGATAATTTTAAAATAATTTAAAATTTATTAGTGATAATAGCCACACCATAGGTTTATATTTATCCAACTCTTACAATTAAATGCAACATATTCTTTTGAATTTAAAACATAAATATATGAAATATATCACATGCATATTTATGGTAATTGAAAAAAGGTGATTAAGCCTTGTCAAATGACATATTTAGCTTCATTAAGACCTAAGGGGGAATCATACTAAATAAAAATTCCTTAAACTTAATCAAAGCTTCTTTAGGATTTGATTGTATGTTTTGAATTATTTTATCTTAAAGAGGGGAAACAAGAATTAAGTTATAACCCACACTCATGTTAGTTAATTAACAAATTAAAAGAGAGGTTAAGTTAATTTTAGAGTTTGATTAAGTTTGGTTCATTAATAAATCATTTAATTACCCTCCCAAAGAAAGTCCCTTAATTTAATTATGTATTAACCAAAAGCTTATGAAAGATGACAATGAAATTAAAAATAAAAGTAAAAATGTCCTAAAGGTTCTAATGCAATTAAGCCCATGCTTAAGTAATTAATTTAATTAAGAGGATTGAACTAATTACTTTCATGATTTCCCAAATTTATGGGAAATCATAATTTCATTAAAACCCTTATCTTAACCATGCACATAAGGAGGGTTAATTGAATCAATTGTGCTAGTTGTGATAATTATAATGATGATGAAATAAATTTTTATTTCTTTACTTCAATTTCTCTTTATTTTATTTAACTATTTAATTATGTAGTTATTTAATTAAAGGGGTTTAGGAATGAACTTGAGAAAAGCAGTTAGGAGGAGAGATCCTAATTATTTTTCTTGATCATCCTTATTGTTATGATGATTAATCAAACTTCCCCAATTGATTTCACTATTGTTTTAATTTTAATAATTATTAACTCACTTAAAATGGGTAATTGAGTTTGAAATCGTGAAGTCCCTAATATACTTGGTAAATAAACCCAAGAAAATTATGGGAGCAAGGAGACATCCCATGTAATTATCATACAGAATCTTGGATTAATTGGCTAAGTGATTAGGTCTTAATTAAGGTAATTAGTGAATGCTTTGAATCCTAATTAGCCATTGTTCACTAGATAAAACTTAAATATTTTATTTTTCTTAGATTCTTCTTTATTTAACCTTTCTAAAATGAGTTTATTTATACTTTTGAGTTTTTCTATAATTAATTATGAATTTTTGAAATTTTGTTTAATTAATTGCATTTTTAAGCCTTAATTAACCCATTTACATAGTTAATGCCATGCATACGCTGATGCGGTGCTTTCAATGTGGTGCCACAAGATTGATTATTTAAAATACATGATAGTTGACTCAGCGGTTACGGATATGGTTTCTTCTCGAATGTTCGATCTCAAATCAAATGGTCGAGATTAATGGATTAAATCAAAAAAAATTAATGCAATTAATGACAGCAATCCATTCTAATCACACAGAACAAATGATCGGTGATATGTGGTTTCATGAGCACTGGAAGACGGACATTGTCCACCACTTGATCTGAGATGGCTGAAGGTCGTTCAATGGTGGAAACAACTTCAAAATGATTAGGGAGGAAATTTAAGGGGATCCTATGGTGGAAATCACTCAAAAATGAGAGTTCGTTCAAAAGAGACTAACAATCCTACTATTTTCTATAGTTTGCTAAATTTTACATCATCGGAGCTCAAGATCGATGGTCCAACGACTTGTTGAGAAAACTGCGAGCTGCCTCCCTACTGATCACTCTGTGGACCAAATGACATCATGAAGCTTGACGAAGTTGGTCTTAGAGTGGCTTCCGATGCTCAAATCGATCCAAAATTGATTCATTTTGTTTCACTAGAGTGCTGTGAAGGTGCGAGAAAGTTAATTTGGCTTTGATAAAGATTTGGTGAGATTGGATGGACGGAGCTCTTGAGTGTGGGTGAAGCTTGGTCTCATTAAAAATTGGGTGCACAGGGAGCTCTAGAGAAAGCTTGGGACTGCACAAAATCATCTAAAGAAGGTCTTTATAAAGTTTGAATAGATTAGGAGGAGTATACTCTTTTCCCCAATTGAACCAAGGCTCAGGATTGGTTAAGACTTTAGCAACCATCTAGCCAGAGTTGTTGGCGAGGGGTGGCAGTGGACTGATGAGGTGGAGGAGCTTGAGTGGACAAGTGAGTTTGGTGGGCTGCCATGGAGTGAACGCTCCTCCTTAGGTGAACGAATGGTCGGCCAAGAGTAAGGCTACCCTCTCTTGGCCATGAACTGAACCCAATAGCATTAGGTTATGTTCGGTCAGTAGTCCTATGCACAAAGAAGACCAAAAGTGGCTGCCAAGGATAAGAGGAGTGGAGAGCCCTTCCAAATAGGGATTTTTTCCTATTTAGAGGACTTGGTTCATTTGGGCTATCCCAACTAGGGTTCACCATGGGTTTGGTCCACTTGGGTAGGTTAATGGGGACCTAAGGGTAAGTCATGCAAAATTTGGTTAGGTTTGGGCTTGGTTTGATTGGGGTTGGCTCAATTTGATATATATAGGCCAAATTGGATTCATTTGAGCTAGGTTGACCATTTGACTAAATTGAGTCAAGAGGGGGCTTGGGTTATGTTCCATTGGTCATTTGGAATGAGTTGATGCAATTGGTTTAGTCCAATTTGAATTAGATTTGAATTTGGTTCATATGAGTTCATTTGGGTAAAATGGGCTAAGTTGACCAATTTGGTTAAATTAATCAAATTGGTTTTGGTGAGGGGTTGGTTCATGTTCAATTGGTCATTTGAGATTGGTTGGAGGTATTAGTTTGAATTGATTTGGGAATATGATTTAATTCAATTCGATCCTTTAGGTTAAATTGGTCAAATGGGTCAATTGGCTTGATTGACCAAATCGGCTTCAATTAGTGGTTAAATTAAGTTCAATACTCAATTAGTGATGGATGAAAATTATTTGTTGCAAATAATTTAGGTTAGGATATGATTTGGACCAATTTGACCCTTTAGGTCAAATTTGATTAACTTGGGTTAAGAGTCCAAATTAGCTTGGCTTGGTTCAATGAATTGTAATTGAGTGATCAATAATGATCCACAATCATTAAGGAATGGATTGAATAGCTTGATTTGGTCCAATTGAAGTTTGATCCATTTGGGCTATTTAGGTCAACTTGGGTCAAGTGGCATGATTGATTGGTTTTGGCTCAATTGAAGTTATATAAAAGCTAGAATGTGTCCAATGATGAATTTAAAGTTGATTGATGGCTTTGATTATAATTGATTTAGGATAGATTGGGCCTTGACTCATTTGAACCCTTTAGTTAAATGGGTTGGCTTGGGCCAACTTGATTCAATTGGGTTAATTAGTTTATTCGAGTTGATTAAGATAAGTTTTAATGTTCAATTGAGTATTTGGAATGATCAAGAGGTTTAGGTTAGGTTTAATTGGATTAAGTCATGTTAAATAGAATATTGATCTTATGAAGTTCAAATAGGTTAACTCAGGTTAAAACCCAAGTTAGTTTGGCTTGGAGCTTGAATAAGATTCAACCAAGTTCAATTGGATTCAATTGAGTTTAGGAAGATTAGGTTCAATCATGGTAAAGTATTGGATTTTGTCTTCCTAAACTCAAAGAGGTTAGGTAGAATCACTTTATCCTCTTTACCCAAGTTGAACTAAAATAGATCACATAGAACCTAGATTAAATTGGTATTTTGGTCTGGATCTTGGATTGTAATCATTTGGTTTGGATTAGATTAGTCAATTAACTATGAACTTTAAGTTGAGACTTAGGGTAGATGAAGCTTCACTTCTCCTAAGGTAAGTTCTAGTCCTATGGTTGTTCTTTATGAGTCTCTCGGCTCGGGTTTGGTGTTCCCTTAATCACTAGAAGTGTCTTAACACTAAAAAAATATGTGTCTAAAAGAATCCTAAGTCTAGGATGAGGGTAGTTAACCTCACTCCAAATGAAAAGAGCCCCAATAGGTGTGGTGTAATTGACAAGGCACACCACACATATTGGCATTGACCGAGATGATCAGTAATATCCAAGAGGGTAATTAACGTAAGAAAGAACATTTGCACCTCAATAGAGGGGTATCAAAAGGTGTCTGTCAGTGTGCAATGATCAATCTAGGAAGAGAGCATCGAGGACTTATATATCATCAGGATAGTTTATCGTCAGCTAGATAGCTACTATCCGACCTAGAGAGACTACCAAGTGAGAGTTGTCGGGGTCCTAACTCAACTTGAAGTAGTCGAAAGGAAGAAGAGTCACTGGGGGTCTTACCCTATTCTTCAAATGTATATACTTAGACCCGATCAGTATGCAATGGTTAACTCAAGAAGGAATCTCAGGGACTGACATCTTTTGAAGTATAATGAATCATTGGGATAGTCTATTGATTATGCAATATGACTTACCAAACTGACAAGGCACCCATCGGTGTGCAACAGCCATGCTAGAAAGAATGCACAAGGACTCACATCTTCCTAAGCAAAAATAACTACTGTGGTGACCCACAAGCCAAGTAGTGAATTAAATCCAACCTAAAGTAGCTACTAACTGAGGGATGTTGGGGGTCCTATCTCAACTTGAAGTAGTCTAAAATAATTGGATTTGTATTTATTTGTTTAATATTTATGTGTGGTTTTATGTTTATGTTGTGCAAACTAGGATTAGGATGTCGCTTGGGTTATCTCACACCTACCCCTAAAGCACTATGAGATAGGACACATTCTTAAGTACTGATAATTGGACAATCATGATTTTAATTTAAAGAGAGATATTTTATTGATGAAATTTATCTTAAACATGGTAATGCATAATATTTTTTTAAGTAAAGTCTATTGATTGAGAGCATCAGATGTTTACCCTTGTGGTTGATCAACTTATATGATTCACCTTGGTAGGCCTTTTCTATAGTGAAAGGGCCTTCCCATGTAGGTTTGAACTTGCCTCCCATCTTGCGACAACCCATAATTGGTCTCTTTAAAATAAAAATGAGCTCTCCAACTCAAAAAGTTCTTGGATGGAATGACTTGTTATGAGCTTCAACCATCATAGCTTCATATAACTCAAGGTTTTGGCATGCCCATAGGTGTCTCTCCTCAAGACCTTCGAGTTCTTCGAACCGTAGCTTAGTATTTTGCACGGTTGTAATCTTGCTACCCATGACTATCCTTAATGATGGGAGTTGGACCTCCAAGGGAAGAATGGCTTCATTCCCATACACTAAGGAGAAAGGGGTGGATTGCATTGGAGTTCTATATGTGGTGCAATAAGTCCAAAAGGCTTCAATTAGCTACTCGTACCACTATCATTTATTAATCTTGGTATTCTTGATGGTGGTACCATTATAGAATATAATTTGGTGAGGTATGCCAAATCTATATACGATATGGTTCCTAAAAACCTGAAGGGCATGCTAAGCTTTAACTTCCCTAAGCAGAATCACTTCTACCCACTTAAAGAAAGAGTCAATGGCTATTAGTATGAACCGGTGACCCTTTGATGAACGAGGATTAATTGGACCTACTATGTTGGTGCCCTAACATTCAAATGGCCAGGAGGCTATGGTCGGATGCAGAATATTGGGTGGTTAGTGTAGGACTATCCCATGCACTTGGCACTGATGATAGTATTTGTCCATACCTATATAGGATGTAATCATCGATGACCAATAGTATCCAAGTCTATTGATTTTTTCCTTCATCTTGGGACTAGATTGATGAGCTCCATATAATCTTGAATGTACCTCGGTCATGATCTTACAGACTTTATGTTTTCCTAACCATTGTAACCACATATGATCGAAGGGTCATCAGTACAAGACACCATCAATGAGATCATAGGAGAGTGCTCTTTGTTTGACCTAATGGCCTGAGATTTCTCTTGAGGTAGTTTGGTTTTATTTAGGTAGTTAATGATTGGCTGCCTCTAGTTTAATTCCTCATCTTTTTGGCAATGACAATCTCCCCTTCAAGAGTATACTTGACAATGAGTTCAATAATAATAAGAGGGAGGGTTTGGCGACTGTGAACCTCTGTTGATATGGACTTGTCTTCTTGACATGCCAACTCTTTGGTGAGTTTAGGTAAGGCATCTGTTATAGTATTTTCTCACCGACGGATCTTATAAAAGGTGACTCTCGAAATTTGGGCTTGTAATTCCATGGTAAACTCATGGTAATGATGGAGCTTGGGCTAGAGAACCTTATAAGATCTGGTGATTTGGTTAGTCACTAGCTACAAATCCCCAAATATATTAATGCCTTGGATGTCCACAGAGATGGCTAACACTAGACCGGCGATCAGAGCCTCATATTTGACTTTATTGTTGGTGCAAGAATCAGATAGATGGTATGAGAATTTTATCATACCGCATCCTAGTGTTTGGAGGACTATTCCTACTCCTACTTTACTTGGGAGGGTAGATTGTGGTTCTCCTCTTCTTTGAGAGGAAGCTGCACCATCAAAATATATTTTCCATTGATGAGAATTTGTATCCCTTAGACTCATTATTTGTTTATCTGGAAGATCATCATTGAGAGGAGAATCTGCAAGGAGATGGTGCGCTGCCAGAAAGTTGATGAGTGCTTATCCTTTCACTACACTGAGGGGTATGAATGTGATGTCAAACTGTACTAAAATTATGGACCATCATGCTAACCGTTTGGACAGCATTGCCCATGTCATGAGATACAACAGTGGATTGATTATGGAAATCAAGTTTACTTTATGAGAAAACGTATAATGTTGTAGCTTATGGGTGGCTAAAATTAAAGTGAGGCAATGCTTCTTAATGGGTGGGTAGTTTGCCTTTGTAGGGACTAGATGATGACTTAAATAACAGAGTGCATTCTCTTTTCCTTCATTATTAGCTTGAGCAGACAAAGTACCAAGGGAGTCATCTAATGCAGTAGTGTAGAGTACGATGGACTTCCTTGAGATAGGAGCGGCTAAGACTAGTGGTGTCATGAGATACTGCTTGATGCTTTCAAATACATGTTGGCACTTATCATCCCACTTGAACTTGGCGTCCTTCTTGGCTAGTGCTGAGAATTGTTGACATCTACTGGATAAGTTGGATATGAAGCATCTTATATACGCCAACCTCCTTGGAATAATCTGAGTTGGGTTAGACTTCTAGAGGGTGGCATCTCTAATATCGCTTTGATCTTCTTGAGGTCGATTTCAATCTCACGATGTAAGATAATGAACCTTAGAAACTTCCTTGAAGTTACCCCAAATGCACACTTTAGAGAGTTCATTTTAAAGTTATATTGCATCAACCACTCGAAAACTACTCTCAAGTCAAATAAATGGTCATCATTTTTATTTTTGCTTTTGACCATGAGATCATCAATATGACACTCAACTTAATGGTGGATGAGTTCATTGAAGATCTAGGTCATGGCCCATTGATATGTGGTGCTAGCATTTTTAAGACCGAAAGACATGACCTTGTAACAATAAATTTTGATCCGGGTTTTAAATGAAATTTTCTTTTTTTATCTTTGGGTGCCATCTTGATTTAGTTATATCTAGATGAACCATTCATGAATGAGAAGACTATGTGAGAAGAGGCAATGTCCACCATCAGTTTCGGTATCAATACTGGGAATTCATTTTTTTGGGTATGCCTTGTTAAAATCCCTAAAATCGATGCATATGCGGATTTGGGCATTCGTCTTCTTGACTGGAATGATTCTGGCCAACCATGTGGGGTACTTTTCTTCCCTAATAAAACCAGAAATAAATTAATTTCTTAACTTTTGAAAGGACCTATTGTGGTGTTTATTTTTGCATATTGGGGGACACACGCAGATTGTAGGGAGTACTTATTAAAGTGGTGTTTATTTTTGCATATTGGGGGACACACGCAGATTGTAGGGAGTACTTATTAAAGTGATTGGGTATGACATTGAGGTATGATGTATTATATCGAAAGATAGAGGCATCACCCCTCAATAGACCTAATCACCTAATAAGGACTCCTAAGACATGATGGGTCTTCAAATATAATAGAGATTTTTCCCTTGCTTTACATGGATGAATAAAACACAGTTTATATTAAACTGGATTCTTAAGTTCTCTATAGAGGCAAGCCTCCACTATTAATTACATCATGGGGAATTAAATTCTCTAAGAATACTCTCGATTAAAGTAGACAATTATCATCTCCAAAGATTTCAAGGTTATATTATCAAAGGATTGGTTATATTTGAAAAATCAATTGGGAAAGTTCAAGGAGACAATTATCATCTCCAAAGATTTCAAGGTTATATTATCAAAGGATTGGTTATATTTGAAAAATCAATTGGGAAAGTTCAAGGAGAAGACTTATTTCTGGAATCTAAAGGGAGGAAGTAGAAAATTCTCATGATACTAGGAAGCCTACTGAGCATTCCAATCTATCTTATGATTGGGCTTTATATGTTTGAAAGTGAAAAGATTTATTTGTTATAACTGAATTTTATTAGATTGTTAGGCCTTATAATCCACCAACACAAGATTGTGAAAACACACAAGAGGTGAGGATTTATGCTTGTAGCTCGAAAGAAATAGCTACCTAGGATCCTAAATCTAGGGAGCTTTAGTATGAGGTAAAGTATGGCCTAAATCTAAGTGACAGTTGGACATAAGGGTTTACCTCCACAATAGAAAATAAACCCATCTAACTTCTGGGCTTACAACTACCAGAGTGGCTGTGAGCTAACTCCTACTACGATTTTAAAACCATGTAGTATGGTCTTATGAATTGTAAGATAGTTAGGATAGTTATTTAATTAGAAAGAGACTAAAGTCTTAAACTCACTCCCTAAGAGACTAGAGCATGAGTGGTATGAGTATATGACTAAATCTATAAATGCAAAATCATTCAAATTTTTTTTCATTTTGACACATCATTTTAGACAAAGGCTTGGGATTTTCTTATGTATAAATGCATGATAAAATAGGTTATTGGCCAAATCAACTAGAAGAAGGTGTTCTCCACCACAAGGGATGCCCTCATAGGTCAAGCATTCCCCTATCGTGCAAGGATGGAGATCCTTCATATTCAAGAGAGAAAGAATTTGCATGTATGGCGTAAAACATATAACCATACATCTATGGGGTTGCTAACTATGTTAATTATCTTGATTATAGCCTTAGCTTTATGGTGAGGTTATGAGTTGTTTAAAATTTAGTTATGAGTGATTAGTTGGGTATAAAATTTATTTTATCTTAAGAGCTTAATGCATCCAGGCCACACATTAAAGCATCAAACATGAAGAAAACTATGAAAAAGATGCAATCCTAATTCACAATTTAAATAAATCATTAAACAATTTTATAACTATCGCAAAATAATAAGAGGCCAGAGCGGTCGGGTACCATCGTACAACCCAAAAAAAAGATGGGTAGTGGGGCTCTACCTTTATATAACCTGGTATAAAAAAGAATAATTATAATTTTATTTAAATGCTATGGGGGTCTTCATTCTTCAATACTTCTTTGAGATGGACATGCTTGCTTCAAAAGCATCATAGGGCACCCCAGGGCAAAGCCTTCTGGCCACTGCTCATCCAAATCTCCGATAACACTAATACTAGTTCCTATTGCAAAAATTATATTTGTATAGGGAAAAGTAAATCTAACTATATCTGTAAAATAGAGGTTAGCTAAACACACATACAATCCCAAGCAGTTATATGTATGATTTGGACTTAACACCCTGCACATGGGCAACCAAGCCCACCTACCCTAACTTAGATTATGCTTAGGGGTTTAAGCAACCTGTAAAGAAAATATTTATATTTTTTTTAGCATCCCTGAATCATAATCTCTTACAAAAAATATGATTAGACTAATATCGACCTACCATCCAGTCTATGAAACATACACCCTAACATCCAGTCTAAAATAATACATCACACCATGCAACGTCCTAACACAGAGCTAGAAGTGGTGACTTAATTATAATATGTGTGTTAAGGGTTGTGTAGTGTGCCTCAACTAAGTATTAGTATTATATTTTTCTAAGTGTAAGAAGATTTAATTTAACATTAGTGGTTGGTTTCACTTCAAATTGTTTAATTGATTTAAGAATTTTAATTTGTATTTTTTTTTTCATATGACCTACACTTAACAACTAAGTCTTATAAAGAGAAGAAAGGTGATCATTCCCTTTCATCCGTACCTTAAGCCACTTTCTAAAGTACATTAATTTGATTTAGTTCTCTTTAGTGAATGACTTATTATACATTTTAAATTAATCTTAAGTTTAGGTTCACTTTAAATAACTTCATTCAATATAAAAGGCATCTTAAGATTAATTTGATTGAATTACTATCACATGACATATATCAAATAATTCCTTTCCATCACATGTAACACACATATGATTCAATCCTAAGTGTATCTATACATGCAACATATTTTAGCACACTTAAATGATGAATATAGATGTGTATAGTTAAAGTTTATATTCTTTCATTTGATTGAATTATTTAATCATATTAATTTAAAGCTCTATCCAAATTCTTATACAAAAATACATAGGGATGAAGTTAAATAAGTATGTGCCATTGTTAAACCAGGAAAGTGAGGTAATAAAATGACCTCCTTGGGGATAGCTAAAGCCTCGTATTCCTAGGATGTCCAGACTATATACCCATTTGCATTCAAATATATGTAAGTTTGTATATATGACATGAAAAAGGAAACTCTAAGTCACATGGCTAATTAATTCAATCACTTAGTCAGTTATGGATGCATGTATTTTTTTTGGTAGAAAAGTGGATATTCATTCACTAATCACACATACATACACATGCATAAAGACATAAACAAGTACGTGCTATTGTTAACTAGGGAAGCGAGATAATCAAATGACCTCTTTGGGGCTAGCTAAAGCCTCGTATTCCCGGGATGTCTAGTTTATATACTTTCTTTTCTTAAATACACATGAATGTATACATAAATGAAGGAAAGAAAACCATGCAAAGATTGTATTTTGTTTTATTTGATTGAATCATTTATGCATGTGAATTAAAGTTCTATCCAAATTCTAATGTAGGAATACATGTAAATGAAATCAAATAAGTATGCGTCATTATTAATCAGAGAAGTGAGGTAATCAAATAACCTCCTTGGGGCTAGCTAAAGCCTCATAATCCTATGATGACCAGACTATATACTTATTACCATTCAAATACATGTAAAACTACGAGTGAATTAAGGAAGAGAAAGCTTTGCTTCACATATCTAAACTATAAGGACATGCAATCCTATATGTATTCATAACTATCATCACTCTGATCGATGTAATTGACTTATAAGCTTTGGGAAATAATTTTGAATTTATTAGTGATAATAGCCACACATATTATAAATTAATCCAACACATGCAAGCTTACATAAAGAAAAATCATTTGATTTAATTAATTTCTAAAAGATGAATGCATGATTCCAAATGACATGCAACATTTAACATGATTAGAAATAAGTAACTAAATATAAACACATGATTTCATTCAATTAAATTAAATCCTAAGGACAATCATATGAAATAAATCCATTTAAAGTAAATAAAGCTTCTTTATGCCATTTTTTTAACTTTATATTTTGAATTGATTTAAGGATGTGAGGAAGAGGTTTGCTGATCCTAACCCATTCTCATGTATATTAATTAATTTGGTTTAATGATATATAATTAAGTTGATTTTATGAATTAATTAAGTTGTAGTATGCATTAAATATATTAATTAACCCTTTCCTATGTTACCTTAATATAATTATCCAAATAATTATGAGCCAACATGATATGCACATAAATTTGGAAATTAAATTAGCAATGACCCTAAGGAATAAAAGGGGCCTAATGCAATTGGCTCATAATTAATGGTTAATTAAATTAAAGAACTTAATTAAGTACACTTATGACCTCCCCACACATGTAGGTTAACCATAATTTCTTTAAGATATCTTTATGTTATTGAACACCTAAAGGTCTACCCAAGAATTGATTAATTAAGGTTTAATGTGATTATGATTTCAATTTAATTAATTAAGTGATTTACTTAATTAAATAAATCTTAATTAATTTTATTTTGAAAAAGTGAAATGAACTTAAGGGAATAAGTTAAGAAAGAGGTCCCAATCCTATTCCTCAGTGCATTTACTATTGAGCAATGATTAATAAACTTAATTAATCAATTTTTTACTATTCATGAGATTAATTAATCATTAATTAACTTGAAAGAGTAATTAGTGTTTAATTAGTCAATTTTTCTAATTAAGTGAGTAATAAATCCCAAGAAAATCATGGGAGGCAAAGGTTAACCCATTAAATTAACCCACAAAATTTAGGATTAATTGCTCAAATAATTAAAGGGTAATTAAGGTAATTAATTTTATAATTAAACCCTAATTAAGCCTTAATTACTATTCAAAATTAGTTAAGATAATTTTTAATTAATTCTCCTTTGAAATACCTTTAAAATGAGTATTTATTTATATTTTTTCTACAATTTGTTATGATTTTTAGAAGTTTCAACCATTAAAATCAGTTAATTAAGCCTAATTAAAGCTTAAATCCATCGGTGTCACATGGTGCGCTAACGCAGCGTGCTTTCCATGTGGCGTCGCACGATTGGTTACTTAAATTATCCGACTCAATGCTTATGTGGCGGCGGCGAAATGCATTTTCTCATATGATGTTTAATCTAAGATCGGACAGCTACAATTAATCCCGTGGCACTTTAGGATAAAATTGGATTAAATTAACTGATCCAATCATGACCGTCCAATTCGATCATGCAAAATGGATGATGCATGATCTATCATCCCGCGAGCGAGAAGAGATGGAATATGTCCGCCATTGCTCGCTTGATTCGAGCTTACTTGAGCTCGAATTAACTCTAAAAGGGTCCCACACCTTCACAAATCAATCAGATGGGATCCAATGATAAAGATAACATGAGATGCACATTTCCTTCGTAAAGCTCTAACCCATTTTCAGCAAAAGCTCAGTTTTGAGAAATTACCTTGCCGGAGCTCAAGACCGACGGTGCAATCAATTGAAGAAGGTTCGTCTAGTGAAGATGAAGCCCTACTAATCAAAATGAGCCTTGATTTCTCTCCATTCGCTCGAAAGACCAAGGCCCATCGATTTGGAGCTTGGCCTTGATTGAAGTCCTACCTTCGGTGCTTAAAAAACTTGGGAGATGATTCATTCTTGGTCAACGAGGCCAAGGGAAGGTGTGTGCAAGGTTAATCTGAGTTTGGTGGAGAAATGAGCAATTTGGGTCAGAGAACTGGATGCTTTATTTTAGGACGGATGAAAATGCAATTTTTTGATGAGAGAATGAGCTTGGGAGCTTGATAAATGGCTCTAGTGGCTCATCTTGGGTAGCTTGGGCTTTTAGGAATGAATTCGTCTTTATTTGAGTGGAAATAAAAGGGTGTATACTACCCCCCCCCCCTCCCTTTTCTTAATCGGATGGCCTGATTGGGTTTAGTGTCTAGTGGTCATCCAGCCACTTCAGAGGGTCATGGGTGGCAGGGAGGAGATGAGCTGGCTTGGTTTGAGTGGGTGAAGATTTGGAGGTGGATGCCAAGGGAGATAGTGGCTGTCCTATGCAAGCCAAGAGCTCCAATGGGGAAGGTGAGGTGAGTTCACCTCCCATGGTCCGTGGCTGACCCAACCACCCCTTGGGTTAGGTAGGATAATGTCCTTAGTGCCTAGGTGGACCATTAGAAGAGTGTCAAGTGGCCAAGGAATGGAAATGACCACTTACATGGGTGATTTATCTCATGTGATACCCTTGACCCAAGGGCATAATAGTCATTTGGCATTGGATTTGATTTGGGCAAATTTGAAATGAGTTAAAAGTGGGTTAGCCCAAATGTCAAGTGATTTGGAGTTGATTTGGTTAGGTTTGTCTCAATTTGGCTTAAATGGGTTAAATTGGGTTAGGTTGGGTCAAGTTGACAAATTGGTCAAATTGGGCCAAACTAAGGGTTGGTTCAAGTTTATATGATCATTTGGGATGTGTTGGTGTCTTTGGTTTGGCTTAGTTTAGCTTAGATTTGATTTTGGCTCATTTGAGTTCATTTGTGTCAAATGGGTCAAGTTGACCAATTTGACCAAATTGGCCAAATTGACTTGGTCAGGTGTTGGTTTGAGTTTGGTTGACCAATTGAAGATGATTGTTGGCTTTTGTTTGAATTAATTTAGATTTGGTTAAGCCATTAGTTGCAATCAATTTGGTTTATATTTTAATTTGACCCAATTTGGTCTTTTAGGCCAATTTGGGTCAAGTTGGGTCAAGAGGGTCAATTGGATTTTGTTTGGCTCAATTGAACATCAAGTCATGTTCAAGTATTAATTTTGAGTTGGTATGGATCTTTGGTTTCAAGGGAGTTGGCTTAGGTTGTAATTTGGCTAGTTTGGGTTCATATGGGTTAAGAGAGTTGACTTGGTCAAAGGACCAAGTTGACTTGGGCAAAGAACCAAGTTGAGTTGGTTTGACCCAATTTGTGATAATTGATCAACCTAGGGTGATCAACAATCATGATAGGAGGTCTTGGTAGGCTTGGTTCAGTCCAAGTTGGATAGGATTAGAACTTGGCACAAATAGGTCAAATTGGCCACTTTGGGTCGAGTGGACCAATTGGGTTTAGTTAGCTTGATTTTGGGTTGAGTTGAGCTTAGTTGAGTTTATATATGGATTTGAAATTAATATATAAATTTAATTGCAATTGATTTGGGCTTGGATAAGTTTTGGTTCATTTGGATATTTCAAGTCAAGATGGCTAAATTGGGTTTGACTTGGGTTAATTTTGGTTTGGTTTGATGATTGTAGATTTCATTTATATTTATAAACATGATTGAAGGTTTGATTGATTCATGAGAAAATCAATTTACTTGGATGAGATTTTAGTTAAGCTCATGAAATTGGCTCAAAGAGTTTAGAAAAGATTTGATTTAGTTTGATTTTCTTTTGATGATTTAAATGTATATTTCATTTGTATTTGTGAAAATGATTGAAGGTATGATTTATTTATGGGAAAATTAACTCACTTGGGTTTGATTTGAAGGACAATTTGGCTAAGCTCATGAAGGTAGGTCACATGGCTTAGATTTGGTTTGGGTTTGATTTGGCTTTGATCAAGGTTATTTGAATGTTGAATTGATTTATATTTGGAAAGATAATTAAAGAAATAATTATTCTATAAGAAAATCAATTGAGTTTGGATTGATTATAATGGGCTTTGACTAAATCCATGGAATTATATCACATGTCATAGAAAAGATTTGTTTTGGATTTGATACTTAGTTTTGATATTTGAATTTAATTGTTGATTTTGGTAAATTGATTGAAGGGTTGAATTGATCTTCCAGGGAATCAATTGAATTTGAATGAATTTGAATTTGATTAAGGTTAAGTCTATAGAATAAGTCATGGGGCTTAGGAAGGGTTGATTTGATTTGATTTAGTTTAGAACATGTTATAGATTTCAATAACTTGATTTAGATTTGGATTTAGATTTAGATTTTTATTTGAATTGAATTTCAGGTTTGGTTTTAGCTTAGGAAGGTGAACATGGATTGGATTTGGGTTATAGGGTAGGTGAATCTCCCTAATCCCTAAGGAATAGCCTAATTTTATGATTAACCCTTCTAAATCTCTAGGCTTAGGTTAAGTGTTTACCTAATTGCTAGAAGTGTCTTATGGCTAAGGAAGTCTTAGTATCTAGAAGACTCCTAGGTCTAAGAAGAGGGGGATGAGAACTCACTCCAAAATTGAGGTCAACAAAAGGACCCACAATTGGTGTGGTATAACTGACAGGGCACACCGCATGTATTGGTGTTGACCAAGGTGATCAACAATGTCCAAAAGATTGCAAGCACTAATGGAAAAGATCTATACCTAAACCTAAAAGGTAGATAGAATCACAATCTTAGTGTAATGCTACTCAGCTCATGCCAAGGGCATAGGAGAACAAAGAAGATTTGATTGGAATTTCATGTCAAGGACATGAAGAGAGATCTGCTAGGGGATCACACATGCATTAGACATGGGATGTGAGAGGTTTATGCCGAGGGCATAAAAGGAGGAATTTGCTGGGGATTGGGTATGTATTTCCACTAGGGAATCAGGTTTAAGCTATCCACTGGGGATATGGATTTGAGTTTGATTTCATTGATTTATTTAGGGGTGTATTCGCTAGGGAATATAAGGATTTGAATTTGATTGTTTGATTATTTATTTTATTATGGGCTCCACTAGGGGAGGAATGTGATTTTGCTCCATTAGAGAGATTGGAATTGGATGTGATGTTGGGAGGGCATATCCGCTGAGGATATGAGCTTGAATTTGATTGATTTTAATTTGTTTGATTTATGCAATGGACCCACTAAGGAGGGGCACTAAGGAGGGGCCACGAGGGCCTTGGTATATCTTAGATTTAGAAATCCAAAGGGATAGTCTACCTACCATATGGTAGGGCTATCCAACTTAATGGTTTCCTTTCAGGGTGCAACAGCTGTGTTAGGAAGAAAGTATAGCAGACTTACATCTTCCAAAGTGGAGAATAACTACTAGGGTGACCTGTTGATGGCATAATAAATCAAACTCGACCTAAAGTGACTATTGAGTGAGTGCTACTAGGGATCTTACCTCAACTCAAGGGTAGTACAAATCAATTTCATTTTAATCTCATTTGATTTGATTTAGTTTGGTGTGTTATGTTGTGGACCCTATTGGTGTGCGATGGACCCAATGAGAAGGGGATTGTTGGCCTTGGCCTATCTCATATTTAGCGATCCAATGGGGTAGTCTGCCAACTAAAGGGGGAGACCATCCAACCTAAGGGTTTCCTTTCAGTGTGCAATGACTGTGCTAGGAAGAAAGCGTAGGAGACGTACATCTTCCAAAGCTGGGAATAACCACTGTGGTGACTTGTTGATGGTGCATCAAATCAAACCTGACCTAAGGCGACTACTGAGTGAATGCTGCTGGGGACTTATGTCAGCTTAAGAGTAGTCAAGATTAATTTCATTTTAATTTGATGGACCCTATCAGTGTGTGATGGATCCACTGAGAAGGGGCTATATCGATCTTGGCCTATCTCTGATGTACCAATCAAAAGGGGTAGTGTACAACCCGAAGGGTGAGACTATCTGACCTAAGGATTGCCTTTCGGTGTGCAATGATTATGCTAGGAAGAAGTATAGTCGACTTACATCTTCCAAAGAAGGGGATAGCCACAAGGGTGACCTTTTGATAGCGCAACAAATCGAACCCAACCTATGGTGACTACTGAGTGGATGCCACTGAGGACTTACATGAACTCAAGAGTAGCCAGGATTAATTTTATTTTAATTTGATGGACCCTGTTGGTGTGCGATGGATCCATTAAGAAGGGGCTATGTTGACCTTGGCCTATCTCAGATTTGTCGGTCCAAGGGGGTAGTCTACCAGCCGAAGGGTGAGATTATCCGACCTGAGGGTTACCTTTCGGTGTGCAACAACTGTGCTAGGAAAAAAGTGCAAGGACTTACATCTTTCAAAGTGGAACAGTCACTGGGGTGGCTTGTTGGATGTGCAACAAGTCAAACTCGACCTAGGGTGACTACTAAGTAAATGTCGTTGGGGGTTTACATCAACTTAAGTGTAGTCAGAAGATTCCTATAAGGAGTTTTGCTAACACTGTCCTAAAGATATGATGCCTACTTGGGAAGAGGCACCACTAGGGGCATTCTCCTAATCCACAAGCTAATATATTTTTTATTTGCTTATATGTTTTCGCGAACTTTGTTGGTGTGCGAGGGACCACACTGAGAAGGGGTTATATCGGCTTTGACTTATCTCAGATTTACTGGACCAAGGGAGAATCTACACATCCGCAATATAGATTCTCTAACCACAGGGGTGGCTACTAGGAAAGGAGGATTGTCTAATCTAGTAGTAACCCGGGTAGTGTCAAGATGGGGTTGTATATGATGTGATCCAAATAGAGTGCCCACAGGGGAGGTACCACTAGGGGCGTTATCTTGATCCCTAGAAAGAAAGCTTATAGGTGTACGGTGGCCAACTTAGGGAGAAAGCGTAGAAGACTTACATCTGTCATGAGTGGTGTATCCACCAGGTGGGTCACTATCAGCATAGTGAGAATTAACAAATCTAAGGTGCTTGTCGGCGTGCAACAATCAATTTGGAAAGAAAGTGTGTAAACTTACAACTTTCCTAGAGGAACTGATTGCCATGAAAACTTGTTGTTAGCTAGACAAGGACTATCTGACCTAGGGAGACTACTAAGCGGGGAGTCCCATGGGGAGGACTGGACCTAGACTTGAAGTAGACAGAAGGAAAGGAGCCACTAGGGGACTTACCCTAAACCTCAAATATACTCGACCCAGTCAGTGCATGATGGCTAATTCAAGAAGAAAGCATAGTAGACTTACATCCTCTTAAATGAAGCCAACATGAGGTAGCTTACCGACCGCGCAGTAAGGCCTACCAAACTAACAAGGCACTCGTCAGTGTGCAATGGTCAAGTTAGAAAGAAAATATAGTAGACTTACATCCTCCTAAATAAGGGACCACTGGGGTGACACACTAGTAGGGTAGCGCGTCAGCTCGACCTAGAATAGCTACTGAGTGAGAATCATAGGGGGCATTATCTCACCTCAAAGTAGCCTGAGATAAAGGATATGTGTTCATTTATGTGTTTGGGTGCAGTTTTTATTTGTGTTATGTTGATGAAGGATAGGACACTGCTCAGGTTCCTTGCATCATGGTGGATTGGCAAACAAGAATGCTTTCAACATGGAAGAGATTGAATTTGAAATGGAATTGTCATTGATGATAAAGATTTTCAAACACGAATTTAAGGATACTATTTCTTTAAGTAGAGCTCATTGATTGGAAGTATTAGGTGCTTTCTCTTACGATTAATATGCTGATAAGATCCTCCTTAGTAGGCATTCTTTATGGCAAAAGGCACAAGTGGGTTCAAACTTGCCTCCCATCTTGCAACAGGAAACAATCGGTCTCCTTAAAACTAAAATAAGCTCTCCTACTTGAAAAGCTCTAAGATGAACCAACTTATTGTGCACTTGAATCATTTTTGCTTTATACAACTACAGGTTTTGGCATGCCCATAGGCGTCTCTCCTCCAAATTTTTGAGATCTTCTTATTGCAACTTGATGTTCTACTCTATTGGGATCTTACTATCCACATCTATCCTTAATGATGGGAGCTGGACTTCTAATGGTAGAACTACTTCGGTCCCATACACTAAGGAGAAGGGAGTAGACTAAGTCAGAGTTCTGTATATTGTGTGGTAAGCCCACAAGGCTTCAACTAATTACTTATGCCACTATCATTTGTTATCATCGAATGTCTTCTTTAATATTTGAATAAGAGTTTTGTTGAAGGCTTCTGCTAATCCTTTTGTCCTCGAGTAGTAGATGGTAGAGTATCTCCAATCTATGTTATCTTCGAGAAAAGCTGTTGATTTTTGTGCTCTTAAATGCAATACCATTATCGGATATAATTCAACGAGGCACACTAAATCTATATACAATATGGTTCCTAAAAAATTGGAGCACATACTGAGCTGTGACCTCTCTGAGGGGAATTTTCTCTGCCCACTTGGAGAAGTAATCTGTGGCAGCAAGGATGAATTGATGACCTTTGGAAGAAGGAGGGTCAATTAGACCCAGTATGTTAGCACCCCAACACTCGAATCACAATGAGGCCAATGTTGTGTGTAGAATGTTGGGTGGATGGTGTAGGACCACACCATGTACTTGACATTGGTGGCATCACCTAGCTACGTCCATGTAGTCTGTAATCATCGACTGCCAGTAGTATCCTAGTCTCTTAATCTTGGCTTTCATCTTCAAACCAGATTGATGAGCTCCACATAGTCTTGAGTGCACCTCAGTCATGATCTTACGAGTTTCATGCTTGTCTAAACAACATAACCATATATGATCGAAGGACTGTCGGTACAAGACACCATCCACAAGGGCGTAGGAAAGTGCCTTTTATCTCGTCTAGTGAGTTAGAAACTTCTCTTGAGCTAGTCCATGAATGGTTTCCTCTAATCTAGCTCCTCATCCTTTTTGGCAATGATAATTTCCCCTTCAACAAAGTACTTTTTAATGAGTTCAATATCAATAATGGATAAGACTTGTCTATTTTGGACCTTTATTGATATGAACTCATCTTTCAGACATGCCAACACCTTGTCAAGCTTGGCTAATGCTTCCTCTACGACGTTCTCTCCTCAAGGAATCTTATAAATGGTAACCTCTGGGATTTGGGCCAATAGCTCCATTGTGTACTTGTGGTAGTCGTGGAGCTTGGGCTTTAGAATTTTGTAAGACCTAGCGATTTGGTTGATGACTAACTGAGAATCCTAGAAGATGTTGATGTTCTGGATGCTTAGAGTAATGACAAACTTTAGACCAACAATCAGAGCCTCATATTCAGCTTCGTTGTTGGTGCATGGATTGGATAGATGATATGAGAATCTCGTCATATCACAGTCTGGAGTTAAGAGAACTATTCCTACCTCTACCTTTCTTGGAAGAGAAGATTATGGTTCTTCTCCTCTTTGAGAGGAAGCCGCACCATCAAAATACATCTCCCATTAGTGATTGCCGATGTCCTCTAAGTTTATAGTTTATTCATTAGAGAGGTCATCACTAAGAGGAGAGTCAGCAAGAAGTGGGTATGCTACTAAGAAATCTATAAGTGTTTGTCCTTTCATCGCACGGTGGGGTGCGAAAGTGATATCAAACTTTGATAAAATCATGGACCAACATGCCAACCATCCAGATAGTGTCGGTCATGTCATGAGATATTGCAGTGGATTAATTCTAGAGATCAAGTTCACCTTATGAGAAAGCATGTAGTGACGTAACTTTTAGGATGAAAAGATTAAAGCTTAGTAATGCTTCTTAATGGGTGGATAATTTGCCTTAGAAGGGATTAGACGATGGCTGAGGTAGTAGAGTGTATTTTTCTTCCCTTCGTCATTGGCTTGAGCCAACAAAGCACCAAGGGAGTCATCTATTGTAGCAGTATTAGTATAAGCAGCTTGCCTGGGAAAGGGGCTACTAGAATTGGTCGTATCATTAAGTAATGCTTGATATCTTCAAAGGCATGCTGACACTTTTCATCCCACTTTAACTTGGTGTCCTTTTTGACAAGTGCTAAGAATGGTTAGCATCTCCCTTATAGATTGGATATAAAGGGTCTTAGATATTCCAACTGCCCTTGGAATGATCTGAGTTGAGTTGAACTCTGAGGGGGTGGCATTTCTAATATTTCTTTGATCTTCTCCAGATCGATTTTGATTCCCCGGTGTCGGACAATAAACCCAAGAAATTTTCTTGAAGCTACTATGTATGCACACTTTAGGGAGTTCATTTTGAGGTTAAATTGTCTTAACATTCAAAAACTACTTCAATTCAAAGAGGTGGTCTTCCTTAAATTTACTTTTGACCACGAGATTATCAACATAACACTCGACTTGATGATGGATGAGTTCATCAATGATTCAGGTCATGGCCCGCTAGTAGGTAGCACCAAAATTTTTTGAGGCTGAAAGGCATGACCTTATAGCAATAGATTTCGATCGGGGTTCTAAAAGTAGTGTTTCTTTTATCCTCAACATCCATCTTTATTTGGTTATATCCAGATGAGCCATCCATGAAAGAGAAGACTGCATGAGATGAGATAATGTCCACCATCAGTTCTGGGATTGGTAGTGGAAATTAGTCTTTTGGACATGCCTTATTTAAATCTCTAAAATTGATGCATGTGTGAATTTGGCGATTATTTTTCTTAACTAGGATGACACTAGGTAACCAAGCAGGATACCTCCCGGATGAAACCAACATTGATCAGTTTCTTGACTTTAGAAATGACTTATTGTTAAATGTCTAATCGCATGCGTCTAGGAGCTTGTTGGATAGAATTAGCATTAGCCTTTATTGCTAGTTTATGGATAGCTACGTCAGGAGCCAATCCAGGAATCTCTTCATAACTCCATATAAAGTAGTCCTTAAATTCAATGAGTAGCCTAACTAAATTATTGGTTTCAGTTTCGTTCAACAAGGAACTGATGTATGTTAGAAGTGGATTATCTTCAGTCCCCAGGTTGATTTCTTTGAGCTTGTCGATTGTTGAACTGATCTCCTCTTTGAACTATGGCGGTGCATCTTTGACTTCAAAATCATCTGGATCATCTGAAGTTTCTAAGCACACCTCCTCATAAGAGTTAATGTGATTTAAAAAGAACTTATAAGATTCCAAATTATTAATGATGACTAAGTAGTAATCATCATTATCGACTGGACCCACTGTACCGAATCCTAGCCCGGGTCTTGATTGAGAGCTGTTGCATTTGTTATTCCATATTCTTTCAAAGTAGTCTGACCTGTGCTTAGACCAAGTATGTGAGATTAACCCCTTCTTTACTAGATTATGAACACAAGGCGAGTACTAATCAAAAGGTAATTCTATTATATCTTTATATGAATCATCCTTAAGTTCTACATTAGCTTCTTGACTTGAGGATGATGCTCCCAAAAAGAATCTCTAAGTTTTCACATATATGAATGATTTAGGGGCTTCCTTAACTACCAAGCCCTCAACTTTTGAAAGGAAAGTGGGGTTAGAACTAAGGTTCCTAATTGATGTCTGACTGTTTCACATATAGACTTGGATACACTTATGCTTTACTTTGGAGCCTGATCTTCATCGCTGTCTGGCTTAAGTGTCACCTCTAAAGGAGTCTACTACTGAGAAGAGCTAGTTGGTGTGCTAACCATAGAAGGCTCATCCTTTGAACTAGATTCTAAGTCTATATTGATAACAGGTGTACTCCTGGTAGCCATAACATATCTCTTATTGGGTGGCCAATAAAGAGATTTTCCACTCCTCAGGCTACCTCTGAACTGGCCTCTTCCTCTGCCTAGTGGCAGTCTGGTCATCCTACCCATATTTTTGAATAGAGTAATTGATGGAAGTGGGCATTCTTTCTTTTGATTAGATTGAGAGAACGTGGGTATTGGAGGTGAAGGAAGAAGATATGTTGGATAACTAGCGCTCCCACCAAGGATTGCCAAGGTTTGACCACCAAACTCTCAAACCACAAGAATAACTCAAAATTTGTAATTGCCAAAAGATCTCCTTCATTCTAATAAGAGGGGCTATTTATAGCCATTACAAGCATCTTTCAAAAGAAAAGAATTCAAAATATGGAGGAAAAGGTGGGTGGCCACATTAATGTGAAGCAATAAATTGCCTCATTATTTTATGCCATCCACCCATTTCACATGCTATTATTTTATGTGGATTCAACCACCTCACATGTCATGCTTTGAATTTTTAAATGCAAAATTTCAAACATGGAGTTTCTAGAAGAAAATTAAAAATTATATAAATAAAAAAAAAAGATAAAGTCATAAAATGGGCCTTAGCAGGCTAATGGGCTAAGTCTTCTTCTTTCTTGAATTTTCTTGGGCTTTAGCTTGAGATCTTGTAAATGGGCCTTGGGCTCTAATTTGTTGATTCTCATGATTATCTTGAGATTTTGTAAATGGGCCTTGGGCTTTAATTTGTTGATCCTCATGATGTTCTACATCAACTCCCCTGGGCTTAATTGAACTGCTCGTAGAGTTGAAATCTAGAAGTCTTCTACTAATTATGGAGCTAAAGTCTCCAAATCACTAAGGGTCAACCATGTGTCTTCAGCTGGTGGCTTATTCTTCCAACGAACTAGAAAATGATATTCAGAAGCTGGATTAATGGGTGCTTCCTCGGTGATAATATAGTCAACTTCAAAGGAAGAGGGCTTCTGCAATTACGGTGCTACATCTCTCATTAAAGAGTTAGGGAACAAGTGGAGGTTTTCTAATTCCTTCATATGATAGAATATCTTCAATATTAATAACTGGATGAATGAACATATCGTGAAAATTAAGGTGATAAGCATTAGTTCCAATTTTGTTGAGAATTTTAAATGGACCACAAGCTCTGCATGTAATTTCTTATATTTAGTAGTTTGATAATGCTCGAATTGAATCGAATCAATACATAATCACCTTCTTTATATTCTTTTAGTTGAATGATTATGATTTGCCTTAGAAGCATAATTATCATTACTTATAGTAATTTGCTTTCTTATATCTTCATGGAGGCTTTGAAAATCTTTAGCAAATGAGAATCGCATCGAGAAAATACATGAGATGGTAGGTTTGCTACATCTATTGGTTGTCGTGGGTTTTGACCATAGACTATCTCAAATGGTGATTTTTTGTAGTTCTAGATATAGTACTATTATAGGCAAATTGAGTTTGGTAAATATAAATCCCAATTTCTAAACTTTTACCTACCAAACATCTAAGCAAATTTCCTAAGATGCGATTAACTACTTGATTTGTCCATCAGTTTGTGGGTGAAAGGTAGAAGAGAATTTTAATTTGGTACCTAATAATTTCCATAATGTTTTCCAAAAATATGAGACAAACTTAACATCTCTGTCAGAAATAATGGTTAAAGGGAGACCATGGAGTCAACTATTTCCTTAAAAAATAATTTGGCTATATAAGAAGCATCATTTATTTTTGAACAAGGTAAGAAATGAGCCATTTTGAGAACCCCACTACAACAAAAATACTATCATGTCCTCACGTCTAGGTAATCTAGAATAAAATCCATTGATAGGTCTTCCCAAGGCCTATAAGGAGCAGGTAAGGCAGTGTATTGTCCAGACCTTTGTTTGATAGTTTTAGCCTGTTTACAAATTAAGCATTGAGCCACTAATTTTTGAACATCCCATTTTAATGAAGGCCAATAAAATCTATTTTCTAATAAACATATGGTCTTATCCTTTCCAAAATGACCAACTGACATGTAGCTCGATGATAAGGAATTCTCTAAGAAGATCGAGGAATGCATAATTGTTTTCCTTTATATAAGTATCCATTTGTTATCAAGAATGTCCCTTGTAAAGTTATTGGTTTATCTAGGTGTTCAAGATAAATTAGGTGAAAGTCGGGCACACAATATAATCATCTTTGATTCTATCAAATCACAGGATTCTCAATTCTAAAGAGGAAATCATTAGGTTTACCACGGATAAAGCATCAACGAGCTTATTCTCAATTCAGGCTTATGATTTAGAACAAAAGAGTAGTCTTGTAAAAATTCAACCCATTTTGCATGCCTATGATTTAATTTTCATTGAGTATTAATGAATTTTAAGGCATGGTGATTAGAATTAAGTATAAATTCTCTATGTAAGAGATAGTGTCACCAATGCCTTAAGGATTGAATTACAGCATAAAACTCTCTATCATAAGTGGAATATCGTTGTTTAGCTTCATTTAACTTTTCACTAAAGAATGCTATAGGATGATTTTCTTGACTTAAAATTCCACCTATCCCAATTCCTAAAGCATCACAAGTCACTTCAAAGGCTTTAGAAAAATCAGGAAGCCTAAGGATTAGTGCAGAAGTAATAAGAACTTTAATTTGCTCTAAGGCTTTTTGTGCATTCGAAGTCCAACAAAATTTATCTAATTTTAGTATATCAGTTATTGGAGCAACAATGGTACTAAAATTCTTAATAAATCTCGATAAAAGTGGCTAAACCATGGAAGCTTCTAACTTCAAGAAACTTTTAGGTGGTGGCCAATCTAAGATTGCTTTCACTTTAGAAGGATCGTTTAAGCCCGAGTGGATATAATAAAGCCTAAAAGATTACCTCGCCAAAAGAAACACTTTTAAATTGATGTATAATTTCTCTTGTTTAAGTAGTTCAAAGACTTTTTTGTAGGTGTTGTAGATGTTCATTTTCACTTGGACTAAAATCGAATATCATCAAAATACACTACCAAAATTTACCTATATATGATTTAAGAACAATATTCATTAATCTCATAAATGCTAGGAGCATTTGAAAGTCCAAAGGGCATGACAAGCCATTCATAAAGTCCATCGAGTCTTAAAGTCTCTTCCACTCATCTCGATCTAATTGAATTTGATGATATCCACTTTTAGATCAATCTTTGAAAAAAAATTTGCTCGAGATTAGATCTAACATATCATCTCTAGGGAATAGGAAACTTATATTTGATAGTAATTTTATTTATTGCTCGACTATCAACACACATTCGCCATGTTTCATCTTTCTTTGGAGTTAATAATGCTAGGTGCACTAAGACTCTCTTGAATAAAACCCTTTCTTAATAATTGCTCAACTTGTCTTTTAATCTCAACATGCTCGGTAGGGTTCATCCTATAATGTGGAAGATTAGGAAGTTGAGAATCGAGTAAGAACTCAATAGCATGTTGAATGTCTCTTAGAGGTAGCTCATCAGGAAGCTCATCAGGTGCAATATCATTAAAATTAGAAAGAAGAGAAGAGACCACAGCAGGTATGTGAGTCTCATTAGAGTCTGATATGACTTCTTTTACATGTAATATGTGAAGAAGAAATGGATCAAAATTCTTTTTTAAGTAAAGTGCCTATTATTTCTATCTTTGGGGTCAAAGGAGAAAGAGTAGGTGTTTTAAAATAAGGATCAGAAATGATAGTGTTAGGCATAGCAGTAGGATTTTCTATGATAATTAATTGAAGTTTGGCATTTTTCTTCAATAGAGGCTTAGCTTGCAAGTCAGAAGTTGTTTTGTGTGGTGTTATGGAGGGTGTTTTTTCTACTGGCTTTATTGGTAGGAGTTTAATAGTCTTATTATTATGTTTAAAAATATAAGTATTTTCCCTACCATAGTGAATAACATTCATATCATATAGCCAGTCAGTCTAAGAGAATATGAGCAATGTCCATAGGAGAACATCACACCAAATTTGATCCTCATAGCTTCCTATTTTAATAAGAACTAAACACCGATTGGTGATGGGAAGAGATGTATGATTTACCTAACTAACATGAAATGGTTCAGGGTGGGGTTCAGATTTTAGGTTGGCTCGAGTTAAGGTATGTGTTGAAATGACATTCATAGCACTCCCTCCATCTATAACTAACCTACATCTCTTTTCATTACACAAAATATACATGCTAAAAATGTTCTTTCTCCTCCAATCTTCTGCCTCATTTTTTATTACAGTAAGACATCTCATCACATTAACATGAGGGTCATCAGTTAATTCCAATTCTTCATCAGATAATGGGGTGTCATCATAAACTTCTTCTAGATTATCATCTATTAGATTTTCAACTTCTTCTAAAAATAAGATTTGAGCTTTACATTGATTTTGCATATGACCTTTTTATGACATTTAAAACATATTACTTCCCTAATGTTCTTAGAGCTCCCTTCAATTGAAGTTTTAGGCAGAGGGGATGGGCCATTTGGATGGGCTGGTCTAACAGTAGATCTATTGGATGAAATGGAAGGTACTTGACTTTTAATTTTAGAGAGGGAGGTAGATTTCTTTTGTTGTTCAACTAATAATGCATAATGAAATGCTTCCTCTAAAGATTGTGGGTCAAATAATTCAACTTCATTTCTAATTTCAGCCTTAAGTCCAATAACAAATTTATTGGCTAATTGCCAATCATTATCAGTGCAATCAGTTCTAGAAACTAGATCTTCAAAAGTGTTCAAGTATTCAGTTACAAGATAATTACCTTGTCTCAAAGTTAATAATTGGCTATGTAGCTTCTTATCATGATGCCTAGGGCTTTGCTCTTAACATTTCTTTCATTTCTATTCAAGTGAGGTTTGTCCTTCCTAATCTTTGTTCTTTAGCTAAAGTATTTGTCCAATAAATTTTAGCATGCCCTATCAATTTCATTTTAACAAAAGTAACCCTTTGGTAATCATCCATTTTATACCAATCAAAGAAGTCATCCATTTGAACTAACGATAAATTTATTTGGATCATGTATACCATCATAAGTTGGGGCTTCTACTTTAACTCTTCAAGATGGATCATTAGAGTCTTCTATAGTCTTAAAATAATTTTCTCCCCTTCCACCATTTCTAGCAACTGATTGTCTTCTAAGTGGTTGATTTTCTCTATGGTTTGGATATGAATCTTCTTTATCTATCCCTATTGGCATAGTTTGAGTAGGTATTGGAGGAGGAGTTGGTACTCTATTATTTTGTAGATGCACTAAAAGAGTTTGCATTTGTTGTTTAAGTTCTTGCATTTGATTCTTACTTTCTTCTAATATTTGTTGAGTTTTTAGTTCATTGTCTTGGATCCTAAGATCTAAGGCATCAACTAATCTAGTCAAATTTTCAACTTGATCTTGAGAGATAGATTTTGGTGCCATGAGATTTTTTTTTTAAGGAAGAAAAAAAATATATGAAAAGGGACCAATGAAAAAAATGAAAAAAAAATAAAAATAAATAAGTATAATATAATTGTGCAATCAAAGTGAAATTTTAAGCTAAGAGAACTTCCAGGTGAGGAGGGGTACAAGACCACTTAAATCCCAAGCTCTCCTTAGACAGTTTAGGTCTTTTTGACAAAGTTCTATTTAGCTTCCAAAATTACCAAGTTTAACACCCTTATATTATTATGCATGCATATTTTTTTATATATATTTTTTAATGTAATGAAATAAAAATGCTCAAATTTATCAAGCCTCTTTTTTTTTTTTAAGAAAGCAAGTTATCATAAGTTAATCAAAGAAACTTCTAAAATTAACCATAAACAATAACAAAGATAATAAAGCAAGTAATTAGATTTTGATTTGCACTAATGGCTAGGTTGCTTTAGGTGATGAACTACCTCACCAAGGTACTCTCTTAATTTTTTTTTTCTCTTTTTTTTTGGAGGGGAGGGGGAGGGGGTGCGCACAATTAGAAAATAGCTAAAATATATAATAGAGCTTACTAATTGAAATTTTATGCTATCACCATAAACTTGCAAGCAATATATATCTTTCCAAGCTACTAATATGCTTTTAAACTATCACATAAAAGAAAATTAATTAACCTCACAAGTCCAAGAAAAACTCACAAGTTTGAAGACAAGTCCAGACACTTGAGTTGCTCCCTTTGTTGAAGCAAACTTTTGACCAAATTTGCTCCTTCCAGGCTTCGCTCTGATACCAAATTTGATGGAGGTGGGTGTTCTTTCTTTTGATAAGATTGAGAGAACGTGGGTATTGGAGGTGAAGGAAGAAGATATGTTGGATAACTAGCGCTCCCACCAAAGATTGCCAAGGTTTGGCCACCAAGCTCTCAAACCACAAGAATAACTCAAAATTTGTAATTACCAAAAGATCTCCTTCATTCTAATAAGAGGGGATAGCCATTACAAGCATCTTTCAAAAGAAAAGAATTCAAAACATGGAGGAAAAGGTGGGTGGCCACATTAATGTGAAGCAATAAATGGCCTCATTATTTTATGCCATCCACCCATTTCACATGCTATTATTTTATGTGGATTCAACCACCTCACATGTCATGCTTTGAATTTTTAAATGCAAAATTTCAAACATGGAATTTCTAGAAGAAAATTAAAAATTACATAAATAAAAAAAAGATGAAATCATAAAATGGGCCTTAGCAGGCTAATGGGCTAAGTCTTCTTCTTTCTTGAATTTTTTTGGGCTTTAGCTTGAGATCTTGTAAATGGGCCTTGGGCTCTAATTTGTTGATCTTCATGATTTGCTTGAGATTTTGTAAATGGGCCTTAGGCTTTAATTTGTTGATCCTCATGATGTTCTACATCGTTAATGAACTGTGGGTGGAATCTAATCTCAAGCTCCACTTCCTCCTCCAAGTCTATTTCTCACTCCCTCTTTTTCTCAATTTCAACTTCTCTTCCTTTTTCTTTTCTCTTTTCTATTTCTTTTTATTTTCTTTCTTCTTCTTTTCTTTCTTTTTCATTTCTTTATTTTTCTTCTTTTATGATATGTGGATTTTGGTTGAGTTTGCGATAGTAGACGTGTTGGTTTTGGGGGAGGTAGTAAGCCATATCCTCGTATATGCCGACTTCATGAACTGCAAATAGCTTGAGATATCCTTTGACACAATAAGTGATCCCACCTCTCACAAACTTGATACATTGATGTAGAGAGGATAGAATCGTATTGTTCTCGTTTATTCACTATGTCCCAAGAAAAGTGTTGAAAGATGTATCCGAGTCTATAATATGAAACTTGGCTTCAATCTTCTAATCATCTATCTCCAAGGGCAACACTATGGAGCCTAGGGCCCTCTCGCCTTGTTCATTGAATCCTCTCAACATTATTCTTTCTTTTTGGATTTTGGAGATGTTGATCCTCAAGTAGGCAAGGGTTTTTAAAATCATAATATTGATGCATACGGGTCCATAACTCTACCTGTAACTCTAGATAGCATCTACACTTGTAATGTAAAGAGGACGGTTGTGGTTGATCATCCCTAAAAGTTGGTCTTCATTGCTGAATGTAACTCCTAAGATGTCCTTTGAGTGGTGTGTCTCCTCTTCAGTACTGGTCAACTGAGCTAAGCATATATCTGGATCAAGTAAGGCTTTGATTAAATATTTCCTCATCTCTTTGGATAAGACAAGGGCATCATATATGCTTAACTTAGCTGATAACTTTCTAAGATGAGCTAGGACATTATAATCAACTCTAGCCTGATCCTCCACAAGCATATCCATAGGTGGAGCATCCCGAGGAGGGCATCCTTTGGAACTAATGCTTACCCTTATCTTGAGGTGCTACCCTAGGAGGTAGAACTTTTCCACTGCGTAGGTTGACTTTAGTGACTTCTTGAAATGATGAGCTTGTGGGAAGTTCTACCTTTTCATCAGGCATACCTACTATTTCTCCTATGGGATCCTTGAAGTCGAATGACTCCAAGTTAATCTCAAGAGGTGAACCTGATTGATTTAGAGAAGAAAAGTCTGACTCTGAATTAGAAAAGAAAGGATCGAAATTACTAGAGCTATTATTATATAAACTCAAAGAGCTTTCTATAAGAATAAAATAAAGAGCATTAGAAGTAAACAAGATATAAGTAGAATTATCTTTCTCCATTGATTTCTTTTTGGGTGGAGGTACATGATAGAAATCAAGTAAAGTAAGCGGAGTAAGAGATTTAGTGCCCTTATCTATAGATACAATGTTCCTGCATGTAGAAGAGGATCTAATAGAAGAGGTGGTAGCTGCAATGGAGGAGGGAGTACTGGACTCGGACGGTGATTTCGCAACTAGAATTTCTCGGGCAAGTATGCTAAGCTTCTGCTACTACTGGGCTTTCACTCTGCCCGAGTTGCCCTATGCAACTAGCAAATTTTCCTTAGTGTTAGAGGTTTGAGCTGCTTCAAGCACTTGCAAGGAAAGTTGCTTGATCTTAGTAATGATCTTTTTAGAGGTAAGAGATAAGGAGATATCCCAACCTTCTTTGATCTTAAGAGGATCACAAGTATCCCCAAGGATTACTCTAACAAAATTGGATGGTCATTCTAATAAATATTCCTTAGGGATGGCTATGACTCCAGACTTGTAGCTGCGCTCAAGTCTGTCCTTAAAAGTAATACAATCCTCTAAGATATGGCCTAACATGTGGTGGTAGGGGAAATAGTTAGGATCATCGCTCTTGCCCACTTCCTTCAGCCTCTTAGGCTCTAGTAACTGAAAGTTAGGTTTTTTTAAGAGATTCTTCAAGATTTTTCTAACTACCTCCCTCTTGCATAAATTTGGCTTATTTAATTTGTCAGCAAGATTAGGTGGAAAGTAACTACCTAGCAGTATATATGGGTACTGCTACTGGGTAGGCAGCTAAGGTGTTGGAAGTGGCCATTATGATGGCTGAGGTGGTGGAAGAGTAGGTGGAAAAGGAGGCTGTTGAGCTCGTGATCTTTCATACTGAACTCTGGTTGGCTACTTTCCTCTGTCCATTGATAGAACTGTCCCTGGTTTCTTTGCAAACACCTTCTATGGCATGGGCCTAGATGATTGGTCGGGAAAAAGCAATTATTTGGCTTCCTTCTGTAGGCTAGCTACCTTGTTGATTAATTTCTCAAATATTTTGATGGTGAAGCCCTTAAGTATGAAGGCATCCGGGCCATGAATATTACTGAGAAGAACCTCAATGGCATGTTGTTTAGATAGTTGTGGTTCGCATTTCGTGCTCAGGTTGTGCCACTTAGGAATGTAAACAATAAGAGACTTGTTGGATTTCTATTTCTCTACCACAAGGTCACCCATAGGCACCCTCTGTTGAGCTCCAGTAAATATCTTAATGAAGAGGTGCTTTAATATAGTAAAGGTCTTTACCAAACCATTAGGTAGTTCAGCGTTGCAATCAAATGCAACCCCTAAAAACAAAAGTCTAAGAGTGCATTCGCGGTGTTGTACCAGCTAGCTCTAAAATATACAATATGCTACTATGGGTTCCCACTGCCATCATAGATCTTGAAGGATGGTGGCACAAAAACCCTTGGGGTATTGAACTACATCAAATTTCTTTGGGTATGGTCTACCCTTTGGAATGGATGAGCTCCCCTTGGCTTGCACCAACGCCTCCTTCACTACTATTCCACCATATGCTTAATGTCCTTCTCATGCATGGAGGTACTATCTATGAACTTCCTATGCAAACTACCAACATCATCATCTGTAGGAATGCACCTAAGATGATCTAAAGTATGTACCAAGTATAGCCGATTGGCTATCATAGGAGAAGGCTGGGAGACTGGGTTCTGTAATGCTAAGTCCACTGCTATCAACTCCTCTACCCTCTTCTCCATCCTATTTATTTGATCATCCTTCAGTGGAGGAGGTGCTGGGTCTCGTGAGAGGTGTCACTTTCCTTCATCACAGCACCTTCCTGACTATGCTGATCCTGCTATAAGGATCTTTGGGTGTCGACCATGTGAACCTCAGTTATGTCATCCAACATGCCATCTTTATCAGGATCAAAGTTAACTCTACCCTCATCCTGATCTAAGTGATCACTACCAACAATCTACTTGACTATAGTGCGGTAGTCATCTATGATGTTATCTAAAGATCGATCATCTATCCTGCCTAGCTCTACTGGAACATAGACTGGCTGTACTTTATAGACTGTATGCACTAAACTAACTGTGCTAGTAGGGTGTACTCCCTAACTGGCTCAACTTCCATGGGAACTATGTATGTGTCCCCTCCCCCTTCTTCCTTTGACTACTATGGAGGTGGTGCGACCACAATGCTCTTGGGTCACCACTTTATCTTTACCTTAGTTGAAGTGGAAGGTCGAATGGGAGAGCTTGACCTCACCTCAACGGGTGGAATAGATGGAGTGGGATCCTTAGGCCATAGCTAGTTCACCAAATGAGATGGTCTTTCCCTAGATGAGGGCTTCTAAAGCTTGGTGGGGGTGGTAGATGTTGGAAGCTGGACTGGTGATGATGGGGGATGAGTGGAGCGATGTGATGACAAGGACACTAACTACTTCTCAACTGGAGATCTCCTCCTGTGTTGAACGGTGCCCATGAGAACTATGTTGTCTGAATGATCGGCCTTGATAGGGCACCGATCAAGAAAGTCTATCAAAACTAAGGCCATCGAGTATTTGGCATACCTCCTCCTCTCTCACTTGCTCGCTTGGGCAATGACTCTAGCCTCCACAGCTCTCTCCTTGTGAATTTGATCCCTAACGCTCCTAAGTATCAAACTCCTCAAATCATGTAAAAAGTCATCTTTGAGCATCTATGGGCTTTGCCAACTCTACATAGGATGGATCATAGATTGGCATAGGGCTTCCTTTTATCCCTAGCCGGTGTCCCAAACTGTGGTGGTGGAGGCAATGCAGCAATCCTCTTATAATTCTCATCTTCATCTGAAGTTGAGAGGAGGTGAAACCTACTGCCACTCAAGAGTGGAGAGGTCTCATGAGGGAACCCTCCTCTGCTACATGAAAGGAGTTGTTAATCTACCTCACCTCACGCTCATAGTGCCACTTAACCTTTCAGTTTTTATTATAACATTGCGTGTTGGTAAGCGGGGCAGAGCTGGAGTTAGAACCTACCTCAAAGGTAGGGGAGACTATCTCAGAGTCCAAGATAGCCTTCCCCTTCAGAATGGGGTAGACCAATGAGGAGGTGCTAACCCTCGCTGGGACTACAGTAGGGGTAGCTGACTGAGCAGGTACTGAAGCAATTAACACTAACACTGATGCTAATCGAGGTGTGGGAACTACAAGAGCCTTCCTCTTCAGTAAGAAAAACTCAAAATCTGACAGGATGTCAATGCGGAGGAGTGGCTTGTATCCTTCCACCTCCTCCCTGCTAACGGTTGTGAGGGATGGCCCCTCACAGGTGACTCGAACAGCCTCTAAGCCATGCCTAAACTGAATGACATGCATGGTGGTGTCATTGAGTATGGCCTGATCCAAGGCCAAATCCACACCAGATGGAAAGGAGAAGATCATCTTTCTAGAAGACATGATGGAAGACAAACTGAAGAAGTGAACGAAGGCCTGAACTGCTATCTCTGCATTTGTTAAAAATAAAACTGAATCAGGCACTTGCTTTAATAGCTACCTTCAATCATTGATTCTTGATTTTGGAATTTGAACTCACACTTAACAAATTTAGGAATGCTAAGCGGGGTTCATTGAATTGGAGAGATTTTTTTTGTAATTTGAGGAGAGACTTTGCCATAGGATTTGATTTTGATTTGGAATTGACATTTGATAAATTTAGGTATGTTGAGTGGGGTTCATTCATTTGGGGAGACTTTGGAGATGGATTTATTGTTTATCCTTTATTTGAATTTTGGTTTTGGAACCTTCACTAAGCAAATTTGGGTGTGCTAAGTGAGAATCAAATGTATGTTTGAAAATCTTTGAAAATATTTTATTTGTGAGGGTTGTTGTTATATGTTTGATATGTTTGATTTGATTTTGATTTGAGAATGGGATCCTTAACAAATTTAGGCATGTTAAGTAGGTTCCAAATGTATTTGATATTTTGTTTTTATTTGAAAATAAAACCCTTACTTGATAAATTTAGGTATGTTAAGTAGGGTTCAAGTGTGTTTGATATTTTTATTTTGTTTTGATTTGAAAAATGAAAATTCTTATTTAACAAATATGGGTATGTTAAATAGAGTTTAAATTATTTCATGTGTTGTTTGATGATGGAATTCTTATTTGACAAATTTGGGTAAGTCAAATGGATTTCAAATGTGTTTGGTTTCATGCCAGGTAGATCTACTATTGATGCTATACATTTGTTAAGGTGTTTAATGGAGAAGCATAGAGAAAGTAAGGAGGATCAACATATGATATTTATTGATTTAGAGAAAGCTTATGATAAAGTTTCAAGAGATGTTCTTTGGAGAGTTCTAGAGCAGAAAGGAGTTAATATTGGTTATATTCAAGTCATTAAGGATATGTATACTAGAGCTGTCACTTGTGTCCAAACACAAGAAGGGTTGACAAAATATTTTCCTATTTCAATTGGATTACATCAAGGATCAGTTTTAAGCATTATCTTTTTTACTTTAGTTTTGGATGTTTTTACTAGGCATTTACAAGAAGATGTACCTTGGTGTATGCTTTTTGCTGATGACATTCTTCTTATTGATAAGACTAGAGAGAGAGAGAGAGAGAGTCCAACAGAAACTTGAATTATGGAGGTAAACTCTAGAGTCTAAAGATTTTCATTTAAGTAGATCTAAAACTGAATATATGGAGTGTAATTTTAGTTGTAGAAGTTCTAGTAGTAGTGTTGTGATATTAGGTAAACAAGTCATTAATAAGAGTGAACGTTTCAGATATTAAGGCTTTATTGTTCAAAATGATGGTGAAATAGATGGAGATGTTATTAGTAGAATTCAAGTTGGATGGTTGAAATGGAGGAATGCATCTGGCCTATTATGTGATAGAAAAGTTCCACTTAAACTTAAGGGAAAATTTTATAAGATGGTGGTAAGACCTGCAATGACTTATGGTGCAGAATGTTGGCCAATAAAGAGAAGCATAAGACTAAGTTAAGTGTTACAGAGATGAGGATGCTTAGGTGGATGAGTGGCTTTACTCTTAGAGATAGAATGCAAAATGAGTTTATTTAGGAAAAAGTTGGAGTAGCTCCAGTGGTAGAAAAGATTAGGGAGAGTCTCCTTAGATGGTTTGGCCACATAAAGCGTCGGTCGTCCGATGACCTGATTAGAAGAGTAGATGCATTAAATTTGCCTTATGTTAAGAAATGTAAAGGTAGACCTAAAAAGACTTGGTTAAGATGTATAAAAATGATCTTAGTATACTTTATTTAAATGAGAATTTGACACATAATAGAACATAATGGAGATGAAGGATTCATGTAGCCGACCCCACCTAGTGGGATTATGGCTTCTTCTTCTTCTTGTTGTTGTTGTTGTAGAAAAGGGAAACCTATTTAACAAATTTAGGTATATTAAATAGAGTTCAATTTGTTTTAATTTTTGAAAATGGAACTCTCATTTGACAAATTTGGGTATGTCAAAATGGAGTTAAAATATGTTTTTATTTTTCATGGTTTTGAAAAGGGGAACTCTATTTAATAAATATAGGTATGTTAAATAGAATTCAAATTATTTTGATTTTGAGAAATAGAACTCTCATTTGACAAATTTGGGTATGTCAAATTGAGTTTAAATATGTTTTTATTTTGTGTGTGATGTTGCTTTGGAAAAGAGGGATCTCTCACTTAACAAATTTGGGAATGTTAAGTGAAGTTCAATGATAAGTTGATTTTTGCTTTTGTTTTGATTTTGAAAATGGAACACCATTTAACAATTTTAGGTATGTTAAGTGGAGTTGGTTAATTTTTGAAAAATGTGCTTTTAAAAATTCATTGAAAAGGATTTTTGATGAGGTAAATTTGATTTTGATTTAGAGGAGGATCCTCATTTTAACAAATTTAAGTATATTAAATGAGGATTGATTGTCTTTTATTTTGAAAAGAGATTTGAAAATTTTATATTTTGTAAATTCCATGTGTTGTGGAGTGAATTTCAAAATGATTTTCCTTAGGAAAAATAATTTGCAGAAGGTTTTACTTATTTTAATTTGAATTTTCTTGAAATGGGATGAACCTTGCCTTACCAAGATAGTGGTAAATAAGTTCTAAAATTTGTGTTTAGTCATTTTCTTTCATTAATTAATTTATTTTTTACCTATTGGGGGACCCAATATAGGTTTTAAGACCTACATGGAGTGAGGTCCTAAAATCTAAATAATGTTGGCTAAGTTTGCTTAATGTTGAAATAAGCTAAGTGCCAGCAAAAAGAAATATAGTCTCAGGCTTATATAAGTCCACCATCGTTGCTTAGAGATGATAATAGTCTACTAAAGATGGAGAGAGGAATATATCCCTAGCGGAGTAGCTAGAAAAATCTATGGTATTTATTTTTGGATGTGGGGGGACACCACGCAGATCGTAGAGGGTACTTATTGAAGTGATCGAGTATGACATTGAGGTATGATGCACTATCTCAAAAGATAGAGGCATCACCCTTCAATGGACCTAATCACCTAATAAGGACTCCTAAGGCATAATAGGTCTTCGAATATACTAGAGATTTTTTTCCTACTTTACATGGATGAATAAAGTAGGGTTTATATTAAACTAGGTTCTAAAGTTCCCTATGGAGGTAAGCCTCTATAATTAATTACATTCTAGGGAATGGAATTCCCTAAGAATACTCTCTATTAAAATAGATAATTATCATCTCCAAAGATTTCAAGGTTAGCTATCAAAGGATTGATTATATTTGGAAAATTAATTGGGAAAGTTTAAGGAGAAGACTTATTTTTGGAATCTCAAGGGAGGAAGTAGGAAATGCTCATGATAGTAGGAAGACTAGTGATCATTCCAATCTATTCTATGATTTAGCTTTATATGTTTGAAAGTGAAGAGATTTATTTGTTAGAGTTGAATTTTTTTAGATTGCTAGGGCTTATAATCTAATAACACAAGGTTGTGAAAATGCCCATGAGGTAAGGATCTAAGCTTGTTGCAAGAGGCAAACAACTATCTAGGATCCTAAATCTAGGGAGCTTTAGTATGAGCTAAAGCACGACCTTAATCTAAGCGATAGGTGGACATAAGGGTTTACATCCACAAGAGAGAATAATTTTGTCCTACTTTTGGGCTTACAACCGCATAGAGTGGTTGCTAGCTAACTCCTCCTATGATTTCAAAACCATGTAGTCTGGTCTTATGAATTGCAAGATAGCTAGGGTGGTTCTTTAATTAGAAAGAGACTAAAGTCCTAAACCCACTCTTTAAGAGACTAGAGCATGAGTGGTATGAGTATATGACTAAATCTATAAATGCAAAATATTTTTAAATTTTATTTCATTTTGACACATAATTTCAGATAAAAGCTTAGGATTTTTTATGCCTACATGCATAATGAAGATAGGTTATTGGCCAAATCAGCTAGAAGAAGGTGTTCTCCACCATAAGGGATGCCCTCACAGGTCAAGCATTCCCCTATCGTACAAGGATGGAGATCCTTTGTATTCAAGAGAGAAAGAATATGAATGCATGGTGTGAAATATACAACAATGCAGCTAAAGGGTTGCTAAATCTGATAATTATCTTAATTATAGCCAAAGCTTTATGGTGAGGTTATGAGTTGTTTAAAATTTAGTTATGAGTGATTAGTTGGGTAGAAAATTTATTTTATCCTAAAGCCTAACGTATCCAGGCCACACATTATAGCATCAAACATAGAGAAAATTATGAAACAGATGCAATCCTAATTCACAATTTAAACAAATCATCAAATAATTTTATAACTTCCTCAAAAGAATAAGAGGCCGGTGCGGTCAGGCACCACCGTACAACCCGAAAAAGAATAGATGGGTAGTCGAGCTCTACCCTTATACAATCTGGTATTAAAAAGAATAATTATAATTTTATTTAAATGCTATGGGGGTCTTCATTCTTCACTCCTTTAATTTCGATGTGGTTGCTTCAAAGGCATCACAGGGCACCCCAAGGCAAAGCCTTCTAGCCACTACTCATCTTAATTTGCCATAGCACTAATCTTAGTTCCTATTACAAAAATTACATTTGTATAGGTAAAGGTAAATCTAACTTCTCATATAAAATAGAGGTTAGCTAAACACACATACAATCCCAAGCAATTATATGTATGATTTGGACTTAGCACCATGCACATGGGCAACCAAGCCCACCTATCCTAACTTGGATTTTACTTAGAGGTTTAATCAACCTGCAAAGAGAGCATTTACATTTATTTTTAGCATCCCTTAAGCATAATCCCTTGCAGAAAATATTATTAGGCTAATATCAGCCTACCATATAGTCTACGAAATATGCACCCTAACATCCAATCTAACGTACATCACACCATACACCATCCTATTATAAAGCTAGAAGTGGTGACTTAATTCTAATATATGTGTTAAGGCTTGTGTAGTGTGTCTCAACTAAGCATTAGTATTATATTTTTTTAAGTGTAAGAAGATTTAATTTAACATGAGAGGTTGGTTTCACTTCAAGTTGTTTAATTAATTTGAGAATTTTAATTTGATTTTTTTTGGTTCATACGACCTATACTTAGCAACTAAGTGTTATAAAGAGAAGAAAGGGGATCATTCCCTTTCATCCCTTAACTTTCTAAAGTACATTAATTTGATTTAGTCCTCTTTAGTGAATGGATTATTACACATTTTAACTTAATCCTAAGTTTAGGTTCACTTTAAGTAACTTCATTCAATATGAAAGGAATATTAAGATAAATTTAACTTCATATATCAAATCATTCCTTTCCATCACATGTAATACATATATGATTCAATCCTAAGTGTATCTATATATGCATCATGTTTTAGCACACTTAAATGATGAATGTAGATGTGTATATTTAAAATTTAGATTCTTCCATTTGATTGAATTATTTAATCATATTAATTTAAAGCTCTATGTAAATTCTTATATGTAAATACATAGGGATGAAGTTAGATAGGTATGTGCCATTATTAAACTAGGGAAGTGAGGTAATTAAATGACCTCCTTAGGGCTAGCTAAAGCCTCATATTTCAGAGATGTCTAGACTATATACCCATTTGTATTCAAACATATGTAAGTTTGTACATATAAACATAAGAAAGGAAATTCTAAGTCACATGGCTAATTAATTCAATCACTTAGTCAATTATGGATGCATGTATTCATTTTGGTAGAAAAGAGGATTTTCATTCACTAATCACACATACATACACATGTATAAAGCCATAAACAAATATGAGCCATTATTAACCAAAGAAGTGAGGTAATTAAATGAACTCCTTGGGGCTAGCTAAAGCCTTGTATTCCTGGGATGTCCATACTATATACTTACTTTTCTGAAATACACATGAATGTATACATAAATGAAGGAAAAAAAACCATGCAAAGATTATATTTTTTTTATTTGATTGAATCATTTATGCATGTGAATTTTCTAATGTAGGACTACATGTAAATGAAATCAAATAAGTATGTGTCATTCTTAACCAGGGAAGTGAGATAGTCAAATGACCTCCTTGGGACTAGCTAAAGGCTCATATTCCCGAGATGTCTAGACTACATACAATTAAAATACATGTAAAACTACATATGAATTAAGGAAGAGAAAGCTTTGCTTCATATATCTAAACTAGAAGCACATGCAATCCTATATGTATTCATAACAACTATCACTCCTATCAATGTAATTGACTTATAGGCTTTGGAAAATAATTTTGAATTTATTAGTGATAATAGCCACACATATTATAAATTTGTCCAACACATGCAAGCTTACATAAAGAAAAAAATATTTGATTTAATTAATTTTAAAAAAAATGAATGCATGATTCCAAATGACATGCGACATTTAACTAAATATAAACACATGATTTCAATCAATTAAACTAATTTCTAAGGATAATCATATTAAATAAATCCATTTAAAGTAAACCAACGCTTCTTTATGCCATTTTTTATCTTTATGTTTTGATTTAATTTAAGGATGTGAGGAAGATGTTTGCTGATCATAACCCATTCCCATGTCTATTAATTAATTTGATTTAATTAAATGTAATTAAGTTAATTTTATGAATTAATTAAGTTGTAGTATGCATTGAATATATTAATTAACCCTTTCTTATGTTACCTTAATATAATTATCCGAATAATTATGAGCCAACATGATATGCACACGAATTTGGAAATTAAATTAGCAATGACCCTAAAAAATAAAAGGGGCCTACTGCAATTAGCTCATAAATAATGGTTAATTAAATTAAAGAACTTAATTAAGTACACTTATGGCCTCCCCACACATGTAGGTTAACCATAATTTTCTTATGATATCTTTAGGTTATTGAACACCTAAAGGTCTACCCAAGAATTGATTAATAGAGGTTTAATATGATTATGATTTCAATATAATTAATTAAGTGATTTAATTAATTAGTTAATTCTTAATTTATTTTATTTTTAAAAAGTAAAATGAACTTAGGGGAATAAGTTAACAAAGAGGTCCCAACCCTATTCCTTAGTGCACTTACTATTGAGCAATGATTTATAAAATTAATTAACTAATTTATTACTATTCATGGGATTAATTAATCATTAATTAACTTGAAAGAGTAATTAGAGTTTAATTTGTCAATTTTCCTAATTAAGTGAGCAATAAATCCCAAGAAAATCATGGGAGGCAAAGGTCATCCTTTTAAATTAACCCACAAAATTTGGGATTAATCGCTCAAGTAATTAAGGAGTAATTAAGTTAATTAATTTTATAGTTAAACTTTAATTAAGCCTTAATTACTATTCAAAATTAGTTAAGATCATTTTTAATTAATTCTTTTATGAAATTCCTTTAAAATGACTATTTATTTATATCTTTCTAATTTTTTTAAATTTGTTATGATTTTTAGAAGTTTCAACCATTAAAATCAATTAATTAAGCCTAATTAAAGCTTAATCCAATCAGTGACACGTGGCGCGCTGATGCGACACACTTATCACATGGCGCCGTGGGATTGGCTACTCAAAATAATCTGACTCAGCACTTACGTGGCGGCAGTGGGACACATTTTCTCGTCCGCCTTTTGATCTAAGATCGGTTGGCTATGATTAATCTCGAGGTGCATTAGGATAAAATTAGATTAAACTAATGAATTAATCACGACCGTTAATTTTGATCATGCGAAATAGATAGTGCGTGATCTACTATCCCGCGAGTGACGAGAGACGGAGTCCATCTGCCATTGCTTGATTGATTTGAGCTTACTCGAGCTTGGATCAAGTCTAAAAGGATCCTACACCTTCATGATATCGATCAGAGGGGATCCAATGGTCAAGATCACACGAGATGCTCATTTCCTTGACAAGCTCTAGCCCATTTTCACCAAAAGCTCAGTTTTGAGAAATTACCTCGTGGAAGCTCAAGGCTGGCCGCGCAATCGATTAAGGAAGCTTCTTCTAGTGGAGATGAAGCCCTACTGATCAGCATGAGCCTTGAATCCTCATCATTCACTCATAAGACTAAGGTCCATCGATTTGGAGCTTGGCCTTGATCGGCGTCCCACCTTCGGTGCTTGCAAAGCTTCAGAGATGATTCCTTCTTGCTCGATGAGGCCTAGGGAAGGTGTGCCCAAGGTTAATTTGAGTTTGGTAGAGAAATGAGTGATTTGGGTTAGAGAGGTGGATGCTTTGTTTCGGGACAGACGAGAATGCAATTTTTTGATGAGGGAACAAGCTTAAGAGCTTGGGAAATGGCTCTAGTAGCTTATTTTGGGTAGTTAGGGCTATGAGGAATGAATTCATCTCTTTTTGAGTGGAAATGAAGGGGTTTATACCCCCTCCTCTTGATCGGATGACCCAATCAGGTTTGGCTTCTAGTGGCCGTCTAACCACCTCAAAGGGTCGTGGGTGGCAGGCGAGAGATGAGCTGGCTCGGTTTGAGAGAGTGAAGGTTTGGAGGTGGCTACGAAGGGGGATAGTGGTTATCCTTTGCAAGCCAAGAGCTCCAATGGGGAAGGTGAGGTGAGTTCACCTCCCATGGGTCATTGCTAAGCCAACCACTTCTTGGGTTAGGTAGGGCTGTGTCCTTAGTGCCTAGGTGGACTATTGGAAGAGTACCAAGTGGCCAAGGAATGGAAATGACCACTTACATGGGTGTTTTGTCTCATGTGATACCCTTGACCCATGGATAGAATGGACATTTGGCATTAAATTTGATTTGGGAAAATTTGAAATGAGTTAAAAGTGGGTCAGCCAAAATTTCATGTGATTTGGAGTTGATTTGGTTAGGTTTGGCTCAATTTGGCTTAAATGGGTTAGGTTGGGTCAAGTTGACCAATTTGTCACATTCATATGATGATTTGGGATTTGTTGGTGTTAATGGTTTGGTTCAGTTTGACTTAGATTTGATTTTGGCTCATTTGAGTTCATTTGGGTCAAATGAGTCAAGTTAACTAATTTTACCAAATTGGCCAAATTGACTTGGGTTAGGTATTGGTTGACCAATTTAAGATGATTGTAGGTTTTGGTATGAATAAATTTGAATTTTGTTAAGGCTTAGACCAAATTGATCTTTTAGGTCAATTTGGGTTAGATAGGTCAATTGGGTTCAATTGGGGCTTTAATCAAGTTCAACAATCAATTTAAAATGAACTTGAGCCATTGGTTGCAATCAATTTGGTTTATATTTTGATTTGACCCAATTTGGTCTTTTAGATCAATTTGGGTTGAGGGCCAATTGGGTTTGGTTTGGCTCAATTGAATGTCAAGTCATGTTCAAATATTGATTTTTAGTTGGTATGAATCCTTGGTTCCGAGGGATTTGCCTTAAGTTGCAATTTAGCTAGTTTGGGTTTATATGAGTTAAGAGAGTTGACTTAGTCAAAGGATCAAGTTGACTTGGTTTGGCCCAATTTATGATAATTGATCAACTTAGGGTGATCAACAATCATGATAAGAGGTCTTGGTAGGCTTGGTTCAATCTAATTTGGGTAGGATTAGAACTAGGCTCAAAGATGTCAAATTGACCACTTTAGGTCAAGTGGGCCAATTGGGTTTAGTTAGCTTGATTTTGGGTTGAGTTGAGCTTAGTTTTGTTTATATATGGATTTGGGATTGATATATAAATTCAATTGCAATTGATTTGGGCTTGGATGAGTTTTGGTTCATTTGGATATTTCAAGTCCAGATGGCTAAGTTGGGTTTGACTTGGGTTATTTTAGTTTGGTTTGATGATTGTAGATTTCATTTATATTTATGAACATGAATAAGGTATGATTGATTCATGAGAAAATAAATTGACTTTGGCTTGATTTGGATGAGATTTTAGCTAACCTCATGAAATTGGCTCAAAGGGTTTGAATTCATTTGATTTAGTTTTGACAATTTAAATGTATATTCCATTTGTATTTGTGAAGATGATTAAAGATAAGATTGATTTATGAGAAAATCAACTCACTTAGGTTTGATTTGAAGACAAATTTGGCTAAGCTCTTGAAGGTAGGTCACATGGCTTAGATTTGGATTGGGTTTGATTTGGCTTTGATCAAGGTTATTTGTATGTGGATTTGATTTATATTTAGGAAGATAATTGAGAAAATAATTGATCTTTGAGAAAATCAATTGAGTTTGGATTGATTTAAAGGGTTTTGACTAAGTCCATGAAATTAGATCACATGGCTTAGGAAGGATTTGGTTTGGATTTGACACTTAGTTTTGATATTTGAATGTGATTGTTGATTTTAGTAAATTGATTGAAGGGTTGAATTAATCTTTGATGGAATCAATTGAATTTGAATGAATTTGAATTTGATTAAGGCTAAGTCCATAAAATAAAGTCATGGGGCTTAGGAAGGGTTAATTTGATTTGATTTGGTTTGGAATTGGTTATAAATTTCAATCACTTGATTTTGATTTGGATTTAGATTTAGATTTGGTATTTGAATTGAATTTGAGGTTTGGTTTTAGCTTAGAAAGGTGAACATGGATTGTATTTGGGTTATAGGGTAGGTGAATCTCCCTAATCTTTAAGGGATAGCTTAATCCTATGATTAACCCTTCTAAGTCTATATGCTTAGATTAAGTGTTTACCTAATTTCTAGAAGTGTCTTATGACTAAGGAAGTCCTAGTGTCTCGAAGACACCTAGGTCTAAGAAGAGGGGGATGAGAACTCACTCCAAAAGTGAGGTCAACAAAAGGACCCGCAATAAGTGTGATGTAACTAACAAGGTACATCGCACATGTTGGTGTTGATCAAGATGATCAACAATGTCCAAAAGATTGCAAGCACTAATAGAAATAATCTATATCTACACCCGAGAGGTAGATAGAATGACAATCTTAGTGTAATGTGACTCAACTCATGCCAAGGGCATAGGAGAACACATAAGATTTGATTGGAATTTCATGTTATGGACATGAAGAGAGATCTACTAGGGGATCACACATGCATTAGACATGACATGTGAGAGGTTTATGTCAAGGGCATAAAAGGAGGAATCCCCTGTGGATTGTGTATGTGAACCTTCCAGTAGGGAATCAAGTTCGAGCTATTCACTGGGGATAAGGATTTGTGTTTGATTTCATTGATTTGTTTGGGGGTGTATCCACTGGGAAATACAAGGATTTGAATTTGATTTTAAATATGATTGTTTGATTGTTTGTTTCATTATGAGCTCCATTGGGGGAGGAATGTGATTTGGCTCCACTGGGGATATTGGAATTGGATGTAGTGTTGGGAAGGCATATCCACTGAGGGTATGAGCTTGAATTTGATTGATTTTAATTTGATTGATTTATGGACCCAGTCGGTGTGTGATTGACCCACTAAGAATGGGCCATGGGGGCCTTGGCCTTTCTTAGATTTACATATCCAAATGGGTAGTCTACCTACCATTAAGGTAATCAAATACATCATTAAGGACTAAACATATTATCTCAAAAACTAAGCATATTATCTAATAATGGATTTGATTATTTAAATAAGGGCTCTTAAGGCTAATAAGTCTTTAGTATTCTAGAGATTCTTCCCTTGAGCTACATGGAAAAGTAAGATATAGTTTATGTTATATTTTGTTCAAAGTTCCCTATAGGGGCAAGCCCCTATAGTTAATTACATTTTAGGAATGAAGAATCGCTTTTTAAGAATATTCTTGATTAAAAAAATAGACTCATATTTCAAAGGATTTCAAAGTTGGTATTAAAAAGATGATTAATTTGGAAATTCAATAAGGAACACTTCAAAGGAGAAAGAGTTCTTTTAGAGACCCATTGGGATTACGTAGGAAATACCTATAAATACTAGGATGCCTTGTAGGCATTTCAACTAACCTACCATTGGGCTTTATAATTTTGAAGTTGAATTTATTAAGGTTTTGAATTGACATTTTATTAGAAACTAGGGTTTAGATTCTAAAAGCACATGACTCTAGAAATACCTAGTGGTTGAAGATTTATTCCTAGAAGGATGTTTTTAAACTTAAGTCTAAAAGTGCTTCTGACATAAGTCAGAGGCTTGCACAATTTATTTATTTATTTTTTGGAATTATTGGCTCTTTTTCTCACTTGAGAAAATGAACCTATCCCTAACTCTTCTAAACTTATCACCCACCTAGAAGGGTTGCCAACTAACATAACATAATTTATTTTAAATTTATGAGTTCAATCTTCATGTTATGCAAAATGGCTGGGCTATTGCATTTTAGGAAGGAAACTAAAAACCTAAATCGCTTCCTACCATTAAGATATTGTTGGGTTGATATGCACCTAACTAATGCAATAAATTCCATCTTTTATATTTTTGGCTCATGATTTATTCTAAGGTCATGGTATGCAATTTATGCCTAAAATGATATACAAATAGAAGTGATTATGGGCTAAATCAAAAAAGAGAAGGAACACTTCCCCAAGAAGGGTGGTCATCCTCAAAGGTTAGATGCCCTCTTATGTGCAATGGGTGAACCATCTATCCAAAAGAAAAGAAGAATATATTTTAATGGTTTTCAATAACTAATTGCTTCTAATTATTTTCAAGTTGTGCTTAGGGCTTTAATTAAAATGAGGTTATGAGTTTTTATTTTTAAGTTTGGGTTGTTTAATTTTACTGGAGTAGAAAAATTAATTTTTCTAAGAGCCTAATATTTCAGGAATTTCATTATAGAAACACAACACAGAAAAAACTTAGAAAAAGTAGGTAATTTTTTTTATGCACCCAAAATAAATCAAGCCAAATTAATTAATAGAATAGGACAGTGTAGTGGAGTCCCACTGAGACCCTGAAAGAGAGAGAAAAATGGGTAGCTATGCTCTATTCTTATATTGCTCGTCCTAGAACTAAATGTTTGATTTATATGAGTCTTCTTCCTAGATCATCACCTTCTTCAAGGACCTCCACAGGCTTCATAGGGACCACCAGTATGGTAGAGTCAACTCCATAGGCTTCATAGGATCCCCATTGATCCTAATCTAATTCTAGACTCAAATTACATTTAAATTTTTTAAAAAAAATTATGAACCCTGCAAAATAAATGTTTGGAAAAGCATACAACACACCAGTGGTTATTTTTCACACATATGGGCTTAGCATTAGTGTTTGCCAAGCCCACCTATCCTATTGGGCTATGCTTAAGGACATATATAATACCTGCAAGTGAACAACATTTATTTATATTTCTATTATGATAGTACCTTTTAGCACAGCCCCCTACAGAAAATAGCAATAACAACTACAACAACAACAAGTCTTTACCCCACTAAGTGGGGTCGACTACATGAATCCTTCATCTCCATTGTGTCGTATTATGTGTCAAATTATCATTTAATTTAAGTATACTAAGGTCATTTTTTATACATCTTATCCAAGTCTTTTTAGGTCTACCTCTACCTTTCTTAACATAAGGAAAATCTAGTGCATCTACTCTTCTAACCCGGTCATCAGACAGCCAACACTTTATGTGGCCAAACCTTCTAAGTCGACTCTCTCTAATCTTATCTGCCACTAGAGCTACTCCAAATTTTTCTCAAACATACTCATATCGCATTTTATCTCTAAGAGTAAAGCCACTCATCCACCTGAGCATCCTCATCTCTATAACACTTAACTTAGTCTTATGCTTCTCTTTTATTGGCCAACATTCTGCACCATAAGTCATTGCAGGTCTTATCAACATCTTACCCCTACTAAAAATTGCATTAATCTAAAAAGAATGTCCTACCATTCAGACTAGAGGGAAAATAATCATATCCATTCAGTCAAAATTAATACACCACAAAGTAAAAAAAAACATCATATCATATAAAAATATTAGGAGAGCAATGCCTTGGTGCTAAAATATCAGCATCTTTATGCTCGGACGATAGCACCAAAGCATTACAAGATAAAGGCATTTGATTTTACAACCTTAGAAGATAGCGTTGTGACACCTGATATGTTGCGCTGTGGTGTTATAGGATAAGGATTTTTAACTTAAGACCTGAGAGTATAGCATCGTGGTGCTTTATGTGCAGCCTAGCGATGATATAAGTTAAGAAATTTTAGACATGTAACCCGAGAGCGAAATGCTTAGGAACCTGATGGACAGAATTACAATGCTATAAGTGGTAGGACTTTAATTTTTAATTTTAGAGAAGTTGGTATTTAAATGACAGAAAAATAGTGTTATAGAGTTAATACAGTGCCTCGACTCTTCAAGGACAGTGCTGTAGTGCTATAGGTGCCAGTGATTCAGTGATGACATCGATTTTAGCACTTTAGTGCCATATACGGTATCGTGGCACTGTGAAGTAGTACACCATGGATTCAAATTATTGAAAGCTCAATGTTGTAGTGTTGTACCTTAACATAAAAATGCTACGAGTCAGGAGACTTCATTCTTGATAATTTCTTGAGGGATCTAATAATTTTTATAAAATTTTGATGGCGTAATAGCTTAGTAGTGCTAGATTCTGCAATTTTTTTTAGTGTAAAAGCACCCTTCTCACTTATTCTGGATTCAAGATTGACGGAGAGAGGATTTTCATCTCACGTTGGAATTAAGTTTAACGGTGGAGGCCTTCAAATTTCAAGATTCTTAGGATTTAGATTTTTGGAAATGACTAAAATAGTATTAATATGTCTGGGTTCTTTTCTCTTACTAAAAATCCAAGATTTATGGAGGGAGGATCTTCATTTCACACTAGATTTATGATCAATGGTGAAGTCTTCAAATTTTTTTATGAAGCAATGAATTGCATAAAAGAAGCATTTGATTTCAAGTTTACCTTGAATTAGCGATAGGCTGGCCTCAATCTTATCTTGTGCAGGAAGAAAACTCCTCATATAGTAGAAAAAATGCACTGTGGAGAGGTGAGAGTGCAGTGAATGCAAGAAAGATCCTTAAGTTTTGAAATCTATAAAAAGGGAGAAATGGAAGTAGTGGAGGGTAACTAACCTCCTTCTTCATATATGGGTTGGTTTTCAATCGCTCCCACTTCCTGAGTCAGTTTTCACTCTCTAACCGTTCCAACTCTTCCTCTTTGGGTAGTTATTTCTACCAGGGATGTAATTAGTGGGAACAATTAACATTCTTAAATTTCTAGATTTAAAGGAATTGTGATAGCCTTAGACGTCAAAATTATAGTGTCACATCATTCTACTGTCTAAGGGGGGAAATGACAGGAGTGGTTATTTTTCTTGAAAGTAGCAATGATGCCTAGGCACCGGGATTATAGTGTTGTGGCACTCTGGGTCAGAATTTATTTTATTTTATTTTATTTTATTTAGATGCAAATAGTGGAGAAGAACTATAGTCTATTCTCCCAAGAAGAGTAGAGATATGAATAGTTTTATTGACCATAGACCATAGGATGTTACGATTCTCATATCATCTATCAGAGCCTTAAACAAATAATGAAGCTGAATACGAGGCTTTGATCACCGATCTGGAGTTGGTCATCCCTTTTGACATTTAAGAAATCAACATCTTTGGGGAATTATGATTGGTGTCAACCAAATTGATGGGTCTTATAAAGTTCTCAGGCCTAAATTTCATTAATACCACATGTACACTATGGAGCTGTTGGCCCAAATCTCAAAGGTTACCATTTATATGGTCCCTTGAGGAGAAAATGTCATAGCTGATGCTTTACCTAAGCTTACTAAAAAGATAGCATATTTGGATGATGAGTTCTTAATGATAGAAGTATACATCCGCTAGGTCCTCTCTCCTATTAATGTTAAACTCATAAATAAATATACTCTTAAAGGGTAGGTTGCCATTGCCAAAAAGAATGAAGAATTAGAATGGAGGCAACCCTTCATTGATTACTTGAACAAAGGAAAACTATCTCAAGAGAAATCACAAGCCCATCAAATTAAGAAAAGAGCACTCTCCTATGCTCTAGTTGATGGCACTATGTATCGATAGTTCTTTAATCACATGTGGTTACATTGTTTACACAAACATGAATCCCAAAAATTTATGATCAAGGTACATTCAGGACTATTCAAAGCACATCAATCTGGTCCAAAGATGAAAGCTAAATTAAGAGACTCAGATACTATTGGCTGACAATTATTATAGATTGTATGGTTGTAGAACATCACTATCACCAATGTCAAGTGCATGGAGTACTCTTACATCAGCCACCTAACATCCTCCATTCGACGATAGCTTTATGACCATTCGAATGTTGGGGGTATATATATAGTGGGTCCAATTAACCCCCCTTCTTCCAAGGGGCATCGCTTCATTCTAGCAGCAACATATTACTTTTCAAAGTGGCCAGAGGTGATAACTTTGAGAAAAGTTAAAGCTCACCATATCCTTCAGTTCTTTAAGTGTCACATCATCTATAGATTTGGTGCCCATCAGATCACATCTAACAATGGCATCATATTTATGAGTATAGAGATTAATAGCTTCATGAGGTAACATAATATAGATTGGAGGTAGTCTACCATATACTATCCCTAAGCAAATGAGCTAATACAGGCCTTTAGTAAAACTCTCATCCAAATACTTTAAAAAAAATATTTGATAACAATAAGCGATAGTGGCAAGTCTAGTTGGTTGAAGACTTATGGGCCTATCATATGACATATAGGACTCCAACATAGTCCACTCCCTTTTCCTTTATGTATGGGTATGAAGTTGTTCTTCTATTAGAAGTTCAGTAACTTAGTTACCATCATTAAAGGTTGTTGTAAGCAACAAGATCACGACTGAGCAAAATGGTAGGTTTTGATTGGAAGAGCTTGAAGTATTTAGGAGCGATGCATTCAAGCCTGTCAAAATATTGAGCTATACAAAGCACAAATGGTTCAAGCTCACAACAAGTTAGTGCGTTGAAGAGCTTTTTGCGTTGGAGAGCTTATTTTAATTCTTAGGAGACCAATTTTCACCCATCGTAAGATGAAAGGTAAGTTTGAGCTAATGTGGGAATGACCTTTTGTTATAGAAAATGCATATCAAGGAAGATTATACCAACTAATCAATCATAAAAGGTGAGCACCCAATACTTCTTATCAATGGGCTCTATTTAAAGAAACATTATGCATGATTGTATTTGAAAATAAATTTCATCAATATGATTATATTTTCATGTCAAGCTAGTATTTGTATCAGTTGGGTCCATGTTCTTCAATTATTTAACCTCCTTCAAAATTACTTTCAAATTTAAAATGAAAAATTAAAATCATTCTCAACCTTATGATTCTATTTTTTTGTCTTTCTATTTTGAATGAAGTCAGGCAGACATCCATGCTTTACTCTTCATTTGTTGTTTCAAATAAGGTCACACATGTGTTGAGCAATATAACCCAACAATTTCAAACATGGTCAGGTAGAGATCAAAATTTTTCTTTACATTCATCTCACTATTTTGAATGAGGTCAGATAGAAGTTTGTATATCTTATTTTGCTATCTCAAATGAGGCCAGACAAACATCCATGCTTTGTTCTTCACTTTTTGTTTCAAATAAGGTCAAGCATGTGTTGAACAATCTGTCCCTACTATTTTGAACATGGTTAGGTAGATATCAAATTCTTCCTCGACATTCATCTTGCTATTTCAAATGGGGTTAGAAAAATGTTTGTATACTTTGTTTTGCTATTTCTAATGAGATCAGGCAGACATCCAAGCTTTATTTTTTACTTGATGTTTTGAATAAGGTCAGACATGGGTTAAACAAACTATCCCTACTATTTTGATCATGGTTAGGTAGTGATTAAATTATTCCTCTACATTCATATAACTATTTTGAATGAGGTCAGGCATATGTTTATATACCTTATCTTACTTTCTCAAATGAGTTTAGGCAGACATCCATGCTTTGCTCTTCACTTATTGTTTCGAATTAGGTCAAGCATATGTTGAATAATTCATCTCTACTATTTTGAACATGGTCAAGTAGAGATCAATTTTTTGCTCTACATTTATCTTGTTATTTTGAATGAGGTTAGGCAAATGTTGCATACCTTTGTCATGTTATTTTAAATAAGGTCAAGTAGAAACCCATGCTTTTTTTCTTTACTTGCTATTTCAAAAAGTCAAGAGTTTGTTGAACAATTTATCCATACTATTTTTAACATGTCAAGTAGAGATCAAATTCTTCCTCTACATTCATCTTGTTATTTTGAATGAGATCAAATTGATGTTTGTATACCTTTATCTTATCATTTTAAATAAAGTTGGACAAATTGTTTTTTTTTCTTCATTCCTCATCTACTGTTTCAAACAAGGTCAATCACGTGTTGAATCATCTTTTTTTCTTATTTTAAACAAAGTCAGGTAGAGAGTAGACTAGGTTCATATCTATTAAGGATCACGCCATATGGATCCTACTTAATGTAGCTCATCTCACACTAATAATGTCTAGACCTGTCATCTCCCAGCATATCTACATGCCTCCACATATGTCCAAATCAATCTTTATGGAGTCTCTCCCTAATTCCTTAAATCAAGTCAATCTTTAGGGAACCTCTCCCTAATCTCTCAAATAAAATAAAATCTAATCAATCTTTTGAGAGTTTCTCTCAAGTTTCCCAAAATAAATCAAATCAATCTTTAAGGAGCTTCTCTTTAATTACTCAAATAAAATCAATTTTTAGGGAGCCTCTCCCTCATACAATTGAAGCATTCAAATAAAACTCCAATATACCCTTGGGGGACCTTCGCCTATTTTTCCTAGGCTGGGGCTATAGCGAATTCAAGTTATAAAGCTTTCTAAACCATAACTTTCTCCATATATCTCTGACTTTCAGATGTCCCAATTTTTGAAGTTAATATGTCAAGCACCTTCTACCAAATTCACTTATGTCTCAAGCATTGTTCAAGCACCTCTATTTGTTATATCATGGATATATTTGACTAGCTTGGTCAACGCCAATATGTGTAGTGTGCCTTATCAGTTACACCACACCTATTGAGGGTCCTTTTATTGACCTCACCTTTAGTATGGATGATAACCCTCCTCTTAAACCTAGGATTTGATCTAGGCACTAAGGTTCTGTTAACCTCATTCGAGGTTAACAATCACCTTTATTAAGATCTCTAATCTTAGATCAAAAGCTTCCTAATTAAACTCTTAGAATACTACAATTAGTAACTAGATGTACAACTTAAATTGGGGCAAGAATGAAAACAATAATTCAAAGCAAAATTAAAATCATAACTTGAAATCAAAACTAAATTAAAAAGTAAAAACATTAAGGTGAAAATTAGGTTAGCTTAATAGACCCCATAGGACCTGACCTGACATAATTGGATGAGATAAGTCCCATCAAATCCAAATTCAATGAAATTAAATTAAAAGAAATTTAAATAAGGTAAATTTAAATTCAATTAAACCTAGATTGGACAATTGGCATGATTAACCCAATTGATCATATTTAAGCTCAAAATTATATAGATTCATAAAAATCAATTTAAATTAAACTAAGGGCACAAAATCAATGTAGAAGCATAAATGAATATTAAACTAAATTTAAATAGAGAAGAAAATGGCTAATTATGTCATTTGACCAAAGTTGACTTATGTTGGCACCTCCAAGTCAAAAGTTAAATCAATCCAAATTTGATCAATTTAAGTCATCACAAAGACTCAAATTTATTAGCTAATTATAATTAAACACAAAACTAAGTGGTTGTTTGGGATCACTTTTATTTTTATTTTTTTGTTTTATGTTTTTATTTTATTTTATGTGTGTTTTATTTCAAAATAAAACATGTTTGATCGTTATTATTATTTTTAAAAACACTCAAAACATATAAAAGCTATTTTGAGTGTTTTTAAAAACATTGTTATTTATTTTTTAAAACAAAAAAAAATAAAAACACTTAAAAAACACATCAAACAAACATATTTTTAAAAATAATATAAAAATAAAAACATAAAACATAAAATGAAATTGATCCCAAATAGGCCCTAAATAAATTTGAATCCAAAATAACTCAAATGGCTTAATCGGGTCACTTAGTCCAAAGGAACCTAAATGGACTCTATTAAACCTAAACTCAAATTAAATAAGAATTAATTTAATTTAAATATTCCAAAAATATTTTATAATCATATTTAAACACATTTCGACTCTTCCTGGAGTTTGATTTGATCGAATTGTTCATTTGACCTGGTTTGACCCATGAAGCCTGATTTGGGCTAAAATGAGTCTAAATCATAACTAAATGTAAATTCATCAAATCAAAATACTCTAAATCACTCCAAATATTCAATCAAATATAACTGAAGCTCAAACACACATCAATTTGGGTTAGATTGATCATTTGATCTAAGTGAACCCAGTTCGACGCATTAGGCCCAATTTGGGTCAAAGTTGGTTTAAATCAAAGCAAGTCCAAATTAATTGAAATCAATTACTTAAAATAATCTCAAATATTGAATAAAATATAATTATAATTCAATCTAAACTCAATTGAGTCAAGTTGATACATTGAACCTAACTTAATGAATTTAGTTTAAATGAGTTAAGAGGGGTTCAAAATAACTCAAACACAACCTAAAATCTGTCACATGGAGGTTAACACTTCATCCCATGAGAAGTGGAGCTCCAAGTCAACAATGGAGGCCATGGGAGGGAGTTAAATCAATGGCAAGATGCTAAAACCCAAGATCTACTCAGGCATAAGCCATATCTCCACTTGGCCGACACTTATCAAGCTCTGTAGTAGCTAAAAAACCATTTATTAACTTCTCCAAGCTTCCTCCCTGCTAGCCATCACCTCCCCATCATCATAGATTTTGACTTTTAGCCACCATTAAAAAGAGATAAAATAAAAGCTTCCAGGCTTCTTTTCTAACAAAAAAAAAAATCTCTTGGAGCTCCATCCCCCTCCCTTTCCACACTCCCCTCCCTTTCCATACATAAAATCACAAATTTCAACAAATTCCAGTAAGGGTGGTGGTTGTTGGTGGAGAAGATGATCTGAAAGGAGGTAAGCAAAGGGAACCATAATAGAGATTCATTTTAACTCAATGAAGCTCTTTGTCATAAAAAATCTATTAAATGCGGGCTTCAGCGAGGTAATTTCTCCAAAAATTATAGATTCTCTTATTTGGTAAAAATATTTGCACTTTTTTTAGGAACTTTTCTTAGAAACTCATCACATTTTTTATTTTGAAGCTTCCCATGTGAAATACCTCATTTTTTAGTAAAGATTGCTATAAAATGTGGCTCGGATGGGCTTTCTGGGGCAAAAATCCCATTTGCCTAATTAGATTAGCCATCTAGGAGGAAGAAAGAATGATATTCATCTGATCTCCCTTGTATGGGATGGATGGATGTAGTTAAAACATCAAGAGCTTTTAATTTGAACCATTGAATAGACAAAATCATCTTGGATTGTCCCATCAACTGGACCATCCGGTCCTTGATCGAACAGCTCAGACTGGTCCGATCTAAACCTTATTTCTCACTCAAATGTCTTGTTAGTGCCCAAGTTGACCAATCAGAAGGTGGCATGCATAAAAGCGGCCAAATTAGTGCTAACTAGGTTAAGTAAGAAATTCAGGCATTTTCTAAATTTAAAAATTATAAAATGTATTTTGGATCTTTTAAAAATGACTCATTGAATTCTTCCTTTCGAGGTGAATTAAATGAACCTAAAAGTCCTAATTTTTATGAGTTATTATAGGATTAATTGGAGTTTGAATGAAAAGTAAATTTTTAAATAAATCTTAAAATATTAATTAAATTGATCTAAAATTTTTAGAGGATGAAATTAAGCCTAAGATCTACCTACCATAAAAATTTTAAGATAAAATGTAAACTAGATTAAAAGATATTAAATTATGAAGTTCAAATGGCTCATTTTAATAAAATAAAATAAAAAAAAAATTATGAGAATCCTAAAAAACACCAAAATGGCTTAAAACATAAATAATAAAACACTTCAATCTTAAATCATTAAATCTTAAATCATGGGCTAATTAATCTTAATTTTAAATATTCTAAATTTCAAAAAATTTATAACCTCTTTCTAGTTTCATATTTTAGAGAGCAATCTAAGAAAACTAAAATCGCTAATTGGTATTGTGTAATTTTGGATTAATTTGAGTTTTAATAAAAACATTCAACCTTAATTACTCTTAGAATAATAATTCATTTGACCTGAAACTTTGGTAATATAAAACTGGTATTATAAACTACCTAACAAAAATAATTTCGAGGATTATTACTCAATTAATTGTGTGTTATGATATTTTAAAGATCATGGGCTTAATTTAATTAAATAATTAAAATCAACTCAAGGATGTTAGGGAAATATTTGGTAATGTCTTAAAACATCATGATTAATATTTGAGAGCTTTGAGAAAATATTAGAACCCTTGGGAACTTAATAAACTTTAAAATCACATACTTTAGGTTTGATAAATCATTAAAAATCAACATTAATTAAATTTATTGGAATTAAATCCCTAGAAATGCATAACAAATTTAATATTGAATAAAATCAACTGTAAATAAATTAAGACTCTAATTCTCATTGATTAAACCTCAAGTTAGATTAAGAAAACATAATCTAATCTAATTTAAGTTAAATAAAATTTAATTAATACCATAATTTATTAATTGGAATGTAGTCAAATTAATTAATAAACATTCCAAATTAATTAATAAAATCAAACTAAACGTAATTAATTTATTAAATCCTAATCAAAATCAACCCTTAATCAAATAAATATTATTAATAATAATAATGAATATAACTTAAAACTTAGTTAATTAATTATCTACATTAAAACAAATTAAACTAAACTAGATTAGATAAGTCATATCATATATATAATCTCTACGATAAACTTAAGTTAAATTACATACATAATTAAGATCATTATGACAATTCATCAAAGTTTAAATCAAACATTAATTATGGCTAATTAAATTATTTGCCTTCAATTAAAAGAAAAGATCTTAAACCAACCATTTAATTAAGTTAATTATATTAAGATCAAATTATATTTAGTTAAATAAAATCAATTAAGCATCGAAGTAATCTAAGCGTAATTTAAATAAAGTAATTAAAAATAAGGAAAGTCAAGATTAAATAGTTGAGCTTGACATCAGTAAGTACCAAGCCCAACTATCTGAATGATCTTTGCTCATGGGGCCTAATCAATTTTGTTAGAATTAACTAAATTATTATAGTTACCCCTTTTTATTGAAAACAACCCCATCAAATGAGCAATGTTAGTTTAATAAACATCGCCTTAACATTTACTCTAAGAGTATAAAATCCTAACATCTAATCTAAAAATTGTAAATTATAGATTAAGAAAAATAGTTTACTATAATAAAGCATCGACCTAACCTAAATATAGGATTGGTTACCTATCAAGATAATTTATGTGGAAAAACTAGTATAATAAGACAATTTTAGACTTTAATATTTGAATTACCATTTAAAAAATGAGGTTTAATTTATTACCATCAAGTGAATTTAATTTACCTAATTAATGGCTTAAAAATAGATTATAAGTTGAGATTTCATTTAGATTTGAGTTGATTTTAATGTTTTAAATAGTGAGGTTAAAAGTGGGCACCACTTAATATAGGATATAGTTTTCCTTACACCATAGTCTCAATAGAGTGAACATCCCATCAATTGATGAGGGTTCACTCACACTCTAAAGTTATTTTTTTTATGAATCTTTAATTGATTTAATTAATAATGATTTATTTAATTGTCCAATAAATTACAAAATTTAATTATCATTGATTTCAAACTAAATCCAAATGGCCCTCAAATTTCATGAAATTATTCTGAGAGGTTACAAACATTTATGTCAAGGCTTCATTATATTTGGTTAATTAGCAAATTACTGATAATTAATTTTTTTATTAGTTGGTCACTAAGGAAAATTCATGTTAATATTAAAAATAATTCCTTTTATAATAAGAGAATATTTTACTTAAACTTTAAAATTAATTTGATATCAAATAATATTTTTTCTAGTTCAAATTATCCTATCAAAAGTTTATAAAAGCTCTCGTATGAGTTTATACTTATCCAAAGGATTATTCATGAGATTTGTGAGGTCATTTAAACTTGATTAAAAATTTATATATCTTGATTAATTAATAAGCTTATTAATTACAATAATTAAAATATTAATTATTTAATTATAATTATAATTATCTTTAGTTCATAGTGTCATTCAGGTTCTAAGGACTATTAGTTTTTATATATTTTAGGATATGATTTGAATTTGTTAATAATTCTCAAAATTTTATTTAAATAACTAATTCATTAAATTTTTAAATATAATTAAATATTTAACTAAGTTTAATTAAGCATATGAGATATAATTAATTTTTTATTTGACCCATAAAATCAAATAGAAAAATTAGGAGTTAAATCAATTTATAAATGACTTAATAAATTAGGTTCAAAGAATTTATCCTATTTGGTAACATACAAAAAATTGATAATTTAATTTTAGTTTAATTTTTTTTATCTTAAATTTTATTTAGGTTTTATAAAATTTTAGTTTAAATTTTTTTAAGACTTGGTTTGGTTCAATTCTTTAATTGGGATGCTTAGGAAAATAATTTGTTTTTTAATTTAAAATAACTTAATTAATAACAAAAGGAAATATGGATTGGCCTTAATAATTTGATTAGGGATCAAAAGACCATGACTTATTCATAAGTTAATATGCAAAATGAGACTGTTGTGTTACTCAATATAATTAGGGTTGCTTGTTCCAAACAAATGGAATAAATAGCTTTGATTCTATCACCACTCACGATGTATTAAACTATTTACAAAAATGTCCTCGATCTAATGAATGAAACATAGAAAATGATTGTATTGTTTACTAAAAATGATCAAAAAAACATTGTAGGAGATCTATTAGTTGGATCCTAACAATGCTTATGTTCGTTTCACAAAATTTGAGATCCCTAAGTCTTTTTTGCTTTATAATCATACCTTAAGCAATATCCAACCGCCTTCTCACCATTTATGGGGTCAAGACAATGCTCCTTCAAGCGGGCATCCAATCCCCTTATCGCCATTTATCCCAATTTACTGCAATGTAGGGTTGAAGTGGTTCCAATTGAAAAGTTTAAGTGAGTTGAGAGAAGCTGAGTGCAATTGTTTGCTAGAAGAAAATAAGGATGAAGGCAGGGGCAGAGGGAGTGTGGGGGCATGTGCCCCCACTCGTCCACCTTCGGATACGTGCATGGGATACGCTAAAAAAATTAGGGATTTTATTAACCCTCTTCTTTCCTCCCACACTTAGCACACTTCTACTTCTCTAAATTCGGTGAATCTGTCACATTCCAAATAGCAAAGGACTGACTCAGACTCGCAAAGCCAGTGAATGTAACCCTCATCTTTCTTCCTACCCTTGGCCTTCCTCATGCTTCTGCTTGTCTAAATCTCATAAATCCATCAACAGGCTGGATTTAGGTTTTCAAAACCTCATCTTTCTACTCAATTGCCGCAAGTCTGCAGCCTTCCAGAATCGAGAAGGATCGAGTCTCCGAAGGTAATTCATCTTTTCTCCCACCCTACTTCACATGCTTCTACTTGTCTAAATCCCATAACCTTTCAGAGCTATTTTATAGTTATCCTAACATATTTTTTAAAATTTAATGTCCCCTTATCCCAAAATTTATCATAAATAATGTACAAGTTTTATTTTTCTCTCATTTCAATGAAATGGTCTTATTTTTTCACTGGTGTAGATGGCTATGCATCCATGGAAAAATTGATCAGTGTTGTTGATTAGCTTCTACCTTTTAAGTGGAGTGATTTGGTTCTGATCAATTTTTCCCAAATTAAACCAAATTGATCAGTGTTATTGATTAATTGGGATTTTTGATCATAAAAGTAGCTTCTTCAATGTTTGAAAAAAATACTGATCAATTTTGTTCAATTTGACCCTTTAGGTCAAATTGGGCTATGTGGGCTAATTGGGTTAGGTTGACTAAATTGGGTTCAATTGAAGGTTGGATTATGTTTAATATTAGATTAGAGATTGGTTGGAAGCATTGATTTCAATTAATTTGGTTTAGGATTTGATTTGATTCAATTTGACTCTTTAGAAAAAATTGGGTCAACTTAGGTCAACTTGGGTCGAAGGGTATAGTTAGCTTAGTTGGACTCAATTGATTATAGTGGAGTGTTCAATAATGATCTACAATAATTAATGAAGGGATTGGATGGCTTGATTTGATTCAATGGGAGTCTAATTAGAGTTTGGCTTAATCACCTCTCTTAGGTCACTTTGGGTTAAGTAACTTGGTCAAACCAAGTTGGGCCAATTGGGGTTATGGATGATTGGGGTGTGTTTGATGATAAATTTGAAGTTAATTGGTGACTTTGGTTGTAATTGTTTTAGTCTCAATTAGGTTTTGGCTCATTTGAACTCTTTAGGTCAAATGGGCTAACTTTGGTTGCTCACTTTTCTTTGGTTCAATTGGCTTGATTGCAAGTAATGGCATGTCTTGAAATGATCTAATGAATAATTAGAGAGGGTAAGAAATATTAGGTTAAATTTAGTTTACTTTAATGGGCTTAAGTTGAGTTATAGGATTGTGATGGGGGTTAATTTGGGTTAAGCCCCAAGTTAATTTGGCTTGGAGCTTGGATTAGAAAACCAAATTCAAGTAAGATTAATTGCATAGGTTTGAGGTTGGTTGTGTTTCATTTACATGAGCTTAAATTGGGATGAGTGAATAGGTATGAGTTTTGGTTTAAGCCATAGGATAAGTAGAACCTATTTGTCTTGAGCTACATCCTTGGCTTAGGGTTATGCCCTCTAAGTCTCTAAGCTTAGGTTTAGTGTTTCCATAATCACTAGAAGTGTCTTAGCACTAAGAAAATCCAAGTGTCTAGAAGGTTCCTAAGTCTAAGATGAGAAAGGTTAATCCTCACTCCAAAAGTGAGGTCAATAAGTTAATAAAATAAAATTCCACATTTAAGATAATGTTTCAATATGATAATTTATACCAAAATAATGATGATAGTGACATTAAGAGAACCAATAAAAGTGTTACATGGATCATTTTTAGTTGTGATAAAGGTCATTGCTAAAATGAACAATAATGTCATTGAGTGTTGTCATTTTTATACGGTGTCAAAGTCACCTTTGTGCAATAAAAAATCTACTTAGGATAGTTATATGTGTGTTTAATGGAGATCTAAAAATTATTGTAATGCTCCAGAATTTTGATATCTTCTTTCCACATGAACTAATTTGGAGTATATCCTTATACATTAAGAGGGTGTTAGCTTAAATATGTTTGGTTCTATAATTTATGCATATCTAGAAAAAGTGATAGAATCACATATAATAACATATATTACTCATATATAGATCTTCTATAAATGATAGATCCTCCCTCGATGAAATATTAAATAATTTGTTGATAATACATAAAACTATGTGTACATTTTATTTATAAAATTCTCACTACAAAATAGACTATATGATAATAACATTGATCGACATCAGTGTTAATTAGTCTCAAATAAGTTCATAAATGTATGTCATTAGAAGAAAGTGAAGGTGTTTCTTCACAAATTAGATTTGGAAAAGTTCAAGATGTTGTGCATTAGGTGTCTCTTGTACAAATGTTTCTACATGTGAGACTAAAAAGGATTTTGGTCTATTGTAAAAAGATAAAAAAGGATTTTGGTCTATTGTAAAAATATTTATGTTCTATAGAATTTTTTTAATTATTATAAATGCTATAATTATTATTTTAAAAAAATTAGAACACCATTTTTTTTAATTTATCACACTCTTGCTAATATAATTATAAAATATTATTTATCATCATAGAAGATTTTAAAATGCAATAAGAGAGTTATAGTCAAACAAAATTGTACTGTTTGTTTGAAAAATAAGGCTATTAAAGAGGTATCCCAATTTGAACCCTCCTTTAGATAAGAGTCATTTTGGGGATTCATTTAGGGAGATTTTAGCTTTTTTAAAACTTGTTATAGAACTATTATGTAAAATATAAATTTTTTTAAAAGGCGTTATTGTATATTTTATATAAAAAAGTTAAGGTTTTTTTGTGATTATCGAACTTAGGTAATTTTGATTATAAGAAGTAAAATCACAGAAAAAAATATCAAGATAAAAATTATAATCAAATATGACTACCATAATTATTTGAAAAGTAAAATTAAGAAACATACCCTAAGTAGACTCTTATTTTCATATAACTATAACATATTAGGACTATATTCATTACATTTGAAGAGATCACTTTATTGTGCCTTATTTAATTATCTCATCTCTGGGCAAATTGGGTGTTGCATTTCTCACAAGTTTGTTTTCCAAAAATCAGTCATAATACTATTTGTATGCAGCTTTCTTAATGATTTTAACAAAAAAAATATGGTAAGAACTAACTTTCTATAACTAAATTTATTGGAATATAACATCTATTAAAATGATTGTATCTCATTTTAAAAAAATCATAAATAAATTAATATGGATGCTTATTCTATAAATACATGTTTAGAATGTTATGTATTTAAATCATTCTAAAAAAATATAATACTCATTATAATATTAAAAAAAATTATTCCCTTCCAACAATTTTATATTATGTTTATAGATAATTTTAATCATCTCAAATGGACCCTAAACCTCATGGTGTACATTGCAGGTGACGATTAATTTTATTGATTTTTTAACTAAGCATTAGTCTTGTTGTAATAAATTGAATTCATTCAAAATAGGTTGTTTAAGTTTAAATGATTAACAATTTAAATGTAAGATTCAAATCATAATCTTAATTTTAGATTCAAGTTGAGTTTATTGCTCTAAAAAGCATGGGGATTAGGAACTCTTTACTTAAAGTAATACTTATTCCTCCTCATACCCTAATTCTAACAAGGTCTATGAAAAGAAAAGACGAATCCCCATATGTTGAAGCCAAATGACTCCACAATGTCATGCAACATTTCTTTGAACTGAGGAGATATGTTGAAGGTGCTCTCATGACATTTGAATTAACTTCACAATTTAAAATATTTAAAGAAATATTTGTCACTTAGATTTTTATGCATGTTAATGCCTTAAGACTTAGGTAGAATGCATGCTTCATGTGAAGAAAAAGTTGAAAATTTGAAGTTGTATTAAAATTTTTGTTCTTCAAAATAAATGAGATGAACATGCATGAATACATACGTATTTTGCAATCTATAGGTACATATAGCTATTAAATTAGAAATATAAGTTAAAAATCTCCTTTAGATTAAAAGCCTTGCGATCTCGGGTATCCAGACTTTATACCTTATAGTTGCAATTATGTATAAAATAGGAAGTGGTGATGCTTTAGGTGGCAAACATCTATTTTCAAACATATTTCAACAATCCATAGGTACATTTCATTATTAGACCAAAAGTAAGAGGTAAAAACCTTATTCGGACAAGTATTGGGTTTCTAGACAAAATACCTTATGGTTATGTCAAACATGTACTTTCAAATGAAATGATAGAGATGATGATTTAATGTATGTAAACTAGGCATAGATGTATTCATATAATTTACAAGTGCTAATTGTTAAATCAAAGATGTGAGATAAAAATCTCTTTCAGACTAGTAGGCCTTCGATCTCGAGTGTCCATACAATATACCTTATAGTTACATAAATTAACTTAAGTCATGAATGACATGAAAATTTACTTTTGTAACATTATGATAACCTAAGATTAGATGCAATGTTTACATTTCAAACTCAATTTATAAATTAGCTTGATAAATAAATGTATTTATTCATGTATGATATTATTTTTGAGAACATGTATGCTTGATGATTTGATTAAATACTCACATAAATAAGGGGATTCAAAATTCATAAGGTATTCCATCCAATTCATCAATTCAAAAATTTGCACATGTAATTATAGCTTTGTTTGAGCTTATGGGAAATTTATTTAGAGAATTTTAATTAAGCATAATTATGGTGATTATTGTAATTAATGAGAATTGGGCATAGCCAATATTTGTTTCATGCTTTACTCTGTTCATTGAGTGTCTTAGAGTTCATAGATTTCATTTTGTAATTCTCCATGATTTAAGAATTATTAGATTAATTAAACTTAAAACTTAATAATCCACAAAGCATAAGATTAAAACTTTTAAGAAAACTTGTAAAGATGCATAGTGATAGATAAAATAAACTAAAATTTTTTTAGGTCATTTGAGTTTATATTTTGTGATTAATTATACTAATTAAGATTTTAATGACAAGGTACTCTCAAAATACCTCAAACTAGTAAGGGCTTTTTATTTCATTGATTAACTCTCCATTAGCTATAGACAAATAAGGTTCATTTATATTTTTTGGAGTGTTATGCAATTAATTATGATTTTATAAGTTTTAGGTCAATTAAATGAATTATTTAATTATTTAAAGCCCATTAATGGTGATTTTTATATTGATTAAGACTAGAGGATTTATTAATTTCTCTTAGCTGTATTCATGTTGAACAAGGGTGTTTGAACACTAAAGGCATAACTTTGATAATTTACATCTTTTTAATTTGTTTTTATCTTAATTAGATTGTTAGGGCTTAAAATTAAGCAACTCCAAATCTACTCATGCAAATAAGATGAAATAATTACGATAAACAGAGGACATCTTAATGGATGTCCAACAAATTTTAAGTCATTTGAGTAAGTAATTTAAGGTTAATTTAAAAAATACACCTTTTAATTAAACCCTAATTATTCTATCTTTAATGGACAAAATTTGGGATTTTTATTTTATTTTTCTTGATTTCCTCTCTTTACTAATTTTTAGAATATATATATATATATATATATATATATATGATAAATAGTTATGATGTTTGAAAAAAACTATTTAATCAGCTAGCGAGTGAGCCAATTAAACCAAATTAAAACCAAATTAAAACCAATTTACACAATTAGCTGTCGAGTCAGCCACGCTTAACACACAGTTTCATGGGATTATTTATTTAAATCATCCCTAGTGGTAATTGACTAGGCAGCAATGGATGCATTTTAGCCAAAAAAATCAAAGATTAAATGGCTATGATTAAACTCATAGTTTGTATGGTATTAAATAAGGATATCTATGTGTAATTATCATGACCGTCTATTCTAATCAAGCGAAGTAAACACCTAATGATTCATCCTCTTTCTCTAGTGAAAGGCAGAGACTGTTCTAATCACCACTTGATTTGAGCCATTAAAGCTCGAATTCTCATAGAAAAAGAATGCAAAATGATCACAAAAGCTAAGAAAAAGGATCCCTATGGATCGATTTAGGTGATTCATACAAACACTTCACAAAGGAACAAAAACCTATGGCTTTTCTATGATTTTAGAGGGTTACCTCACTAGAGCCAATGTCTAGAGAAATTAATGAGTGTAGAAACTTCATCTAGTGGAGATGAAACCATATTAAGTAGATCTCTTTTTGCTAACCAACCAATTGCTCTTGAGACTAACATGCCACTACAAGTTTCTAGAGTTTGATCTTTCCCTATGCTTTGGTGCTTGAATTAAGCGAGCCTCAACTTATTTTTGAATGTGGGGATGTGTGATGTTTTAAAGTGGGTGTTTTTGGGGTTTGAGTAAGGTTTTATTGAGGTGGATGTTTGGGATGATTGGATAGAGGAAACTTTGATGATGACTAGAGTTAGGGTGCTAGAGGGGCTCAGAGAACTTGAGAGACTAGCTTTAGAAGAGTGGGGAAGCTTCTTAATGCCTTAAGCTATTTAAATTGGGAATATATTTGCCTCTCCTTGTATACCATCATTTTAGGTTGATTCCGCCATGGGTAGCTAGTTGTGTAGCAGAAGGAAGTTGGAATTAGCTTGAGATTGATATGGTAGACCTCCCTTAGCGGCTGGAAAGATTTAAGAAATGATGGTGAAGTGGACAACACATGGTTGGTGGACTAAGGCTATCCATGGTGATATCGACCTGACCGTGGTCCATGGCTGAGCCAAATAGCCTTAGGTTAGATTGAGCCAACTGAGGAGACCATAAGGGATGCTGCCTTGGCCTAATAGAGGAGTTGGACCATTACATTTTAAGATTTTATAATATTTAAAATCTTTGATTCACTTGATTTGGGATAAATTGAGTTGTTCACTTGGGTAGGTGTGGAGTGGTCTGAAGATAAGTTATACTAAGTTTAATTGGGTATGACTCAATTTGATCTTTATATATCAATTTGGGTTAGAAGAACCAATTGACGAAATAGGAGTCAAAGGGTGATTGGGTCTTACTTAACAATTAATTTGGAATGTGTTGGTGTGGTTGACTTGATCTAAATTGGCTTATGTGGTAAGTTAGCTCAATTTAAACAAGTTAAGTTAATTGGCTAACTTGGCCAAATTGTCTTTAATTGATTATTAGGGCATGATCAATAGTTAATTTAGAATTGATTGTAATGATTGGCTTGATTATCTTTGGCTGAATTGAGTTTTTGTTTAATATAGTTCATGTAGGCTAAATTGTGTTTGGTTGGCTTAATTGGTTAAATTGGACAAATTGACTTCAATTGATTATTGAGACATAATAAATAATCAATTTGGAGTGGGTTAGAAATGTTGGTTTAGTTTAATTTGGCTTTCTTTGGAATTTAGATCAATGTGGTTTATTTAGATCTATTTGGATCAAGTGAAACAATTTCTCAAATTAGGCTACAATTAAGCATTGGTTGTGTTCAATCATGTATGTGTGATGATTTTGAGGCATTATGTGTGTTCCATATAATTTAATTTGAGTATGATTTGATTTTGGCCTTAAAGATTCAATTGGGTTAACTTAGGTTAGGTGACCCAATTAGCATAATTGACTAATTAGGCTTCAAATTAGTTTGATTGAAGTCCCTAAGGTGTAGGGTATGGTCATTTTTAATTAAATTTGGCTAGATTTTGGATTTGATCCATTAATCAAATGGGTCAATTTGGGTTAGGTGAGCAAATTGACTTAATTAGACTTTAATTAAGCTAGGTTTAAGTTTCTTAGGATTGATTGATATAAAGATGGGGCATATATTTGGTAAGTGAGCCCAAAACCCATATTGGTTTGTTTGATGCATGTGTGATTGGATTGAGTTTGAGATTAAGGTTAGTTTGGTTTAATTTAAGTTAATTTTAGAAGGTCTGGGTGCGATTGGGCTAAGTGGAATCCACTAGTTCAATGGACATAACTTTGTCATTAAGTACTATAAGTCTTAGGCTTAGATTTGAGTGTCCCCTTAGTTACTAGAAGTGTCCTAAGATGATTCTAGGTGAGAAAATCTTAGTGTTTAGATAGGAACCATAAAGCTAAAGAGTGGAACGTGTCAACCTTACTAAACATAAGGTCAACATGCTTATTTCATAATAACAATTTCAATAATATTTCTTCATCAAATTAGGAAGAGTTAAAAGGTATATTTGCCTATATTTACATTGGTTCCATTAAAAAACATTTTTTATTTGTTAAAGCATTAGTTTATCACTATTTTAGATGAAAATCTCATTGTTAACTTTGGATTATGATAATCTTAGTTTTGAAGAAAATTTTAATTTGATGATCTTTGTTTACTTATTTTTATGCTCAACCCAAATATATATATATATATATATATATATATATATATATATATATATATATATATATATATATATATATATATATATATATATATATATATATTTTAGATCAAGAATTTTATAGCTATCTTATTAAGAAATATTGTGATCATTAAAGGCTCTATGATGAGGCATTTAAAGTTGTCTTCTAACATTGAATATTTTGTTGAATCACCTGCTAATCTTATGTGGGTTGCATTTTCTCTAAGAGTTAACATATTTGATAAACCCATTATCCTCTCATTGGATTTTTTTATTTGCCATGAGGTGGAAACCTCACAATTGCCTAGCAATAATAATCACCTATCATTAATCCTAAAGAGACTCCTACACTCTAAATAGAAAATCCTATCACCTATCTAATTCAATATGGAGGCAACTCTATCTTCTTTATTTATTATTAATAATTTTCCAATTAATAAGCATGCTTAAAAAATTTCTTAACATCACACTTTGAATTTGATAAAAATAGTATATCATTCTATGTTGGTGAGCAACACTCGATTTCAATAATACTAATTTATGTGTATGCACACGCATGTGTGTATGTATAGATATATAAATATATCAAAAAATTTATGATATGAACCTAAATTTCCCTTTAAAATTAATTTTTTTAATGAAAATTTGAGAGCAAAGTTTTAAGTACTAATATCACCTAATTTGGTATATAAGGATGATTTATGGCTTAGCTTAGGATTAAACTTATGAAATGAGTTAGAAGATTAGAATTCATATCAAAATTGATAAGAAAGAATGGCTTCCATAAACTTTTAACATTAGCAAGATAATAAAGCTAGTGTATTAACTTATTCAAGTAAAAATTATCCAGACTCAGTCAACTAATTTAATCCAGCTTGAAACATGGTTTGAATTAAACAAATGCCATCATCAAAAGCATATAAAGTGTCAATGTTATTGACGCAATTACTTTTTTAATTAAATAATGATGAAATCTAGTGCATTAAGTGTTAACATGAATGGGGAATAATGTAGCATAATTAAGAATAAGGAACATATCAATCTCTTTCTTAAAAATCTAGGATTAGGCCTTAGTTCTTTTTATTTTTAATATTTTGCACAATGAACATCCAAAGCTTATACATAAATCAATGTTTCAATAATTTTGAGAGCAACTAGAGAACCAAATGATGTTTTCGAACTTCACATGTATCTTATCACCAACATCCATTTCCCATTATTTTATATCTTCTAATAATAGTCATCAGACTTATAATAAACTTAATAGATTTACAAAAGAGTGGAAATACATAAATACATTATAGACTTGCTAGTAACCTCATTTTCTTCCTCTCTTACTTTGATTTTATTTTTTGAGAATTAGAAATATCATCATCTGCTCCTTTTTCTCTTTTCAAACATCTTATTTTATAATTCTTATTTATTATAGAAGAAAGTTTACTATTAAGCCACATTTATTATTAACTTATGTTGATCGAGTCTTCTTTCATTCTTAATTATATTTCATTTTATTTGATGATTGGATATGTTAAGTGAATTATCATTTAAAATAAAAACTAGGTTTTCATTAAGTGAATTATATTGATGGACTGAAGAAAATTCATAATTCAAGGTTTAACTTTGTCAATAATAATAATAATAATAATAATAATAATAATAATAATTATAATAACAATAACAATAATAATAATAATAATAATAATAATGATAATAATAATAATAATAATAATAATAATAATAATAATAATAATAATAATAATAATAATAATAATAATAATAATAATAATAATAATCAATCTATATTAGGTATTTTTAATTATCTATGGTGCAATGCCATTAGTTGACCACGTCATTTAATGTCATATATGTATATGTGATTGATGGACAACTCTTATTATTTAAAATTTTTTAGTTGAACTATATTTGATGTTTTCCTTTTAGATCTTAAGTGTGATTTGAAGTTTTTTTCTTTGCACGTTGAGATAGAAAACTGCTGAGCTCATTTTTGATTGGGGTTAACACTCTTCATAAGCTCAGTAATTCAGATTCTTAATCCTAACTATGACCATCCAAATTAGGCACTTAAGATACTATACTTGACTACTAGTTGTGTAACCAATCCTAAATTCAAAATCAAACATAACTCTTAAAACCAAAATCAAAACTAAATCAAAAGTCAATAGCATAAGATGAGGCCTAAAATAGGCTAGTAGACCCTACTTAGCCTAATTGTGCAATATGAGTTCGATCATAACTGGATTCAATCAAACTAAACTGAACACTAAATGAAATGCATGTTGACCTCACTTTTGGAGTGAGGATTAATCCCTCCCATCACAGATCTAGGATCCTTCTAGACACTTAGACTTCCTTAGTTATAGGATACTTCTAGTGATTAAGAGAACACTAAACTTAGACATAGAGATTTATAGGGCATAACCCTAAGTCTAGAGTTTACTTTAGGATAAATAAGTTTCACCTACCCTAAGGCCTGAACCAAGACTCATATCCATCCACTCATCAAAACTTAAGTTCATGTATATGGAGCTAAACCAACTCCAACCTATTCAATTAATCTTAATAGAATTTGGTTCTCTAGTCCAAGCTCCAAGCCAAATTAACTTGGACTTTAACCCGAGTTAACCCACCACAATCCTATAACTCCATTCAAACTCATTCAAGCTAGCTAAACTCAATTTGATTATCTCAATCACTCTAATTATTCAATAGATCATTTCAAGCTACTCCAACACTTGTAATCAAACAATTAAACTAAAGGAATTTGATTAACCTAAGTTAGCCCATTTGACCTAAAAGGTTCAAATGAGCCAAAACCTAATCAAGCCCAAATAAATTGCAATCAAAGCCACAAATCATCCTAAAGCTCATCATTGAACACATCCTAACCATCCATAACTCCAATTGGCCTAAGTTGACTTGACCAAGCCACTTGACCCAGAGTGACCTAAAAGGGGTAATTGAGCCAAACTCCAATTAAACTCCCATTGGATCAAATGAAGCCATCCAATCCCTTCATTAATGATTGTAGGTCATTTTTGAATACTCCATTACAACTAATTGAACCTAATAAATCCAATTTGACCCTTTGACCCAAGTTGACCCAATTTGATCCAAAGGGTCAAATTGAACCAAATCAAATCTTAGGTCAAATTGGTTAAGACCAATGCATCTAACAAACCACTAATTTAATGTTAAACATGATCCAACCTTCAATTGGACCCACTTTGGTCAACACAACTCAATTGGCCCACTTAGCCTAATTTGACGTAAAGGGTCAAATTGAACCAAATCACTTCATAATTCAAATAAAGTCAAATAAACTCTTCTAATCAATTGCAAATGACTAATTAAACATAGAACTAACCCATGCTCAAGCAAATTTGGCCAATTTGGTCAAGTTAATCAACATGACCCATTTGACCCAAATTGAACCATATGAGTCAAATCCAAATCTAACCCAAATTGAATCAAACCAATTGCACTCATTCACTCCAAATGGCAAATTGAACTTACCCAAGTCATCACTTTGACCCAATTTAGTCAAAATAGTCAACTTAGCCCAACTTGACCCATTTGATCTATATGGGTCAAATTGATCCAAACCCAACCAAACCAAGCCCAAACCCAACCAAACTTGGCATGACTCATCTTTGGGTCACCATGAGCTTGTCTAAGTGAGGCCAACCCATGGTGAACTCGATTTGGGTCAAACCCATTGAACCTAGCCACCCAAATGGGACAAAATTTTCATTTGGGTGGGTTCTCCAACCCCCCCACCCCATGACAACACCTTTAGCTTTTTTTGGATAGAGAACCACTAACCCAAACTGAACAAAATCTGTTAAGATCAGCTTTTGTCCAAGAGAGGGTGAGTTCACCCATGGGAAACCATTGGTCCACTTAAGGGAGAGTGTACACCTCATGGTAGCCAACTACTCTCCCCAGCCTATCATCCTCATCCACCTCAGCAGTCTCTTGCCATCTCCGGCCACCTACTCAGGCCAGATGGCTATCAAAGGCATAACTAATCCCAACCTTTGGTTCAGATGGGGAGAAGAGTATACTCTTCCCAATCTATTCAAACTCAATATAAAGCTTCCCTAGAGCCTTTCGAATAGCCCCATACCCTCTCCCGGGCTCCTCACACACTCCACCGCTGGCAAGATTAGCTCCCGATCAGACCCGAGAGCTCTGTCTATCCAAATATTTCAAACCTTCACCAAACTCAAATTAACACTTCCTACATCTCCACCTTACTTCGATGAGCCAAAATGAATAATTTTCTAAGTGATTTGACCACCAGAAGATGTCCTTAGGTCAACTCTGGTGAGCTTTGCAGCAGTGTTTGGTCCACTGATCAATCGACAGGGAGGCAACTCAAGATCTTCGTAGCAGGGGTTCATCTCTTCAAGATGATGTTACCTCTATTGGTGGACTGCTAGTCTATAGCTTTGGTGAGGTAAAAATTTAGCAACTGTAGTCTTGGCCTAGAGGTGTTGGTCTTTTTTGAAGTGAATTATGTTTTCGTGCAATCTCCATTATAAGATCTCCCTAGATTCATTCCATGATCATTTTGAAGTCTATTCTATCTTCGAATGAGCTACGGTGAGCTTGGATCTAACAGTGAAAGGCGGATGGTGCCATTCTTTCAATAATCATGGGATGATGGATCACCGACCGTCCATTCCGCATGATTAGAATGGACGGTTGTGATTAAAACTTTTAGAAATCTTGATTTAATCTCTTTGAAATCATGGGATTAATATCAAACATTTTATCTGAGATCAGATGACCGAGATGAAACCACTTCTACCGTCACTAAGTCAACTGTTGTGTTGGATGATTTAAGTGGCCAATGTTGTAACGCAACATGGAAAGCACTGTCACGTCAGTATCCGCCTGGCTCTGATGGTTTAAAGGATTAATTAAGGTTTGAAAATGTAATTAAATGTCCAAAACTTTATAAAATCATAAGTAATCATAGAAAATAAATAAAATGCAAATAAACCCATTTTGGAAAGGTTAGATAGATGAGAATTTAATAAAAATAAAATCCTTAAATAAAACTAAATGAATAGTGCTTAATTAAGGTTTGAAGCTGAAGCTAACTACTTTAATTAAGGCCAAATTGCTTGGCTAATTAATTCCAAATTTGGTGGATGATTCTATATGATGTCCTCTGACTCTCATAATTTTCTTAAAATTATTTGTCATGTTGTTTAAAGATTTTAGAATTTCAACCCTAATTACCCTATTTATTTAATTAAATGATTATTAAAATTGGTGAACAACAAGAAATTAAATAATTAATGTTAATTAATCAATGTAAATAGTGGGTATAATGAGAAAAAATAATTAGGACCCCTTTCCTAATTATTTCCCCAAATATACTTCTTTAAGAGGGTTAATTAATATGTTTAATAATTAATGAATAATTAATAAGAATCAATGATAAAATAAAAACTAAAATCAAAATTGATTTAGATAACTTAAATATAATCCATTAATCATTTTATGTGTTGAATATCATAAATTCATTAAAGAAATTATGATTATCCATTGGAGTGGGGAAATCATAAGAGTATTTGACTTAGAGATTTTTCACCTTTAATTTAATTAACTCCTAAGCATAAGGCTAATTGCATTAGACTCATTTAGGTGCATTACTAATTTTATTTTTTGAAAGTATATCATTGAAGGCTCATGATCAAGCAATTAATTAAATTAAAGAAGTTTGGGGAAGGGTAATTAAGTTGATGTGATTAATGGCTTGTACCTAGTCAACTCATAAAATTATTTAATTTCCTTCTTTAAATATGCCAAATCACCAACATGGGATGGGGTAAATCTAAAGTATCAATTATTATCTTAATGTTTTAACAACTTAAACATAAAAAACAAACCTTATAAAAACTTTGGTTAGTGTTAAGAAATGTTTATTTGGCTTGATTGTTCTTAAGATTAGATGTAATTGAGTATGTTATGTGGCTACATTTAATTACTTCTTTTCAATTATTATAAATGCACATGCCATTTTTTTTCATATGTTCATGTTTTCAAAAAAAAAAAAGAAAGAAAAGAGAGAGAGAGAGAGAGAGAGAGAGAGAGAGAGAGAGAGAGAGAGAGAGAGAAATAAAAGAATAAGATTGCATTTAAGTTGCATGAGTTGGATAAATTCTATTATATGGTGTGGCTATTATCACTAATAAATCTCAAATTATTTTTGAAATCATAAATTAATAGTAATAAAAAAGTGTGAAGTTTAAGTTAATGTTTGTTATAAATACTTAATGAAGTTTTCATGTAGTTGTAACTTAAAGATAGTAACGGATTATTTTATCCTTATATTTTATGTGTATGTTTACATGTATTTGGGTTAGCATGTATATAGTCTGGGCATTCTGGGAATACGCGGCTTCAAGTATCCCTATTGAGGCCTTAGATAATCTCACTTTCCTGGTTTAATAACGACACATACTTGCTTAATTTCATTTGTATATATATATATGCTAAAATTTAGGATAAAGCTTTGCTTTTCATGTCATTAAACTTTACAAGAATAAAATATTTTTATATAACCCTTGCATGATTTTATCTCTATATTTGTGGATATGTTTATATGTTTTTGAATTGACAAGTATATAGTCTCGACATTTCGAGAATACGGGGCTTTAAGTAGCTCCAAGGTGGTCTTCTATTAAATTCGTGCATTAATGATCATTAAGTGTGCAAAATATAAATATATTTTGTATGTATAAGTATATATTAAATCAAATATAAAAAAATAAAAAAAATGAAAGAATGTGTATGCTCTTGATTATGAGAAGAGTGGAATGTTACTCATGTGATGGTATACTTAATTTCATTGATCCTAAGCTGCCTTTCTTGTTTGAATAAAATTCCTTAAAACTAATATAAACTTAGGATTAATAAAATATTCATGAGTGGTTCACTAAGGAAACCAAAGCCATGATAATGCACCTTTAGAAACTAACTTAGGATAGGGATGAAGGGGTCAAACCTCTTTCTTCTCTTCATAAAAATTAGATATTAAGTAAGAATTAAACAAAATAAGAAAGTATGAATTAAAATAAATTAATTTATTAAAAGTTTTGAAGTAAAACCATCCCTAATGAGTAATTTAAATAATTTTAAAACTTTAGACAATCATACTTCTAAAGCTTAATCAAGACACACCACACTAAGCTTTAGCACACACATCAGAATGCTAAGTCACCGATTTTAGTATTAGGTTAGGTCGATGTATGTTATGATGATGTGTTTTATTTTATGATGTAATATTTTGCATGGGATGTTAGGATTGTTTGGGTGTAGACTGAATGTTAGGTCATTAGTAGCCTAATAATATTTTATGCAGGAGATTGTGCTAAAGGGGTCACTATAATAAAAAATAAACATAAATGTTCTTAATTGCAGGTGCTACTTATGACCCTAAGTATAATCCAATTAAGATAGAAGAGCTTGGCTACCTAAGTGTGGGGTGCTAAGTCCAAATACATAAAATATAATTACTTGACTTGTATGCTTATTTAGCTAATGCTTATTTTGTATGTATAATTAGATTTTATTTTATTTTTATAAATATGTAATTTTTATCATAAGAATAGGATGAGCAGTGGCTACAAGACAAAGTCCTAGGAGGCCCTGTGAAGCTTGGAGTAAATAGATACAAAGAAAGGAAAGAAGAACAAGGATTGAATACCCCTATAGCATTTATTTCACTTGTAAAATTCAATTTTATTGCAGGTTGTATAAGGGTAGAGCATGGCTACCCAACTTTTTTTCTTTTCTAGGGTGTACAATGGTACCCGACTGCACCAGCCTTTTATTCTTTTATGAAATTCAAATGTTTGATTATTGTGTTTAGTTTGTGCAATAGAAATGATATACTTTTTATAAGTTTCTTAAAGTGTAATGATTTGATGTGAGACCTAAATGCAGTAGGCTCTTTAAGACAAAATTAAATTTTTTATCCTCACTAAATAACTCATAACTAAATTTTAATATAACTCATGACCTCATTTTAAAGCTTAGGCTCTTAATCAAGATAATAAAAGATTTAGTAATCCCTTAGCTGAATGATTGTATGCTACAACAACATGCATATCATATTATGTCACTCTTGAATAGGGAGGGTCTCCATTCTTGCATGATAGGGGATATGCTTGACCATTGAGAGCAATCCCTTGTAGTGGAGAACACCTCCTCTAATTGATTTAGCCTATGACTTAATTTCATCATGCATATAAGCATAATTATCCTAAGCCTTGGTACAAAATAAATGTGTCAAAATAATCTAAAAACTTGTAAATTTTTGACATTAGTCTAAGTAATGTTTTCATACTAATCTTGATCTAATCTCTTAGGGAGTGAGTTTAAAATTCTAGCTGCCTTTCAAATTAAAGAACAACCTAGCTTTCTTGTATCTACATAAGACTAGCCAACATGGTTTTAAAGTATAAGAGGTGTTAGTTGGCAGGCACTCCAGGCGGTTGAAAGTCTAGAAGAGTCGGGATTTGTCTATTCTCTCTTGTAGAGGTAAACCATTATATCTCATTTTCCTAATTAGACTTAGGTCATGCTTCTAGCTTGTACTAAAGTATTTTAGATTTTGGTTCTAAGACTACTTATTTCCTTCAGGCTATGAGTATAAGTCCTCACCTCTTAGGCATTTTCATAATCTTTTGTTGTTGGACTATAAGCCCTATCATTCTAATAAGATTTCAACTTAAATAAAAGTAAAGTTTCTCTTTCAAAAATATAAAGCATCATAATTGGGTAGATCATAGCACCCACTAGGCTTTCTAGTATTTTGGGTGCTCCCTACTTGTCTTCCTATAGAATTTGTAAATAGGTCTTTCTATTTAAACTTTCTCACTTGATTCCTAAAAAGTACATAATCCTTTGATTGTCTAGCTTTGAAATCTTTGGAGTTACTTATTGACTACTTTAACTAAGAGTGATCTTAAAAAATTCACATTTCCTAAGATGTCATTAACTATGGAAGCTTACTTCTATAAGGAACTAAAGAATCTACCATAAAATAAATCCTACTTTACTTATCCTTGTAAAGTAGGGGAAAGTTCTCTAGTATATATGTTGACCTATCTACCTTAGGAGTCCTTATTAGGTGATTAGTTCTATTATAGGGTGATATTTCTATCTTTGAAGATAGTACATCATACCTTAATGTCGCACCCGATCACTTCAATAAGTACCCCTAAGATCTACGTGGTGTCCCTACGACTCCAAATTAAAACACCATATATTTTTTTGGTTACTCCACTAGGGATCATTCCTCTCTCCATCTTTAGTAGTCAATCGTTATCTCCAAACATCGATAGTGGACTTATGTTTTTTATGTCAGTTCTAGACTATCATTCCTTCCGTTGGGCACCTTGTTTATTTCATCCTTAGACAAGTTTTTCCAACATCCTTTAGGTTTTAGGACATCACTCTAGTAGGTCCTAAAACCCCTGTTGGACCTCCAATAGGTAAGAAGAATCGATTAAAGAAGTTACCCAAAATAAATTAAATAAACTCTATCTAAAATTTTAAGAACCTCTTTCCACTAGCATTGCAAAGTAAGGTTCATCTGACATCTTCAAAATTTATTTGAGCTCACTTTGAGTGAAGTTCAAACTAAACTAAACATTCCTCCTCAAAGTTACAAATCTCTCCAATACATATATGAACCATATAGAACATAACCAAATTTATTAAATGAGGGTTTCAATTCAAAATCAAGTCAAAAGAATAATTGCTAAAATGAAGTCTAATCATATGCCTTTCTTCTCCAGCAGCAAAGAGGAAAGCCCCAAACTTCTTTCTTTGAAGCACTCAGTCACCATGTCTTCTAGAAAGCTCATTTTTTTATTCACTTCAGGTGTGGATTTGGCCATGGATCAAGTTATACTCACCTTGTCCCCAATTGTCAAGTTTGGCCTTAGGTTTGAGCACTTCAAAGTTACTTGTGATGATCCTACCCTCAATACAATGAGTAGGGAGAAGGTGGCAGACAGAAAGCCACTTCAATATTTTGATCTCAAGTCAGACACTAAGTTCCCATCATTAAAGAGGAAAGCCTTAGAGGTTCCCATGCCATGAGTATAACTTGTGCTTGCCACAGTTTTTGCTAGGACTAGTACTGCCTCTACCGTAACCCTAGTCCTTAAGGGTAAGTCAATCTTAGTATCTAAGATTGTTTCTCCCACCTTCAAGGTTGGTACTAGCTCTCGTTATGTACCATTGACCAAGTATCAGTACCTCAGCAAGAATAGAAAGATTAAGAGGTACTACAAGCACATGACTAAAGAGATTGAGGAAGCCTCCCATGTAGCTGAAGAGGGATCCATTCATGAGACCTCACCCCTTCTTGGCAGTAGTAGGCTTCACCCCCTCTCAGCCATAGAGGGAGAGGAGGATGTGAAGAAAATAACAACATGATCCACATGACCCACATAGTATGAGACACCAGATAGAGGGAGGAGGAAGCCCTATGCTGATATGAGGTCTGTACTTAAGAGGGTAGAGAGAGTTCATGGATGATCTAAGTGTACCACCATTCATGATATGAGATAAGTGATCCCTATAAGTGTGAGGGATCAGATTTATAGAGAGAAGGCCACTGAGGCTAAGTTGCTTCCCAAGTAGGCAAGAGAGATAGAAGGATATTTTCCAGATAGTCAGTGGCCACAGCTTTGATTACCCACCTGTTCGATGTGCTGATAGACCTGATCATTCTGATTGGATAGTCCTTATTGGTTCTAGCCACAAAAGGAGACCTTCGGTGGAAAGGCAGTCAATGTCATCACCACCACACCGCTCCACTCACCGACCACCGATGCCAATTCATGTCCCATCAACTAAAGTACCACTTCTATGGAGGCTGATAGACCTATCCCTCAACCCACTCATATGGAGGGAGATAGACCTGAGTTGGTGCATATCCTAGATAGTCCTAAGAGTACTACTCCAATGGATGAGGATACTGGTGCTTGCATAAGAAGACAACCGATAACACCTCCATACATGACAAAGACATCAAGCAGATGGTAGAATAGTAAGTGAAGAAAGTGTTGGCATAGGCTCAAGGGAGCTCATCAGTTCCAAAGGGTAGACCCTACCTGGAGGAGTTCGATGTAGTTCAATACTACAGGGGTTTTGTGCCATAATTCTTTAAGGTATTCAATGGCAGTGGGAATCGTAAGTAGCATATACCACACTACAAGGTCAGTTGTTGTAATACTGGTGGTAGTGATGCCTTACTCTTCAGGCAGTTTGTCAATAGCCTTTCTAGAGTTGTCTTTGATTGGTACGCCAAACTGCCCATCAGTTCGGCAAAGTCTTTTATGAAGTTAGAGCAACTTTATATTAAAGGATGCCTTATTGTAGATGAATAAAAACCCAATAAGTCCCTTGTTGATTATATTTTCAGGTGGAAAAACTTGAGTATGAAATGCAAACCACAGTTATAGGAGCAACATGCCATTGAAATTCTTCTCAAGAATATTAATGGCCCAGCCACCTTCATGCTAAAGGGCTTAACTATTAAGATATTTAAGAAGTTAATCAACAAAGCGGCTAATCTATTAGAAGAAGCCAAATAATTACCCTTCTCAGACCAGTCATCCAAGTCAAAGCCTTAGAAAGTGTTTGAGAAGAAGCCAGGAATGATAGTAGTAGTGGGCAAGGGAAAGCAACTAGTGAGAGCATAGTTTAAGAGGCCTAGTGCTCAACAACCTCCGCTCCCACCTCCTCTTCCACTACCTTGGCCACCACGAAGGCCGCCTTAATAGCATATGCAATAATGATACCAATATCTATCACCAGGTAGCTATTATCCACCTACTCTTATCATAAACTCAATAAGTCATATTTATTTAAGAGGGAGGTAGTCAGAAAAATCTTTAAGAATCTCCTTAAGAAGCCTAATTTTTAGGTATCCGAGCCTAAAAAGCCAAAGGAAGTGGATAGAAGTGATGATCCTAACTACTACCCCTACCACCGCATGCTAGGTCATGTCTTAAAAGATTGCTTTACATTCAATAATTTTCTTGAGCATAGCTACAAGTAAGGAGCCATAGTGATTCCTAAAGAATACCTAGTGGAACAATCTTCTAGTTCCATTAAAGTAATCTTTGGGGAAACATTCAATCCTTTTAAGATAAAAGAAGGTTAGGATATCTCTTTATCTTGTTCCTCTAAAAATATTATCAATAAAATAAAAAACTTTGTCTGCAAGTGCCTAATTAAGCTCAGACCTCCAACACTAAGGAAGGTCTGTCAGTTGTGAGGGATAACTCAGGGAGGGTGGAAGCCTAGCAGCAACGACAGCCACCATGTGCCTGGGATAGTTCCATAGTGCCACCACCTTCTGAGTCCAACATTCTCTCTTCCACCATTGTAGTTACCATATCTAATAGATCCATTGCCATCAATTGAAGTATTGTATACATGGATGAGGGCACCAAGCCACACATATCGCTTACTTTGCTTGACTTTTATCATGCACCTCTAAAATTGAAGAAATCAATAAAGAAGAATAATTCCACTCACATCCTATCTATTTTTGAAGATCTCAGTGATTTCATTCATATTGGTAGCTCTCCAAGTCATAATAATGAATATTTAAATAATTTTGATCACTTTCATTCTAATTCAGAAATAGATTGCCCTTTTCTAAATCTCTAAGGTTCGCCACGTAAGATAGATTTGGAGTTGTTCAACTCTGATGATCCTTTAGGAGAAGCTATAGGTATACCCGATGAGCAGGTAGATCTTTTGAAAAGCTCCTTATCATAAGAAGTCATTGAAGTTAACCTCCGTAGTGGCAAAGTTCTACCTCCTAGGGTAGCACCTCAAGATAAAGGTAAACATGTCATTGGTTCCTGTGAGCATATAGCCCCTCCATAAGATGCTCCACCCTTTGATATGGTTATGGAGGACCAACCTAAAGCTGACTACAATGTCCTGATGCATCTTACAAGGTTGCCAACTAAGCTAAGCATATATGAAGCCCTTATTTTATGCAAAGAAATGAGGGAGTCACTAATCAAAGTATTGCTTGACCCTGAAATATGCTTAGCTTAGTTGGATGCTACTAATATTGCTGGAGAGGTGACATTCTTTTTAAAAACAAAAGTCCTAGGAATCACATTCTCAGATGAAGACCTACTATTGGGAACAATAGAGCATAACCGTCCCCTCTATATCATGATAGATGTCAAAAATTTTAGGCTATCCAGAGTATTGGTTGATTCGAGTGCATCAGTAAATATTATGAGACTAAGAACCCTTGCTTACTTGAGGATCAACATCTCTAAACTTCAATATAAGAAGTTGATGTTAAAAGGATTCAATGATTAAGGCAAGAGGGCCTTAGGTTCCATAATGTTGACTTTAGAGATAGATAATTGGAAGACTGAGGCCAAGTTTTACATAATAGATTCTAATACATCTTTCAATGCTTTACTAGGGTAACCATGAATTCATGAGAACAACATGGTTCCATCCTCCTTACATCAATGCATCATGTTCATTAGGGTTAGGAATGAATATTGTGTCAAAGGAGATCTAAAATTATTTGCAGTACATGAGGTCGAGATTTATGATGATGCAACCTATTACCTTCCTATGAAATAAAATGTCTTCTCTAGTGAACTTAATCAAATTAAAAAAGAAAAAGAAAAGAAAGAAAAATAAAAAAAGAAAAATAAAAAGAAAAGGAAAAGAAAATAAAAGAAAAAGGAGCGAGAAGAAGACATTGGGGGTGGAACTAAAGCTCAAGATTAAATTCCACCCATAATTTGTCACTCCATTCAAACAATTGGGAAGGATGACTCAACCTCCACCTAGATGAGGAAGAGTTAAGTCTAGAGGGAGTCCTAGGGGTGGTAGACCTCCATACTTATCACTTACCAAGAGGTTCATTCTAGTATCTAGAAGTACACCTGGCATTTACATAGACTTGGTATCTAGTTTAGAGGATGAGTCCTATGTAGTGAGTACACTAGCTACCCCTCTACATTAGTAGAATTTATTGGAGGTGACACTAGTGCCCAAAGCATAAGTGTATCTGAGTCTTCTTTATGTGAAACTGTTAGACAATATGTAGGCACTTTAGGTCTAACCCCACTATCCTCATAGAAAGTTGAGGGTTTGGTAGTTAAGAAAGCTCCAAAAATATATGCAAATGTTAAGGTTCAAAGGTTTTAGTCAGGAGCAACATCCTCAAGTTGGGAAGTTGATGTAGAGCTTGAGAATGAATCATTTAAAAAATTAATAGAACTGTTGTTTGATTGGTACTCACATTGTGTCCTTAATTTAGCAAAGAAAGCTTTGATTCCACATATATGGTCTAAGTATAGCTCGTAATACTTCAAAAAATTATGGGACAACAAATGCAAGAACTCTAAATCAAGATTTTGATAGGTTCTTCTCAAATCACATTAACTTGTATGAGGAGGTGTGTTCAAAAATTTCAGATGAACTAGATGATCTCTAAGCTAAAGATGCACCTCCATAATTCAAAGAAGAAATCAAACCAACCATTGATGAACTTAAATAAATGAACTTGGGAATTGAAGATAATCCATGCCCAACATACATCAGTTTCTTATTGAATGAATCAGAAACCAATGACTTAGTTAGGCTACTCACTGAGTTTAAGGATTGCTTCACATGGAGTTATGAAGAAATGCCAGGATTAACTCCTGAAGTAGTAATTCATAAGCTAGAGATATAGCCTGACGCTAACCCCGTTAAGTAAGCTCTTAGACACATGCGATTGGACATTGAACAACATGCCATTTTTGAAGTCAAGAAATTAGTTGATGCTAGTTTCATTTGGGAGGAGAAGTATCTCATATGGTTGGCCAGCATCATACTGATTAAGAAGAAAAATGGCCAGATATGCACATGCTTTGACTTTAGGGATCTTAACAAGGCACATCCAAAAGATGAATTTTCACTACTATACCAGAACTGATGGTGAACATCACCTCATATTATGCAATATTTTCTTTCATGGATGATTCATCTGGATATAACCAAATAAAGATGACACCTAAAGATGAAAGAAATATTGCTTTTAGAATCCTGATTGAAATTTATTATTATAAGGTCATGCCTTTCGACCTCAAAAATGTTGGAGCCATGTACTAGTAGGCCATGACTCAAATTTTTGATGAACTCATTTACCACTAAGTAGAATGCTAGATCGACGATCTCGTGGACAAAAATAATAAAAAGGAAGACCATCTCTTTATCTTGAGAGTAGTTTTTGAGTGGTTAAGATAATATAACATTAAAATGAACCCTATGAAGTATACATTTGAGGTAATTTCGTGAAAGTTTTTGGGGTTCATTGCCAACACAATAGGATTGAGATCGATCTAGAGAAGATCAAAGCAATATTAGAAATGCCATCCCCTAAAAGTCTAACCCAACTCAGATCATTCCAAGGAAGGTTGGCATATTTAAGATGCTTTATATCCAACCTATTAAGTAGATGTCAACCATTCTCAACACTAGTCAAGAAAGATGCCAAGTTCAAGTGGGATTATAAATGCCAACATGCATTTGAAAGTATTGAGTAGTATCTTAAGACGCCGCTAATCCTAACCGCCCCTATTCTAAGAAAATTGCTCATACTCTACACCACTACCTTAGATGACTCCCTTGGTTCTTTGTTCGCCCATGCTAATGATGAGGGGAAATATAATGTACTCTACTATTTCAGCCATCGTTTGATAATTATTGAGGTGAGCTATCCTAAGATTTGATCTTTATAGCCTAGAAGCTACGACATTATATGCTCTCCCATAAGGGGAATTTAATTTTTAGAGTTAATCTACTATAATATCTCATGACATGATCGATGCTATCCGGACAATTGTCATGATGGTCCATGATTTTATTACAGTTTGATATTACATTCATACCCATCCATGCAGTGAAAGGATAAGCACTTGCAGACTTCCTAGTAGCACATCCGCTTCTTGCAAATTCCCCTCTTAGTGATGACTTTCCAGATGAACAAATCATGAATTTAGGAGATACAAATGTTCTTCATTGGGAGATGTATTTTGATGGTGTGACTTCCTCTAAAGAGAAGGATCACAATATACTCTTCCAGGTAAGACAAGGGTAGGGATAGTTCTCCTAGCACTAGGTTGCAGTATGATGAGATTATCATATCATTTATCTGAACCTTGCACCAATAATGAAGCTGAATATGAAGCTCAGAACATCGGTCTAGAGTTAGCCATCTCATTAGGCATCCAAACTATCAATATTTTTGGGGATTCACAGCTAGTTGTCAACCAGATCATTGGGACCTACAAGGTTCTAAAGCCTAAATTCCATCACTACCATAAGTGCACCATAGATTTACTAGCCCAGATCCCAGAGGTCATAATTGATAAGTGACCTCGAAGAGAGAATTCCATAGCTAAACTTGCCAAAGAATTTGTGTGTCCAGAAGATAAGTCCATATCAATAGAGGTTCACAACAGACGAGTCTTTCCTCTCATTGACGTTGAACTCATCAATAAATGTGCTCTTGAAGGAGAGGTTGCTATTGTTGAAAAGGATGAAGAGCTAGATTGGATGAAACCCTTCATTGATTATTTAAATAAATGTAAACTGCCAAGTCTCAAGCCCATCAAGTCAAGCAAAGAGCACTCTCCTATGCCCTCATTGATGGTGTCTTATACTGACGGTCCTTTGATCACATGTGGTTACACTATTTAGATAAATGTGAAGCCCGTAAGGTCATGACCGAGGTTCTCTCAGGGTTATGTGAAGCTCATCAATCTGGTCCCAAGAGGAAAGCCAAAATTAAGAGACTTGAGTATTATTAGCCAACGATGATTACACATTGCATGGACATAGTGAAGTGCTTCCATAAATGCCAAGTGCATGGAGTGATTCTACACCAACCACAAAACATTCTACATCCCACTTTAGCCTCGTGGCCATTCAAGTGTTGGGGTACCGACATAGTGGGTTCAATTAATCCTCAATCGACCAAGGGTCACCTATTCACTTTAGTAGCTACATACTATTTCTCCAAGTAGGCTGAGGAAATTCCGTTCATGAAAGTCAATGCTCAGCATGTGCTCCAAATTTTTAGGAATCATATCGTGTATAGATTTAGAGTGCCCTGCTGAATCATATCTAATAATGGTACCACTTTCAAAAGCACCAAGATCAATAACTTCACCTAAAGATACAACATAGATTGGAGGTACTCTACCATCTACTATCCATGGGCCAATGGTTTAGCAGAAGCCTTCAACAAAACTCTCATCCAAATACTCAAGAAATTGCTCAATGATAACAAACGATAGTGGCACGAGTAGTTAGTTGAAGCTTTATGGTCTTGCTGCACTACCTACATAACTCCAACATAATCTACCCCATTCTCCATAGTGTATGGGTCCAAAGCCATTCCGCCCTTAGAGATTCGGCTTCCATCATTAAGAGTAGCTGTAGGTGGTAAAATCATAACTGAGCAAAATGCTAAATTGTGATTGGAAGAACTGGAAGGTTTGGAGGAGAGACACTTGCGAGCATGTCAGAACCCTGAGTTGTATAAAGCTAGAATGGTTTAAGCTCATAAGAAGTTGGTTTGCTCTAGAGCTTTTTGAGCTGCAGAGCTTATTTTAGTTTTAAAGAGACTAATTGTGGCCCGTCGCAAGATGGGAGGCAAGTTTGAAGCTACTTGGGATGGCCCTTTTGCCATAAAAAAGGCCTACCAAGGTGGCTCATATCAACTAATCAACCATAAAGGTGAACACCCAATGCTTCCAATCAATGGGCTTTACCTAAAAAAATATATGAATAAATAATGTCCCAAATAAATTTTCCATCAATAAAAAATTTATTTTAACTGAATTGTTCTCCAAGTTAGAATTTTTTTTAATTACCAAACTCTTGATGTGCTTAGAGAAGGTGTAAGAGAACACAAGTGACATCCTAACCCTTACTTAATACAAAAACAAATTTGTACACAAAGATAAACAAATTAAACATAAATCTAATCACCTTGGACTACTTTAAGTTGAGATTAGATCCTAAGTAGCCCTTACTTAATAGCTACTCTAGGTTGGGTCGATTCACCACTTGACCAGTGAATCTCCCCAGCAGTTTCCCCTGTCTAGAAAGATGTGACTCCCTGTTCTTTCTTTTTGTCTTGACTGTCGTAAATTAATAATCCCCTTTTGTCAACTCGATGTATTTTACTACACAGCTCGTAAGTCATCCTGATAGCTAAATGTGTTCTTAAAGATGTGAGTCCCTAAAATTTCTTCTTGATTTGATTGGGTCTGAATACATATCCAAGGGTTAGGATAAGACCCTTAGTTTCTCCTCTAGCTCTTGACTACTTCAAGCCTGGGTTCAGTTCTCCTTTGTGACCCCCCGCTTAGTAGTCACCCTAGGTCAGATAGTATCTATCTAGCTGATGACAGGCTATTATGATGGTCAAGTCTGCTTAGGAAGATGTGAGTCCTTGATGCTTTCTCCCTAGATTGGTTGACACAAACTGAGGGGCACCTTAGGTTTGCTAGTGTTCACCTTGCTGATGGAAACCCACATAATGGATGATATTATTTAGGTTGATGTGAGGCTCCATGCTTTCTCCCTGAGTCGACTACCATATACATATAGGCTTTATGTATATTTTAGGGATTAGGATAAAATCCCCAGAGGAACCTTTCATGTAGGCATTTTATTTGGATCACATCCTCACAACCCCATTTAGACATGATCAAAGTTATTGTTGGATTGGACAATTTATCTTTTCTAGTAGCCACCCCTTCAATTGGAAGCTTCGTACTACAGATGTATTGACTATCGCTTGGGCCAGTAAATCTGAGATAGGTCAAAGCCCTCATGCTCCTTCTCAGTGTGGCTTATCACAAACTAACATGGTCCACACTAAATAAACAAATAAAATGAAACCTCTTATGGATTAGGATAAGACCCCCCAGTGGCACCTCTTTCCAAGTAGGCATCCTATTTTCTCAGATAGTGTCAGCAAAACTTCCTATAAGATTGACCTTCACTACTTTAAGCTGAGGTAAGATCCCAGGCAGCTCTCACTTAGTAGACTCCCTAGGCTGGGTTAGGCTTGCTACATGATTAGTAGGCTACTAGTGATTGATTCTACTTTGGAAGATGTGAGACCTCAAGCTTTCTCCCAAGTTCAATCATCACAAACTGACGGGCAACCCGTACGTTGGATAGCCTCTACTGTATGGCCAGTAGACTATCCCTTTGAGTCAATAAGTCTAGGGTAAGTCAAGGCTTTTATAGGCCCTCCTTAGTGTGATTCATCACAAATTGATTGGGTCCATTTACATATGTTTAGGGTTAGGACCATGCCCTCCACTTTCCCTAATGACTATTTTAGGATTGGATCAAGCTATTACGACCCCTCTCCAAATAGTTACCTCTTTAGGTTGAGTGGTATCTTCCTACAGATGAGTGGACTACTCCTTTGGGATAGTAAATCTAAAGTAAGTCTAGGCTCCTATAGCCCCTTATTAGTGTAGCTCATCGCAAATCAACATGGTCCATATCTATTTGGCAATCAAATATAAATAAAAATCAGCACAAATTATTAAATTCAAACAAAATTCATCAACTAAATCAATTAACCAAACTAAATCAATCAAACTAAGCCAACTCTATTCTAAATCTTGTTCATCTTTAACATGGTCCTCATTCATGTCCTTAACATGATTTGATCCCCAACAAATTCATCATTGTGTGTTTAATGCAAAGAAAAAAAATTCAAACAATCATTCTTAGCAAATCTTCATTCATGCCTTTAGCATGACTCGATCCCCAATAGGATCCTTCTTTGTATCCTTGACACAAAACAAAACTGTGAATAGATCGAACCAGATGTAGAGAACCCTCCTCCCATGCCTCTAGCATGAAATGAAATGAACCAAATTACATAAAGATCTAACTTTCTTTTACCCCTCTAGGTACAAACAGTCTTCATTGATGTTCATGGCCTTCTTGGATGCTTTAGATTGTCTTGGTCAATGCTAATATGGGTGGTGTGCGTTGTTAATTACACCTCACCTATTGGGGGTCTTTTTTCTGGCCTCACTTTTAGAGTGAGGATTGATCCTTCCCATCTTAGATCTAGGAGCATTTTAGACACTTGGACTTCCTTAGTGCTAGGACACTTCTAGTGATTAAAGGAACACTAAACATAAGCCTAGAGACTTATAGGGAATAACCCTAAGCCTAGAGTTTACTTTAGTACAAATAGGTTTCACCTGCACTAAAGCCTGAGCCAAGACTCATACTCATCCACTCATCCAAACTTAAGTTCATGTAGATGGAGCTAAACTAACTCCGACCTATTCAATTAATCTTAACTAAATTTGGTTGTCCAATCCAAGCTCCAAGCCAAATCAACTTGGATCTTAACCTGAGTTAACCCACCATAATTCTATAACTCTATTCAAACTCATTTAGGCAAGCTAAATCCAATTTGATTTTTTGATCACTCTAATTATTCAATAGATCATTTCAAGCTACTCCAACACTTGGAATCAAGCCAATTGAACCAAGGGAATTTGATTAACCCAAGTTAGCCCATTTGACCTAAAAAGTTCAAATGAGGTAAAACCTAATTAATCCCAAATCAATTGCAATCAAAGCCACCAATCAACCTCAAATTCATCATTGAAAACATCCTAACCATCCATAACTCCAATTGGTCCAAGATGACTTGACCCAGCCACTTGACCCAAAGTGACCTAAAATGGGTAATTGAGCCAAGCTCTATCTAAACTTCAATTGGATTAAATTAAGCCATCGAATCCTTTCATTGATGATTATAGGTCACTATTAAACACTCCACTATAACTAATTGAACTTAATCAAGCCAATTTGACCATTTGTCCCACGTTGAGTCATTTGACCCAAAAGGTTAAATTGACCAAATCAAATCTTAGACAAAATTAGTTGAAACCAATGCTTCTAACAAATCACCAATTCAATATTAAATATGATCCAACCTTCAATTGGAGCCAATTTTTCAATTTCACTTAAAGGGTCAAATTAAATAAAATCACTTCATAATTCAAATCAATTGCAAATGACCAATTGAATATAGATCTAGCTCATGCTCAAGCCAATTTGGCCAATTTGGTCAAATTGGTCAACATGACTCATTTGACCCAAATTGATCCATATGAGCTAAATAAAAAATCTAACCCTAATTGAATCAAACCAATTACACTGATTCACTCCAAATGAACAACTGAACTTACCAAAGTCATCACTTTGACCCAATTTGGTCAAAATGATTAACTTAGTCCAACTTGACCCATTTGACCTATATGGGTTAAATCGAGCCAAACCCAACCAAACTTAACATGACTTATCCTTAGTTTACCATGGGCCTACCCAAGTGAGCCCAACTCATGGTGAACCCAGTTTGGGCCAAAATCATTGAACCTAGCCACCCAAATAGGCAAAATCCCCATTTGGGTGGGGTTTCCAACCCCCATACTATGACAGCCACCTTTGCCCTTTCTTGGATAGATGACCACTGAACCAACCTAACCCAAAGCTATTGGGCTCAGCCTTTGGCCAAGAGAGGGTGAGTTCACTCATGGGAAACCATTGGTCCACGTAAAGGATAGTGTACACCTCATGGCATCCCCCTAGACTCCCTCATCCTCTCATCCTCATTCGCCTCAGCAGTCCCCTGCCATCTCCAACCACCTACGATAACCGGATGGATGTAAAGGATGAATCAATACAAGCCTTAGGTTTAGCTGGGATGAAAAGATGCTCCGCTCCATCCATTCAAACTAAATAGAGAGCTTCCCTTGGGCATTCCGCACAGTCCCATACCCTCTCTCGAGCTTCTCATGCACTCCATCGCCGGCGAGACTAGCTCCTGATTGGACCTGTGAGCTCTATCCGTCCAAACTTCTCAAACCTTCACCAAACTTAAATGAACTCTTTCTACACCTTCACCTCACTCAGATGAGTCAAAATGAATCATTTCCCAAGCAAATCAACCACCTAAAGATGTCCACAAGGCTATTTTTAAGATGAAGCTACCTTTATTAGTGGACCACCAGTTTATAGCTCTGGTGAAGTAAAAATCTAGTAACCATAGTCTTTCCCTCTAGGTGTTGGTCTTTTTTAAATGTGAATCGTGTTTTCATGCGATCTCCATCATAAGATCTCCTTAGATTCATTCCCTAATCATTTTGGAGTCTATTCTGTCATCGAATGAGCTCTGATGAGCTCAAATTGAGCGATGGACACGGGATAATGGATCTCCGGTCATCCATTTCACATGATTAGAATGAACGACCATAATAAATCAAATTAGAAATCTTGATTTAATCCCTTTGGAATCATGGGATTAATCTCGACCGTCTTATTCAAGATTGGATGACTGAGATGAAACTGCATCCGCCGCCACTGAGTCAGCTATCGTGTCAGATGATTTAATTGGCCAATGTTGCGACGTTACATGGAAAGCGCAACCACATCAGCATTCGTGTTGCACTGACGGTTTAAAGGATTAATTAAGGCTTAAAAATGTAATTAAATGCCCAAAACTTTAAAAAATTATAACTAATTATAGAAAAATCTAAAAAATACAAATAAACTCATTTTAGAAAGGTTAGATAGAAGAGAGTTTAATAAAAGTAAAATATTTAATTAACACCTCATGAATCGTGCTTAATTAAGGTTTTTAGCTCAAGCTAATTACTTTAATTAAGGCCAAATTACTTGGCTATTTAATTCCAAATTTGGTGGGATGATTCTACCGGATGTCCACTGCCTCCCATAATTTTCTTGGAATTATTTGTTATGTAGTTTAAAGATTTTAGAATTTCAACCCTAATTATCGTATTTAATTAAATGATTGTTAAAATTAGTGAATAGTACAAAATTATACAATTAATATTAATTAATCAATGTAAATAGTGGGTATAATGAGAAAAAATAATTAGGACACCTTTCCTAATTATTTTTCCAAATATACTTCCTTAAGATGGTTAATTAATATGTTTAATAATTAAAGAATTTTTAAGAAGAATCAATGATAAAATAAAAAAGAAAATTAAAATATATTTAGATAACTCAAATTTAATCCATTAATCCCTTTATGTGCTTAATAATATAAAGTCATTAAAGAAATTATGAGTTTCCCAATGGTGTGGGGAAATCATAAGAGTATTTAACTTAAGAGTTTTTTCTCAACAACAACAACAACAACAACAAGCCTTTATTCCACTAAGTGGGGTCGGTTACCTGAATCCTTTGTCTCCATTGTGTCCTATTATATGTCAAATTCTCATTTAAGTCAAGTATACTAATGTCATTTTTTATACATCTTAACCATGTATTTTTAGGTCTACCTCTACCTTTGTTAACATAAGGAAAATCTAATGCATCTATTCTCCTTCATGACGGTAGGCTTTATGTGGCCAAACCATCTAAGGTGACTCTCTCTAATCTTATCTGCCACTGGAGCTACTCCAACTTTTTCCCGAACATACTCATTTCACATTTTATCCCTAAGAGTAAAGCCACTCATCCACTTAAGCATCCTCATCTCTGTAACACTTAACTTAGTCTTATGCTTCTCTTTTATTGGCCAATATTCTGCACCATAAGTCATTGCAGGTCTTACCACCATCTTATAAAATTTTCCCTTAAGTTTAAGTGAAACTTTTCTACCACATAATAGGCCAGATGCATTCCTCCACTTCAGCCATCCAACTTGAATTCTACTAATAACATCTCCATCTATTTCACCAACATTTTGAACAATAGAGCCTAAATATCTGAATCACTCACTCTTACTAATGACTTGTTTGCCTAATGTAACTACACTACCACCAGAACTTCTACAACTAAAATTACACTCCATATATTCAGTTTTAGATCTACTTAAATGAAAACCTTTAGACTCTAAAGTTGACCTCCATAATTCAAGTTTCTCTTGGACTCCCTCTCTAGTCTTATCAATAAGAAGAATGTCATCAGCAAAAAGCATACACCAAGGTACATCTTCCTGTAAATGCCTAGTAAGAACATCCATGATAAAGTAAAAAGATAAGGGCTTAAAGTTGATCCTTGATGTAATCCAACTGAAATAGAAAAATATTTTGTCAATCCTCCTTGTGTTTGGACACAAGTAACAGCTTTAGTATACATATCCTTAATGACTTGAATATAACCAATATTAACTCCTTTCTATTCTAGAACTCTCCAAAGAACATCTCTTGAAACTATATCATAAGCTTTCTCTAAATCAATCAATATCATATGTAGATCTTCCTTACTTTCTCTATACATCTCCATCAAACCTCTTAACAAATGTATAACATCCATAGTAGATCTACCTGGCATGAAACCAAACTGATTGTGAGAAACTTTTGTATCACATCGTAACCTATGCTCAATTACTCTCTCCCATAATTTTAATGTATGACACATTAACTTAATTCCTCTATAATTTGCACCCCATCACCTTTATTCTTAAATATAGGAACTAACATACTCTTTCTTCACTCATCTGGCATCTTTTTAGTCTTTAAAATAACATTAAAAAGATTTTTAAGCCAAGAAATTCCTTGATCTCCTAAACATTTCCACACTTATATTGGAATATTATCAGGTCATACTATTTTTCCACATTTCATTTTCTTTAAAGATTTTCTAACTTTAGATTTACTAATACGATGATAAAAATAAAATTCTATATTTTTTTAGGGTATTAAGGTTGCTAAAATGAATCATACTTTCAGATCCTTCATTAAAAAGTTTATCAAAATACCTCATCCACCTATTTTCAATATCCTTTTCTAAGAAAAGCACTTCATTATTTTCATCCTTAATACACCTCACTTGAACTAGGCATTTACTGCTCCTATATCTTTGGTTGGCTAACTTATACATACATCTTTCACCTTCTTTGGTATCTAATCTATTGTATAAATCACTAAAAGCTAAATTTTTTGCATCATATATTGCTTTCTTAGAATCTCTACAAGCCACTTTATATCTTTCCCAATTCTCACCAATAAGTCTAAAAAAAGAAAAAAAAAAGAGAGAATTAAAAGAATATGATTGAATTTAAGTTGCATGCATTGGATAAATATTATAATATGGTGTGACTATTATCACCAATAAGTCTCAAATTATTTTTGAAATCATAAGTTAATAAATAAAATAAAAGTTTGAAGTTTAAGTTAATGTTTGTCATAAATACTTCATGATGTTTCCATTTAGTTGTAACTTAAAGATAGCAATGGATTATTTTATCCTTATGTTTTATCTGTATGTTTACATATATTTAGGTTATCAAGTATATACTATGGACATCCTGAGAATACGAGGCTTTAAGTAGCCCTAATGAGGTCTTAGATAATCTCACTTTCTTGGTTGAACAACAACACGTACTTGGTTGATTTCATTTGTGTGTATACATGTGCTAAAATTTGGGATAAAACTTTGCTTTTCATGTCATTAAACTTTACATGAACAAAATATTTTTTATATAACCCTTGCATGATTTTATTTCTAAGCTTGTTGATATGTTTACATTTATTTTAATTAGCAAGTATATAGTGTGGACATCTCAAGAATACAAAGCTCTAAGTTGCCCCAAGGAGGTCTTAGATAATCTCACTTCCCTGGTTTAATAACAATATGTACTTGCTTAAAATTCTACTATATGTTTCCATATGTTTAGCTAAGAGATGAAATGTTTTTCTTCTATTAAATTCATGCATTAATGATCGTTAAGTGTGCAAAGTATGAATATATATTGCATGTATAAGTATATATTAAATCAAATATTAAAAAAAAAGAAAAAAAATGAAAGAATGTGTATGCTATTGATAATGAGAAAAAGTAGTGGAATGTTACTCATGTGATGGTGACTTAATTTTATTGATTCTAAGTTGCCTTTCATGTTTGAATAAAATTCTTTAAAACTAGTCTAAACTTAGGCTTAATAAAATATTCATAAGTGGTTCACTAAGGAAACTAAAGCCATGATAACGTACATTTAGAAAATAACTTAGGATAGTGATGAAGGGGTCAAACCTCTTTCTTCTCTTCATAATAATTAGAAGTTAAGTAAGCATTAAATAAAAAAAATATAAATTAAAATCAATCAATTTATTAAAAGGTATATATATATATATATAAAGGTAATGTATTCCATTTAAAATCATATTTTTACTCATTTTATAATTAATGCCACTATTAGGCATAGAGTTTGAAAACCTTAGATTGTAAGGCTATTGGTATGGAAGAGATTTTTTATGTCACCTTTCTAGTCTAACAATGGCATGCACTTATAAATGAAAAATAAATATGTAAATACATTTCATTCTCTTAATATGAAAAGAAGCACAACTTATGTAATATTTCTTTTAAACCCTTAATTTTTTAACTTAAAACATATATTTTTCCTATGAGATCAAATATTCATATAAATAAAATGCAAATAAAATAATTTTTTAAATAATATTTTGAAGGGTGATAGTCAAGATAAAAAGAATTAATCAAATGTAATGAAGATATTTCGAACTTACTTCTTTGGTAAAAATGATGATTCATAAGATTGTAGTTTCATTTTAGACACATAAAACTCACCTTTTTGTTTTAGACTTTGTTAGAAGTATGGTATGAAGAAGAGCCAGTCTTACCCCAAGTGAGGCCTGCTATTCTATTTTTCATAGTCTTTAAAAAAATAAACTTAACTTAAATGAAATTTCAACTTAAAATCAATCTTCAAGAGATTAATCACTTACAATGAAATCACCTAATAGTAATAAATTATACTTCTTTTTCAAATTACAACTCAAACAATAAAGCTTAGTCTTTGCCTGACCACATGACCTTTGCACATGCTTTAGATTGATAGGTCACCGATTCTAAACTTAAGTTTGGCCAATGGTTTGTTGTGGTGCATTTATATATATTTTTTGTGGTTTATTATTTTAAACTAGATGTTAGGTTGTATGTGCATAAATTGGATGGTAAGATGATGTTTATTAGATTACTATTTTTTTTGTATTTCATTATGCTTATTAAAAGGGCTGCTATAATAATTTAAATGTAATGAGTTTGCTTGCAGGTGTTGCTCGCTTGACTTTTTTAGCTTAGCCTAGTAGGACATGTGAGCTTAGTGTTGCCCTCTATGGTGTTTAAAATTTCTGTTGGGACACCATGTAGATCTTAAGGGGAACTCAATAAAATGATCAAGCATGATGTTAAAAATGATGGACTACCTCAGAAGAGAAAGGTATCACCTTATGATGAACTCAATCATCTAATAAGAACACTTTAGGCCAATGGGCCTACGTGTACCAAAGATGTTTTCCTCTACATGGATGAAATAAGACAAGATTTATTTTAAGCTGGGTTCTTAAGTTCTCTATACGAGCAACTCTCATAGTTAATCACATCTTAAGAAATAATATTTCATAAGAAAACTCTCGATTAAAGTGATTAGCTAACATTTCTATAGACTTCAAATTTTTATATCAAAGGATTTATGGTTATTAAAATCAAGTGGGAGAGCTCAAATAAAAAGAGTTATTAATTGAATTCAAAGGAGGATAAATTGAAAATGCACATGATACTAGATGTGAGCACTGCAATATATTCTATGGTGAGATTTTATATTTTTGAAGTAGATAATTATGATTATTTAAGCTGATATTTTATTAAAAATCCAGAGTTTATATTCCAATGGCACAAGATGGTGAAAATTTCTATGAGGTGAGAATTTATACCCATATAAAAAGGAAAACAGGCTTCCTCTAAACTTATATATAATGTTTTTTAACATAAGGTAAGAGCTCGACTTACTTCTTCTTGAAAAAAATGGGAAGTGCTAATTCAAGTACAATAGAGAGAGTGAACATATCATGATTCTTTTGGACTTATAATCATCTAGTTAGCTCCTACGAGTTAAATTCATGTGGCCATGTCTAATGAATGCAAGATAGTTAGGTTATTATTTATTAGAAAAGAGTCTAAAATCCTAAAATCATTCCTAAAGAGCCTAGATCATGGTTGGTATAAAAGTATGTCTTAGGTTAATGCAATAAGAATTATATTATTTATTTATTTTGACTCATCAATTTGACTCGGGTTTGGGTGGACAAATATGCCCATATGCATGATGAAATCAAATTATGAGTCAATCCATGAGAAGGGTATTCTTAACTCAAGTGGTTGCTATCAACAGTCTTGCACTTCCCTTATTATGCAATAACTAAATATCCTTTATATACAATGAGGCATATACAATATGCATGCATGATATCATCCATATTCATTATAGACATATGACGTCTAAATAAATTTTTTTGATTAATTCATATGGCTTTATAATGAGGTTATGAGTTGTATTAATTTTAAGGTAAAATTATTTATTTTAATTAGATAGAAAATTTAAAGTTCTAATGAGCCTAATAAAATCTAAGATACACACAACGATCATCACACTTAAAGAAACTTAGAAAAATGTATGTAATTTTTATAACGCAAATGAAGTAAACACATCAATCAATGAATCAAATTAAAAAATAATGAAAGGCCAGTGTGGTCGGGTCTTGCTATACACCCTGGAAAGAAAAAGTTGGGTTGTCAAACTCAACCCCTTTATAACCTAGATAACAATTACATAAATGAAATTAAAATAAGCCATAAGAGTCTTCATCTTCATTTGTTCTTCCAAATCTTAGATCCTCTAGTTATCATAGCGTCTCCCAAGTCTATGCCTTCTAGACTCTGCTCATCCTAAACACCATGCCTCTAATCCTATTCTATTATGAAGTTATATTTAAATTTTCAAAGGAATTCTATATAAACCTATAGAGAAGAGGTTAGCTATAATATGCATACACACTAAGTAGTTATATAACACACAATTAGAGTTAACACTTATGAGTACCAAGTCCGCTTGTCCTAATAAGTTATGCTAAAGAGACAAGCAACACCTGTAAGCAAAAGTAATTTATTTATTTCTACTATTATAGTAGCCACTTTAATTAAGTGAAATCCCTACAAAAAACAACATTAGTCAAATAAGCAACGTCTTATCATCCAGACTACACATAAATAATCTTAATATACAATCTAAAATATTATACAAAAAAAAGAAGAAAATCAATAGACCACAACAAAGCACCGACCTAACCTAAGTCTAGGATTATTGACCTATTAATCTAATGTGTGCGCAAAGGCTAATATGATGAAGTAAAGCTAGGCTTTAGTGTTTGCGTTGTAGATTAAATGATATATTAAAGTAATTAATCCAAATGGTGGTTTTGATTCAAGTGATTAGTGATTTAAGAAGTGAAAATTTATTTTACAAGTTTAATTTTATTTGAATTTAAATTAGTGATTTAAAGAATATGCCATTTCATAAGTTTCACTTATGATAAAACTTATTCATTTTCATTACCCTACCTTAAGGTTAAACCTAAAATTTTATTTTATGAATTTTTTAATCCTTTTTAAGGAAGTGTTAAAGACATTTATTAATCCTTAAGTTTAGATTAAACTTAAATAAAACTAAAACTACATGAAAGACATTTAGGCTAATAAGAATAAGAGGTAACCCACATAATGATATCCTTCAACACTTTATATCCTTAATTATTCATTTTGTTTAAAACATTCATTTTTATTACTTTAAATATTTCATTTTGAAATAATTATACATTTATTCTATCACTTTAATAATTTATTTCAAAATAATTATGTATATATATTATATCACTTTAATAATCCATCCTTAAATAATTATTTGTTAATTTCATTATTTCAATAATTCATTTTAAATAGCTATGTACTTATTCTATGAATCTAATAATTCATTATAAATGATTCCATGTTAATTTTATCATTTTTAATAATTCTTTTTTTTATAATTATGTATTTACTTTATCATTTTAGTAATGCACAATTATATATTTATTTTAACATTACAATAATTTATTTTAAAATGACAATAGGTTTATCTAATTTCATATAATAATTCATTTCAAATTAATTATATATTTATTACACCATTTTATTTATTAATTTTTCTAAGTTAACATACATTTCTTTTAACCCATAGTTAGTGAACCAAGGGTTGTTCAAGGTGAGCGAGACCTCATCTTGGTCAAAAGCTGAACATGATAGCCTTAGGTCAGCTGGGTATAGCTCAAGACTTGCTCAAATGGCTGCCTTAGCCAAAGGGAGAACTTGTTATTCTAGGATTTTATCTTATTTAGAACCCTTAATTCACTTGGTTTAAACTAAATCAGGTTGACCTTTAGTTGGGTCCTCTTAGGGAGGTCAAGGGACATGTGAGGATGATTCATACCAAGTTTGGTAAGGTTTGGATCATTCAAACTCATATAGGTCTTGGGTTTAATTAAACTAAGTTGATCAATTGACAAAATTAGGCTCAAGATGTTTTAGGTTATGTTCAAATGATGATTTGGAACACATTGATGAAAGTGATTTTGATTTAATTTAAAGAGGACTTGAATTTGGCTCATATGGATTCATATGAGTCAAATGGGTGAAGTTGAAGTTGACCTATTTAGTCAATTAGCTAAATTTGTGTAATTGAGAGTTGAGTCTTATTCAATTTTTCATTTAAAGTTAATTGTAGGCTTTGATTTGATTTATTTAATTAGGATTAGGTTAAACTCAATTTGATCATTTAGGTCAGTTTGAGCAAAGTTGGTCAAGTGTGTTAGGTTGATCAAATTAGCTTCAATTGAGAAGTGTTCAATCATCAATTGAAGCTATATGTAAGTGTCAATTTAATCAAATTTTAATGGGATCAAGAGTCAATTGAATTTATTCCTTTAGGTCAAATTAGGTCAAGTCGGGTCAATGGGTTGAATTACCTCAATTGAGCTCAATTGGGTGTTGGTGATGGCCTATAATAATTTTGAGATTAATTGTAATGATTATTTCAGTATAATTTGATTTGAATCAAGATATGGTTCAATTTGACCATTTAGGTTAAATTAGGCCAAATGGGATTAAGTGAGTCAATTAGCCAAATTGACCTACTTTCTTTCAATTGGATGTTGGAATGTGATCAAGAATCAATTTATAAGTGGTTATAGAAGTTGTTTTGATATAATTTGGCTTGAATTGAGGTTTGGTTCAATTTGACTCTTAAGGTCAAATTAGTTACTTTGTCAAAGTGAATGTTAATTGATCAAGAGTAATGTCCAATTATGTGATTATGATGATTATGAAGCTTTAGATTGGCTCAATTAGGCTTGAATCAAATTAAGATTCGATTTAGGCCCTATAAGATTCAATTAGGTTAACTTGGGCTCAGTGAGCTAATTGACCAAATTTAATCCTAATAAGGCCTTAATCAAATTAAAATAAAGTATTAAGGAGATTGGGTAAGTTCAATTTCTAGTGGTTTTGATGAATTTTGGGTTTAGCCCCTTTTAGCCTAAATGGGCACATTGGGTTAAATTGGTCACTTGGTCAAATTAAACACCATTTAGGTATGGTTTGGAAACTTTTAAGATTTTGGGTAGAAAATGATCAATTGGGTTTGTTATGTGGGATTTGGGTTAAAGTTGGGGTCATTCAGTCCCACCCAGTATGAGTCAGAGTCTAGCCCTAAGGTTGAACTTAGTGAGACTTCTAGGCTTTAGGTTAGTGTCCCCCTAACTACTAGAAGTGTCTTAGCTCTAGATGAGGAAATTTTAGTGCCTAGATTAAATCCTAGGTCTAAGGAGTGGTGCTAACCTCACTAAAAATGAAGTCAACAACTTCACTTTTAGTGAAGTGGACATACACTTCTCTTTACTATTAGGTCTCTTATCTAGATACTAGTCTCTCCTAATTTAGAGTTTTAGGACAATTCTAGTAACTAAGAGGACACCAAACCTGAACCCAAGACTCATAGAATTAAACCCTGTGGTACTGACCCTAACCTTATATCCAATCCCACCATACACAATTAATCTCTAAATGGGCAAATTGGGTTACTTAACCTTGTTTAACCCATTTAACCCATTTGACCCTTTTAGGTCATGTGGTGTTTTTATTTGGAGTCATAGAGACACCACACAGATCTTAGGTGATACTTATTGAGATAATTGAGTATGACATTAAGGTATGATATACTATCTCAAAAGATAGAAGCTTCACCCTATAATAGACTTGATCACTTAATAAGAACTGCTAAGGTAGATGGGTCTACATATATACTAGAGATCTTTCTCTACTTTACATGGAAAGGTAAAGTATATTTTAAGCCGAGTTCTTTAGTTCCCTATGGAGAAAAGCCCCTAAAGTTAACTACATCCAAGGAAATGGAAGTTTCCTAAGAACAATCTTGATTAAAGTAGTCAATAAATATCTCCAAAGATTTCAAGGCTAGACTATCAAAGAATAGGTTATTATTAGAAATCAAATAGGAAGGCTTATTTATGGATTCCACAAGAAGATGAGTATAGAGCATCCAAGATAATAAGAAGCCTAGTGAATGGTCCAATCTACCTTATGATGAGGCTTTATATGTTTGAAGAGGAGAATTTATTTTTGTTTAAGTTAAAATTTTATTAAAGTGCTAAGACTTATAAACCAACAACGTAAAATTGTGGAGATGCCTAAGAAATGTGGACTTATACCCATAACAAAAGAGAAATAAGCTACCTCAGAAACTAAGTCTAAAATTCTTTAACACAAGCTAGAAGCATGACTTAAGTCTAATCGAGGAGAACAAGACATAATGATTCACCTTCATAATAGAGAATGAACACATCTCGACTCTTTAAGACTTACAACTACCTAGAGTGACAGCCAATTAACACCCATGCTTTAAAATCATGTAGGCCAGTCTTATCTAGATGCAAAATTGTTAGGTTGTTATTTAACTAAGAAGCAATCTAGAATCCTAAACTCACTCCTTAAGAGACTAGATAATGTTCGGTATGCAAACATGACTTAGACTAATGTTAAAAATTTATAAATTTTTAAACCATTTTGACTCATTAATTTGGATTAAGGCTTAGGATAATTATGTCTAAATGCATGATGAAATTGAGTTGTGGGATAAATCCACAAGAAGAGGTATTCTACATTACAAAAGATAGCTCTCAAAGGTTTAGCTCGTCCCCTATCGTGTAAGAGTGGAGATCCTCCATATTCAAGAATGGAGTAATATGATATGCATGATGTGATAGAATTGAACCATTTAGCTAAGGGGTTTCTAAATCTTTTGTTATCTTGTTTATATATCTAATCTTTAGAGTGAGGTTATGAGTTGTATTATAATTTAGTTATGAGTTATTTAGTAGGGATAGAAAATTTTATTTTATTTTAAAGTGCCTATCGCATCCAGGCCACACATCAAACATACACACTTTAAGAAACCTATGAAAAGTATGCTATTTCTATTACACAATCTAAACATAACCATTAAATATTTATTTTTTTTGTACAAGAATAAAAGGCTAGTGAGGCTGGGTACCACCACACATCCCAAAAAAACAAAGAAAAAAAATTGGGTAGCTGAGCTCTACCCTTATTCAACCCGGATTACAATTAAATCTTACAAGTGAAATAAATTCTATGGGGGTCTTTAATTCTAGTTCTTCTTTCCTTCTTTGGATTAGCTTGCTCCATGCTTCACAGGGCCTCATAGGTAATTTCCTTCTAGTTACTGCTCAACCTAAGCCCCATAGTAATAATTATAATCCTATTACAAAAATTACATCTTTATGAAAAAAAAAAATCTAACTACACCTAAAAAATAGATGTTAGCCAAAACAAATATACAAACCAAGCAATTTTATTTCACATACTTGGACTTAGAATGCTGCACTTGGGTAACCAAGCCCACTTGCCCTAATGCTTAGGGGCATAAGCAACACTTGCAAGCAAGAACATTTATATTCATTTATTATTATAATGACTCCTTAGGCACAATCCCCTGCATAAAATATTATTAGGCTAATAGCAACCTAACATCTAGTCTACACACAAATAATCTTAACATCCAGTCTAAAATATTAAAACATAAAATAAAATATATCATCACAATAAACACTAGCTTAACCTAATACTAGGATGAGTGACTTAACATTCTAAAGTGTGTTCTAAAGTTTAGTGTGATATGTCTTGATTGAGCTTTAGGATTTGGATTCTCTAAATTTTAGGATTTTTTTAAATTACCCATTAAGGATGGTTTCACTTTAAGTCTATTAGTAGCTTGATTTAGTTTAAACTTATGCATTTTTTTATTTTGTTCACTTCTCATTTGGGCTCTAATCATTAGGAAGAGAAGAAAGAGACTTGACTCTTTCATCCATAACCTAAGTTGATTTCTAAAGGTAGATTATTATTGCTTTAACTTTCTTAATAGATCATTCATAAAATTTATTTGAGCCTAAATTCAGATTAGCCTTAATGAATTTTATCTAAACATGAAAGGCATCTTAAGACCAATGAAATTGAGTCACCATCACATGAATGATACTCCACTACTTCCTTTCATTATTAATAACATCCACTCTTTCCTTTTTTTAATTTCTTTAATATTTGGTTTAGTATATTTTTGTACATGCAATATACTCATATTTTTTTGCACACTTAATGAATGTTGATGCATGGGTTTAATAAAAAAAATGGATTTCATCTCACATTTAAGCATATGCAAATATGTGTAAGGGATTTAAGCAAGTATGTGCCATTGTTTGACCAAGAAAGTGAGATTATCTAAGACCTCTTTGGGGTTACTTATAGCCTCATGTTTACAGAATGTCCAAACTAAATACTTTTCAATTCAATGACACATAAGGATATACATAAGCATAGAAACAAAATCATAAAAAGGTTGTGTATAAATATATTTTACTTATGTAAAGCTTAATGACCAAAAGAAATGGGTTTTATTTTATGTTCTAATGTGTGCACACACATAATTAAAATTAAGTAAGTATGTGCCATTGTTAAACCATAGAAGTGATATTATCTAAGACCTCTTTGGGGATACTTAAAGTCTCGTATTTTCGAGATGTCCAGACTATATATTTGATAATTCAAATACGTGAATACATAAAAAAGAACATAAGAATAAAACCATAATTTGTCATATTTTGATTACAAATAAATGAACATTTTATTTTTTCCATAATTAATTATTTATAATAAGCATTGATTTAAGATTCATAATTAACATATAGTTTCAAAATAGTTTGAGATTTACTAATGATAATAGCCACACCATATGATAACATTTATCAAACTCATGCAATTTAAATGCAATCATATTCTTTTGATTTTAAAACATGAATATATGAAGCACATGACAAGCGCATTTATGATAACTTGAAAGGAAGTAATTAAGTATCATCACATCACATACTTGATATCATTAGAACATAAATACAATCAGTTTATATAAATATCCCTTAAATCTAGTCAAAGTTTCTTTAATGTTTGACTTTAATATTCAAGTTGTTGAAAACATAAAGAGGACAAACATTGCTTAGAATTCACTCCATCCCAAATTGGTTATTTAAGATGTTAAAAACAAGAAAATTAGATGTATTTAATGGATTAATTAAATTTAATATTAATTATATTAACTTAATCATCGTTCCCAAGCTTCTTTAATTAAATTAATTATCTAAACATAAGCCTTCAATGATGTGCTTTGGAAAAATAAAATTTGCAATGCACTTAAAAGGATATAATGCAATTAGGCTCATACTTAAGAAATAATGAAGTTAAAGAAGAAAAAGATTTAAGATAAATACTCTTATAATTTTCCCACACTAATAGGAAAATTATAATTTCTTTAACAACTTTATTTTATTGAGCACGTAAAGGGATTAATGGGTTGCACTTGAGTTACTTAAATTAATTTCATTCACATATTATTATTAATTTTCCTTATTTTACTCTTAATTATTAACCTTATTAATTAAACCTTTTAAGGGTTAAATCCTATGTTACCTTAATGTTTTCATTAATTAATTAACCTTAATTACTCAATTGTATTGTTCATTGATTTTAATGATTGTTAAATCATTTAAAGAATTAGGATTGAAAATTTAGAATTTCCTAAACCATATGAAAAATAATTTCATAAATAAAAGGAGAGGTAGAGGACATCCCATTGAATCAACATGCCAAATTTAGAATCAATTATCCATGTAATTTAGCCTTAATTAAGGTTATTTGCTTAAGATTCAAACCTTAATTAAGCATAATCCATTAAATATTAATTAGGAGTTTATTTTTATTAAAATCTACTCTATCTAAGCTTTCTAAAATGGGTTTATTTGCATTTTGTGGATTTTTCTATAATTAGTTATGATTTTGTGAATTTTTGGCTATTTAAATACATTTTAAACCTAATTAAGTCATTTTAAACCGTCGATGCCACGTGGACACTAATGTGGTAATGCTTTTCATGTGGCATTATGATATTGGTTATTTAAAATGTCTAACATGACTGCTGACTTAGCGACAGTGGATGCGGTTTCATCTCTGCTGTCTGATCTAAGATTGGACAGTCAAAATTATTCCTGTGATTATAAAGGGATTAAATCAATATTTCTAGCATGATTAATCATGACTGCCCATTCTAATTACATGAAATGGATGACCAGTGATCCGTCATCCTATGAGCGCTAGAAGACAAGCACCGTCTGCCTTCCACCGCTCGATCATAGGTTGCTGGAGCGGGTTTGATGTTGGAATCAAATCTAAAATGATCAGGGAAGAGTTCTAAGGAGATCCTATAATGAAAATCATAGGAAACTGGCAGTTTGACGACATAGGTAGCTTCTCCTTAAAGAGATGAAGCCCTATTGAGAAGATCTCAAGCTACCTCCCCACCGATCGATCTATGGACCAAGCACCACCATGAGAGTCATCAGAGTTGGTCTAGGGATGTCTTCCGGTGGTCGAATCGATTCATTTTCATTCATCGGAGTGTGGTGAAGGTGTAAGGAAAGTTAATTTAGTTTTGGTAAAGATTTGGTGAGGTTGGACGGATGGAGCTCTCGAGTGTAGGTGGAGCTTGGTCTTACCAGAGATAGGGTGCACGAGGAGCTAGGGGGGAAGTTTGGGACTATGTGGAATACTCTGAGGAAGGTGTCTGTTGTGTTTGAATGGATGGAGAGAAGTATACTCTCCTCCCCAACTAAACCAAGGGGCATATGCCATTCTTCTGGCTAGAGAAGGTGGCCGGAGGTGGCAGGGGACAATCAAGGTGGATGTGTGTGAGAGGTTGAGGGAGTGTCATGGGCTACCATGGAGTGCACATTCCTCCTTAAGTGGACTAATAGTTACCCATGGGTGAGCTCCCCCTCCCTTGGCAAAAGGTTGAACCCAACAATGTTAGGTTAGGTTAGATTAGTGGTCCTCTATCCAAGAAAGGCTAAAGATGACTACCAAGGCATGGGGAGGTGGAGAACCCATCGAAATGGAAATGTTGTCCCATTTGGAGGGCATGGTTCAATGGATTTGACCTAACTTAGGTTCACCATGAGTTGGGCCCACTTGGGCAGGCCCATGGTGACCCAAGGAAGAGTCATGCCAAGTTTTATTGGGTCAGGACTTAGTTTGGTTGGGTTTGGCTCAATTTGATTCATGTGGTCAAATGGGCTCAATTGGGCTTAGTTGACCATTTTAACCAAATTTGGTCAAGTGGGAGTTTGGTTAAGTTTAATTTGTCATTTAGAATGAGTTAAGCAATTTGAATTAGATTTGATTTGGATTAGTTCAAATGGGTCTTGTTGACCAATTTGTCCAAATTGATCAAATTGGCTTGAGCATGGGTTAGGTCCATGTTCAATTGATCATTATTGATTGATTGGAAGCATCTATTTGACTTGATTTGGATTAGGGAGTGATTTGGCTCAATTTGACCTAAATTGGGCTAAGTAGGTCAATTGGGTTGGGTTTATCCAATTGGGTCTAATTAAAGGTTGGATCACGTCCAACATCTAATTGGTAATTGATTGGAAGCATTAGTTTCAACAAATTTAGTTTAGGATTTGATTTAGCCTAATTTGGTCCTTTAGGTCTAATTATGTCAACTTGGGTCAAGAGGCCAAATTGGCTTTGTTAGGTTCAACTGAGTTTAATTGGTGGTTGAGTCATATTCAATATCTAATTTATGATTGATGAAGGTCATTGGTTGCAATTAATTTGGCTTAGAATATGATTTGGCCAAATTTGGTCTCTTTGGTCATTTTGGGTCAACTTGGGTTAAAGGGCCAAATTGGCTTAGTTAAGCCAATTTATTATAGTGGAGCATTCAATAGTGACCTACAATCATCAATGAATGGATTGGATAGATTGATTTGATCTAATGGGAGTTTGATTGAAGCTTGGTCTAATTAGGCCTTTTAGGCCACTTTAGGCTAAATGGTTTGGTCAAGTCAATTTGGACTAATTGAGGCTATGGATTTAGAATATATTCAATGATGAATTTAAAGCTGATTGGTGGCTTTGACTACTAATTGACTTAAGTTCGATTGGGTTTTGGTTTATTTGAACCTTTTAGGTCAAATGGGCTAACTTGGGCTAATTAAGTCTAATCAATTTAATTGGTTTAATTGCAAGTGTTGGAATAGTTTGAAATGATCCATTGGGTAATCAGAATGATTGAGAGAATTAAATTGAGTTTGGTTTGCTTGGATTTGTTTGAATGGAGTGATAGGATTGAAGTGAGTTAGCTTGGCTTAAGGATCAAATTAATTTGGCTTGGAGCTTGGATTGGAAATCAATTTTAATCAATGTCAATTGATTTATTTGGGGTTGAAGTTTGAATCATTTTGTTTAGGTTCAAATGAATTGATGGGTAAGTGCCAGTTTAAGCCTTAGGGTAGGTGAAGCCTACTTGCCTTAAGGTAAGCTCTAGACCTAAGGTCATAACCTACAAGTCTCTAGGCTCGGGTTTAGTGTCCCCTTAACTACTAGAAGTGTCCTAACACTAAGAAAACCTAAATGTCTAGAAGAATCCTAGACCTGGGATGGGAGTGACCAATCCTCATTCCAAAAGTGAGGTTAACAGGTCACAATGACCAAACCTCAAGCTAGAACTAAATTAGCCTCACCCAATCAACCCGAAGGTAATCAATACATCAAACATACCTATATCTTGCCTAATTGAAGTTCAATATGGTCACTTGGTTCACCTAGTCCAAATTAACCCATTCAGACATTAATAGGCTAAATCCAAATCTACCCAAAATCACTTGAAGTTGACCACACCCAAAGTCCTAGAAGCCTCAATCAATATTATTTAATGCCCAATTAAAGATTAATTAGGTTAAATAATTTACCTAGCCGAAGTTAACTAATTGAACCCTATAAGGCTAAAATCAATATAACCTCAAACTAAATCAAATTGAACTCATCCAATGCCTCAGAATAACCCTTTGCAAAAGGTTTTGGAAGATCTATTTAGTCTGTCACATACCATTCAATTTTGAATCCTAACATACAAGTTATAAAATTGTCAAGAAGAAGGGCATAATTATTACTTTATAGCAATAAATGGCCTTATACTAAGTACAATGTCGGAATGGCTTGCCAGTTCCATCAATTTAGGTGATACTAAGATAAATAAATCTCTTTGATAAAGGAACTAGTTTATACTTCTCAAGATATGGCCTCCCTCATTTAATTGAAGATTCACCTTAGTGAATTACTATTGCTGCTTTGGCTTACATCTTTATAATTGAACTTATATGAAATCTAATAACATTTAGTAGGGCATATCATAAATGATGTAATAATAGTAACATGAATAATAAGAGATTTAATTATAAATATAGATGATGAATGGAATCATGAGTTGGTCATATTATAGATAGTGTTATTTACAACCATGATAAGCACATTGCTTTGTTTACTAAAATTTTTCTCATAGTTGAAGATGAGGAAATTCGTTTAGATAATCATGGAAAAGATGTTAAAAAAGAGGGCCCAATGAGAACTAAAGAGAGACATGGCATAATATAAGGTTCATACTTCAAATAATAGATGTGAAGATTTATGGGACATAGATTTTCTAAAATTCTACTTCAAAAATTTATTAAAAAAGTTCCAAGAAATAAAATCTTATGGAACTCCATGTTAATGAAATAAAAAGAAACATCATTATATAGTAAAGTTACCACAACTCCAACTTCATATAAAATATATATTAAGAACTAGAGAACTAGGAGACATATAAAAGTATGATTTAATATCTTTTTTTTTAGAATTTTTAAATGATAAATGAAAGTCAAAATATAAGAGCAATCATTTTGAAATTAGTGTTATATATATATATATATACATATATATACACAGATATATCATAACGTTATAACTTCAAGAATCTTCAAACTAGCCAGTCATCCAAGTGCATCCTTTATTGCATCTTGAGTTGAACCCTCCTAAGTAGCTAAGACATATGTTAATTTTAAGTCAAAGTCAATAGATGTTAACACATTCTGAGTTGGATAAGGTTTTCTACCTCTAAATGTATTTACATGCTCTTTTGGAACTCAAGCTTTGATGTGTGTTCCATCTATTGCTCTTATGAAATCCTAGCTTTAAATAATAAATTAAATAAAATTGTACATATAAATTAACACATGATGATGTGTATGTGCCTTAAAAAAGGGCATGAATCTATAAGTTGAATTTATCTTAGATGGATTCTTCAAGGTTGGAGTTTTTATCAAAACATTGTGTAGTTCTCTCATGGCATATAAAATTCCATTAAAATATCGAATAACAGTTTCTTCAGAACATTAGAAGTTGAATTGAATAACTCAATTATGAATGTTATGACCAAGTGTATAGAATAACATAACAACTTTTTCTTACACATACATATTAATAGTATCAATAACCAATCTTCCTAAATGAAGTAGTGTGCATAATTTTTAAAGAATGTTTGCCTCTTCATTCACACCATGTTAACCCAATTTAAATCTGAACCAAAATATAGCTTTCCAAGGTATGCATTTCATTTCACGCACCATTCTAGATTAATTATTTTGTTCTAATTTTTAAGTTTATTAAAATAAAAAGAAGGTTGCAACAATAGCAATTACTACATTTATGGCTACACGCATTTGATTGCTACTCAAATTTGTCACTCTTGAATTCATCCCATTGAATGGTTGTTCTTGCTTATTGGGTATACAGTTCTCCATATACGTAGGTGAATTATTAATAAGTTCATTTTTAACAAGTCATCTTTGTGTAATTATTATTTACTTTATTTGAATGAGTGTTCTAATAATCATTATTCTAAAGAATTGCTACATTTATTAATGTTGTTATTTTTTCTTTGTTATATGCATTGAAGAATTATGAGTTAACCAATATATTAACATGCATACATAACATAATTTCCTCATAAGTTTTTTCCTAGAAAAAAGCATGAAGAAATATAGGTGTGGATGAAAAGTTTGAAAAAACATTATTTAAGATTTAATTAATAGCTAATTAAGGCTAACATGCTTGATAAACACAACCCCAAATGTCTATCTTGATTAAATATGTTGCATTTGATCAATAATGGCTGCACATTTTAAAAAGTTCTCTATGGTGTTTAAAAATAATAATGGGGACACCAAACAGATCTTATGAGGTACTTATTAAAATGATAGAATATGACATTAAGAAATAATGTACTACATCGAAAGGTAGACATATCATAGTACAAATGGATTCAGTATTTAATAAGGTCTTCTAAAATAGATGGGTATATGTGTACTAAGGATTTTTCACTTACTTTGTATTAATGAACTAAGGTAGGGTTTATTTTAATTTTGGCACTTAAATCGTCTGACATGGAAGATGACTCAGTGGCGGTAGATGAAGTTTCATCTCGACCATTTGATCTTGGATCAAATGGTTGAGATCAACCCCATGATTTCAAAGGGATTAATTCAAGATTTCTAAAATAATTAATCATGACCGTCCATTCTAATCACGAGGAATAGATGGCCGGTGATCCATTGTCCCGTGAGCACCGGAAGATGGACACCATCCGCCACTCGATCCGAGCTCATCGGAGATCATTTGACAATGAAATCGACTTCAAAATGATCAGGGAATGAATATAGGGAGATCTTACGGTGGAGATTCCACGAAAACATGATTCACTTCAAAAAAGATCAACACTTAGAGGCTAAGACTATGATTGCTAGATTTTTACCTTGTCAGAGCTATAGACCGGCGGTCCACCGATAGAGGTAGCTTCGTCTTGAAGAGATGAAGTTTTGTTGAGAAGATTTCAAGCTGCCTCCCCACAAATCGGTCTGTGGACAGAATGTCACCATAAAACTCATTTGAGTTGGCCTAGGGACGTCTTTCGATGATTGAATCACTCGAGAAATGATTTGTTTTAGCTCACTGAAGTGAGATGAAGGTGTGGAAAGAGTTAATTTTAATTTGGGGGAGATTTAAAAAGTTTGGATAGATGAAGCTCTTGGGTCTAATCGAGTATTGGTCTCACTGGCAATGGAGTGCACGAGAAGCTCAGGAGAAGGTATGGGGCTATGCAGAATATTATAGGGGAGCTCTCTATTGAGTTTGAATGGATTGGGAGGAGTATACTCTTCTCCCCAGCTGAACCAAGGGCTATGATTGGTTCATCCTTTGGCAACCGTCCGGTCAAAGTAGGTAGCTGAAGATGGTAGGGGACTGCTGATATGGATGAGGATGATAAGGTTGCCAATGGGTGAAATCACCCTCTCTTGGCCAAAAGTTGAGCCCAATAGCTTTGGGTTAGGTTGGGTCAGTGGTTTGCTATCCAAGAAGAGAGAAATGTGGCAGCCATGTGGTAGAGGAGAATTTAATAAAAATAAAAATCCTAATTAATACCTAATGAATAATGTTTAATTAAGGTTTATAGCTTAGGCTAATTACCTTAATTAAGGCCAAATTACTTGGCTAACTAATTCCAAATTTGGTGGGATGATTCTATGGGATGTCCTCTATCTCCCATAATTATTTTGAAATTATTTGCCATGTAGTTTAAAGATTTTAGAATTTTAATCCTAATTACTCTTTTTAACTAATTAAATGATTATTAAGATTGGTGAACAGTAAAGATCAAATAATTAAAATTTATTAATCAATGTGAACAATGAATATGATGAGAGAAATAATTAAGACTCCTTTCCTAATTATTTTTTCCAAACATCCTTCATTAAGAGGGTTATTAACATGTTCAATAAATAAGGATTAATTAAGGAAATAAATCATAAAATAAAAAAAAAATTGATTCGGACAATTCAAACATAATCCATTAATCCATTTATGTGTTTAATAGAATAAAGTCATTAAGGAAATTATGATTAACCCATTGATGTGGGAAAATCATAAGAGTATTTAACTTAGATTATTTTCTTCTTTAATTTAATTAACTCTTAAGCATGACCCTAATTACATCAGACTTCTATAAGTGCATTGATAATTTTATTTTTCTAAAAGCATATCATTGAAGGCTCATGATCAAGTAGTTAATTAAATTAAAGAAGTTTAGGAAAGGGTAATTAAGTTGATGTGCTTAATGGCTTGAACCTAACAACTCATAAAATCTATTTAATTTCCTTCATTAAATATGTTGAATCATGGGATGGGGTAAATCCTAAGTGTCATTTTTTCTCTTTAGATTTTAACAACTTAAACATCAAAATCAAATCTTCTAAGGACTTTGGTTCGTGTTAAGGAATGTTTATTGGCTTGATTGTCCTTAGGATTCAATGTAATTGAGTATGTTATGTGGCAACATTTAATTATTTTTTTTAGTTATTATAAATGTGCATGATATTTGTTTCATATATTCATATTTAAAAAAAAAAAGAAAACGGAAGAAAAGAAACAGAATTAAAGGAATATGATTGCAATTAAGTTATATATGTTGGATAAGTATTATTATATGGGGGGGGGGGGGAGAGGAATTTTAACCTTATCAGTGTGTTACATGTTTCGCTCGAATGTGAGTCATCACGATGAGAGATGCTCGCACTCAAGAGTTCTCGACAATGCAATATGTCATAGAAAGGAATAAAAAAAATAAGATTGATTAGTTCTTTGGGTTATTAGAATAAGAGTTTGTCTGGCATGTCAAAAACAAAAATGAAAGATTCAAATACATAATATTTATACATCAAAAACAAAGGTTGGAACTTTCACATTTTCAAAAGGCACATATGGAACCTCTCCATTCAATATACTCACTTTTATTGAATGGAGTTTTTATTTTCAAACAAAATCAAAAATAAACTTCAAAAAGCACATATGAATCTCTCCATTCAATATACCCAAATTTATTGATCTGATTTTTTTTTTTGAAATTATAGTTAATGTTTATTATGAATACTTAATAAAGTCTCCATTTAGTTATAACTTAAAGATACTAAATAATTATTTTATCTTTATGTTTTATGTGTGTTGACCTCATTTTTGGAATGAGCTCTCAACCCCTCCATCTTAAACCTAGGACTTCTCTTAGACTTTAAGAGTTCCTTAGTCTTGACACACTTCTAGTGATTAGGTGGACACTCAACCTAACCTTAGAGACTTAGAAGCGTTAGCCATAGGAATAGGTCATGCCTTAGGGGTGTTAGGAAAATTTGCCTACCCTATAGCTTGAACCAAATTCCTCACTTTTTCCCTTCAAGTCAAACTCAAATCAATTCCAACTCGATTGATTTTCTCCAAACTCACATCAACTCCAACTCTAACTCAAACCTTGAACCAATTCAATGGATTTTCTCAAATCATGAATCAATTCCAAATAATTGAAACTTATGATTGAAGCCCATGATTGGATTCCAAACTCAAAATATTTCCTAAGTCCTTTGATTCCCTCTTATGGACTTAGCTCAAACCAAATCTAAATCAATTCAAATTCAAGAGATTTTCTCACAACCCATTTATATTCACTTATATAAATGAAATATAAATTCAAATCAATCAAACGAAATTCAAAATTCAAATCCAAACCAAAAGTCTTTCCTAAGTCACCTTGATTCCCATCTTATGACTTAGCCCAAACCAAATCCAAATCAATTCAAATTCAAGAAATTTTCTCAAAACCCATTTATATTCACAAATATAAATGAAATATAAATTCACATATCCAAAAATAAATTCAAAAATCAAATCCAAATTCAATCAAAATTCAACCAAAGCCTTTCAAGTCAAAATCTTGAACTTAGCCAAATCAAATTCAAATCAAGTCAAACTCTTGATTTTTCTTCATGATTCAATCACTCCTACAATCATGAATCCAAATATAATAAACTTTAAATATCAAACCAAAAATAAATTCAAAACTCAAACTCAAATTCAATCAAAATTCAACCTAAACCTTTCAAGTCAAATTTTTGAACTTAGCCAAATCAAATTCAAATCAAGAAAAACCCTTGATTTTTCTTCATGATTCAAACAATCCTTCAATCATGAATGCAAATATAAACGTAAATTCTAATCTTCAAATCAAAACTGAATTCATAAATCAAGCCAAAGTCAAACTCATGTTCACCCTCTTGAACTTGAAATTGTCAAATGAATCAAAACCCATTTGACTTCAAATCACTTGCAAATGGATTTATATTTCAATCATAAGTCCATATGTGAGCTCAATCAAACTCAAATCAAGCTTTGACCAAGCCATTTGACCTACTTAGGCTCACTTGACCTAAAGAGACCTAAAGTACCCCTTTTGAGCCAAATTCTAATCCTACCCAAATTGGATTGAACTAAGCCAAACTAAGCCTCACATTGTGAGCAACAATCATCATGAGATGATCAATCACTCAAATTAGGTCAAACAAAGTAAAACCTAAGGGTTGACTAAGTCAACACTTAGCCAAAATGAAATCTAAACAAGCTAAAACCCACCATAGGACAAATTGATTGAAACCATTGATCAAAACACATTCATGATCAATGTTTGAACTTGACCAAGTCATCATTTAAGCCTAACCTAGCCCAATTGACCACTTGATCCAAGTTGACCCAACTGGACCTAAAATGTCAAAATGTGTCAAAACTTAATCTAAGACAAATTGATTAAAACTAATGGGTCAAGTTCATTCCAAATCACTTGTTGAACTTGACCAAAGCCCAAATTGTCCAACTAGACCCAACCTAGCCCAATTTACCTTGAACCCAACTTGACCTAAAAGGTCAAATTGAGTCAAATCCAAATATAAACCAAATTGATTAGAAGCAAAGATACCAATCCATTTTAAATGATCAACCAAACATAAACCAACCCATGACCTAACCCAAATAGGTCAAATAGGTCAAATTGGTCAACTTGACCCATTTGACCTAAATGAAATCAAATGAACCAAATCCAAATGTGAACCAAATTGAACCAAACCAATGATGCCAAAAACATTTCAAATGGTCATATGAACTTGACCCAACCTTTGGTTTGACCCAATTTGACCAATTGGTCAACTTGACCCAAGTTGACCCATTTTGACCTAAATGGGTCAACATGAGCCAAATCACATCAAACCAACTCCAAATTAAATGAAAGTTGGTCAAACCCATTTTTTAATCATACTGAACATATTCAAAATGAAAACCAAGCCAAATGACCATTTTACACCTAGGCCATAAGGTAACCTAAAATTAAAACCACTTGGAATTTGGTCAATTCCTTTTCATGGACACTTGACATCCTCTTAGTGGACCAAATGGTCACTAATGGACATGGTGCACATGACCCAATGGGTTTGGGTCAGCCCAACCCAACCTAAGGCTAAAACTGACCACCCCATGGACATGAGCACATGGGAATCCTTCCTCCACCTTATTTTGCACATGGCAAACTTCCCCACTACCCCCTTTGGCCAAAACTTAACCACATGCAACTCTAAATGGCCAAAACAACCCATTGAATAGGGTGTATTGGATAAATATGGCAAAGCTCTTCACGACCATCTGATTCACTTAGGGGGAGATATACTCCCCAAAATTCCATTTGAATTAAATAGAGCCACACTCGATTGAGCTAAGGAAACTCAGAGCAAGCATTTGCAAGTCTCCCCAAGCTTCCTAGAGTGAATTATAATTCTCCATTTTTAGTTTCTTCAAACCAAAAATAGGGGAGCTCCACTCCTTTTCCATCTCACTCAATACTTCATATCAAGCCAATTCCTCTTGCAAGCTTCATTAGAGGACTCAATCAAACTTATCTAAAGCTTAATCCAAGTTTTCAAACCAAGGGAAGTGGGACTTTGATCAAGACTAATACATAGGAAGATCCACTTAACCAAATCACCTCAAATCTTCAACAAGGCTTTGTCTCCACTAGACGAAGCTACCTCATCAGATTTGAGCACTAATGATAGCCTCTAGCGATGTGTGGATCAAAACTGAGCTTAAACTAGAGTGTGTGTGGTCTTTTGTGAAAGGAATTTTCACTTCATGTAAAATTAGCTGTTGGATCTTCATTCCCTTGCATGATGATGGTGTGGGTTGAGTTTGGGCTCAATCCAAGCTCTATTGAGCTCAGATCATGCCATGGAAGGTGGACGGTTCCCCTTTCCCTCAGAGAAGGTCAAGGACGGATCATGGGCCATCCATCCGCACACTTTGGATGGATGGCCATGATCAAGATGTGTAGGAATATCTAATTAATCCCTTAATATCACAGGTTTTATCTCGGTATAGATCTCGGCTGATGGCCGTGCACATACTTGTTGACAAGATGCTAAGATGTGACAACTTAAGTGGCCTCTCCCATTGTGCCATGTGGAAAGAGTGCATCGTATCAGCCTCCACGTGGCACCGACGAGATTAGCTATTTAGTTAGGGATTTAATTAATTATCCTTAATGGCTGAATTTTCATAATTACATAACTAATTCTAGAAAAATCATAAAAATATAAGATAAATTTATTGTAAAGATAATTTAGAGGAGAATATTCTAAAATTATTTTCAATGGGTTTTGGATAGTGAATTTTCCTTAATTAGGGCTTTATTGAAAAATTAATAAACCTAATTACTCCCTAATTATCACATTAATTAATTCCAAACTTCTCATGTGAATTTAGGGGGATGACTTTTGCCTCGCCTAATTTCCTTGGGATTTATTAATAGGTAAATTAAGGAGATCAACTAATGAATCCTTAATTACTTTCTTAATATAATTAAGGGTAATTAAGCATATGAACAATGGTTTAATCCTTTATTAAGTTAATTAAGCCTTGTTTAAGTAGAGATGAGGTTTATGGAATGCATTTGGGCATAAACAAACCAAGCAAATAAACATAAACTTTTGCATCTTTTTTTTCCATTCATTTCTTTTGTACATGCATATATATTTAAGGAAAGTGGTATATTAGTCTGGACAACCCCGGGGTTAAGAGGCTTTAAGTAGCCCTAAGTAGGTCTTGTACCTTACACCCAAGGTGCTAACAATGGCGTCGTACTCACTTAAGCCTTACATACATATAAATGTGCATGTGAAAAATGGATAAAAGAATCACCCTTTTCTACATAACAAAATCATGCATACATGAAACACTCTAAATTTCCTTAAGTAACATAACTTAGCATCCATCATGAAAGTGTGCTAAACATTTTTTATTTGCATGTATAGATATGCTTAGGACTCATCCATATGCATGTTACTCATGTTGGGAAAGAAATGAAGTGATGTGTGTTTTGTAATAGTATTTCACTTTAATTAATCTTAAAATGCCTTTCTTTTTGAATAGGTTTGCTTAGGAAAATATAAACTTAGGATTAATTAAAACAGATAATAAAATATTCATTAAATAAAAATTAAATATGAATCTACCTTAGAAATTACTTAAGGTAGGGAGGAAAGAGAAGTTCTCTTCTCTTTTCCTCTTTTTACAACTTAGTAACTAATTGTAGGATTCACTTAAACCAAATAAAAAAAATACAAAATAAAATCAACCAAAGCAACTAAATCACTTACATGAAACAAACCCTATAAGTTGAACATTTTTATACTTAGAAAACTTCAACCTTAAAGCCTAGCTAAGAATTCCACACAAACCTTAAATAGCGCACACATTAAGCTAAGTCACCATTTATAGATTTAGGTTAGGACGGTGCATGGTTTGATGTTTTATTTTATTTTATGATGTTTTATTTTAGTCAGGTGTATGTATGTAGACTGAATGATAGGGCGATCTTAGTCTAACCATTATCTTCTGCAGGGGATTGTGCTTAAGGGGTGCGGTAATAAAAATATAAAATTACTTTTGCTGTGCAGGTGCTTATACCCCTAAGCATAATCCAAAATAGGCCAGGTGGACTTGGTTACCCATGTGTGGGGTGCTAAGTCCAACTTATATATATACATGCTTGGGATTGTATGGTTCATTTGGTTAATCTCTATTTTACAGGTGTTAGTTAGATTTTCTTTTTCCCATTTTCATGTACTTTTATAATTAGGATTTTGGAATGATTGTTATGGGGGATTAGGATGAACATTGGTCATAAGATCTCATCTTATGTACCATGTGAAGCCTTTGGAGCATCCACATTCCAATGATCCAAAATAAAGAATAAAAGAAGAAAGAAGAAAGAAAAAAAAGAAGAAGAATGAAGACCCCCATAACATGAATTCCTTGCTTAATTGTAATTAATTCATTTGTAATCCAGGTTCTATAAGGGTAGAGCTCAGCTACCCAATTTGTTTTTCTGGTTTATGTGGTGGAGCTCGACCATAAATGGTCTTTTATTCTTTTGCGCTAGTTTTATAAATTGATTGATGGTTGTTTAACTTGCGCATCAAGATGGCATCTTTTTCTAGTTTCTTTCTTGCTTTGATGTATGGTCTGGATGATGATTAGGCTCTTAGAAAAATAAATTTTTTATCCAATTAAACAAACTCAAATAAAAAATAAATAACTCATAACCTCACCTAAAGCTTAGATTATAAAATAAGATAAAAGAATTAACAACCGCTTAGCTGGATGTTATCTTACTTTTCTAATATCATGCATAAAAAAGCATATTATTTTTCTCTTGATTGGAGGGCTTCCACCTTTGCCAGAGAACTTGGCTTGACTTGTGAGAGCCATGGTGGAAACACACCTCCTTATTTTGCTGATTTTGGCCCATAATCTAATTTCTCATCCATTAAGCATATAAATCCTAAAGCTTGTGTCAAATTGATTATCTAAAATAAAAGTAAAATGTAACAAAGATCACATTATATTTAAGTCATTAATCATGCCCTACATGATCTAGTCTCTTAGGGAGTGTGTTTAAGGACTTAGTCTATTTCTAAATAAATAATAACCTAGTTATCTTGCATAAATCATAAGACTTGCCTACATGTATTTAAAACCATAGGAGGAGTTAGTTGGCGGCCACCCCCAAGCAGTTGTAAGTCCAACAGTCGGGTGGTTTATCCTCTCTTGTGGAGGCAAACCAAATACCCATTTTTCTTTAGGTTTCAGTGATGCTTTTTGGTCCTCGCCAAAGCTCCCTAGACTTAGGTTCAGAGGTTACTACTTCTCTTTGTGGGCTATGAGCATAAATCCTCACCTCTTAGGAATTTTCATAACCTTATATCATGGAATTATAAGCCCTAGCATTCTAATAAAAATCTAACTCCAACAAAGTAATTCAATTTCAAAAGTGTAAAGCCTATCCATAGGGTAGTTTGGGGTGCTTACTAGGCTTCCTTGTATCTTAAACACATTTTACCCTTTCAAAAAGCACATATGAAATCTCCCCATTCAATATACCCATATTTATTGAATGGAGGTTTCATTTCCAATCAAAATCAAAAATAAATTCTCCAAAAAGCACATATGAAACCTCTCCATTCAATATACCCACACCTATTGAATGGAATTTTTCATTTCCAATCAAAATCAAAAATATACTTTCAAAAGGCACATATGAACATCTCTATTCAATATACCCAAATTTATTGAATGAAGATTTCATTTCCAAATAAAATGACATTATTTTGAAATGCCATTTAACATATTCCATATATGATTAGGTTGGAATTTCCTCTTTCAAAAAGCAATAATCACACATGAAAATACATCTTTAAAAAATGAAACGTAATTGATTTCCATCTTACATACCCAAATTTATTAAATGCAAATCCCTCTTTTCAAAATCAACAAAACATAAAATTTTTTAAAACACATTTGAAACTTCATTCTAGCATACCATATTTGCTAAAATGAAGGCTCCATTCTCAAAAGAATAAGATTTTTCAAAACACATTTGAAACTACATTATAGCATACCCCATTTGCTAAAGTGAAGTCTCCCTTTCCGAAACACAAAAATTTGAAACACATTTTTGAAATTTCATTTAGCATATTCAAATTTGCTAAGTGAAATATCCATTTCATAAATTTTTCAGAACACATTTTGAACTTCCTTTTAGCATACCACATTTGTTAAAATGAAGTCTCCATTCTCAAAAAATAAGATTTTTCAAAACACATTTGGAACTTCATTCAAGAATACCCCATTTGCTAAAGTGAAGACTCCATTTTCAAAACAAAACCCAAAATAAAAGAAACATTTTTGGAACTTCATTTTAGCATACCATATTTGCTAAAGTGAAGTCTCCATTTTCAAAACAAAATCCAATACAAAGAAACACTTTTGGAACTTCATTTTAGCATACCATATTTGCTAAAATGAAGTCTCCATTTTCAAAACAAAATCTAAAATAAAAGAAATACTTTTGGAACTTCATTTTAGCATACCATATTTGCTAAAGTGAAGTCTCCACTTTCAAAACAAAATCAAAAACAAAAAGAAACATATTAGGATTTCTTTAACATACCCAAATTTGCTAAGGATCCTATTTTTGCAAAATCAAAATCTCTACAAAAATAAAAGAAACACATTAGGATTTTCTTAGCATACTCAAATTTGCTAAGAGTCCTATTTTCAAAATTTTTCAGAAAAAAAAAAACACTTGGATTCTTCATTTAGAATACCCAAATTTGCTAAATGTGAATTCCATTTTCAAATCACAAATGATTCACAAAACGAAGCAAATAAAGAAAAAGAAGAAATTGTTTTCAAACATCTCACTTAGCATAACCAAATTTGTTAAGTGAGTAAATTCTAAAAATCACAAATCCAAAACAAAACCAATTGACCCTTTACTTTAATATACCCAAATTTGTTAAATAAAGGGTCCTCAAAATAATAAAAAAAATTAAAATTTAAATATGAACCTATGGAAGCATCTCTCCAAAAATATTTGAACCCATTTTCAACATACTCAAAATTATTGAAATTGGATTCTAAATTCAAAATTTCCTCTTTCCAATCAAATCTCAAAATCTCTTTTAAATCCATTTGAGCCCGACTTAACACTTTCAAGATGTTGAATATGGCTTCAAATTCTAAATTCAAATTCAAAATCAACAAAGCAAGAAAATTTGATTCAAGTTTATTTTCAATATTGCAGTTTCAATCAGCTTCAGTCAATTTTTTAGTCTCAGTCCAGCACAGTTTGATTCAATGGCAGCGTCGAAGTATGTGTTCTCTTTTCCTCATGGGATGGACTTGGCCTTGGATTAGGCCAGCCTTCCTCACTTTGATTATGTCCACCTTATCCACTTTGGTCGAGGCTTCGAGGGGGCCAGGATTACATGTGAGGGCACTCCCTCATATTGTGGAGCACGGTGGCGGGCGGCGATCATCCAAATCGATATGCCATGTAACTTGGATATTCCCTCACTGAAGAGGAAGGCAGTGGCGGTTCCCACAGTAGTGTTATTAGTGCTAATGTCAGTGCCAGTGTCAGTACGTCCTTTGGTTCCCCATGCTATCCCAGTTAGAACTAGCACCCACTCACTAACACCTTCTAAGGGGAAGGCTCCTTTGATCCCAAGTTTTGTCTTCCTTGCTTTTGAGGTTAGATCTAGCTCTTACTCTACTAACCCTACCAGGACCCAAAGATGGAACAAGAACTACATGATTAAGTGGTATCACACTCGCATCGTGAGAGAGTTGGAGGCAGCTGCTCAATCTGCCATGGAGGAGTCACCTAGGGTAGTGTCTCCTCTCATTACGGAGAATAGGTTTCACCTCCTTTCTGGTTTTGACAGAGAGGATGTCAAGAGGATTTTTGCTTGGTCTCCACCAGCAATACATTTCCAGGCTCCTATTACTAAGAGGAGTAGGTCGTATACTGGCCTGAAGATAGTTCTTCGCTAGGTTGGCAGAGCCTATGGACGATCGGAGTCCGGGGCTCAGTTTTATTTGAGATCCATTATCCCCCACAGTGTGGGGAAGCATATTAGACAGGAGAGGGCCAGGGAGGCCCATACTTCAGTATATATTTCTAGTCAGAGGTTCAACCGAGTGGCGACCTCGCATTGATTTTCCCAATGGGTACCCATCGATCATCACGATAACATTATGCTCGGGGACTACTCATCCCAGAGAGGAGCTCTTGGTAGAGAGTGGTGTCTCCATCTTCTCCTCACTCCACCATCTTCGATCCATGTTCCAACATCTCCAATTCCACCAAAGGCCATGAAGCCTGCATCTGGGGAGAAGAGGACCCCACTGGTGATCCGACTACAACCAAGGGATCCTGTTCCATTTACACCGCCTACTGTGGTGAGGTTGAGCTCCCCTGCTCGACCTTCTACCCCAGTCACAGTGAGGAAGGGATGATGACCCCAAAGTATCGTAGTCATCCCATCACCACTGTCACCATAGCATACGATGGAGATAACAGTTGCTGAGCGAGAAGGTGACAGCTCAGTTGGACCTATGATGATAGATCCTCCTAGGAGTGTCACCCCATATAGATTTAGTGACAATCAGGATCGTATTTCTTCCAGAAAGTATAACCCTCATAGGATTAACTCTCTAGCAGTAGGGGAGGTCCGGTGCCTCAAAGTACATGATAGTAATCCCACCTCCGGTCAACTAAAGTCATTTGTGCCAGCTCAGACGGATCATTCTCTAGATGATATAGTAGCCCATTATCCCATGGAGAAGAAAGAGATCCTAGGATATGATTGGTCTAATGAGGAGAAGAATAGCTTTGATCCCAATGAAGATGATTTATTGGGAGATTCAATAGGAGTTTGCATGGTAGACACCAAGGGATCTCTCCTTAAAGAGCACTAGACTGTGGAAGATGTTGAGGTCGAGCAGGAAGACACAACCTATTCGACCCAACACCTTTTTTAGATAGGATGGAGAAGAGGCTTGAAGATCTACTAGTAGTTATCTTAGCACTTTAAAACCAAGCCCCAACAGTTCATCCTACTATAGCCAAGACTAGTCAGCCAGAGTTGGTGCATGTCTTGAATCTAGCCAAGACTTTACCTCTTGTAGAGCAAGGTAGAACCAACATGTATAGGAAGGTAGTGGATAGTACCTCCATATAGGAAAAAGATATCAAGAGCATGGTTGAGTAATAGGTGAGAGAAGCATTAGCTCAAGCCCAAGGAAGATCATCAGTTCCAAAGGGTAGACCCTACCCAGAGGAATTTGATGCAATCCAATATCCTAAGGGTTTCATGCTACCTTCTTTCAAGAGCTTCAATGGCAGTAGGAACTTGAGGCAGCACATTGCACATTTCAGGGCCGGTTATTTACAAGGTGGATGCTTTACTCTTCGTTCTTATCGGTAGCTTAATAGGTATAGCATTTGACTGGTATGCTAAACATCCCAATAGTTTAGTGAGGACTTTTGTTGAGTTGGAGTAACTCTTTATTAAGAGGTTTGCTGGAGCTCAGCAAATGGTCACTGTTGGCGATCTCGTTGTAGCTCAACAAAATCCTAGTGAGTCCCTCATTGATTACATTCTCAGATGGCATAATTTTAGTATGAAATGTGAACAACAACTGTCTGAATAGCACACCATTGAGATTCTACTTAAGAATATTCATGGCCCGATCAGCTTCATGCTCAAAGGTTTTGCCATCAAAACTTTTGAGAAATTAATCAACAAGGTAGCTAGCTTGCATGGAGAAGCCAAACAACTACCTTCTCCATATCTACCAACAAAGTTGAAGCTGCAGAAGGTATATGAGAAGAAACTAGGGGCAGTGATAGCAGTAGATAAGGGAAAATAACCAGCCAGAGGGAAATTTAAGAGACCTCATGCTCCACAGCTGTCACTTTCACCTCCTCTATCACCACCGAGGAAACCCTACCGGCCTCCACAATAGCCTCCATGACCTGCACCGCCTCCTCCTCAGCCACATCATCAAAAGCAATGGTAAACATACCCATTGCCAAGTAGTTATGGTCCACCCACTCCTTTGGATAAACTTAACAAGCCTTATTCATTTAAGAGGGAGGTAATCAGAAATATCTTTAAAAATCTCTTAAAGAAGCCTGATTTTCAACTACCTGAACCTAGGAGACTGGAGGAAGTGGGTAAAAGCAATGATCCTAACTTTTACCCCTACCACTATATGCTAGGTCATGTTTTGGAAGATTGCTTCACATTTAAGGATTGGCTTGAACATAGCTTCAAGATTGGTGCTGTAGTCATCCCAAAGGAATACCTTATGGAAGAACCATCCAGTTCCATTAGGGTAATCTTTGGGGATACTTGTGATCCTTCTAAAAGCAAAGAAGATTGGGATATCTCCTTATCCAAAACCTCTAAGAAAATTATCTCAAAAATCAAAAAACTTTCTTTTCTGGTGCTGGCTAAACCTCCAACATCAAGAAGGTTTGCAAGTTGCGAGCCAACTTCAGGGAAGGGCTCGGCATGGCGACATGTGCTAGCCGAGATAGCCTAGTAGCAAAAGAGTCCGACCTCCAATCCACCATTGCAGTTACTATATCAACAAATATCTCTACTTCAGCTATCTCTTCTTCTTATAGCAGACATCTTGTATTGACAGATGAGGGCATCAAATCCCTCACCCCTCTTACTTTACTTGATTTCTACTATGTACCTTCTATTAAATCCAAGAAATTGAAGAATAAAGCTAGTTTGAATTACATCTATGTCACTTCTAATAGGTTGTCTGAATCTATTCCTAATGATAACTCTTTAAGTCTAAACAATAACTATAATATTTTTGATCATCCTCTTTCTGATTTATAGTTGGACTTTCCTACTCTGAATACTGCAGGTTTGCCTCTTGAGATAGACTTGGAATGATCCAATTTCGATGGTCCCATAGGAGATGTAGGTGAGCCTGGCATGCAGGTAGAATCTTCCATTACTCTGCCATAAGAGATCACCGAAGTCAACCTCCATAGTGGCAAGGTTCTACCTCCTAGGGCAGCACCTCAAGATAGAGGGAAATAAGTCATTGATTCAAAGGATCAAGAAGCCCCTCCACAGGATGCTCCACCCTTGGATATGCTTGTGGAGGATCAACCCAAGGTGGACTACAATGTCCTCTCTCATCCTCTCCTTGATCCAAAGATATGCTTAGTTTACCTAACTGCTATTGGAGAGGAGGCACATTATTCCAGAGAAGCCAAAGGGTCACTTTCATAGATGAAGATCTTCTTTTGGGAGACATGGAGCACAACTGTCCCCTCTACATTACAGTAGACATGGGCAGATTCAGACTTGCCAGACTTCTCGTCAATCTAGGTGCATCGATGAACATTATTATCTAAAGACCCTTGCCTATTTGAGGATCAACATCTCCACACTCCGAGGAGATCAGATGATGTTGAGAGGACTCAATGAACAAGGTGAGCGGGGTTTAGGTTCCATAGTGTTTTCATTGGCGATAGGTGACTGGAAGACTGAAGCAAAGTTTTATATCATTGATTCAAATACTTCATTCACCACTTTGCTCGATAGGCCTTAGATATATTAGAACAAGATGATTCTATCCTCCCTCCATCAGTGCATCAAATTCAGGAAGGATGAGATTAAGTACTGTGTCAAAGGAGATGAGAAGCCATTTTCAGTTAGAGAGGTTGAGATATATGAGGATGCGACTTACTATCTTCCTAAAAAAAACCCTTTCTCATGAACTTGGATAAAATTCAAATTCAAAAGAAAAAAAAAATAAAGAAAAAGAAAAAGAAAAAGAAAGAAAAAAGAAAAATGAAAATCCAAGTGAACAAGAAAGGGAAATTTAAGAAGAAATAGAGCTGCATATCACATTCTACCCATAGTTCATTCTATCATATGGACATGTGGGTAGGATGACTCGACCTCCTCTATGTAGAGGCAGAGGTAGAAATAGAGTTCAAGAGGTGGAAGACTCTCTGGTTGGCCAACAGCCAACAGGGTGTATGTTCCAGTTCATAAGAGTACCCTTACTATTCACACAGACTAGGAATCTAGCTCAGAGGTTGAGTTATGGTGAAATTTTTATAAAAGAATTTTTAAAAGAATGTATACTTTTATCTTCAATCTATACGGGATAAAATGAAGATAGAAATATACTCTCTTTTTATGCATTTTTGACACTAGGTAGATCCGCAGATGTTCTTATTGAGGGTGAACGGGTATGAAATTGAGGATAGGTGTAATATCTCGAAAGATAAAAGTCACCACCCTACAATGGACCTAATCACCTCAATAAGGACTCCTAAGGATAATGGGTCTACATATGTACTAGAGATCTTTCTTCTACTTTACATGGAAAAGTAAAGTAGGGTTTCTTTTAAACTGGGTTCGTTAAGTTCCCTACAGGGGCAAGCCTCTATAGTTAATTACATCCTAAGGAAGGGGATTCCTTAGTAATACTCTCGATTAAGGTAAATGATCATTGTCTCCAAAGATTTCAATAGGTAGGACTATCAATCGATTAGTTTATTTTGGAAGATGAAATAGGATTGATCAAAGAGAGAGAGTTATTATTGAAGCCAAAGAAAGATAAGTAGGAGATGCTCTCAAAGCTAGGAAACCTAGTGAGCATCTTAAACTATCTTATGGTTGGGCTTTATATTTTTTTAAAATCAAATTATTTATTTGAGTTAAATTTTTATTAGAAGTTTAGGGCTTATAATTCCATAATACAAGGATATGGAAATGCCTAAGAGGTGAGGATTTATGCTTATGACCCATAGAAGGGAGAAGCAACCTCAGAACCTAAATCTAGGGAGCTTTAGCGAAGGCCAAAAGCATGACCTAAATCTAAGGAGAAAATGGGTATTAAGTTTGCCTTCATAAGAGAGGAAAAACCATCTGACTGCTTGGACTTACAACTTCCTGGGGGTGGTCACTAACTAACTCCTCCTATGATTTTAAATTCATGTAGGCAAGTCATATGCTTTATGTAAGATAGCTAGGATGTTATTTATTTAGAAAGAGATTAAGTCCTTAAACTCACTCCCTAAGAGACTAGATCATGTAAGGGCATGAAAAATGACCTAGATCTATTGCAAGACATATTATATTTTACTTTCATTTTTGTATAATCATTCGACACAGGTTTATAGGATTCATATGCCTAATACATGAGAAATAAAATTATGGGCCAAAATTAGTGAGAAGTGGGAGGTGTGTTTCCACCATGGCTCTCAATGGTCAAGCCAAGTTCTCCGGCAAAGGTGGAATCCCTCCAATCAAGAGTGTAACAATATACTTTTGTGCATGATGTTATAAAAGAATCCAGCTAAGGGGTTGCGAATTCTTTTATCTTGATTTTAACTTAGGCTTTAAATGAGGCTATGAGTTGTTTATTTTTAATTTTGAGTTGATTAATTTGGTAGAAGATTTATTTTTCCCTAAGAGCCTAATTGTCATCCAGGCCATACATCAAAGCAAGGAAGAAACTAAGAAAATATGCCATCTTAATGCACAAGCTAAACAAAATATCAAACATTTTATAAAGCTAACGCAAAAGAATAAAAGGCCACTTATGGTCGGGCACCACCGTACAAACCCAAAAATAAATTGGGCAGCTGAACTCTACCCTTATTAAATCCAGATTACAAAGGAATTAATTTACAATCAAGTAAGAAATTCATTTTATGGGGGTCGTCATTTCTACTTTTCTTCTGTCTTCTTTCTTCTTTTGGTTCTTTCTATTGGTTCCTTCTTTTAGATGGTTGGAAGGTGGTTGCTCCAAAGGCTTCACATTGTACATAAGATGTAATATTATGACCAATGCTCATCCTAATCCCCCATAACAATCATTCCAAAAATCCTAATTACAAAATTACATGAAAAGGAAAAGTAAATCTAACTAACACTTGCAAAATAGAGATTAGCTAAACAAACTATACAAATCCCAAGCATGTATATTGGACTTAGCACCCCACAGAAGAGTAACCAAGTTCACTTGACCTATTAGATTATGCTTAGGGGTATAAGCACTTGCACAACAAAAGCATTTATGTTTTTATTACAGTGCCCCTTAAGCATAATCCCTTGCATAAAATATTGATTAGACTAAATCATCCTACCATTCATTCTACACACATTCACCCTAACATCCAGACTAAAATATTACATCATAAAATAGAAGCAAACAACAAGCCATGCACCGCCCTAACCTAAACTTAGAAGTGGTGGCTTAACCTAATGTGCGCGCTTTAAAAGGTTTGTGTGGTATGCTTAGCTATGGATTTCAGGATTGGATTTTCTAAGTGTGAAAATGTTAAACATAGATGGGTGGTTTCATTTAAGTGTTTAGTTGATTTAGTTATTTTTTATTTGGTGATTTATTTTTTTTCAAATGAAACCTAAAATTAATTACTAAGTTATAAAGAGAGGGAAAAGAGAAGAGAGCTTCTCTTTCCTTCCCTACCTTCAGTAATTTTTAAAGTAGATTCATATTTAATTTTATTTAGTGATATTTTATTTTATGTTTTAATTAATCCTATGTTTATAGTTTCCCTAAAAAACCTATTCAAAAAGAAAGACATTTTAAGATTAGGTAAAGTGAATTAATATCACAAAATATACATCACTTCATTTCTTTCCCAACATGTATAACATGCAGATGAATAAATCCTAAGCATATTTATACATACAAATGGAAATGTTTAGCACACTTTATGATGAATGCTAAGAAATATTACTTAAGAAAATTAGAATGCTTCATGATGCATGATTTTTATTATGTAGAAAAGAGGGGTTTCTTTTATCCATTTTTCACATGCACATATGTATGTATGAAAGACCTATGTGAGTACGACACCATTGTTAGCACTAGGGGTGTAAGGTACAAGACCTACTTAGGGCTACTTAAAGCCTCGTAACCCCAGGGTTGTCCAGACCAATATACCACTTTCCTTAAATACAAACACATGTACAAAAGAAATGAATGGAAAAAGAAAAATGCAAAAAGTTTGTATTTATTTGTTTGTTTTATTTATGCAATTTATATGTACAAGTGTGGATGCCATTTTTAGGTAATAGCATAAGAATGGATAGGAATGGGGTTAGACAAGTGTTGTGTTCTTTTCAAATGAATTATACACTTTGCCAAATCCTATTTAAAACTATGCGAAAGGAAGAGAGAAGGAAAGCTACACTATGCACATCTTTATATTTATATCCACATGCAAGCTCATAAATAATTATAAGTAGCACACTTTTAGTTTTAGATGTTTGATTTATAGATTTTGAGAATAGTTTTGAATTTAATAGTGATAATAGCCATCCATATTTTTTACTTTAGCCAAAATAAGCAATTTGACATAAAGAAAGCATTTCATTTTCAATTTGATTTTTGAAAAGCATGAATGCATGAGATTCATATGACATACACATTTAGTTTGTTAGGAAAGAACTAAAGTGATGAAAGCATGTAAACACATTCACCCTAATTAATTCCTAAAGACAATCCTATGAAATAAGAAAGTTTTAAGCAAATCAAGTTATTTTTAAAGGAGGTTTGATTTGATTTTGAGTTTGATTTAACTTGAGAAATGTGAGTTAAGTTTGCAGTTCCTAAGCCATTCCCACATATGTTTGTTATCTTAGTTTATTTTTTAAGTGATTAGATCAATTTTATGCTTTGGTTAGGTTAAAGTATGAATTAAGTTTGTTAATTACCCCTTACCTATACTACCTTAGCATACTTAATCAAATAATTATGAGCCAATGAGATGACATAAAACCACACAAGGAATTTAAATTAGTAATGCACCTAGGAAAGGAAAAATCCTAATGCAATTGGCTCATGATTAATGATTAATTAAACTAAGGGGTTTAACTTAAGTACTTTCATAACCCCTCTCACACATGTGACTTGGGTTTTGATTTCCTTAATGCACTTAGGTTGTCGAACACCTAAGCAGCTACCCAAGATAGATTAATTAAGTTATAAAAAGTTTTAGAATTTTATAAAATTACTTAAGGGGGTAATTAGTGAATTAATCCTTAAGTAAGGTTGGATTAAGGAAGTAAGGGGGCTTAAGGAATATCTTAAGGAAAGTATCCAAAAATTATTTCCTAAACCTCATATTCACTAAAGCAAAACTTAATTGACTCAATTAGAAGACCACTAATTATACCCTTAATTAAGCTTAATTTCATTAAGGGAGTGATTAAGGAATGAACTAGTAATTCCCCTAATTAAGCAACCAATAAATCCCAAGAAAATTAGGGGAGGCAGGAGTCATGCCAGTAATTATGCACAAGAAGTTTATAATTAATCAATGGAGTAAATAGAGGGTAATTAGCAAAATAACATTCCTAATAAAACCCACATTTAGGATAGAGTACTATTCAAAATTTTTCCAAATCATTTTTAGAATATTCTATGTTCAATTATCTATCTAATGCAATTTATTTCATATTTTTGATTTTTCTAAGGTTGGATATGAATTTAGGAAGTTTCCATGATTAATTAGTGATTTAATAGCCTATTTAAATGTTTAATCCCATCGGCACCACGTGGGCTACTGATGTGGCATGCGCTTTCCATGTGGTGTGATGGGATTCGATATTAATTGTAGTGCCACATCAATGGTGGTGCTATGCGCTTTCTCCTCACCCGTCCGATCAAAGATCAATTGACTGAGGTTAAAGCTGTGGTTCTAAAGGATGAAACGTGGGATCCTATGTGTCTTAATCACGACCATCTATCCAAAATGCATGGATGGATGGCCTATGATCCTTCCCTATATTTCCTTGTGGGAGAGGACATCCATCCATTTTCTAGGGGATGATCCAAGCTCGATTGAGCTCAGATTGATCCTAAAACTTACCCACACCATCTAAGAACAAAGGCAAACACATCTAACAACAAGATTTTCATGGGATTAAAATCCACTTCACAAACCCAAATAATATTGAAAATGAGACCGGTTTAATGGTTAACCTCACCGAAAGTGATCACCGGTGCTCGATTCCCTTGGAAAAGCTTCATTTAGTGGAGACGAAGGTTTGTTGAAGTTTGGAGGTGTTAAAATTGGGTAGATCCTTCTAGAGGCCAACTCCACCTTGACTTGAGCTCGGTCTTGATCAAGAGGACTCCTCCCTTGCCTTAGGAACTTAGGAAAGAGCTTAGACAAGTTCAACCAAGCTCCTTGATGGAGCTTGTAAGAGGTATTGGGTTGATTTGAAGTGTGGAGTAAGTTTGAATTTTAATGGAGCTCCCCTATTTTTGGTTTGAGTAAATCCAAAAATGGCGAAGTTGATTTCACTCTAGGAAGCTAGGGATCACTTGGCAAAGGCTCCTCTGGCTTCTTATCACTCAATCAAATTAGGGACTAATGGAATGAATTCAAATTAGGGGGAGTATATCTTCCCCTTGAGCAATCGAATGGCCGAGCTTCTCCCTTCCATTTTGATCCAATTGACCAACTTGAGTGGGTTTGTTAGGCCATTTAGGATGTCCTTGCAATCTATTTGGCCAGAGGAGTGGAGTAGTGGAGCTTGCATGGGCTTAAATCAAGTGGAGGAGGGATTCCATGTGCTTAATTTCATGCAAGTGGTCCATTTTAGCCTTAGGCTAGGTTGGGTTGACCCAAACCCATTGGGTTGGGTGCACCACACTCCCTAGTGTTCACTTGATCCACTAAGAGGGTGCCAAGTGGTTATGGAGAGGATTTAACTAAATTCCAAGTGGATTTATCCAAAATTTCCCCTTCAACTTAGGGGTAAAAAGGTCATTTGCCTTGGATTTCAATTTGAATATGTTTGGTATGTTTGGAAAATGGGTTAGGTCAAGTTTCATTGAATTTGGAGTTAGTTTGATTTGATTTGGCTTATGTTGACCCATTTAGGTCAAAATGGGTCAACTTGGGTCAAGTTGACCAATTGCTCAAATTGGGTCAAACCAAGGGTTGGGTCAAGTTCATATGACCATTTGAAATATTTTGGTAGTTTTGGTTTGATTCAATTTGGTTCATATTTGGTTTTGGTTCAATTGAGTTCATTTAGGTCAAAGGGTCAAGTTGACCAAATTAACTCATTTGACCTATTTAGGTTAGGTCATGGGTTTGTTCATGTTTGGTTGGTTATATGAAATGGATTGGTATCTTTGTTTCCAATCAATTTGGTTCTCAATTTAACCTTTTAGGTCAAGTTGGGTTCAAGGTCAATTGGGCTAGGTTAGGTCTAGCTGGCCAATTGAGGCTTTGGTCAAGTTCAACAATCATTTTGGAATGAACTTGACCCATTGGTTTCAATCAATTTGGCTTAGATCAAGTTTTTCCACATTTTGACTTTTAGGTCAAGTTGGGTCAACTTGGGTCAAGTGGCCAATTGGAGCTGGGCTCAAATGTTGACTTGGTTCAAACATTGATCATGAATGAACTTAGATCATTGGTTTCAATCAATTTGGCCTATGGTGGATTTTGGCTATGTTGGGTTTCATTTTGGCTAAGTGTTAACTTGGTCAATTGACTTAGTTTGACAATTTGATTGATCATCTCATGATGATGGTTGATCATGATGAGAGGCTTAGGTGGGCTTAGCTCAATCCAATTTGGTTAGGATTAGAATTTGGCTCATAAGGGTACTTTAGGTCACTTTGGGTCAAGTGAGACTAAGTAGGTCAAATTATTTGATCAAAGCTTGATTTGAGTTTGATTTAACTCACATATGGACTTATGATTGAAATATAAATCCATTTGCAAGTGGTTTCAAGTCAAATGGGTTTTGATTCATTTGATAATTTCAAGTTCAAAGGGTGAACATGAGTTTGACTTGGGTTTAATTTTTGAATTGAGTTTTGATTCGGTGATTGAAGTCCATGTATATATTTGGATTCATGATTGAAGAATTGATTGAATCATGAAGAAAAAAAGTCAAGAGTTTGGCTAAGTTCAAGATTTTGACTTGAAAGGCTTAGGTTGGATTTTGATTGAATTTGAGTTTGAGTTTTGGAGTTGGTTTTGGTTGTTTGAATTTATATTTCATTTATATATGTGAATATAAATGAGAATATAAATAGGTTATGAGAAAATTTCTAGGATTTGAAGTGATTTGAACTTGACCTAGGCTTCAAAGTGACTTTGGGAAGATTTTTGATTTGGATTTGAATTTTGAATTTAGTTTGATTGATTTGAATTTATATTTCATTTATATATGTGAATATAAATGAGAATATAAATGGGAAAAAGAAAATTTTGAATTTTTTTTTGGGTTTGGTTTGAATTTGAAATTTGGTTTCAAATCAACTTGAGATTCAATTTCATAAGTTTTAATCATGGGTTTCAATCATGGGTTTCAATCATTTGACATTGATTTGGGTTTGGAGAAAATCAATTAAGTTGGAGTTGACTTAAGTTTGATGTTGATTTGATTTGGAGTTTGACTTGAAGGAAGGAAGTAAGGATTATAGTTCAAGCTATAGGGTAGGCAAATTTTCCTAACACCCCTAAGGCATGACCTATTCCATGGCTAACTCTTCTAAGTCTCTAGGCTGGGTTGAGTGTCCACCTAATCACTAGATGTGTCTTAAGACTATGGATCTCTTAAAGTCTAAGAGGAGTCCTATGTCTAAGATGGAAGCGGTTGAGAGCTCATCCTAAAAATGAGGTCAACAAAGGGTGCCCAATAGGTGTGGTGTGACTGACAAGGAACACCACATGTATTGGTGTTGACCAAAATGATCAACAACACCAAACGGACACAAGCACTAACAAAAATGGTCTACTCCTAACTCAAGGTATAGAAGGAATCTAGAGCTTAGTGCAATGTGGCTCTAGTTATGTCAAGGACATAAGAGATGGAAGGAGGAATCTACTAGGGATAGGATATGTGAACCTTCAACTAGGTAAGCAGGTTCAAGTCATCCATAAGGGGATGAGAGGTTTGATTTGGGTTGACTCTCGCTGGGGAGAAATTTGATTTGTTTAATTAAATTCCATTGGGGAAGAGGGTTGAATTTGTTTCAATTTGTTGTTTATTTAATTGTGTTTGTTTTGACTTCACCAGGGATAGACAAGTGAACTCTCCACTAGGGAGGCATGTTCAAGTCATCCATAAGGGAGGGAAGGTGAAATCCGCTGAGGGATTGGAATCCTAGATCCGCTGGGGAGCTAGAAAGATTTGCATCTTATTGAGGTGAAGCAAAATATTTGATTTGGATTGATTGATTGTTTTTTGTTTTGTTTGTTTCAGATTTTTAATTTTGGATTTTGAAATAGACCCTATTGGTTTACGATGGATCGTATTAAGTAGGAGCAACAGAGGCCTAGACCTAACTCATATTTACCGATCCAAAGGGTAGTCTACTAAGCACATAGTAGGACTAGCCAACCACAGGGATGCCTTTCGGTATGTAGTAGCTGTACTAAGAAGAAGGCGTAGTAGAGATACATCATCCAAAGTAGGGACCAGTTGCTGGGGTGATCTATTGGCAAGGCAATAGATTGGACCCAACTTAGGGTTGACTATTGAGTGAATGCCACTAGGAGACTTAGATCAACTCAATGACAATCGAGGTTTAATTTCATTTTTAATTTTTTTTGATGGGTTCCATCGATTTGTGATGGGTCCCTAACTCAGACCTACCAATCCAAAGGGAGTAGTCTACCAACAATAAAAGGACTATCCAACCAAGGGGATGCCTTTCGATTTGCAATGGTCAAGTCTTAAGAAGAAAGATCGAGGATTCGCATCTTCTAGAAATGAGAAACCACTGGGGTGATTGGCTACTTTGGGCAACAAATTGAACTCGACCTAGGGCTGACTATTGAGTGAATGCCTCTAGGGGACTTAAATCAGATAAAAGATAGTCAAGATTAATTTCATTTTTTAATTTATTTTGATGGATTTCATTGGTTTGTGATGGATCACACTGAGAAGGAGCTTATATTAGCCTAGACATCATTCTTGAACCAAAGGGAGTAGCTTCCTGGCCAATGGGAGAACTATCCGACCAAAAGAGTCCCTTTCGGTTTGCAATGATCAATTTAAGGGAAGAAAGCTCAGGGACTCACATCTACCACTACAAAAGGCCACTGGGGTGATCAATTTCTTTGGGCAACAAATTGAACCCGACCTAGGGTTGCCCATCAATTTGCGACAGTCATGCTAGAAAGAATCCGTCATAGTCTTACATTTTTCAAAGCGGAATGACTGTCGGGGTAACCTGCTTGTGGCAAAATATAACGACCTAAGATTGACTGTGTGAGACTTGATTTATCTGTCAGGTAGTCGGAAATTCTATAAGGAGTTCTATTGACGCCTAAGATAGGATGCACTTGGGAAAGAGGCCCTTTGGGGCCTAAATTCTCAATCAACAAATGAATTAATTTGTTTGTTTGTTTAGTTTATTTATCATAGACCCTATTAGTTTTTGAGGGATCAAACTGAAAAGATGCTTATATCAGTATAAACCTATCTCAGATTTACTGAACCAAGGGAGAATCTGTGCATCTGCTGAACAAATTCTCCAACCATAGGGGTGGCTACTAGGAAAGGGGGACTGTCCAATGCAAAAGTAACCAAATAGAATGCTCACAGGGAGAGGGGCCACTAAGGGCTTAATCCAAAATCCTAGAGAAGATGACATGGCGAGTCATATATCAAATAGGTATTCGATAGCCAACTCAAGGAGAAAGCGTGGGGACTCATATCTACCAAGACTAGTGTATCCAGGTGAGTCATGCTCGATATAACATCAACCAACCTAAGGTGTTGGTTTGCATAATCGGAAGAAAAGCTGGGGACTCACATCCTTCATAGTGGGCGATTCTTTGGGATAGTCGTCTTCGACTATTGCCATCATCGACTGGCGACTCTTGAGTAAATGCCACTAGAGGACTTATGTCGACTCAAATGTAGTCAAGAGGAAAGGAGCTTCTGGGAGATTTATCCTAAACCACAAATATACTCGACCTAGTTAGATCATGGTGATTAGTTCAAGAAGAAAGCTTGTGGACTCACATCTTCTTAAACAAAATCAATATGAGGTGGCTTACTAGCTAGGTAGTGAAGTCTACCATACTAATAAGGTGGTCATTGATTTGCAAGTGAAGTTAGGGTAAAGCGGCTAAATTACCACTTGCTCCCACATCAAAAACCGAGATAAAATATATGTGTTTATTTTTATGTTTATGTTAAAGGGAATTGGATGCCTCTTAGGTTCTCATACACCTACCTTAAACATGCTTGGGGATTTTCATGAAATGGTGCCACGAATGGTAAACAAGATTTTCCCACCAAGAAAGAATGTCATTTGGGTTCTCTCACACCTAACTTAGTCATGCTAATCAAAATAAGTTGCCTCTTGGGTTCTCTCACACCTATTCTGATAGCATCGGGAGGTTATGTTTCTGTTGTGAAAGAGGGATAGGATGCCGTTGGGGAGTCTTATACCCACCATAAACACGTTATGGCAGATTCGCAAGATAAGCAAACAATGTTTTGAAATAAGAGAAGATTTTGATGAAATGGAATTAGATTTTTGTTGATCGATAAAGTTATTTTCAAACTTGATTTTTGTGGGTAATATTTCTTTAAATAGAGCCAATTAATTGGAAGCATCGAGTGTTCCCCTTTACAATTAATAAGCTAATAATATCCTCCTTGGTAGGCCTTCTCTATGACATAGGGGCCTTTCTATGTGGGTTCAAACTCGCCTCCTATCTTTCGATGGAAAATAATTGGTCTCCTTAGGACTAACACAAGTTCTCCTACTCAGAAAGACCTAGGGCGGACCATCTTGTTGTGAGCTTGAATGATTTTGCCCTTGGACAACTCGAGATTCTAGAATGCCCATAGGCGACTCTCCTCCAAACCTTTGAGCTCTTCTAATCATAACTTTTGCATTCTGCTCTATGGTGATCTTGCTACCCAATGCTATCCATAATGATGGAAGTTGAACTTCTAAAGGTAGAATGACTTCAAACCCATACACTAAAGAAAATAGGGTAGATTGAGTTGGAGTTCGGTATGTGGTGCGGTATGCCCACAAGGCTTCAACCAACTGCTCATTCCACTGTCACTTGTTGTCATCAAGAGTCTTCTTTAGTATCTGAGTGACTGTTTTGTTGAATGCTTCTGCTAAGCCATTTACTCTGGGTAGTTGATGGTGGAGTATCTGCAATCTATACCGTGTCTTCTGGCGAAGCTATTGATCTTGGTGCTTTTGAATGTAGTACCATTATCGGATATAATTCATTGAGGCACCCCAAACCTATATATGATATGGTTCCTGAAAAATTGAAGCACATGCTGAGCTGTGCCCTTTCTAAGTGGGATCGCCTCCACCCACTTGGAAAGGTAGTCGGTGGCAGCTAAGATGAACCGATGACCCTTGGAAGAAGGAGGATCGATCAGACCCACAATGTTAGTACCCCAACACTCGATTGGCCATGAGGCCAATGAAGGGTATAGAATGTTGGGTGGTTGGTGGAGGACCACACCATGTACCTGACAATGATGGCATCTCCTAGCTACATCCATGCGGCATGATCATCAGTCTAGTCTCTTATCTTCATCTTCATCTTGATATTGATGCTTCCATAGACTTGAATGTACCTTGGTTACAATGCCACGGGCTTCATATTTATCTAAATAATGTAACCACATGTGGTTAAAGGATCGTCGATATAGGGTGCCATCAACAAGAGCATAGGAGAGAGCTCTCTATTTCACCTGATGGGTTTATGACTTTTCTTGAGGTAGTTTGCTGGTGTTTAAATGGTCTATGAACAGTTGCCTCTAATCCAGCTCCTTGTTCTTATAGGCAATGGCAACCTCCCCTTCAAGAGAAAATCTCTCGATGAGTTCAACATCAATAAGGGGTAGGACTTGTCTATTATGGACTCTTATTGGAATGGACTCATCTTCCGAACATGCCAATTCTTTGGCAAGTTTGGCCAAAGCATCTGCTAATATGTTCTATGCTCGAGGAACCTTGTAGATGGTGACTTGAGAAATATGGGCCAACAGCTTCATGGTATACTCGTGGTAATGAGAAAGCTTGGGTTGGGTTTGAGAATCTTGTAGGACTCGACAATCTAATTGATGACCAATTGAGAATCCATAAAGATGTTGATGCTCTTGACACTGATTATGATGGCTAACTCCAGACCGGTAATCAAAGCTTCATACTCAGCTTCATTATTGGTGTAGGGGTTGGAAAGATAGTATGAGAATCTCATCACATCGTGGTATGGAGTTAGGAGAACTATTCTTACCCCTGCCTTTCCTAGAAGAGTAGATCATGGTGCTTCCCCTTTATGAAAAGAAGTTGCACCATCAAAATACATCCCCAATTAGTGGTTGTTAATTTCCCCTAAGTTCATGATTTGTTCATCAGGGAGATCGTCACTAAGCGGAGAATCAACAGGAAGTGGGTGTGATGCTAAGAAATTTGCTAGTGCTTATCCTTTTACCTTACGGAGATGCGAATGTGATATCAAGCTGAGATAATCATGGACCATGCCAAATGTCGGATAGTGTTGGCCATGTCAAGATCTGGTGGATTAGTTCTAAAAATCAAGTTCACCTTATGAGAAAGCATATAGTGTCGTAGCTTTTGGGAGGCAAAGATCAAAGCTAGGCAATGTTTCTTAATAAGTGGATAGTTTGCTTCAGTGGGAATTAGATAATGGCTGAAGTAGTAGAGAGCACTCTCCTTCCCTTCGTCATTGGCTTGAGCTAATAAAGCATTGAGAGAGTCATCTAATACAGTAGTGTAGAGGATGAGTGACCTGCTTAGGATAGAGGCTGCTAGAACTGGCGGCTTCACCAAATACTTCTTGATATCTTCAAAGGCATGATGACACTTATCATCCCACTTGAACTTGATGTCCTTTTTGACAAGTGCTAAGAATGGCTTGCATCTCCTCGATAGGTTGGAAATAAAATGTCTTAGATACACCATCCATCCTTGAAAAGATCTGAGTTGAGTTAAACTCTTAGGAGGTGGCATTTCCAAGATAGCTTTAATCTTTTCTGGATTTATTTTTATTCCTCCATGTTGGACAATAAACCCAAGAAATTTCCCTGAAGCTACTCCGAATGCACACTTCAGGGGATTCATTTTGAGATTATATTATCTTAACCATTCAAAAACTATTCTCAAGTCAAAGAGATGGTCTTCCTTTTCTCTGCTCTTGACTATTGGATCATCAATGTAGCACTCAACCTAATGATGGATGAGTTCATTGAAGATCTGAGTCATGGCACATTGGTATGTAGCACCAGCATTTTTAAGGTCGAAAGGCATGACCCTATAATAATAGATTTTGATTGGGGTTTGGAAAGCAGTGTTTCTTTCATCTTCAAGAGACATCTTGATTTGGTTGTAGCCAGATGACCCATCCATGAAAGAGAAAACAACATGAGATGAGGCGATGTCCACCATTAATTTTGGTATAGGAAGAGGAAACTCATCCTTAGGACATGCCTTATTTAAGTCCCTGAAATCGACACAAATGGTGGCCATTCTTTTTTTCTTAGCGGGATGGGTATTTTTCTTCCATGATGAAACCAGCATCGATCAATTTCTTGACTTAATGACTTGTTGTTCTAATTCATCGTCTAGGAGCTTGCTTGATAGGGTTAGGCCTATTGCTAGCTTGTGGACTACGTGGAGATAATCCGGGCATCTCTCCATGCAAGTAGTCTTTAAACTTCAATGCCTAACTAAGTCATTGGTTTCTTCTTCATTCATGAGCGATGTATGTGCATGGATTTTCTTATCAAGGTTGATTTCTTTAAGCTTGTTATTGAATGGATCTCCTCTTCAAATTTTGGCATCTTTGATTTGGAGATCATGGATCATCGAGGTTTCTAAACACACATTCTCATAAGAGTTGGTGTTGTGTGAAAAGAACCTATCGACTCAAATGATTGGTAATACTAGCGTGTCATCATCATCGACTATTGTAGAGTCTGTTCTTGATTATGCTTTCTTATTCTTCTAAAATACTCTAACCATGCTTGGACCATGTGAGGAACCAAACCTTTTCTATATAATTATGAACACAAGGCGAGTAAAAGTCAAAATTCCATTAATTCTTTGAATTCTCCTCAAGTTCTACATCAACTTGGGACTTAGGAGGATGATCTAAAAAGAATCTCTTGGCTTCATATCCTTTGGAAGACTTAGGGGCTTCCTTAACTACTAAACCTTCAACTTTTGGGGTGAAAGTGAGGTTAGAGCTAAGGTTCCCAACTTGCCATAGTTTTCATGATTCAAATACTTTGCTTTATCTTGAGGCGATCTTTTGCTTGAGTGTCACCTCAACAAAACTTCGAGAGTTGGGATATCACATTAGACTCATTTGATTCCAAGTCTGTGAATAGTAGGTACTCTATGAACTGGAACTCCATTGGTGACAACTAGTCTTCCTCTGAACTACCTATTTCTACCTCACCTCTACGGTGGAGGTTGAGTCATCTACCCACATGTCCATATGATGGAATGGGTGGAATGTGATATATCTATTTCTTCTTCAATTCCCCTTTCTTGTTCACTTGGATTTTCACTTTTCTTTTCTTTTTTCTTTTTTCTTTTCTTTTGAATTTGAGTTTTGTCAAGTTCACAAGAAAGGTGTTTTGAGGAAGATAGTAGGTTGCATCCTCATATCTCAACCTCTCTAGCGAAAATGGCTTTTCATCTCCTTTTGACAGTATTTAATCATCCTTCAAATTGATGCATTGATGGAGAGGATGGAATTATCTTGTTGATGTATCAGGCCTAGAGCAAAGCGATAAATGAAGTATCAATGATGTAAAACTTTTTGGCAGTCTTCCAGTCACCTATCTCCAAAGGTAACTATGGAACTAAGCACTCCTTTGTTCATTGAATCCTCTCAACATCATTTGATCTCTCCTCGAGTGGAGATGTGATCCTCAAATAGGCAGGGTCTTTAGACTCATAATGTTCAGCACGGATCATGAGAACTTTGGCAAGTCGAATCATGTCAATTGATGTAGACGGTTGTGCTCCATGTCCCTAGAAGAAGGTCTTCATCTGTGTAAGTAATCCCCTGAGCTTATCTAGAATAATGTGCCTCCTCATTAATAGTGGTTAGCTAATTTAAGCATATCTCAAGGTCAAGGAGAGCCTTGATTAATGATTCCCTCATCTCTTTGGATAAGATAAGGCAATCATATATGCTTAACTTAGATGACAACTATCTTAGATGAGAGAAGATGTTGTAGTACACCTTGGGCTGATTCTCCACAAGCATATCCAAGGGTGGAGCATCCTGTGGAGGGGCTTCTTGATCCTCTGAACCAATGACTTATTTTCCTCTATCTTGAGGTCGCCTAGGAGGTAGAACCTTGCCACTATGGAGGTTGACTTGTGATCTCTTGTGGGGTAATGGAAGGTTCTACACATGGGCTCACCCACAACTTCTCTATGGGACCCTCAGGATGATGATTCCAAGTCTATCTCAAGAGGTGAACAGCATTGAGTAGGAAAGTAAAATCACGAATCGAAAGAGAAATTATATATTGTTTTAGACTTGAAGAGTTATTAGAATAGATTGACAACCCATCGAAGTGACATATGTAATTCAAGCTAGCTTTATTCTTCAATTTCTTGGATTTGATAGGAGGTACAAAGTAGAAATCAAGTAAGTAAGAGGGTGAGATTTGATGCCCTCACCTCTCTAAGATGTTTAGTAGAGAAGAAGAACTAGCTAAAGTAGTGGTAGTCACATGTGGTAGGGAATTTGGAGGTGGACTCGATTGGTGGTTGTCTTGGCTATCGACACATGGTGCTCTTGAGCTCCCCTTTCTTTGACTTGGCAGACAAACCTTCCTTGATGTTGGAGGTTTGAGCTGACTCGAACACAAAGGAAAGTTTCTTGATCTTGAACAATCTTTTTAGAGTTTTGGATAAGGATATCCCAACCTTCTTTTTTGGAAGGATTACAAGTATCCCCAAGGATTACCTAATGGTGGATGGTTTTCCACAAGGTATTCCTTGGGATAATATAGCGATCTTGAAGCTATGTTCAAGCCAGTCCTTAAATGTGAAGAAATCCTCCAAAACATGACCTAACATACGGTGGTAGGGGCAAAAGTTAGGATCATGGCTTTTTTCCACTTCCTCCAATCTCCTAGGTTCAGGTAGTTGAAAATCAGGCTGCTTTAAGAGATTTTTAAAGATCTTCCTGATTACCTCTCTCTTAAATGAATAAGGCTTGTTGAGTTTATCCAAAAGAGTGGGTGGACCATTGTTACCTGGTGGCGGGTATGTGTATCACTGCTACTAATGATGTGAGGTGGGAGGCGGGTAGGCCATGGAGGTCTGTGTGGCATAGGAGGCCTCAGTGGTAGAGGAGGTGGAAGCATCACTGAGCATGAGGTCTCTCAAGCCTCTTTGGCTTCCCTTATCCACTCATCACTACCAGGCTTTTCTTGTATACCTTATACAACATTGGAATTGTTGGTACATCTAGAGAAGGTAACTGTTTGGCTTCTCCTTGCAAGCTAGCTACCTTGTTGATTAATTTTTCAAAGGTTTTGATGGTGAAGCCCTTAAGCATGAAAGCGATCGGGCCATGGATATTCTTTAGAAGAATCTCAATGACATGTTGTTCAGACAGCTACAGTTCATATTTCATACTCAAGTTATGCCATCTGAGAATGTAGTAAAAAAGGGACTCACATTATTGTTGTACTACAATGATGCAATTTGTTTGAGCTCCAAACCTCTTGATAAAGAGTTGCTCAACTCAAAAGTCTTATGAACTATTGGGAAGTTCAACATAATCAAAGCTATCCACAGGAGCTCTTGATGAAGAGGAGAAAGTAAAATTATGCCATTAGTATTGCAACAACTAGCTCTGAAATACGTGATGTGTTGCCTCAGATTTCCACTACCATCAAAACTCTTGAAGGAAGGTGGCACGAAATCCTTAGGATATTGGATTATATCAAATTCCTCTAGTAGGTCTACCCTTTGGGCGATGATCCTCCTTGAGCAATGCTTCCTTTCACTGTACTCAACCATGGACTTGATATCTTTCTCTTGGAGGTACTTTCCACTACCTTCTATATCTTGGTGCTACCTTGCTTATAATGGAGGTAAAGTCTTGGTGGGTCCAAGACATGCACCAACTATGGTGACTAGTCTCTCAGGTGGTAGGATGATGCTTGGTTTGTAATGCTAAGATAGCTACTAAGATCCTTGAGCCTCTTCCATCCTATCTATCTTATCTTTTGCTTTATTTATCGAGGTGTTGGTGAGTGGGGCGTGTCTTCTGCTCATCCTCATCACCTTCCATAGCTGCTCTCTGGAGGATCCCAGGTATCTACCATGCAAACCCTATTGAGTCTCCCAAAATCATCTTCATTGGGATCAAAATCTTCTCCTCATCAGACCAGTATCATATCCCAAGATCTTCTTCTTTTCCATGAAATGAGCTACTATGTCATAAAATAATCTGTCAGGCTTTTTGGGTGGTGGGATCACATCATGTGTATTGCAGGACCTCCCTTCTTGGAGAATCAACCTGTGAGGGTTGTACTCCTAGAAGATATATATCACTTGACTCTAACATGGGGTGACACTCAGGAGGTTCTATGATCATGGGGTGAGGTTGCCACCTTCTCTCTACAACTATGCATCTATCTCCTATGGTGGTGATGGTGAAGGGATGACCACTATGCTTCTTCCATGCACACCCTGGAGGCGGTCAAGAAGAGAGCTCGCCTCACCATAGGCGGTGTAGATGGAATGGGATCCCTTGGCATGGATCTGCGGGGTCCTCTTCTCCTTGGATGTGGCCTTCATGGCCTTGATGGCGGAGATCTGACAACAGGCGATGAGTGGGCGGGTAGAGCGGTGTGGTGGAGACACCCGACTCTCTCAAAATAGGAGCTCTCCTCTCTTGGTGAGTAGTCCCATAAGTAGAATCTATCTATATGGTCGACGTGGGTAGCATCGGGAAAATCAATGAGTGGAGAGGCTGCTAACTACCGACCAAACCTCCGCCTATCTCGGCAAGTGATATGAGTTGTAGTATGGGCCTCACGGCCCTCTCCATAGATGCTTCCCCATGAGGATGGATCTCAAGTCAAGAGCCTTCAGAATTAGGCTCCATAACACATAGAGAATGGTGGCATGACCTCTCCTACTAGCAGTTGTGGGCGTGAACCTGGTGGAGGTGAAGTAGGGATCCTCATCCTCTCCGACCAGAGAGGATGGAATGGGTTCATGTAACCAATGGGAAATCAGTGGGCAACTCCTCAACAACATGCCTCCATCTCCTACGATGTGTGTATGGTACACTTTATCATGCAATTTTGTTCCTCCTCAGTCTTGGTGGGTGAGTAAGAAGCTAGACCTCAAAGTGGAGACTATCACAGGATTAGGGTGAGGATGAGTGGGTGCTAGCCCTCATTAGGGCGACGGGACAACACACTTACTATCACACGCAGTCTGATCTTTGTAGGAACCTTCCTCTTGGTGAGGGAATGTCATCTCACGAGGGCATATCAATCGAATGACCGACCCCAGTCCTGCTACTAATAGTGGTGAGGGGAGTTCCCTCACAGGTAATCCTCTCCCCTCAAAACCTCATTCAAAATGAATGAGGTGGGCATAATTATAATGGTGAAGGCTGGCTTGATCCAGGGCTAAGTCCATCCCATGGAGAGCAGGTGAAAACATATTTTTGTGTAGCCATTTCTATCAAGCGGCTTGAAATGAAGGGCTTGACAAAGTGCAATGTTGAAAATAAACTTGAATCATATTTTTGTTAACTTTGAATTTAGAATTTAGAATTTGAACTCATACTCAATATTTTGAAAATGTTAAGTCGAGTTCAAATTATTTAGAATAGATTTTGAGTTTTTAATTGGAAAGAGAAATTGTTTGGATATAGAATCCATTTTTAGCAAATTTGGATATGTTGAAAATGGGTTCAAATATTTTTGTTTGAAGGGATGTTTCCATAGGTTCATATTTCATATTTGAGTTTTATTTTTTGATTTAGGTATGTTAAAAAGTAAAGTGTTTTATTTGTTTTGGATTTGATTTTTTGGAATTTACTCACTTAGCAAATTTGGGTATGCTAAGTGAGATGTTTGAAAATTTCTTTTTTTTGTTTCTTTCTTTGCTTTTGTTTGAATCATTTTATGATTTGAAAAATGGAATTTCTCATTTAGCAAATTTGGGTATGCTAAATGAGAAATCAAGTGTGTTTTGTTTTTTTGAAATTTTTTGAAAATAGGATTCTTAGCAAATTTAAGTATGCTAAGAAAATCCTAATGTTTCTTTTGATTTTAATTTGATTTTGAAAAGTAGGATCCTTAGCAAATTTAAGTATGCTTGAAACCTAATGTGTTTCATTTTATTTGATTTTGAAAAGTAGGATCATTAGCAAATTTAAGTATGCTAAGGGAATCTAATGTTTCTTTTGATTTTGATTTGATTTTGAAAGTAGGATCACTTAGCAAATTTAAGTATGCTAAGGAATCTAATGTGTTTCTTTTGATTTTATTTGATTTTGAAAATAGATCTTTAGCAAAATTTGGTATGCTAAAGAATCTAATGTGTTTCTTTTGATTTTGATTTGATTTTGAAAATGGATCTTAGCAAATTTAAATTTTAAATTATTGTGTTTTCTTTTGATTTTGATTTTGAAAAGGGATTTTACTTTAACAAATATGGTATGCTAAATGAAGTTCCAAATTGAAAATTTTTGTGAAATGGAAATTTCACTTAGCAAATTTGAGTATGCTAAATGAAATTCAAAATATGTTTCAAATTTTTTTTTTGAAAAGGAGACTTCATTTAGCAAATGGGGTATAGAATGAAGCTCCAAATATGTTTTGAAAATTTTGTTTTTTGTCAATTTCTGAAAAGGGAGATTTCCATTTAACAAATTTGGATATGTAAGATGGAAATCAATTATGTTTTATTTTTCAAAGGTGTATATTTTGTGTGTGATTATTGGTTTTTATTTTTGAAAGAGGAAATCCCAACCTAATCATATATGAAATATGTTAAGTGGAATTTCAAAATAATGTTACTTTATTTGGAAATGAAATTTCCATTCAATAAATTTGGGTATATTGAATGGAGATATTCATATGTGCTTTTTTTTGAAAATTTATTTTTGATTTTGTTTGAAAATGAAAACCTCTTCAATAAATGTGGGTATATTGAATGGAGGTTTCATGTGCTTTTTAAAATGTGAAAGTTCCAACACATGTGGAATGTGTTAAGTGGAATTTCAATTTTGCTTGAAGATATAATATCCATTCAACACATTTGGATGTATTGAATGGAAAGGCCTATCTTCAAATTTTATGCTTTTGAAAATATGATTCTTGAAATTTTATTTTTGAAAATTAGGTCTTTACCAAAATGAATTGAGTGAAGAAACTCATTTGTGTTTTTATAAAATGTGTTGAATTTTATTTTGAAAATGATTATATAATCATATTGCTTTTAGAAAATGTGATTGTTGGAATGTAGATGATATAACAATCATGAATTTGAAGGTGATTTAGGAAAAATTTTGTGCAAAATATTTTATTATGTGCATTTTGAAGAGTGCTTTTGAAAAGCAAGATTTTTTTTGAAGGATTTATTTTTTGTCTTTATTATTTTAGAATGAACCTTTCCTTACCATAAAATGGTAAGGAGGAAGTCTTTAATTAATTCTTTTTTTATCAATTTTTATTTTTACCCATTGGGGGAAGAGGTTTTAAGACCAACATGGGGTGAGGTCCTAAAACCTAAAGATGTTGGCTAACTTAACTTAAGGATGAAATAAGCTAAGTGCCATGGAAGAAAGATAGTCTTGGATTCATACAAAGTACAAACCACTATCAATGGGACATGATCATTTACCAAAGATGGAGAGAGGAACCATCCCAGAGTTTAGAAAAATTGGTGAAATTTTATAAAGAATTTCTAAGAATGTATACTTCCATCTTCTAAATAAAATGAAGATAGAAATATACTCTCTTTTTTGCATTTTGACACCATAGATCCAGATGTTCTTATTGAGGGTGATGTGACATTGAGGAGGTGTACTATCTCGAAGATAGAAGTCACCACCACAATGGACTAATCACCTCAACAAGGACTCTAAGGACAATGGGTCACATATGTAAAGATTCTTCCCCACTTTACATGGAAAAGTAAAGTAGGGTTTATTTTAAATCGGGTTCATTAAGTTCCTAGGGGCAAGCCCCATAGTTAATTACATCTAAGGAAGAGTTAGGAATACTCGATTAAGGTAAATGATCATTGTCTCCAAAGATTTCAATAGGTAGGACTATCGATTAGTTTTTGGAAGATCAAATGGGATTGATCAGAGAGAGTTATTATTATTAAAGGAAGATAAGTAGGAGATGCTCATGATCTAGAAAGTGAGCATCTCAAACTATCTATGGTTGGGCTTTATGTTTTGAAATTGAATTATTTATTTGAGTTGAATTTTTTAGAAGTTTAGGGCTTATAATTAATACAAGGTTATGGAAATGCCTAGGAGGTGTGATTTGTACTTATGGCCCATAGAAAGAAGAAGCAACCTCAGAACCTAAATCTAGGGAGCTTTGAGGGCCAAAAGCATGACTAAATCTAAAGAAAATGGGTATTTGGTTTGCCTCCATAAGAGGACAAACCATTTACTTGGACTTACAATTGGGGTGGCCACCAACTAACTCCTCTATATTTTAAATTCATGTAGGCAAGTCATATGCTTTATAGATATAGGTTGTTATTTATTTAGAAAGAGTAAGTCCTTAAACTCACTCCCAGAGACTAGATCATGTAAGGGCATGAAAAATGACTAATGCAAACATATTACATTTTATTTTCATTTTTGGACAATCATTTGACTTAGGCTTATAGGATTCATATGCCTAATGCATGAGAAAGAAGATTATGGGCCAAAATCAGCGAGAAGGGGGAGGTGTGTTTCCACCATGGCTCTCAAAGGTCAAGCCAAGTTCTCACGGCAAGGTGGAAGCCCTCAATCAAGAGTGAATATGCTTTTATGCATGATGTTATAAAAGAAATACTCATCCAGTTAAGGGGTTGCTAATTCTTTTATCTTGATTTTAACTTAGGCTTTAAATGGTTATATGAGTTATTTATTTTAATTTTGAGTTGATTAATTTGGTAGAAGATTTATTTTTCCTAAGAGCCTAATCATCATCCAGGGATATACATCAAGCGAAGAAACTAGGAAAACATGCCATCTTAATGCACAAGCTAAACAAAACATCAAACATTTTATAAAGCTAAGCAAAAGAATAAAGCCATTGTGGTACCCGCACAAACGAAAATAAATTGGGTAGAGCTCTACCCTTATACAACCAGTTACAAATGAATTAATTTATAAGTAAGGAAATTCATGTTATGGGGTCTTCATTTCTTCATTTCTTCTTTCTTCTTTTGGTTCTTTCTTCTTTTGGATGGTTGGAAGGTGGTTTCTCAAAGGCTTCACATGGTACATAAGATGTAATCTTATGACCAATGCTCATCTAATCCCCATAACAATCATTCCAAAATCTAATTACAAAATTACATGAAAAGGAAAAGTAAATCTAACTAACACCAAATAGATTAGCTAAACAAACCATACAAATCCCAAGCATGTATATTGGACTTAGCACCCACACATGGGTAACCAAGTCCACTGCCTGTTGGATTATGCTTAGGGGTATAAGCACACAAAAAGTATTTATATTTTTATTACATGCCTTAAGCACAATCCTACGTAAAATAATGATTAGACTAAATCATCCTACCATTCATTCTATGCACATTCACCCTAACATCCAGACTAAAATATGGCATCAAAAAATAAAAGCAAATATCAAACCATGCACCTAACCTAAAATAGAAGTGACTTAACCTAATGTGTGCTTTAAGGTTTATGTGGTATGCTTAGCTATGCTTTAAGGTTTGATTTTCTAAGTGTGAAGATGTTCAACTTAGATGGGTGGTTTCATTTAAGTGTTTAGTTGATTTGGGTTGATTTTTTATTTGTGATTTATTTTGGTTTAAATGAATCCTACAATTAATTACTAAGTTATAAGAGGGAAAAGAGAACTTCTCTTTCCTTCCTACCTTAAGTAATTTCTAAAGTAGATTCATATTTAATTTTGTTTAGTGAATGTTTATTATGTTTTAATTAATCCTAAGTTTAGAAACAAACCTATTCAAAAGAAAGGCATTTTAAGATTATAAAGTGAATTAAATCACAAAACATCACTTCATTTCTTTCCCAACATGTATAACATGCATATGAATGAATCTAAGCATATCTATACATACAAATGGAAATGTTTAGCACACTTTATGATGAATGCTAAGAAATGTTACTTAAGAAAATTTGAATGCTTATGATGCATGATTTTCATTAAGAAGAAAGAGGGGGGGGGGGGGGTTCTTTTATCCAATTTTTATATGCACATATGTATGTATGAAAGGCATAAGTGAGTACAGCGCCATTATTAGCACTAGAGGTGTAAGGTACATGACCTACTTTGGGCTACATAAAGCCTCGCAACCCTAGGGTTGTCCAGACTAATATACAACTTTCCTTAAATACAAACACATGTACAAAAGAAATGAATGGAAAAAGAAAGATGCAAAAAGTTTTGTATTTGTTTGTTTATTTTATTTATGCAATTTATAAGTACAAGTGTGGATGTCCTTCTTAGGTAATAGCATAGGAATGGATAGGAATGGGGTTAGACAAGTGCTGTGTTCTTTTCAAAAGAACTATACACTTTCCCGAATCCTATTCAAAACTATGCTAAAAGAAGAGAGAAGGAAAGCTACACTATGCACATCTTTATATTTATATCCACATGCAAGCTCATAAATAATTATAAGTAGCACACTTTCAGTTTTAGATGCTTGATTTATAGATTTTGAGAATAGTTTTGAATTTAATAGTGATAATAGCCATTCATATTTTTATTTTAGTTAAAACATGGAATTTGACATAAAGAAAGCATTTCATTTTCAATTTGATTTTTGAAAAGCATGAATGCATGAGATTCATATGACATACACATTTAGCATGTTAGGAAAGAACTAAAGTGTTGAAAGCATGTAAACACATTCACCCTAATTAATTCCTAAAGATAATCCTATGAAATAGGAAAGTTTAATGCAAATTAAGTCATTTTTAAAGGAGGTTTGATTTTGTTTTGAGTTTGATTTAATTTAAGAAATATGAGGTGAGTTTGTTGTTACTAACCCATTCCCACATATGTTTATTATTTTAGTTTAATTTGTAAGTGATTAGATCAATTTTATGCTTTGGTTAGGTTAATGTATGAATTAAGTGTGATAATTACCACTTACCTATACCACCTTAGCATACTTAATCAAATAATTATGAGCCAATGAGATGACATAAAATCACACAAGGAGTTTAAATTAACAATGCACCTAGGAAAGGAAAGGGCCTAATGCAATTGGCTCATGATTAATGATTAATTAAACTAAGAGGTTTAACTTAAGTACTTTCATAACCCCTCTCACACATGTAAGTTGGGTTTTGATTTCCTTAATGTACTTAGGTTATTGAACACCTAAGAATTTACACAAGATAAATTAATTAAGTTTTGGAAAGTTTTAGAATTTTATGAAATTAATTAAGGGGATAATTTGTGAATTAACCCTTAATTAAGGTTGGATTAAGGAAGTAAGGGGGTTTAAGGAATATCTTAAGAAAAGTAACTCAAAATTATTCCCTAAACCTCATATTCACTTAAGAAAAACTTAATTGACTCAATAAAAGGGTTAAACCACTAAGTATATTCTTAATTATGCTTAATTACATAAAGGGAGTGATTAAGGAAAGAACTAGAAATTCCCCTAATTAAGCAACCAATAAATCCCAAGAAAATTAGGGGAGGTAGGAGTCATCCCACTAATTATGCACGAGAAGTTTGGGATTAATTAGTGGAATAATTAGAGGGTAATTAGCAAAATAATATTTCCAATAAAACCCAAATTTAGAGAAAAGCACTATTCAAAATTCATTCAAATCATTTTTAGAATATTTTATGTTCAATTATCTATTCAATGCAATTTATTTCATATTTTTTGATTTTTCTAGGATTAGCTATGAATTTAGGAAGTTTCCATGACTAATTGGTGATGTATAAGCCTAATTAAATGTTTAATCTAGTCGACGCCATGTGGGCCACTGACGTGACATGCGCTTTCCACGTGGTGCGATGGGATTTGATATTATAGTTGTCACATTGTAGTGCTGCATCAGCGGCAGCGCTACATGCTTTCTCCTCACTCGTCCGATCATGGATTGGATGGCTGAGGTTAAAGCTGTGGTTCTAAAGGATGAAATGTGGTATCCTACGTGTCTTAATCATGGCCATCCATCCAAAATGCATGGATAGACAACCTATGATCCTTTCCTATATTTCCTTATGGGTGAGGACATCCATCCATTTTCTAGGGGATGATCAGAGCTCGATTGAGCTCAAATTGATCCCAAAACTTACCAACATCATCTAAGCATAAAGTAAAAACATCAAATGGCTCGATTTTCATGGAATTAAAATTGACTTCATAAAGCTCTAAACAATATTAAAAATGTGCTTGGTTTAATGGCTATCCTTGCCAGAGGTGATTACCGACACTCGATTCCCTTGGAGAAGCTTTGTCTAGTGGAGACAAAGCTTTGTTGAAGTTTGGAGGTGTTAAAATTGGGTAGATCCTTCTAGAGGCAAACTCCACCTTGACTTGAGCTCGATCTTGATCAAGAGGACCCCCCCTTGCCTTAGGAACTTAGGAAAGAGCTTAGGCAAGTTCGATCGAGCTTCCTGATGGAGCTTGTAAGAGGAATTGTGTTGATTTGATGTGTGGAGTAAGTTTGAATTTCAACGGAGCTCCCCTATTTTTGGTTTGAGTAAATCCGAAAATGGAGAAGTTGATTTCACTATAGGAAGCTTGAAATCACTTTTCAAAGGTTCCTTTGGCTTTCTATTTCTCAATCAAATTAGGGACTGATGGAATGAATTCAAATTAGGGGGAGTTTATCTCCCCCTTAAGCAATCAGATGACCAAGCTTCTCCCTTCCATTTTGATCCAATTGACCACCTTGAGTGGGTTTGCTAGGCCATTTAGGGTGTCCTTGCAATCGATTTGGCTAGAGGAGTGGAGTAGTGGAGCTTGCATGTGCATAAATCAAGTGGATCAGGGATTCCATGTGGTAAATTTCATGCAAGTGGTTGATTTTAGCTTTAGGCTTGGTTGGACTGACCCAAACCTATTGGGTTGGGTGCACCACACTCCCTGGTCTTCACTTGATCCACTAAGAATGTGCTAAGTTATTATGGAGAGGATTTAACCAAATTCCAAGTGGATTTGGCCAAAATTTACCCATTAACCTAGGGGTAAAAAGTCATTTGGCTTGGATTTTAATTTGAATATGTTTGGTATGTTTGAAAAATGGGTTATGTCAAGTTTCATTGAATTTGGAGTTGGTTTGATATGATTTGGCTCATGTTGACCCATTTAGGTCAAAATGGGTCAACTTGGGTCAAGTTGACCAATTGGTCAAATTATGTCAAACCAAGGGTTGGGACAAGTTCATATGGCCATTTGAAATGTTTTGGTGGTTTTGGTTTGATTCAAATTAATTTATATTTTATTTTGGTTTAATTGAGTTCATTTTGGTCAAATGGGTCAAGTTGACCAAATTGACCCAATTGACCCATTTGACCTATTTGGGTTAGGTCATGGGTTGGTTCATGTTTGGTTGGTCATATGAAATGGATTGATAGGTTAATTGGGCTAGGTTAGGTCTAGCTAGCCAATTGAGGCTTTGATCAAGTTAAACAATCATTTTGGAATGAACTTGACCCATTGGTTTCAATCAATTTGGCTTAGATCAAGTTTTGACACATTTTGACTTTTTAAGTCAAGTTGGGTCAACTTGGGTCAAGTGTCCAATTGGGCTAGGTTAGGCTCAAATGTTTACTTGGTCAAGTTCAAACATTGATCATGAATGAACTTAGATCATTGGTTTCAATGAATTTGGCCTATGGTGGATTTTGGCTATGTTGGGTTTCATTTTGGCTAAGTGTTGACTTGGTCAAGCCTTTGGTTTGACTTGGTTTGACCCAATTTTAGTGATCGATCATCTCATGATGATGGTTGATCATGATAAGAGGCTTAGGTTGGCTTAGTTCAATCCAATTTAGTTAGGATTAGAATTTGGCTCAAAAGGGTACTTTAGATTACTTTGGGTCAAGTGAGCCTAAGTAGGTCAAATGGCTTGGTAAAAGCTTGATTTGAGTTTGATTGAACTCACATATGGACTTATGATTGAAATATAAATCTATTTGCAAGTGGTTTGAAGTTAAATTGTTTTTGTTTCATTTGACAATTTCAAGTTCAAAGGGTGAACATGAGTTTGACTTGAGTTTGATTTTTGATTTGAGTTTTGATTTGGTGATTGAAGTTTATGTTTATATTTAGATTCATGATTGAGGAATTGATTGAATCATGAAGAAAAATTAAGAGTTTGGCTTGATTTGAAATTGATTTGGCTAAGTTCAAAATTTTTGACTTGAAAGGCTTAGGTTGGATTTTGATTGAATTTGAATTTGATTTTTGGAGTTGGTTTTGGTTGTTTGAATTTATATTTCATTTATATATGTGAATATAAATGATAATATAAATGGGTTATTAGAAAATTTCTAGGATTTGAATTGATTTGAACTTGACCTAGGTTAAGTCCTTAAGAGGGAATCAAAGTGACTTAGGGAAGATTTTTGTTTTGGATTTAGTTTGATTGATTTGAATTTATATTACATTTATATATGTGAATATAAATGAGAATATAAATGGGTTGTGAGAAAATTTCATGAATTTAAGGTGGTTTGAAGTTGATTTAGGCTAAGTCCTTAGGAGGGAATCAATGGACTTTGGAAAGATTTGGAATTTAGAATTTCAATCATGGGCTTCAATCATAAGTTTTAATCATGGGTTTCAGTCATGGGTTTTAGTTATTTGGCATTGATTTGAGTTTGGAGAAAAGCAATTAAGTTGGAATTGATTTAAGTTTGATGTTGATTTGATTTGGAGTTTGACTTGAAGGAAGGAAGTAAGGAATGTAGTTCAAGCTACAGGGTAGGCCAATTTTCTTAACACCCCTAAGGCATGACATATTCCTAATCACTAGATGTGTCTTAAGACTATGAATCTCTTAAATTCTAAGAGGAGTCTTATGTCTAAGATGGAGGGGGTTGAGAGCTCATCCTAAAAATGAGGTCAACATTAGTCTAATGTGATTAGCATACCAGCCAACCCCTCTTAACGGGTTTCATTGGAGCTGACAGTCGAGCCAGACAACGATGAAGAACAGGCCTCCAGACAAAGCAAAGTATTTGAATCAAATATATTTAAAACTCTCAGGCAACAGTTAGGAACCTTAGCTCTAACCTCACTTTCATCTCAAAAGGTTGAAGGTTTAGTAGTTAAGGAATCCCCTATGTCTTCCAGTGATATGAAGTCGAAGAGATTCTTTTTGGCACATCATCCTCAAGTCTTGAAGTTGATGTAGAACTTGAGGGTGATTCATATAAAGAATTAATGGAATTTCCTTTTGATTAGTACTTGCCTTGTGTTATTAATCTTACAAAGAAGGGTTTGATTCCTTATTCATGGTCTAAGCATAGGTCAGAGTACTTCGAAAAACTATGGAACAATAGAGGCATGGATACATAATCAAGATTAGGACTAGGATTCGGTATAGTAGGTCCAGTTGATGATGATGATTATTGCTTAGTTGTCACCAACCATCTAGAGTCTGATAGGTTCTTTTCACACCAAACTAACTCTTATGAGAATGTGTGTTTAGAAACCTCAGATGATCCGATGATCCACACCAATGCTGAAAAGAGGAGATCCATTCAATAATTGATAAGCTTAAAGAAATCAACCTAGGGATAGAAGAAAATCCATGCCTGACATAAGACTACTTTTCAAACCCCGATCAGAATCTATTATTATAAGGTCATGCCTTTCAGCCTTAAAAATGCTGGTGCTACATACCAATGGGCCATGACTCAAATATTCAATGAACTCATCCATCATCAGGTTAAGTGCTATGCTGATGATCTAGTAGTCAAGAGTAGAGAAAAGGAAGACCATCTCTTTGACTTGAGAGTAGTTTTAGAACAGTTAAAATAATATAACCTCAAAATAAATCCCCTAAAGTGTGTATTCAGAGTAGCTTCAGGAAAATTCCTTGGGTTTGTTGTTTGACACCAGGGAATAGAAATGGATCTAAAAAAGATCAAAGCTATCTTAGAAATACCACCTCCTAAAAGTTTAACTCAACTCAGATCTTTCCAAGGACGGTTGGCATATCTAAGATGCTTTATTTCCAACCTATCGGGGAGATGCAATCCATTCTCAGCACTTGTCAAAAAGGATGCCAAGTTCAAGTGGGATGACAAGTGCTAACATGCCTTTGAAGATATCAAGCAGTATTTAGTGAAGCTGCAAGTTCTAGCAGCCCTTATCCCAGGCAGGCCACTCATCCTCTATAGTGCTGCACTGGATGACTCTCTCGGCACTTTGTTGGCCCAAGCTAATGATGAAGGAAAGGAGAGTGCTCTCTCTACCTTAGCCATCATCTAATTCTTGCTGAAGCAAACTATCCACCTATTGAGAAATATTACCTAGCTTTGATCTTTGCATCCCAAAAGCTACGACACTATAAGCTTTCTCATAAGGTGAACTTGATTTCCAGAACCAATCCACTGTAGTATCTCATGACACGGCCAATGCTATTCAAACATTTGGCATGATAGTCCATGATCTTCTTATAGTTTGATATCACATTTGTACCCCCTTCGTGCGGTAAAAGGACAAGCACTAGTGGATTTCTTAGTAGCACACCCACTTCCTGCTAATTCTCCACTTAGTGACGATCTCCCTGATGAATAAATCATGAACTTAAGGGAGGTTGACAACTGATGATGAGAGTTGTATTTTGATGGTGCAGCTTCTTTTCATAAAGGGGAAGCACCACGATCTACTCTTCCAAGAAAGGCAGAGGTAGGAATAGTTCTCTTAACTCCAAATCATGATGTGATGAGATTCTCATACTATCTTTCCAACCCCTACACCAACAATGAAATCGAGTATGAGGCTTTGATTATCGGTCTAGAGTTAGCTATCACAGTGTCTATCAAGAGCATCAACATCTTTGGGGATTCTCAGTTAGTCATCAATCAGATTGCCAGGTCTTACAAGGTTCTCAAACCCAAGCTTCATCATTACCACGAGTATACCATGAAGCTATTGGCCCAAATTCCTGAAGTCACCATCTACAAGGTTCCTTCGAGCTATGAGTATTACTCCTCACCTCTTAGGCATTTTCATAATTATGTGCTGTTGGACTATAATCCCTAGCATTCTAATGAGATTCCAACTTAACCAAAAGTAAAATCTCTCTTTAAAAAAAAAATATAAAGGCTCATCATAGGGTAGATCGGACACTTGATTTCCAAAAAGTACCTAATTCTTTGATAGTCTAGCTTTGAAATCTTTGGAGATACTTATTGACTACTTTAATCGAGAGTGTTCTTGGGAAATATCCATTTTCTAAGATGTAATTAACTATGGAAGCTTGCTTTCATAGGAAACTAAAGAACCTGATAACCTTGATTTACTTCTCCATGCAAAGTAGGGGAAATATCTATGTTATGTATGTAGACCCATCTACTTTAGGAGCCTTATTAGGTGATTAGATCCATTGTAGGATGATGTTTCTATCTTTTGAGATAGTACATCTTACCTTAATGTCACACCAGATCACTTCAATAAGTACCTCTTAAAATCTATGTGGTGTTCCTATGGCTCCAAATTGAAACACCATAGATTTTTTTGGAGACTATGTAGGGAAGTGTTTTTCTGTCCATCTTTAGTAATCAATCATTATATTCAAACATAAATAATAGACTTATGTTTTGTTTATGTCAGTCTAAGACTATCATTCCTTCCATCGGGCACCTTGTCTATTTCATCCTTAAACAAGTGTAGCAAACATAATTTAGGTTTTAGGATCTCACTCCAGTAAGTTCTAAAACCCCTATTGAACCTCCAATAGGTAAGAATAACCAATCAAAGAAGTTTTCTAAAATAAATTAAGAAAATAAACCCAATCTAAAATTTTAAGAACCTCTTGCCAATAGCACGACAAAGTAAGGTTCATCCAACATCTTCAAAATTCATTTGAGCTCACTTTCTGTGAAGTTCAAACTAGACAAAACATTCCTCCTCAAAATTGTAAATCTGGCCAATTCATATATGAAACCCATCTAACATAACCAAATTTATTAGACGAGGGTTTTAATTCAAAATCAAGTCAAAAGAATAATTGCTAAAATGAAGTCTAATCTTATGCCTTTCTTCTCCAACAGCAAGAACTATAGCCCTAACCCTTTTTCTTTGAAGCATTCAGTCACCATGTCTTCTAGAAAACTTTTATTCTCATTCACTTCTAATGTAGATTTGTCCATGGATCAAGCCGTACTCACCTCATCCCCAGTCATCTAGTTTGGCCTTGGGTTCGAGCACTTCAAAGTCATGTGTGATGATCCTACCCTTAGTACAATGAGTAGAGAGGAGGTGGCCAACAAGAAGCCACTTCTACAATTTGATCTCAAGTTAGATATTGAGTTCCCATCATTGAAGAGAAATGTCTTAGAGGTTCCCATGCCATGAGTATCACTTATGCCTTTCATAGTTTCTGCTAGGACTAGTACCACCTCTGCCATAGCCCTAGTTCTTAAGGGGAAGTCAATCCTAGCCTCTAAGATTATTTTTCCCACCTTTGAGGTCTGTTCTAGCTCTCATCATGTATCACTAACCAAGACTCAATGTCATAATAAGAATAGAAAGATTAAGATGTACTATGAGTGCATAGCTAAGGAGGTTGAGGAAGCCTCCCATGTAGCTGAAGAGGGATCCATTCTTGAGACCTCTCCCCTTCTTGGTGGTAGTAGCTTTCACCCCCTCTCATTTTTAGAGGGAGAAGAGGATGTGAGGAAGATAGCAACATCATTCCCAAGACCCATAGAGTATGAGACATTGGATAGGGAGAAGATGAAGCCCTATGCTGGTCTAAGGTATGTACTTAGAAGTGTAGGAGAGTCTATGGATGATCTGAGTCTACCACCATTCATGACCTAAGATGAGTGATCCCTAAAAGTGTAAGGCATCAGATTTATAGAGAGAGGGCTATAGAGGCCAAGGTTGTTGCCCAAGCAGATAAGAGAGATTGTAGGAGGTTTGCCAGACAATCGATGACCTCAGTATTGATTGACTGTCTTGATCGATGAGCTGATAGAGCTGATCATTCAAACTAAATAGTCCTTACTGGTTATAGCCATAGGTGGTGACCTTCATTAAAGAGGAAGCCAGTGTCATCACCACCACACCACTTCACTCGCCAACCACCATCACCAGTTGTGTCCCATCATCTAAAGTACCCACCAGATACCATAAGTCAACATCTGTAGAGAAGTCATCTCCCTTGGTGATACGACTACATCCAAAAGACCACACTCCTTCCACTTTACTAGTAGATGCAAGGCTGAGGTCTCTCGCTCGACCTCCCACCCCAATGGTAGAGAAGAAGGAATGGCAGCCCAAGAGCATCGTAGTCACTCCACCACCACAGCCAGAGGAGAAGGAAGAAGAAAATGCCAGGTTGACTCTTCTGATTCTCAAACTGATAATAGCTACACTCCTCCTGTCCAAAACATACAATGCATCGCTTCTTTAGGACACCGTTTAGTAGCGAGTCATCACCCAACATATGCCCGAGTAGTCTCAGGTAGAGTGGATGATAGATCATTAGAGGACTATCATGCTGTGGTGATGACCATTCTAACCAAGAGGAGGGTATGATAAACTTTAATGCCAATGAGGATGACCTTTTAGATGATACCATTGAAGTCCACATGGTTTATACCTGAGGATCCTTGTATAGAGAATAGCCTAGCCAGAAAGCTCAGGACATTATAGTTAAGGAAGACAAGGCATCAGACTAAACTCAATGCCTTCTCCAACAAATCAAACTCAAGGATGATCAGATTGATATAGTGAAGAGGAGAGGAGAATAGAGGAGTTGATGATAGTGGTGTTGGACTACAAAATCAAGCACTTGTCCCTCAACCCACTCTTATGAAGGCCGATAGACCTATTTTAGTGCATATCCTAGACTGTTCTAAGAGCATTACTCTGATGGATGAGGATATTGGTAGCTTGTAGATGAAGATAGCCGATAGTACCTCCATGCATGAGAAAGACATCAAGTAAATGGTAGAACAATAAGTGAAGGAAGCGTTGGCGCAGGACTAAGGGAGGTCATCGATTCCAAAGGGTAGACCCTACCTGAAAGAGTTCGATGTGGTTCAATACCCCATTGTGCGACCATCCTTCAAAGTATTCAATGGCAGTGGGAACCCTAGGCAGCATATATCATACTTCAGGGCTAGTTATTGTAACGTCGGTGGTAATGATGGCCTACTCTTCAAGTAATTTGTCAGTAGCCTTTCTGGAGTTTCCTTTGATTGGTATGCTGAATTGCCCAATGGTTTAATGAAGTCTTTTGTAGAGTTAAAGCAACTTTTTATTAAGAGATTCATAGGAGCTCAGCAGAGAGTGACTGTAGGGGACCTCATTGTAGAAAAAAAAAATTAATGAGTCTCTTGTTGATTATATTCTCAGGTGGCAAAACCTGAGTATGAAATGCAAACAACAGCTGCAGGAGCAGCATGCCATTAAAATTCTTTTCAAGAATATTCATGGCTCGGTCACCTTCATACTCAAGAGCTTTACTATTATGACATTTAAGAAGTTAATCAGCAAGGAAGCTAATCTATAAGTGGAAGCCAGAAAATTTCCCTTCTCAAACCAATTATTTAAGACTAAGCCCTAGAAAGTGTTTGAGAAGAAGTTAGGGATAGTATTAGTAGTGGAAAAGGGGAAGTAGCTAGTGAGAGCATAATTTGAGAGGTCTAATGCTCAACAGCCTCCTCTCGCACGTCCTCTTCCACTACCCCAGCCACCATAAAGGCCACCCCAGTAGCGATACCAGTATCCACCACTAGGTAGCTATTATCTACCTACTCTTGTTGATAAACTCAACAAGCCATATTCATTCAAGAGGGATGTAGTTAGGAAAATCTTTAAGAACCTCATCAAAAGCCTGATGTTCAGCTACCTGAGCCTAGAAAGCCGTAGGAACTAGATAAGAGTAATGATCCTAACTACTGCCCCTTACCATCACATGCTAGGCCATGTCTTAGAGGAATGCTTTATATTCAAGGAATGGCTTGAACATAGCTACAAGTCAGAAGACAAAGTGATCCCAAAATTATACCTAGTTGAACAACCTTTTGGTTCCATTAAAATAGTATTTGGGAAAATATCTGATCCTCTTAAGACAAAAGAATGTTGGGATATCTCTTTATCCCATACCTCTAAAATCAAGAAAATTTCTCTGCAGGTGCCTGATTTAGCTTAGATCTCTAATATTAGAAAAGGTCTATTAATTGAATGGGATAAGTCAAGGAGGGTGGAAGCTGAGCAGTAGTAGCAGCCACCACATGCCTAGGATAGTTCCATAGCGCCACCACCGTCAGTGTCCAACATTCTCTCTCCCACTATTATAGCTACTACATATACTAGCTCCATCACCATCAACAAGAGTGTCATATATATTGAATGAGGGCACGAAGCCACTCATACCACTTACTTTATTTGACCTTTGTCATGTACCTTCAAAATTTAAGAAAATAATGAAGAAGAATAATTCCACTTACATCTTGTCTACTTTTGAAGTTATTAGTGATTTCATTCTTATTGATAGCTCTCCAAGTCATAATAATAACAATTTAAATAATTATGATAAATTCCATTCTAATTTAGAAATAGATTACCTCTAAATCTCTAGGGTTCACCACTTGAGATAGATTTGGAGTCATTCGACTCTGATGATCCTTTAGGAGAAGCTGTAGGTATACCCAATGAGTAGGTAGAACTTTTCACAAGCTCCTCATCCCAAGAAGTCATTGAAGATAATCTCCATAGTGGCAATGTTCTACCACCTAGGGTGGCACCATAAGATAAGGGTAAATAGGTCATTGGTTCCAGTGAGCAGATAACCCCTCCACAAGATGCTCTGCTCTTGGATATGCTTGTGAAGGACCAACCTAAAGTTGACTATAACATCCTGGGGTATCTTTGAAAGTTTCCAGCTAAGTTAAGCATATATGATGCCCTTATTTTATCCAAAGAAATGAGGGAGTAACTAATCAAAGCATTGCTTGACCCTGAAATACGCTTAACTAAGTTGGCCACTACTAATCTAGTTGGAGAGGAGTCATGTTTTTCAAAAGAAGTCCTAGGAGCCACTTTATGAGATAAAGACCTACTATTGAGGACAATAGAGCACAACTGTCCTCTCTACATCACTGTAGATGTTGGTAAGTTCAGGCTATCCAGAGTGTTGGCTTATCTAGGTGTATCAGTGAACATTATAAGTCTATGAACTCTTGCCTACTTAAAGATTGTCATCTATAAACTTCAATATGAGAAGATGATGTTGAAAGGATTCAATGAACAAGGTAAGAGGGCCTTAGGCTCTATAATGTTGCCTTTGGATAGATAGATGATTGGAAGACATAAGCCAAGTTTTAAATAATAGATTCAGATACATCTTTTAATGCTTTGCAAGGGAGACCCTAGATTCATGAGATCAATATGGTTACATTCTCCTTACATTAGTGCATCAAGTTCATCAAGGACAAGATTGAATATTATGTCAAAGGAGATCTCAGGCTGTATGTAGTACATGAGGTCGAGATTTATGGGGATGTGGCCTATTACCTTTCTAAGATACAAAATGTCTTCTCTTGTGAACTTTATCAAAATAAAAAAAGAAAAAGAAAATAAAAATAAAAAGAGGAAGAAGACATTAGGGAGTAAATAGAGCCTGAGATTAGATTCCACCCACAGTTTGTCACCCCATTTGACAAGTGGGGAGGATGACCCGACCTCCACCCAGACGAGGAAGAGGTAAGTTTAGGCAAGTCTAGAGGGAGTCCCAGGGGCTGGTAGACCTCCATACCTACTACCTACCAAGAGGTTTATTCTATCATCCAGAAGTACAAACTTAGAATCTAGTTCAGGGGATGTGTCATATGTAGTGAGTGCACCAGCTACCTCTCTACATCAGCAGACTCCATTGGAGGTGACACTAGAACTTGACAGTGATGAAGATCGGGTCCCCAAGCAAAACATAAGTGTATCTGAATCTTCTTTATGTGAAACTGTCAGAAAACATGTGGGTACCTTTGTTCTAACCCCACTTTTCTCACAAAAAAATTGAGGGTTTTATAGTTAAAGAAACTCCCAAAACATATGCAAATGCCAAACCTCAAAGGTTTTATCCAATAGCAACATCCTCAAGCCAGGAAGTTGATGTAGAGCTTGAGGATAAATCTTTCAAAGAATTAATAGAATTTTTATTTGATTGGTACTTGCCTTGTGTCTTTAATCTAGTAAAGAAAGGTTTAATTACACATGCATGGTCTAAGCATAGGTCAGAATACTTCAAAAAATTATGGGACAACAAATGCAAGAACTCTCAATCAAGACCTAGACTAGGCCTCGATATAATAGGCCCAGTGGACGATGATGATTACTGCTTGGTCATCACCAATCATTTGGAATCTGATAGGTTATTCTTAAATCACATTAACTGATATAGGGATGTGTCTCTAGAAACTTTAGATGATCTCTATGTCAAAGATGCATACCCCCCACTCTAAATTCAAAGAAGAAATCAAATCAACCATCGATGAACTTAAAGAAATCAACTTGGATATTGAAAATAATCTACACTTAAACATACATCAGTTCCTTGTTGAATAAATCTAAAACCAATGACTTAGTTAGGCTACTCACTGAGTTTAAGGATTTCTTTGCATGGAGCTATGAAGAAATACCTGAATTAGCTCCTAAAGTAGCAATTCATAAGCTAGCAATACAACATGATGCTAACCTTATCAAGCAAGCTCCTAAGCACATGCGATTGGACATTGAACAACATGTTATTTTTGAACTCAAGAAACTGATCGATACTGGTTTTATCTGAGAGGATAAGTATCCCACCTGGTTGCCCAACATCATTCCGGTTAATAAGAAAAATGGCCAAATTCACATATGCGTTAACTTTTGGTATTTTAACAAGCCATGTACAAAAGATGAATTTATGCTACCAATACCAGAACTAATGATAGATATCGCCTCATCTCACATAATTTTCTCTTTCATGGATGGTTCATTTTGATTTAGCCAAATAAAGATGGCACATGAAGATAAAAAAACATTACTTTTAGAACTCTGATCAAAATTTATTATTATAAAGCAATGTTTTTCGACCTAAAAAATGTTGGCACCACATACCAGCTAGCCATGACATGGATTTTCAAAACACTCATTCAACAGCAAGTTGAATGCTATGTCAACAATCTTGTGGTCAAAAGTAAAGATAAAGAAGACCATCTCTTTGACTTGAGAGTAGTTTCCAAGCGATTTAGATAATATAACCTTAAAATGAACCCTCTGAAGTGTGCATTCAGGGTAACATCAGAGAAGTTTCTGGGGTTCGTTGTCTGACACCGTGGGATTGAGATTGATATGGAGAAGATAAAAAAGATATTGGAAATGCCACCCCCTAAAAGTCTAACCTAACTCAGATCATTCCAAGGGAGGTTGGCATATCTAAGATGCTTTATATCCAACCTATCAGGTAGATGTCAACCATTTTTAGCACTGGTTAAGAAAGATGCCAAGTTCAAGTGGGATGAAAAATGCTGACATGCATTTAAAAGTATTAAGTAGTACCTTATGTGCCACCAGTTCTAGCCGCCCCTATCTCGGGAAAACCCCTCATACTTTACACTACTTCCTTAGATGACTCCCTTAGCACTTTGTTGGCCCAAGCCAATGACAAGGGGAAAGAGAATGCACTCTACTATCTCAATCATCATCTGATACTTGTTGAGGCAAACTATCCACCCATTGAGAAGCATTGCCTAGCTTTGATCTTACAGCCCAGAAGCTACGACTTTATATATTCTCCCACAAGGTGAACTTAATTTCTAGAGTCAATCAACTACAATATCTCATGACATGGTCGACGCTATCTAGATGGTTGGCACGCTAGTCCATGATTTTCTCACAAGTCAGCATCACATTCGTATCCCTCTGTGTAATGAAAGGACAAGCACTCGTAGACTTCCAATCAACACATCCACTTTTTATAGATTCCCTGCTCAGTGATGATCTTCCTGATGGACAAATCATGAACTTAGGGGATGCAAGTGTTCACCATTGGGAGATGTATTTTGATGACGTGGCTTCCTCCCAAAGAGGAAAAGAACCACAATCTTCTATCCCAAGTAAGCCAGGAGTAGGGATAGTCCTCCTCACACCAGAATATGATATAATGAGATTCTTATACCATTTTTTTATACCCTACACCAATAAAAAAGCTGAATATGAAGCTATAATCATGAGTCTAGAGTTGGCCATCTCATTAGGCATCCAAAGTATCAGTATCTTTGGGGATTCACAGCTAGTTGTTAACCAAATTGTTGGATCCTACAAAGTTCTAAAGCCCAAATTCCATCACTACCATAAATACACCATGGAGTTACTAGCCCAGATCCAGAGGTCATAATCTATAAGATTCCTTGAGGAGAAAATATTATAGATAATGCCTTAGCCAAACTCACCAAAGAATTAGCATGTATAGAAGATGAGTTTATATTAATAGAGGTTCACAAAAAATGAGTACTGCCTCTTATTGGCGTTAAACTCGTCAATAAATATACTCTTGAAGGGGAGGATGCTATTGTCAAAAGGATGAAGAACTAGATTGGTGGCAACCTTTCATTGATTATCTAAAAAAAGTCAATCTAACTCAAGAGAAATCTCAAGCCCATTAAGTAAAGCAAAGGACACTCTCTCATACTGATAATTTTTTGATCAAATGTGGTTACGCTATTTAGACAAATGTGAAACCCATAAGGTTGTGATCGAGGTGCACTCAGGACTATATGGTGCTCATCAATCCGGCTCCAAGATGAAAGCCAAAATCAAGAGACTTGGGTATAATTGGCCAATGATCATCACATATTGCATGGACATAGCGACGTACTTCCACCAATGCCAAGTACATTGAGTAGTTCTACACCAACCACCCAACATTCTACATCCAACTTTAGCCTCGTGGCCATTCGAGTGTTGGGGTACCAACATAAGTCCAATTGATCTTCCAATTACCAAGGGTTACCGATTCATTCTAGAAGCTACAGACTATTCCTCTAAGTGGGCAGAGGCGATTCCGCTCAGGGAAGTCAAAGCTCAGCATGTGCTCTAATTTTTCAGAAACTATATTATGTATAGATTTAGAGTACCATGTCAAATCATATCTGATAATGGTATCACTTTTAAAAGCACCAAGATTAATAACTTTGCCCAAATACATAATATAAATTGGAGGTACTCTACCATCTAATATCCATGAGTGAATGGTTTAGAAAAAGCCTTCAATAAAACTCTCATCCAAATACTCAAAAAATGCTTGATGATAACAAATGATAGTGGCATGAGTAGTTTGTTGAAGTTTTATGGGTTTACTGCACTACCTATAGAACTCCAATGCAATCTACCCCATTCTCCTCAGTGTATGGGTTTGAAGCCAATCTTCCCTTAGAGGTTCAACTCACATCATTAAGGATAGCTGTGGGTAGTAAAATCATAGTAGACCAAAATGCTAAATTGCGATTGCAAGAACTCGAACGTATAGAGGAGAGACACTTGTGGTCTTGTCAGAATCTCAAGCTGTATAAAGGTAGAATGGTTCAAGCTCATAACAAGTTGGTTTTCCCTAAAGCTTTTCGAGTTGGAGAGCTTATTTTAGTTCTAAGGATGCCAATTATGGCCCATCATAAGATGGGAGGAAAGTTTGAACCTTCTTAGGAAGACCCTTTCACCCTAAAAATGGCTTACTAAGGTAGCTCCTATCAGTTAATCAATCGTAAAAGTTAATGCCCGATGCTTTCAATCAGTGGGCTTTACTTAGAAAAAAAATATTATGCATAAATAATATCCCAAATAATTTTTCCATCAATAAAAATTTCATTTTAACCAAATTATTTTTTGAGTTAGAATGTTTTCAATTACCAAACTCTCGATGTGTTTAGGGTAGGTGTAAGAAAATCTAAGCAGCATCTTAACCCACACTTGCAGAATACAAACCCAAAAAATACACACAAAGACAAACAATCAAGCACAAACTCCATCACCTCGAACTACTTTAAGTTGAGATAAAACCCCCAATAGCCCTCACATAGTAGCTGCTCTAGGTCGGGTCAGGTTTGATTCACCACTTGGCTAGTGAATCACCCTAACGGTTGTCCCTGCCTAGAAAGATGTGAGTCCCTGTGCTTTCTTTTTTGGCTTGATCGTTGCAAACTAATGAGCCACTTTTGTCAGCTTAATGTACTTTACTACACAGTTAGTAAGTCATTTCGATAGCTAATTGTGTTCTTGAAGATGTGAGTCCTTGAGCTTTCTTTTTGAGCTTACTATCATATGTTGACTGGGTTCGAATATATATTTGAGGGTTAGGGTAAGACCCTCAATGGTCCCTCTCCCTCATGACTTCCTTAAGCTCAAGTTCAATCCTCCTTTATGATTACCCGCTTAGTAGCGGCCCTAGGTCAAATAGTAGTTGTGTAGCCGATGATAGACTATCCCAACGGTCAGTTTTTCTTAGGAATATGTGAGTCCTCGATGCTTTCAACCTAGATTGATCATTGTAAATTGAGGGGCACCTTAGGTTGTCTGGTGTTCACCTTATTGATGGCAACCCACCTGGTGGATAACACCTTTCAGACAGATGTGAGTCCCTGTGCTTTCTCTCTGAGTTGGCCACTGTACACCTATAGACTTTATAATTTAGGGATTAAGATAAGACCCCCAGAAGAACATTCTCTTTTGGCATTCTATTTGGATCATGTCCCACGACCCCATATAGACATGACCTAGGTTACTATCAAATTGGATAGTTCCCCTTTCCCTGTAGCCACCCCTTTGGTTGGAAGCTCTGTACTACAGATGTACGGACTATCCCTTAGGACAATAAATATGAGATAGGCCAAAGCCCCCATGGATTTTTCTTAGTGTGGCCCATCGTAAACCAACAGTGTCCATGCTAAACAAACAAGTAAAAATAAAACAACAACCCTTATGGATTAAGGTAAGACCACCAATGGCTCCCTTTCTCAAGTAGACATCCTATCTTTTTGGCCAGTGTTAGCAAAAATCCTTATAGGAATCATCTTGACTATTTATGCTGAGATAAGACCCCTAGAATCCCCCATTTAGTAGTCACCCTAGTTCAGGTTTGACTTGCTATACAATTGGCAGGTTACCCTGATGATTGATTTCGCCTTGGAAGATATGAGTCCCTAAGCTTTCTTCCTAGTTCAACCATCGCAAACCAAAGGGCAACCCTTAGGTTGGATATCCTCTACTATACATCGATTGACTATCCCTTTGAGTCAGTAAGCCTAAGATAAGTCCAAGCTTTTATAGCCCTTCCTCAGTATGACTCATCCCAAACTGATTGGGTTTATTTGCATATGTTTAGGGTTATGATCATGCCCTCGAGGCCCTTTTCCCTAGCAACTATTTTAGAATTGGATCAAGCCATTATGATCCCTATCCTAGTAGTTGCCCCTTAGGTTAAGTGGTATCATCTTATGGATGAGCAAACTACTTCTTTGGGCTAACGAATCTAAGGCAGGTCTAGGTTTCTGTAGCCCCTCCATAGTGTGGCCCTTCGCAAACCAACATGGCCAATATCTATTTGGTAATCAAATATAAATTGAAACAACATGAATTACCAAAGTCAAACAAAATTCATCAACTAAAGTAATCAACCAAACTAAATTAATCAAGCTAAACCAACTATAATCCAAATCTCACTCATCTTTAACAAGGTCCTCATTCATGACATTAGCATGATTCAATCCCCAAAAAATTTGTCTTTGTATATTTAACATAGAGACAAACTTCAAACAAGAATTCTTAGTAAATCTTCATTCATGCCCCTGGCATGGCCCGATCCCTGGTAGGACCCTTCCTTGTATTCTCAACATAAAACCAAACCACAAGTAAATCAAGCCAAACGAGAACAATCCTTCTCCCAGGCCCCTAACATGAAATGCAATGAACTGAATCACATTAAGATCTAAGTTTCTTTTGCCCCTCCATTTAGGTACGAAAAATACTCATTGATGTTCATGATCTTCTCAAATGATTTTGATCATCTCGGTCAATGCCAATAAGTGCGGTGTGCATTTTCAATTACATCTCACCTATTGGGGGTCTTTTTGTTGACCTCACTTTTGGAGTTAAGATTAATTTTTCCCATCTTAGATCTAGGAGACTACTAGAAACTTAGATTTTCTTAGTGCTAAGACATTTTTAATGACTAAAGGAACACTAAACTTCAACCTAAAGACTTATAGGGCATAACCCTAAGCCTAGAGTTTACCTTAGGACAAATAGGTTTCTATTGACCTCATTTTTTTGATGAGATTAACATCATTCATAATCCTAGTAATTACGTCCCCTAATCTTAAATTAGGAGTTCTCTAATTAGGCACTTAGAACACTATGTTTAGTGGCTAGGTAAACAAACCATAATAAAATAACAAATCAAATCAAACTATACAACTTGAAACTAAAATCAAATTTGAAATCAAATCAAACTCAATATGCTAAAGTGAAAGGGTAGGTCATCTTGATAGATTATTTTAGGACCTATCCTAATCCAATCAGATTTGATGAACCCAGATTAAATCTAAGTTTAATGAAACTCAGTAGAAATTTAAATCAAACATATTTGAATTGAAATCTAAATTCAATTAAGCCTGGGTTGAGGTAATTAGATTGATTAACTCAATTAATCATTTTAAGCTCAAAATCACCTAAGTTCAAATAAAATCAAATTAATTAAAATTAAACCAAATTAAATCAAACCATAAATATAGAATTAATGCATAAATAAAAACAAACCAAAAAATAAATCAAGATAGGACACCAAGTGGAAAAAAGGTCATTTGACATAGAGTTAACCCATATAGGCCCAGTAAGTCAAAAGTCAACTAATTAAAATTTGACAAAAATTGAATCTCTCCAAAAGCTGAATATCATCAAATGAATACGTTTGAATCTAAAACTAAAAAAAAATATAAATTTAATGAGAAATTAAATGGGTTGATTTGGCCATTTAACCAAAATAAACTAAAATGAATCTAATTTAATCCATTAAGCAAAATTTGGGTCAAGATGGGCGGATTCCGTGTGCCATCACATTTATTTTGGTTATTCGTGTTGGGGCGGCGACATTACCATCCGCCCCTCTCAGTTCATTGACCATGGGGAAAATGGAGTGATAGTCATCCGATCCCCATTAATTGGGATGGACAGCTAAGATTAAAATGTTAGAAGATTTGATTTCATCCATTAGATCAATAAGTTTGATGTAGACCATCCAATTTGATTGGACAGTCAAATCTATACCTGCCATTTTCCCTCTCAATCAACGCGGATTCCACACGGACCAACCCACGGTTGCAACCTATAAAGGATTCCCCGTTTGCACTGTGTGGCGCTAATTGGATTAAGTAAGAAAATATGGATTTTTGGAATTAAATAAATGCTAAAAAATTCTTATAACTTTAAAAAAATCATAAATAATAAAATACTTATCAAAAAATTATAAATAAGGGCATGTTGGATTCATCTTTTCAAGAAGAATTTAATGAACTCAAAAGTCCCAATTTTTATTAAGTGATTTTAGCTTAATATAAGTTTGAAGAAAAATTAAATTTGCTTAATTAATCCTAAAATAGTAATCAAATCGATTTGAAACTTTTAGGAAATAAAATTGAAGTTAATATCTCTCTATAATTCAAGGCAAATTATTAAGTGGATGGATAGATATTAAATTTTGAAGCTTAAATAGCCTATTTTGAGAAAAATACATAATTAAAAATTATGAAAATCATGAAATATCAAAAAAAAATGAGTTAAAACACTCTAAATAGTATTAGAGAGTAAAAAAAAGTTAAATAAAAAAATAGAACCTTTGAAACTTAATAAGCCATAAATCATACACTTAGAATTTAATAAATCATTAAAAATAAGATTAATTGAGTTTATTTCTAGAATCTATAATAAAATAAATAATGAGCCAAAATTAGAGACAAACTAATACTCAAACTCTCATTAACTGAACTCTAAATTAAATCAAGTAAATATCACATAATTTTCAACTTAAATCAAATCAAACCTTGATCCAATTAAACATAAACTTGAACCAAATTAAATTTACTTAAATATAATTAAATTCAAAATTGAACTTAACTAAATAAATCTAAACCTAATCAAAAAAATTAAACCTAAATATAAGGAAATAAAACCTAAACCTATTCAAATAAATTAAACTTAAATTAAACAAAATTAAATCTGAACCTAATAATAAATCACTTCCATTTTAATTAATCTTATGATATAAATCAAACCAAATAAATTGAAATTAAATTAATCTTTTCATCAATTTAATACATAATCAATTTGAATCTAATTCAACCTACTTGAATGAGATGAGCTAATTAACTATTTAATATATAAATCTAATAATCAAACCAAAACATGAACTCTTAATTAGAAGTTAACCAAACTCTAATAAACACAATAGATGAATTAGGTTAAACGAAATTATAATAAAAAATAATCAAACATAACTAAAATAAAAGCAAACTTTCAACTCATTTAATCCAATCAAATTGATAAATAAATAAATCATAATCAAATCAAGCAAGTATAAAATTAAATATAAACTATAAAGTTACTAAATCATATCCAGTTACTCTTTATTCCAATCAATATCAAAATAAGTCAAACAAAATAAAACTCACACAAAACAAACAAACCTATTAAACTAAGGTAAGAGATTAATTAAATTAAATCAAATCGATCATCAAACCAAAAAAATAATCAATATATAAACTAAATGGCTAAATTTAATAAATTAAACCCTTAAATGAAATTCAAATAAAAGAGCACATTAAACTTCAATTAAATCATAAGTTAATTAGAATATATTCACCAATCCAACACAAGTTTAAGTGAAACAATAATATTAATGAATCTAAATAACATTGAAATAATCTAATCAACATTAGTCATACAAATTAAAATCTCAACTTGAAACCCAAAAGAAAGAAATTATATATTAATTTAAAGGATATTGAATTATCAAAATTTAATCCAATCAAACTGAAATCTAATAAATCCCAAATTAATCAATTAATATGCATGAAGTTAAACAAACTCAAATTTTGAAATCCAAATCAAATCAATTAAACATTAATCAAATCAAATCAATTCAATTAAATCTTTCAAGTAAATGGGCTAATTAAGAAACTTAGGTTCTTAGTTTGACCCTTAGAATAAAATTTCATCTCAGGATGAAGGTTTCATTCTATTAGGATTAGGATGTTGAATGAAATGGATTCTGTTCTATGCAGAATTTGTCTTATTCTTCATTCTTTAAAATCTAAATTCTACTTAAACATAAAAATGAACTTAAAATTGAAACAAAATAAAAAAAATTAATTATTTAAATCAAAACCATACAATGGTAAAATTAAACAAACTCTGAATTCAAATTGAACTTAAAATGAAACAAAGCCTAAAATCGACTTGCCACGTAAGCTATCTTTTCACACACTAGAATACTAGATCACCGACCCTAGAATTAGGGATGTACAATAGAATTGCATGCTTTTCATAGGTTTATTTTTGTGATTGTCGTGTTTTGCAATAAAGCCTAGATGCATTAGGCTTTTAAGAAAATTAAATTTTTACTCTAATTAATAATTAAATTTTAATCAACTCATAACCTCACTCTAAAGCCTATGATCTTAATCAAGAAATGAAAGATTTAGTAACCTGTTAGTTGAATTATTGTATGTTTCAACATCATGCATACATATTATTTCACTCTTGCAAATAGGGGGTCTCCATTCTTGCACGATAAGGGAAAGGCTTGACCTGTGAGAGTAGTCCCTTGTAGTGGAGAACACCTCTTCTCTCAAATTTAGCCCATAACCAATTTTCATCATGCATTTAGGCATAAATCTTTCCAAGCCTAAATCCAAAAATGATGAGTCAAAATGAATAAAAAGTTGTAAATTTTATTACATTAGTCTAAGTCATGGAATGCACCACACATAATCTAGTTTTTAGGGAGTGAGTTTAAACTTTTGACTTTCTTTTCTAAACATAATAGCCTAATCATCTTGCATTCATAAGACTTGGCATCATGAATTTCAAATCACTTAGGTGGTGTTAGCTGGCAACCCTTTCCATGCAGGAAGTAAGCCTAGAAGAGTCGAGATAGGTTTATCTTCTCAAGCAAGAAAAAGAATCGATAATTCCCTAACTTAAAAAAAATTAGATTAGGTCAAACCTCTGGCTTATGTTAGAAGTACGTTTAGAATCAGGTTCTGATGCTTCTAATTAGAATAAGTCTTCAAATTTTAGGCATTTCTACAGTCTTGTGCTATTAGAATCTAAGTCCTAAATTTCTAATAGAATGCCAACTCAAAATTCTAAATAGTTTCAATTTTAAAAATATAAAGCCCAATAACAGGGTAGTTGAAATGCTTACTAAGTTTCTTAGTATCCAAAAGAATTTACTACTCAATCCCACTTGGCTTCTGAAAAGAACTCTTCTCCCTTGAAACGTTCCCTTTTGAACATCTAAATTAACCATCCTTTTAAGATAATCTTTGAAATCCATAAAGATGAAAGCTAATTTCTTTAATCGAGAGTATTCTTTGGAGGAATTCTTTTCATTATAAGATGTAATTAAATATAGAGGCTTGCCCTTATAGGGAACTACGAACCCTGTAATAAAATAAACCTTGTTATATCTCTCCATGTAGTTCAGGGGAAGAATCTCTAGTACATCGAAGACCCATCAGCCTTAGGAGTCCTTATTAAGTAATCAAATCCATTATAGGGTAATAAGTTTATCTTTTAAGATAATATATTTATCCCTTACTGATGTATTTGATTACCTAAATAAGTACCCCCAAGATCTGCGTGGTGTTCTAAATAAAATTCTCATAGTTTCAACGACCCTAAGGCTTGAACCAAGACTCATACCCATTCACTCATCCAAACTTAAGCTCATGTAGATGGAGTTAAACCAACCTCAAACTTATTCAATTAATCTTAATTGAATTTGGTTTTCTAATTCAAGCTCTAAGCCAAATTAACTTGGACTTTAACCTAAGTTAATACACCACAATCCTATAACTCAATTCAAACCTATTCAAGCAAACTAAATTCAATTTGATTTCCTTAATTGCTTTAATTATTCAATAGATCACTTCAAGTCACCCCAACACTTGCAATCAAGCCAATTGAAATAGAAGAATTTGATCAACCCAAGTTAGCCCATTTGACCTAAAAAGTTCAAATGAGCCAAAAACTTAATTAAGCCCAAATCAATTGTGATCAAAGCTATCGATCAACTTTAAATTTATCAATGAACACATCTCAACCATCCATAAGCCCAATTGGTCCAAGGTGGCTTGACCAAGTTACTTAACCCAAAGTGACCTAAAAGGGGTAGTTGAGCCAAACTCAAATTAAACTCCTCCTATTCGATCAAATCAAGCCATCCAATCCCTTGATTGATGACAGTACATCATTATGAGCATTCCACTACAATCAATTGAATCTAATTAAGTCAATTTGACCCTTTTACCCAAATTGACCCAAATTAACATAAAGGGTCAAATTGAACCAAATTGAATTTTAGACCAAGTTGGTTGAAACCAATGCTTCTAACTTATCACCAATTCAATATTAAACATGACCTAACCTTCAATTGAACCGAATTTGGTCAACCTAACCCAATTAGCCCACTTAGCCCAATTTGACCTAAAGGGTCAAATTGAATCAAATCACTCCATAATTCAAATCAATTCAAATCAACTCTTTAAATCAATTGTAAAAGACCAATTGAATATAGACCTAACCCATACTCATGTTAATTTGGCTAAGTTGGTCAAATTGGCCAACATGACCCATTTGACCAAAATTGAACCATTTGAGACAAATTAAAATTTAGCCGAAATTGAATAAAGAAATTACACTCATTCACTCCAAATAACCAATTGAACTTACCCAAGTCATCACTTTGACATAATTTGGTCAAAATGGTCAACTTAACCTTACTTGACTCATTTGACATATATGGGTCAAATAGAGCCAAACCCAACTAAACTTAGCATGACTCATCCTTAGGTCACCATGGCATACCCAAGTGGGCCCAACCCATTTTGGACTTGGTTTGGGTCAAACCCATTGAACCAAGCCGCCAACATGGGATAAAATCCCATTTAGGTGGGTTCTCCATTCCCTTACCCCATGGCAAGCACTTTTGGATTTTCTTTAATAGAGGACCACTGACCCAACCTAACTCAAAGCTATTGGGCTCAGCCTTTGGCCAAAGAGAGGGTGAGTTCACCCATGGGAAACCATTGGTCCACCTAAGGGAGAGGTTACACCTCATGGCAACCCACTACACTCCCTCAGCCTGTCATCATCATCCAACTTAGCAGTCCCTACCATCTCCGACCACCAACTCTGGTCGGACGGTTGCCAAAGGCTGAACCAATCCTAACCCTTGGTTCAATTTGGGAGAAGAGTATACTTCTCCCCATCCATTCAAACTCAAAATTAAATTTTCCTAGAGCATTCCACACAGTCCCATACCTTCTCTAGAGCTCTTCGTGCACTCCATCATTGACAAGACTAGCTCCCAATTGGACTCAAGAGCTCCATCCATCCGAACTTCTCAAGTCTCTACCAAACTCAAATTAACTCTTTCCACACCTTCACCTCACTCCGGTGAGCCAAAATGAATCATTTCCCGAGTGATTCGACCAACGAAAGATGTCTCTAGACCAACTCCAATGAGCTTTATGGTAGCGTTTGGTCCATAGACCGATTGATGGGGAGGCAGCTCAAGATCTTCTTAGTAGGGCTTCATTTCTTCGAGGCGAAGCTACCTTTATTAGTGGACCATTGATCTATTTCTCCAGCGAGGTAAAAGTATGGCAATCATAGTATGGCCTCCAAGTGTTGATCTTTTTTGAAGTGAATTGTGTTTTCATGCGATCTCCACCATAGTACCTTTCTAAATTCATTCCCTAATCATTTTGAAGTCAATTTTGCCATTGAACAAGCTCGTGCGAGCTTGGATCAAGCGATAGAAGGTGGATGGTGCCCATTTTTAGCATTCATAGGATGACAGATCAATGGTTGTTTAATTCGTGTGACTAGAATGGTGTTCTGTGATTAATCGAGTTATAAATTTTGATTTAATCCCTTTGAAATCATGTGATTAAGATTGGATGGTCGAGACAAAATCGCATCCACTGCTACTAAGTCAGCTGCCACGTTAAATAATTTAAGTGGCCAATACATCAATGCCATGTGGAAAGTACTGCCGCGTCAGCATCCACATGGCGTCGACAATTACAAGGGTTAATTAAGGTTTAAAAGTGTAATTAAATGTCCACAACTTTAGAAAATCATAACTAATTATAGAAAAATCTAAAAATTATAATTAAACCCATTTTGGAAATGCTAGATAGAAGAGAATTTAATAAAAAATAAATCCCTAATTAATACCTAATGAGTAGTGCTTAATTAAAGTTTATGCTCAAAATAATTACCTTGATTAAGGCTAAATTACTTGGCTAATTATAACCAAATTTGGTGTGATTTTTCTATGGGATGTCATTTGCCTCCCATAATTTTCTTAGAGTTATTTTCCATGTAGTTTAAAGATTTTGGAATTTCAATCCTGATTACCCTCTTTAACTAAGTAAATGATTATTAAAATTAGTGAATAGTAAAGATCAAATAATTAATGTTAATTAATCAATGTAAATAGTGAATATGATGAGAAAAATAATTAGAACCCCTTTCATAATTTTTTTTTCCAAACATCCTTCCTTAAGAGAGTTAATTAACTTGCTTAATAATTAAAGAATAATTAAGGAAAATTAACGATCAAATAAAAACAAAAATAAGAAAAATTGATTTAAACAATTCAAACATAGTATATTAATCCCTTTATCTGTTTAATAGCATAAAGTCATTAAAGAAATTATGATTAGCCCATTAGTGTGGGAAAATCATAAGAGTATTTAACTTAGATTCTTTTCTTCTTTAATTTAATTAACTCTTAAGCATGTGCCTAATTGCATTAGACTTTTATAGGTTCATTGCTAATTTTATTTTTGTAAAAGCATATTATTGAAGGCTCATGATCAAGTAGCTAATTAAATTAAAGAAGTTTAAGAAAGGGTAATTAACTTGATGTGCTTAATGGCTTGAACCTAATCAACTCGTAAAATCTATTTAATTTCCTTCCTTAAATATGTTGAATAACCAACATGAGATGGGGTAAATCCTAAGTATCATTTCTCCTCTTTAGGTTTTAACAATTTAAACATCAAAATCAAATCTTCTAAGAACTTTGGTTAGTGTTAAGGAATGTATATTTGGCTTGATTTTCCTTAGGATTCAATGTAATTGAGTATGTTATGTGGTAACATTTAATTACTTTTTTCAAATATTATAAATGTGAATGCTATTTGTTTCATATATTCATATTTTCAAATAAAAAAGAAAAGGAAAGAAAGAGAATTAAAAGAATATGATTGCATTTAAGTTACATTTGTTAGATAAGTGTTATTATATAGTGTGTTTATTATCACTAATAAATTTCAATTTAATTTTAAAATTATAAGTTAGTAATGAAAAAAAAGATGTGAAATTTAAGTTAATATTTGTTATGATTACTTAATGAAGTCTCCATTTAGTTATAACTTAAAGATAGTAACAAATTATTTTATCTTTATGTTTCATGTGCATGTTTACATATATTTGAATTGACAAGTATATAGTTTGGACATCACGAGAATATGAGGCTTTAAGTAGCCCTAAGGAGGTCTTAGATAATCTCACATCCTTGGTTTAACAAGGGCACATACTTGCTTAATTTCATTTATGTGTATGAATGTGCTAGAATTTGGGATAAAATTTTGTTTTTCATGTTACTAAACTTTACATGAACAAAATATTTATTTTTATATAATTTTTGCCTGATTTTCATTTCTATGCTTATGAATATATTTACATGTATTCAGATTGACAAGCATATAGTCTAGACATCCTGGGAACATGAGGTTTTAAGTAGCCTCATGGAGGTCTTGGATAATCTTACTTCCTTGGTTTAATAATGACACGTACTTGCTTAAATTCTAATACATGTTTGCGTATGCTTAGTTATGAAATAAAATATTTCATTTCTACCAAATTCATGCATTAATGATCATGAAGTGTGCTAATTATGAGTATGTATTGCATGTACAAATATGTACATTAAATCAAATATTAAGAACAAAGAAGAAAATAAAAGAGAAAAAAAATGAAGAAGTGTGTATGCTATTGATAATGAAAAGAAGTAGTGGAATGTTACTCATGTGATAGTGACTCAATTTCATTAATCTTAAGATTCCTTCCTTGTTTGAGTAAGATTCCTTAAAACTAATCTAAACTTAGGCTTTATAAAATGTTCATAAGTAGTTCACTAAGGAAACTAAAGCCATGATAATATACCTTCAAAAAATAACTTAGGATAGGGATAAAGGGGTCAAACCTCTTTCTTCTCTTTATAATAATTAGATGTTGAGTAAGCATTAAACAAAACAAGAAAGTGTAAATTTAAAATCAATCAATTGATTAAAAGATTTCAAGTGGAACCACCCCTAATGATTAATGTAAACAATTTTAAAGTTTTAGACAATCATACTTCCAAAGCTTAATTAAGACACACCACACTAAGCCTTAGCACACACATTAGAATATTAAGTCACCGATTCTAGTATTAAGTTGGGCCAGTGTATGTTATGATGATTTATTTTATTTTTATGATGCAATATTTTAGACTGGATGTTAGGATTGTTTGTGCGTAGACTAGATGTTACGTCATTAGTAACCTAATGATATTTTATGCAAGGAATTATGCTAAAAGGTCTACTATAATAATAAGTAAATATAAATATTATTATTTATAGGTGCTGCTTATTCCCCTTTATAATCCAATTAGGACAGGTGGGCTTGGCTATCCAAGTGCAGGGTGTTAAGTCCACATATGTGAAATATAATTGCTTGACTTGTATGTTTTTTTAACTAATGTTTATTTTGCTGGTGTAGTTATATTTTGTTTTTCATAAATATGAAATTTTTGTAATTGGATTAAGATTAGTGCTATGGGGTTTAGGATGAGCAGTGGCTAGAAGGAAAAAACCTAGGAAGCCTTGTGAAGCATTAAGCAAACTAATCTAAAGAAGAAGAGAAGGACAAAGATTGAAGACCCCCATAGCATTCATTTCACTTGTAAATTTAAATTATATTTCAGGTTGTATAAGGTTTTAGCTTAGCTACCCAAATTTTTCTCTTTTTTATGATGTATGGCGATACTTGGAGCACCAACCTTTTATTCTCTTACAAAATCCAAATATTTGGTTGTTGTATTTAGTTTGTGCAATAGAAACTGCATGCTTTTTTAGGTTTCTTAAGGTGTGATGATTTGATGTGTGGCCTGGATGCGGTAGGTTCTTTAGGATAAAATTAAATTTATTATCCTCATTAAATAATTCATAATTAAATTTTAATACAACTCATAACCTCATCTTAAAGCCTAGGTTTATACTTAAATAAATAAAAAATTTAGGAGCCTCTTAGCTAAATGTTGTATGTTATCACACCATGCATTTCATATTATTTTGTTCTTAAATAGGGAGAGTCTCCACTCTTGCACGATAAGGGATAAGATTGACCTTTGAGGGCAATCCCTTATAGTGGAGAACACATTTTCTCACTAATTTAGCCAACAACTCTATTTCATCATGCATGTAGGCATAATTGTCCTAAGCCTTGGTCCACAAACAAATATGTCAAAATGATTTAAAAAGTTATAAATTTTGCATTAGTCTAAGTCATGCTTTCATACTAATCATGATCTAGTCTCTTAGGGAGTTGAGGACTTTAGCTTCTTTCATAATTAAATGACACTCTACGTAAGATCGGGCTACATGCTAGGTGTTTGCTGGCGGTCACTCCAGATGATTGTAAGTCCAAAAGAGTTGGGATGTGTATATTCTCTCTTGAGGAGATAAACCATTATGTTCTATTTTTCCTGATTAGACTTAGGTCATGCTACTAACATGTGCTAAAGCATTTTAGATTTAGGTTCAAAGGCTACTTATTTCCTTTGGGCTATGAGTATAAGTCCTCACTTCATAGGTATTTTCATAATCTTATATTGTTGAACTATATGCCCTAGCATTCTAATGAGATTTTAACTTAAATAAAAGTAAATTGCCTCTTTAAAATAAATAAATAAATAAAGCCTCATCATAGGATATATCGAAGCACCCACTAGGCTTCGTAGTATCTTGGGTACTCCCTACTTTTCTTCCTATGAAATCTATAAATAAGTCTTTTTTTATTTGAACTTTTCCACTTGATTTCTGAAAAGTACCTAATTCTTTGATAGTCTAGCTTTGAAATCCTTGGAGATACTTATTAGCTACTTTAATCGAGAGTGTTCTTGGGAAATGCCCATTTCCTAAGATGTAATTAACTATGGAAGCTTGCTTCCATAGGGAACTAAAGAACCTAACAAAAAATAGACCCTGCTTTACTTCTCCATGAAAAGTAGGAGAAAGATCTTTGGTATATATGTAGACCCATCTACCTTAGGAGTCCTTATTAGGTGATTAGGTCTATTGTAAGATGATGTTTCTATCTTTCAAGATAGTACATCATATCTTAATTTTGCATCCAATCACTTCAATAAGTATCCCCAAAAATCTATGTGGTGTCCCTACGGCTCCAAATTAAGACACCACACATTTGTAAGTTCGTATCATTGTGAAATTAGAAATGAGAGGTCAAAACCTCCTTTGGACTAGTGGCCCCATGATCTTTGATGTCTAGACTATATATTTACTAGCCATATGTACATGTATATTAATTTATTAATCTTTGTTGGTGGGTTTTAAAGTAGCTTTTATTTAAATATGTACTTATCTTTGCATTTCTATAGGTACGTGTCGTAAAACTAGAAATGTGAGGTCAAATCTTCCTCAAACTAGTAGTTCTTCGATCTTGAATTTTCAGACTGTATACCTTAAGAAAGCATTGATTATATAAATGGTTAACATATTTTTAACTTTAATTATTTAATTTAAACTCACATATGCAATTCATGCATAAAGAAAATAATTTTTTGGGGTTTATTAGTGATAATAACATTAATTATAAGCTTAATAATTATAATTTTAAATATGAATGCAAATGGGTATATAGAAGCTCATAAAGGAAATTACTTGGTGTCATAGGATTATTTACTTAGGCTATATTTTCATGGTTAATCATATAAGTATAACACTACTTAAACCAAATTAGATCTTCTACTTAAAAGAATTTTGATTATGGTGGATTGAATTATTCTGAAGCGATTAGACACTCTAAGATTATCTCATAAATACCCTCTATACATTAAGTGCTTTATAGGTTAAATAAAAGGTTTTTATGATTTACTTAGAGTTTAATAGCTATTTAATGCAATTAAGCTTGAAAGACTCAAAAATTTAATTATACACAAAATATAAGCCTAAAAATAATGGAAAAAATTACAAAACATACAAGGATAGAAATAAAACATAACATAATAATTCTAATGCAATTGAGATTATAATTTATGATTAAGTAAATAAATGATAAAAATTCAAAATCATCAATTACACTCAAAATACTCAAAATCAATTGATGTTGTCTTAATTAAAAATCTCTTTATTTGCTGAGCATAAAGAGGGGTTGATCACAATTTTTGAAAACCAACATAAGTAACTATAAATTTTCAAAATCCTAGGGAAATTATTAAATTATTTAATTATTAAAAACTCTTTAATGATGATTTTGAGAATTAATCTGGGTTGGAGGTCTTTATAGTTTCCTTTGGCCACCTTTGAGTTATTTTAACATAATTTAGCATTCAAAAGTGATTTCCATAATTTTCAAAATTTATAAAATTAATAAATTACCAAAATGGTTAATTAGGTTTTGCAAATACTCATCTCCTAATGCACTTACCTAATTGACTTGATATAATTATAGGAGGAAGAGGTCATCCTAGGGAATGCTCTCCGAAAAATGTAAATCATTTGGCCCAGCGGTTAAAGATTTATTACAACGTGAAAATATTCAAACCCTAATTAGCCTTTGTGTACTTAATAAAAATTGGACCTTTTTTTTGAATTCTTCTATGTCTAAGCTTTCCAAGAGTATTTATTTACATTTATTGAATTTTTTACAATAAATTATGATTTTACAAAGTCCTAGACATTTAAAATGATTTTAAACCCTAATTAATTCATTTACACAATTGACATTGAGTTTGTTGTGCTTTACGCATGACACCATGAGATTGGTTATTTAAACTGTCTCCTATGATTGATGACTCAACAATAACAAATGCGATTTCATCTTGAGCCATTCAATCAAAAATAGAATGGCTCTAATTAATCTCATGGTTATAGAGAATTAATCATATTATCTACGTGGATTAATCATGATCATTCATTCTAATCATGCAAAATGAACAGCTTATGATTCATCTTCAAGCTTCGATGAGAGACTGAGATCATTTATCTCTTACCATTTGATTTGAGCCAGCCAATGAGAAATTTTGTTGGGAAACTAATGCAAATTGGTTAGAGAGGAATATTTTATGTATCCCTACAACTTGATCAATGTAAAACACAAAATTACAACACGAAGGACCAACACCTAACAACCATTCTACAGTTTGAGAATGTTAGCTTGTTGGAGCTAAAGATTGGCGGTTCCAACAACAAAGGTAGCTTCTCCTTAAAGAAGCAAAGCTCTACTATGAAAATGATCACTATCCTCCTCAACGTTCACTCCCGATACTAAGCTGTGCCAATGTTCATCTAAGTTTTATCGAACTCCTACTTCTATTGCTCAAATTGAATAAGACTCAATTCGTTCAAGTCATGGGAATGTGAGGAGGGTGTGAGATAATTTAATTGAAGTTTGTTGAAGGTTTGAGGTAGGCAAATATGAGGGACGATCAATATTGAAGTGGTTTTATGTTACTGATGATGGGACAAAAGGGGAGCTCTATGAATGATGAAGGACTTATCGCTAGAGGGTTGTGATGGTGCCTGTGTGAAATGAGAGTTTGAATTCAATTATATAGCTATCCCCATGCGACTCACTATTTTTGGTGGGTTCAAGCTTGGCCAATTGGCCAGGTAGTGGGGGAGCTAGTTCTGATCATTTTCTTATTAATATTTATACAAAACTTTATGAATTATATCAATTTTAATTAAAATCTATAAGTCCATCAATATCTAATAATTAAGTTATATATTAAATTATTAGTATTAAATAAATAATTAATTAAATTAGATTAAAACTTTATTAAGGCTCATAGTAAGTAAGAAAATTGATAAACATATTTGAACATATTTTTAAAACTTAAACGATGTCAAATTTAATTCAAATTGGATAAAAAAATAAATGAACACGATTGAACAAAAATAGTGCATGACTGCACTCGATAATATAGTCTAATTAACTTAGGTTTTGATGACAAGAATCAATATGGCGAAGTATACCATCATATTTCTTTCCAATTCACATTGAAATAATACTTCAAATTTTATAAGACCACTCACAAATTTTTAGATAGTAGAAGTTCAAAAGCTTTATAAGTTATAATGTTAATTATTTCAAAAATTAGTGTGGGAATGATGCAAACTTTCCTTCAAACAAATTTATAGTGTACTGAGAGGTCCATCGAGACATTTTTGCAAACAAAACTTATTGAAATCTAAAGACAAATAATCTTTAAAAGTATGCAAACAAAAGTTTGATTAAAATTTACAAAAAATTTGAAAAGATTAAAGTAATAACTCCATTTTTTGCATACCCATAAATGAAATGAGCAACTTATTGATACTGTTCCAATAAACCTCAAAATTGCGTGAATTTAAGCCCATTTAGCAGCCAAAATTATAAAAAAAGTGATTAATTTCCCATACAGCCTCACATCTTCATTCATTGCATGGAAAGCAACCTATTTGAGATTTTTATGATGCTGCCAGTTATGACCAACACAACCTGTTAGTCGGCTTAGATAGTCTTTGAATGATATTAAGTGAATCAAATCTTCATCAAAAAATTTAAAAAATCTAATGATTCAACTATAAGTTTTACAAAGCAACAAAATCAGGAGTCATATGTAGAATATGTTTTCTCACTCAAAAAATGCAAACTTTATCTCAAAGTGGTGGACTTGCAAAATTAATAGATTCAAAATGATATCCATGACTTGCCAAGCAAAAGCATCATTACTGACAAAAACTAGTAAAACATGAATGTTGGCCCCTAATCATCTACTTCGATTGGGAATAAGCAAAAACATTGGTTCACCCAAGTGTCTAAAATGAGTTATTTGATTCATCCAATTGAAGGTGTTATTAAAAAATTTTTGGTACAAATGGCCAAAATATACCTATGAAACTTATAAATAAGCTATATTTCAACATATTCAAAAAGATCTTTTTAGAGAAACACCTAATATTAGTAGAGAATCACAAATCTCTGTCAACTATTTACAATCTCAATAGGCCATCCCTAGTGTTTTAGCCATTCGAATCTCCCTTTGATTGCATCAACTATCATCTCCCATTGGTCATAAAATCTTCCCTCATAATCAGAGCATGATTGCATCAACTATCATCCCACACTATGCTTTCTATGCTAGCCATTACTCAATATAAAATATCTACCATTAATGAGCTTCAATAGAGGATTTTTGTTATCATTTATTGTTAGAAATATATCATTGATTGAAACCATCTCCCATAGATGCTTTACTTTGAATGTCTAACATCATCAATCATTCGATGTTAGTCTTATATTAATGCGGTGTTTTAATTTGGAGTCATTGGGACACCACACAGATCTTAGGGTGTACTTATTGAAGTGATCGGGTATGACATTAAGGTATGATGTACCATCTCAAAAAATGAAAAACTTCACCCTACAATGGACCTAATCACCTAATAAGGACTCCTAAGGCAGTTAAGTCTATATATATACTAGAGATCTTTCCCCTACTTTACATAGCAAAATAAAGTAGGGTTTATTTTATGATGGATTCTTTAGTTCCCTATGGAAGCAAACTTCCATAATTAATTACATCCTAGGAAATATAATTTTCTTAAGAAAACTCTCGATTAAAGTAGTCAATAAATAACTTCAAAGATTTCAAAGCTAGACTATCAAAGGATTGGGTATTTTTAGGAATCAACTGGGGAAGGTTCAATTTCAAAGACTTATTTTTGGATTCTAAAAGAAGATAAGTAGGGAGCATTTATGATACTAGGAAGCCTAGTGAGCATTATAGCCTACCCTATAGTGAGGCTTTATACACTTGAAAAAGAAAGTTTATATTAGTTTGAGTTAAATTTTTATTAGAATGCTAGGGCTTATAGTCCATCAACACAAGATTGTGAAAATGTCTAAGAGATGAGGACTGATACTAGTAGCCTGAAAGAAATGAGTATCCTCAGATCCTAAATCTAGGATGTTTTAGCACAAGATAAAAGCATGACCTAAGTCTAATTGGAAAATGGGACATAATGATTTAGCTCAACAAGAGAGGAGAAACACATCCCGCTCTTCTAGACTTACAATTGCCTAGAGTGGCCGTTAGCTAATGCCTCCTACGCTTCAAAATCATGTAGGCCAGTCTTAGGTAAATACAAGATAGCTAGGCTGTTATTTAATTATAAAGAGAAATAATAGTCCTAAATTCACTCCCTAAGAGACTAGATCATGATTATCATAAAATTATGACTTAAACTAAATATAAAATCTTATAACCTTTTATATCATTTTAACACATACATTTGGATGAAAGCTTGAGATAATTATGCCTAAATGCAAGTTAAAATTAGATTATGGGATAAGTTAGTGGGAGGAGGTGTTCTCTTCTACAAGGGATGCCCTCAAAGGTCAAGCATTCCCCTATCGTGCAAGAATGAAGACTCTCTATTTAAGAGCGAAAGAAGATGATTTGCATGATTGTTAGAACATACATCATTCAACTAAGGGGGTGCTAAATCTTTTAATTATCTTGATTATAACCTAGGCTTTAAGGCGAGGTTATGAGTTGTGTTTAAAATTTAGTTATGAGTTATTAGTGAGGGTAGAAAAATTAATTTTTATCCTAAAGAGCCTACCGCATCTAGGCCACAAATTCAATCATCAAGCTTTAAGAAACCTATGAAAAGCATGCCATTTCTACTACATAAGTTAAACACAATAATCAAAAATTCATAGATTTTATAAAAAAATAGAAGGCTGGTGTGGCCGGGAACCACCGTATATCCTAGAAAATAAAAGAATTTGGGTAGCTGGGCTCTACCCTTAAACAACTCGAATTACAAAAGAATATTACAATTACAATGAAATAAATGCTATGGAGATCTTCATTCTTCAGTTTTCTTTCATCCATTTGATTTAGTTTTACTCTAGGCTTCATAGGGCCTCCCAAGTCTCTACCTTATAGCCGCTGCACATCCTAAACCCCATAATACTAAGCCTAATTCCTATTGCAAAATTACATGTTTATGAAAAATAGATGTTAGCTAAACATACATAAAAACCAATCAATTATATTTTATTAATTTGGACTTAGCACCATGCACATGGGTAACCAAGTCCACATGTCCTAATATGGATTATTCAAAGGGGATAAACAACCTGCAAGTAAAAATATTTATTTTTATTTATTAGTTTAGCGACCCCTTTGGCATAATCTCCTGTAGAAAATATCATTAGGCTAATAACATCCTAACATCCAGTCTACGCATGAATAATCCTAACATCTAGTCTAAAATATTACATCACAAAATAAAACACAACATCACAATACACCGACCTAACTTAAAGCTAGAAGTGGTGACTTAGTATTCTATTGTGTGTGCTAAGGTTTAGTGTGATATGTCTTAATTAGGCTTTAAGATTATAATCATCTAAATTTGGAATGTTCAAATTACACATGAGGGGAAGTTTTACTTCAAGTTATTAAAAGGATTAGTGGATTTTAATTTACATTTTTTTATTTCACTTAGTATTTTCTTAGCATCTAGTCATTATCAAGAGAAGGAGGCTTGACCCTCTTCATCCATACCCTAAGTTATTTTCTAAAGGCATGTTATTATGATTTTTGGTTTCTTTTAGTGAATGATTTATTAAATATTATGTTAATTCTATGTTTGGGTTAACATGTAAGGCATCTTAAGATTAATAAGATTGAATCACTATCACATGGATAATATGACATCATTCATTTTCATCATCAATAACATGCATATGCTCTCATTTTATTATTACTAATGATAATTAATTTAACATACCTATACATGCAATGTACATATGTGTATTTTTGACACACTTGAATGATAATTGATGCATATATTTTTAGTAGAAAAGAGAGGTTTCATTCCTTAGCTAAGTATACATATACATGTATTGAAGATTTAAGCAAGTATGTGCTGTTAGGTAATCTAAGACCTCCTTGGGGCTACTTAAAGCCTCGTAGTCCTAGGATGTCCAGAGTATATACTTGTTATCTTAAATACATATAAATTTACACATAAACATAAGAATGAAAATTATTCAAAAGATTGTATATTAACAAATTATTTACTCATGTAAAGTAAAGTTCTATCCAAATTCTAGCACATGTACACATATTAATGAAATTAAGTAATTACATGTCATTTTTAAACCAAGAAAGTGAGGTAATCTAAGAACTCCTTGGGGCTACCTAAAGCTTCATATTCCCAGGATGTCTAGACTATATACTTACTAACATTTAAATAGATGTAAATATACACATGAATTCTTAAAATAGAACAATCCTTTAACATATTTAAGCTATAAGCAAATGTAAATCACATATAATATTCATAGCTAACACCACTCTAAACCTTCATCATTAGTTTATAATTTTGAAAATAATTTAAGATTTACTAGTGATAATAGCCATGCCATATAATAAGATTAATTCAACATATGCAACTTACACATTTATAAACATATTCATTTGATTATTTTATTTGAAAATATGAATACATGATACAAATGACATATAAGTTTATAATAATTGAAAAGGAATAATTAAACATTTACATATGATACATTAAGTCACATTAATTCCTAAGGACAATCAAGTAAAATAAAATTCTTTAAGATTAATCAAAGTTATTTATGAAGTTTAATTTTAGATTTGAATTATTAAAACTTAAAGAGAAGAAATGATATTTGTTGTTTTACCCCATCCCATGTAAGTAATTTAATGTATTTAAAGAGAAATAATTAAGTAATTTTTATGGATTGATTGAAATAATTAACCAATTAATTTAATTTTCCTTTCCTAAGTCTCTTTAATTTAATTAACCACTTAATCATGAGCCTCCAATGATATGCCAATGAGAAATTAAAATTTTCAATGCTTCTAAAAGGACCTAATACAATTAGGCTCATGATTAAGAGTTAATTAGATTAAGGATCTAAGTTCAATACTTAAATGATTTTTCCACACCCATGGGTTAATCATAAATTCCTTAATGATCTTTATGTTATTGAACATATAAAGGAACCCATGAATTCAATTTGAATCATTTGAAACAATTATCATTTTAATTTGATTTTTTACTTTAGCATTAATTACCTAATTAATCTCTAATCAAGGCATGGATTAATTAACCCTCCCATGGAAATATTTCTAGGAAAATAATTAGGGAAGAGGCCCTAACCATTTTCCCTCATCATTCCTACTATTAATAATGATTAACCATCATTAATTATTTAAAATTTATTGTTTATCATTTTAATGATTATTAAAATGATTAAGGAGGGTGATTAGGATTAGAATTTCAAATTCTCTAAATTACATGGCCAATAAATCCCAAGAAAATTATGAGAGGCAGAAGACATCCCATAGAATCAACCTATCCAATTTGAGATCAATTGGCCAAGCAATTAAGCATTAATTATAGTAATTAGTCTAAAATTCAAACCCTAATGAAGCACTATTCACTGATTAAACATTGAGAATTTTATTTTTATTAAATTTATCTCTGTTTACTCTTTCCAAAATGGGTTTACTCATATTTTTTGAATTTTTCTACAATTTGTTATGAATTTTCAAAGTTCTGGCTATTTAATTATATTTTAATCACCTAATTAACCCTATAAACCATTGGCACCATGCGGAAGTTAACGCACTAGTGCTTTCCAAGTGGAATCATGGGATATGTTATTTAAAACATCTGATGCGGCAGCTGACCCAACAGCGATTGACACGGTTTCATCCCCATCATTCGATCTAGGATCAAATGACGAAGATTAATCATGTGATCTCTAATGGATTAAAACAAATTTTTTAACATATTAAGTCACGACCATCCATTCTAATCATGCAGAATAGTCGACCTATGATTCATCATCCCACGAGAGTAGAAAGAAGGACACCGTCTGCCTTCTGCCGCTTGATCTAAGCTCGTCAGAGCACGTAGGACATTGAGATCAACTCTAAAATGTGTGGAGAGGAGATCTAAGAGGATCCTATGGCAAAAAGTCACATGCAATCACAACTGTCTTTGCAAAAGACCAACACTTAGGAGATTTTCTACATTTTACTAAATTTTTACCTAGCTAGAGTTAGAGGCCAGTGGTCCGTTGACTAAAGTAGCTTCATCTTGAAGACAAATCCCTGTGAAGAACTCAAGCTGCCTCTCAGCCGATTCCTTTATGGACCAAGCGCCACAACTAAGCTCATCAGAGTTGATCTTGGAGTGTCTTCCAGTGATCAAATCAATTCATTTTGACTAACCGAAGTGAGTGGAAGGTACGGGAAGAGTTAATTTAGTTTGGCAGAGTTTAGGTGAGGTTGGATGAATGGGGCTCTTAATTTTGAATGGTGGTTGGTCTCACCGGCGATGGAGAGCATTAGGGATTTAGGGAAAGGTCTAAGACTACTTGGAATACTCTAAGGAAGCTCTTTCTGAAGTTTGAATTGATGGGGAGGAGTATACTCTTCTCTCTAAGTGAACTAAAGGCTGAGATTGGCTCAACCTTTGGTAGTCTTTCGACCGGGGTAGGTGGCTGGAGGTGGAAGTGGACTGGTTAGGTGGAGGTGCGTGAGAGGCTGAGGTAGTGGCATGGGCTGGCATGGGGTGTACCTCCACCTCCAAGTGAATCAATGGTGTGCCATGGGTTACTCACCCTCTCATGGATCAAGGCTAAACCCTACAACCTTGAGCCAGGTTGGGTTAGTGGTCCTAGTGTCCAAGAAGGGTTAAAGGTGGCTACAATGGCTTGGGGTGTGGGTGAACCCCTCCAAATGAGGATTTTATCTCATTTGGGTGGGTTGGTTCAAGGTTTTTAACCTAAACTGAGTTCACAATGGCTTGAGTCCACTTGGGCTTTCCCATGGTGACCCAAGGATGAGTCATGCCAAGTTTGGTTGGGTTTGGACTCAGTTTGATATGGTTTGGCTCAATTTGACCTATATGAGTCAAATGAGGTTCAATTAGGTTAGGTTGACCAATTGGTCAAATTGGGAACCAAGGATTTAGGTGTGTTTAAATGATCATTTGGAATGTATTGGTCCAATTAGTTTGATTTGATTTGATTTGAAGTGAATTTGATTTTGGCTCATATTGGTTCATTCGAGTCAAATTGGCTAAGTTGACCAATTTGGTCAAATTGGCCAAATTGGCTTAAATGGATTGTTGGTTTAGGTTTAATTGATCATTTGTGAATAATTGTAGGTGTTAATTTGAATCAATTTAGATTTGGGAAGGATTTGGTTCAATTAAACTTTTAAGTCAATTTGGGTTAAAGGGGTCAATTGGGTTTGGTTGATCAAATTGAGTTAAATTGAAGGTTGTATCATATTTATTAATCAATTTGTGATTTATTAGAGGCATTTCTTTCAATCAATTAGGTTTATGATTTGATTTGGCTCAATTTAATCCTTTAGGTCAAATTGGGTCAACATTAGTCAAGAGACTAAATTGGCTTAGTTTGGATCAATTGGTGATTGAGTCAAGTTTAATAATCTATTTATGATTGATGAAAATAATTGATTTCAATTAATTGAGGTTGGAATGAGATTTGGTTTATTTTGGTCCACATGGGTTAATTGGGTGGATCAAGTGATTAAATTAGTTTGGTTGGACCCAATTGATTCCAATTAGGCAATCAAGGATGATTAATCAATCATTATGGAAGGTATTGAATATGTTGATTCAATGTAATTTGGGTTGGATTGAAATTTGAGTTAATTTAGTCACTTAGGCCACTTTGGGACAAGTGGACCAAATGGGTTGATTGGGTTGAATTGGTGGAATTAGGTGTTGAGAAGAGTTCAATGATGGATTTAGGGTTTATTGATGGCTTTGATTGTAATTGATTTGAGTTTGATTGGATTTTGGTTCATTTGGACCCTTTGGGTCAAATGGGATAACTTGGGTTGATTGGATTCGTTTGGTTCAATTGGTTTTATTGTAAGTTTTGGAAGGGCTTGGAATGGAATATTGAATGGTTGGAATGATTTTGTGAAAATCAATTAGATTTGGTTCACTTGAATGGGTTTTGGATTGGGTCCATAGAATCATGGTGGAACTAAGTTAGGTTAGGGGCTAAGTTAATTTGGCTTGGAGTTTAGATCTGAAACAAAATTTAATTGAGGTTGGTTGGGTTGGATTGAGGTTTATTTTGGATGAGTGGACAAGCATGGGTTTTTTTTTAGGCCATAGGATAAGTAGAACCTATTTACCCTAGAGTATAAACTAAGCTTAAGGTATTCCTTCCTAAGTCTCTAGACTTGGGTTTAGTGTTCCCTTAATCACTAGAAGTGTCCTATGACTAGGAAAATCTAAGTTCCTAGAAGGTTCCTAAGTCTAAGACAGAAATGATGAGTCCTCACTCCGAAAGTGAGGTCAACAAAAGGACCCCCAATAGGTGTGTTGTAATGGGCAAGGCACACAGCACGTATTGGCATTGACCGATATGATCAACAACATTCGAGAAGATCACAATCACAAATGAAGGCGATCCATACCTAAGTGGAGAGGTAGATGAAATTACAGTCTCAGTGCAATGCAATTGATTATCATGCCAAGGGCATGAAAGAGATGAGTGAATTTGGTTTGATTTGTTAAGAATTGATTTCGTGCCAAGGGCATGAAGAGAGATCCACTAGGGATTTGCACATTAATTTGGTTGAATTGTAGATTGATTTATGCCAAGGGCATAATGGGGAATCCACTAGGGATTGAGGTTTGATTGAATTTTCTTGATTAATTTGAATTATGTTGATTAATTTTGATTTTAACTTGAGTTTTGTGTTGATTTGATTATGTTGATTGGTTTGATTTGAGTTTGAGTTTGATTTCATTTTGATTTTATGCTAATTTTTTAAATGAGTGTGGACCTTGTCAATTTGTGATGGACTGCACTATGGAAGGGCTACGTGAGCTTGGGGCTGCCTTAGATTTACCCGTCCAAAGGGTCAGTCTACCATCCATATAGTATATACTATCCAACCTAAGAGTTTCCCATCAGTTTGCAATGGCTACACTAGGAAGAAAGCTAGGAGGCTCACATCTTCTAGAACTAAGTAACCATTGGGGTGCCCCATTGATGACACAATGAGTCAAACTGGACCTAGGGAGACTACTAAGTGAGTGCCTTTGGGGATCTTATCTTAACTCAAATAGTCAAGGTGATTCTAATAAGGGGTTTTGCTGACATTGCCCAAAGGATAAAATGCCTACTTGGGAAGAGGTGCCTCTGGGGGTCTTACCCTAATCCACAAGAGATGTTATTTTGTTGTTTGTTTATTTAGCGTGGACCATGTTGGTTTGCGATGGGCCACACTAAGAAGGAGCCATGGGGGGCTTTGCCCTATCTCAGGTTTACTGGCCTAAGGGATAGTCTGTACATTCACAGTATAGAGCTTCAAACCATAGGGGTGGCTACTAGGAAAGGGGAATCGTCCAATCCAATAGTAACCTAGTTCATGTCTAGATGGGGTCATGAAGATGAGATCCAAATAAAATTTCCATAGGTAAGGTGCCTTTGGGGGTCTTACTCTAATTTCATGAAATATAAATCCTGCAGGTATATGGTGGTCTCGGAGAAAGCGCTGGGACTCCGAATGGTGTTATCCACTGCGAAAGAACATCGCCAATCTAAGGTGCCCATTAGTTTGTGATGATCAATCTAGAAAGAAAGCATTAGGGACTCATATCTTCCTTTGTGGAACTGATTGACGTCAGCTAGATAGCTACTATCCAACTAAGGGCAACTATTAAGTAGGGAGTCACAAAGAAGGACTGGACCCAAGCTTGAAGTAGTCAGGGGGAAGAGGAGTCACTGGGGGTCTTACCTTAGTCCTCAAATATAAACTTGGACCCAGTCAGTGCATGGTGGCTAGTTAAAGAAGAAAGTTTGAGGTCTCACATCTTCTCAAATAATGCCAACCATCGAGGCAGTTTATGCAATAAGATGTACAACACTAATAAGACACTCATAGGTTTGTAGTAGTTAAGTTATGAAGAAAGCAAGGAGTCTTACATCCTCCTAAGTAGAAATGACCACTGGGAAGACACACTAGCAAAATAGTGAATCAATCCCGACCTAGAGCAACTACTGAGTGAGGGCAGTTTGGGGTATTATCTCAACTCAAAGTAGGCTAAAGCAATTGGATTTGTGTTTATTTTGTTTGTATTTGTGTGAAATTTTATGTTTGTTATGTGATAATGAGGGATAGGATGCCACTCAAATTCTCTTATACATACCCTAAACACACCAAGAATTTGGTAATTTGGAAATATTTTAATTTGGAGAGAAGTTTGATCAAAATGGAATTTTATTAATGGAAAATTATTTTGGACATTGTTTATGTATAGTATTTCATTAAATAAAGTCCATTGATAGGAAGCATCAGGCATTCACCTTTATGATTGATGAGTTGATAAGATCCACCTTGGTAGGCCTTATCTATGGTAAAAGGGCCTTTCCAAGTAGGTTCAAACTTTCCTCCCATCTTATGACGGGCAAGAAATGGTCTCCTTAGAACTAAAAAAAACTCTCCTACTCGAAAAGCTCTGGGTGGACCATCTTGTTATGAACTTGAGCTATTTTTATTTTTGTATAACTCAAGGTTCTGGCATGCTTGTAAGTTTTTTTCTTCCAACCCTTCGAGTTCTACTAACTGCAGCTTGACGTTCTATTCAATTATGATTCTGCTACCCACAGGTAGCCTTCATGATGGGAGTTGAACTTCTAATGGTAGAATAATATCGAACCCATACACGAAGGATAATATGGTAGATTGTGTTGGAGTTCGATGGTAGTGCGGTAAGCCCATAAGGCTTCAACTAACTACTCATGCCACTATTGCTTGTTGTCATTGAGTATCTTCTTGAGTATTTGGATGAGAGTTTTGTTAAAGACTTCTACTAAACCATTTTCCCATGGATATTGGATGGTAGAGTATCTCAAATCTATGTTGTATCTTCTGGCTAAATTATTGATTTTTGTGCTCTTGAAAGCAGTACCATTATCAAATATGATTCAGCAGGGTACCCCAAATCTATAAATGATATGGTTCATGAAGAATTGGATCACATGTTGAGCTTTGACTTTTCTGAGTAGAATCACCTTCGCCTTCTTGGAGAAGTAGTCTGTAGCTGCAAGAATGAACTGGTGGCCCTTGGATGAAAGAGGATCAATCAGACCCACTATGTTGGTGCCACAACTCTTGAATGGTCATGAGGCCATGGTTGGATGCAAAATGTTGAGTGATTGGTGTAGGACCACTCCATGTAATTAGCATTTATGGCATCGCTCTGCGACATCCATACAATCTGTAATCATCGTTGGCCAGTAGTATCCAAGTCTCCTGATATTGGCTTTCATCTTGGGACCATATTGATGAGCCCTGCATAATCCTGAGTGTACCTCAATCACGATCCTACAGGCTTCATGTTTGTCTAAACAACATAACCACATATGATTGAAGGATAGTCAGTATAAGACACCATCCATGACGGCATAGGAGAGTGCCCTTTGCTTCACTTGATGTGCTTGAGACTTCTCTTGAGGTAGTTTGCTTTTATTTAGGTAATTAATGAAAGGTTGCCTCCAATCCAGTTATTCATATTTTTGGTAATGACAACCTCCCCTTCAAGAGAGTATTTATCGATGAGTTCAACATTAATGAGAGGCAAGACTTGTCTATTGTGGACCTCTATTAATATGGACTCATCTTCCAGATACGCTAACTCCTTAGCGAGCTTGGCTAAGGCATCGACTATGACATTTTCTCCTTGAGGGATCTTGTAGACTATGAAATCTGAGATTTGGGCTAGTAACTTTATGGTGTACTTATGGTAGTGATGGAGTTTGGGCTTTAGGACCTTATAGGACATAACAATATACATAACGCCTTGTTGAGATGCCACGTAGATCCATAAATATTCTTATTTGAGTGATTGGGTATGACATTGAGGAGAGGTGTACTATCTCAAAAGGTAGAAGTCACCACCTTGTAATGGATATAATCACTTGAATAGGGACTCCTAAGGACTATGGGTCTTCAGAATGTACCAGAGATTCTTCTCCTACTTTGCATGGAAAAGTAAAGTAGGGTTTATTTTAAACCAGGTTCGTTAAGTTCCTTACAGGGGCAAGCCCCCATAGTTAATTACATACTAAAGAATAGGATTCCTTAAGAATACTCTCGATTAAGGTAAATGATCATTGTCTCCAAATATTTCAAAATGGTAATACTATAAATCAATTGGTTTATTTTTGGAAAGTCAAGTGAGATTGATCAAGAGTAGGGAGTTCATAGGGAGTTCTTATCGGAGCAAAATAAAAATGAGTAGGAGATGCTTAAAATACAAGGAAGCCTAGTAAGCACCCCAAACTACCCTATGGTTGGGCTTTACACTTTTGAAATTGAATTACTTTGTTTGAGTTAGATTTTTATTAGAATGCTAGGGCTTATAATTCCATGATACAAGGTTATGAAAATGCCTAAGAGGTGAGGATTTATGCTCGTAGCCCGCAAAGAAAAGTAGCAACCTCTGAACCTAAGTCTAGGGAGCTTTGGTGAGGGCCAAAAAGCATGATCGAAACCTAAGGAAAAAATGGGTATTTGGTTTACCTTCACAAGAGAGGATAAACCACCCAACTGTTAGACTTACAACCGCCTGGGGGTGGCCGCCAACTAACTCCTCCTACGGTTTTAAATACATGTAGGCAAGTCTTATGATTTATGCAAGATAACTAGGTTATTATTTATTTAGGAAGAAACTAAGTCCTTAAACACACTCCCTAAGAGACTAGATCATGTAGGGCATGATTAATGACTTAAATCTAATACAAATTTTGTTACATTTTATTTTTATTTTAGACAATCAATTTGACACAGGCTTTAGGATTTATATGCTTAATGCATGAGAAATTAAATTATGGGCCAAAATTAGTAAGATAAAGAGGTATGTTTCCACCATGACTCTCACAGATCAAGCCAAGTTCTCTAGCAAAAGTGGAAGCCCTCCAATCAAGAGTGAAATAATATGTTTTTTTATGCATGATATTAGAAAAGTAAGACAACATCCAATTAAGGGGTTGCTAATTCTTTTATCTTATTTTATAACCTAACCTTTATGTGAGACTATGAGTTATTTATTTTTGATTTGACTTTATTTAATTGGATGGAAAATTTATTTTCCTAAGAGCCTAATTGACATCCAGGCCATACATCAAAGCAAGGAAGAAACTAGGAAAAGATGATGTCTTAATGCACAAGTTAAACAAACATCAATCAATTTATAAAACTAGGCAAAAAAATAAAAGGCCATTTATGGTTGGGCTCCACCACATAAACCCAAAAAGCAAATTGGATAGTTGAGCTCTACCCTTATACAACCCAGATTATAAATGAATTAATTACAATTAAGTAAGAAATTCATGTTATGGGGGTCTTCATTCTTCATTTTTTTCTTTCTTCTTGCTTCCTTTCTTCTTTCTTCTTTTGTTCCTTATTTTGGATGGTTGGAATATGGATGCTCCAAAGGCTTCATATGGTACATAAGATGAGATCTTATGACCAATGTTCATCTTAATCCCCCATAACAATCATTCCAAAATCCTAATTGCAAAAGCACATGAAAATGAGAAAAAGAAAATCTAACTAACACCTGCAAAATAGAGATTATCCAAACAAACCATATAATCCCAAACATGTATATATATAAATTGGAATTCTCACCCCACACATGGGTAACCAAGTCCACCTGGCCTATTTTGGATTATGCTTAGGGGTATAAGCACTTGCACAACAAAAGTAATTTTATATTTTTATTACAGTGCCCCTTAAGCACAATCCTCTGTAAATGACAATGGTTAGACTAAGATCGCCCTACTATTCAGTCTATACATATACACCCTAACATCCAAACTAAAACAAAATATCACAAAATAAAACATCAAACCATACACCGCCCTAACCTAAAGCTAGAAATAGTGACTAAGCCTAATGTGTGTGCTATTTAAGGTTTGTGTGGTATGCTTAGCTAGGCTTTAAGGTTGAAGTTTTCTAAGTATGAAAATGTTCAACCTAGAGGGTTTGTTCCATGTAGGTGATTTAGTTTCTTTGGTTGATTTTATTTTATATTTTTTATTTAGTTTAAGTGAATCCTATAATTAATTACTAAGTTGCAAAGAGAGGAAAAGAGAAGAGAACTTCTCTTTCCTCCCTACCTTAAGTAATTTTTAAGGTAGATTCATATTTAATTTTTGTTTAATGAATATTTTATTAAGTATTTTAATTAATCTTATGTTTTAATTTTCCCAAAACAAACCTATTCAAAAAGAATGGCATTTTAAGATTAAGTAAAGTGAAATACTATTACAAAATACTCATCACTTCATTTCATTCCCAACATGTGTAACATGCATATGGATGGCTCCTAAGCATATCTATACATGCAAATAAAAAATGTTTAGCACTTTCATGATGGATGCTAAGTGACGTTACTTAAGGAAATTTAGAGTGTTTCATGTATGCATGATTTTGTTAAGTAGAAAATGGTGATTCTTTTATCCATTTTTTACATGCACATTTATATGTATGAAAAGGCATAAGTGAGTACGGAGCCATTGTTAGCACCAGGGGTGTAAGGTACAAGACCTACTTAAGGATACTTAAAGACTCACTACCCCGAGGTTGTCCAGACTAATATACCACTTTCCTTAAATACATATGCATGTACAAAAGAAATAAATGAAAAAAAAGATGAAAAAGTTTGTGTTTGTTAGTTTGATTTTTTTATGTAATTTATATGTGTAAGTGTGGATGTCCTTCTTAAGTAATAACATAGGAATGAATAAGAATGGATTTAAACAAGTGTTGTGTTCTTTTAAAATGAACTATACACTTTACCAAATCCTATTCAAAATTATGCTAAAAGAAAAGAGAAGGAAAGCCACATTATGCACATCTTTATATTTATACTCACATGCAAGCTTATAAATAATTATAAGTAGCACACCTTTCAGTTTTAATATTGGATTCATAAATACTGAAAATAATTTTGGATTAGATAATAGCCATTCATAAAGGAAACATTTTATTTTTAATTTGATTTTTAATAAGTATGAATGCATGATTTTCATATGGAATACACATTTAGCATGCTAGGAAAGAAATAAAGTGATGAAAGCATGTAAATTCATTCACCCTAATTATTTCCTAAAGACAATCCTGTGAAATAGAATTATTTAAAGTAAATCAAATTTTCTTTAAGGAGAGTTTGGATTTTGTTTGAGTTTGATTTTAATTTAAGAAATGTGAGCTGAGTTTGCTAGTCCTATCCCATTCCCCCATGTGTGAGTTATTTAAATTCAATTTTTAGTTAGTTAGATTAATTTTATGCTTTGGTTAGGTTAAGGTGTACATTGAGTGTATTAATTACCCCTTACCTATACCACTTTAACATATTTAATCAAATAATTGTGAGCCAATGATATGACATAAAACCACAAGGAATTTAAATCAGTAGTGTATCTTAGGAAAGAAATGTACCTAATGCAATTGGCTCATAATTAATGATTAATTAAGTTAAAGGGTTTAATTTAAATACTTTCATAATCCTTCCCACACATGTTGGATTTTGATTTATTTAAGCTACTTAGGTTATTGAATACCTAAGCAACTACCCAAGATGAATTGATTAAGTTTTGGAATATTTTAAAATTTTATCAAAGTAATTAAGCAAGTGATTAGGGGATTAGCCCTTAATTAAGTTTAGATTAAGGAAGGAAAGGGGTTTAGGGAAAATTCCCCAAATCCATTCCATAAACCTTTTCTCTACTTAAACAAGGCTTAATTAACTTAAAAAAAGGATTAAATCACTGCTCATATGCTTAATTACCCTTAATTACATAAAGAAAGTAATTAAGGATTCATTAATTGATCTCCCTAATTAACCCATCAATAAATCCCAAGAAAATTAAGAGAGGTAGAAGTCATCCCCCTAAATGCACATGAGAAGTTTGGAATTAATCAGTGGGATAATTAGGGAGTAATTAGGGTTATTAAGTTTTCAATAAAACCCTAATTAAAGAAATACACTATTCAAAACCTATTGGAAATAATTTTAGAATATTCTCCTCTGAATTATCTTTACAATACATTTTACCTTGTATTTTTATGATTTTTTTAGAATTAGTTATGCAATTATGAAGATTCACCATTAAGGATTAATTAAATCCCTAATTAAATAGCTAATCTCCGCCACACGTGGAGGCGGCGTGAAGCATGCTTTCCACGTGTGATGGGAGAGGCCACTTAAGTCATACATCGTAAATCGCGACGGCGCTTTCTCCCCATCCTTCTGATTAGAGATTGGATGGCTGAGATAAAACTCGCAATATTAAGGGATTAATCAGATATTCTTACGTGTCTTGATCATGGCCATCCATCCAAAATGCATGGATGGACAGCCCATGATCCATCCCTGAGCTTCTCTATGGGAAAGGGGAACCGTCCACCTTCCATGGCATGATCCTAGCTCGATTGACCTCAGATTGAGCCCAAACTCAACCCACACCATCATCATGTAAGGGGATGAAGATCCAATGGCTAGTTTTACATGAAGTGAGTATTCATTTCACAAAAGATCACACACTCTTTAGTTTAAGCTCAGTTTTGATCCATACCTCACCGGAGGCTATCACTGGCACTCTAATCTAATTAGGTAGCTTTTTTTAGTGGAGACAAAGCCCTGTTGAAGATTTAAGGTGATTTGGTCGAGTGGATCTTCCTATGGATCAAGCCCTCCTTCAATTGGGCTCGGTCTTGATCAAAGTCCCACTTCCCTTGCCTTGAGAACTTGGATTAAGCTTTAGGCAAGTTCGATTGAGTCCTCTGATGTAGCTTGCAAGAGGAATTAGCTTGATATGAAGTATTGAGTGAGATGGAAGAGTGGTGGAGCTCCCCTATTTTTGATTTGAAGAAATAGAAATTGGAGAATTGGAATTTACTCTAGGAAGCTTGGGGAGACTTGCAAATGCTTGCTCTTAGTTCCCTTAGCTCAATCGAGTATATCTCCCCCAAGGTGAATCGGATGGTCATGAAGAGCTTTGCCATTTTGATCCAATACACCCTATTCAATGGGTTATTTTGGCTATTTAGAGTTTCATGTGGTTCAATTTTGGCCAGAGGGGGTAGTGGGGAACTTGGCCATGTGCAAAATAACATGGAGGAAGGATTCCCATGTGCTCATGTCCATGGGGGTGGTCAATTTTAGCCCTAGGTTGGGTTGGAGTGACCCAAACACATTGGGTCATGTGCACCATGTCCATTAGTGACCATTTGGCCCACTAAGAGGATGCCAAGTGTCCATGAAAAGGAATTGACCAAATTCCAAGTGGTTTTAATTTTAGGTTACCCTATGGCCTAAGGGTAAAATGGTCATTTAGCTTATTTTTCATTTTGAATATGCTTAGTATGATTGAAAAATGGGTTAGGCCAAGTTTCATTGAATTTGGAATTGGTTTGATATGATTTAGCTCATGTTGACCCATTTAGGTCAAAATGGGTCAACTTGGGTCAAGTTGACCAACTGATCAAATTGGTCAAACTAATGGTTGGGTCATGTTCATATGACCATTTGAAATATTTTGGCATCATTGGTTTGGTTCAATTTGGTTCACATTTGGATTTGGTTGATTTGATTTCATTTAGGTCAAATGGGTCAAGTTGACCAATTTGACTAATTTGACCTATTTGGGTTAGGTCATGGGTTGGATCATGTTTGGTTGATCATTTGAAATGGATTGGTATTTTTGTTTCCAATCAATTTAGTTTATATTTGGATTTAGCTCAATTTGACCTTTTAGGTTAAGTTGGGTTCAAGGTCAATTGAGTTAGGTTGGGTCTAGTTGGCCAATTGGGGCTTTGGTCTAGTTCAATAAGTGATTTGGAATGAACTTGACCCATTAGTTTCAATCAATTTGGCTTAGATCAAGTTTTGACATATTTTGACTTTTTAGGTCAAGTTGGGTCAACTTGGGTCAAGTGGTCAATTGGGTTAGGTTAGGCTCAAATGATGACTTGGTCAAGTTCAAACATTGATCATGAATGAGTTTTTATCAATGGTTTCAATCAATTTTGCCTATGGTGGATTTTGGCTTATTTAGGTTTCATTTTGGCTAAGTGTTTACTTGGTCAACCCTTAGGTTTGACTTGGTTTGCCCCAATTTGAGTGATTGGTCATCTCATGATGATTGTTGCTCACAATGTGATGCTTAGTTGGGCTTAGTTCAATCCAATTTGGGTAGGATTAGAATTTGGCTCAAAAGGGGTACTTTAGGTCACTTTGGGTCAGGTGAGCCTAAGTAGGTCAAATGGCTTGGTCAAAGCTTGATTTGAGTTTGATTTAACTCACATATGGACTTATGATTGAAATATAAATCCATTTGCAAGTGATTTAAAGTCAAATGGGTTTTGATTCATTTGACAATTTTATGTTCAAGAGGGTGAACATGAGTTTGACTTGGGTTTGATTTTTGAATTTAATTTTGGTCTGATGATTGGAATTTATGTTTATATTTGGATTTATGATTGAAGGATTGATTGAATCATGAAGAAAAATCAAGGGTTTGACTTGATTTAAATTTGATTTGGCTAATTTCAAGAATTTGACTTGAAAGGCTTAGGTTGAATTTTGATTGAATTTGAGTTTGAGTTTTGAATTGCTTTTTGGTTTGATATTTAAAGTTTATGTTTATATTTGGATTCATGATTGTAGGATTGATTGAATCATGAAGAAAAATTAAGGGTTTGACTTGATTTGAATTTGATTTGGCTAAGTTCAAGATTTTGACTTGAAAGGCTTAGGTTGAATTTTGATTGAATTTGGATGATTTTTGAATTTTTTTTGGATATGTGAATTTATATTTCATTTATATTTGTGAATATAAATGAGAATATAAATGGATTATGAGAAAATTTCTTGAATTTGAATTGATTTGGATTTGATTTGGGCTAATTCATAAGATGGGAATGAAAGTGACTTAGGAAACATTTTTGGTTTGGATTTGAATTTTGAATTTAGTTTGATTGATTTGAATTTATATTTATTTTATATATGTGAATATAAATGAGAATATAAATGGGTTGTGAGAAAATTTCTTGAATTTGAATTGATTTAGATTTGGTTTGAGATAAGTCCATAAGAGGGAATCAAAGGACATAGGAAATATTTTTGAGTTTGGAATCCAATCATGGGCTTCAATCATATGTTTTAATTATTTGGAATTGATTCATGATTTGAGAAAATCCATTGAATTGGTTCAACATTTGAGTTAGAGTTGGAGTTGATATGAGTTTGGAGAAAATCAATCAAGTTGGAATTGATTTGAGTTTGACTTAAAGGGAGGAAGTGAGGAATTTGGTTCAAGCTATAGGGTAGGAAAATTTTCCTAACACCCCTAAGGCATGACCTATTCCTATGGCTAACTCTTCTAAGTCTCTAGGGTTAGGTTGAGTGTCCACCTAATCACTAGAAGCATGTTAAGACTAAGGAACTCTTAAAGTCTAAGAGAAGTCCTATGTCTAAGATGGAGGGGTTGAGAGCTCATTCCAAAAATGAGGTCAACAATGGTACCATCATTTTTAAGACTGAAAGGCATGACCTTATAACAATAAATTCTGATTGAGGTTTCGTATGTAGTGTTCATTTCATCTTCCGGTGCCATCTTTGTTTGGTTATATCTAGATGAATCAACCATGAAGAAGAAGACTGCATGAGATAAGGTAATGTCCACCATTAGTTCTAGTATTGGTAGTAAAAATTCATCTTTTGGACATACCTTATTAAGATCCCTAAAATCAACACATATGCAAATTTGGCCATTCTTTTTCTTAACTGGAATGATGCTAGCCAACCAGGTGGGGTATTTTTTCTCCTGGATGAAACCAACATTGATCAGTTTCTTGACTTTAGAAATGACTTGCTATTTAATGTCCAATCACACTGTATCACTAGCTTATGAAGTGCTACTTTACGAGCTAATCCAGGCATTTCTTCATATCTCCATGCAAAATAGTCTTTAAACTCAGTGAGTAGCCTAACTAAGTCATTAGTTTTAGATTCTTTCAACAAGGAACTGATGTATGTCAGACACGGATTTTTTTCAGTCCCTAAGTTGATTTCTTTGAGTTCGTCGACGGAAGGCTTGATTTCTTCTTTGAATTCTGGAGGTGCATCTTTGAGTTGGAGATCATCTAGATCATCTAAAGTTTCTAAGCACACCTTCTCATATGAGTTAATGTGATTTGAGAAAAATCGATCAGATTCTAAATGATTAGTGATGATTAAGCAATAGTCATCATCGTTGATTAAGCCCACCATACCAAAACCTAATCCGGGTCTTGATTGAGAATTCTTGCATTTATTGTCCCATAACCTTTCAAAGTATTCTGACCTATGCTTAGACCATGTATGTGGTATTAGACCTTTATTTACTAAGTTAAGAACACAAGATGAGTACCAATAAAAATGTAGTTATGTTAATTCTTTAAAAGATTCATCCTCAAGTTCTACATCAACTTCTTGACTCGAGGATGTTGCTCCTAGGTAGGACCTTTGAATTTTAGCATTTGCACATGTTTTAGGGGCTTCGTTAACTACCAAACCCTCAACCTTTTATGAGAAAATTGCTTTCAGAGCCAAGGAACCCATCTTCTATTTGACAGATTCACAAAAAGAAGATTTGGATACACTCATGCTTTGCTTGGGGACCTAGTCTTCATCACTATCGGTCTCTAGTGTCACCTCCAACAAGATCTGCTGACGAGAAGAGCTGACTAGCATGCTACTACATAAAACTCATCCTCTAAACTAGATTCTAAGTTTATATAGATAGCAGGTGTATTCCTAGATGCAAGGACAAATCTCCTGGTAGGTGATAGGTATGGAGGTCTTCAACCTCTAGGACTCCCTCTGGATTTTCCTCTTCCTCATCTTGGTGAAAGTCGGGTCATCCTCCCCACTTGTTCAAATGGAGTAACAAACTATGGGTGGAATCTAATCTCAGACTTTAAATCCACTCTAAGATCTCCTTCTCATTCCCACTTTTTCATTTTCTTTTCCTTTTTATTTTCTTTCTTTTACTTTCTTTTCCTTTTTCTTTCTCTTTTTCATTTTTATGAAGTTCACGAGAGAAGATATTTTATTTCTTAGGGAGGTAATTGGCTGCATCATCATAAATCTTGACCTCATGCACTATAAATGGCTTGAGATCTCCTTTGACATAATACTCGATTCCATCCCTTATGAACTCGATGCACTGATGTAGAGAGGATGGAATCATGTTGTTCTCATGTATCCAAAGTCACCCTAGTAAACATTGAAAGATGTATTAGAATCTATTATGTGAAACATAGCTTCTATCTTCATATCATCTATCTCCAAAGATAACACAATGGAGCCTAAGGCCCTCTCGCCTTATTCATTGAATCCTTTCAACATCATTTTCTCCACTTGGAGTTTAGAGATGTCGATCCTCAAGTAAGCAAGGGTTCTTAGACTCATAATACTTACTGATGCACCTAGATCAACCAACACTCTAGATAGCCTAAACTTGCCAATATCTACGATAATATAGAGGGGATGGTTGTGCTCTATCATCTCCAGAAGTAGTTCTTCATCTAAGAATGTGAGTCCTAGGACTTTCTTTGAAAAACATACCTCTTCTCTAGCTAGCTCAGTAGCGGCCAACTGAGCTAGGCATATTTTAGGGTCAAGCAATGCTTTGACTAGTGATTCCCTCATCTCTTTGGATAAGACAAGGGTGTCATATATGCTCAACTTAGCTGAAAACTTTCAAAGATGTGCCAGGATGTTGTAATCAACTTTAGGTTAATCCTCCATAAGCATATCCAAGGGTGGAGCATCTTATGGATGGTCTATCTACTCATTACAACCAATGACTTGTTTACCCTTATCTTGAGGTGTTACCCTAGGAGGTAGAACTTTACCACAATGAATGTGGACTTCAATGACTTCTTGAGATGAGGAGCTTGTGAAAAGTTCTACCAGCTCATCTGGTATACTTATAGCTTCTCCTAAAGGATCATCAAAGTCAGATGACTCTAAATCAATCTTAAGTGATGAACCCTAAAAATTCAAAAAAAGGCAACCTATTTCTAAATCAGAGTGGGATTGATGAGAATGATTTAGATTATTATTACTATGACTAGAAGAGCTATCTATAGAAATCAAATCTCTAAGATCATCAAATGTAAATAAAATGTAAGCAGAATCATTCTTCTTCATTGATTTCTTTAATTTTGGTGGTGGTACATAATAAAAATTAAGTAAAGTGAGAGGTGTGACTGGCTTGGTGTCTTCATCCGCGAATACAATGCTCTTGCTGGTGGTGGTGGAGCTGGTGGATGTTGTAACTCTAATGGTGGAAAGAATAATGCTGGACCTGGATGGTAGTTGCACTATGGAACTATCTCGAGCATGTGAAGGTTGCTGCTACGGCTGTAATTCCACCCTCCGTGAGTTGTCCCTCACAATTGGCAGACCTTCCTTGGTGTTGGAGGTCTGAGCTTAGTTAGGAATCTATAGAGAAAGTTTCTTGAATTTAGAGATGATTTTCTTAGTGGTACAAAATAAACAGATATCTTAACATTCTTTTTATCTTAAGCGGATCAGATGTATCTCCAAAGATTACTTTAATAGAACCAGAAGGTTGTTCTACTAAATATTCTTTGGGGATAACTATGGCTTCTGACTTGTAGCTATGCTCAAGCCAATCCTTGAAGGTAAAACAATCCTCTAAGACATGTTAAGACCATTGCCATCAACTCTTCTACCCTTCACTCCATCTTATTAATATGATCATCTTTGAGTTTGATTTACTAGAGGAGGCGTTGAGTTGAGTCTGATGCCTCACCTTCCTCAACTACAATGCCATGGGCTTCCTGGCTAGGCTGCTCCCTATGCAAGGATCCTTGGGTATCTACTATATGGACTTCGATAATGTCATCCAAAAGGTCATCTTCATCGGCATTGAAGTGTACCATACCGTCCTCTTGATCAGACTGATTGTCTCCAACTATCTACCTCAGCGCGACACGATAGTATTCTAAAATCTCCTCCAAAGATCGATCATCCACTCTTTGAGTTTGATTTGTTGGAATGTTTAATTTGATGAAAGAACCTCTCCCTTGGATTTCACCATTAATGGAGCTCATTTTTGTTTGTTCTCTGGCATGCCGGTGATTAGGGGTTGGGGGGAGGATCTATTTCTTCATCTCCACCATTAGTGAACATTTTGGAATAAAAAGGGGGGAGGGAATTGACTCTCCCTCATTTTTTTTCATAGTTGGCCAAGAGCTTCTTCCTTAGCTTTCTAGGTGGCTGGAATTTGGCCACCAGCACAAGGCCTGATTCAATCCCCCTTAGCCTTGTGATCAAGTTTTGATAAGAATTGGGGAGGGAGGAAAGCTTCTCTCGCTATATTCTTTCTTGGTCGAGCCTTAAGCTCCTTCTCTTCTTCTTCTTCTTCTTCTTCTTCTTCTTCTTCTTCTTCTTCTTCTTCTTCTTCATTGGCTTCTCTCTTGGAGGAAGCCAAATGCTTCTTGGCTTAAAAGCTTGGTGTCCTTCAATTGATAGGCATAAATCCAATCCTCTTCAAACCAAGAGGTGGAATGAGCAATATAGAAGAGGGAAAATGATATTTTCCTTTTCTTTCATGGATTATCAAGTTTTCCCTCTTCTAATTTCACTCCTTTTTTTTTTATTTATGGCATCATCACCAAAGTCCTTAGACTTATATGTGGCTGTCCAACTCAAACTTAATGTGGGTTTGAGGTCAAGTTTAAGCCTTTTTGACTTGGATTGGAAATTTGAATCCAAACTAAGTATTTTGATTCAAAGTGTTTGATTTTAATTTAATCCTTGTAATTTTGAGTTTAATCATCTTTAATTGATGATTAATAGGGTACTGAATTAATTAATTCATTTAGATTTGAATTAATTTAGATTTTATTTCATTTCAACCCATTTAAACCTAAATGGGATAAGTTTGATTCCAATTAGGTTCAAAGGACCACTTTGACCCAATTGGATTGGATTTGGACGCCAATCATGCTTAATCATATGTGTGAGATGATTTGGAGTGATTAGTTTTATTTAATTTCAATAAGATTTTAATTTGAATCCATTTGAGCCAAAATGGGCTTAATGGTTTAAGTTTGGATTTCATTTGGGTCAAATGACCAATTTTATCAAATTAGAGCTAATGATGAATTGGATTGTGTTTAATTATCATTTTCAAATGATTTTGAGCAATCAAATTGAGTTAATTTCAATTTGATTTGGGTTTCAACCTAATAGTACCCATTTATGATTATTTAGACTAAGTGGTCTAATGAATCCAATTAAGGCCTAAATGAATTTTAATTTCTTTAGATTTTGATCATTTGAAATATTTGGATTGATTTAATTTAGACAAATTTTTAGTGGCTTGACCTTTGACTTGGTGGGACCCACCTAAGTCAAACATCTATCAAATGGGTTGACTAGATTTGACTTTAGTTTAGTTTTGGATTTCTTCATTTGTTTAAATTTGATTTATTTAGATTTGATTTGATTTAATCCAAATTTGGAATTTGAGTTCAGTCCACCTAAGCCAATTAGGTTAGATTAAACTCAAGGAAGATTCCCTAGGTCATTAGGTATAGTGTCCTAAGCATTGAATTAAGAGATTCCTATTTGAGAATAGGACATCCTAATTACTGATTTTAGAATGGTATTAACCTCATCCAAAAATGAGGTCAACAAGCCTACCACATCATGGCTACACATCAAATATACACACTTTAAGAAATCTATAAAAAACATGACATTTCTATTGCACAATCTAAATATAATAATCAAACATTTGAATTTCATTAAACAATAAAAGGTTGGTGTGGCCGGGTACCGCCGTACACCTTGAAAAAGAAAAATAATTTAGGTAGCCAAGCTCTACTTTTATATAGCCTGAATTATAATTAAACTTTTACAAATGAAATAAATGCTATGGAGTTCTTCAATTTTTGTTCTTCTTTCTTGCTTTAGATTAATTTGCACTAGGCTTCATAGGGCCTCCCAGGTGCCACTGCTCAACCTAAACCCCATAGCACTAATCCTAATCCTTATTACAAAAATTACATCTTTATAAAAAATGAAATCTAATTACACCTAAAAAATGGATGTTAGCCAAACAAACACACAAGCTAAGCAATTATATTCTGTACATTTGAACTTAGCACCCTACACTTGGATAACTAAGCCCACCTATCCTAATTGGATCAAGCTTAGGGGCATAAGCAACACCTACAAGTAAGGACATTTATATTCATTTATTATTATAGTTGCCTCTCAAGCACAATCTCTTGTACAAAACACCATTAGATTAATAATGACTTAACATCTAGTGTACGTACAAAAAATCCTACCATCCAATCTAAAACATTACACCACAAAACAAAACATATCACCACAACATACATCGCCTAACCTAATAGTAAGGTTGAAGACCTAGTATTCTAATGTGTGTGCTAAGGCTTAGTGTTGTATTTCTTGGTTGAGCTTTAGAATTATGATTGTTTAAAGTCCTGAGGTTACTTAAATTATTCATTAATGATGGTTTCACTTTAAGTCTTTTAGTAGCTTGATTGGATTTTAACTTATGTGTTATTATTTTTTTTGTGCACTATTTACTTAAGATCTAATCATTATAAAGAGAAGAAGGAGGCTTGACTCTTTCATCCCTAGCTTACGTTATTTTCTAAAGATAGATTATTATGACTTTAATTCTCTTAATGTATCACTTATGAATTTTATTTGGCCTAAGTTTTGATTAGCCTAAATGAATTTCATTCAAACATGAAAGGCATCATAAGGTTAATGAAACTAAGTCACCATCATATGATTAATACTCCACTACTTCCTTTCATTATCAATAATATTTACACTCTTTCATTTCTAATTTCTTTAATATTTGATTTAGTGTATACATATACATGCAATATACCCACATTTTTGCACACTTAATGAATGTTGATGCATGAATTTAATAGAAAAAGGAGATTTCATCTCATAGCTAAGCATATGAAAGTATGTATTATGAATTTAAGCAAGTACATGTCATTAAGGGAAGTGAGATTATCTAAAATCTCCTTGAGGCTACATAAAACCTTGTATTCTTGGGATGTCTAGACTATATACTTGTTAATTCAAATACACACAGGTACATACATAAGCATAGAAACAAAATCATGCAAAGGCCATGTATAAAAAATCCTTTTATTTATGTAAATTTTAATGGCATAAAGAAAAATATTTTATTTTATATTCTAGCATATGCATACACATAAATGAAATTAAGCAAATGCACACTATTATTAAACCAAGGAAGTGAGATTATCTAAGACCACATTGGGGCTACTTAAAGCTTCATATTTTTGGGATGTCTAGACTATATACTTTTTTTTTGGAGAACCCCATGTGGGCGAATTTTATTGCCACAAAAAGGGGGGTTATAAGATCCTTAAGAGGGGATAAACTCAAGAACTACTGCTTGAAGAGCTACAATCAACCTAGAAGTGAATCTCCTATCTAGGTACAACCAAAAAGGAAGGAAAAAGATAAGTGAAAAGAAATACAACAAAAGATACAAAAGTAGCAAAAAAAAAAAGAAAGCGAGAGGACAACCCCAGCAGAAGCTTGAAAAGATGAGAGAAGTAATTGCCACCTCTGCAATGAAACAACACAGAACTTGCAAATATCTAGAAGAAGGAATTAGCACATGTAAAGTGATACAAACAAAATTAATTGAAAAAATAAATGAAAGTGTGAGAAATTTAGAGAAGTGTGTGAAAGAAGGCTCAAGCTCAGTCACAGCAGAATGGGGCAGCCACAAACATGAGCATCCAAACTTCAAAGGAAGGGTTACATCGCAATTGCTACTACCATCCAAATTATGAGTGAAGTCATCCCAGCCATCATAGCCTACATACTTGGGGGAAAGCAGCTGCCACTAGAGGAAAATCATATGATCTTTAATACCTGCATACCAAGCAATAACAAAATACACTCTAGAATGAAAGGAAAAATTATTTAGCATTGCAAAGGGATGACACCAATCCCTTATAAGAGAAGCATCACCTAAGTATTCCACCATAGCATGAGAATGAATAGCCAACAATAAAGCCCAACCCAGATGAAACATCAAGGCAAGGAAAACACCCCCATAGTGATGAAAGCCAATCAGGAGCAACATCCACTTAGTAATAGATAGATCAGAACAATAATTATATAGGTCTAATAGTGACAAAATTAGCCTTAGCTAGTATCTAAACACATACATCAAAGACATCGATAAAGAGGCTAATCAAATGGCATTCAATAGAACAAAAAAGCAGGCAGAAATCCACCAGAAATAATCAGCCTGTTGAACATAATAACCTGCTAATCCATTCAGCCAATAGACAATACAGAAAACCAAATAATATAACCAACAGAGGAGAAGGTAGGTAGTGTCATTCCAGAAGTGAGCCATGTTAGGAATCAAATAATAAACAACTAAAAAATCCAACCTATTAAGGGAAATAGCAGAATCACTAAGCAAATAGCAATAGCAAAAATAGTATGAGAAGGAGACCAAAAGAAGTCCCAACCATGCAGGTAAGTAGCAGAAATAAGAAAAATAAGAAGAGAATAGGAAATAGTGAGCATAATCAGCAAATTAACTAAGTCATCCATGAGGGATAAGAAAAAGAGCAGCATAACCCAACTGGCCTAGTAAAACAGACAAACCCATCGCTATTCAGTAGCATCAAACAACCAAACTGAATATGGGAAGCATCAAAAAGGGATTGCAGAAATGTCCAACCAAGAAAGGAAGGCCCTAACAGCCTCCATCTACAACAAGCACCTCTATTAGGATAGTAGAGAATGTAAAACAAAAAGGAAAAGGGAAAAAAATAGCAAACAATCATAAAAAGGAAGAGTAGCCCCATCCCATCCATAAACTGGGACACATCCAGAGAATAACATAAGTTATGGTTCATGAGAAGGGATAAATAAAGCCAAAACCAACAAAAGATAAAAAATGACATAATCAGATACAAACACATACACAAATATAAATACAGATACAAAAACATAGGAAAGAGCCATATCTTCACAAGAAAAAGAAGCATAAAAGGCTTAAAAATTTCTAACATACGGCAATCCAGTTTTATCAAGATTCACAATCCCCCTTAAAAGTGAAGGAATATCATCATTAGAGAACCAATTCAAAGAGGAGGACTTGGCTCCCCAATTAGCAAGAAAATTAGCACAAGAATTGCCTTCCTAATAAATATGAGAAATTTGATAATCTAGGTAAGAAAGAAGCCTCCTAGTCTGGTTAAGTAAATAATACACTTTAGCATTTCCATAAGTTCCCGAATTTAATAATGCAAGAAGAAGGAAAGCATCAACTTCAAACCAAATCTTCTGAAATCTTTTCTGTAAGCAGACATAAATCCCATAGTGTAGACATTTAAGCTTAGCAAATAATACAAAATAGGGTTCTAAAGGAGCAGCAAACGCAGAGATAACCTAACCACTATAATATCTTAAAATGTCCCCACAACCATAAAAGCCATTAGAAACTGAGCCATCAGTGTTAACCTTAATGACATGATAATTCGGCTTCATCCATTATATGATTTTATGGTTAGGAGAAATTCCAAAAGAAGGAAGATTAATCCCAAATTTCAAGGCCATATATTAGTACCCTTTGAAACTAAAGGAAGTAAGAATATCAGCTTTATAAAGAGACATAATTTATATTTGGCTCTATCAATAATATGATGATAGTTCATAGGTATATCACGATGCTTAGCATCATTTCTTTCCAACCAAATATACCATAGAAGGGAAGTGGCTAAAACAACTTTCACATGGCCTTTAAGAGTATAAGAGAACAAAGTTTCAAAAAGTTGCATAATAGAAAATGATCAATCGAAATGGAAAGTATTAAACATACTATCATACCAGCTCCAAATCTTAACAGCAATAGGGCCATTCATGAACACATGATCCAAAGTTTCAATGTGAAACAACATTGGCATTTAGAGGGGAGGTGGAAGCCTTTTTTTTAAAAGGGTAGCATCAACAAGAATGTAATGCTTTAAAATGTGCCAAGTTAAAATCGAAAAGGAGGTCGAGACAAAAGTATTCTAGATTTTAGTGAAAACTAAGGACTCTTGAGTTTTTAAGTCTGAAAGAATGCCAAACATCCTTAAAAACAAATTCTCCAAAGGAGGAATTTTTGAAGAGGATTTGGTCAGATTTATTAGGAATGGAAAAATTGTAAGGATTTTGTCAACTATCACATTAGGGACGATGGAAATTAATTGAGCCACATCCCAATTATTCTGAGTAATGAACTAATTAACCTTATGCCTCACAATGGAATGAGTATTAAGCAAAGAATCAATAGAACCTTGTCCCAGCCAATTGTCTTGCCAAAAGAAGGAGGAGCCCGAATTCACACCCCAAGAGATAAGGTTCTCAGCATTCCACTTGATGTTACAAAGTCTTCTCCACACCAGCGAGTCCCCAGATTTGAAAGTACAAGTGAGGGGGTGTTTCCCCTTACAATATTTAGTAAGCATAGATTGAGACTAGTAACTATGATTGTTTCTAAAATTCCACCACATGATTGCATCCAGACTATATACTTGTTAATTCAAATGCATGTAAATATATACATAGAACATAAGAATAGAACAATCAATTGTCATCTTTTGATTACAAATAAATGAAAATGTCATCTTCAAATAATTAATCTTTTATAATCGATATTTATTTAAGATTGAAATCATTGTTTCATAATTAACATGTAGTTTCAAAATAGTTTGAGATTTATTAGTGATAATAGCCACACCATATAATGAAATTTATTCAACTCATGCAATTTGGATGCAATCATATTCTTTTAATTTAAAAATATGAAGATATGAAGCACATGACATACACATTGATGATAATTGAAATGAAGTAATTAAATATCACCACATAACATACTTGATCCCATCAAAACCTAAGGACAATCAAGTTAAAGAAACATCCATTAAGCATAATCAAAGCTTCTTTAAAATCTAAGTTTAATGTTCAAGTTTTTTTAAATCTAAAGATAAGAAATGGTACTTAGGATTCACTCCATCCCATATTAGTTATTTAATAGGTTGAAGGAAAGAAATTAAATATGTTTTATGAATTGATTAGGTTCAATCCATTAATTACATCAATTTGATTACCCTTCTTAAGTTTCTTTAATTTAATTAGGTGCTTAATCATGAGCCTTCAATGATATGATTTAGGAAAGTAAAATCAATAATGCATCTAATGAGATCAATGCAATTAGACTTATGCTTAAAGGTTAATTCAATTAAGGAAGAAAAGTATTTAAGCTAAATACTCTTATGATTTTTCCACACCAATGGAGAAATCATAATTTTTTATTGAGTTTATGTTATTAAACACATAAAGAGGTTAATGGGTTGACACATGAATTAATTAATTTTGATTTCATTTGAATTTAATTATTAATTTTTTTAATTTATCCTTAATTTTAAAACATGCTAATTAAATTCATTAAGGGAATACATTTGAAATTAATTAGGAGAAAGGGTCCTAATTAATTCTCATGTTATCCTTACTATTGTCATTGATTAATTATCCATAATTACTCAATTTTACTATTCATTAATTTTAATAAATCATTTAAGAGGGGTAATTAGGATTATAAATTTGGAATTTCCCAAATTACATGACAAATAATTCCAAAAAAATTATATGAGAGGCAGAGGACATCTTATAGAATCAACACGTGAAATTTAGAATTAATCAACCAAATAATTTGGCCTTAATTAAGGTAACTAGCCTAAGATTCAAACCTCAATTAAGCACTATCCATTAGACATTAATTAATAGTTTTATTTTTATTAAATTCTCCTATGTCTAAGCTTTCCAAAACGGGTTTATTTATATTTTTTGGATTTTTCTACAATTAGTTGTGATTTTTTAATGTTTTGGCTATTTAAATTAAATTTGTAAGCCTAATTACTCATTTTAAATTGTCGATGCCATGTGGATGCTGATGCAAGAGTACTTTCCTCATGGTGATGTGGCATTGGCTATTTAAAATGTTTGACACAACTATTGACTCAACGGAGGTGGATGCAGTTTCATCTCGACTATCCGATCTCGGATGGACGATCGAGATTAATCTTGTGATTATGAAAGGATTAAATTAAGATTTCTAGCATGATTAATCACAATTGTTCATTCTAATCACATGAAATGGATGGCCAGTGATCCATCATCCCATGAGTGTCGAAAGATGGACATAGTCCATCACTCGACTTGAGCTCACTAAAGCTCGTTTAATGGTGAAATCGACTCCAAAATGATCAGGGAAAAAAATCTAGGGAGATCCTACTATGAAAAATTGCATGAAAACATAATTCATTTTAAAGAAAGACCAACACTTAGGGGGAAAATCTATGGATGCCAAATTTTTATCTCACTGGAGCTAAAGACCAGTGGTCCATCTACAGAGGTAGCTTCATCTTGAAGAGATGAAGCCTTGTTGAGGAGATCTTGAGTTGTCTCCCCGTCGATCGGTCAGTGAACCGTGAAAATTTTTGGAGTTGGTCTAGGGATGCCTTCCAGTGGTTGAATCCATTTGGAATCGATTTATTTTGGGTCATCGGAGTGTAGTGAAGGTGTGGGAAAAGTTAATTTGGCTTTGGAAAAAGTTTGATGAGGTTAGATGGACAGAGTTCTTGGGCTTGAAGAGAGCTCGGTCTCACCGACAATGGGGTGCATGGGGAGGTCGGGGAATGCTTTGGGCTTGCTCGAGAATCTCTTAGGAAGGTGTGTGTTGAGTTTGAATGGATGGGGATGAGTATACTCTCCTCCCAAATTGAATCAAGGGCTGAGATTGGCTCAGCCTTTGACAGTCGTCTGGTTGGAGTTGGTGCCCGAAGGTCGTACGGGACTATTGAGGTGGATGTGTGTGAGAGGCTGAGGGAGTATAGTGGGTTGTCATGGGGTGTACACTTATCCTTAGGTGGACCAATGGTTGCCTATGGGTGAGTTCATTCTCTCTTGGCCAAAGGTTGAACCCAATAACCTTGGGTTAGGTTGGGTTAGTGGTCCTTTATCCAAGAAAGGCCAAAGGTGATTGCCAAGAGGTGGGGAGTTGGAGAACCCACCTAAATGTGAATTTTGTCCCATTTTGAGGACTTGGTTCAATGGGTTTGACCCAACCTAAATTCAACATGTATTGGGCCCACTTGGGTAGGCCCATGGTGACCCATGGATGAGTCATGCCAAGTTTGGTTGTGTTTATCTCAATTTGATGCATGTAGATCAAACAGGTCATGCTGGGCCAAGTTGATAATTTTGACCAAATTAGGTCAAAGTGGGAGTTTGGTTACGCTCAATTGATCATTTAGTATAAATTATTATAATTGATTTAGTTCAATTTGGGTTAAATTTGAATTTGGTTCACATGATTTCATTTGGGTCAAATGGGTCATGTTGACTAATTTGACCAAATTGACCAAATTAGCTTGGGCATGGGTTAGGTGATGTAGAACATCATGAGGATCAACAAATTACAGCCCAAGGCCCATTTACAAGATCTCAAGCTAATCATGAGGATCAACAAATTAGAGCCCAAGGCCCATTTACAAGATCTCAAGCTAAAGCCTAAGAAAATTCAAGAAAGAAGAAGACTTAGCCCATTAGCCTGCTAAGGCCCATTTTATGATTTCATCTTTTTTTTTATTTATGTAATTTTAATTTTCTTCTAGAAACTCCATGTTTGAAATTTTGCATTTAAAAATTCAAAGCATGACATGTGAGGTGGTTGAATCCACATAAAATAATAGCATGTGAAATGGGTGGATGGCATAAAATAATGAGGCAATTTATTGCTTCACATTAATGTGGCCACCAACCTTTCCCTCCATGTTTTGAATTCTTTTCTTTTAAAAGATGCTTGTAATGGCTATAAATAGCCCCTCTTATTAGAATGAAGGAGATCTTTTGGCAATTACAAAATTTTGAGTTATTCTTGTGGTTTGAGAGCTTGGTGGCCAAACCTTGGCAATCCTTGGTGGGAGCGCTAGTTATCCAACATATCTTCTTCCTTCACCTCCAATACCCACGTTCTCTCAATCTCATCAAAAGAAAGAACGCCCACCTCCATCAAATTTGGTATCAGAGCTGAAGGAGCAAATTTGGTCAAAAGTTTGCTTCAACAAAGGGAGCAACTCAAGTGTTGGACTTGTCTTCAAACTTGTGAGTTTTTCTTGGACTTATGAGGTTAATTAATTTTCTTTTATGTGATAGTTTAAAAGCATATTAGTAGCTTGGAAAGATATATATTGCTTGCAAGTTTATGGTGATAGCATAAAATTTCAATTAGTAAGCTCCATTATATATTTTAGCCATTTTCCAATTGTGTGAATGTGCGCACCCCCTCCCCCTCCCCTCCAAAAAAAAAAAAAAGAGAAAAAAAAATTAAGAGAGTACCTTGGTGAGGTAGTTCATCACCTAAAACAACCTAGCCATTAGTGCAAATCAAAATCTAATTACTTGCTTTGTTATCTTTGTTATTATTTATGGTTAATTTTAGAAGTTTCTTTGATTAACTTATGATAACTTGATTTCTTAAAAAGAAAAAAAGAGGCTTGATAAATTTGAGCATTTTTATTTCATTGCATTAATATATATATATATATATATATATATATATGCATGAATAATAATATAAGTGTGTTAAACTTGGTGATTTTGGAAGCTAAATAGAACTTTGTCAAAAAGACCTAAACTGTCTAAGGAGAGCTTAGGATTTAAGTGGTCTTGTACCCCCCTCCTCACCTGGAAGTTCTCTTAGCTTAAAATTTCACTTTGATTGCACAATTATATTATACTTATTTATTTATTTATTTATTTTTTTCATTGGTCCCTTTTCATATATCTTTTTTTTTCTTCTTTAAAAAAAAAATCTCATGGCACCAAAATCTATCTCTCAAGATCATGTTGAAAATTTGACTAGATTAGTTGATGCCTTAGATATTAGGATCCAAGATAATGAACTAAAAACTCAAAAAATATTAGAAGAAAGTAAGAATCAAATGCAAGAACTTAAATAACAAATGCAAACTCTTTTAGTGCATCTACAAAATAATAGAGTACCAACTCTCCTCCAATACCTACTACCGCCAATAGGGATAGATGAAGAAGATTCATATCCAAACCATAGAGAACATCAACCACTTTGAAGACAATCAATTGCTAGAAATGGTGGAAGGGGAGAAACTTATTTTAAGACTATAGAAGACTCTAATGATCCATCTCGAAGAGTTAAAGTAGAAGCCCCAACTTATGATGGTATACATGATCCAAATAAATTTCTCGATTGGTTAGTTCAAATGGATGACTTCTTTGATTGGTATAAAATGGATGATTACCAAAGGGTTACTTTTGCTAAAATGAAATTGATAGGGCATGCTAAAATTTATTGGACAAATACTTTAGCTAAAGAACAAAGATTAGGAAGGACAAACCTAACTTGGAAAGAAATGAAAGAAATGTTAAGAGCAAAGTACTGTCCTAGGCATCATGATAAGAAGCTACATAGCCAATTATTAACTTTGAGACAAGGTAATTATCTTGTAACTAAATACTTGAACACGTTTGAAGATCTAGTTTCTAGAATTGATTGTGCTGATAATGATTGACAATTAGCCAATAAATTTGTTATTGGACTTAGGGCTGAAATTAGAAATGAAGTTGAATTATTTGACCCACAATCTTTAGAGAAAGCATTTCATTATGGATTATTGGTTGAACAATAAAAGAAATTTGCCTCCCTCTCTAAAATTAAAAGTCAAGTACCTTCCATTTCATCCAATAGATCTACTATTAGACTAGCCCATCCAAATGGCCCATCCCATTTGCCTAAAACTTCAATTGAAGGGAGCTCTAAGAACATTAGGGAAGTAATATGTTTTAAATGTCATAAAAAAGGTCATATGCAAAATCAATGTAAAGCTCAAATCTTATTTTTAGAGGAAGTTGAAAATCCAATAGATGATAATCTAGAAGAAGTTTATGATGACACCCCATTATCTGATGAAGAATTAGAATTAACTGATGACCCTCATGTTAATGTGATGAGATGTCTTCTGTAATAAAAAATGAGGCGTAAGATTGGAGGAGAAAGAACATTTTAGCATGTATGTTTCGTGTAATGAAAAGAGATGTAGGTTAGTTATAGATGGAGGGAGTGCTATGAATGTCATTTCAACACATACCTTAACTCGAGCCAACTTAAAATCAACCTCACCGAGCCATTTCATGTTAGTTGGGTAAATCATACATCTCTTCCCATCACCATGGTGTTTAGTTCCTATTAAAATAGGAAGCTATGAGGATCAAATTTGGTGTGATGTTCTCCTATGGACATTGCTCATATTCTCTTAGACGACCTTGGCTATATGATATGAATGTTATTCACTAAGGTAGGGAAAATACTTATGTTTTTAAACATAATAATAAGACTATTAAACTCCTACCAATAAAGCCAGTAGAAAAAACACCCTCCATAACACCACACAAAATAATTTCTGACTTGCAACCTAAACCTCTATTGAAGAAAAATGCCAAACTTCAATTAATTATCATAGAAAATCCTACTGTTAGGCCTAACACTGTCATTTCTGATCCTTACTTTGAAACACCTACTCTTTCTCCTTTGATCCCAAAGATAGAAATAATAGGTTTTGGCTTTTAAAAGAATTTTCTCGATCCATTTCTTCTTCACATATTACATGTAAAAGAAGTCATACTGACTCTAATGAGACTCACATACCTGCTGTGGTCTCTTCTCTTCTTTCTGATTTTAACGATATTTCACCTGATGAGCTTCTTGATGAGCTACCTCCTCTAAGAGACATTCAACATGCTATTGAGTTCTTACCCGGTTCTCAACTTTCTAATCTTCCACATTATAGGATGAACCCTACCGAGCATGTTGAGATTAAAAGACAAGTTGAGGAATTATTAAGAAAGGGTTTTATTCAAGAGAGTCTTAGCCCTTGTGCGCCCCAAAGATTATTAACTCCAAAGAAAGATGGAACATGGCGAATGTGTGTTGATGAAATATAAATAAAATTACTATCAAATATAGGTTTCTATTCCCCATTAGATGATATGTTAGATTTAATCTCAAGAGCAAATTTTTTTTCAAAGATTGATCTAAAACGTGGATATCATCAAATTCGGATTAGATCAGGAGATGAGTGAAAGACGGCTTTTAAGACTCCAGTTGGACTTTATGAATGGCTTGTCATGCCCTTTGGACTTTCAAATGCTCCTAAGATATTTATGAGATTAATAAATATTGTTCTTAAATCATATATAGGTAAATTTTTGATGGTGTATTTTGATGATATTCTATTTTTAGTCTAAGTGAAAATGAACATCTACAACACCCACAAAAAGTCTTTGAACTACTTAGACAAGAGAAATTATACATTAATTTAACAAAGTGTTTCTTTTTGCAAGCCGAGGTAATCTTTTTAGGCTTTATTATATCCACTACTGGGCTTAAAGATCCTTCTAAAGTGAAAGAAATCTTAGATACCACCTAAGTTAGAAGCTTCCATGGTTTTTTTATCTGAGATTTATTAAGAATTTTTACAATTGTTAGATAGTGCACTTAGAGCAAATTAAAGTTCTTATCACTTTTCACCAATCACATGAAGTGACATGTGCTTTAGGAATTTGGGATAGGTGGAATTTTAAGTCAAGAGAATCATCCATATAGCATTCTTTAGTGAAAAGTTAAATGAAGCTAAACAATGATATTCCACTTATGATAGAGTTTTATGCTGTAATTCAATCCTTAAGGCATTGGCGACATTATCTCTTACATAGAGAATTTATACTTAATTCTGATCACCATGCCTTAAAATTCATTAATACTCAACGAAAATTAAGTCATAGGCATGCAAAATGGGTTGAATTTTTACAAGACTACTCTTTTGTTCTAAAGCATAAGCCTGGAATTGAGAATAAGCTGATACTTTATCCGTGGTAAACCTAATGATTTCCTCTTAGAATTGAGAATCGTGATTTGATAGAATTAAAGATGATTATATTGTGTGCCCTGACTTTCACCTAACTTATCTTGAACACCTAGATAAACCAATAACTTTACAAGGGACATTCTTGATAATAAATGGATATTTATATAAAGGAACACAATTATGCATTCCTCGATCATCTCTTAGAGAATTCCTTATCACTGAGCTACATGCTGGGGGTGTAGCTGGTCATTTTGGAAAGGATAAGACCATATGTTTATTAGAAAATAGATTTTATTGGCCTTCATTAAAATGCGATGTTCAAAAATTAGTGGCTCAATGTTTAATTTGTAAATAGGCTAAAACTATCAAACAAAGGTCCGGACAATACACCTTTACTGTTCAGATAGGCCTTGGGAAGACCTATCAATGGATTTTATTCTAGGATTACCTAGAACAGCTCGAGGATATGATAGTATTTTTGTTGTAGTGGATAGGTTCTCAAAAATGGCTCATTTCTTACCTTGTTTAAAAACAAATGATGCTTCTTATATAGCCAAATTATTTTTTAAGGAAATAGTGTGACTCCATGGTCTCCCTTTAACCATTGTTTCTGATAGAGATGTTAAGTTTGTCTCATATTTTGGAAAACATTATGGAAATTATTAGGTACCAAATTAAAATTCTCTTCTGCCTTTCACCCACAAACTGATGGACAAACTGAAGTAGTTAATCATACCTTAGGAAATTTACTTAGATGTTTGGTAAGTAAAAGTTTAGGAAATTGGGATTTACATTTACCAACCTCCGAATTTGCCTATAATAGTACTATATCTAGAACTATAAAAAATCACCATTTGAGATAGTCTATGGTCAAAACCCACGACAACCAATAGATGTAGCAAACCTACCATCTCATGTATTTTCTGATGCAACATTCTCATTTGCTAAAGATTTTTAAAGCCTCCATGAAGATATAAGAAAGCAAATTACTATAAGTAATGATAATTATGCTTCTAAGGCAAATCATAATCGTTCAATGAAAGAATATAAAGAAGGTGATTATGTATTGATTTGATTAGAGGCGTTATCAAATTACTAAATATAAGAAATTACATGCGAGCTTGTGGTCCATTTAAAATTCTCAAGAAAATTAGAACTAATGCTTATCACCTTGATTTGCCGATATGTTCATTCATCCGTTATTAATATTGAAGATATTCTATTATATGAAGGAATTAGCAAACCTTCGCTTGTTCAGCTAACTCTTTAGCATGAGATATAGCACCGTACTTGCAGAAGCCCTCTTCCTTTGAAGTTGACTATATTATCACCGAGGAAGCACCCATTAATCCAGCTTCTGAACATCGTTTCTTAGTTCATTGGAAGAATAAGCCACCAGCTGAAGACACATGGTTGACCAGTAGTGATTTGGAGACTTTAGCCCCATAATTAGTAGAAGACTTCTTAGATTTCAACTCTACGGAGCAGAGTTCAATTGAGCCTAGGGGAGTTGATGTAGAACATCATGAGGATCAATAAATTAGAGCCCAAGGCCCATTTACAATATCTCAAGCTAATCATGAGGATCAACAAATTAGAGCCCAAGGCCCATTTACAAGATCTCAAGCTAAAGCCCAAGAAAATTCAAGAAAGAAGAAGACTTAGCCCATTAGCCTGCTAAGGCCCATTTTATGATTTCATCTTTTTTTATTTATGTAATTTTTAATTTTCTTCTAGAAACTCCATATTTGAAATTTTGAATTAAAAATTCAAAGCATGTCATGTGAGGTGGTTGAATGCACATAAAATAGTAGCATGTGAAATGGTGGATGACATAAAATAATAAGACAACTTAATGCTTCACATTAATGTGGCCACCCACCTTTCCCTCCATGTTTTGAATTCTTTTCTTTCGAAAGATGCTTGTAATGGCTATAAATAGCCCCTCTTATTAGAATGAAGGAGATCTTTTGGCAATTACAAAATTTTAAGTTATTCTTGTGGTTTGAGAGCTTGGTGGCCAAAACTTGGCAATCCTTGGTGGGAGCGCTAGTTATCCAACATATCTTCTTCCTTCACCTCCAATACCCACGTTCTCTCAATCTCATAAAAAGAAAGAACGCCCACCTCCATCATTAGGTCTATGTCCAATTTGTTATTTGTAATTGATTGAAAAAGTTGATTTGAATTGATTTTAATTTTGGAGTGATTTAGTTCAATTTGATCCTTTAGGTCAAATTAGGCTAAGTAAGCTAATTGGGTTGGGTTGACCAAATTAGGTCGAATTAAAGGTTGGATCATATTCAATATTCAGTTAGTGATTTGTTAGAAGCATCGGTTTTAACCAATGTGGTTTAGGATTTGATTTGGCTCAATTTGACCCTTTAGGTCAAGAGGCGAAATTAGCTCGGTTAGGTTCAATTGGTGGTTAAGGCATGTTTAATACTAAATTTGTATTTGATGGGAGTCATTGATTGTAATTAATTTGGCTTAGACTATGATTTGGTCCAGTTTGGCCTTTTAGGTCACTTTGAGTGAACATGAGTTAAGGGGATAAATTGGCTTGATTAGGTCAAATTGATTGTAGTGAGGTGTCCAATAATGACCTACAATCATCAATGAAGAGATTAGATAGTCTGATTTCATCCAATGGGGGTTTCACTAAAATTTGGTCTAATTAGACCCTTTATGTCACTTTGGGTTAATTGGTTTAGTCAAGTAAATTTGGACCACTTGGGGCTATAGCTGGTTGGAGTATATTCAATGATGAATTTGAAGTTGATTGGTGACTTTGGCTATAATTGATTTTAGTTCAATTGGGTTTTTACTCATTTGAACCTTTTTGGTCAAAAGGGGTAACTTGGGTCACTTAAGTTTAATTAGTTTAGTTGGCTTGATTGCAAGTGTTGGAATAATTTGAAATAATCCATTTGATGATTAGGATAATTGAGAGAATTGAATTGAGCTTGGCTTGATTGGGTTGGTTTGAATGGAGTTAAAGGTTTGAAGTGGGTTAACTTGAGTTAAAAAGCAAAACTGGCTTGGAGCTTGGATTAAAAACCAAATTCAATCATGGTCAATTGATTGGTTTGAGGTTAAGGTTCCAATCATTTTAAAAAGCTTGTATGGCTTGAAATAGGCATCAAGATAGTAATATAGGATATTTGATAGGTTTATATTAGATAATGGATACACGAGGTATCAGACTAATAACTACTATTATTTTAAAAGGCATGAAGACTAGTATATTATTTTTCTCCTATATGTAGATGTTAAGTTGATTGAAGAATCATACATGGATAAGCTTAAGGATATGAAGGAACAGCTTTCAAGAGAGTTTGAAATGAAGGATTTAGGTTCAACTAAAAAAAATTATTGGTATGTGTTGACCTTAGTTTTGGAGTGAGTTCTCATCCTCTTCTTAGACCTAAGAATCTTTTAGACACTAAGACTTTCTTACTCATAAGACACTTCTAGTACTTAGGTGAACACTTAATGTAAGCCTAGAGACTTAGAGGGGTTAACCATAGGATTATTCCATTCCTTAGGACTTAAGGAGATCCACCTACCCTATAGCCTAAACCCAATCCATATTCACCTTCTCAAACCAAACCTCAAATTCAATTCAAATACCAAATCCAAATCCAGACCCAAACTCTGAGTCAAATGATTGTAGCTTATGATCAAATCTAAAATCAAAATCAACCTAAGCCCTATGATTTTATCTTATGGACTTAGCCTTAGCCAAAGTCTAGTCAATCCAAACTCAAGTGATTTTCTTAAATATCAATTCAACCCTTCAATCAATCTATCAAACTTACAATCAAATCCAAACCAAGATCCAAATTAAATCAAAACCCTTCCTAAGCCATATGAATCGACCTTGATGAGCTTAGCAAAACCTTAACCCAAATCACTTCCAACTCAACTGATTTTCTCATGAATCAATCATATCTTCAATCATCTTCATAAATATAAATAAAATATACATTTAAGTTATTAAAATAAAATCAAACAAAATCAAAATCAAAATCTAAACTTAAGTCACATTAATCAACTCCATGGACTTAGCCAAATTCCTCCAAACCAAATTCAAAATTCAATTGATTTTCTCATAAATCAATTATCCCTTCAATCATATTTCCAAATATAAATGAAATATATAATTATCAAGCCAAACCAAAATGAACCCAAGTCAAACCCAATTTAGCCCATTTGACTTGAAATATTCAAATGAACCAAAACCCATTTGAACCCAAACCAATTGAAATTGAATTTATATATCAATCCCAAATCCATATATAAGCTCAACTAAATTAAACTCAAGCCAACTAAACCTAATTGGCTCACTTGATCAAAGTGACCAATTTGGCCTATTTGAACCAACATTTAATTCAATCCAAATCAAAGTAAATTAAGCCAACCTAAACTTCATGACATGATTGTTGGTCATCCTAGGTTGATTAATTATCATAAATTAGGTCAAACCAAGTCAACCTAGCCTTTTTACCAAGTCAACCTTCTTAACCCACATGAACCTAAACTAGCCATATTGCAACCTAAGACAAATCTCTTAAAACCAACGATTCATACCTATCCAAAATCAATACTTGAACATGACTTGACCTTAAATTGAGCCAAACCAAACCCAATTGGCCTTCTTGATCCAAACTAACCCAAATTGACCTAGAAGACCAAATTGTGTCAAATAAAAATCTAAACCAAATTGATTGCAACCAATGGCTCAAGTTTATTCTAAATTAATTATTGAACTTGACCGAAGTCTCAATTGGGCCCAATTAATCTACTAAACCCAAATGACATATTGAACCTAACTTGACCTAAAGGGTCAAACTAACTTAAAACCTAATCAAATCTAAATTGAAATCAATTAAAGCCCACAACATATTCCAAATGATCAACCAAACCCAAACCATGCCACGAACCAAGCCAATTTGGTCAATTGGGTCAAATTGGTCAACTTGACCTATTTGACCCAAATGAACTCAAATGAGATAAAACTAAATCTAAACCAAATTAAACCAAACTGATGACACCAATACACTCCAATTGATCATATGAACTTGACCCAACCCTTAGTTTGACCCAATTTGACCAACTGGTTAACCTAACCTGATTTGATCCAATTTGGCCTAAATAGGTCAAATTGAGCCAAATTTAACCTAACCAACTCCAAATGACATGGAATTTGGCCCAACCAACTTTTGACACATTTCAAATCTGTCCAAATCAAATATAATGCCAAATGACCATCCTACCCTTAGGCTATGGGTAAAACATTAGGAAAATCATCCATGTAAGTGGTCATTTTCAATCCTTGATGACTTGGCACCCACCCATTGGTCCACCTAGGCTCCTAGGACACTGCCCAACCTGCCCCAAAGGAGGTTGGGTCATCCATGACCCATGGGGAGGTAAAATCACCTCATCTCCCCCATTGGTGCACTTGAAATACTAAGGACGCTCACGAATCCACCTTGGCAGCCACCTCCCATTCCTTGGCCACTCAAACTGGGCCACTTAAGGAGATTCTCTGCCATTCCTAGCCACCACTGGCAGCCAAGCATCCACAAGAAAGCCAATAAGGCTGAACTGTCCGATCAAGGGGGAGGGGGTATACACCCCCTCATTTCAACTCAATCCTATAAGAATTCATTCCTTAGAGCAAGAGAACACTAATACGAGCTGCTAAGAGCTTCCTAGAGAGTTCCCAAGCTTCCCAAACTTGCACACTCTCAGTTTCCTCCAAGCCGAAATAGGATAACATCCCATTTGATCCCATTTTCTCAAAACTCAACTAAAGTGTAGTTAACTTTGCACACACCTTCCTTGGAGCTAGTCAAGCAAGAACGAATCACTTCCCAAGCCCTCCGACCACCGGGACCAACTTTGATCAACACCGACCACCTACGCTTCAAGTGTTGGCCTTTCAAGCAAACTGCCTTAAATTGGAGCTCGTGCTGATCAATAGAGCTTCATCTCCACTAGACGAAGCTTCCTGAATCTGATTTGGCACCAATCTTGAGCTTCGTTGAGGTATGCCATTAAAACTGATCCTTATATAAAAATGAGATAGAGTTTTTGAAGAAAATTTGCATCTCGCATGATCTTGGTCATTGAATCCCTTCGGATCCTCCTTGCGAAGGTGTGGGATCGATTTGAGATCGATCCGAGCTCGGGTGAGCTCGAATTGTTTGAAGGAAGGCAGACGGTGTTCGTCCTCCGTCGATCGATAGACAAGAGATTACACATCATTTGTTCAGTGTGATTGGAACGAGTGGTCGTGATTAAATTCATTAGGATTATCCTTTTTTATTCTTTAGCACCGCAGGTTAGATCATGGCCGTCCGATCTTAGATCGGATGGCGTAAGAGAAACACATTCTGCGGCTACCATGCAAGCGCTGACTTGGATAATTTTTAATAGCCAATCCTGCAGCACAATGTAGAAAGCACGCCGCGTCAGCGTGCCATGTGGCGTCGATGGGATTAAGATTAATTAGGCTTAATTAATGTGTTTAAATGGCTGAAACTTCTAAAAATCATAACTAATTGTAAAAAATCATAAAAATAAAAATAAATACTAATTTTAAAGGTATTTCAGATGAGAATTTATTAAAAAAAAGTATTAATTGATTTTGAACAATAATTAGAGCTTAATTAAGGTTTAATTAAAAAATTAATTAACTTAATTACTCTTTAATTACTTAAGTAATTAATCCTAAATTTTGTGGGTTAATTCAATGAGATGACCTCTGCCTCTCATAATTTTCTTGGGATTTGTTGCTTAATTAAATAGAGAAATTGACTAATTAAGATTTAATTACCCTCCTCAATTAATTAATCATTGATTAATCACATGAATAGTAAAATGTGAGTTGATTAAGTGGTTAATCACTATCCAACAGTGAATGGACTAATGGAATGGGATTGAGGTCTTCTCCCTAATCGATTTCTTTAAGTTCATTTTATTAATCAAATTAATTAAGGCTTAATCAACTAATTAAATTACTTAATTAATTAAAATCAAAATCATATCAGAACTTAATTAAATAAATCTTGGGTAGACCCTTAACTGTTCAGCAACCTAAAAAAATCCTAAGAAAATTATAATTAGCCCACATGTGTGTGAAAGTTATAAGAGTACTTAATTAAGTTCCTTAACTTAATTAACCATTAATTGTGAGCCAATTGCATTAGGCCCCTTTCATTTGTTAGGATCATGATTGATTTAGTTCCCAATGTATGTGCATATCATGTTGGCTCATAATTGTTTGGATAATTATGTTAAGGTAACATAGAGAAGGAATATATGTTATGCATATTATAACTTAATTAACCCATAAAATTAATTTAATTATTTTTTCATTAAACTAAATCAATTAACAAACATGGAAATGGGTTAGGATCAGTAAACCTTTTCTCACATCCTTAAATCAAATTAAAACATGATATTAAAAATGGCATTAAAGAAACTTTGGTTTATTTTAAACAATTTTATTTGATATGATTGTCCTTAGGAATTAATATGATTGAATGAAATCATCTATTTATGTTTATTTACTCCTTTCCAATCATGTTAAATGTTGTATGTAATTTGAAATCATGCATTCATCTTTTCAAAGTTAACTAAATAAAATGGTTTTCCTTTATGTAAGCTTGCATGTGTTGGATTAATTTATAATATGTGTGGCTATTACCACTAATAAATTCAAATTATTTTCCTAATATTTATGAATAAATTACATTGATTAAAGTGATAGTAGTTATGAATATATAAACATAGGTTTTCTTGTGATTATAGCTTAGACATGTGAAGTAAAGCTTTCTTTTTCTTAACTCATATGTAGTGTTACATGTATTTGAATGTTAATAAGTATATAGTCTAGACATCTCAGGAACACGAGGCTTAAGTTAGCCCCAAGGAGGTCATTTGATTACCTCACTTCCCTGGTTAATAGCGACACGTACTTATTTAATTTCATTTACATGTGTTCCTACATTAGAATTTGGATATAACTTTACTCCATATGCATAAATGTTTCAATCAAAAAAAAAAAAAAAACACAACCCTTGCGTGGTTTTCCTTCCTTTATTTATGTACACATCCATATGCATTTTAGAAAAATAAGTGTTTAGTTTAGACATCCTGGGAATACGAGGCTTTAGTTAGACCCGTGGAGGTCATTTGATTACCTCATTTCCCTGGTTAACAATGGCATGTACTAGCTTATGTCTCTTATACATGTGTCTGTGTATTTAATTATGGAATTAAAATCTCTTTTCTTTTATCAAGGAAACATGCATTCATAATTGACTAAGTAATTGAATTTGTTGGTCATGTGAATTGGAACTTTCTTTCTTACATTCATGCATACAAATTTACATATGTTTGAATGCAAATGGGTATATAATTTGGACATCCCGGGAATATGAGGCTTTAATTAACCCCATGGAGGTCATTTGATTACCCCACTTCCCTAGTTAATAATGACATGTACTTACTTAATTTCATCTCTATGTATTTTTGTATAAGAATTTAGATAGAGCTTTAAACTAATATGATTGAATAATTAATAACATAAAATGATATAAACTCCAAATACAAGTATGCATTCATCATATAAGTGTGCCAAAACATATTGCATGTATAGATACACTTATGATTAAATCATATTCATGTTACATGTGATGGAAAGGAATGATTTGGCATGTGTCATATGATAGTAATTCAATTAGATTAATCTTAAGATGCCTTTCTCATTGGATAGAACTATTTAAAGAGAACCTAAACTTAGGATTAATTTAAAATATGTAATAAGCCATCTACTAAAGAGAACTAAATCAAACTAATGTGCTTTAGAAAGTGGCTTAAGGTTGGAATGAGAAGGAATGATCCCCTTTCTTCTCTTTATAACACTTAGTTGCTAAGTGTAATCAAATGTAACAAAAGAAAACACAAATTAAAATTTTTAAATCAATTAAACAACTTAAAGTGTCAACCTTTCATGTTAACTTATTTTTTCCCACACTTAGAAAATACAACACTAATGATTAGCTGAAGCATACCACACAAGCCTTAACACACACATTAGAATTAAGTCACCACTTATAGTCCTAAGTTAGAATGACATATGTATGGTGTATGTTTTATTTTGTAATGTATTATTTTAGACTGGATGTCAGGGTGTATGTTTTGTAGACTAGATGTTGGGCCTTTTTTAGCCTAATCATATTTTATGCAGGGGATTGTGCTTGAGAGGATGCTTAAAAATAAATGTAAATGCTATCTTTGTATGTTGCTTAAACTCCTAAGCATAATTCAAGTTGGGACATGCGGGCTTGGTTACCCATGTGTAGGGCGCTATGTCCTATATATATACATAATTGCTTGGGATTGTATGTGTGTTTAGCTAATATTTGTTTTGCAGGTGTAGTTAGATTTAATTTTACTACTTTTAATGTAATGTTACATTAGGAATTCAGATTGGGGCTATGGGGGATTAGGATGAGCATTAGATAGAAGGCTTTGTCCTGGGGTGCCATGTGATGCCTTGAAATCTACCAAATCAAAGAAGCAAGGAGGAAAGAAATGGAAACATAAAAAATGAAAAATGAAGACCCCCTAGCATTCATTCATTATAAATTTTAATTATTATTTTGTAATTTTGGGTTGTATAAGGGTAGAGCTCGGTTATCCTTCTTTTCTCTTTTTAGGTTGTACGATGGTACCCGACCACACCGACCTTTTATTCTTTTGTGATAGTTATTAAATGTTTGATGTTATGTTTAAATTATGCATTAGAATTGGCATGCTTTTCATAGTTACTTAAATGATTGATGCTTTAATGTGTGGCCTTGGTGCGATTAGGCTCTTAGGATAAAATAAATATTCTACCCAAGTAGTCACTCATAGTTATATTATAAGCAACTCATAGCCTCATTATAAATCCTAGGAAATAAATCAAGATAATTAAAAAAATTTAGCAACTCCTTAGATATTTGGTTATATGTCTCACATCATGCATATCATCTTGAATCACTCTTGTAAAATGAGGGCCTCCGTCCATACACGCATAGGGACCGCTTGACCAATGAGAGCAACCCCTACTGACGAGCTTTACCCTCTTTCTCTTTTGATTTGACCAATAAATTACTTCATCATGCATTTAGGCATCAAAATCTTAAAGTCATTGTCCAAATGAATTGTCAGAATTTAAATAAAACTTGAATATTTTTTTTTGCGTTAGATTAAGTAATTACTCATATCACTCATGCTTTAGTCTCTTAGGGAGTGGGTTTAGGACTTAGTTTCTTTCCAATTAAATAACATTCCAACTATCTTGTAATTTTATATGACTAGACCACATGGATTTAAATCGTAGGAGGAGTTAGCTGGTAGCCACTCTAGGCGATTATAAGCCCACCAGTCGGGTGGTTTATCCTATCTTGTGGAGGTAAACTTTATACCCATCTTCGCTTATATTTAGGTCATGCTTTAGCTTATGCTGAAGCTCCATCAATTTAGGATCCGGGTTTGTTGCTCCCTTTGGGCTACAAGCATAAATCCTCACCTCTTAGGCATTTCCACAACCTTGTGTTGGTGAATTATAAGCCCTAGTAATCTAATGAAACTTCAACTCAAACAAAATAATTATCTTCAACTTCAAATATATAAAGCCTAATCATATCATAGATTGGAATGCTTACTAGATTTCCTAGTACCAGGAACATTCCCTACTCATCTCCTTATGCTTCCAAAATAAGTCTCTCTATTTGATCTATCCTGATTGATTTTTCAAACATAGCCAATCCTTTGATAGTCTAACCATGAAATCTTTGGAGACCCTAATTGTCTATTTTAATTGAGAGTATTCCTAAGGAATTCACCTTCTTTAAGATGTAATTAACTATGGAGACATGCCTCCATAGGGAACTTTAGAACCCGATTTAATATAAACCCTATTTTATTCATCCATGTAAAGTGGGGGAAAAAATCTTTGGTATATTCGAAGACCCATCATGCCTTAGGAGTCCTTATTAAGTGATTAGGTCCATTGAAGGGTGATATCTCTATCTTTCGAGATAGTACATCATACCTCATTATCATACTCGATCACCAAAATAAGTACCTCCTATGATCTACGTTGTGTCCTCTCCCACACATCTAAAAATAAACACCACAATCCCTCCTTACACAGTCCTTTCCAAGGTACAGAAACCTACATCTAGAGGGAGGACATCTCCGTTGGTGATCCGACTATGACCTAAAGATCCTGCTCCATTTACGCGACCCATTGAGGTGAGGTCAAGCTCTCCCATTCAACCTTTCACTTCATCAGTGATGAAGAAGCGGCGACCCAAAAGCATCATAGTTGTTCCACCACCGTAGTCAGCAGTAGTGGAAGTAGGGGATACTAGTGCAGTCCCCATGATAGTTGATCCCCCTAGGGAGAGAACTCCATTAATAGGCAGTGTCCAATATATAGATTTAGGTGAGCATAGTCTTACAGTTAGCAATCAGTGGGTGTTTGTACTAGTTCATCCAGATAGAGTAAGAGATCATTCACTAGATGATATCCTAGAAGACTACTTTGCCTAGCTTCTTGGGAGTGATCATTCGGATCGGGAAGAGGGTAGAGTTGATTGCGACCCTGATGAAGATGATCTATTTGATGATTTAACAAAAATTCACATGGTTGATACTTGAGGATCCCTCCATAGAGACCATCAGAGTCAGAAATGTGCTGTGATCGAGGAAGGTGATGCCTCTCACTCAACCCAGCACCTCCTTCAACAGCTCAGGTAGAAGGATGAGCAGATCAATAGTATGGAGATGAGGGTTGAGGATTTGTTAGCAGCAGTTCTAGCACTTTAAAACCAAGTTCTAGTTTTGCTATGGAGGCTGATCAGCCTGAGCTCTTACATGTCTTAGATCCTCCTAAGAGTGCCTCTCCTGTAGATCAGGACAGTGGTAGTTTGCATAGGAAGGTCATGGACAGTACCTCCGTGCATGAGAAAGGCATCAAGCAGATGATGGAGCAATAAGTGAAGGAAGCATAGGCGCAAGCCTGGGGTAGTTAATCCATTCCAAAGGGTATGCCTTACCCAAAAAAATTCAATGGAGTCCATTACCCCAAGGGGTTTGTGCCACCTGCCTTCAAGAGTTTTGATGGAAGTGGGAACCCACGACAGTACATGGAACATTTCAGAGTTAACTATTATAATGTTGGTGGCAGTGACACACTTCTCTTCTACCTTTTTGTTAGCAATCTGTTAGGGGTTGCATTCGATTGGTACATTGATTGCCCAATGGTTTGGTGAAGACTTTTATTGAGTTGGAGCAACTCTTTGTCTAGAGATCCCCAACAAAGGTAACTGTGGGTGACCTCATTATAGCAAAATAAAATCTCAATGAATCTCTTTGATTACATTATCTGGTGGCGTAACCTGAGTATGAAATGCAAACCACAACTGTTTGAACAGCATGCCATCAAAATTCTTCTCAAGAATATCCATGGCTTGGTTGCTTTCATGCTCAAGGGCATCACAATCAAAACCTTCGAGAAATTAATCAACAAGGTGGCAGTCTATAAGTGAAAGCTAAACAGTTGCCTATCCAAGACCAGTTATCCAATCCTAAGCTACAGAAAGTATTTGAGAAGAGGTCAGGGACAGTGGTGTCAGTAGATAAGGGAAAGCAGCTAGCAAGAGTTCAATTTGAGAGACCACGAGCTCAACAGCCTCCTTTGCCACCTCCTCTTCCACCATCTCGTACATAATACCGGTCACTACAACTATCAAAGTGACCACCACCACCACCTCCATAATAGTATTCATAGCAGCGATACTCATATCCATCGCCAAGTAGCTACTATCCACCTACTCTTCTAGATAAGTTAAATAAGCTCTATTCTTTCAAGAGGGAGGTAGTTAGGAAAATCTTTAAAAATCTCATAAAAAACCTAATTTTTAGCAACCAGACACCCTAAGAGGCCGTAGAAAGTGGGCAAGAGTGATGATCCTAACTTTTGTCCCTACCACCGCATGTCAGGCCATGTCTTAGAGGATTGCATCACCTTCAAAGACTAGCTTGAGCACAACTACAAGTCGGGTGCCATTATTATCCCTAAGGAATACTTATTAGAACAATCATCTAGTTCTATTAAAGTAATCCTTAGTGATACATGTGATCTTCTTAAGATAAAAGAAGTTTGGGATATCTCCTTATCCCGAACCTTTAAAAAGATTGTTCAAAGATCAAGAAACTTTCTATACAGGTGCCTAAGGTAGCTCAAACCTCCAACATCAAGGAAGGTTTCCAAGTTGCCAAAGATAACTCGAGGAGGGTGAGAGCTCAACATCAGTAGCAGTAGTCCACCCTTGCTCGAGATATCCAAATACTACAACCACCATCCAAGTCCAGCGTGTCTTCCACTGTTGCAGCTACTACCACTTCATCCAGCTCTTCTTCTACTAGTAGAAATATTATATCTGTGGACGAGGGTACTAAACCCCTTGCTCCGCTTACTTTACTTGATTTCTATCATGTACCTCCACTTAGAAAGAAATCAATGAAGAAAGCGGATTCCACTAGTATCTTCTCTACTTTTGATAGTCTTGATGATCTCATTCCAATTGAAAGCTCTCCAAGTCTAAATAATAATAATAACATAAATAATTCTAATCCTTTCTCTTATGATTCATAATAGGACTTTCCTTTTCTAAATTAATTAGGTTCAACCATTAAGATTGACTTGGAGTCAACCGAATTCGAGGGTCCCATAAGAGAAGCTGACGGTATACCTGATGAGTAGGTAGAACTTTCCACCAACCCACCACATGAAGTCACTAAAGTCAACCTATGCAGTGGCAAAGTTCTACCTCCTAGGGTAGCACCTCAAGATAAAGGTAAACAAGTCATTGGTTTGAGTGAGCAGATATCCCTCCACAAGATGCTCCACTTATGGATATGCTTGTGGGGACCAAGCCAGAGTTGATTATAACATCCTAGCTCACCTTAGAAAGTTGCTAGCTAAGTTAAGCATATATAATGCTCTTGTCTTATCCAAAGGGATGAGGGAATCTCTAATCAAGCTTTTACTTGATCTAGAAATATGCTTAGCTAAGCTAACTACTACTGAAGAAGTGGCATGCGACTCGAAGAACATCTTAAGAGTTACATTCAACGACTTACTTCCATGATGACCCACCGTCCTCTTACAGTGGATGTTGGCGTACAGTTATCCGAGTTGATTGACGATGCATGATTATGAGCCTAAGAATCCTTGCCTACTTGAGGATCGACATCTCTAAACTCCAAAAATAAAGGATGATGTTAAGAGGATTCAATGAACAAAGTGAGAGGCCTTAGGCTCCATAGTGTTGCCCTTAGAGATAGATGATTAGAAGATCGAAGCTAAGTTTCACATTATAGACTCAGATACATCTTTCAATGCTTTGCTTGAGAGACCATGGATACATGAAAACAACATAGTTAAATCCTCTCTGTATTAGTGTATGATGTTTATAAAAGGTAGGATCACTTACTATGTCAAAGGAGATCTCAAGCCATTTTCAGTTCACGAGGTCGACATATATGAGGATGCGGCCTACTATCTCCCTCAAAACCAATGAGTCTATTCTAACAAACTTGACCAAAGTTCAAAAATAAAAGAAAAAGAAAAAGAAAAAGAAAAAGAAAAAGAAAAGGAAAATTTGACAGACGTGAAGACTCAGAGGTTTGGTAGTTAAGGAAGCCCCCAAGTCATTGATAGACGTGAAGACTCAGAGGTTCTTTTTGGGAGCATCATCCTCAAGTCAAAAATTTGATGTAGAACTTGAGAATGATTCATATAAAGATTTAATAAACTTACCTTTTGATTGGTGCTCACCATGTGTTCATAATTTAGCAAAGAAAGGGTTAATCCCACATGCCTAGTGAAAGCACAAGTTAAACTATTTCAAAAGAATATAGAAGAATAAATGCAAAAGCTCTCAATCAGATTGATTCAGAGTGGTCCAAATGATGATGATACCGCTAGTCATTACCAATTATTTAGAGTTTAATAGGTTCTTTTTAAATCACATTAACTCATATGAGGAGGTGTGCTTAGAAACTTTAGTGGTCTAAATGATTTTGAAGTCAAAGATGCACCACCAAAGTTCAAAAAAGTGATCAAGTCAACCATCGAAGAGCTCAAAGAAATTAACGTAGGAATCGAAGATAATCCACGTCTGGCATACATCCTTTGTTGAATGAAACTAAAACCAATGACTTAGTTAGTCTATTGAATGAGTTTAAGGACTGCTTTGCATGGAGTTATGAAGAGATGCCTAGTTTATCTCTTGACATAACAATTCATAAACTAGTAATAGAGCCTAGTGCTAACCCCATCAAGCAACCTCCTAGATGCATGCGATTAGACATTGAACAACAGGTCATTTCTGAAGTTGAGAAACTAATCAATGCTGATTTCATCGGGGAAGAAAAATACCCTACCTGGTTGGCCATTGTCATCTCGGTTAAGAAGAAGAATGGCCAAATTTGCATAAGCATTGATTTTAGGGACTTAAATAAAGGATGTTCAAAAGATGAATTTCCATTACCAATATGAGAGCTGATGGTGGATATTGCCTCATTTCATGCAGTCTTCTCCTTCATGGATGGCTCATCTGGATACAACCAAATAAAGATGGCCCATGACGATGAGAAAAATACTACTTTTCAAACTCCGATCAGAATTTATTGCTATAAGGTCATGTCTTTTGATCTTAAAAATTCTGGTGCTACCTAACTGCAGGCCATGACTCAAATATTTGATGAACTCATTCATCATTAAGTCAAATTCTATGTCGATGATCACATAGTCAAAAGTAAAAATAAAAAAGAAAACCACCTATTTGACTTGAGAGTAGTTTTCAAATGGTTATGATAATTTAACCTCAAAATGAACCCCCTGAAGTGTGCATTCAGAGTAGCTTTAGGAAGATTCCTTAGGTCTGTTATCTGACACCGGGGAGTTGAGATTGATCCGAAAAAGATCAAGGCGATATTAGAAATGCCACCCCCTATAAGTTTAACTCAACTTAGATCATTTCAAGGGCAGTTGGTGTATCTAAGAAGCTTTATATCCAACCTATCAAGAAGATGACAGCCATTCTCAACACTTGTCAAAAAGGATTCCAAGTTCAAGTGAGATGATATGTGCCAGCATACCTTCAAAGACATCAAGCACTACCTAATGGCATTGCCAATTTTAGCAGTCCCTATCCTGGACAAGCCACTTATACATTACACTACTGCATTAAATGACTCCCTTGGTGCTTTGTTGGCTCAAGCCAATAATGAAGGAAAGGAAAACACACTTTATTACCTTAGCTATCATCTGATCCCTGCTGAAGCAAACTATCCACCCATCATGAAGCACTACCTAGCTTTAATCTTCACATCCCAAAAGCTACGACACTACATGTTTTCTCATAATGTGAACTTGATCTCTAGGATCGATCCATTACAATATGTCATGACACGACCGATGCTATCCAAATGGTTGGCATGCTAGTCCATGATTTTATCATAGTTTGACATTACTTTTGTACCCCTCCATGTGGTGAAAGAACAAGCATTAGTGGATTTCTTAACAGCACACACGCTTTCTGCTGACTCTCCATTTAGTGATGACCTCTCCGATGAACAAATCATGAACTTTGAGGACACTAGAATTCACTGCTGGTGCAGCTTTCTATCAAAGAGGAGAAGAACCACAATCTTCTATCTTAGAAAAGGCAGGGGTAGGAGTAAATCTCCTAACTCTGGACCGTAATGTGATGAGATTCTCATATTACCTATCCAATCCTTGCACCAATAATGAAGCCAAATATGAGGCTTTGATTGCTGGTCTAGAGTTAGCCATTACTTAAGCATCCAAAACATCATCATCTTTAGGGATTCTCAGTTAGTCATCAATCAAATTGTTGGGTCCTACAAGGTTCTAAAGCCTAAGCTCCATCTCTATCACAAGTATACTATGGAGTTGCTGGCCCAATCTCAGAAGTTACTATTTAGAAGATTCCTCAAGGAGAGAATGTTGTAGCGGATGTCTTAGCCAAACTTGCCAAAGAGTTGGCACGTCTGGAAGATGAGTCTATATCAATAAGGGTCCAATATAGACAAGTCTTATCTCTTATTGATATTGAACTCATCAGAAAATACTCTCTTGAAGGGGAGGTTATCGTTGCCAAAAAAGATGATGAGTTAGATTGGAGGCAACCATTCATGGACTACCTAATTAAAGGAAAACAACCTAAAGAGAAGTCATTAGCACATCAGGTGAAGCAGAGAGCACTTTCCTATGCTCTGATGGATGACACCTTGTACTGATGGTCCTTCAATCATATGTGGTTACGTTTTTTAAACAAACACGAAGCCCATAAAATCATCACTGAGATAAATTCAAGATTATGTGGGGCAAACCAATTCGGTCCGAAGATGAAAGCCAAGATCAAGAGACTAGAATAGTACTGACGATCGATGATTACAGACAACATGGACGTAGCTAGGTGATGCCACCAATGTTATGTACACTATGTGATCCTACACCAACCACCCAACATTCTACACCCAATATTGGCCTCATGACCATTCAAATGTTGGGGTACCGACATAGTGGGTCCGATTGACCCTCTTTCTTCCAAAGGTCTGCTTCATCCTACACACTTTTCCAAGTGGAGGTGATTCTGCCGAGAGGTCATGATGTGCTCTAGTTTTCAGGAACCATATCATATAGAGGTTTAGAGTGCCTCGATGAATTATATCCGATAATGGTACTGCATTCAAGAGCACCATGATCAACAGTTTTGCCTAGAGACATAGCATATATTAAAGATATTCTACCATCTATTTCTAAGGGTAAATGGTTTGGTAGAAGCCTTCAATAAAACTCTCATCCAAATTGTAAAGAAAGCACTCGATGATAACAAGCTACAGTGGCATGAGCAGTTGGTTGAAGCCCTGTGACTTACCGCACCACATATAGATCTCCAACTCAATCTACTCCTTTCTCCTTAGTGTATGGGTCCAAAGACATTCTACCTTCAGAAGTTTAACTCCCATCACTAACGATAGTTATGGGTATCAAGATCATAACGGAACATAATGCCAAGTTGCGGTTAGAAGAGCTCGAAGGTTTGGAGGAGAGATGCCTATGGGCAAACCAGGAACTCGAGTTGTACAAAGCCAAAATAATTCAAGCTCACAACAAGTTGGTCTGTCCTAGAGCCTTTTAAGTTGGAGAGCTTATTTTAGTTCTAAGGAGACCAATTGTTTCCCATCGTAAGATGGGAGACAAGTTTGAACCCACTTGGGAAAGCCCTTATTCCATAGAGAAGGCCTACCAAGGAGGATCTTATCAACTTATTAATCATAAAGAAGAGTGCTCGATTCTTCCGATCAACGGGCTTTTCCTAAATAAATATTATCCATAAATCATGTTTAAAAATAATCATCAATAAAAATTCCATTTCAAATCTAATCTCTTCCATGTTGAAAGCATCTTTTATTTGCGAATCCCCCACGATGTGTTTAAGATAGGTGTAAGAGAACCCAAGTGGAATTTTATCCTTCATCAACACAACACAAACACAAAATTACACACATATACATGAATAAACACAAATCTTTTATCACAGGCTACTTCGAGTTGGGATAACGCCTCAAACGACACTCACTTAGTAGCTTCTCTAGGTCGGGTAACGTGCTTCCTTGCTAGTGTGTCACCCCAGTGGTCTTCTTGCTTTGAAGGATGTAAGTCTGCTACGCTTTTCTTTTTTACTTGGCCACTGCACATCGACGAGCACCCGGTTAGTTTGGTTGGCCTTACAGCACGACTGGTAAGCTACTCTCATGTTGGCTTCGTTCAAGAGGATGTAAGTCTGCTATGCTTTCCCCTTTAACTAGTCATCGTGAACTGACTTGATTGAGTATATTTGAGGATTAGGGTATGTCCCCCTAACATCTCCTTTCCTCCTGACTACTTCAAGTCTGGGTCCATTCCTTCTTCATGACTCCTTACTTAGTAATCTCCCTAAGGTCGAGTCGATCTGTTGTGCCAACAATGGGTCACCCCAACAGTTGTTCCTTGGTTTGGAAGATGTAAGTCTACTACGCTTTCTTCCTAGAATGACAGTTGCACACTAGCGGGCAGCCCTATATCAGATAGCACCTATTGAGCCAATGACAGGCTATCCTAGTGATCAGTTCTACTTTAGGGAGATATAGGTTACACGCCTTCTTCCTAGACCCAACGAGCACCTTAGGTTGGTTGGTGTTCGCTATGTTGACAGTAACCCACCCAGTGGATACACCACTCATAATAGATGTAAGTCTACCACACTTTCACATTGAGTTGGCCACCGTACACCTACAGGCTTTCTTATTTACAGGGTCTAGGATAACGCCCCTAGTGGCACCTCCCCTGTGGACACTCTACTTGGATCATGCCCTTTGCTACCCCATTTAGACACTACCTGGGTTACTCTTGGATTAGATAGTCCCCCTTTCCTGGTAACCACCTCTATGGCTGGAGATTCTATTCTATGGATGCCAGATTCTCCCTTGGTCTAGTAAATTTGAGATATGTCAAGGCCGACATAGCCCCTTATTAGTGTGGCCCCTCGCACACCAACTAGGTCCACGATAACACATAAACAACATTTATATTCACTTGTGGATTAGGAGAATGCCCCAGTGACACCTTTCCCAAGTAGACATCCTATCTTTAGGACAGTGTCAACAAAACTCCTTATAGAAATCATTTGACTACTCTTGAGTTGAGGTAATTCCCCAGCAGTAATCTCTCAGTAGTTGCCCTTAGGTCGGGTTTGATTTATTGTGCCACCAACAGGTCACCCCGGCGATCATCCTTGCTTTGAATGATGTAAGTCTGCTATGCATTCTTTCCAACATGACTGTTGCACACTGATGGGTAGCCCTAGGGTTCGGCTAGTGTCATCACCGAATGTTTCTTTGATTTGGAAGATGTAAGTCTGCTATGCTTTCTTCATAGTATAGCTGTTGCACACTGAAAGGCCCCTCTTTGGTTGGATAGTCCTTCCCTTCGGCCGGTAGACTACCCCTTTAGATCGGTAAATCTAAGATAGGCCAGGCTCTCGAAGCCCCTTCTTAGTGCGGTCCATCTCACACCGACGGGATCCATCAAATGAAATTTAAACAAATGAAAACAAACCAAACCAAATTAAAATGAATCAAATGAAATCAAATGAAACTAATCTTGAATACTTTTGAGCTAACATAAGTCCCCAGTAGTATTCACTCAATAGTTGCCCTAAGTCAGGATTGATTTATTATGCCATCAACAAATCACCCAACAAATCACCCCTACGGCTAGTCCCTATTTTTGGAAGATGTAAGTATGCTATGTTTTCTCCCTAGCACAGCCGTTGCACACCGAAAGGCACCCCTTAGGTCTGATAGTCCTACCTTATGGCTGGTAGACTATCCCTTTGAATTTCTAAATCTGAGATAGGCTAAGGAAGACATTGCCTCTTCTCAGTGGGTCCATCGCACATCGATATGGTAAATGAATCGAATCAATCACATTTGACAGAGTTCACATTCTCAGTGGATATGCCCTAAGTTCAAAACCATCCTCCCCAGTGGAGCCATAACAAATTAATCAAACAAATCAACCTGCTTTCCTTGTTAAAGGTTCACATTCATAGTCCCTAGCGAATTCATTCCCAATCCCTAGTGGATATGCCTCCATATAAATTAAGACGAAATAAATTAAAATCAATTCCATTTTGATCCCTGAAGGATTATAGATTCTTATCCTCAGAGATATTATTCCCATAAATCATATTCAAAATCAAACTCAATCTCTTATCCCCCAATGAATAGCTTGAACTTGCTTCCCTAGTAGAAGGTTCATATGCTCAATCCATAGTGGATTCCTCCTTTCATGCCCTCAGCATGAACCCCTCATATGTCATGTCCAATGCATGTGTGATCCGTTAAAGGATCTTTCTTCATGTCCTTGACATGAAATTCTAATCAAATCATTCTCTCTCTCTTATGCCCTTGGCATAAGTTGAGTAGCATTGCACTAAGATCGTGATTCTACCTACCTTTCAGGTTTAGGTGTGGATGGTTTCCTTTAGCACTTGTAGTCCTTTGGGCATGGTTGATCATCTTGGTCAATGCAAATATGTGTGGCGTGCCTTGTCAGTTAGACCAAACCTATTGGGGGTCCTTTTTTTGACCTCACTTTTGGAGTGAGTTCTCATCCTCTTCTTAGACCTAGAAATCTATTAAACACTAAGATTTCCTTAATCATAAGACACTTCTAGCACTTAGGTGAACACTTAACCTAAGCCTAGAGACTTAGAGGGGTTAACCATAGGATTAAACCATGCCTTAGGACTTAGGGAGATCCACCTACTCTATAGCCTAAACCCAATCCATTTCATCTTCTCAAACCAAACCTCAAAAACAATTCAAATACCAACTCCAAATCCAGATCCAAACTCCAAGTTAAATAATTGAAACCCATGTTCAAATCCAAAATCAAAGTCAACCTAAGCCTTATGATTTTATCTTTTGAACTTAGCCTTAACCAAAGTCAAATCAATCCAAACTCAAGTGATTTTCTCAAATATTAATTCAACCCTTCAATCAATCTATTAAACTTACAATCATATCCAAACCAAAAATTCAAATTAAATTAAAACCCTTCCTAAGCCATATGGATCAACCTTCATGAGCTTAGCCAAATCTTAACCCAAATCACTCCCAACTCATTTTATTTTCTCATGAATCAATCATATCTTCAATCATCTTCACAAATATAAAATAAGTCATTAAAATTAACTCAAACAAAATCAAAATCCAAGCCTAAGCCACATGAATCAACTCCATAAACTTTGCCAAATTCCTCCAAAATAAAACCCAAATTCAATTAATTTTTTCATAAATCAATTATCCCCACAATCATCTTTCCAATTATAAACGAAATCTACAATCATGAAATCAAACCAAAATCAACCCAAGTCAAACTCAATTTAGCCCATTTGACTTGAAATATTCAAATGAACCAAAACCCATTTGAACCCAAAATAATTGCAATTGAATTTACATATCAATCCCAAATCCATATATAAACTCAACTAAATCAAACTCAACCCAAAATCAAGCCAACTAAACCCAATTGGCTCACTTGACCCAATGTGACCAATTTGATGTATTTGAACCAACATCCAATTTAATACAAATCAAAGTGAATTAAGCCAATCCAAACTTTATGACATTATTGTTGGTCATCCTAGGTTGATCAATTATCATAAATTAAGTCAAACCAAGTCAACTTAGCCCTTTGACCAAGTCAACCTTCTTAACTCACATGAACCTAAACTTGCCAAATTGCAACCTAAGTCAAATCCCTTGAAACCAATGATTCTTGCTCATCCAAAATCAATACTTGAACATGACTTGACCTTCAATTAAACCAAACCAAACCCAATTGGCCCTCTTGACCCAAGTTGACCCAAATTGACTTAAAAGATCAAATTAGGTCAATTCAAAATCTAAACCAAGTTGATTACAACCAATGGCTCAAGTTCATTCCAAATTAACTATTAAACTTGACAAAAGCCTTAATCAAGCCCAATTGACCCACTAGAACCAAATGACCTATTGAACCTAACTTGACCTAAAGGGTCAAAACAACCTAAAACCCAATCAAATTTAAATGGAACTCAACCAAAGCCCACAACATATTCCAAATGATTAACCAAACCCAAACTAAGCCATGACCCAAGTTAATTTGGTCAATTAGGTCAAATTGGTCAACTTGACCTATTTGACCTAAATGAACTGAAATGAGCCAAAACCAAATCTAAACCAAATTGAACCAAACTAGTGACACCAATACACTCCAATTGATCATATGAATTTGACCCAACTCTTAGTTTGACCTAATTTGACCAATTGGTCAACCTAACCCAATTTAACCTAAATAGGTCAAATTGAGCCAAATTGAACCTAACCAACTCCAAATGACATGAAATTTGGCCCAACCCACTTTTGACTCATTTCAAATCTGCCCAAATCAAATCCAATGTTAAATGACCATCCTTCCCTTAGTCTAGAGGTAATACTTGAGGCAAATCACCCATGTAAGTCATCATTTCCATTCCTTGATCACTTGATACCCTCCCATTAGTCCACCTAGGCTCCTAGGACACTGCCCAACCTAACCCAAAGGTGGTTGGGTCGGCCATGACCCATGGGTTGTTGAAGTCTTTTCACCTCCCCCATTGGTGCACTTGAAACACCAAGTACACCTACTAATCCCCCTTGGCAGCCACCTCCCATGCTTTGGCCACTCAAACCGAGCTAGCTAAGAAGATTCTCTGCCATTCCTAGCCACCACCAAGACCAAGCATCCACAAAAAACTAAACAAGGCCAAACCATCTCGCTGGGAGAGGGGGGTTTACACCTCATCATTTCAACTCAATCCCATGAGAATTCATTACCTAGAGCAAAAGAACCCTAAGGTGAGCCTCCAAGAGCTTTCTAAAGAGTTCTCAAGCTTCCCAAACTTCCACACTCTCGATTTCCTCAAAGCAGAAACAAGACAACATCCCTTTCGATCCCATTTGCTCCAAACTCAACAAAAGTGCAATTAACTATGCACACAACTTCCTTGGAGCTAGTCAAGCAAGAACAAATCACCTCCCCAGCCCTTCGACCACCAGATGATCGAATTCGATCAACACCGACCACCTATGCTTTGGGTGTTGGCTTTCTGAGAAAACCACCTCAAATTAGATCTCGAGCTGATCAGTAGAGCTTTGTCTCCACAAGATGAAGCTTCCTCAATCGAATTTGGCACCGTTCTTGAGCTTCGGTGAGGTTTGCTATTGAAACTGATCTTCGTATGTAAATGAGCTAGAGATTTTTGAAGAAAACCTACATCTCACATGATCTTGGCCATTGGATCCCTTCGGATCCTCCTTGCAAAGGTGTGGGATCGATTTGAGATCAATCCGAGCTCGGGTAAGCTCGTATCGATCGAAGGAGGGTAGACAATGTTCATCTTCCGTCGATCGATAGACGAGGGATCACACACCGTCCATTCCATGTGATTGGAAGGGATGGTCATGATTAAATCTTTTAAAATTATCCTATTTTATCCTTTAGCATCTTGGGTTTAATCGTGGCCATTCGATCTTAGATCGGATGATGAATGAGAAAGCACATTCCAATGCCGCCTCGCAAGCTCTGACTTAGATTATTTTTAATAACCAATCCCGTGATGCCAAGTGGAAAGCACGCCGCATTAGCGCACCACGTGGCACCGATGGGTAAGATTTAATTTAGCTTAATTAATGTATTTTAATGGCTGAAACTTTCAAAAATCATAACTAATTATAAAAAGTCATAAAAATACAAATAAATACTCATTTTAAAGATATTTCAGAGAAGAATTTATTAAAAATATTTTAATTAATTTTGAATAGTAATTAGTGCTTAATTAAAGTTTAATTATAAAATTAATTAGCTTAATTACTCTTAGATTACTTAAGTAATTAATCCCAAACTTTGTGGGTTAATTTAATGGGATGACCTCTGCCTCTCATACTTTTCTTGAATTTTTTGCTTAATTAATTTAGGAAATTAACTAATTAAGCTTTAATTACCCTCTTAAGTTAACTAATCATTGATAAATCACATGGACAGTAAAATGTCATCTAATTAAGTGGTTATCACTATCCAATAGTGAATGGACTAATGGAATGAGATTGAGGCCTTCTCCCTAATCGATTCCCTAGGTTCAATTCATTAATCAAATTAATTAAAGCTTATTTAACTAATTAAATTACTTAATTAATTAAATTGAAATCAAAATAATATTAGAACTTAATTAAATAAATCTTGGGTAGACCCTTAGGTGTTCAATAACCTAAGGAAATCCTAAGTAAATTATAATTACCCTACATATGTTATAAGAGTACTTAATTAAGTTTCTTAACTTAAGTAACCACCAATTGTGAGACAATTGCATTAGGCCCCTTTCATTTCTTAGGATCATTGCCAATTTAATTCCCAATGTTTGTGCATATCATGTTCGCTCATAATTAATTGAATAATTATGTTAAGGTAATATAGAGAAGCGTTAATTAATGGATGTTATGCATTATCTTAATTAACCCATAAAATCAACTTAATTATTTTTTCAATAAACTAAATCAATTAAAAAACATGAGAATGGGTTAGATCAGTAAACTTTTTCTCACATCCTTAAATCAAATCAAAACATAAAATTTAAAATGGAATTAAAGAAACTTTGGTTTATTTTAAACAATTTTATTTGATACGATTGTCCTTAGGAATTAATATGATTGAATGAAATCATGTGTTTATGTTTATTTATTCCTATCTAATCATGTTAAATGTTGTATGTCATTTCAAATCATGCATTCATCTTTTCAAAGTTAACTGAATCAAATGATTTTCCTTTATGAAAGTTTGCATGTGTTGAATTAATTTACAATATGTGGCTATTATCACTAATAAATTCAAATTATTTTTCTAAACTTTATGAATCAATTACATTAATTAGAGTGATAGTAGTTATGAACATATATACATATGTTTGCATGTGATTATAGCTTAGACATATGAAGTAAAGCTTTCTTTTCCTTAATTCATATGTAGTTTTACATGTATTTGAATGTTAATAAGTATGTAGTCCAGACATCCCAGGAATACGAGGCTTTAGTTAGCTCCAAGGAGGTCATTTGATTACCTCACTTCCTTGGTTAACAACGACACATACTTATTTGATTTCATTTACATGTGTTCTTACATTAGAATTTGGATAGAACTTTACTCCATATGCATAAATGATTCAATCAAATAAAAATACAAGCTTTGCATGATTTTCCTTCCTTTATTTATGTATACATCCATATGAATTTGAGAAAAGCAAGTGTTTAATCTGGACATCCCGGGAATATGAGGCTTTAGTTAGCCCCAAGAAAGTCATTTGATTATCTCACTTCCCTGGTTAATAATAGCATGTACTAGCTTATGTCTCTTATACATGTGTTTGTATTTAATTTTGAAATTAGATTCCCTTTTCTTTTAATAAAGATACATGCATTCATAATTAACTAAGTAATTTAATTAGTTGGTCATGTGATTTGGAGCTTTCTTTCTTACATTCATGCATACAAATTTACATATGTTTGAATGCAAATGGGTATATGTGGTGAAATTTTATGAGAGAAAATTTCTAAAAGAAAAGGAGTATACTTCCATCTTCACTCTATGTGGGATAAAATGAAGATAGAAATATATTATCTTTTTTTATGCATTTTTAACACCACGTAGATCCGCAGATGTTCTTATTGAGGGTGTTCGTGTATGACATTGAAGAGAGATATATTATCTTGAAAGATAGAAGTCACCACCCAATAATGGACCTAATCACCTCAATATGGACTCCTAAGGACAATGGGTCTGCATGTGTACCAAAGATTCTTCCCCTACTTTACATAAAAAAAAGTAAAGTAGGATTTATTTTAAATTAGGATTGTTAAGTTTCCTACAGGGGCAAGCCCCCATAGTTAATTACATCCTAAGGAATGAGATCCTTTAGGAATACTCTCAATTAGGGTAAATGATCATTATCTCCAAAGATTTCAATAGGTAGGACTATCAATTGATTAATTTGTTTTGGAAGATCAAATGGGATTGATCAAAGAGAGGGAGTTATCATTGAAGACAAAGAAAGATAAGTAAGAGATGCTCACGATGCTACGAAACCTAGTGAGAATCTCAAATTATCCTACAGTTGGGCTTTATGTTTTTGAAATTGAATTATTTATTCCATACAAGGTTATGGAAATGCCTAAGAGGTGAGGATTTATGCTTATGGCTCATAGAAGGGAGAAGCAATGTCAGAACCTAAATATAGGGAGCTTTAGCGAGGACCAAAAGCACAACCTAAATCTAAGGTGATAATGGGTATTTTGTTTTCCTCCACAAGAGAGGGCAAATCACCATTGCTTGGACTTTTGATTTAACTACTCCCTAAATTCATGTAGGAGGCAAGATAGTAGAAAGAGACTAAACTCACTCCTTAAGAGATCTAATGCAAAATTAATGCAAAACATATTACATATTATTTTCATATTTGGACAATCATTTGACTCAGGCTTATAGGGATCATATGCCTAATGCATGAGAAATAAAATTATTGGCCAAAATCAGTGAGAAGGGAGGAGGTGTGCTTCCACCATAGCTCTCAAAGGCCAAGCCAAGTTTCTCTAGCAAAGGTGGAAGCCCTCCAATCAAGAGTGTAATAATATGATTTTATGCATTATGTTACAAAAGAAATACTCATCCAACTAAGGGATTGCTAATTCTTTTATCTTGATTTTAACTTAGGCTTTAAATGAGGTTATGAGTTGTTTATTTTAATTTTGAATTGATTAATTTGGTAGATGATTTATTTTCCTTAAGAGCCTAATCATCATCCAAGCCATACATCAAAGCAAAGAAGAAACTAGGAAAACATGTCATCTTAATGCACAAGCTAAACAAAACATCAAACCCTTTATAAAGCTAACGCAAAAGAATAAAAGGCCATTTGTGGTCCGGCACCATTGCACAAACCCGAAAACAAATCGGGTAGCCGAGCTCTACCCTTATACAACCTGGATTACAAATGAATTAATTTACAATTAAGCAAGAAAATTCATGTTATGGGATTCTTCTTTCTTCTTTTTTTCTTTCTTCTTTTATTCTTTATTATTTTCTTCTTTCTTCTTTCTCTTTTCTTCTTTGGTTCCCTCTTTTGGATGGTTGGAATGTCGATGCTCCAAACACTTCACATGGTGCATAATATGAGATCATATGACTAATGCTCATCCTAATCCCCCATAACATTCATTCCAAAATCCTAATTGCAAAAATTACATGAAAAGAAAACGTAAATCTAACTAACACCTGGAAAGTTGAGATTAGCTAAAAAAACCATACAAATCCCAAGCATGTATATTGGACTTAGCAGCTCACACATGGGTAACCAAGTCCACCTGGCCAATTAGATTATGCTTTGGGGTATAAGTACTTGCACAACAAAAGCATGTATATTTTTATTTATTACAGTGCCCCTTAAGCACAATCCTCTGTAGAAAATAATAATAAGATTAAATCATCCTACCAATCATTCTATGCACATTCACCCTAACATCCAGACTAGAAATAATACATCATAAAAGAAAAAGTAAACATCAAGCCATGCACTGCCCTAACCTAAAGCTAGAAGTGATGACTTAACCTAATGTGTGTGATTTAAAAGATTTGTGTAATATGCTTAACTATGGCTTTAATGTTTGGATTTTCTAAATGTGAAGATGTTCAACTTAGATGGGTGATTTCATTTAAGTGTTTAGTTAATTTGGGTTGATTTTATTTTTGTATTTTTGATTTCATTTAAATTAATCCTATAATTAACTACTATGTTTTAAATAGAGGGAAAAGAGAAGAGAACTTCTCTTTCCTTCCCAACCTTAAGTAATTTCAAAAATAGATTCATGTTTAGTTTTGTTTAGTGAATGTTTTATTATGTGTTTTAGTTAATCCTAAGTTTAGATTTTTTCTAAAAAAATTTATTAAAAAAGAAAGGCATTTTAAGATTAAGTAAAGTGAACTAAATTCACAAAACACACATCACTTCTTTTCTTCCCCAACATGTATAACATGCATATGGATGCATACTAAGAATATCTATACATTCAAATGAGAATATTTGGCACACTTTATGATGAATGCTAAGTGAGTAACTTCAGAAAATTTGAATGCTTTATGATGCAAGATTTTCATTAAGTAGAAAAGAGGTTTTTTATCCATTTTTCACATGCACACATGTATGCATGAAAGGCATAAGTGAGTATGATGTCATTGTTAACTAGGGGTGTAAGGTCAAGACCTAGTTAGGGTTACTTAAAGCCTCGTAACCCCAGGGTTGTCCAGACTAATATACCACTTTCCTTAAATACAAGTATATGTACAAAAGAAATAAAGGGAAAGAAAGGTGCAAAAGTTTGTACTTATGTTTGGACTTGGTTATGCAATTTATATGTGTAAGTGTAAGGATCTTTCTTAATTCATGACATGGAAGAAGATAAGAATAGATTTAATCCAGTGTTATGTTTCTTTAAAAGAACTATACACTTTGCAAATCTTATTCAAATCCATATTAAGAGGAAAGAAAGGAAGTAAACATAAGACACAATTTTATATTCACATGCAAGCTTATAAATAAACTATAAGTAGCACCCTTTCAATTATAGGTATTTGATTTATAGATTTTAAAAATAGTTTTGAATTTAATAGTGATAATAACCATTCATATTTTACTTTAACCGAAACATGCAATTTGACATAAAGAAAACATTTCATCTTGAATTTGATTTTTGAAAAGCTTGAATGTATGAAATTCATATGATATGCACATTTGGCATGTTAGGAAAGAACTAAAGTGATGAAAGCATGTAAACACATCCACCCTAATTAATTCTTAAAGATAATCTTATGAAATAAGAAAGCTTAAAGTAAATCAAATTATTTTTAAAGAAGGTTTGATTTTATTTTGAGTTTGATTTAATTGAGAAATATGAAGTGTGTTTGTTGTTCCTAACCCATTACCACATATGATGGTTATTTTAGTTTAATTTGTAGGTGATTAGATTATTTTTTTATGTGTTACTTAGGTTAAGGTATGATTAAGCATGTTACTTACTCATTACCTATACCACCTTCGGATAGTTAATCAAATAATTATGAGCCAATGAGATGACATAAAATATCACAAGAAATTTAAATTAGCAATGCACTTAGTAAGAAAAGGGCCTAATGCATTTGGCTCATGATTAATGATTAATTAAACTAAGGGGTTTAACTTAAGTAATTTCATAACCCCCCTCACACATGTGAGTTAGATTTTGATTTCCTTAATTGTACTTAGGCTATTGAACACCTAAGCATATACCCAAGATAGATTAATTGAGTTCTAAAAAGTTTTAAAATTTTATGTAATTAATTAAGGGGGGTAATTAGTGAATTAATGTAAGGATGGATTAAGGAAGAAAAGGGGGGGGGGTTTAGGGAATATCTTAAGGAAAGTATCTTAAAATTATTTTCTAAACTTCTTTTTCACTTAATTAAAACTTAATTGACACAATCAGAGGTTAGATCACTAATTATACCTTTAATTAAGCCTAATTACATTAAGGGAGTGATTAAGGAATGAATTTGTAATTCCCTTAATTAAGCCACCAATAAATCCTAAGAAAATTAGGGGAGGCAGGAATCATCCCACTAATTAAGCACAAGAAGTTTGGAATTAATCAATGGAGTAATTAGAGGGTAATTAGAAAAATAAAATTCCTAATAAAACCCAAATTCAGAGAAAAGTACTATTCAAAATTCATTGAAATTATTTTTAAAATATTCTACATTCAATTATCAATCTAATGCAATTTATTTCATATTTTTCTAATTTTTTTAGGCTTAGATATGAATTTTAGAAGTTTTCATAATTAATTAGAATCTTTAAATAGCCTAATGAAGTATTTAATCCCGTCGGTGCCACATGGGCCGCCGACACGGCATGTGCTTTTGATGTGGAATGATGGGATTGGATCTTTAACTTGTCAAATCATAACACTGTGTCAGCTGTGGTGCTACGCGCTTTCTCTTCAACCGTCTGATCAAGGATTGGATGATTGAGATTAAAGCTGTGGTTCTAAAGGATAAATTCGTGGGTACTACATGTTTTAATCTTGGCCGTTCATCCAAAATGCATGGATGGATGGCCAGAGATTTATCCCTGTAATTCCCTGTGAGCAATGGAGACAGTCCATGTTCTAGGGGGAGATCCGAGCTCAATTGAGTTCGGATTGTGCTAAAATTTGGCCCACACCATCATCATGTAATGTAGATCACATCCAACGGCTAGTTTATCATGCAATAAAAATTCCTTTCACAAAGCTCCACACTATGGCCTGATTAAGCTCAAAAAATGGTTTAACTCGTCAAAGGACATCATCGATGCTCGATTCCCTTGTAGAAGCTTTGTCTAGTGGAGACAAAGCTTTGCTGAGAGTTTGAGGTCTTGAGATTGGGTGGTTGCTTTTAGAGTCCAACTCCACCTTGAACTTGTTGCAGCTTTGATTGAACTAGCACCCCTCTTGCCTTTGGAGCTTGGGAAAGAGCTTGGACAAGTTTGATTGGGGCTCCCTGAGGGAGCTTGCAAAGGAAATTGGGTTGGTTTTAAGTATGGAGTGAGATTGGATTTTGGTTTTCTTCCCTTAATTTCAACTTGAGAAACCGAGAAATGGGAAGTTGGTTCTTACTTGAGGGAGCTTTGGAAGAGTAGCTAGGGCCTGTTATGAGTTCCTATGCTTCAATCGAATTAGGGGGAGTGAAGATTCAGTTGAATTAGGGGGAGTATATCTTCCCCTTGAAGGATCGGACGGTCGCAAGCCTCCTTGCCATTTTGATCCAATTGAGCTTATGCTATGGGTTTGTTAGGCCATTTTGGATGTCCTTGCATTCCATTTGGCCTAAGCAGTGGAATGGTGAACTTCCCATGTGCTTAATTCAAGTGGAAGGAGGATCCCATGTGCTCCATTTCAAGGCATGTGGTCAGTTTTGGCTTTGGGTTGGGTTTGGCTAACCCAATGTGCACTAGGTCCATTAGTGACCATTTGGTCCATTAAGAGGATGCCAAGTGTCCATAAAAAGGAATTGACCAAATTCCAAGTGGTTTTGATTTTGGGCTACCCTATGGCCTAGGTGTAAAATGGTCATTTGACCTTGATTTCAATTTGTGTATGTTTGGTATGATGAGAAAATAGGTTTGGACAAGTTTCATTGAATTTGGAGTTGGTTTGATGTGATTTGGCTCATGTTGATCCATTTAGGTCAAAATGGGTCAACTTGGGTCAAGTTGACCAATTGGTCAAATTGGGTCAAACTAAGGGTTGGGTCAAGTTCATATGACCATTTGAAATGTTTTGGTGGCTTTATTTTGATTCAATTTAGCTCATATTTGGTTTTGGTTCAATTGAGTTCATTTAGGTCAAATGGGTCAAGTTGACCAATTTGACCCATTTAACCTATTTGGGTTAGGTCATGGGTTTGTTCATGTTTGGTTAGTCATATGAAATGGATTGGTATCTTTGTTTCCAATCAATTTTGGTTAAGTTTGAATTTGGCTCAATTTGACCCTTTAGGTCAAGTTGGGTTCAAGGTCAATTGAGTTAGGTTAGGTCTAGTTGGCCAATTGAGGATTTAGTCAAGTTCAACAATCATTTTGGGATGGACTTGACCCATTGGTTTCAATCAAATTGGCTTAGATCAAGTTTTGACATATTTTGACTTTTTAGGTCAAGTTGGGTCAACTTGGGTCAAGTGGCCAATTGAGCTAGGTGAGACTTAAATGTTGACTTGGTCAAGTTCAAACATTGATCATGTATGAGTTTTGATCAATGGTTTCAATCAATTTTGCCTATGGTGGATTTTGGCTAGTTCAATTTTTATTTAGGCTAAGTGTTGACTTGGTCAACCCTTTGGTTTGACTTGGTTTGACCTAATTTGAGTGGTCAATCATCTCATGATGATTGTTGATCATGATGAGAGGCTTAGGTGGGCTTAGTTCAATCCAATTTGGTTAGGATTAAAATTTGGCTCATAAGGGTACTTTAGGTCACTTTGGGTCAAGTGAGCCTAAGTGGGTCAAATGGCTTGGTCAAAGCTTGATTTAAGTTTGATTGAATTTACATATGGACTTATGATTGAAGTATAAATCCATTTGCAAAGGGTGAACATGAGTTTGATTTGGATTTGATTTTTGAATTGAGTTTTGATTAAGTGATTGAAGTTTATATTTATATTTGGATTCATGATTGATGGATTGATTAAATCATGAAGAAAAATCAAGAGTTTGGCTTGATTTGAAGTTGATTTGGCTAAGCTCAAGAATTTGACTTGAAAAGATTAGGTTGGATTTTGATTGAATTTGAGTTTGAATTTTTTGGAGTTGGTTTTGATTGTTTGAATTTATATTTCATTTATATATGTGAATATAAATGAGAATATAAATGGGTTATGGGAAAATTTCAAAGATTTGAAGTGATTTAAACATGATCTAGGTTAAGTCCTTAAGAGAAAATCAAAGTTACTTAGGAAAGATTTGTGATTTGAATTTGAATTTGGACTTTTATTTGATTGATTTAAATTTATATTTCATTTATATATGTGAATATAAATGAGAATATAAATGAGTTGTGAGAAAATTTCATGAATTTAAGGTGGTTTGAATTTGGTTTAGCTAGGTCCTTAAGAGGGAATTAAGGACTTAGGAAATATTTTGAACTTGGAATTGATTTTGGATTTAGTTTGATTGATTTGAATTTATTTTTCATTTATATATGTGAATATAAATGAAAATATAAATGAGTTATGAGAGAATTTCATGAGTTTGAATTGATTTGAGGATGATTTAGGCTAAGTCCTTAAGGGGGGATTAAAGGACTTAAGAAGGATTTTGAACTTGAAATTTCAATCATAAACTTCAATCATGGGTTTCAATCAAGGGTTTGGAGAAAAATCAATTAAGTTGAAATTGATTTAGGTTTGATGTTGATTTAATTTGGAGTTTGACTTGAAGGAAGGATGTAAGGAATTTGGTTCAAGCTACAGGGTAGGCAAATCTTCCTAACACCCCTAAGGCATGACCTATTTCTATGGATGACTCTTCTAAGTCTCTAGGGCTAGGTTGAGTGTCCACCTAATCACTAGATGTATCTTAGGACTAAGGATCTCTTAAAGTCTAAGAGGAGTCCTATGTCTAAGATGAATGGATTGAGAGCTCATCCTAAAATTGAGGTCAATAAAGGGTGCCCAATAGGTGTGGAGTGACTGACAAGGAACATCGAATGTATTGCTGTTGACCAAAATAATCAACAACACCAAACGATCATAAGCACTAACATAGACAATCTACTCCTAGCCCAAGGTATAGAAAGAATCTAGAGCTCAGTGCAAATGTGGCTCTACATATGTCAATGACATAAGAGAGGGAAAGAGGAATCCACTAGGGATAGAGTACATGAACCCTTCCACTAGGGAAGCTAGTTCAAGTCATCCACCAAGGGGATGAGAGATTTAATTTGATTTGAGTCTCGCTAGGGAGAAATTTAATTTGATTAATTAAGTTCCATAGGGGAAGAGGGTTGAATTTGTTTCAATTTGTTGTTTGTTTAATTGTGTTTATTTTGACTCCATCGGGGATAGACAAGTGAGCTCTCTACTAGGGAAGCGAGTTCAAGTCATCCACCAAGTGAAGAGAGGTTGTAAAATCCACTGAGAGATTAGAATTCTAGATCCGCTGGGGAGCTAGAAAGATTTGCATCTCATTGAGGAGAAGCAAAAGATTTTGATTTGGATTGATTGATTGTTTTTGTTTTGTTCATTTCACTCCACTGAGGGAGAAAGGTTGAATTTGTTTTAGATATTTAGATTTGGATTTTTGAGATGGACCTTATTGGTTTGCGATGGACTACACTGAGTAGGAGCCATGGAGGCCTAGACTTTACTCAGATTTACCAATCCAAAGGGATAGTCTACTAAACACATAGTAAGACTAGCCAACCAAAGGGATGCCCTTCGATATGCAGCAACTATACTAGGAAGCAAGCACAATAGTCTTACATCCTCCAAAGTGGGGCTAGTTGCTGGGGTGATATATTGGCAAGATAACAAATTGAACCCAACCTAGGGCTGACTAATGAGTGAATGTCGCTGGGGGACTTAGATCAACTCAAAGATTGTCAAGGTTAATTTCGTTTCTTAGTTTGTTCTAATGGATTATGTTGGTTTGCGATGGATCATATTGAGAAGGAGCTTATATCAGCTTAGACCTATCTCAGATTTACTAAATCAAAGGGAGTAGCTTTCTGGCCAATGGGAGAGCTATCCGACCAAAGGAGTGCCTGTCGGTTTGCAATGATCAATTAAGTAAAGAAAGCTCGGGGATTCACATCTTCCACTATAAAAGACCACTGGGGTGATCTATTGCTTTGGGCAACAAATTGAACCTGACTTAGGGCTGCCCGTTAGTTTGCGACAATCATGCTAGAAGGAATGCATCATAGTCTTGCATCTTCTAAAGTGGAATGACTGTCGAGGTAACTTGCTTGTGACAAAATAGATTGAACTTGACCTAAGGGTGACTATGGAGTGAGTATCGACCCAGGGATTTATCTCAACTCAGGTAGTTAGACAATTCCTATAGGGAGTTTTGCTGACACTATCCTAAAGATAGGATGCGTGCTTGGGAAAAGGGGCCCTTTGGGGGCTTGAATTCCTAATCCACAAGTGAATTAATTTGTTTGTTTATTTAGTTTATTTATCATGGACCCTGTTAGTTTACAAGGGATCAAACTGAGAAGGAGCTTATATCAGCCTATACCTATCTCAGATATACTGGACCAAGAGAGAATCTGTGCATTCATTGAACAAATCCTCCAACCACAAGGGTGGCTACTAGGAAAGCGGAACTGACCAATCCATGAGTAACCTGGGTAGTGTCTAAATGGGCTCACAAAGGATGTGAACCAAATAGAGTGCCCATAGGGAGAGGGGCCACTCAGGGCTTGATCCAACACCCTGGAGAAGATGACATGGATAGTAATGTATCAAATAGGTATTCGGTGCCCAACTCAAGGAGAAAGCACGGGGACTCACATCTGCCAAGAGTGGTGTATACACTAGGTGAGTCGCTGGCTGCATAGCAAATATCAACCAACCTAAGATGCTCATCTATTTGCAATAATCAATCTTGGAAGAAAGCTCGGGGACTCATATCCTCCTATAGCGGAACTGATTACTTGGATAGTCTATCTTCAGCTCGACAGGTGTCATCGGACCTAGGGCGACTACTGAGTGAATGCAATTGGAGGACTTATATTGACTCAGATGTTGTCAAGAGGAAAGAAGCCTCTGGGAGACTTATCTTGAACCTCAAATATACTTAACTTAGTCGGTGCATGATGGCTAGTTCAAGACGAAAGCTCAGGGACTCACATCTTCTTAAACAAAGTCAACATGAGGTAGCTTACTGGCTACGCAGTGAAGCCTACCAAACTAATAAGGCCCTCATTGGTTTACAATGGTCAAGTTAGGAAGAAAGCACGGGGACTCACATTTTCCAAATAAGTGACCACTGGTGTGACAGGCTAGTGAGGTAGCATGTAGACCCGACCTAGAGCAACTAATGAGTGAGTACCACAAGGGGCTTGCCCCCACATCAAAATAGCACGAGATGAAAATTATGTGTTTATTTTTATGCTTATGTTAAAAGGGAATATGATGCCTCTAGGGGACTCTTACACCTACCCTAATTGTGCTAATCAAAATAGGATGTCTCTCGGGTTCTCTTACACCTATTATAAGAGCACCGAGAAATTATGTTTGATTGTGTTTGTGTTATGGAAAAGAGATAGAATGCCATTGGGGGACTCTTACACCTACCCTGAACACGCCATGGTGGATTCATAGGACAAGCAAACAATGCTTCGAAAGAAGAGAAGATTTTGATGAAATTGAATCAGATTTTTGTTGATTTATAAAATTGTTTTCAAACATGATTTTTATGGGTAAAATTTCTTCAAATAGAGCCCATTAATTGGAAGCATCGGGTGTTCCCCTTTACAATCAAAAAACTTATAAGATCCTCCTTGGTAGGCCTTCTCTATGATATAGGGACCTTCCCAAGTCAGTTCAAACTTGCTTCCCATCTTTCGACGGTCAATAATTGGTTTTCTTAGGACTAACACAAGTTCTCCTACTCGAAAAGACCTAGGGCAGACCAGCTTGTTGTGAGCTTGAATCATTTTGGTCTTGCAAAACTCTAGGTTCTAGCACGCCTATAGGCGACTCCCTTCTAAACCTTCGGGCTCTTCTAATCGCAACTTTGCATTCTGCTCTATTGTGATCTTGCTATCTAATTCTATCCTTAGTGATGGGAGTTAAACTTCTAAAGGTAGAATGACTTCAGACCCATACACTAAGGAAAATAGAGTAGATTGAGGTGGAGTTCGGTATGTGGTGCAGTAGGCCCATGAGGCTTCAACCAAGAGTCTTCTTTAGTATCTGGATGAGAGTTTTATTGAATGCTTCTGCTAAGCCATTTGCTCTGGGGTAGTAAATGGTGGAGTATCTCTAATCTATACCATGTCTTCTACTGAAGCTATTGATTTTGGTGCTTTTGAATGCAGTACCATTAATTTGTCGAGGTACCTTGAACCTATATACGATTTGGTTCCAAAAAAATTGAAGCACATGCTGAGCTATGACCTCTTTGAGTGGGATTTCCTCCATCCACTTAGAAAAGTAGTCGGTGATAGCTAAGATGAACTGACGACCCTTGGAAGAAGGAGGATTGATCGGACCCACAATGTCAGTATCCCAACACTCGAATGACCATGAGGCCAATGTAGGGTGTAAAATGTTGGGTGATTGGTAGAGGACCATACTGTGTACCTGACACTGATGGCTTCTCCTAGCTACATCCATGTAGTCTGTAATCATCGAAGGTCAGTAGTATCATAGTCTCTTGATCTTTATCTTCATCTTTAGATCAGATTGATGCGCTCTGCATAGACTTGAATGTACCTTGGTTATAATGCCACAGGCTTCGTGTTTGTCTAAACAACGTAACCACATCTGGTCAAAGGATCGGCGGTACAGGGTGCATCAATAAGAGCATAGGAGAGAGCTCTCTGTTTTACCTGATGGGCTTATGACTTTTCTTGAGGTAGTTTACCAATGTTCAAATAGTCTATGAATGGTTGCCTCCAATTTAGCTCCTTGTCTTTATAGGCAACGACAACCTCCCCTTCAAGAGAAAGTCTCTCAATGAGTTCATCATCAATAAGGGATATGACTTGTCTATTTTGAACCCTTATTTAAATGGACTCATCTTCCGGACATGCCAATCTTTGGCAAGTTTTGCCAAAGCATCTGCTACTGCATTCTCTGCTCGAGGAACCTTGTAGATGGTGACTTTGCGGATTTGGGCCAACAGCTTCATGGTATACTTGTGGTAATGACAAAGCTTGGGTTTTTGAACCTTGTAGGACCCGACATTCTGGTTGATGATTGACTGAGAATCCCCAAAGATGTTGATGCTCTAGACACTGACAGTGATGACTAACTCCAGATCGGCAATCAAAGCCTCATACTCAGCTTTGTTATTGGTGCAGGGGTTGGAAAGATAGTATGAGAATCTCTTCACATCGCGGTCTTAAGTTAGGAGAACTATTTTTACCCCTACCTTTCCTGGAAGAGTAGATCATGGTGCTTCCTCTTTATGAAAAGAAGCTACAACATCAAAATACATCTCCCATCGGCGATTTTCAACATCCCCTAAGTTCATGATTTGTTCATTAGGGAGATCATCACTAAGTGAAGAATCAATAGGAAGTGGGTGTGCTGCTAAAAAATCTACTAGTGCTTATCCTTTTATCGCATGGAGGGGTACGAATGTGATATCAAACTGCGAGAGAATCATGGACCATCATGACAAATGTTCGGATAGCATTGGTCGTGTCATGAGGTACTGCAGTGGATTGGTTCTAGAGATCAAGTTCACCTTATAAGAAAGCATATAGTGTCATAGCTTTTGAGAGGCAAAGATCAAAGCTAGGAAATATTTCTCAATAGGTAGATAGTTTGCTTCAATAGGAATAAGATGACGACTGAGGTAGTAGAGAGTGTTCTCCTTCCCTTCGTCATTGGCTTAGCAGGTCGAGAGAGTCATCCAATGCATGTAGAGGATGAGTGGCACCGGGGTCGCTATAATTAGCTTCACCAATCTTGATGTCTTCAAAGGCATGCTACACTTATCATCCCACTTGAACTTGGCATCCTTTTGACAAGTGCCGAGAATGGCTTGCATCTCCCTGATAGGTTGTAAATAAAGTATCTTAGATATGCCAGCCATCCCTGGAAAGATCTGAGTTGAGTTAAACTCTTAGGAGGTGGCATTTCTAAGATAGCTTTAATATTTTCTGGATCTATTTCTATTCCTCGGTGTTAGACAACAAACCTAAAGAATTTTCCTGAAGCTGCTCTGAATGCACACTTTAGGGGATTCATTTTGAGGTTATATTGTCTTAACCATTCAAAAACTACTCTCAAGTCAAAGAGATGGTCTTCCTTTTCTAAGCTCTTGACTACTAGATCATCAACATAACACTCAACCCGATGATGGATGAGTTCATTGAAGATCTGAGTCATGGTCATGTATGTAGCACCAAAGATTTTAAGGCCGAAAGGCATGACCCTATAACAAAAGATTTCGATCGAGGTTCAAAAGCAAGTGTTTCTTTCATCTTGAAGACATCTTGATTTGTAGATGACCCATCCATGAAAGAGAAAATTGCATGAGATGAGGTGATGTCCACCATTAATTTTGGTATAGGAAGAGAAAACTCATCCTTAGGACATGCCTTATTTAAGTCCCTAAATTGATGCATAATATGTGAATTTCCATTCTTCTTCTTAATTGGGATGATTACAACCGTAGGATATTTTTCTTCCCCGATAAAACTAGCATCGATCGTTTCTTGACTTTAAAATGACCTGTTGTTCAATTTCTAATCGCATGCATCTAGGAGCTTGTTATAGGTTAGTATTAGATCTATTGCTAGTTTTTTGGACTACTATGTTAGAGATAATTTGGGCATCTCTTCATAACTCCATAAGTCCTTAAACTCCAATAGCCTAACTAAGTCATTGGTTTCTTCTTCATTCAATAATGAACTGATGTACGTTTTCTTTTCTTCATCCCAAGGTTGATTTCTTTAAGCTTGTCAATTGTTTGAATGGATCTCCTCTTCAAATTCTAGGCATCTTTGATTTGAGATCATCTGATCATCTCTGCGTTTCTAAACACACATTCTCATAAGAGTTTGTGTTGTGTGAAAAGAACCTATCGACTCAAATGATTAACAACTCAAGAATCATCATCATCGACTGGACCCACTATACTGAATCCTAGTCCTACTCTTAATTGTACTTCCTTGCCTGTATTGTTTCAAAGCTTTTCAAAATACTCTGACCTGTGTTTGGACCATGTATGAGGAACCTAACCTTTCTGTATAAGATTATGAACACAAGGCGAGTAAATGTATCCTCCTCAAGTTCTACATCAACTTTAGGACTTGAGAATGATGATCCCAAAAAGAATCTCTTCATCTTCATATCACTGGAAGACTTAGGGGATTCCTTAACTACTAAACCTTTAACTTTTTTAGATGAAAGTAAGGTTAAAGCTAAGGTTCCTAGTTGCTGCCTGATAATTTTACATGCATCTGATTTGAATACTTTGCTTTGTTTAGAGGCCTGGTCTTCGTCACTATCTAGATCGAAAGTCACCTCCAATGGAACCCATTGAGAGGGGTTGGTTGGTATACTGATCATATTAGACTCATCCTTCGAGCTTGATTCCAAGTCTATGTGAATAATAGGGGTACTCCTATGAACTGGAACATAATCCCTATTGGCCGATGGCCAACTGTGGGTCTTCCACCTCTAGAACACCTCTATTTCCTCCCTCTACGGTGGAGGGTTGAGTCATCCCCCACCCACATGTCTATGATGGAATGAACTGTGGGTGGAATGTGATATGCAGATTTACTTCTTCTTCAATTCCCCTTTCTTGTTCACTTAGAATTTCATTTTTCTTTACTTTTTCTTTTGCCTTTTCTATTTCTTCATTTTTTTTTTAAATTTATGTTTTGTCCATGTTCATGAGAAAGGGTGTTTTGATGAAGATAGTAGGTCGCATCCTCATAAATCTCAACTTCTCTAACTGAAAATGGCTTTTCATCTCCATTGACATAGTGTTCAATGCCATCCTTTCTAAACTTGATGCACTGATGGAGGGAGGATGGAATTATCTGATGTATCCAAGGCCTATCGAGCAAAGCAGTGAATGAAGTATTTGAATCAATGATGTAAAACTTGGCTTCAGTCTTCAAGTCACCTATCTCTAAATGTAACATTTTGGATCAACATCATTCGATCTCCTCAGAGTGTGGAGATGTAGATCCTCAAATAGGCAAGGGTCTTTAGAATCATAATGTTCATCGATGCACCTAGATTGACGAGAGCTCTAGTGAGTCTGAATCTGCCCATGTCAATTGTGATGTAGAGTGGACGGTTGTGCTCCAAGTCCCCCAGAAGAAGATCTTCATCTGTCAAAGTGATCTCCTAGGCTTCTTTTGAGTAATGTGCCTCTTCACTAATAGCGATCAACTGAGATCTCAGGATCAAGGAGAACCTTGATTAATGATTCCCTCATCTCTTTGGATAAGACAAGGGCATCGCATATGCTTAGCTTAGATGAAACCTATCTTAGATGAGAGAGGACATTATAATCCACCTTGGGTTGATCCTCCACAAGCATATCTAAGGGTGGAGCATCCTATAGAGGGGCTTCTCGATCCTCTATACCAATGACTTATTTCTCTCTATCTTGAGGTGTTACCCTAGGAGATAGAACCTTGCCACTATGGAGGTTGACTTCGGTGATCTCTTGTCGCAGGATATTGGAAGGTTCTACCTGCATATCAGGCTTATCTATAGCTTCTCCTATGGGACCCTCAGAATTGGATGATTCCAAGTCTATCTCAAGAGGTGAACCCATAACATTTAGAGTAGGAAAGACCAACTTTGAATCAGAAAGAGGAGATCATAATTATTATAGTTATTTTGACTTGAAGAGTTATCATTAAGAATAGAAGTAGACAACCCATCAGAAGTGACACGGATGTAATTGCTAGCTTTATTCTTCAATTTCTTGGATTCGATAGGAGGTACAAAGTAGAAATCAAGTAAAATAAGAGGGGTGAGGGATTTGATGTCCATATCCATCGATACAAGATGTCTACTAGTAGAAGAAGAACTAGCTAAAGTAGTGGTAGCGGTGATGTGGTATGATGGTAGATGGAGGAGGTGGTTGGTGTTTGCGCTACTAGGCATCTCTGGGCACATGCTATTGCTATTGAACTCTCCCTTTCCTTGAGTTGGCTCTAGCAACTTGCAAACCTTCCTTGATGTTGGAGGTTTGAGCTGACTCAAGCACCTGCGAGGAAAGTTTCTTGATCTTCTGAACAATCATTTTAGAGGTTTTGGATAAAGAGATATCCCAACCTTCTTTAGTTTTGGAAGGATCATAAGTATTCCCAAGGATTGCCCTAATGGAACTAGATGGTTGTTCCATAAGGTATTCCTTTAGGATAACTACAACACCAGTCTTGAAGCTATGTTCAATCCAGTCCTTAAATGTGAAGCAATCCTCCAAAACATGACCCAGCATACGGTGGTAGGGGTAAAAGTTAGGATCATGGCTTTTTCCCACTTTCTTTGGTCTCCTAGGCTCAAGTAGCTTAAAATCAGGCTTCTTTAAGAGATTATTAATGATCTTCCTGATTACCTCTCTCTTAAATGAATAAGGTTTGCTAAGTTTATCCGAAAGAGTGGGTAGATCATAGCTACAGCGTGTACATTGCTGTGATGTAGGAGGAGTGGTGTAGGTTGTGGAGACTATTGTGGTAGTTGGTAGGGCTTCCTCCGTGGTGGTAGAGGAGGTGGAAATGAAGGTTGCTGAGGTCGTGGTCTCTCAGACTGATCTCTAGCTAGTTGTTTTCCCTTATCCACTACTGTCACTACCCTGGGCTTCTTCTCGTATACCTTTTGTGGCTTTGCTTTGGGCAACTGGTATTGAAAAGGCAACTGTTTGACCTCTCCTCGTAGACCAGCCACCTTGTTGATTAACTTCTCAAAGATTTTGATGGTGAAACCCTTAAGCATGAAGGAAACTAGGCCATGGATATTCTTTAGAAGAATCTCAATGGCATGCTATTCAGACAGCTACAACTTGCATTTCATACTCAGGTTACACAATCTGAGAATGTATTCAATAAAGGACTCATCTAGGTGTTGTTGTGCTATAACGAGATCACCAATAGTAACCCTTTACTGAGCTCCAGCAAACCAGTTGATAAAGAGTTGCTCCAACCCAACAAATATCTTTATTGAACTATTGGGAAGTTTAGCATACCAATCAAAAGCTATCCTACTCTTGAATAAGTATTTGCCACCATTGACAACTAGCTATGAAGTGTGTAATATACTGCCTCGGGTTTCCACTGCCATCAAAACTCTTGAAGGAAGGTAGCACAAAATCCTTGGGATATTAGATTGCATCAAATTTTTCTGGGTAGGGTCTACCTTTGGATGATCCTCGGGCCAACGCTTCCTTCTCTTGCTGCTCAACCATAGACTTGGTATCTTTCTCTTGTATGGAGGTAGTTTTCGCTACCTTCCTATCAATGCTGGTGCTACCTTGCTCTAATAGAGGTAAAGTCTTGGTTGGGTCCAAGACATGCACTAACTCTGGTTGACTAATCTCAACTGTAGTAGGATGAACTGTTGGGGCTTATTTCTAAAGTACTGAGATTACTGCTAATGAGTCCTCGAGCTGCCTTGCCATCCTATCTGCTTTAATTGATATCAGAGGTGTTGGGCTGATTGGGTTGTGTCTTTCTGCTCAACCTCATCACCTTTGATAGCCGACTGCTCTCTAAAGAGGGATCCCCTGGTATCTATCGTGCAAACCCCGGCTGAGTCTCTTAACAAATCATCTGCAATAGGATCAAAGCTGATCTTCTCCTCATCAAACTAGTCGTATCCTAGGACCTCCTTCTTTTCCATGAAATAGTGAGCTACTATGTCATCTAAAGATCGATCTATCAAAACTAGCACAAATGCTTTCAGCTGACCGGTGATGGGATCCACATAGTGAACTGTGAGGCACCGGACCTCCCCTATTATTGGAGAATCAATTTTGTGAGGATTGTACTCGCTAGAAGAAATGCACTCCAGGCTGTCGCTGACCCTAAAAGGGATGACACTCCTAGGAGGTTCTATGATCATGGGTGCAACTGAGTTGCCACCCTCTCCCTCTATGACTGCTTTAACCATCTCCAAATTCTGCTGTGGTGGTGATGGTGAAGGGATGACCACTATGCTTTGGGGTCACCATTCCTTCTGCACCATAACTATGATAGAAGGTTGAGCAGGAGAGCTCGGCCCCGCCTCAGTAGGGTGTGTGGATGGAATGAGATCCCTTGGCTATAGCTGAATCTCCAATGTGGTCCTCTTCTCCTTGGATGTGGCCTTCATGGCCTTGGGCAAAACTGAAGATGTTGTTACATGAACGGGCAATGGTGGGTGGATCAAGGTGGTGGTGGAGACACCACTCTCTCAAATAAGGGTCCTCCTTCCGGTGAGTTGTCCACCGTAAGTAGAATACTATCTTGTGATTAATGGTAGCATCAGAAAATTGTGGGAGGCCAAACCTGCCTCTCGTGATATGATCAATAGTAAGGGACTCCCTGACCCTCTCATACCGTAGATGTTTCCCCACTCTACGGGGCATAACAGATCTCAAGTCCAATTGTGCTTGGTCATTTGTTCCTTGGCAGATGGGAGGCTGTATATGACCTCGTGCTCTGATTGACTGTGGGCAAGAATCAAACTGTTGGTGGAGGTGAAGTAGAAATCCTATTAGCATCCTCTCTATCAGACTGAGAGAGAGGATGGAATGGGTTTACTATAACCAGCAGGGAAATCATAGTGAGTAACTCCTCCATAATTGACCGGGTAGTTGCCTCCATCTCCCTAGTGATGCGTGTATGGTACCGCTTAATCATGTAGTTTTTGTTCCTCCTCTGAGTCCTGGTAGGGTGAGCTGAGTAAGAACTAGACCCAACCTCAGGGAGGAAATCTGGGATCGAGCCAGAGGTGCTTGAGTGGTGCTAGCCCTTAGCCGCATTGAAATAGCACACGGCGTCACTTATCGCACAACATTATAGAAACTATCACTACCTTCCTCTTCAGTGAGGGGACATCAGAGTCTGATGGTAAGACAATCAATGACCGACACCCCACCTGGTCTTGGTAGCATGCTGAGTGGAATGCCCTCAAAGGTAATCCTTGCCCCCTCAAAGCCTCATCCAAAATTAATGAGGTAGGTGTAATCAGCACAAGGAAGGCTGGCCTGATCCAGGGCCAAGTCCATCCCGTGGGGAAATGTAAACACGTACTTTTGAGAAGCCATAATAATCAACTATAACTAGAAAAGTGAATTGAAGCTGTAACTGAGACTGATGTTGAACTAGAGTCTGCAAAATTGAAAACAAACTTGGATTAGATTTCTATCTTGTTGATTTCTAAATTTGAATTTAAAATTTGAACCCACATCCAATATCTTGGAAGTGTTAAGTGGGTTTCAAATGGATTTAGAGAAGATTTAGAGATTTGATTGGAAAGAGGAATTTTTGAATATGGAACCACTTTCAGCAAATTTGGGTATGTTGAAAATTAGTCCAAATATTTTTAGATAGATGCTTCCATAGGTTCATGTTTGAAATCAGATTTTGATTTGAGGGCCCTTCCCTTTAAGAAATCTGAGTATATTAAAGTAAGGGTCAATTGGTTTTGTTTTTGATTTGATATTTTGGAATCCACTCACATAGCAAATTTGGGTATTCTAAGTGAGGCCTTTGAAAATAATTTCTTCTTTTTGTTTCTTTCTTTGCTTTGTTTTGTGAATATTTTTATGATTTTGGAAAGAGAAATGGAATTTCCAATTTAGCAAATTTAGGTATGCTAAAATGAGGAAATCCAAGTATATTTTTTTTTGGAAATTTTTGAAAAAAGGATTCTTAACAAATTTAAGTATGCTAAGAAAATCCTAATATGTTTCTTTTGATTTTTATTTTGATTTTGAAAAGTAGGATCCTTAGCAAATTTAAGTATGCTAAGGGAATCCTAATGTGTTTCTCTTTTGCTTTTGATTTGATTTTTGGTTGAAAGTGGAGACTTCACTTTAACAAATATGGTATGCTAAAATGAAGTTTCATTTAATTTTATGAAATGGAAATTTCACTTCGCAAATTTGAGTATGCTAAAATGGAATTCCAAAAAATGTGTTCAAAATTATTGTGTTTTGATTTTATTTTAAGAAAAAATAGTTAATTTACTTTAGAAAATATGGTATGTTAAAGAATGAAGTTCCAAAAGTGTTTCTTGAAAATTTTGTGAAATGGAAATTTCCCTTAGCAAATTTGAGTATGCTAAATGAATTTCCAAAAAGGGTGTTTCAAATTTTTTTTTGTTTTTGGATTTTGAAAAGGGGAGACTTCATTTTAGAAAATGGAGTATGCTAAATTGAAGTTCCAAATATGTTAAGAAATTTTTTGTGGAATGGATATTTCACTTAGCAAATTTGAGTATGCTAAATGAGATTCCAAAAGTATGTTTCAAATTTTGTTTTTGGAAAAAGGGAGACATCATTTTAGCAAAATGGGATATGCTAGAATGAAGTTTCAAATCTATTTTGAAAATTTTTGTTTTTGTTGATTTTTAAAAAGGGAGATTTCCATTTAACAAATTTGGCTATGTAAGATGGAAATCAATTATGTTTTATTTGTCAAAGGTGCATATTTAGTGTGTGATTATTGCTTTTTGAAAGAGGAAATCCCAACTTGATCATATATTAAATATGTTAAGTGGCATTTCAAAATAATGTTACTTTTTTTTTAAATGAAATTTACATTCAATAAATTTGGGTATATTGAATGGGGATATTCATATGTGCTTTTTAAAAATTTATTTTTGATTTTATTTGGAAATGAAACCTCCACCCAATAAGTGTGGTTATATTGAATGGAGAGGTTTCATATGTGTTTTTTTGAAAATATGAAAGTCCCAACCTAACACATGTGGAGTCTGTTAAGTGGAATTTCAAAGTTATGATTTTGCTTAAAGAGGTAATATCCATTCAACACATTTGGATGTATTGAATGGAAAGGCCCATCTTCAAATTTTATGCTTTTGAAAATATGATTGTTGGAATTTTATTTTTTATTTTTTATTTTTCGAAAATGAGTTCTTCACCAAAAATGAATTGAATGAAGAATCTCATGTACTTTTAGAAAAATGTAATTGTTGGAATTTTATTTTTGTAAAGATGATCCTACATATAACAATCATGAAGATTGTTAGATGAAGGTGATTTAGGAAAAATTTTGTGCAAAAATATTTTATTATGTGGATTTTGAAAGAGTGTTTTTTTGAAAAGCAAGAGTTTTATGAAGGATTTATTTTATCTTTATTATTTTAGAATGAACCTTTCCTTAACATGAAAATGGTAAGGGGGAAGTATTTAATTAGTTCTCTTTGTTTCAATTTTAATTTTTACCCATTGGGGAACCCAAGGGTTTTAAGACCAACATGAGGTGAGGTCCTAAAACCTAAAGATGCTGGCTAGCTTAACTTAAGGTTGAAATAAGCTAAGTGCCAACAGAATGAAAGATAGTCTTAGATTCATACCAAAGTACAAACCCATTATCGATACTTGGAGACAACGATCATTTACCAAAGATGGAGATAGGAACCATCCCCAGCGGAGTCGCCAAAAAAATTTGTGGTGAAATTTTATTAGGGAAAATTTTTAAAAGAAAAGGAATATACTTCCATCTTCACTCTATGCAGGATCAAATGAGGATAGAAATACACTTTCTTCTTTTTGTATGCATTTTTGACACCACGTATATCTGCAAATGTTCTTATTGAGGGTGATCGGGTACAACATTGAGGAGAGGTGTACTATCTTGAAAGATAGAAGTCACCACCCTACAATGGACTTAATCACCTCAACAAGGCCTCCTAAGGAAAATGGGTCTGCATGTGTACCAACGATTCTTCCCCTACTTCACATGGAAAAGTAAAGTAGGGTTTATTTTAAATTGAGTTCATTAAGTTCCCTACAGGGGCAAGCCCCCAAAGTTAATTACATCCTAACGAATGAGATCCCTTAGGAATACTCTTAATTAAGATAAATGATCACTATCTCAAAAGATTTCAATAGGTAGGACTATCAATCGATTAATTTGTTTTGGAAGATCAAATGGGATTGATCAAAGAGAGGGAATTATTATCAAAGCCAAAAAAAATATAAGTAGGAGATGCTCACGATGCTAGGAAACCTAGCGAGCATCTTAAATTATCCTATGGTTGGGCTTTATGTTTTTGAAATTTAATTATTTATTTGAGTTGAATTTTTATTAGAAGTTTAGGGCTTATTTTTCCATAATACAAGGTTATGGAAATGCCTAAGAGGTGAAGATTTATGCTTATGGCCCATAGAAGGGAGAAGGAACCTTGAAACCAAAATCTAGAGAAAATACAAGGTTATGGAAATGCCTAAGAGGTAAAGATTTATGCTTATGGCCCATAGAAGGGAGAAGGAACCTCGAAACCAAAATCTAGAGAGCTTTGGCGAGGGCCAAAAGGATGACCTAAATATAAGGTGACAATGGATATTTGGTTTACCTCCACAAGAGAGGACAAACCACCTGACTGCTTGGACTTACAACCTTGGGGTGACTAACTAACTCCTCTACAATTCATGTTGGCAAGTCATATGCTTTATGCAAGATAGTTGGGCTGTTATTTATTTTAGAAAGAGACTAAGTCTTTAAACTCACTCCCTAAGAGACTAGATCATGTAAGGGTGTGAGAAATAACCTAGATCTAATGCAAAACATATTACATATTATTTTTATTTTTGGACAATCATTTGACTCAGGCTTATAGGGTTCATATGCCTAATATATGAGAAGTAAGATTATTGGCCAAAATCAGTGAGAAGGGAGGGGTTGTGTTTCCACCATGGCTCTCAAAGGTCAAGCCAAGTTTCTCTGGCAAAGGTGGAAGCCCTTAAATCAAAAGTGTAATAATATGCTTTTATGCATGATGTTATAATAAAAATACTCATCTAGCTAAGGGGTTGCTAATTCTTTTATCTTGATTTTAACTTAGGCTTTAAATGAGGTTATGAGTTATTTATTTTAATTTTGATTTGATTAATTTAGTAGAAGATTTATTTTTCCCTAAGTGCCTAATCATCATCCAGGCCATACATCAAAGGAAGGAAGAAATTAGAAAAACATGCCATCTTAATGCACAAGCTAAATAAAACATCAAATATTTTATAAAGCTAACACAAAAGAATAAATGGCCATTTATGATCGGGCACCACCACACAAACCTGAAAACAAATTGGGTAGCCGAGCTCTACCCTTATACAACCTAGATTACAAATGAATTAATATACAATTAAGTAAGGAAAATCATGTTATGGGGGTCTTCTTTCTTCTTTTCTTCTTTTTTCTTTTCTTCTTTCTTCTTTCTCCATTCTTCTTTGGTTCCTTCTTTTGGATGGTAAGAATGTGGATGCTCCAAAGGCTTCACATGGTGCATAAGATGAAATCTTATGACCAATGCTCATCCTAATCCCCCATAACATTCATTCCAAAATCTTAATTGCAAAAATTACATGAAAAGGAAAAGTAAATCTAACTAACACCTATAAAATAGAGATTAGCTAAATAAACCATACAAATCCCAAGCATGTATATTGGACTTAGCACCCCACACATGGGTAACCAAGTCCACTTGGCCTATTGAATTATGCTTAGGGGTATAAGCACCTGCACAACAAAAGTATTTATATTTTTATTTATTACAATACCCCTTAAGCACAATCTCCTACAAAAAATAATGATTAGACTCAATCGTCCGACCATTCATTCTATGCACATTCATCCTAACATCTAGACTGGAAATAATACATCATAAAACAAAAGGCAAACCATGTGCCAGTTTGTGTGGTATGCTTAACTATGGATTTTAGGTTTGGATTTTCTATATGTAAAGATTTTCATTTAAGTGTTTAGTTAATTTTGGTTGATTTTATTTTTGTATTTTTGATTTGGTTTAAATGAATCCTATAATTAATTACTAAGTTTTAAAGAGAGGGAAAAGAGAAGAGAACTTCTCTCTCCTTCCCTACCTTAAGTAATTTCAAAAATGGATTCATGTTTAGTTTTATTTAGTGAATGTTTTATTATGTGTTTTAATTAATCCTAAGTTTAGATTTTTCCCTAAATAAACCTATTCAAAAAGAAAGACATTTTAAGATTAAGTAAAGTGAACAAAATTCACAAAACACACATCACTACATTTCTTTCCCAACATGTATAACATGCATATGGATGTATCCTAAGCATATCTATACATTCAAATGAGAATGTTTAGCACACTTTATGATGAATTCTAAGTGAGTTACTTAAGAAAATTTGAATGCTTTGTGATGCATGATTTTCATTAAGTAGAAAAGAGGTTTTCTTATCCATTTTTCACATGCACACATGTATGTATGAATGACATAAGTGAGTACGATGCCATTGTTAACTAGGGGTGTAAGATACAAAACCTACTTAGGGCTACTTAAAGCCTCACAATCCTGGGGTTGTCTAGACTAATATACCACTTTCTTTAAATACAAGTATATGTACAAAAGAAATGAAGGGAAAGAAAGGTGCAAAAAATTGTACTTATGTTTAGACTTGGTTATGAAATTTATATGTGTAAGTGTAAGGATCTTTCTTAAGTAATAACATGGAAGAGGATAAGAATAGATTTAAGCCAATGTTATGTTCCTTTAAAAGAACTATACACTTTGCAAATCTTATTCAAATCCATATTAAGAGAAAAGAAAGGAAGCAAACATAAGACACATTTTTATATTCACATGCAAGCTTATAAATAAACTATAAGTAGCACCCTTTCAATTTTAGGTATTTGATTAATAGATTTTAAAAATATTTTTGAATTTAATAGTGATAATATCCATTCATATTTTACTTTAACCAAAACATGCAATTTGACATAAAGAAAACATTTCATCTTGAATTTGATTTTTGAAAAGCATGAATGTATGAAATTCATATGACATACACATTTAGCATGTTAGGAAAGAACTAAAGTGATGAAATCATGTAAACACATCCACCCTAATTAATTCTTAAAGACAATTTTATGAAATAAGAAAGCTTAAAGTAAATCAAATTATTTTTATAGAAGGTTTGATTTTGTTTTGAGTTTGAATTAATTTTAGAAATATGAAGTGAGTATACTGTTCCTAACCCATTCCTACATATGTTGGTTATTTTAGTTTAATTTTTAGGTTATTACATGATTTTTTATGTGTTACTTAGGTTAATGTATGAATTAAGCATGTTAATTACTCCTTACCTATATAGCCTTAGCATAGTTAATAAAATAATTATGAGCCAATGAGATGACATAAAACACATAAGGAATTTAAATCAGTAATGCACTTAGTAAGAAAAGGGCCTTATGCATTTGGCTCATGATTAATGATTAATTAAACTAAAGTGTTTAACTTAAGTAATTTCATAACCCCCCTGCCTCTCACACATGTAAGTTGGATTTTGATTTTCTTAATTATACTTAGGGTATTGAACACCTAAGAATCTATCCAAGATAGATTAATTGAGTTTTGGAAAGTTTTAGAATTTTATGTAATTAATTAAGGGGGTAATTAGTGAATTAACCCTTAATTTAGGATGGATTAAGGAAGAAAAGAGGGGTATAGGGAATATCTTAAGGAAAGTATCCCAAAATTATTCCCTAAACCTCATATTCACTTAATCAAAACTTAATTGACTCAATCAGAGGGTTAAACCACTAATTATATCTTTAATTAAGCTTAATTACATTAAGGGAGTGTTTTAGGAATGAATTAGCAATTCATTTAATTAAGGCGCTAATAAATCCCAACAAAATTAGGGGAGGCTGGAATCATCCCACTAATTAAGCACAAGAATTTTGGGATTAATCAGTGGAGTAATTAGAGGGTAATTAGTAAAATAACATTCCCAATAAAACCCAAATTTAGAGAAAATACTATTTAAAATTAATTTAAATTATTTTTAGAATATTCTACATTCAATTATCTTTCTAATGCAATTTAGTTCATATTGTTTGATTTTTATAAGCTTAGATATGAATTTTAGAAGTTTCCATAATTAATTAGAATATTTAAATAGTCTAATTAAGTATTTAATCCCATCGGGCCATGTGGGCTGCTGACGCGACATGCGCTTTCCATGTGGCACGATATGATTGTATCTTTAACTTATCACATCGTAGTGCCACGTTAGTGGTGACACTATGTGTTTGCTCCTCAGTTGTTTGATCAAGGATCAGATGGCTGAGATTAAAGCCATAATTCTAAAGGGTAAATCCCTGGGTGCTACGTGTTTTAATCTTGGCTGTCCATCCAAAATGCATGGATGGATGGTAAGAGATTCATCCCTAGAATTCCCTGTGAGCAATGGAGACCATCCATATTCTAGGGGGAGATTCGAGCTTGATTGAGCTCGGATTGGGCTAAAATTTATCCCACACCATCATCATGCAATGTAGATCACATCCAAGGGCTAGTTTATCATGCAAAAAATTCCTTTCACAAAGCTCCACACTATTGCTAGATTAAGCTCAGAAAAATGATTTAGCATCCGGAGGTGATCACTGGCATTTGATTCTCTTGGAGAAGCTTTGTCTAGTGGAGACGAAGCTTTGCTAAGAGTTTGTGGTCTTGAGATTGGGTAGTTGCTTCTAGAGGCCAACTCCACCTTGAACTCCTTACAGCTTTGATTGAACTAGCACCCTTCTTGCCTTTGTAGCTTGGGAAAGAGCTTGGACAAGTTCGATTGGGGTCCCTAAGGGAGCTTGCAAAGGGAATTGGGCTAGTTTTAAGTATGGAGTGAGATTGGATTTTGGTTTTCTTCCCCTATTTTCAGCTTGAGAATTTGAGAAATGAGAAGTTGGTTCTTACTTGAAGGAGCTTGGGAAGAGTAGCTAGGGCTTGCTCTAAGTTCTTATGCTTCAATCGAATTAGGGGGAGTGAAGATTCAGTTGAATTAGTGGGAGTATATCTCCCCCTTGAAGGATCGGATGGCTGTAAGCCTCCATGCTATTTTGATCCAATTGAGCTTATGCCATGGGTTTGTTAGGCCATTTTGGATGTCCTTGCATTTGGTTTGGCCTAAGGAGAGGAATGTTGAACTTTCCATGTGCTTAATTTAAGTGGAAGGAGGATCCCATGTGCTCCATTTCAAGGCATGTGGTCAGTTTTAGGTTTGGGTTGGATTTGTTTGACCCAAACCCATTGGGTCATGTGCACTAGGTCCATTAGTGACCATTTGGTCCACTAAGTGCATGCCAAGTATCCATGAAAAGGAATTGACCAAATTCCAAGTAGTTTTGATTTTGGGTTACCCTATGGTCTAAGGGTAAAATGGTCATTTGACCTTGATTTTAGTTTGGGTATGTTTTGTATGATGAGAAATAGGTTTGGCCAAGTTTCATTGAATTTAGAGTTGGTTTGATGTGATTTGGCTTTTATTGACCCATTTAGGTCAAAATGGGTCAACTTGGGTCAAGCTGACCAGTTGGTCAAATTGGGTCAAACTAATGGTTGGGTCAAGTTCATATGACCATTTGAAATGTTTTGGTGGCTTTGATTTGATTCAATTTGGTTTATATTTGGTTTGGGTTCAATTGAGTTCATTTAGGTCAAATAGGTCAAGTTGACCAATTTGACCAATTTGACCAATTTGACCTATTTGGGTTAGGTCATGGGTTGGTTCATGTTTGGTTGGTCATATGAAATGGATTGGTATCTTTGTTTCCAATCAATTTTTGTTAAGTTTGAATTTGGCTCAATTTGACCCTTTAGGTCAGGTTGGGTTCAAGGTCAGCTGGGCTAGGTTAGGTCTAATTGGCCAATTGAGGCTTTGGTCAAGTTCAACAATCATTTTGGGATGGACTTGACCCATTGGTTTCAATCAATTTGGCTTCGATCAAATTTTGACACATTTTGACTTTTTAGGTCAAGTTAGATCAACTTGGGTCAAGTGGCCAATTAGGCTAGGTTAGGCTCAAATGTTGACTTGGTTAAGTTCAAACATTGATCAAGAATGAGTTTTGATCAATGGTTTCAATCAATTTGGCCTATGGTGGATTTTGGCTAGTTTAGGTTTCATTTTGACTAAGTGTTGAGTTGGTCAACCCTTAGGTTTGACTTGGTTTGACCCAATTTGAGTGGTTGATCATCTCATGATGATTGTTGATCATGATGAGAGGCTTACGTGAGCTTAGTTTAATCCAATTTGGTTAGGATCAGAATTTGGCTCATAAGGGTACTTTAGGTCACTTTGGGTCAAGTGAGCTTAAGTGGGTCAAATGGCTTGGTTAAAGCTTGATTTGAGTTTGATTAAACTTACATATGGACTTATGATTGAAGTATAAATCCATTTGCAAGTGGTTTGAAGTCAAATGAGTTTTGATTCATTTGACAATTTCAAGTTCAAAGGGTGAACATGAGTTTGATTTGTATTTGATTTTTGAATTGAGTTTTGATTAAGTGATTGAAATTTGTATTTATATTTGAATTCATGATTGAAGGATTGATTGAATTATGAAGACAAATCAAGAGTTTGGCGTGATTTGAAGTTGATTTGGCTAAGCTCAAGAATTTGACTTGAAAGGCTTAGGTTGGGTTTTGATTGAATTTGAGTTTGATTTTTTTGGAGTTGGTTTTGGTTGTTTGAATTTATATTTCATTTATATATGTGAATATAAATGGGTTATGGGAAAATTTCAAAGATTTGAAGTGATTTGAACATGATTTAGGCTAAGTCCTTAAGAGAAAATCAAAGTGGCTTAGGAAAGATTTCTGATTTGAATTTATATTTCATTTATATATGTGAATATAAATGAGTTGTGAGAAAATTTCATGAGTTTAAGTTGGTTTGAATTTGGTTTAGGCTAGGTCCTTAAGTGGGAATAAAGGACTTAGAAAATATTTTGAACTTGGAATTGAATTTTGGATTTAGTTTGATTGATTTAAATTTATATTTCGTTTATATATGTGAATATAAATGAAAATTTAAATGAGTTATGAGAGAATTTCATGAGTTTGAATTGATTTGAAGATGATTTAGGCTAAGTCCTGAAGAGGGGATTAAAGGACTTAGAAGGATTTTGAATTTGGAAATTCAATCATAAACTTCAATCATAGATTTTAATCATGGGTTTCAATCAAGGGTTTGGAGAAAAATCAATTAAGCTGGAATTGATTTAGGTTTGATGTTGATTTGATTTGGAGTTTAACTTGAAGGAAGGAAGTAAGGAATTTGGTTCAAGCAATAGGGTAGGAAAATCTTCCTAACACCCTTAAGGCATGACCTATTCCTATGGCTAACTCTTCTAAGTCTCTCGGGCTAGGTTGAGTGTCCACCTAATCACTAGATGTGTCTTAGGACTAAGGATCTCTTAAAGTCTAAGAGGAGTCCTATGTCTAAGATGAAGGGATTGAGAGCTCATCCTAAAAATGAGATCAACAGTATATAATTTGGACATCTCAGGAATACGAGGTTTTAGTTAGCCTCAAGGAAGTCATTTGATTACCCCACTTTCCTGGTTAACAATGACACATCCCTACTTAATTTCATCCATATGTAGTTTGTATAAGAATTTAAATAGAGTTTTAAACTAATATGATTGAATAATTCAATCACATGAAATGATATAAACTTCTAATACATGTATGCATTCATCATATAAGTGTGCCAAAATATATTGCATGTATAGATACACTTAAGATTAAATCATATGCATATTACATATGATGGAAAGGAATGATCTAGCATGTGTCATATGATAGTAATTTAATTAGATTAATCTTAATATGCCGATATGATTATCTAAAGTGAACCTAAACTTAGGAGTAATTTAAAATATTTAATAAGCCATCCACTAAAGAGAACTAAATCAAACTAATGTGCTTTAGAAAGTGGCTTAAGGTAGGGATGAGAAGGAATGATCCCTTTTCTTCTCCTTATAACACTTAGTTTCTATGTGTAATCAAATGAAACAAAAGAAAACACAAATTAAAATTCTCAAATCAATTAAACAACTTCAAGTGAAATCAACCGTTCATATTAAATTGTTTTTTCCCACACTTAGGAAATACAACACTAATGCTTAGTTGAAGCATACCACACAAGCCTTAACACACTTATTAGAATTAAGTCACCACTTCTAGTCCTAAGTTATGATGATGTATGTATGTTGTATGTTTTGTTTTATGATGTATTATTTTAGACTGGATGTTAGGGTGTATGTTTTGTAGAATGGATGATAGGCCATTTTTAGCTTAATCATGTTTTCTGCAGGAGATTGTGCTTAAGGGGATGCTTAAAAATAAATGTAAATGCTCTCTTTGCAAGTTTCTTAAACCCCTAAGCATAATCCAAGTTAGAATAGGCAGGCTTGACCCATGTGTAGGGTGCTAAGTCCAATACATATATACATCTGCTTGAGATTGCATGTGTGTTTAGCTAACCTCTATTTTGTAGGTGTAGTTAGATTTACTTTCTAGTTTTAATGTAATATTTTATTAGGAATTAGAATTGGTGATATGGGGGATTAAGATAAGCATTGGCTAGAAGGCTTTGTTCTTGGGTGCCATGTGATGCCTTGAAATCTACTAAATCAAAGAAGCAAGGAGGAAAGAAATGTAGATAAGAAGAATGAAGACCCCCTAGCATTTATTCATTATAAATTATAATTATTATTTTATAATTTTGGGTTGTATAAGTGTAGAGCTCGGCTACCCATCTTTTCTCTTTTTGAGTTATACGGTGGAACCCGACTGCACTGACCTCTTATACTTTTGCGATAACTATAAAAATATTTGATATTATGTTAAAATTGCACATTAAAATGACATGCTTTTCTTAATTTCTTAAATGATTGATGCTTTAATGTGTGGCTTGGATGTGATTAGGCTCTTAGGATAAAATAAATTTTTTACCCAAGAAATCACTCACAACTAAATTTTAAATAGCTCATATCCTCATCATAAAGCCTAGGACATAAATCAAGATAATTAAAAGATTTAGCAACCCCTTAGCTGTATGGTTGTATGTCTCACATCATTGATATCATCTTGAATCACTCTTACAAAATGAGAGCCTCCATCCTTACATGCTTAGGGACCGCTTGACCTGTGAGAGAAACCCCTATTGATAGAGCTTCATTCTCTTCCTTTTTTTTTGATTTGGCCAATAACTTAGTTCATCATACATTTAGACATCAAAATCCTAAAGTCGTTGTCCAAATGAAGTGTCAAAATTGAAATAAAACTTAAAAAGATTTTTGCATTAGATTAAGTCATTACTCATACCACTCATGCTCAAGTCTCTTAGGGAGTGGGTTTAAGACTTAGTTTCTTTCCAATAAAATAATAGCCCAACTATCTTGCAATTTCATATGACCAGACCACATTGATTTAAATCATAGGAGGAGTTTGTTGGTGGCCATTTCAGATGATTGTAAGCATAGTAGTTGGGTGATTTATCCTCTCTTGTGGAGGTAAACTTTATGTCCATCTTCACTTAGATTTAGGTTGTGCTATAGCTTATAATGAAGCTCCCTAGATTTAAGATCCGAGGTTATTATTTCCTTCGGGCTACAAGCATAAATCCTCACCTCTTAGTCATTTCCACAATCTTGTATTGGTAGATTATAAGCCCTAGTAATCTAATGAAACTTTAACTCAAACAAAATAATTCTCTTCAACTTCAAATATATAAAGCCTAATCATATGATAGATTGGAATGCTTACTAAGTTTCCTAGTATCATGTGCATTCTCTACTGATCTCATTTAGATTCCAAAATAAGTCCCTCCATTTGATCTATCCCGATTGATTTTCTAAATATGGCCAATCCTTTGATAATCTAACCTTGAAATCTTTGGAGACCCTAATTGTCTACTTTAATTGAGAGTATTCCTAAGAAATTCACTTTCTTTCGGATGTATTTAACTATGGAGGCTTGCCTCCATAAGAAACTTTAGAACCTGATTTAATATAAACCTTGCTTTATTCATCCATGTAAAGTAGGAGAAAAATCTTTGGTATATACGAAGACCCATCATGCCTTAGGAGTCCTTATTAGTTGATTAGGTCCATTGAAGGGTAATGTCTCTATCTTTTGAGATAGTACATCACACCTAAATGTTGTAACTGATCACCTCAATAAGTATGCCCTACGATCTGTGTAGTGTTCTCCCCATACATTCAAAAATAAACACCACAGTATGAGAATCAGTAGGATCAGGAGTGCAGGTACAATAAAATTATTTTAGGTAAAATATGTTGCAAAAGTTCTATAAAGATTTAACATGTATAAGATAGTGCTAGTTTGCATGCTCTTGGCTAATCATTTCAGACTATCTAAGTAACAATCACCTAAGACTGAAGCGGAGCAAGAACATTATATGCTTTAGCAGTTGAAAGTTTGATATATGCCATGATATATGCTAGACCATATATTACACATACAGTAAGAGTGGTCGGTAGATACGTGAGTAATACAGGAAAGCATCACTGGGAAATAGTGATGTGGATTCTCAAATACTTAATAGGAATGGTCATCAAGTTACTTTGCTTTGGAAGAGTAGAGATTAAACTATAGGGATATGTAGATTTAAATATGATAGGAGATATTATGATAGAAGGAGACCATGGCCTATATCTTTACTTTAGAAAACATAATGGTGTTGAGTTTTTAGGCTACAAAATATTATTGCACTCTTAATCAAAGAAGTTGAGTATATTGCTATTAGTAAGGCTAGAAAGGAGATGATATGACTGCAAAGCTTTATGATGGAGCTAAAGGGCAAGAAAATGAAAGGCTTTATAGTGACAATATGAGCAACATTCATCTTGCCAGGAATGTTGTGTTTCATGTTAGGATGAAGCACATCTAACTAAAGTATTATTTCATATGTACACTCTTAGAAGATGGTCAATTATCTCAAAAGAATATACATGCAGCTCCAAATCCTACGATCATATTGATGAATATGGTTATATTTAAAAAATTAAAGCTATGCCTGGCTTCAATTTGTGTTCATGAAGGCTAAGGTAGGGGTGAGTCACATCATAATTTTGGACTATAATGAATGATGTGGATCTGGAGAAATAGTAGGATTGATTGCAATTAATCTCCAAGTGTGAGATTATTAGTGTGTGGAGTCTGATTATGTTGATAAATCTGAGATGCACTATTAACTCAGCCCTCACTTTTATCGGTTGAGGTCGGCAGTGAGCTTGCTGGGGGTAGCACCCCCAAGAATTTTTTTTTTTGGGTGTACAAAACCTTGATGTTGCAGATGCAGCACTAAGGCTCTATATCAAGAAGACATTGGATTAGTGATAGAAAGTTAGCGTATTAGCATAGGATGATAGCGCCACAATGTGGATATATGAGGAAGACAGTGAAGCCAATACCTTGGTACTAAGACCAAGATACTAGTGTCTAAATCGAAAAGCCAGTGCCTTAGTATTGTAGGAGAAATCCCATGATGATTGAGCTCATGTAAAAAAGCCCGGTGAATGCAATTCCTCGCAGTACTTTGAAGCAGGAAAGTCAGTATTATAGTAATATTTATGGTTTTTTTAGACTTAATCTCTATTCTTTTTTAAATGAGGGCAAAGTGAAATTTGCTAGTGTGACTAAGTTAGAAATGGCTTGAGTGAAATGTGATTTGTACAATTCTACTCAAATTTTTTTCATAGTGTCTTTTTTGATGGGGTGACTTCATGATTTTATTATATTCTTAAATTTTTTTAGATAAAATCTACTATTCTTCTACACTCCTTATTTATTTAATTTATTTGTTTTGTGTATGCTCTTGATCTCTTAAACTGGTTTTTTTTTTGTCTATAAACTCCTAACAATTGCTTGGGAACTCTTCAATAATTTTTGTGTTATCGAATTGCATTGCAAACATCCTTTTGAAATCGATGAATGAGTTTATAACTTCAACCGACGATCGTGAGAACCACATGAGGGCTAATTTTTTAGAAGTGGTGAAGATGAGATGACACTTTATCAGTTCTAATAGGGATATCGTTGATTCAAAGTATGTTATATGGTCCGTTGGGTCTATATGACTTTTATATGACACCAAGTGTGGGATCTTAAATCCATGCAGGGGGCAAGCTTGCACAATTCTTATGAAGAAAGTATTGGTGGGGTTTGCCTACTCTCTCTATACATTCTTTTATTCAATCGCATAATATGACTCATCATCTATACTAGGAGTTCTAGATAATTTTTCCATCAATTAGCGAGCTCAATGGGTTGTCGATCCTGAAGTTCATTTTCTCTAATATTTGGTTAGTTGTTATGGGTCTTCTCCATGTCTGCTAGTACCGTTCTGGTGATTATATTCTCCAAGTCTTTCAAATCTTATTGTGTGGCAAACTATTGGGCATCTGGCTCCATGCCTGTCGAGTTATTTTTTGGTGAGTATCTTGCTTTATTTTGTACCCGATTTCTAGTTCTCATTCTCATCTATGCTCATCACACCTAAAATATATTGAATCCAAATCTATTTGTGGAATGAAACAAAGCCTTCTTAGGTACTTGGGAAATATGGTTAAAAATAAGGCAACATAAAATAAAAGAAGCATATGAAATATCATAACTTTTATTATTAGAAGAAGATTTCAATATAAAATAAATTTTTTTGAAGACAACTAAACAGTGAGGGTTCTCAAATCCCCCTCCTCTAATGAAATAAATACTATGGTGATCTTCACTCTTCACTTTTCTTTTCTCCTTTTGATTTGATTTTGCTCCAAGCTTCATTGGGCCTCCCAAGACTCTGCCATCTAGCCATTCCTCATCCTAAACCACATTACACTAAGATTAATTCCTATTGAAAAATTATATACTTATGGAAAATAAAGTACAACTATACCTACAAAGTAGATGTTAGCTAAACATACATACAAATAAAGCAATAATGTTTTATAAATTTGGACTTAGCACCTTGCACATGGGTAACCAAGTCCACTTGTCCTAATATGGATTATGCAAAGGGGATAAGTAGCCTATAAGTAAAAGCATTTATATTTATTTATTATTTCAACAACCCCTTTGGCATAATCTTCTACACAAAACATCATTAGGCTAATAATGGCTTAACATCTAGTCTACATATGAATAATCCCAACATCAAGTCTAAAACATTACATCACAAGATAAAACACAACATCACAATATACACCAGCCTAACTAGAGCTAGAAGTGGTGACTTAGTATTCTAATGTGTGTGGTAAGGTTTAGTATGGTATGTCTCAACTAGGCTTTAAGATTACGATCATCTAAATTTGGAATGTTCAAATTACACAAGAGGGGAAGTTTCACTTCAAGTTATTCAAAGGATTGATGGATTTTAATTTATATTTTCTTTTATTTCACTTAGTATTTACTTAGCATCTAATCTTTATCAAGAGAAGAAGAATGCTTGACCCTCTTCATGCCGACCCTAAGTTATTTTCTAAAGGCATGTTATTATAATTTTTGGTTTCTTTTAGTGAATGATTTATTAAATATTTTATTAAATCTATGTTTGGGTTAATCCTAAAGAATTCTATTCAAACTTGAAAGGCATCTTAATATTAATAAGATGGAATCACTATCACATGGATAATATTACATCATTCTTTTTCATCATCAATAACATGTATATGTTCTCATTTTATTATTACTAATGATAATTAATTTAAGATACCTATACATGCAATGTACATTTGTGTATTTTTGGCACACTTGAAAGACTGTTAATGCATATATTTTTGGTTGAAAAGAGAGATTTTATTCCTTAGCAAAGTATACATACACATGTATTAAAGATTTAAGCAAGTACGTGTTGTTGTTAAACCAGAGAAGTGAGGTAATCTAAGACTTCCTTGGGGCTACTTAAAGCCTCATATTCTCATGATGTCTAGACTATATACTTACTATCTTAAATACATATAAATGCACACATAAACATAAGAATGAAGATCATGCAAAATATTGTATATTAGCAAATTATTTACTCATGTAAAGTAAAGTTCCATCCAAATTCAAGCATATGTACACATATGAATGAAATTAAGTAAGTACGTGCCATTCTTAAACTAAGGAGGTGAGGTAATCTAAGAACTCCTTAGGTCTACCTAAAGCCTCGTATTCCTAGGATGTCCAAACTATATACTTACTAACATTCAAACACATGTAAACATACATATGAATTATAAAAATAGAAAAATCCTTTAACATGTTTAAGGTATAAGCAAATGTAAATCACATATAATATTCATAGCTAATACCACTCTAAACCTTCATCATTAGTTTATAATTTTGAAAATAATTTGAGATTTATTTGTGATAATAGCCACCATATAATAAGATTAATTCAACACATGCAACTTACACATATATAATCAAATTCGTTTGATTCCTTTATTTTTGAAAACATGAATATAGGATTTAAGTGACATATAACTTTATAATGATTGAAAAGAAATAAATAAACATTGCCACCTGATACATTCAATCACATTAATTCCTAAAGACAATCAAGTCAAATAAAATTCTTTAAGATTGACCAAAGTTATTTATGAAGTTTAATTTTGGACTTGAATTATTAAAACTTAAAGAGGAGAAATGATATTTCTTGTTTGACCCCATCCCCATCCCCATGGGTGATTTAATGTATTTAAAGATAAATAATTAAGTAAATTTTATGGATTGATTAAGTTCAAATCATTAAGAAATTAATTTAATTTCCCTTTCCTATATCTCTTTAATTTAATTAACCACTTAATCATGAGCCTCCAATGATATGCCAATGAGAAATTAAAATTTGCAATTCTCCTGAAAGGACTTAATGCAATTTGGCTTATGATTAAGAGTTAATTAGATTAATGAAGAATCTAAGTTAATTACCACTCCCATGGGTCAACCATAAATTCTTTAATGATCTTTATGTTATTGAACACATAAATGGAACCCATGAATTTAATTTAAATCATTTGAAACAAATATTATTTTAATTTGATTTTTATTGTATCATTAATTACCTAATTAATCCCTAATCAAGCCATGGATTAATTAACCCTCCTATGGAAATATACTTAGAGAAGAGGCCCTAATCATTTTCCCTAATCATTCCCAATATTAATAACGATTAACCATGATTAATTATTTAAATTTTATTATTAAACATTTTTAATGATTATTAAATTGATTAAGGATGTTGATTAGGATTAAAATTTCAAATTCTCCAAATTACATGGCCAATAAATCCCAAGAAAATTATGGGAGGCATAGGGCATCCCATAGAATCAACCTATTCAATTTTAGATCAATTAGATATGTAATTAAGCCTTAATTAGGGTAATTAATCTAAACTTTAAACTTTAATTTAGCACTATTCACTAATCAAATATTAGGGATTTTGTTTAATTAAATTCTCCTCTAATTACCCTTTCCAAAATAGGTTTAGTCATATTTGTTTAAATTTTTCTACAATTAGTTAAGAATTTTCAATGTTATGACTATTTAACTGCATTTTAATTACCAAATCAACCCCCTAAACTGTCAGTTCTATGTGTAAGCTGATGCGACAGTGCTTTCTATGTGGCACCATGGGATAGGTTATTTAAAACTTCCAATGCGGTAGCTGACTCAACGGCGATGGAGGTGGGTTTGTCCCCACCGTTCGATCTCTGATTGGATGATAGAGATTAATCCCGTGATCTCTAATGAATTAAATCAAATTATCTAATGGATTAAATCACGACCGCTCATTCTAGTCATGCAGAATGGACAACTAATGATTCGTCATCCCCCAAGCGCCGGAAGATGAACACCGTCCACCTTCTAAAACTTGATCTGAGCTAGTCGAAGCTCATAGGACATCAGGATCAACTCCAAAATGTGTGAGGAGGAGATCTAAAAGGATCCTATGATGGAAATCACATGTAATCATAATTTTCTTCCAAAAAGACCAACACATAGGGGATTTTTAATGGCTTACTGGATATTTTTTTTGGCCAGAGCTAGAGACTGGTGGTCTATCAACTAAGGTAGCTTCCTCTTGAAGAAAAGAAGCCCTATTAAGAAGAACTCAAGTTGCCTCCCCATCGATTCTTCTATGGACCAAGCGCCACCGCTAAGCTCATCGGCGTTGGTCGTAGAGTGTTTTCCAGTGATCAAATCAATCGAGGATTGATTAATTTTGACTTGTTAGAGTGAGGGGATGGTGTGGGAAGAGTAAATTTGTGTTTGGTGGAGTTTGGTGAGGTTGGTTGATTAGGGCCCTTAGTTTTAAATGGTGGTTGGTCTTGTCGGTGATGGAGAACACTAAGAATTTAGGGAAAAGGTCTAGGACTGCTCGGAATACTCTAAGGATGGTCTCTGTGAAGTTTGAATGGATGGGAGTGAAGTATACTTTCCTCCCCATGTGAACCAAGGGCTGTGATTGGCCTAGCCTTGTGCAGTCATCCGGGTCGTGGTAGGTGGCCGGAGGTGGCAGTGGATTATTGAGGTAGAGGTGCTTGAGAGGCTGAGAAAATGGCATGGGCTGGCATGGGGTATACCTCCTCCTCCAAGTGAACCAATGGTGTGCCATGGGTGAACTCACCCTCTCATGACTCAAGGCTAAACTCAACAGCCTTGGGTCAGGTTGGGTCAATGGTCTTAGTGTCCAAGAAGGGTTAAAGGTGGCTGTCATGGCTTGGGGAGTGGGTGAACCCCTCCAAATGGAGATTTTATCCCATTTGGGACCCAAATTAGGTTCACCATGGGATGGGTCCACTTGGGCTAACCTATGATGACCCAAGGATGAGACATGCCAAGTTCTATTGGGTTTGGACTTGGTTTGATATGGTTTGGCTCAATTTGACCCATATGGGTCAAATGGGATTCAATTGGGTTATGTTGACCAATTGGTCAAATTGGGGCAAACCAAGGGTTTCATGTGTTCAAATGATTATTTAGAATGTATTGGTGTAATTGGTTTGGTTCGATTTGAAGTGGATTTGATTTTGGCTCATATGGGTTCATTTGGGTCAAATAGGTTAAGTTGATCAATTTGGTCAAATTGGCCAAATTAGCTTGGATAGAGGGTTTGTTAATGTTTAATTGATCATTTGAGATTAATTGTAAGTGTTGGTTTGAATCAATTTGGATTTGGGAAGGATTTGGTTCAATTAACCCTTTAGGTCAATTTGGGCTAAAGGGGTCCATTGGGTTTGGTTGATCAAAATAGGTTCCATTGAAGGTTGGACCATGTTTAATAATCAATTTGTGATTAATTAGAGGCATTGAATTTAATCAATTGGGTTTAGGATTTGATTTGGCTTAATTTGGTCCTTTAGGTCAAATTAGGTCGATATGAGTCAAGAGATAAAATTTGCTTGGTTTGGATAAATTAGTGGTTGAGTCATGTTCAATAAATAATTTATGATTAATGGGAGCCATTGAGTTTTAATTAATTGAGGTTGGAATGAGATTTGGTTCATTTTGGTCCACATAGGTTAATTGGGTCAACTTGGATCAAGTGATCAAATTGGTTTGGTGGTCCCAATTGATTATTGGGCAATCAAGAATGATCAATTAATCAATATGGAAGGTAATGAATTGGTTGATTCAAGCCAATTTGGGTTGGATTGAAGTTTGAGTCAATTTGGTCACTTAAGCCACTTTGGGTCAAGTGGACCAAATGGGTTAATTGGGTTGAATTGGTGGAATTGAGTGTTAAGAAGAGTTCAATGATGGATTTAGGATTGATTGATGGCTTTGATTGCAATTCATTTGATTTTGATTGAATTTTGGTACATTTGGACCCTTTGGGTCAAATGGGCTAACTTAGGTTGATTGGATTTATTTGGTTTAATTGGTTTGATTGTAAGTGTTGGAGGGGCTTGGAATAGAGTATTAAATTGTTGGGCTACTTTTGTGAAAACTAATTGGATTTGGTTCATGGTGGAACTAACTTAGGTTAGGAGCTATGTTAATTTAGATTGGAGCTTGGATAAGTAATAAAATTCAATTGAGGTTGGTTGTATCAGATTGAGGTTGGTTTTGGATGAGTGGACAAACTTGGGTTTTTGTTTAGGCCATAGGATAGGTAGAACCTATTTTCCCTAGGGTATAACCTAAGCTTGAGGTATACCTTTCTAAATATTTAAGCTTGGTTCAGTGTTCCTTTAATCACTAAAAGTGTCCTATGACTAGGGAAATCCAAGTGCCTAAAAGGTTACTAAGTCTACGACGGGAAGGATGAGTCCTCACTCCAAAAGTGAGGTCAATATGGACAAAGAGGGTGCTCAGGCTGAGGTGAGGCTCGATCTCACTAGCAATGTGATGCTTGAATTGCTTTAGGAAAACTTGGGGACTAGTGCTCTTGCTCTAGGGATAGTGTCTGATGAGTTTAAACATGGCAGATGGGGTATACTCTTACTCTTTAAGTGAACCAAGCCATGGGATTGGTTTAGCTTTTGGAAAACATCCAACTAGTGTAGGTGGACAAAAATGGAAGAAGGCTAATGAGGTGGAGGTATTCTAGTGATTGAAGAGGTTTGGGAACCTACCATAGGGAGTACACCTCTCTAGAGGTATGTTAATGGTTGGACAAGGGGATGAGGTCCTCCCCTTAGTACATGATTGAACCCAATAGCTTTGGGTTAGGTTGGGTTAGTGGGTCTATGTCCAAAGAGAGACAAAAGTGGATGCCATGGGTAAAAGGGGTAGGTAAGTCTTGGTTCACTTTATTTGGGGATTGGCTCACCATGGGTTGAGCACACTTTGGTAGGTCAATGGAGACCTAAGGATGACTCATGTTAAGTTTGGTTAGGTTTGGCTTTGGTTTGGCTCAATTTATAGGTCAATTTGAGTCTAATTATATTATGTTGACCAATTAACCATATTAGATCAAGAGGGCTATTAGGTTGTGCTCAAATGATCATTTGGAATGTATTGCTGCCTTTGGTTTGATTTAATTTGAAATAGATTTGAGTTTGGTTCATATGTGATGTAGGACAAGGGTACTTTTTATGATATGATGTTTATTACACTGATAATTCTTAAATCCTCACAAAGGAGTAATGATAAATGCACACTACTATTGGGAACATTCATAATATTATGACTTTAGTGAAGTTGAAATGATTTTGATTAAAGTTATGTTAACCACACTAGAGATCTGAATCTTATAAGTGCAAAGAAATAACTGAAAAGTTATGAATGATCTAACCTGTAGTGAATTTAAAATAACCAGCAGCAAAGCGGGATAAGTTGAAGTCGACCTCTACAAATAGTCCGTCATTGTGGAGATCACGTTCCTTCCTTAGAAGTCCTTCTCTAAGGGTTGTGAGCTCACACACTCAAGTAGTCCGTCGCTCAAGAGGAAGCTTTGATTTAATATAATTTGGATTAGGATGGGTTTTGGCTCAATATAATCCTTTAAGTCAAATTGGGATAAATGGGTCAATTGGGATAGCCTGATCTAGTTGATTTCAATTAATGGTTGAAAAGTGTTCAAAATTTAATTTATAATGCGTTAGAGGCATTGGTTAAAAATAATTTATATTGGAATGAGTTTTAACCTAATTTGGCCCTTTAGGTCAAATGGCTAAGTTGGCTTAATTGGGTTCAATTAGTTGCAATTGTGTATTTGATCATGATTATTTCTCATTTTGGAAGTGAATGGATGAGTTAATTTGGTCCAATTTGAATTAAATTGAAATTTGGCTCTATTTGATCTTTATGGCCAAATTGGGTCAAGTAAACAGATTGACTTGGTTAAATGGGGATCAAGGGAGTATTAAAAGATGTTTAATGATGGATTTGATGTTGATTGATGGCTTTGATTGCAATCATTTTAGGTTTGATTAGATTTTGGCTCATTTTGATCGTTTAGGTCAAATGGGTTCAAGTACCTACAACTAAAATGGAAACCAGGTTCAAAAATGGTTGAGTTAATTGAATCAATTGGTGGAATTTGTTGAGTTGGAATGGATTGTGATGTTCAATTGAGTGCTTAAAATGATCATGAGGCATGGATTGATCCAATTTGGCTTCAATCAAATTGAATTAAATTTTGGCCCTACAGGACTCAAATGGGTTAGGTTAGAGCTAATTTAGCTTTGTTTGATTCATTTGGATTGCAATTAAGGTTCAATCAAGTTCAATTAAAGTTCAAATGAGTTTGAGTGAGCTCAATGTCAATTATATTAAATTTACTTTGGATTTAACCCTCTTAAACCTAAATAGGTTAGGTTAGGTTAACTTGACCACTTGATCAAATTGAACCATAATAGGTCAAATTAGGTATATAACCAATGGTGTTTAAAAATGTGATGAGGGGCACAATATAGATCTTAGGAGGTACTTATTAAAATGATCGAGTATAGCATCAAGGAATGATATACTACCTTAAGAAGTAAAGATATCTCCCTATAATGGACATTATCATCTAATAATGACTGTTTAAGCTGATGGGTATGCATACTAGAGACTTTTCCCCTACTTTACATAGATAAAGTAAAGAAAATTTTATTTTAAGCTAGGTTTTTAAGTTCCTTATAGAGGACATTTATCCCCTTAAAAAACTCTTAATTAAAATGATTGGCTAATATCTTTATGGATTTAAAAGTTTGATGTCAATGGATTGGTAAATGTTGAAAATCAAGTGGGAAAGATCAAATGGAGAAAGTTATGGATAAATTCCAATGGAGGATGAGTAGGAAGCACTCATGATATTAGGAAGCCTAGTGGATACTTTAGTTTATCATATAGCGAGGCTTTATATTTTTGAAGAAGAAAATTATATTTATTTGTGTTAGCATTTTATTAGAAGACTAGGACTTAGATTCCAATAACACAAGATTGTGAAAGTGCATAAGAAGTGAGGATTTACACTCATAAAAATAAGAAATAAGTAGTCTCTAAACCTATATTAAAAATGCTCTAGCATAATCTAAGTGTTTGACTTGATTCTACTCAGAGAGTCAGATATATTGGTTCCACTAGAGCTAGTGAACCAATCCCAACTCTTCTGGACTTACAACTACCTAGAGTTTGTGCTAACTAACACCTCCTATGATTCAAAATCATGTGGTTAGTCTTATGTAAATTATATTTGGCTAGGCTATTATTTATTAAGAATGAATTTAGAGTCTTAAACTCACTCATTAAGAGACTAGATTATGATTAGTATGAAAATATTGCCTGAAACTAATATGGTAAAATTTACATATTTTTATTTATTTTTGACTCAGGCTTGAGAAGGTTTTTTTCCTATATACATTGATGAAATAAAGTCATGAGCTAAATCAATTTAAAATGGTGTTCTTCATTACAAGGAATTATTCTCAAAGGCCAAGTCTTGTTCCTTATTGTGAAAGAGTGGAGAGCCGCTATTTACAAGGAAGAAAATAAGATGTGTGCATGGTGTTATAACATACAACATACAACTAAGGGATTACTAAATCTTTTATTTGTGCAATTAAATTCTTATGCTTTAAGGTAGATTATGAATTATTAAAATTTGGTTAAAGTTATTTAGTTGGAGTGGAAAATTTAGTTTCTAGAAAGCCTACTATATCCTTGTTGTACAATAAATAATCAAGATTTAAGAAACCTTTGAATAGCATGCTATTTTTATTGCACAATCAATGTAAACAAACCAAGCAAACATCATCAATTGAAAGAATAAGAGGCCAGTGTGGTTGAGTACCACACCCCAGAAAAAAAATGGGGATCCAAGATTTACCTAAATATTCCCCAAATTATAATTTATAATAAAAATAAAGCTATCAGAGCCTTCAATAAGGCTTGAGGTAGTGTTGTAGATTAAGCTTGAGAATTTTGTAAGACCCAGCAATTTGGTTGACCACTAATTACAAATCCCTAAAGATACTAATTTCTTTAATATCTAGTGAAATGGGCAATTTTAGACCAGTGATTAGGGCTGTATATTTAGCTTTATTATTTGTATTCTAGGGTTAAGAAGACTATCCCTATTCTCGTTATGCCCTGGAGGATGGACTATAGTTCATCTCTCCTTTGAGAAAAGGTTGCACCATCAAAGTACAATTCCTAATGATGGCTATTCGCATTCTCTAAACTCATGATTTGCTCATTAATGAGATCATCATTTAGAGGAGAATCTATGGGGAGAGGGTGTGCTACAAGAAAGTCTACTAATGCTTTTCCTTTCACAACATAAAGTGGTTTGAAGGTTATGTCAAATTATGACAAAATCATAGACCATCATGCCAACCATCCAGTTAGCATCGGTCGTGTCATAAGATACTATAGTGGGTTGACCCTTGAGATTAGATTAATTTTATGAGAAAAGATATAGTGTTTTAGTTCTAAGGCAGGAAATATGAGAGCTAGATAATGCTTCATAATAGGTGGGTATTTGGATTCTATAGGAATTAGGCTATGACTCAAGTAGTAGAGTGTGTTTTTTTCCCTTCATTATTAGCCAAAGTCGAAAAAGCACCAAGGGGTTTTCCTAATACAATCATGTATAAAATAAGTGGTTTACCTGGCAAGTACTAGAACTGTCAGCAAGTATTGTTTAATTCTTTTGAAAGCATGTTGGCACTTATAGTCCAATCAAAACTTGGAATCTTTCTTTATAAGTGTGGAGAAGGGTTGACAACTACCAGATAGATTTGATATAAAGCATCTTAGATATGCCAACCTTCCTTAAAAGGACCTTAGTTGGGTTAGACTTTTAGGATGTGGCATATCTAATATTGCTTTGACTTTCTCTAGATCTATTTTTATCCCATGGTTTTATATGAAATACCCTAGAAACTTTCTTAAGTTTAACCCAAAAGCACACTTCAAAGGGTTCATTTTCAGGTTATAATGTCGTAACCGTTCAAAGAATACTCTCAAATCATATAGGTGGTCTTTTTTTTCTTTTGACTATGAGATCATCAACATAGCACTCAACCTAATGATGGATGTGTTCATCAAAGATTTTAGTCATCGCCCATTGATATGTGGCACTAACATTCTTTAGGCTAAAAGGCAAGACCTAATAGTAAAATATTTTGATCGGAGTTTTAAATGTAGTATTCTTCTCATGCTTGGGTGTCATCTTAATTAGTTATAACTAGATGATCCATCCATGAATGAAAAGATCGTGCGTGAAGAGGCTATATCTACCATTAGCTCATGTGTGGGTAATGTAAACTCGTCTTTGGCAATATTTAGATCTTTAAAATCAATGCATATGCAAATTTGACTTTTTTTTTCTTAACTGGGATAGCACTAGCTAACCAAGTAGGATATTTTCTCTCCAAAATAAAATTAGCATCGATCAATTTCTTTACTCCAGAAATGACTTATTGCTTGGTATCTAATCGCATATATCTAGGAGCTTGCTTAATTTGAATTGCATTAGGCCTAATTTGTAGTTTATGAACTATAATGTCAAGAGAAAATTCAGCCATTTCTTTATAACTCTAAATGAAATAATCCTTAAACTTTGAAAGTAGATTAACAAAATTATTGGTTTCAGATTCACTCAAGAAAGAACTAATGAATGTTTGACATGGATTATCTTCAATGCCTAACTTGATTTTCATCAGCTCATTAATAGTTGACTTTATTTGTTTCCTCTAATTCTAGGGGTGAATCCCTAACTTGAAGGTCATTTGGATTACCTAAAGTTTCTAAATAAATCTCTTCATATGAATCAATATTATTTAAAAAGAACCTATCAGGCTCCAGTTATTGGTGATGATCAAACAATATTCATCATCATCTATAAGGCCAACTATATCAAATCCTAGCCATGGTCTTGATTATTCATTCTTATATTTATTTTTCCATATTTTCTCGAAGTAGTTTGACTTATTATTGGACCATGCATGTAGTATCAATAATTATTTTGCTAAATTTTTAACAAAAGGAGAGTACTTGTCAAAAGGTAATTCTATTATTTCTTTGCATGATTCATTCTCAAGTTCTATTTCAACTCCTAAACTTGAAGATGATACTCTTAGGTAAAATTTCTAAAGGCTTGGAGTTCTCATCTAGTAGTGGTGTAGCTTTAACTATTAATCCCACAACAATCCCTAAAGAGAGTTAGGTTAGAGTCAAAGTGCTCACATACTAGTTGACTTTCTCATATAATGATAATTCAGATACATCATTACTTTGCTCGAGGACCTTTTCATCATCATTATTTGGCTTTATCATTACTTTAAATTGAGTCTATAAGTGTAGAGAGGCAACTGGTGTACAAAATACATATGACTCATCTTCTGAACTATATTCTAAGTTTATGTAGATGGTGGGAGAACCTCAAGTTGGTTATGGAGGATCTTGTACTAGGGGTATGTATACTGGTCTTCCTGCACTCATGCCTCCTCTAGGCTTGTCTTGTTCTCATCATATAGGAGGTCTAGACAACTCACCTACTTGTTGAAAAGGAGAGGTAAGATGTGAACAAAAGGTGTTGGCGAATTCTACTTCCTTCTCTAAGTTTTCTTCTTTTTTTGATATTCTTATATTTTTCTTTTTCTTTTCTTTTTGAATAATATTATTTTATGTCATGAAAGTATACATTTTGCCTCTTGGGATGGTAGTAGGCTGCATCTTCATATATGCCAACTTTGTGTACTAAGAATGGCTTCAAATCACCCTTAATGTTGTACTTTAAGCCATTGCACATAAACTTGATGCGTGGATGGAGTGATGATGGTACCATGTTGTTCTCATGTATCCAAAATCTTCCTAATAAAGCATTGAAAGATGTATCTAAATTTATGATGTGAAAGTCTGCCTCAGTCTTCAAATCCAAAATATGTAGTGGTAGTGTGATTGAACCTAAGCCATGTTCATTGAATCCATTCAACATCATCTTATCAAAACTAAGCCTAGTGATGTTGATCCTGAAGTAGGAAAGGGTTATTAGAATTGTAATACTCACTGATGCACCTTGGTCAACAAGTACTCTAGCCAATTTGAAAATGTCTATGTTCATAAAAATGTAAAGTGGGCGATTATGATTAGTACTTCCCTAGAGCAAATATTCATTTGAAAAGGTAACTCCTAATACCTCTTTAAAGTAGCAAGCCTCTTCTTTGGCTATGGAAGTAGCAGTTAGTTAAGCTAAGCATATCTCAAAATCTAGAAGAGCCTTGATCAAGGACTCCCTCATCTCTTTAGGTAAGATAAGTGCATCATATATACTTAGCCTTGCTAGCAACTTTCTAAGATGGCCTAGGACATTGTAGTCAACCTTGGCATGATTATCCACAAGCATATCTTATGTTGAAGCTTCTCATGGAAAGTTTATTTGTTCACTAAAACCAATGACATGTTTACCCTTATCTTGAGGCACCATCATAGGAGGTAGAACATAGCCACTATAAAGGCTAACTTCTATGATCTCTTATATTGAGAGAATCATAGTGGCCTCTATTTTCTTATCAAGGGCTCCTAAAGCTTCTCCTATTGAATCTTCAAAATCAAATGACTCCAACTCTATCTCGATAGGGGCTCCATGAAGATTTTGGATAGAGATGTAACTATCATAATTGAAGTCATTATAAGAAATTATTTGATTAAAATCATTTTGATTATTAAGATTTGGAGAGTAATTATTATGATCAAAATCATAAGAGTTATTTTTACCAAACAGAGATAAGAAGTCAACAAAATTCTTTTTTATTATTTTGTTTGCCTTTGGTAATACAAAATTAAAGTCAAATAAAGTCAGTGGCATGAGTGGCATGACACTCCCAGCCGCATACACTATGCTCCATAAAGTAGAGGTGGTAAGAGTGGTAGGTAATGATACTGCTAATGTATCCTAGATCTGTATTAGCTACTTATGCTCAGCATTCCTCATCTCTAAGTTAGCCTTCATAACCTACAAACCTACAAGTGGTGTAGAAGTCTAAGTTGGCTCAAGTTCTAGTAGAGAAATTTTTGCTACCTTAGAAATGATTTTGCAAGAGGTTCGAGATAAAGAAATATCCAAACCTTCTTCAATTTTAAGAGGATAAACTACGAAGTCCCCTAAAGTCACCTTCTATTGAACTTCTGCAAACCTCTTGATGAATAACTACTCTAACTCAGTGAAAGTACTCACTAAACTATTTAGTTATTTAGCATACCAATCAAATGATACACTTGCTACACTGTTAACAAACTATCTAAATAGAATAACATCACTGCCTTCACCATTACAACAAGTAGCTCTAAAATGGGCAATGTGTTATCATGGATTGCCACTACCATCAAAACTTCTAAAGAATTGTGGCATAAATCCTTTAGGATATTGCATTGCATTGAATTCCTCTGTGTAGGGTCTTCTCTTTGGAACTTATGAGGCCTTAGGTTTGCACCAATCCTTTCTTTACATGTTGTTCCATGAATTGTTTGATATCTCACTCTTGGAGAGTGCACTATCTGTGCCTTTTTTATTTAAACTTTTTGTGCCCTCATCTAAAGGAGTAGTGCTTTTATTTCTATCCATCATATGCACTACTTCAAGCTTATCTACCTCCATAGGTGTGGCATGGGGGATTGGAGTTTATCCTTCGAGGGATAGAACCATTAACATCTACTCTTCTACCCCTTCGCTCCATACAATCGAGTTGGTCATCTATATGTCTTAATTGATGCAATAGTCACTTAATCAAGTTTGGTGTCTCACCTTCCATGACTAACATTCTATATATTTTGGGGGGAGGGGTTATTGTTCTCTATATTGGGACCTTAAATATCAACCAAATGTATCTCTGTTATATCCATTAGAAGGTCATTCCATCAACATTATGGTATATCAAGCCACCATCCTAATCAGAGTGATCATCCCCAACTATTTACCTCACTACAATGCAATAGCCCTCTAGTATGTCATCTAAGGATCGATCGTGTACCCTACTTGGGACTATTGGAATGTACACTAGGTGACCATGACTAATAACTTGATCCTCTACTTGCCTCAAATCTCTCTTATGAATTGCCAGCTTGTTTACTACTTTAGATTGTGTGCAAATAGGTTATTCCTCCTCTATTTCTTTCCTATTTATTAGGAAATAATAGTGGAGCCACAACTATGCTCTTGGACTACCATGTCCTCTTCCTTGTTGGTTAGGTAGGAGGCCAATTAGGAGAGTTCGACCTTGCACCACTGGCATGAGAACAAGAAGGTTAGCCCTCAGGTTGTAGCTTGATCATTAGAGATGGTGGCGCTTACGTTCCCTTGGACTACTTTTGTTATTTTGTAAGGACATCAGATGTCATTACTTAGACTAGATGGGGGAATCTATGAGTTGAGGGATGATATGGTGTCTATCCATCAATGCAAAGGTGACTGACTACCTGACGAATCTCCTCCTCTCTTTCTTAGTAATTTGAACTACTATTTTAGCTGTTGTGGCCCTCCCTTTCCACATCTAATCATGCACACTCTTCGAAATGATTATTCATGCTTAATTTTCATACATCTAAGAACTGACCTCTATGGGAAAAATATGTGACACCACATAGTTTTTAAGAATTTTTTATTTGAATGATCAAACTTATCGTTAAGGAGTAAACATATTATATCAGAAGATAAACATCTTATACTATAATGGATTTGATCATTTAATAGAAGACTCCTAAGACTAATGGGTCTTTAAAGTACTAGAAATGCTTTACCTTGAACTATATGAAAAAGTAAGGCAAGGTTTATTTTAAGCTGGGTTTATGGTTCCCTATGAAGGCAACCCCATATAGTTAATTATATCTTAAGAAGGAAGGATTACTTTCTAAGAATACTCTCAATTAAAGAAATAGGCTATTATTCCTATAGATTTCAAAGTTGATTTCCAAAGAAAATGATAAATTAAAAAATTCAATTGGGAACATTACAAAGAGGAAAGAGTTCTTTTAGAGGTTAACTGAGATTAAGTAGGAAATGCTTATAAATATTGGGATGTCTAGTAGGTATTTCAACTATCCTATCATTGGGATTTAAATTTTGAGAATTAATTTAACAAAATTTTGACTTTACATTTTATTAGAAATCTGGGACTTATATTTTAGTAGCATAAGACTATAGAAATACCTAGTGGTTGAAAACTTATTTCTAAAAGGATCCTTCAGAACCTAAGTCCACAAATACTTTTGACATAAGTCAGAGGCTTATCCTAATATAATATTTGAGAATTATTGAATCATTTTTCTACTTGAGAAAATGAAACTATCCCCTACTCTTCTGGACTTATGACCTGCATGGAAGGGCTGACAGCTAATACCATCTAAACGAATTTTAAATCGATGATGCCAGTCTCATGTATGCAAGATAGCTTGGCTATTGTATTTAGATAAAAAGCTAAGAACCTAGATGTATTCCCTAATCTTTAGGATCATGTTAGGTAACTCTACTTCAAGGGAAAGTATTGCTTCTAATCTGAAGGCTAAAGAGTATGGTGTTGCTCATATAGTGGTTTTGTATGAGTACAATATATCCATAATGCTTCCATTAATTTATCATGCCATTCTTTTTTTATATTTAGAGATAATCTTCTTGAGAAGATTAACCAACACTATAGAAATATTGTTATATTCAGATGGTGTTTTCAACGGATATTTTTGCCATAAATTATCTATTGAATAATCATCTGGTTAGTCAATCAAAATATTTTTCAATAGGTTTTCTAGCTGAATAGTTGATGGATTAGTCCACCAGAATAGCTTCTGGTAGATTAGCCACCAAAAATGCCATAAAAGATTGTTAATATATGACTGATGGCCCCCGTACCCAAGCCATTTCCCTAATTTTCTTCTCTGTCTCTCTCTCTCTCTTGGTCGGTGATGCAACGAGAACTAGGGCACATTGATTCTCATCTAAAATGTGTCTATTCCCTTCGTTTTCTTCATAAAATCACAAGTATACCTTAATCTACTCATTCTATTATAATGTTTTTTTTATAATTCCATCCATTGGTTTATGATAAATAGGGATTTAAAGTTTCAAAGTATTTTAATAGATTTTAAGTTAAATTTTGTCCACATAAATTTGAATTTGTTAAATGTTATAGTTGAATGTCTATTTGTCTATAAATCTTTAGTTGCACATGTTAGTTTTTGTATTTTTCATAAATCTAGGGTTTAGGAATTTAGACCTAATTATTACTCTAAGTCATTTAATATGTAAAATTAAAAGTTATATGATCTTAAAGTTTTTATTGTATTTATTTAAAACCATAATCCCATATGTTGATGCTGGTGGTGGTGTCTCAACAAGCCACACATGCCCCTCAAGTGAATATGACACTGGCCAAACTTATGAAGAAATGGTCTATAATGCTATTATAGTAGAGTACCCTAGAGAGTAGGACCCACCTAATAAAGAAGCTCAAAAGTACTATGATCTATTACAGGCAGCTTAAAAGTACTATGATTTATTGTATATTGTTTGTTCTATCCTGAGTATAGTTGATTCTCCTATATTAGTTGAAGGTCATATGCTTGGTTATGGTGTGACACATAACTAGACAAAGAGGAGTATTTTCTAGGATCTACCATACTGGAAGTCTAATCTGATAAGGCATAATCTTGACGTGATGCGTATAAAGAGAAATTATTTTGATAATGTTTTCAACACTGATGAATGTTAAGGGGATAATGAAATATAATGTTAAAGCTAGGTTGGACTTGAAGAAATATTATTATAGATGAGAGTTAAAGCTGAGAGAGACAACAACTGGTACATTTTAGAAGCCTAAAGATATATACTGCTTCACATTAGATCAACAAAGAATAATTTGTGAATAGGTACAATCATTGAAGTTACTATATGGATATGCATTCAACTTAAGCAGATATGTGATTTGAGAATATGGAGATTATTTGGAATGAAAAGTCTTGACTGCCACATTTTCCTGAAGTGCTTACTTCAAGTTACATTCAATGCTTTACCAGAGTAGATATTAAATGCTTTGATCAAGCTTAGTTTAATCTTTAAGAAACTATCCTCAGCTTAATTAAATGTGAAAGTTGTAAAACAACTAAAAGTAAATATTCCAGTCATTCATTATTTGTAAGCTTAAAAAGATATTCCCCTCCACTTTTTTGATTCCATGGAGCACCTTCCAATACATCTACTATATGAAGCTAGAGTGGGAGGTTCAGTGCAATATCACTGGACGTACCCATTTGAGAGGTACCTATTTGTTGATAGTCTAAAAAATTAATTAATATTTAATATACAATTGATTATTTTATTAAATTTATGTAGATTCTTGAATAAACTAAAAAAAAAAGTGAAGAATAATGCACACCATGAAGGCTCAATATGTGAAGCTTACTTGGCTCAAGAGACTACAAATTTTTACTCATACTATTTTGAGCCACACACATATTCAGATAATATGGACGATGTTAGATCTTCAAAAAATGTCTTATCTATTATTCAACCATATGGAAAAGCATTGGGTGGAAGCACATCATGATATCTTAATGATAAGGAGCTTAAAGCAGTGATTGTTACTATTTTGATAAATTGCGATGATATTCAACCTTTTCTTGAGTAAGCATGTCAATAACACAATATCTTAGTTTGATTTTTAATTGAACCTAGTACTTACCTAATTATGTTAAATTATTTTTTTAATTTTAGGTTATTTGTGAATTTATTAAACTTAGATGACACAATCACTATTATTAAGAAAGTCAAAGACAAATTTCCAACATGGTTTATATGATATGTGAGCAACCATCACTATCACTTTAATATATTTTCTATATTAATAATCTATTTAGTCAACTCTTTTGAACATTATAGGTTAATGTTTAGAGAAACAAAGTGCAAAATTAGTACCTTCACAACCTAGCTTGGGGTCCAAAGTGAATCATAAATACATGATAGATTTATGATGTTAATTGTAATAAATTTCACAAAAGTTTTGTTAGAAGGAAAGAAAATATATAACTCCAATGTTTGTATTCGAGGAAAAATGTACTCAAATGATGAGTTTGACTATTATGGAGTTCTTCAAGAAGTTGTCTAGGTACAGTATCCTAGATTAAAGTAGAGGAACATCATTCTATTTAATTGTGATTGGTTTGATCCTATGCATAATAGAGGGATAAGAAAGCATAAGTCATATGGGATCACTAAGGTAAAGTTGTCATGAATATATGTTAAGTATGACCCATTTATCCTTACACATCAAACAACATAAGAGTATTACTTAAGATATCCAGGAAGAATAAGAGAGAAAATTGAATGGCCTGTGGTTATCAAAATCAAACCCAGAGGAAGAGTGGAAGTTGATAATACTATTGAGGTTGCCCATGAAGAGGAAGAGATGTCAGGTTTTGGACTTCCAGTTGATGATGTAGAAGCAGATGTGAGATTGATTAATACTAATGTTGATTAAGAGAAAGTTATTCACTTAGAAGATGAGAGCAGTGAGGATGATAATAAAAATGACACTATAAAATCAACTTATATTGATTCATCAAAATAAAAGACCTCAAAATTTTGCTAAAGGTACTGTGGTGTCTTAATTTAGAGTCATTGGGATGCAACATAGATCTTAGGGGATACTTATTAAAATAATTGTGTATTACATTATGGTATGAGGTACCATCTCGAAAGATAAAAATATCAGCTACAATGGACCTAATAATCTTATAAGGACTCCTAAGGCAGATGGGTCTTCGTATATACCAGAGATCTTTCCCGTACTTTATATAGAAAAGTAAATCATGGTTTATTTTATGTCAGGTTCTTTAGTTCCCTATGGAAGTAAGCTTCCATAGTTAATTATATATTAGGAAATAGGAATTTCTTAAGAACACTTTTGATTAAAGTAGTCAATAAATATCTCCAAAGACTTCAAAGTTAGACTATCAAAGAACTAGGTATTTTTGAAAATCAAGTGGGAAAGTTCAATTTGGAAGACTTATTTCTAGATTCCAAAGGAAGATAAGTAGGGAACACTCATGATACTAGGAAGGCTAGTGAGCACTTCAGTTTACCCTATAGTGAAGCTTTATATATTTGAAAGAGAGAGTTTATTTTTATTTGAGTAAAA